>JAUCEA010000007.1:4040315-5387087 GCA_033557915.1 Phytophthora tentaculata | reverse complement strand
TATCATGGCAACCCATAATTATTTGTACCTCCTTTTGAGTCACCAGCCCTCAACCTCTCGTCTACGTCTACAATTAATTAGTGCTCGTTAAGGTAGGTAGACACCCTTGTTTGGGCATTCCATATTCAAAAATGTCGGGGATTTACGTCACTACTTTTGTATTATAGCGATGGTCCCTCGGTATTCAAGTGAATACATGTAATAAACTCACACTTAACATCCCATTAAAAAGTTGATGCGTGCATAGAACACGAAAAGCAGAAGAGTTTACAGGGAAAGAGTTCACATACCTAGTAGTGCAGCACGCGTTCCCATTGACCAAATAGTACAGTATTTATTGTTGTGTTACTGGGTTGCAAGACCAATAGTGAAAATGAAACCAAGGTACGATGGTCAGTTCACGACCTCACACTAGCAGAACATGATTGGACGTGTTTCTAAGCTGCTCGTGAGAGACCTCGTAAAGCAGGGCGACAAGTTGGGCTCAACTGGACTGATCTTGCGTTTTGCAATTTTTTCGAACTGCTCGCCCCATGACGACACTCCAGGGACCTCTGAAATGCTTTTCCAGCGTCCGTGACATCAGTCTCTACAAGTTTCCTCAAAACGAGAGAGCACGCACAACTCGGGATTCTCTTACCGGCGACGAATGCATTTCTTACACAAACGAGCGCTCTAAAACTGTCGCAAGTGTAGTTGGGAGAGCGCTCTGGAACTTTCATCCACGGCCCCACACTAGCAAATCCAGTCAGCGTAGCTACATGCCATCCTCCTCTTTACCTCTAATCCAGTCAGCGTAGCTACATGCCATCCTCCTCTTTACCTCTATTACTCTACTGCCAAGTTAGTCTGTGGAAATTTTAGCGACACCTCTCCTTCTTGAAAGCTTATTCTTATCTAGACAACACTACGTAGAGAAGAGAGGGGGTGGACCGTTGACGCCAGTCCGTTCCGACTAAAGTTCAGTACCAAGGACCGAAGGGCTCTTTTTCTTCGAGGTTTCAATGGCGTTCGCCTACGTGTAATGGAAATCCTTTGAACCCAGGTGTGGCATTGTGCCGTCTTCATCAATAAACTAGGGTCATTTTGCAAGGTCTCCACTGTCGCGCACTTAAATTGCATCGTCGACAACTATGGATTTCACCTTTGGTTACGATCTCCCAAGGCGCGGTCCATCCCGAAGTAATAGTCGCCAGCCGGCTCTTGAGTACTTCGCTCCGACGCTGCAGGAGCTCGGAGCTTATCCTTCTCACGAAAGCCGACGCGAACGAACAAAAACTATCACCGTCGTGGATTTGGAGCTATCAGAGCGAGACAGCGCAGGTTACCTCGAGGCATCAAGCGCCTCCTCTCATCATCGGCAAGGTTTTCATCACCGACTCAACTCGTCGAATCGTCCATCCTTTGCTCTTTTCACGGATCCGCTTCAAGCTGATAGAGCTACGGAGATTCGGCTCTTCAGCGTTGCAAGACCTCACATGAGAGCATTTCACTACGCATGGCTGTCCTTCTTCATCGCTTTCTTTGGTTGGTTCTCGATTCCTCCATTGATGCCTACAATCAAGAAACAACTGAGATTAACGCAGGCTCAAGTTGACAATTCGAACATCATTTCGCTGGCGAGTACCATGGTTGGACGACTACTAATCGGGCCTCTATGCGATCGCTGCGGCGCCCGCAGTATCCAAGCCGCACTGTTGGTGATCGGGGCGATTCCAGTGGCATCCGCTGCCTTGGCATTTGACTACATCGGCTTCATGGTTATTCGCTTCTTCATCGGATTAGTAGGCTGCACCTTCGTGTCAACAACATACTGGACGTCCACTATGTTCTCGAAAGAAGTCGTGGGAAGTGCAAACGCTGTTGCTGCCGGTTGGGGGAATCTAGGAGCTGGCGCGACGTATCTTTTCACCCCGTTACTGTTTGATCTATTGACTGTGCGAGGTGGCATGTCGGACAATTTGGGCTGGCGAGTTACGCTGCTGTTCCCAGCTTTACTGATGATAATCATCGGGATTTGCACGTATTTCTTCTCGGATGATTGTCCACAGGGAAACTACGCTGAAATGAAGAAAACTCACGCGATGGCAGACAAACCGAAGGCTGACATGCTACAAGCGTTTATAGCTGTAGCAAAGCAGCCGGTGGCTTGGATTCTGGCTTTCCAGTACGCGTGCAGCTTAGGCGTGCAGATTCAAGCCCACAATGTGCTGAGTCTCTATTACTATGAAGATTTCAGACGTCCCGACTGTGATCCTACCACCGACGAAGATAACTGTCGACTTTTAACCCAGACAAAAGCTAGTATTATCTCGTCTTGCTTTGGACTCATGTGCATCTTCGCGCGTGTTATTGGTGGCTACATCTCGGACGTATGCAATCGTCATTGGGATATGAAAGGCCGGATCTCGGCCCAACTAGTCTGCCTCACAGGCCAAGCCATTTTTCTCTACGTGTATAGCCACATCCGTGTGGTGGAATGGAGCGTTTCCTGTTTAATCGCGTTCGGCTTCTTCGCACAAGCTTCGACTGGTACAACGTATGGAATTGTACCTTACATTTGCCCCGACTACACTGGTGTAGTGTCTGGAATTGTTGGCGCCGGAGGAAATCTGGGAGGGCTCACGTGGGGATTTTTGTTCAAAGTTGTCGAAGATCGCGCTTTGTCGTTCCGATATTTGAGTTTCTTCATCATGAGTTCCGCCATTTTGTCGGCTTGCATTCGTGTGAAAGACGCGCGTTCGTTGTGGAGTCAAGAGCCCTCCAGACATGCGCTTCGCCGTACAGAACAGACTGTGCAAGCCTTTTACGTATGAATTTTTTGTTGTTATGATAGTTGATTACTGAAGTACTTTTAGTCTTTATTGTAATCTGTGTTGTTCACATTATTTTACGTAAAGTTTGTGCTTTTTTTGTTAAAACAAGTAGGATTCACTTGTAAAAAAGCAATTAGCAGATCCTGATGACGCGTGGCCGACACCTGCTGCTGGTGCTCGCGTTGGCGTGCCTCGTGGCGCTGTCCATGGCTGGGAAAGACTACTACGAAGTACTGGGGGTGTCCCGGGACGCGTCGTCCGCCGAAATTAAGCGCGCTTTCCGCAAACTCTCGCTCAAAGTAGGTTCCACTGCGAGATCTGACAACAGTTTATATAAGCCTAATTTTTTATGCTCTATTGTCGCCTATCAGCACCACCCAGACAAGAATCCAGGGGACGAGAACGCAGCGCAGAAATTCGCGGCAGTGGCCAGCGGTGAGTCGCATTGATGCAGTTCCTCACATCGCCGTTGGTTTATTATAACTGACTATTGCGGATTCCCTTATTTTATAGCATATGACGTGCTGTCTGACGAGGACAAGAAGACCAAATACGACCGATACGGTGAAGAAGGCCTGAACAATGCCGGCGGAGGTGGCGGTCACGACCCGTTCGACATTTTCTCGCAGTTTTTCGGCGGCGGCGGTCGAAATCGTCGCGAGCGCGAGCCCTCACGCGGTCCAGATGTGGTGATGCCCCTGCGTGTGTCACTATCCGATCTGTACAAGGGCAAGAGTCTTCAGTTCTCCATCCGTCGTGAGGTACGCGATGATATCAATTATGGAAGAGACAACTAAGCTGACTTGTCCTTTTAATATTAATTTTAACAGACCATTTGCCATCATTGCCACGGCAAAGGAGCGGCTCACGAGGAAGACGTCCACGTTTGCAACGAGTGTGGCGGACAAGGTGTGAAGACAACCACGCGACGCGTAGGCCCAGGCTTCATCCAGCAGTTCCAAACCACGTGCGAGACGTGCCATGGCAAGGGTAAAATCTACACGAGCACATGTCCAATATGCGGCGGTCGCAAGGTGGAGATGACCGATCTCAGCTTTGATGTGGATCTGGATAAGGGCACACCCGACGGCTTTGAAGTCGAACTGGAGAATTACGCGGACGAAATCGCGGGCCAACCGGCAGGACACGTACGCTTGCAGGTCCTGACAGCGCCACACCCGGTCTTCACGCGCGAGGGCGACCATTTGTGGATGGATATGAACATTTCTCTACGCGAATCGCTTGTGGGATTCAAAAAGACGTTCACGCACTTAGATGGACGGCGAGTGGAAGTGGTGCGTGATGACGTCACGCCGCCTCGGTTTGTCACTGTTCTGAAGGATGAGGGTATGCCCAAGCAGCATTCCCCATCGGAAAAGGGCCAACTTCACATTAAATTCCATGTCAAGTTCCCAGAATCTCTCTCAGATGATCAGAAGGTCGGCTTCCGGGAGCTGTTTTCGATGAAATAATGGACAATCAAACAGCACTTTGTGTCGACACGACATCGACCCTGACAACGACATACGTGCGATATATTTTTTTTACTCCATATTTTTTTTTTTAACTTTTATTGCTTACTTTTCGCTTCGTGAGTCGTATTCAGCCAAAATTTCCTCGGCAGATTTGCCTGACGTCTCCGGCACGAGCTTCAGAGCCAACAGGAAGAAGATCGCTAGAAGCACCACGAACGGAACGTACGCGTAGTCGTCCAACGCGTCCGAAATGTACGGGTACGACACACCCACGATGAGGTTGCACAACCAGTTCATGCCGATGCAGAGCGACGAAGCGCTGGCACGGATGGCGTCCGGGAAAATATCGGCCGTCATGACCCACACTAGAGGACCCAGCGTCACGCCGAACGCGATCACATAGAGAGCAGTAAATACGATCGACAGAGCAGACACGTCCACGACGAAGGCCACCGTCATCAGCACAGACATGACGAACATGCCAGCCAGACCCCAGAGGATCATGTTACGAGCACCGAAACGGTTGGCCAGCACACCCGTGAAGAAGGCGGGGAAGATGTTGATAAAGTCGATGATCAGCGTACCCACGCGCGAGTCGGAGATACCGGCGTCCGAGAAGATGCTGCCGGAGTAGTAGAACACAGCGTTGATACCCGAAAGCTGCTGAGCGCATGACAGCAAGATACCACCAAGAAGCTGCATCCGGTAACGAGGAGCGAACATGGACTCCTGCTTCGGCGCAGACAGACCTTCCTCCGTCGTCTCTGCCTTCTTGCTCACCTGCAGCCACGACAGGGCAGTCTGCACGTGCTCCTCGCCATACAGACGAGCGATCACTTCTTTCGCCTCCTCCGTTCGCCCCTTAGTTAGCAGCCACGCCGGACTCTCGATGCACATGGACGGCGCCAACATCATGTAGATCACAGCCAAGATGCACGGGAATGCGGCCAGGTAACGCCAGCCAGAGCTCGTGTTGGCGAAGAAGAAACAGATTGCTGGTAACAAGATACCGATCGTGGTGAAGATCTGCAGACCGAGACCCAAAGTGTTGCGCATGTGCGGCGGCGACAGCTCGTTCACGTACGCGCCGATAGTCCCCGTGGCCGTACCGGAGGCGATACCGGCGATGAGACGGCCCACAGCGAACGCCCAGATGTTCGACACGGAAGCTTCAACCACACCGCCCACGAACATGAAGATGCAATTCAGCATCAAAGTCTTTTTACGGCCGAGACAGTCGCTGAAGTGGCCGCAACACAGCGAACCGATCATGGCGCCGAAGATCCATGCGTTCACGGCGAACGTCCACTCCAGCTTCGAGTGGCCAGGGAACATGAGGCACGTGTCCTCAGCTACAGGACGCGCGTTACACTCGTCCGTGTCGTTGTACTGCGACAGGTTTGTCTGCGACGTCGACCAACCGCTCTGGAACGGCTGCAACCACGACAGGAACGCGCTGGTGTACAGGATGGCCTTGGGTTGGATCAGACGCGCGGCGGCCTTGTTGGCCTCGTCGAAGGCCGTCGTCGCCTTGGGCGTCGAGACTTCTGCGTAGTTGTCAGCCATCGAAGACGATCTCTTTGTTGTTTTCTTGATGCACTCGGTTCAAGTGGCGAGTATTGAACCAAATGGAAAGTGAGCGAGTGACTGCAGGTAACTCGACAGCATCGGGGGTAGAACGCATTGTCTACGGTGTTGGGTGGGGGCGTGACTACGCAGCGCACTCGCTTCTGTGTTGATCGGTATGAACGCGTAGGGAAAGGATTTCACTTGATATCTTCCAAACGACGTTCATTAAGGTGCAACAACGTCGGCTCAAACTTCAATCAGCCTTCACTCTTGCACCACCTGTCACAGACACGAACAGAGGCTGACATGTTGTCCGTGGCAACGGGGAAATTGAACACGTGCTTGTCTTTTTCGGAATACAACGCGCACGAGCACGATAGGTATTTCCACTACTGTATACACAAGCGAGTTCGTATTTCTAAATGTACGTATAGGTAGCAAGAATTTCCTACATGCACCAAGCCCGTCAAGGTTGGACCAGCGTTCACAGTCAACACGTCTGTACATGTAGTACTCTGTACTGAAGTTTGAGACGTGATCGCTGGTTTTGCTACCGTACCTACAGTATAACAGAGTGTACATCAATACTTGTCAATACAGTTGGAGCTCAATTCTCATTACAGTAAAGTGCCTCAATATGAACACCACAAAACAAATAGCCTTAAAAATATGATAGTGCTGATTTGTTCACACATATGGTTACGTACCTCTAATGTAACGTTTACTTGACATTTGTATGTCGACCACGATTTCTTTATTGAGGCACTTTACTGTAATACTTGTCAATACAGCTAACAGAATGCGGTTGGAGCTCCATTCTGACAGAATGCGTTTGAGCTCCAGCAAATAAAAGCTACACGTACTAGCTGTAAGATCTATCCAGACCCACATATACCGCCCAGCCTTATCCATTTATGGCCAAAAGAGGAGGAGAACTCGTTGTTCCAGTTCTAACGCGGTGGTGGCAGCATTTGGCAGTGCCAACTTGCCGTCGGTCTCTGATACTTTATGCGAAGCGTAATCGAGACCTTGCAAAGAAAGACGAACTTCAGGTATGCAGAGAAATGCTTCCAGGTTGAAGTTGTGCAAGTCGTTTGCTGCAAACTTTGCTAGAGCTTGTTCAAGTTCCCTTTGCAAGAGTATATGCGCCGACTGTAAGTAGGGACTTTGTCCCCAATTAACTCTTTTTATTACATTGGCAGTCTCCAAGTTCAACAAAGGCTTGTACACGCGTGATAGCAAGCCCCTCGTTACAGAACTGCACACTTGTCAGCTCATTGAGCTGAGCTCAACTAGCTCAAAAACAAGAACCTACAGTAGCACCCGCTTGCGTCACTCAATGTGGTCGTTCACGAACCAAGCAGAAATCAAGTGAAATCCTTCCCTACGCGTTCATACCGATCAACACAGAAGCGAGTGCGCTGCGTAGTCACGCCCCCACCCAACACCGTAGACAATGCGTTCTACCCCCGATGCTGTCGAGTTACCTGCAGTCACTCGCTCACTTTCCATTTGGTTCAATACTCGCCACTTGAACCGAGTGCATCAAGAAAACAACAAAGAGATCGTCTTCGATGGCTGACAACTACGCAGAAGTCTCGACGCCCAAGGCGACGACGGCCTTCGACGAGGCCAACAAGGCCGCCGCGCGTCTGATCCAACCCAAGGCCATCCTGTACACCAGCGCGTTCCTGTCGTGGTTGCAGCCGTTCCAGAGCGGTTGGTCGACGTCGCAGACAAACCTGTCGCAGTACAACGACACGGACGAGTGTAACGCGCGTCCTGTAGCTGAGGACACGTGCCTCATGTTCCCTGGCCACTCGAAGCTGGAGTGGACGTTCGCCGTGAACGCATGGATCTTCGGCGCCATGATCGGTTCGCTGTGTTGCGGCCACTTCAGCGACTGTCTCGGCCGTAAAAAGACTTTGATGCTGAATTGCATCTTCATGTTCGTGGGCGGTGTGGTTGAAGCTTCCGTGTCGAACATCTGGGCGTTCGCTGTGGGCCGTCTCATCGCCGGTATCGCCTCCGGTACGGCCACGGGGACTATCGGCGCGTACGTGAACGAGCTGTCGCCGCCGCACATGCGCAACACTTTGGGTCTCGGTCTGCAGATCTTCACCACGATCGGTATCTTGTTACCAGCAATCTGTTTCTTCTTCGCCAACACGAGCTCTGGCTGGCGTTACCTGGCCGCATTCCCGTGCATCTTGGCTGTGATCTACATGATGTTGGCGCCGTCCATGTGCATCGAGAGTCCGGCGTGGCTGCTAACTAAGGGGCGAACGGAGGAGGCGAAAGAAGTGATCGCTCGTCTGTATGGCGAGGAGCACGTGCAGACTGCCCTGTCGTGGCTGCAGGTGAGCAAGAAGGCAGAGACGACGGAGGAAGGTCTGTCTGCGCCGAAGCAGGAGTCCATGTTCGCTCCTCGTTACCGGATGCAGCTTCTTGGTGGTATCTTGCTGTCATGCGCTCAGCAGCTTTCGGGTATCAACGCTGTGTTCTACTACTCCGGCAGCATCTTCTCGGACGCCGGTATCTCCGACTCGCGCGTGGGTACGCTGATCATCGACTTTATCAACATCTTCCCCGCCTTCTTCACGGGTGTGCTGGCCAACCGTTTCGGTGCTCGTAACATGATCCTCTGGGGTCTGGCTGGCATGTTCGTCATGTCTGTGCTGATGACGGTGGCCTTCGTCGTGGACGTGTCTGCTCTGTCGATCGTATTTACTGCTCTCTATGTGATCGCGTTCGGCGTGACGCTGGGTCCTCTAGTGTGGGTCATGACGGCCGATATTTTCCCGGACGCCATCCGTGCCAGCGCTTCGTCGCTCTGCATCGGCATGAACTGGTTGTGCAACCTCATCGTGGGTGTGTCGTACCCGTACATTTCGGACGCGTTGGACGACTACGCGTACGTTCCGTTCGTGGTGCTTCTAGCGATCTTCTTCCTGTTGGCTCTGAAGCTCGTGCCGGAGACGTCAGGCAAATCTGCCGAGGAAATTTTGGCTGAATACGACTCACGAAGCGAAAAGTAAGCAATAGTTGAAGTAAGCATAATTTGTGGGTAAAACCGGTTAAAAATAAATGAAATGGGTGTTACATAATTTGTGGGTGGGTCTTATTATAACCGTTAAAAATAAAAAGACATGTTATATTTACAAGCGAGCTCGCTGCGCCGCAAAGCGGCGCAGCCAACTCGCGATATCCCAGTGCAGCTTTCTTACGTGGGAGGACAAACTCTTGCATAGTCAGCCTTGACATTTGATTTCTTGCAGACAGTATTCGAAATAGACCCTTTAGTTAGTTTCCCCTCCCACCCCTCCTTTGTAATACGTAATTCAAAATAACTGTAAAATTGTACTATTTTGAGGTGGTTAGCTTTAGAAATGTCTTCTTTCTCAGCTCATTCATCTCACAACGCTCTTTCTCTCTACACCGCCCTGAGGGTGGCGCCCTCAGCACCTGCTACCAGCATCAGCAATAAATTTAGGACGCCTCTCATATTCGTCAGAATCGCGATTTACACCTGTTTCACCCCGCTTTATCGATGGAATTCATAGGGGGGTTGTTGGTAATACTGGGGGTTTTCCCGAGACCTTTTTGACCTTTTTGACCAGCTGGACCTAAATGACCAGCCGATTCCCCCTCTATTTATTAGTGTTAAAAACATAAAATCCAAGTGACTTAACACAACAAAGAGCATTCTAACAAAGCAAGCACGTGCTCCTGGGCCGCGCGACAGCCTTCATCGCCATCGAGTGCGCAGCATGTAATGCATTAGGTTAATGAGTGTACCGCTATTCATCTGATGTGAAATATCTAACGATAGTGTTTTGCTGTGGTCGTGTGCTGTTTAAACAGTTTGGATCCTCTCCACACTTCTTCCGACGCTTCTGGCAAGCACTACACGCTGTTGTTTTTTCGCTTCTTCGGTTGATCCACTTCCGTGATAGATGGTGGTTCCTCATTGCGAGGTGGTGGAGTCTTTGAGCGTGGCTTTGAGCTTCTTAAGCGCATCCGAAGTGTGTTCTCGTTCATCTCGACACCAGGATAATACGACTGGAAGATGCTTAAAAGGTGGGGCCATTTCTCCCGGACACCGTGTAATCGGTTTGAATGACTTCGCAGCTCTTCGAGATCCTGGTCTGCTATCCGGACGGGTGGAGCGCTGCTTGCTAGTGATATCTGGACATGCTGGGGTGTCAATTCCTGGGGAGCCGTAGAAGGATCATCGGCAGCAGTAGAAGTACCATTTGGGGGACATCGGTAGCTGGATTGGAAGACTCACAGGTCGCTGCCGCAACGAATTGAGTGGCCGGTGATGGTGAAGAAGCAGAATTTGGCTCCAGTACCGCGGTTTGGTGTCGTGGAGTATTGCTTGTAGCACCAGGCAATAATTTTACTTTGATTTTCAAAGATTTTCCGGTGCTACTTGCTTTTTTATTGATTCCCAGCGTGCTCGCATGTCCTTCTCAGTGAACGATCGGATTCCATCGCAAATACAAGCCGCAAAATCGAGAAGCATGCAGAATACTTTAATCCCGTCCGACTTGGAAATGTACTTGGCGTTACGGATACTAGTGAAGAGGTCAATCTGCAGACTTTGTTCGTTAGTTGAGAGCTGATTTGTCGTGGATTTCTCCGTTTGCATCCTGAGCTGAAATATGCTGGACTGTGTTGTAGAGGTTTTACGCGCTTGCACCGCAGGCTGTACAGCCTTCAGAGCTGCCTCTACCGTGCGAATGCTACGACGCCGTAACTTCAGCTGCGAGATACCATTGGTAGATATAAAAGATTAAACATGACGGTCGTGACAAGAACCGATTCAGCCCAAGAACGACCAGCAGCCTTTTGCTCTTTTTCGAAGCTGTCTTAGCAGTTCGTATTCCTCCGAGGAAAATCCGGTCGCTCCTTCGCACGCGTCGTCGTCTAGACGGAGGGAGTGCAAGAACACACGACGGTCAACTGAGCCAGTCTGAAGTGCAGTTGCGTTTTTCACCAACAGCTCCTTGATAGAAGCAAAATGCTGCCTAGAACGTGTGAGATTTGATTTAAAAACTTCGGGGTGAACACGGGCGCTCTGGAATATTGTCTGCCATGTCTTGAGCGAGAAGTCCAGCGGAGTAACAGATCGGTATTGTGGGGGTCTAAACGGTGTGGACATAAGGCGATTTATAAATTCCTGGTCTGCTGGGGTTGCCAGAAGGCCTCTACCGTTTTTACTACATAATATTGCTGAACGGCATGCGGTAATCAGGTCAACTTGAACAAGCTCGGGATTCCTGCCGTACCGGGTGAGATTGTGCTGCACAATGTGTACGTCAAGAATGCGCAGCCCGACTTCCGCTCGGACATCGCGAGCTAGTAGCTTCTTTAACCCAGAGTGAAATCCTACCAGCTGGCTAGTTGAAGTGATTCGGACTGGAGTACCACCACCTTCCGTATACACATTTGATTGAACGTGTAAATCCCCTCTCGCTATCTGACTGACGTTACTTTCAATGCATCCATTCCACACGGCCACCGTACACGACAGCTCGTTAATATCAATTTTGGCCAATACATCCCGTAAGCAACACTCCATATCCTTTGGTGATCGCAGTTCGCAGTTCACATCGTACAGTGCCGTCTTCAGAACAACTTACGGATAGGTTTCGATTTCACTTTCTCACAAAGCGAGTGATCACATGAAAGGGATCTTGTTTGACATAATTCACGAGAAGTTTCTCCGTCTCCTCGTGATTCTCTGACCGCGTCAAACGACGACCAACAATCTGCCCAACTTTATTTTGTAGCAAAAGCAGCATCTTTGCATCAACTAAGCTCTCGCGCTGTCCGCGCTGCAAATTTTTAACCGCTTGCAGAACTTCACTGAATGGTCCATTCTCAGGACTTTCTTCACTTTAACCTGCCGCATCCCTATCTCACACAACGATCCATATAGCTCAGTAGATTTCAGCCAAGCGTCTGTTAATGATCCATGAGAAAGAACTTTATTCTTCTCGAGATATTTCGTCAGCGTGGGGGGTGTTGGTGGGATATACGTAGGGTTTCGATCATGATTCCGGTTCACTCCGTAAGCAAATATTGACAGTAAGTGATAGCAGCGGTTCTGGCGTCGCCGTTCCAAGTGTGAAATTGTACTTGCCAACCCATTCGGCGACATTATACCGTCATGGACGTGCTCCAATGGTCTCCTTGATAGACCAATTTTCTTTCAAATAACAAAAGGAAGGTGCATCATCACGTCGGGGTTACGATCGGCATACACGAACTCAACGTTGAAAAAGTGGTAGAATTGTCGGAACTGCACTGGTACTTGACGTAAAGTACGTCAAACTTAAACTCCACGTCTTCTACAACGCGTTGTTTGTAGTCTTTTACCCGGGGAAGGCACGTACAGCTAGAAACGACACAAAATGGCTTCCTGATTGGCTCATGCTTTCTGGAATCCATACGAGTTGAGGTCGAGAAAACAGAGCAACCAAACTTGTGTCAGATAAATGGACAAACGAGCTGGGGTGGAAAGAGCTTCTTAGCCATCGCTTCCTTTACTAATCGGCTCCGTTCCTTGGGCTGAATACCGTCCATCTTGCTAGCAGCTATCCTGGTTTGCACGACGAGCTCCACGCGTTTTTTTAGTGTGGCTGATCGGAAATCGGACTTAGCCGACGACCTGTCGGAGAAACGGGGGCCTGTCGGCCCCCGTATCTCCCATAAACCATTCATAGAAATATCGCTTGCCGTCCACCTTAATTAATCGTCCTCCTAGCTACTGGTTATATGGGGTACAGAAGGTTGTGTCACCCCGTCATAGGAATACTCTTAGTTAGGAATATAAAGTGGGCTTTTTAGAAAAAAGCAAATCTTATATCTCAGAAAACCCCTACGAACCGGTATCATGTCTCACATACACTGATTTAAGTTACAATTTCCAGCCAATCAAAAGTGCGGAAAAGCGCAACACGACAGACAGACAGACAGACAGACAGACAATCATTTTATTATTTAAGACTAGAGGAATTGGGCTGGTAGTGCCGGGGCAATGCCTTTCGGGTCAATAACCCTCAAAGATAAATATCCTTCTTCGGCGAAGTCGTGAACCTCCCCGGAACATGCACTTCGTGGATCTTATAATATCAATGAGGAATGCGAGGACAAGGAACAAGCAATTCCCGGTGCTGATGGCCCGGAGGTTATTCATAGTTTTTCCCGCTGAAATAACATAAATGCTGCGGTCATTTACCATTGAAGCACCACATACTCCGAAGATTGCTTTGCGTATCATTTCCCTCGTCCAGCATACGAAATCTCTATCCTGTAACTATAACTCCATAAGCAAAATAGATTTCTTGTATTTATTGCAAATAAGCGAGTCATTCATTTCGTGGATGCTACGTGCTGTATATCATGTTATTGGCGCCGGCCGGATGCACAACGAGAAGACAGCGGAATCGGCCTGCTTCTCGACCGTATACACCACAAACACGTCTGCGCCCAGGCAGCAGGTGCATCTTTGAGCACACCCACCATTCGTAATACATGTAATATGGTGTCGATACCACGCCTACAGTTACTATTATATTACTCCCACGCCAACAGTAAATGCGACGCATTAACGCTGGTATTTTATTTGTATACAGCATATCACAATGAGGTTGTGGATTCGCGAAGGCTGAGATAACATTTTTTTTCCTAATAACATTATCAAAAACTTGTTATTTTTAATTCTATCTTATAAATACCTGGTGGTATTATACTTAGTATGTTTTTACTCAAGCACCTAAATTAATATGCATGCAGTAAGCTGCAGGTGGTGGTTAATGCTATTTACCAGTCTACTACGATTAAGATGCTTAAACACATCTCCTGCGTCTGCTTCGCAGCCGCACCATCTGCGTTGTATATGCAATAAATTGGCTTGTGGACGTATCCTGAACTTTACATGTTAGATAAATAGTTCATAAAGCAGAGATAAATAAAAATGTGAGCTCTTCGACGCCCAAGTACAACGTATTGACACAAAGCGCGGTTCATCAACGCACTGAACTAAAGTATAGGCGGGCCATTCCTACGAGCACAAAAAATATTTTGAGTGGTTAGTTGACCGCTCTTCATATAATTGTTGCGGACAGCGACACACATCGGCGTTCGCACGCTACATCTGGGCGTGGCGCGCCGATCCCTTGAACCCTTGCATGTTTGAGATACTGTTAGCCAGCCCATCGCTGCATATAATGTTCACGTGCTCACTATATCGTACCTGTGGCTTTCGCAGAGATGAATCGCTAAGGCTTGATAGGCGTGCTGATCCTTTAAACCTTTGCATGATTGAGTTAGTACAGTCAAACCTATTTATCTGATCCTCTCTATCTGCAACACGAGCTTTATTTGATACAGATGGTGAAGGAACCAAAATGATCACTTGGATAAACTATGCATGCTGCTTTAATGATCCAAAACTGTCTAAATGTTAACTGAGCCACACATTTTGGGAACCAAATCGAGGCAGACCTTTTTAGCTGATTCATGATTGGCCACCCGCCACTCACTCTCTGTTCTCCAAATTCACCGCAGTGGCGCCCCATGACCCAACGCAAGTGCTTGACGCTCGAGCAGAAGTTCAAAGTTCATCTGAAGATCAAGCAAAACCCATCCATCGGCAATCCCATGCTGATGGAGTGGATTTAATCATTGTTCAAGGTTAAGTAAGTCGTGCTACGCTTACTAAAATAGGGTGCGCATCTTAACCGAATCCTACTTTGTGCAGGCCGGGCTACAAAGCGCCGTCGCGTAAAATTCCCTGAGTTTGAGCGGCAGTTGAGAGACTTTTTCCTTAAAAACGCAGCAAAGACAACAATAGCGGGCGAGATACTCTTAATGAAGGCGCGTACTGTCGCTAACAGCCTTGGGATCGACGACAAGTACAGTAGCACCGTCTCAGCAACGGGTGGGTTCAAAGCTTCAAGAAGCGCAACGGTATTGCATGGAGCTCTCTACAGTATTGTAAGGCCACAGACGACGAGCGCAAAGGACTGCACGCAATCATGAATTAAGTTCGCGCTAGTACTACAAAAGCAAAGCGCCAGAGAACAATGTGCGACTTTCTTTTGTAATTTTGTATTTTTCTATAAATGCAGTCATTTTATATGAGTCAACGCCTCCACTGGTCACCGAATGTGCCTCGGATAAGTAGGTTTGACTGTATTAGCCAAACTCTGTGCATACAATCTGTTCATAACATCGTACCCGTGGCTTTCGCACAGACGCATCACTCCGTAACGCTGTATATTCTGGTAAGTAGAAGAGTGAGTACTCTTGAAAATATACTTAGTCAGCTTCTGTCTACTTTAGCCAATAACCGTCTTTCACCCGTTAGGGTTAATAAATATCTGATTCTTGATTTTAAACCTCTCCATATTTACTTAAGCTTCACCTGCTTCGGCTGCTATCTCAGAAATATTATCGCGCAGGTTATAGTTGTTTTCGCGACATTTATACAATAGCAGTATTAATAATATGCATTCTAAATTGTATTTTACTACATTTTGAAGCCAAATGTCACTAAGCCAGTTATCAAGATATACTCACTTTTTTACTGTGCTTTTACTATAATTTTCATCGTTAATATACGACACATAGTATTGGATTACCGTGGAGAGTACGAAGAAAGTTGCCAACCCATCTTTCTTCGGTCTTGCCACTCCCCATCAGTCGAACGCGCAGATTCCCACTTCTGCTTTCTCATCGCCGCGGTAGCCACTCTTCCCCACACTGGGGCACCTTTCGCTACCGTGGTGTCGAGTCTGCAGAGGTTCCACACACAGTAAAGACCCCTTTCACATCTATGACCTACAAACTCATCATCTGAATCGATGCCGTCTCGGCCACGCTACTTATCTGCATACAACGTCAAGAGCGACTCCATATCTGGTTCACGGTTCGTCACATTACGTACCCCCCCCCTCCCCCGGTGCTGTAAGAGCGAGCGTATGACGTTGATCTACGCGGATCTACCCATGCTCTTAGCGTGCCCGAGCGCCAGCCCGCGTCCAGCCTACGTTCAGCCCGCGTTCAGCGTCAATTGCGACTTGGTATCAGACTGTGAGCCGGCCAGGTTTAAATGAATTAGTCATGTCGAGGCCGCATCGCAATCGTACTAAAATAATTTCACTTGCACACATACATATTTTCTTGCAACCTTGCCTTCGCTTTTGCATCCATGTAATCAAAAGCTCCTGTACGAACCACATAGACTATCTCCGATGTCGCTATCAAGCGAGCATTAGCAGGCCCACTCTAGTTTTTATAATTTAATATATCCACGAAAAGCATTTCAATTTCCGCCAAAACCCCTCCTAGTGTTAATAGCCCTTCAGAAATCATGCACGTGGTAAACGGGATGCACTTGAAATTTGTAAGGGCATGAATGGTGTGCGCCACAAAAGTCAAACTTGCGAATTAATCCTTATAGGGCTGTACGTACTTCGTTACCGAACCACATGAATTTGAATTTCTAAATCTGAGCGTATTTGATGGCACGCAGTAGCAAAAGTATTCCGGAAAAAATATGTTGAATGTAAAGTTGATAGGGCACAATAAGGCTAACGAGCTAGACTGAGTAAGTGAGACCTTCGTGTTAGCCCGAGTACAAACCAGAAAGCGCCGACATTCAGATATTTTGACTAGAATGGAGGAATTGAGGAAGTGATATTAGAGGCACGCATGGCCAAGCTCCCGTTGGTATCCTAACTAGAGGCTGGGAGGTAAAACCCCTCTCCTGGGTCCAAACATCCTCCCACCTTATCTCTAAATATATCTGCTCACTGCTCGACCAATCTCAACACTCCTCCGTGACCCACAGTGACCGGTTCCTGCGAGGACCGCTGTCCCGTGGTCGTGAAAAACCCCCACGTAGAACTTGTGAGGTTGTGTTGGACGTCCCCAATATCTCGTCTTGATCCTTGTGGCCAGCCAGCACCCTGCTTCATTGAAGCACTGGGCTCCGTCGCCATCTCCTGCAGTCAGACCATGCCCAGCTCGTCCAAGAGCTCCGCATACCGTCACTGCTTCATAAGCCAGACCACACCCAGCTCGTCCAAGAGCCCCGCGTGCTGTCGCTCTGTGTTGAGCCAGACTACACCCAGCTCGTCCAAGAGCCCCGTGTGCTGTCGCTCTGCGTTGATCCAGACTACACCCAGCTCGTCCAAGAGCCCCGCGTGCTGTCGCTCTGCGTTGAGCCAGACCACACCCAGCTCGTCCAAGAGCCCCGTATGCTGTCGCTCTTTGCTTTTCAAGATCGCGCTCGCTTTCCTAGTTTATTGGTACCATTTGTCAGGATGAATCTGCCGAACACCGAGACGACCGCGTAGCGCTTGCAGTACATGTAGTCAATCTCCAAGTCCTTCAGTGCAATGCGCTCACGAACAAGTGATATCTTGTGTCAATGTGCTTATTTCGCTGGTGGTGAATCGGATTTTGAGCCATTGCAATAGCCGACTGATTGTCAACATAGACCACAGTAGTGTCTTGTGGTACGTTCAGCTCCTCTAGTAGTTCTCGTAAGAGTATCACCTCTTTGACACCATGTGCCAAGGACATATACTCAGCTTCAGTTGAAGACAACGCTACTGTCCGCTGGCTTTTGCACGAGTAGGTTATCGCACAATTTCCCGTTTGCATCACATATTCAGATATCGATCGTCGAGTATCGATGTCCTTCGCATAATCTGAGTCGGCGTAAGCTGTCAGCTGCAGTCCACCGCAATTTCGTCCATCCATAAATAACCCGTTGTCAATAGTACCTTTGACGTAGCGCAGTATGCGCTTGGCAGCATTCCAGTGCGGAAAACCAGGATTATTCAAGTACTTGCTGACACACTGAATGCCGAAAGCTATGTCGGGCCTGCTGCCCGTCATCAGGTACATCATTGATCCGACTAGACCTCGGTAGTCTTTGGCCTTCATTTGATGTCGCTCGTCGTCACACTTAGGGCTATCTTCCTTCGACAACACAATGTCAAGATCACAGGGGGTCTTGCAAGGATTCAGCTGCGATAGATTGAATCGATCAATTACACTCTTCGCGTATGAAGCTTGATCGATACTCAGTGTCTTCGAAGCACGATTTCGCTGCACACGTAGCCCCAAGATGTAGTGCACCTCCCCCATATCCTTGCATTTGGATGCTTCCGATAGCATGTTCTTGATAGCCTGCACTCCACTCATCGTGTCTGCTATCCAGAGTAGGTCGTCCACATAGATGCCAATGATGGCTACACCATTGCTCCCGACGCGGACGTAAATGCATGCATCGCTGTTAAGTTTCACGTATCCTTTTGTCTTCAGAAAGTCTGTTAGCTTCTTGTGCCACGCTCGCGGTGCTTGTTTGAGCCCGTACAGCGACATCGTATGTAGACACACGAGGTCTTCTTTGCCGGCAGTGACTAATCCCTCTGGCTGTAGCATGTAGACTTCTTCAGTCATGTCACCGTTGAGAAAGGCTGTGTCTACGTCTGTCTGGTGGCATTACCAGTCATTAACTGCCACTAAGGCGAGCAACATTCGAAGTGACTCCAACCTAGTCTGCATACTTAACTTGTTCGTATCCACGGATGACCAATCTCGCTTTATAACGCTCAACGTTACCTTGAGCGTCGTACTTGATCTTGAATATCCTCTTCGACGTAAGTGCTCGTTTCCCTTTCGGGAGCCTCACCAACTTCCACGTTTCGTGAGCTATGAGTGACCTGCCTTCTTTGTCGATCGCTTTTCGCCAATGTAGTAATTCGCCGCAGGTCATCGCTTCGTTGAATGTATTTGGTTCGACTCTGATAGCCATGCTAATAATCATGCTGATTTCGTTCTTGTTCGCGATGTTTTCGGTTGCCACTAGCAGTTCTGCTTGCTTCTGCTTATCTGAGAGTCGGTCGGCTGTGTACATGGTAAGGACTTGTGGTCCGGATTCACCTGTAACTTGATGTGCATGGTCAGGATGGTGATCATTGAGCTGCTGACCCACGTAGTTGCTCACATCCGGTAGGAGACCATCCTCGTCGCGCAAGTCATCTACATTAAACTCGTCGAGAAAGGCGTCTACCTCTTGAACCTCACGGTCGTAGTCACTAGTCACATATGGGATCGGCTCAGCGTAGAACACCAGGTCAGGAATAGAGTGAGCAAGTTTGGACGGCTGTATGAGATCGAGATGATGTAGTTTTTCAAGTCTGCTCAGTTCCAGTCGTTTTAATTCCATAGCTGCGTAGGAATTAGATTCATCGAACGTGGCACGAAACGTTTTTACTACTGTATTAAATCCGCAATGCAAAACGCGCCAGGCTTTCAGATGACCAGCATACCCGATAACTATCCCTCGTACACTGCGATTGTCCAGCGTCTTCCGGCTACCTGGCGTTGAAGTCAGCTCTAGTCGTTTTGGATGCGTCGTCGATACATACGTGTACGCAAGTGCTCCGAAAACTCGCAAGTTACTGTAGTCAGGTTCCCGTTGATGCCATCGCTCGTATGGTGTGACCTCCGCCCGCCTGAGGGGGGTGATATTGCCCAGTAGTGTTGCTGTGAGCAGTGCTTCGCCCCAAAATTGCTTTGGTAGCTGCGCGTCAATCAGAAGCGCCCGACCTTTTTAAAAAGAACACGAAAACGCACTTCAGCGCAGCCATTTTGCTCTGGGGTGTATGGTGTAGTCGTTCTTCCACGATACCCTTTTTTCACAGAATCTGACCCATTCAGGAGAGGTGAACTCGCCGCCGTTGTCAGAATTCACTGCTTGCACTGGCCAATTATGTTTTGTTTCAGCGTCTAGCACGTATTGTTTGAATCGTCGTAGAGCTTCTGACTTGTTCTCTAGTAGGTATGTCGTCACATAGCCAGAAAAATCATCAATAAATACGAGAACGTAGCGTTTCTTCCCGAAAGTTGGAACCTCAATCGGTCCTTTGATGTCTGTGTACACTAGCTCATTTGCTCGAGTCGCATGCTTTGTATATGTCGATTTAAAAGATGCTCGTTGTTGGTTTGACCGCTCGCACACGTCACAAACAGGAAAGTCAGCCAAGTCTCACTTCGCTATTCGCAGTCCATGCGCTTTTCCTCTTGCTACCAGTTTCGCAATATTTTGGTAGCCTCGATGTCCACATCGGGAGTGCCATAGGCTAATCGGCTGAAGTCCAAATCCAATGTAAGCAGATTCAGTGAGTGTATTGATGTTGTTGGTCTTAAACACGTACAGTCTGTTGAAGCGGTTCTCAACAGACTTGATGCGCATTTTTCCTTTGTGAGTTATCGCGCGGTCCACGTGCGTGCTGAAATCTGCCTTGACATCTTTCTCGCGGAGACAGCGTACGCTCAGCAGGTTTCGCGTCAATTTTGGAATGTAGAAACACTTCGTCAGCGTTAGCTTCACGTTGTTGCCATCTTCGCCCTTGAAATCCAGCACTGCAGTGCCAATGCCGTTCACTTCGACGTAGTTGTTGTCTCCCAGATAAACCTTCTGAGAAGCTGTAGTCAACCTCGTAAAGTAGCCTTTATCGAAGCACATGTGATGGGTGCAACCTGAGTCCAGTACCCATACTTCACGTGCCATTGTTTGGTCATTAGGAGTGACACTTGCTTGCAGTACTGTTGCTGTGTTGCTACTGTCGGAAATCGTTGGATCCATCGCTATTGCGACAGCTAGAACGTCATAACTGTCCAAGGTGTCTTCTTGTTCCTCGGTGGCGACCATCATGTTTGTTGCTGTTGACTTCTGAGCACTAGCTCCGCGCTCATGGTTGTCTCTTGCCTTCATTCGGCAGTCACG
This sequence comes from Phytophthora tentaculata, assembly GCA_033557915.1. NCBI lineage: Eukaryota > Oomycota > Peronosporomycetes > Peronosporales > Peronosporaceae > Phytophthora > Phytophthora tentaculata. Next base: position 5,366,406 of record JAUCEA010000007.1, on the reverse strand, counting down.
GAGCAGGTGCCCCTGTTTTCCACAGTAATGACAGTCTTCGTCGGTCTCATTTCGTTGATACGGGCCCACTAGTTTGTTTCAACTGACTGCGGAATGGCGAGCGTTCACTGGGTCGGCGATACGATCCCTGTCCAAAGTGAGCAACCGCTTTAGAGCTCGGATTGTACGATGAACTCGCACTTTGGTGGCTTTGTTCAGCTACATGTGCTTGCATATCCGCGGGTTCTACGGCGTCCTTGCGTGTATCAGCCTCGAGCAGTAGCTTCGCTTGAAGGTCTTCCCACGTCAGGTCTTTCTCGTTTTGGCACACCATTACCAAGTTCTTCCACGAGTCAGGAAGCGATCCTAGCATATGTATTACCTTTTCTTCATCGTCGACTGGTCTACGGAGTCTGGCCAGGGTATCTGCTCTGTCTTCCAAAGCATTGATGTGAGCTTGCATGACTTCTCCATCGCTGTATTTTAGGCTCTGAAACTCTTTCCTAGCGCGAAAGATGCTGATGGTACCTTTACCGGCATACACTCGCTCCATGTGATCGTACGCCAACCACGACCGCTTGTACTTGCCCATAGCCCTCACCGTCGGGCCGCCCAATGAACTAATCAGCAGATGCAGTGCCTTCTTGTCTCTCGAGATAAATTATTCACGCTTGCGATGGCTCCACCTCTCATTAAAACGTAGATCCTTGGAGACGATGTCCCACACACCTTCAGCTTCCAGCAGAGTCTGGATGCGAATTTGCCATGCGGTGAAGTCCGGCTTACGCGAGTCGAAGTTCCACGAGTCCTTCCACGCTAACCGCGACATCAGTTATTTCCTTTGCGATTTTGGGCTCAAAACCTTTTGACTAGAATGGAGGAATTGAGGAAGTGATATTAGAGGCACGCATGGCCAAGCTCCCGTTGGTATCCTAACTATAGAGGCTGGGAGGTAAAACCCCTCTCCTGGGTCCAAACATCCTCCCACCTTATCTCTAAATATATCTGCTCACTGCTCGACCAATCTCAACAAGATAGCTGGCGCCGCTACAACAAGTACAGCAACACGTTCATAAATTAACCTTTCGTAATCATTTAGGTGACATAACGGATACATACCGTGTCGAAAAGACTGTAGCATAAAAAGTGACAGGTTTTCGAAAAAAACAACAACGCCAATCTAACTGAGTTGGTACGTGTAGTTTTGAGAGGATATTTGATGCGAGAGGTGATTAGGGTCAGTTGTGTACTACTCTTTCCGGAGGGAGTTGTACCTGAAGCAGCGGCCACTTTTGCAAGGAGTGCCACCCTGACGCCGATATAGCTCTCCTTACGTTAGTGATACTCGCCTTGCACAATGAATCGTAAGCTCGGCTTTTCAAATAAGTTTTGTAAGACAATAATAGAGTAAATACACATACACTAATATCATGTTCCGGAAAACTTTTGTGTCAAGTTGCCACGATTGCCTCAGATTTGCAGAAATCCATTGTTAAAAGTCAGTTAGAACTTCCACGTGGCGAAAAAAATCTTTGGTTCTTGTTCACAAAATACTCACCGCCTCATTTATTGTGAGTTACGTCAACAGTCGCAGAAAGGAATCAATGCTCTGCAAAGCTCACCAGATTTGATTCTACTAGAATTTGAACAGGTAAGAAAACAAAATCTAATACAACAAATATTAATCATACGTTTTCCTGCTCGCGGCGTGAGTCGTACTCGGCCTGAATCTCCTCGGCCGACTTGCCCGACGTCTCCGGCACCAACTTCAGCGCCAACAGATAGAAGGAGGCCAACAATACCACGAACGGGACGTAAGCGTAGTCGTTCAGAGCGTCCGACACGTACGGGTACGACACACCCACGATGAGGTTGCACAGCCAGTTGATGCCGATGCACAGCGAAGAGGCGCTGGCGCGGATCGAATCCGGGAAAATGTCGGCCGTCATCACCCACACCAGAGGACCCAGCGTCACTCCGAACACGATCACATACAGAGCAGTAAACACAATGGACAGAGCAGACACGTCCACGACGAATGCCACCGTCATACCGATGGACATGATAACCATGCCGGACAGACCCCAGAGGATCATGTTACGAGCACCGAAGCGGTTGGCTAGCACGCCCGTGAAGAAGGCGGGGAAGATGTTGATAAAGTCGATGATCAGCGTACCCACGCGCGAATCCGAGATGCCGGCGTCCGAGAAGATGCTGCCCGAGTAGTAGAACACAGCGTTGATACCCGAAAGCTGCTGAGCGCACGATAGCATGATGCCGCCCAGAAGCTGCATGCGGTAGCGAGGGTTGAACATGGACTCCTTCTTGGGAGCAGCGAGGCCCTCTTCAGCGTTCTCCGGCTTCTTGCTCACCTCAAGCCACGACAGAGCCGTCTGCACGTGTTCCTCGCCGTACAGACGAGCGATGACCTGTTTGGCCTCCTCCTTGCGGCCCTTGTTCAGAAGCCACGCCGGGCTTTCGATGCACATGGTCGGCGCCAGCAGCAGATAGATGACGGCCAGCACGACGGGGAACGCAGCCAGGTAACGCCAGCCCGAGCTCGTGTTGGCGAAGAAAAAGCAGATAGCCGGCACCAAAATACCGATGGTTGTGAAGATCTGAAGGCCCAGACCCAAAGTGTTACGCATGTGCGGCGGCGACAGCTCATTGATATAGCCACCGATGGTGGCCGTGGCCGTACCCGAAGAAATACCGGCGATGAGACGGCCCAGGGCGAACACCCAAATGTTCGACACGGACGCCTGCACCACACCGCCGACGATCATGAAGATACAATTGCCCATGAGAGCCTTCTTGCGGCCGTACTTGTCACTGAAGTGACCGCAGCACAGAGAGCCCACCATGGCTCCGAAGATCCATGCGTTCACGGCGAACGTCCACTCCAGCTTCGAGTGGCCAGGGAACATGAGGCACGTGTCCTCGGCCACGGGTCGAGCGTTGCACTCGTCCGTGTCGTTGTACTGCGACAGGTTCATCTGCGAGGTGGACCAACCGCTCTGGAAGGGCTGCATCCACGATAGCAGGGCAGTGGTGTACAGGATGGCCTTGGGCTTGATAAGACGTGCGGCGGCCTTGTTGGCCTCGTCGAAGGCCGTGACGGGTTTGGGGGAAGCAGCCTCGGCGTAGTTGTCCGCCATTCTTGCTTGTCACTTCGCGCTTGTTGGCGAGGTTTGCTTGGCGCTTGTCGAAATGGAAAGTGAGGAACAGATCTGGCGGCAAGCTCCGAGCTTTACTTTAACCCTGCGCATGAGCGGGACTTTCGCGGTGCACGTATGCAACGCTGCCATGCTCGACTGGACAAGACAAAGCGGCCTAACTTCAAGCAAAGGTTCTCTGTCTGATTCGCCGGTCGCACTGTGACTCTGTACTGTACTTGATTGATTTCTGCTTCGTGTGTACATTGTTATTTAAAATATTTAAAATAAAAAATTAAAAAAATGGGTTTTAAATATTTGCTAAAATATAATACGAAGTATTGTTGTTTGTGTGCGAGTATGTCCGTGCATGTAGTGTTGCGGAGAAAAAGAAACTGGTCAAACACGGTGTTTGAAACACCATGCTTCAACAAAATTTACATATTCAAGCCCGTCTACCGTAACGCCTTAATTAAAGGTTAAGCTAACCCGTCTGCAAGGAATTATTAAAATGGCATGATTGTAGTCTTGTAGTGTGACAGTAAAACAATGGAAAAACTATTTAGCCAGGTATGCAGATATTGCTGCAGTTTACTGAAGTGTTGTAATTGTTTAAGAAATGATTTTTTAATGGATCACAGCCGACAAAAGTTTCGTAACAAAACTTACTTCACATAATCGCTACTCTGCGCTGTACGTTCGCTAGGCGAGTCGTGGTTGTTCTCACCAAACTCGCTAGCTCTAAAGATAATATCTAATACTGTTGTACAAGATACTTTCATCATTAGTGGCTTGATCATCAACTGGAACTGGATTACTAGTATATCGTGGTGCATGCCCACCTCATTTCTGTCTCCTGTGCAGTGTACGTTCTCATCAGCACCGTAAAAATAAAGGGCCACACACGATCTGATTCGTACATACACATGTAGAGTGATGCCGAGTCCTTTTAAAACGTTATCGTACAACGGAGACAAGTTCAAGTGGTTTATGACGGCCGGAGTCCGGTAGCCGGAATCCATCCGCCTCAGCTGCCCATGCAGCTTTGCCGTGGGTGTGTTGTATTCGCCTGCATCGATAGCTCTGAAATTCAGAGCTTGCAGAGTCCGAATACTGGTGACGCTGCTGGCGATCTTCTATTCGTTGGCTTTGATGCTACGTCAGGCTGTCAGTTTCACTGGTAGCTTGACAATTTGTCAGTTAATTTGTTAGTGACAATTTATCATCTACAGTACATGAACTTGTACTACTAGTACAGTACTACTGTAGTAAATATTGCGTTAATGATCAAGCTTGCGTTGGCTTGCCCTGCTCATGTTTTAATTCTACTGTAGCAGATTGGACTCCAAGTTGGAGAGTTTGGACATGGAGAGTTTGGGCGGCACCTCCCAGAAATCAAGTGTTGGAGAAAAGAGGCAACCGTCACGTATCGGATACACGGGGCAGCCTTCAAACAACGGCCTCGAGTCGCCGCCACATCAGTGATATCACCCGGTGATTCACCGGTCTTAATTCTTTACATGTTCTGCTCATAATAATTCATGGTATTAGTTACCCCTGTTTACTCGAAGTCACACAGGTGGGCTCGTCCCTGTGCGTGCCGAGTCCGAACTCTACTTGATCTCGGCAAGCCCGAGATAGTACAAGTACCACGAATCCGTGTTCGTTCACCAAGCAGCCTCACATACTCTTGTCAAGTCAAACCAGTGTACTCCCCATCCCAGCGGATGTGCGACTTGGCCAACATCTGATTGTTTCTGAAGTGCGCTGTTCTATATTCCCTAGTGGATCAGAAACAGGGTGATAATACCAGCAAGACACGGGGCAGCGATGTCGAAATTCGGCGAAGAGGCAAGAGCGCGTGCAGGATACCTCCCAAAGTTCAACTTTGATCGCCGATACACAATTCACAACGTTGTGACGGTACCGCATGCGCCAGCAGCTCCTACAGCTCACTTTCCGATTTACCAAGTCAACAACAAGTCAAGTGAAAATGGCTGACTACACAGAAGCCACCACCCCCAAGACTGGGGGTGTGACCGCCTTCGACGAGGCCAACAAGGCCGCCGCACGTCTTATCAAGCCCAAGGCCATCCTGTACACCACTGCCCTGCTATCGTGGATGCAGCCCTTCCAGAGCGGTTGGTCCACCTCGCAGATGAACCTGTCGCAGTACAACGACACGGACGAGTGCAACGCTCGACCCGTGGCCGAGGACACGTGCCTCATGTTCCCTGGCCACTCGAAGCTGGAGTGGACGTTCGCCGTGAACGCATGGATCTTCGGAGCCATGGTGGGCTCTCTGTGCTGCGGTCACTTCAGTGACAAGTACGGCCGCAAGAAGGCTCTCATGGGCAATTGTATCTTCATGATCGTCGGCGGTGTGGTGCAGGCGTCCGTGTCGAACATTTGGGTGTTCGCCCTGGGCCGTCTCATCGCCGGTATTTCTTCGGGTACGGCCACGGCCACCATCGGTGGCTATATCAATGAGCTGTCGCCGCCGCACATGCGTAACACTTTGGGTCTGGGCCTTCAGATCTTCACAACCATCGGTATTTTGGTGCCGGCTATCTGCTTTTTCTTCGCCAACACGAGCTCGGGCTGGCGTTACCTGGCTGCGTTCCCCGTCGTGCTGGCCGTCATCTATCTGCTGCTGGCGCCGACCATGTGCATCGAAAGCCCGGCGTGGCTTCTGAACAAGGGCCGCAAGGAGGAGGCCAAACAGGTCATCGCTCGTCTGTACGGCGAGGAACACGTGCAGACGGCTCTGTCGTGGCTTGAGGTGAGCAAGAAGCCGGAGAACGCTGAAGAGGGCCTCGCTGCTCCCAAGAAGGAGTCCATGTTCAACCCTCGCTACCGCATGCAGCTTCTCGGTGGCATTCTGCTATCGTGCGCTCAGCAGCTTTCGGGTATCAACGCTGTGTTCTACTACTCGGGCAGCATCTTCTCGGATGCCGGCATCTCGGATTCGCGCGTGGGTACGCTGATCATCGACTTTATCAACATCTTCCCCGCCTTCTTCACGGGCGTGCTAGCCAACCGCTTCGGTGCTCGTAACATGATCCTCTGGGGTCTGTCCGGCATGGTTATCATGTCCATCGGTATGACGGTGGCATTCGTCGTGGACGTGTCTGCTCTGTCCATTGTGTTTACTGCTCTGTATGTGATCGTGTTCGGAGTGACGCTGGGTCCTCTGGTGTGGGTGATGACGGCCGACATTTTCCCGGATTCGATCCGCGCCAGCGCCTCTTCGCTGTGCATCGGCATCAACTGGCTGTGCAACCTCATCGTGGGTGTGTCGTACCCGTACGTGTCGGACGCTCTGAACGACTACGCTTACGTCCCGTTCGTGGTATTGTTGGCCTTCTTCTATCTGTTGGCACTGAAGTTGGTGCCGGAGACGTCGGGCAAGTCGGCCGAGGAGATCCAGGCCGAGTACGACTCACGCCGCGAGCAGTAAATTGGTTAGAGTAGTGCTGTTTACGTTTGCATCAATGAATACTTCCGCATTACGTTACCAAATTTTTTGTTGTTGACATTTTTGGTTCAGAAAAAAATTGGCAATCAAACAGGTTTCCAGGTTGGTTTCCAGGTTGTAATATTAATAAAAAATATGGGAAATCTCAAAATACATCAGTATAATTGAAATATTGTCAAAACGGATCGAACAAAACGGCACCTAAGAAAACTTATCGTCCGCATTTACCCGCCATTCCAGACAGGTATTAATTTCCGCGAATAGTTCGTGCAACATTCCATATTAAAATAGGCGTACTTAAGCGCGAGGGCGACGACACAGGTAGTGCATAGTTTTTTAATCCAACACAGGTATAAATGTCCATGGCCATCATGGTACTGTCTGACTGTATTTGTGTATTTCTATTCATGAATGTATGATATTTTTATTATTTAAAAACCCAACTTATTATTTTACGGAAATTGAAACATCAGCCGGATCCCTCTGAGAACACTTTTTAAAAATGAATTTTCTTCAGGTGGCATTTTTCGCGAGTCTCCTTACATGCAGGAAGGTCTACTGTAGCTTGACATTTAAACTTGCATGAGTATGATATGTAAGCTGATAATATCAGTCTATACATCATCCTGATAGCGGTTGATAGTTCAATATGGATATATCTTAAACCTCAACCGCAGTACCATGTCTGTCCGTCTGTCTGTCCGCACGTACGTCCGCGGGTAGGACTAAAATAAGGGGGACGCAAAAATACAGGCGTTCTACTGGCTGCCGAGTGCAGCGAAGGCGGCCCCAATTGGCTAAAAAACGATTATGTGGTGTACATATTATATGTGGTCAATATGTCGTACTTAATGCGCCGTTCAAATTCATTTTGCCCCCATTTTCAAACCAGACCGCGGAGCGACGCATTACGCTACGTGCGCTGCGTGTACGTACGTTAGTTTGCATTAGTAGGCTGCGCCAAGATTCACACAGGGTTTCTAGCGGTCATCGAAGCTATCAAGAGAATTTGGGCCGTATTTTGGCTAGATTTGGCAAATTAGTTATATTGCTAAAACTAAAACAGAACCTCTGATTTAATTAAAACAAAACTTGCAGTTATTGTAAAAATCAAACCTTTTCATTTAATTAAAAAAAACTTGCATTTCTTGTTGTAAAAATAGAACTTCTCATTTAAATAAATTGTTATTAATAATAAAACACTTTGCCAATGGAACGTTTACCTATAATATGCCGGACGTGCCGGGCGGACATCGTGCACCCCCCGTTCGACCAAAAAGGCCTGGGGATGCAGCTCCGGCGGGCGCCTGCTGCGAACAGCTCTTAGCATGGGATGCGTTCGCTCTAGCGAGGCCCGAACGGGTGCCCGCCGGTGCATTGTATGTGCCTCTGGCCCATACTGCCAGGCGTTTTGGCACCGCCCACGTGCGCCAGCGCCACAAACACCCCAAGACCCGCGCCAACGAAGCGCGGCCTTATTGGCCGCTGCGATGGGCCCACCACCACGCGTCGTCCAGTAGCGCGTTCGCTGCCGCCGTCGTCGCTGGAAGCCTCGCCAGCGCAGCAAGCATCCCCGTAATCAGCGTAAGGACTGATTGGCTAAATAAATAAACGCTTATCCATTGGCCACAATATTTTTTGTACTTTGTACTTGCGCACTTAATGTGCGAACCTTAGGAAACGGTGCGAACTTAACAGAACAGTATTTGGCGCACATTAAACGCTCTTGGAAGAGGGTACACAAGGTAGAAGCGAAGCACAGAGTGACGCGAAGCACCGAGTGACACGAAAAAAGAAGGACACGAAGCACGGAAGGACATGAGACCATGGAAGGACACGAAGCCACGAAAGGACACGAAGCCACGGAAGGACACGAAGCCACGGAAGGACACGAAGCCACGGAAGGACACGACACCACGGAAGGCCACGACACCTCGGGAGAACGCGAAACCACGGGAGGGGCTAAACCAATGAGGACCACAGACCATGGAAGAGCAAGCGACCACGACACCATGACAGTGCATATAGCCACGGTAGAACATGGGCAAGAAATTAGTCTGCCACGGAGCGCGATACCAAGGATAGAACACGATGCCACGGGTGACATGAGACCACGGAGCCACAGAAGAGCACCGAGCGACGAGAGCAAGGGAGTTGGGAGGACATGATCGGAGGAAGAAGTCCACGGATCATCGAAGGCTACGGACCACGAAAGCGTATGTAAATCCAGGGAAAAATATGGTAACGCGGAATAGTAAGTAACCACGAAAGAAGGCGGTGGAAAGTTTGTAAGCGCGGAAGAGTGTGTAACCACGAAAGAGGGCGATTGAAAAGCGTGAAACTAAGGAATGACACATGGCCACTGAGGGACACGGACCACAGGCGAGTACGAAAGCACGGAGCTACGAAAGACACGGACAACGGGAGAGGCATAAACCCAAGAGTACGCAAACACGGAAGTGTATGGAACTGCATGATATTTCTATATGGTAAAATATAAACCCACGACGCACTCGGGTCCATGGACTTGCGCGAAACCTCGAAGCACACCAGCAGCACGATGCACGCGATGCCACGGAGTACTGGATCTGCGAACACCTTTTCTCCAACAAACCATGCCACCTCCGCCGCGAAGCGGCTGCGGCCGGCTAGCCTTCTCTTTCAAGCGGAGTAAGGTGTTCGTCATTCCGTCCGCGTCTAGGGTTAATAAAACTCACGATAATGTCGGCGTTCTTCTGGCTGACAAGCGCGGCGGAGGCGGCCCCGATATGCCAAAAAGTTGTCGAGCAGAGCGAGGCTGCCCAAATCGGCCCACTGGGCAACCTTGCAGGTCCGAAGGGCCCGCTCAAGCCACAACTTACCAACTAGCCATGCGAGTGGTGCATCGAGCCTGTGGCGAGCGGAACGGAGCCATTTAACACAATATTCATTTAACATGATATACAATACTACATTAAACACGATATATAAACATCCATGCGCCCCCGCCGCGAAGCGGCGGCGCTCGACTAGTCCTAAACATCAATTGTAGTATGGTGTCTGTCCGTCACACATAACGGTCAGAGTTTTGGGCACTCTCATTGGCTGCAGAGCGGAGCGAAGGCGGCTCAGATTGGCTATAAATATTGTTTTGCTGCCGAGCGCAGCGAGTCGGCCCAAGCCGGCACCTGGTGCGATCTTGCGGGTCCGAAGGGCCCGCCCCGGCCACAACGTACCAACCTAACATGCGAGTTGTGCTGCGAGCCCGTGGCGAGCGGGACGGAGACGCAACACGGTAAGTAACGTACATGCGCCCCCGCCGCGAAGCGGCGGCGCTCGGCTAGTGTACATCTATTACTGAAGAGACAATCATTTCTCAACCTGGATTGGGAACCCGGGCGTTAGGCCCGGGGATTGTCGCAGTTCGAAGGCCCGGATGGAATGCTATGAGTTACTCACCACCAAGATTCCTTATACTTAAGTATAATTTTCGCAATGTCAGTAAAGATAAATATATATCGGTATTCAGGGCAATTGTTGCATGTAGCTTCAGAATAAACCCAGATTTTCGAATACTTACCGATACTGGTAATCTAATGGCACCCATGCAGACTGACGGACGCGGGCGCTTCTCCGCTGCTCGAGAGAGAGCGTGTAGCCACGAAAGTACACCGGCTGACCAATAGACATATATCTAGGGGGAGCTTTTGTTAACGCCATAAGAGCATATAACTCGGTATCTGTTGCAATGGGTTGTCTTCGAAGCACAGCCGAAATCAACGAGTCCTAGACCTGCTAATACACACGGTGTAACTCGATTAAAATCTTAGCATGCATTCTTGGATTTAGATTTACTACACGTCCTTTCGTATCTTCTTCAAATGCATTTCAGCCGCTGTGACTGCTGTGTGGCCTTGGAAAATCAGCATCCTTACTTTCTTTGGCAGAAATGACCACATCTGCGATTCACCAATGCTTTGTTTTTCTTGTCAGTACTTTGCCGCAGTTTCCACCTCCAAACGAAGAAATCCTGCCATTGCTTCCCAGCCATGTCTCCCAGCAACCAAATAATACGATTTTGCTGTATTTTGAATTATTATATAATATATTAAAAATAAAAATGTACACAAAAAACACAAGAAACTTGTTATTCTATTTAGAGGGGGAACACTTCAATCCAGCAAAAAGTTGCTGTCAAATTCTCAGTTAACTTCGGGCCATACATCGTTGCCGCCGCGGTGAGTGAGCTGTTGCGGTTGATACTTCCTACTAATCTACTCATCTACGCATCCACGAATTTGTGTAGACCATAGCTGGCGCAGAAGTGTATTTATCGCGCGGCTCTAAGATGCATGTTCGCTGGCTGACAGTTTGGAGGTTGATTGGGTGCCCCATACTTGAATTTGTTAGTTGGGCGACCCGTAGAATTTGTCAGCTTTTTAGTTTAGAAAACAAACAAAAGTCACATCAAAAACTTTTCCGGTGTTTGGGGCGAATGTCGTTCGATGACATCTGCACTGGATTAGCAGATATGAATGTAGCGCGAATGTTGTTCGATGACATCCAAAAACCTATTATCCAAGTAGCGGTACAGGAGGTTGACATTTCTCAACCTGATATAATCCAAGTATCCAGGTTGAAAACAGGTTGAGTATTAAAATACCCAATCTGCTGAATTAAGGGAAATCACCAGTTGAGGGCCGTCGATCAGTTATGGGCCGGTGTTAATTTTAACCATTACTAGCATATTTATTCATATATTCACCTCGTATTGGTAAATAATCGCTAAGTACGAAACCTCCACTACCAAATCCCTAAAAGTATGGCGGGAAACATTGGCGCCACATCTTCACGTCGCTGACACCAGTCATTTCAAAGCGTTGTTACCTCCAATGAATCACCACAGCCTTTTATTTAGCAAGCTTTAAGCTACGTGCAGCACGCATCGCAATCCGCAATACAGCTAACACATCACCGTCATGTCTAAGAAACGCCCAAAATACTCAACTACGACCAAGCCTATCGTCGTCACTGAAGTGCAACGCGGTGTATCTGTAGCACTGGTTGCTACTAAGCGGGATATTCAACAGCGGGCCATCCGGAAGTGGCTTAAGAAGCAAGAGCAAATGGGGTCGCTAAAGGCACAACGGCCTGGATCCAAACCACGCTTACCCGTTGAGGCGGAGACTCGTCTTTTTCAGTGGATTGTCGGCCGTCAATTTGTTGGGCAACCGATTGACCGCTCTGTGATTATCAAGAAAGTTACGGAAATCTTACTACTTGTCACTGGATTAAGTCTATGCAGCGGGTGGTACCCGCAGTTTGTCAGTCGTCATCCGCAACTGGCCACGAGAGTAGCTCAATCGCTGTCGCTTAAGAGAAATTGCGTAGGCGGCGAAGATCTGATGCAGCTGTTCAATACGCTAGCTAAACTCGTTATAGAGCTGGGTTTGGACAGCTCTCGAGTTTTTAATATGGATGAAACTGCTTTCCAGACGCGCAAAAAATCGAAAATGTGGTGGCTGCTCGTGGGTCATCCAATGTCTGGTGCACCGACCCCTCCGTCAACTTTCACCTTTCCATTGTTGCTTGTGGAAGTGTCGCCGGGTTTGTTGTTCCCCCGGCTTACATCCTACCAAGCAAGACCCTCCCATTGGACATCTTTCAAGACTGTGGTGTCCCCAATGCCGCGAAAACAACTTCGACGTCTGGGTTCATCAATACCTTCTTGTTCAAGCAATGGCTAGGCTGTTTTGCCAAGTCGGTTCCGAAATCAGTCAAAAGGCCGATTTTGTTGGTGCTAGATGGGTGTGGATCACACTACTCTGAAGATGTGATTGAGACAGCAAGTCAATTGGATATTCTACTTGTGCTCTTTCCTGCAAACGCTACTCACTTGCTTCAACCGCTTGACGTCGCGGTTCTTGGCACACTCAAGGTCAAGTCATGCACCCTAGTTAAGGAACTGGTCGAAGAGGATGACGATGGATGCTACTCGATCAGCAAGCCAACAGCCGTCAAGTTAGCGAGTATTGCATGGAGTACTAGCAAAATTGGACGGAACGTAAAGGCCGGCTTTCAAGCTTGCGGTATATTTCCGCTATCTCTTGTTAGCATGAATTTGCGCTTGCAAACCTACTCCGGGAATGGTGCTCCAAAGCATGCGTACCTACCTTCGTGGCTACAAATGAAGCCGATCATTGAAGCCGGTGTTCTCACATTACGAGCGCCACCGAAGAATACAACAAAAAGAAAGCGTGATGAGATCAGTGGGAGGTTGCTTACTCACGAGCTTCTTCAAAAAGCAGCCAACGCGCCATAGTTCAAGCGCATAAAGTCTACCTTGGCGGTGACCGCTAGCTCAGTAGCAATGATGGAGCCCAGCTCATTGGCAACGCCGAACTCAGCAGCAACAATGGAGCCTAACTCACTAGCAACGCTGGAGCCGAACTCAGCAGCAACAATGGATCTAACTCACTAGCACTGGATACGAACGCAGGGGCAATGGTCGGAGCCGAACGCAGTAGCAGTGATGGAGCCAAACTCGGTGGAAATGACGGAGCCGAAATCGATGGAACCAAAGACTGCGACCGCACAGATTGTCGCGTTTGTCGATATATAGGTCATTCAAAGAGCAGTGTTAGCTTGCATTACAATTAAATACATGTAGTGTTCTCACTCAATGCCGTTTGCTTCTCTGTCTCCGTCGATAGCACTTGGTGTCGGCGTTGGGCTTGCCCTCCAGCTCGCTTTTGTTGCACCGGTAAGCAGACACGCGAGTCTTCGTCTCGTTGTTCAGCTTCGCCTTCTTCCGCGTGTAGTACTCGGCGTTCGAGTTGGCCTTACTCATGTAATTTCGAGTCGCCACGGAACCCGTGGGGATGATCTCCGAGTCCTCAGCACCGCACACGTCCATCGCACTGAACGCGTACATGCGCATGGCCTCCGAGCGCAACATGAAACCAACGGCTCTTCATGTCGTGAACAATTTGATGTTCTCGTAGTTGTAGTTATAGTCGCAGAGCCACAGCGAAGGAGCCCCCCCCCGTGTCCAGGTTCTCCCAGAAGCACGCCATGACGTTCGCCAGGTTATTGGCGTTCGCGTACGGCACCTACAAGGCACCCAGGTTCGTGGACGTCGGCTTCTCACAGTTCAGCACAGCTATCGGGTGCTCCACCATCTTGGGCTTGGGATTTCCTCCTTCAGGGCTGCCTTCTCCATTTTCGGTGCATCCTTCTTGGCAGCGTTGTCGCCCTCGGCAGTCAGAGCCACGTCAATGAGAGGCACGACACCAACAGCAGCGGCTGGTTCACCAGCGTCGGGCTTGCGGAACTCTTTATCCAGCACGAACTTGGACGGGCACACCAGAGACGAGGCAATGAAGATGTCGACAAGGTTGATCTGTTCGCCAACGAGGTAGGTGCGGAGAGCCTTTTTCACGTCGCTGTAGCCTTGGTGAGAGCGGCAGCTTTGAGCTCCCAGAATCGGGTACACATCCAGAGGGATTGAAAATGGACTTTCCTTCTTTGATTGATATACTGTGCTAATTTATGCGAAAGTGTAACAATAAAAATCTAGAGTAAACCTAAGCCCACGACAACAGAGATTTTGACATCCCAACAGCTGTCACTTTGGCTACTAAAATCAAGATTAAACGTGGCCCTTAATTGATCGAGACGGAATCTGAGGCCATTTTGATTAAAAAAAATATGCAAATACGCTTCAAATCGGAATATTTTTGGTGGTACAAAGCAATCGGCTAGTTGAATAAAAGGGTGCCTATTTATATTTTACTGCGACGTGCTACTACATGACGGCTATCTGCTGCGCAGTCCGCTGGAAGATGTAGAGCTGGTCCCGTTGGTGGAAAGAAGTCAGTCTACTATGTCTCCTATTTGCTCGACCGCGCAGATTGCGGGTACTTAAGAACAGAAGAACTCATGCAAGCAAAGCCGAAAGCACCACGCTAACGTCTTCTTGGTCAAATATCTGAATTAGCCTCTGATCGGTAAGATGTGTTTGCGTACCAAATCCAAATCCTGTCTAAAATAGAGGCCGCAACGGGCAGTACATGCCTTAACATTTTCGAGTAGCATCATAAAGAACTGCTGAAGGCAACCGTGCTCACCTTGGTGTATCACAAGTAATATGGGTTCTCACTTCGCACTTGTAGAATCATTCTTCACTGAACGGCGTGACTTAATTGGTTAAAATAGCCATTCTTGTAGAATGAATAATGACTCTCCCATTAGAGCGATTTCGAAGCGACCAGTTTTCAGCTCAATTCCCACTGACGTGTCTCAGCGGTATACTTTAGCGGAAAGTTGAACTCATTAAAGATTTCGAGTGTGGAAAGTGCCCGATTTGGGGTGAGTTAAGAGAATGGATTCTTCAAACTGTTGCCTCTCATTTTTAATCCGTGTGTGCCACATACTTGTATTAATGCAATTTGCTACCACGCGTTGGCAACACCCACGGGCAGGACGAACGACTTGGTTTCTCTGACGACAGCCGTACGATGGATGACAGTTGTGGGGGGCACAGCAACAGTGACAGCAGTGCAGGGGAAGGAGATCGAGGTGAGAAGGAGATGCAGATGCAGTCCCCGTGCAACGCCGAAAACGATTTAGTGAGGCAGACGACACTATCTTACTTATAAGCCGTTCCAGCGTAGAAGGGGAGGACAGTCGGTAACACAACATAGCCAGCGCCTCCACGGCGGATGTCTTGTCTCCGGCGTCACTTACGACCCACTCAGACGCACGACAAGAAGACACACCTCTTGTCTTGTGAACCGGAAATCCTCCAAAGCATCGGCGTCACTCCGGCACGCTACACAAAAGCATATGTCGGAAATGGTCGGGCGCACTGGCGCGCTGCGAGTTAACCGCTCTATTTACTGCAGAGTAGCGACATCCACCACAGCTTGAGACTGCGATTAAGCGCTAAGCGCTTGACTGAGCGCCGCGGCGGCGGCCGCCGTTCCATCAATATGACTTCCACTGTCACACTTTATTCGAAGAGATTACCTCCAGGATTGGGTTTTATAGTGGTAAAGAATTCTTCGAAGTCTGGACAACTAACTTTCATTTGCTTTTGCGATTCACCATCAAACGGGAAATGAATGGGATGTGATTGCCTTCGAAATCTCTCTATTACCCACCTCGCGAGTTGTGTAATGGGAAAGGCGTTGCAGAATGGATTTGATTGGTGATTCGCTTGCATACCTTCGAATAGATACACATGATTGGCTAAATAGCTGTTGTGGATTGGCCTTGTAGAATCGAACGTCTTTGCAACGAAGTAGGTCTGGCTTGTGATTGGCTCTTTGCCATTCTTTAAGGATGGCCTGCAAAAGCTACGTTCAGAAAATGTTTAAAACCAAAAATACTATGTATGAACCTCCCCTCTTCAAAACGCCAACGTACAAATATTTTACTTATCATAACATTATTCTAGAAGTCTTACATATTAGCCGAGCACTGCAATCTGGCTATTACCCGACAAACGCCATTGATCACGATCGCGGTTCTTTTTCAATCGCCGCAATTCAAACTCATCTTGAATCTCTTGGATGGTCTTGCCATACGTCTCAGGGACAAACGAGTGTACAAATAGGAAGGCAAGTGTGACAGTACACATAAACGGCACGAAGCTGTAGTTGTCGAAAGCAGCAGCAATGTACGGGTAGCCCAGCCCGATAATAAGACTGCACAACCAACTGCAGCCCACACAAATCGAGCAGCCCATGGCTCGAACATCGTCCGGGAAGAGGTCGGCCATGATACCCCATGCCAACGGCCCCAGACTCGACCCAAACGTAGTAACGTAAAGTGCAGTAAACACGATGGCCAGCGCAGGCAAACTACCAACCAGTGACGCCGTCATGCCGACGGCACTGCAGAACATTCCCGTAAATCCAATTAAGATGAGCTTGCGGTTGCCCAGACGTGCCGATAGCATGCCACAGAACAGCGTCGGAAGAACGTTGACAAAATTGACTAACAAAACACCAAGGCGGCTGTCCGAAAGTCCTGCTTGCTTGAAGATGCCGGACGAGTAAAAGAACACGGCGTTGACGCCCGTGAGCTGCTGGGCGCCTGCCACACCAATAGCCACAAGTAATTGTCGAATCAGAGCCGGCGAGAATAAATCTGCCAAACCACGGGCCTTGGGGGCATTCGGAGCCATCAGAGCCATCGACATCCGAAGGTCTTGGAGTGGCTGCACGAACTCACTCCCCACACCTACACGGGGTGCGGCCTCCTCTTCCTGCTTCATCCACGTCTTCGCTAGGAACACATTCTCCTGGCCGAACAACCGTGCAAGCTCATGTTCCGCTATCAAGGGCTTGCCTGCCATCAGCAGCCAAGCGGGACTTTCAACCAGTACGAACGGTGCCAGTACCAAGAACAGGAACGCTAGTACGATCGGAAACGCCGCAATGTACCTCCAACCGGTACTCGTACTGGCGAAGAAGAAGGTAATCGCAACGCACAGGTGTCCAAGTGTGATGGAGATCTGGAAACACACGCCCAATTTACTACGGAGGTGTGGTGGACAGATCTCTCCAATGAACCCTGGAATGACGGCTGTTGAACCGCCCGCCGCGATGCCGGCGAAGACTCGTCCGACTGTGAATATCGTGATGTTTTCAGCGGCGGCCTGGATAACTGCGCCTGCGATCATGAAGAGGCAGTTGGTCATCATGGTAGGTTTACGGCCGAACTTGTTGGACACTCGTCCCGTCACCAAAGCTCCGATCATACCTCCGACAATCCACGAACTGACGGCGATCGTCCATTGAGTCTTGGTGTGTCCTGGGAACATGAGGCAAGTGCCCGGTGCGATGGGTCTTGTGTTACAGTCTGCCTCGTTATTGAAAATCGAGTTGTTCATTTGCGAGGTTGACCATCCGAACTGGAACGGTTGCAGTACTGCTACCAATACGTTGGCGTACAACCTCAAGCTTGGTTTTATCGGGTTGGTCTGGGGCCGCAGTGGTGGTGGCACCTGTGTCACTACTGGTGTCGGAACAAGCCAAATGTGGCTGGAACTGCTCATCGACGGTGTGAACTCCATTTCAAGCTGCAATCCTCAACTTTCTGCACGCGACCAAGTTCGGTCGATGAGGCACTTTGTTGGTTGCTATTGTAGCCTCGGTTGTGTCAACGCAAGTGTAAGAATGAAGCTCTGGTAGTGATGCCGAGTTACGGTTGACACTTGCGAAGTCGAAAAGGATGGTGGATCGTTGCGATCCGATCACGTTAACGTCCTGACACCAGCATGCTTGTTTTCGATGCTGTATCGTACAGTATTTGTTGAGGTTTTGTGTGTTACGTGCCGCAAGCTCCACGGATTTTATGAAACAACTGTTCGTTAGAAAACGAATTCGACTTTTACGACGATTGCAAGATCGTCTGGCCCAGCTAGTCCACGCGTGGAAAACCGAGCAGAACTGCACGCAAACTTTACCTCCACACAGATAAGGGATGGTAGAATCACGGTGTCACAACATGCAGTGGGGAATAGGGAAGCAACGTCTCTACTTTTGCATCTCCGAAATAAACTGAACCAGGTTGAGCGATGGAAACTCACAGCTGTCTGCGAAAGTTGCTATATTCGGCTGTCAAGATGTGTTATGCTTTACGTATAAGCGAGCGTCGCGGATCAAGGCAACTACATTTATTTTTGAAGTAAAGTTTCTACAAGCGAGGTATGAATGTGGTAGAGCCAATAAAAACGCTATTTCTGGTATTATTATTTGGTATTATTTGTTTGAACTAAACGCCTTTCGAGCAGATCTTCCTGCACATCATGTCAAAATCACTTACCGGTATTTTCACCAAACATCGGGTTAAAATTTCGTTTCCTCGCCGCAGTATGCCTGCCAACAGAAGGAAATTCAATAACAGCAGACAAGGTAAAACATCCTGACACATGACAGCTTGCAACGGAAAAGGTCCAACTGCTGTGCGTTCCATCGCGTTGCAAAATGCATAAAATTCTATCCATACGTGCCCCAGCGATTCCGCAAATTCAAAACTGAACACTAGCGACAACAGCACGTTCGACTCAATGCACGATTGTTTGTGCGGCTCGAGATTCTCGAGTCGAGAATCATTCCCAGCGAGGTATTGCTCGCGGCCCAGCATGGTTAGGCGCTCGGTACATACGGTCGGTCGACAGGCGCCTTGAAGCTGCAACCAGGAGGACGAAGTCTCCCATGCCACGGTGGCAGCCACCCGAGATCATTTCGGAGACAAGTATTAGCCAAACGGGATAACGTGCGATGGCGTAAACACGATCAAATTGGTGGTAATGTGACCGTGATACCACTGCAGTTCATGATGCTGGTCTACTTGAGTCAAGTAACTTGACGCGTGAGAAGAAGACAGCTTCGCTGAGTAGATTCAGTAAATGCCTCCATGGAGTGCCATAGATGTTTCATCGTCCCTAGATCTTTTAGTAGCATTGCGTATGTGATATATATTGAAGCTAACTCGTTATTGTTGAGTTCTCTGCAGATACTCAGCTTGACAGATCCGGCTTGTGAGTGTTGCGGGAGCGGAATGTGGCTTGGATCTCTTCCGTACTCTTGCCTGCAGTCTCCGGAATCCAAAACTGAGTGAAGAAGAAAAACGCGGCCGTGGTCACCATAAAGGGGACAAACTTGTACTCGTCCAGCGCATCCGACACGTATGGGAAGAAGACGCCGATGATCAAGTTGCAGACCCAATTAATGAAGATACACATGGAGACGGCGGTGGCGCGCACCGAGTCCGTGAACAGCGCGGCCGTAATAGGCCAGATAAGCGGCCCAACGCTCGCAGAGAAGAACGCAACGAAGGTTCCCATGAAGACGATAGAGAGGACCTCAACCGACAAAGCAAGCGCCAGTGTAATACCCGTAGCGCTGATAAACATACCGGCCAGGCCAGTTAGCAGAAGCCGTCGGTTGCCGAATCGCTCCGACAATCGCGCGACGGCCATCGTAGGTAGCAGCATCAGCACGTACACAATGACGCCGCCAACACGACCGTCGGACATCCCTGCATCCGAGAAGATATCGGACGAGTAATAGCACACAGCGTTGATACCGGTAAGCTGTTGCGCAGCCGACACGCCGAGCGCGACAAGCAGTTGCTTGATAAACAGCTGCGAAAACAGCAGCGACAGCGTGCCGCCTTCATACTGTTCGTCGGACAGTTCTTCAGATTCAAGATCAGTGTTCGTACTCGGCTCCATCCACGAAAGCGCTTGCTGCACGAACTCATGACCATAAAGTCTAGCGATCTCGTGCTCCGCATATTCCCGGTCCCCTTTCTCCAACAGCCACGCGGGACTCTCGACTAACACAAACGGTGCGAACGCCGAGAAGAGGCCGGCATTCAAGACGGGAAACGCCGCGATGTACCTCCAGCCGCTGCTGGTATCCGCGAAGAAAAAACTAATGGTTACTACTAAAATACCGGCCGACAGAGACACCTGCATGAACGTGCCGTACGAGTTACGACGACTTGGAGGCGTGATCTCACTGATGTAGCCGCCCACCATACCCGTCGCACAACCCGACGCGACACCAGCGACGATGCGTCCTACCATGAAAACCGAAATACTGGACGTGCTCGCTTGGATCACTGCGCCTGCCATCATGATGATGGCGTTCACCAGCAACACCTTCTTGCGACCGAAGCGTTCGGAGATGGCGCCACAGCCAAGACTCCCGATCATACCGCCTACAATCCACGCGTTCACAATCAAGGTCCATTCCGCGCTGCTGTGGCCGGGAAACATGAGGCACGTTCCGTCGACTACAGGACGTGCGTTGCAGTCGTCCTCATCGTTGAAAGTCGTGAGGTTAAGTTGACCAACCGACCACCCGAACTGGAAAGGGAGCAGTAGCAGCACCGCGAGGCTGGCCCAGAAAGTTGACGAAAGCGGGACGGACTTGTCGGCCTGGACGTCGCTAGCCTTGGGTGTCTTCACTTCAGTGAACACCGTGTCTTCGGCGCCCATGGACGGCAGCTCGGTAGTCGATTGATGGTATTGAAGGTAAGTTCTAAAATGACGACAGTCTTGCAGCAGCACTCGCGCGCTCCAGAAACGTACTTTCAGTAGACACGCGGTAAGGACTTTTTGTGTGGATCGCAGCGCAAGGACGGGCCATCCACGTAGTCGTGCATGCATACACAGCCTTACATATACCTCGGGACCAGATACGCTTTGCCGAGTCGGACTCCGACACTTTCATTTGGAGGGACACAACGTGTCGTCGACTCACTGTGATTCGTAGGTGCGCGGTGCGTTTACAAGTTAGTCGATTGCATGTACATGTACAATGGCAACGTCGTGCACGGCATCTTTCCGATGCAAGTGGTGTCAGTACAGTGTAGTTTCGTCTACACATCGCGCGAGCATAACTCGCATTCAAGACAACTTCAAGTTGCAGTTCCAGCCGACTTAGTAAGTCACTTACGATCGCCTGTGGCATCATGCCAATAGGCAGGCTTCGTCTACACAGGCATTTATGCCTACTGCCTTTATTAAGTTAGCAAAGGCCGTTTTGAAAAGCTAATAAAGGCAGTGGCACTCACCATACTTAAACTAAGTTATTCATAACGATATACCAATAGATGTACCACTATGCCTTTAACAGTATGGATCCCAGGCGGAATACTGGCTAAGCCAAGCTCGAACTCTGTAAGCTCTCTGAATCCCTGGTCAGACCCGCTCTATTATATTATTTTGTCGTCGTAAAAAATATTTGTAGCACTTGCATAGAATTATTCTACTGCATCTTACACGGTAAGAATTAGCTGAGCGAATTGATGTTATCAACGGGTGGAAGGGTCCTATATTCACTCCAGCGTTGATGATGTTGCTGAACCAATGACGCTAAGTCAGGTTGTCACAGCAAAAGCTATTAATAATAGTGAATGTCGTAGGTTTGGTAGCTGTTCCGTAAACTATAGTTAGTGCATCCAGGGTGGCTTAAAGTGGCAATTCCACTTTGATTCAGAACTTTCAAATAGCTTGAAAAAAGACATGCCAAGTCAACATCTCGCACTTTGGTAGCCCCGCATTTGTCTGGCTCATGCTTATTGCCGCCTTATTCCTGTAGAATCACTTTGATCTTAGCCAGCAGTGGGTAAAGAAAAGTTGGAAAATGGGTCAGGTATGTAAAATGGAGAGCTGAAATGCGTCGAATGGATTCTTTGCGGGTTTCACAGCTCCTGATCCACAAGTAAATGGCCAACAGTCCTCGTTGAATTGATAAATAAATCTATTTGCATGGTGTAGCCATGCTGTAGCTACAGGCATTTCTGAAAAACTAATTCAGACAGTGAGCCTATTTTCTGGACACAGTGCCTGTATAGACGAAGCCTGCCAATAGCACTGCCAATTCAATGCTCTCGTCTTGTTGCGCATCTGTGTTAGTATCCTCTTGTATACTTCTAAATTATTTTTTAGACTCGGGAACATGAAATTTGTTCCTGCCTCGGGGGTTGCCGCAGCAACCATAGCCATAATGTTTCTAGGGGGTTAACAACACCGGTAACAACGGTCCAATAATACATGTACTCCAGTGACTACAGTCAGCACAACGACATCTACTTTATTTCATCATAAACCACTTACTACAACTTACACACGAACTTATCCCAGCACGGGGATCTGACTGTTACCAGACATTCGCCAGTGAGGCTGAGGCTTCTTTTTGGATTTTTGCCATTTCGCGTTGAATTCTTCTTGAATCTCTTGGATGGTCTTGCCGTACGTGTCAGGCACGATGGAGAAGAAGAAGAGGAACGACAGTGTGATGGTGTACATGAATGGCACGAAGCTGTAGTTGTCCAAGGCAGCAGCAAGGTAGGGATACACCAATCCGACCGTAAGACTGCACAGCCAGCTACATCCCACGCAGATCGAGCAGCCTACGGCTCGCACGTCGTCCGGAAAGAGATCCGCCATGACGCCCCATGCCAACGGTCCAAGACTCGCACCGAACGTCGTCACATAGAGAGCAACGAAAACAATGGCGAGTGGAGACAAACTAGCCACCAATGACACGGTGATACCCACCGCACTAAGCAGCATACCCACGAATCCATACAAGATGAGCATACGGTTCCCCACACGAGCCGCTAGCATTCCACAGACCAGAGTGGGTAAAACATTCACAAAGTTGACCAACAAGACACCAATGCGGCTGTCCGAGAGTCCTGCTTGCTTGAAAATACCGGACGAATAAAAGAACACAGCGTTCACACCCGTGAGCTGCTGAGCGCCGGCCACGCCGATGGCCGTCAGCATCTGTGGGAGCAGCGCCGACGAGAAGAGTTTCGAGAGTGAGCCCTTCTGGCCCGCGTCTGCGGCGGGGGCTATCATAGACATGCCCAGATCCTGCAGTCGAACGCTTCCTTCGCGCTTCGATTCGGGGTCTTCTTGCTGCTGGTTGATCCATTTTTTGGCCGTATACACGTTGTCTTCACCAAACAGACGCGCTAGTTCTTTTTCCGCTTCTTTGGGCCTGTCTACCATCAGCAACCACGCGGGACTTTCAACCAGAACAACGGGCGCTAGTAGCAAAAACAGCGACGCTAGTACGATGGGGAAGCCAGCGATATACCTCCAACCGGTACTCGTACTGGCGAAGAAGAAGGTGATCGCAACGAACAGGTGACCGAGTGTGATGGAGATCTGGAAACACACACCCAGCTTGCTACGGAGGTGTGGTGGACAGATCTCTCCAATGAACCCGGGAATAACAGCTGTTGAACCGCCGGCGGCGATGCCGGCGAAGACGCGTCCGACTGTGAATATCGTGATGTCGCTGGCCGTGGCCTGTACGGCTCCACCTGCTATCATGAAGAGGCAGTTGACCATCATTGTAGGTTTACGTCCGAACTTGTTGGACACTCGTCCGGTTAATAGAGAACCGATCATACCTCCGACAATCCAGGAACTGACGGCAATTGTCCACTGTGTCTTGGTGTGTCCTGGGAACATGAGGCAGGTACCCGGTGCGATGGGCCTTGCGTTACAGTCCGCTTCGTTATTGAAAATCGAGTTGTTCATTTGCGAGGTGGACCATCCGAACTGTAGCGCTTGTAATACAGCCACAAGGATGTTGGCGTATAACCTCCATGTTGGCTTTACCACTTGTGTCTCCTCCTCGACTGCTGGCGCAGGCATCATAACCATGGGCGTCGGGGCGACCCAGACGTACCCGCTGGTACTGTTAATCATCGACGCGGAGAAATCCATGGTTTCCGCGAATGTGTCAAAAGTTATACTACGTCCTCGCTAACTTGACTTGTGTCTCCGACGGTGTGTCTGTCGGGAAGTACCAAAGTGGCGTTCTACAATCTTGCTAAACATGTAAAGTCCATGCTTTTGACTTTTCGTGAGCGCCTGTCCCGGTATTCCTGTGACATATACAACCGTGCGCTCATAGATGGCGATGCTTGCTTTGCCAGGATGGGAGTACACGTACACTGGTGAATCGAATACTGTAACCCTCGAATTCAGTCAATTGTAGTGCACCGACCTGGCGTGTGGCCTGTGTGTTACAAGTACAGCACATTATGAATCGCCGATAATAAAACTACTGCCACAGATTTTACGAACAACTGTTTGTCCGATCCAAAGAGCGGTCAGTAGAACAGACATGATCAATCCAAATTACGTTCAAATTCACCGTAACGTACATACTGTACCACAGCCTGTAGCCTACATTGGCGCATATAATACTCCTTGCCGTACCTACACTGTAGATACGGCAAGGAGTTTTATAATATAATCTACCGTGTGACTGAGGAGACGGACCAGACTAAACTAAAGGTTTGCAGTCAAGAATTTCCATGACACAGTACAGTACCGGTATACAGGACTCAATGCATGTAGCACATGTTTAGGTAAAACAGCAAGTGGAAGCTACAGTGTGTGACCGGAGGTTCTAGCATGTAATATCACTTGGGACATACAGGATGCAAGCTCTAAAAAACTGTTTAATGTATGTGCACACCTAGGATGTGAAATTGCTTGGATTTGCACAATTGACGACCGACGACTTCAGTATCAACAAATTGTTGACAGCATACAGTTAAAATATGTAGATGTACTGGTAAGTATTATGGGTCAAAATGGGAAATTGGCGGGGAAGCAAGTTGTTGAGCAGCACGTGCTCCTCTGGGCATATGGCGATGCCGGGAAGCCAAGTTGTTGAACAATGCAGGCGAATTGTTGCGTGAAACTACTCACTGAGTTTGCTACCGGTACTGTAACAATGCTGAGTACTACTCAGCATTGTAAAAAACTGTCTACTGTACAAGTCGGGGTGTCACACTAAAAGTATTATTACTACCGGTTCTGTAGCAATGCTGAGTAGTGCTCAGTAGTACT
Source organism: Phytophthora tentaculata (assembly GCA_033557915.1). Classification (NCBI taxonomy): domain Eukaryota; phylum Oomycota; class Peronosporomycetes; order Peronosporales; family Peronosporaceae; genus Phytophthora; species Phytophthora tentaculata. Next base: position 5,341,406 of record JAUCEA010000007.1, on the reverse strand, counting down.
CAGCATTGTTACAGTACCGGTAGCAAAGATACTTTTAGTGTGATACCACAGTAGACAGTTTTTTATTACTCATATAGTAGTATAGTATACTAGTTTATAAAAACATAAACATACGAACGATTTTGGTTATATTAATATAGCATCCGTTGATTTCTACCGCGTCGATCCCATTGTTCTTTTGCGTTTTGTATTTAGCACGTTACACCGAATGAGCTGTTTCCGCGTACCAATCTGTAGATCCAGAGTGTCCCGATACATGTACGTGTATCGACAGATGAATGCAGCGCAAGCAGCAGAAAGGATATTGTACATCCTCCGACAGCTCGCTTTTGCTTTTGATACTTACGTGAACACTGGGCTGCGCATGTAAAATACATGTAGTGCACACGCACTGTCCAGCTTAACGCGTGCCTTGGCCGAAGCACGTGGAAACCATCGTTTGACACCCAGATCTGGAAGCTCGAGCAACAACAGCACGAAGAACACCTTGCTATACAATACATGCTGTTTACGACACGTTTCATTCCGCTTCAGCATGAAATTTAGAACAGTTTCCTGGCATCCTATACATGTACACTCGCCATCCTCGATTTGTCCTTCGATACTCGTCGTGCGTTAAACTCATCCTGAATCTGCTGCATTGTCTTCCCCGACGTGTCTGGCACGAACAAATACACAAACACGTACGATAACGCAATTGTACCCATGAACGGCGTGAAGCTGAAGTCTCCCAATGCCGCAGCGATGTACGGGTAGCTCAGACCCACCGTGAGATTCGACAACCAGCTATACCCTACGCATACGGAGTTACCCATAGGCCGAGCTTCATCCGGGAAGAGGTCAGCCATGACTACCCACGCCAGAGAACCCAGGCTTGAGCCAAATGCCGTGACGTAAGTTGCCGTGAATACGATAGCGAGAGCAGGTAGACTCGCAACAAGCGACGCCGTGATACCCAGCGCACTCAAGAACATCCCAGCTAACCCGTATAACATGAGTTTACGGTTACCAAGACGCGCCGCGAGAATCCCGCAAAACAAGGTTGGCAGCACATTGACGAAGTTGACGGCCACAATACCAACACGGTCGTCCGATATACCAGCCTGTTCAAATAATGTGGACGAGTAGAAGAATACGGCGTTGATACCTGTGAGCTGTTGGGCTCCAGCCATTCCGATTGCTGTTAAGAGCTGTCGGATAAGTGCTGGCGAAAACAGTCGACTAAACGTGAACGGTTTATCTGAATCCGGAGACCTTGCCCCTGTCGATTCTTTCAATGGTGCGCTGTTGGAATTAGCTCGCATTGGGTGGTCCTGCTGGAGCCATGTCTTGGCAAGATACACGTTCTCTTCACCGTAAAGACGCGCTAATTCTTTTTCCGCGAGCTGTTGCTTTCCCACCACTAACAACCACGCAGGACTTTCGACGATGATGAAAGGTGCCAGTACCAAGAAAAGCGTTGCCAACAGAACGGGAAATCCCGCAATGTAACGCCAGCCACTTTTTGTGTCGGCAAAGAAGAAAATAATTGCCACAAATAAATTACCGGTCGTGATGGCCATCTGAAAGCCTACACCAAGATTGTTGCGAAGGTTCGGAGGTGAGATCTCGCTGATGAAGCCGGGGATTACAGCAGTGGCGCCTCCCGACGAGATACCGGAGACCACTCGTCCTCCAATGAACACCCACATACTAGAAGCGCTGGCCTGCACGACTGCTCCCGCGATCATGAAGAGGCAATTGATCATCATGATGCGCTTGCGACCGAACTTGTTGGATACGCGACCGATCACGAGAGCGCCGAGCATTCCGCCGAAGATCCAGGCACTGACGGCAATTGTCCATTGGGCCTTCGTGTGTCCAGGGAACATGAGGCATGTGTCGGGGGCAACGGGTTTGGCGTTGCAATCGTCTTCGTTGTTGAAGGTATTTAGATTCAGTTGCGAAGTTGACCATCCGTATTGCAGAGGCTGCAGCAGCGACACTAATACGTTGGCGTAGAGCACCCACCGCGGGCGAATTGATGCATGGGCGTCCGGCGCAGCAGATATCCTAGTTCCTGATTTTGGCGTAGGCGCTACGTGGATGTAGTCACTGGTAGAGTTTGATAACGGCGATGGCATCTCCATTATCCTTCCACGTGGTAAGCTATATAATGGGGATCTTCGATTTCAATCGGAGACGAGGCCCAAGCGGTGACAGTGGCGCTATCGCCACTAAATCAGTGGCATTCGCGCGACTCCAAATCGTGACGGGAAGGTGAACGCAGTTGCCCAGATTCAAGTTTTGGGATCGGTGACCGAGACTGATTCGGTCTGCAACTTGCAGACTGCAAGTCGAAACCCATATGGAAGCGGATCAAGCAACCACTTCGAAGTAATTCCCACTAATTCAACTACCAAGTGTACCGGTACAGTCAAAAAGCCAAATTTCTTGTCAAGACAATTTGTCGGGATTTGATTCGCTAAAATTGATTTTAACGTTACTTTAGCACTTCCGCAATCAGAAAATCAGACATCGCCATGCACGGGCAGACTAACGCCGCGCCACAGACTGGAGGCGACCAGAGCGGCACGTGCGCGTACCAGGACGCCAGTGCGCAGCGTGCTGCAGGTCACGCCAAGGTGGCAGTGGTGGGCGCTGGATTCTTGGGAAGATGCATCGCCATTGACCTGTCCCTATTGGGAGTTCAGGTGGTCGTGTGTGATACGAACCCGCAGACTGGCGACGCGGTACATAAAGTTTTTTGAAATGATCACAAACAACAGTTACTAACAGCTATGGTTTGCGCTATGTTAGCTGTCTTCGTATGCGTACGAGCTGCTGCACCCACTGCTGTATCTCGGCTACGTGACCAAAAGCATGGTGACCCAAGCGTGTGGCAACATCACGGTAGTCACCGATGTGGCGCGTTGTGCCGACGCGGCTATCGTTATTGAAGCGGTGAGGGATCAATCTTCTTTTATTAGTTATTACAGTTTCAGTTCTAATGTAATATTTTCTGATACCAGATTCCCGAAAACCTACAGGCCAAAGTGAAACTTTTCAAGACACTAGAGCAACATTGCTCGGCTTCTACAATCTTAGCCACCAACACGATCGAGCTCCCAATCGACTCTATTCAGTACGCTTTTGCTTTGGAAAATAATAAATAATGCCGATACTAACTGCTGCTTTCCTGTAGAATGCACCTGCAACACCCCGATCGTTTCCTGGGCATGCGATTCTTCTACCCGTGCGTTCTCATGTCCCCCGTGGAACTCACAGTGGGGACATCCACGTCGCAGCGCACAGTCGACCGCGTCGTTGCCTTTTTACAACATCTGGAGAAGCAACCACATCGCGGTCCAACCAAGCGCGTGCTCACCAGCAAAGAGGCCAGCGCCTTCCAGTTCGACACGGCTGTGCGCGGCCACTTCTACCACGGCCTGCTCGAGCCCAAGCGTGTGTCCTCCGTGGCCGACATCATCACTCCGCAACCAGGTCCACCGCTCGTCGGACCTAACTTTAACGCAGACAGAACGTCGCTATAACCGTTTAACATGATGTTAAACAACAGAAGTGCCTGGAAAAATATTAATACCTAGTGAAAATTTACTAACCCACCTAGTGAGCCTAAATTACTACTGAATACCTAGTGACTAGTATTAATACCAAGTGATCATAATGAAAACCTAGTGCTTAACTCGGTTTTCTGCAGACGAAATGGTTTATTGTCGTAGTCACGGTAAAAGGAGACTCCAAGAATCTCAACCGCCTAAATTACAGTAAATTCGGGAATTTATATCCACCATTTAAGGGACCACGACGTGTCGGTAAACAGGTTAAGAACGGCCCTCAGGGCCGTTCTGAGATACGAGACGGATGTTTATCGCTGGACGCCACAACGAAAGTGCCCAAACGCCACAACGAACAAAGTGCAAATGATTGGCTGATATAAACCATAATTCAACTTTTATTTGCGTCCAGTCGAAACGACGCACAACACATTTGTACGTTGGCAACACGCAACATGCCAATTGACTTGCTAGGTGAGTATGGTTATGATTCGGTCGTTCTACGTGCCTGTTTCTCCCACGCAGCAGTTGCAAGTAAATTCATCAATGACTATGCTCAACGAAAACAAGAATTTGAAGTTGCAGTGCAACAACGGCGACTACAAGAAGTGGGTGTGTACAGCTAGTGGATGCAAGTGGTTTGTCTCTTTTACAAGGAGGCGTGTACGGGAGAACCCCAAGAGCAAACGAAAGAGACCAACTACAAAATTGAGCGCCTTGCCTTCCAATTCCTGGTATATTTCGAAATTTGTGTTGCAGCATGCGCAGTGCTGCTGCAGTACTTCGAATCCGTTTGGTGGTCAATTGGAGCGGACGCCAGGGTTTCGATCAGCCATTCTTGAAGGGCACAACACTTCTAGGGCCCGAGTGGTAAACAACTTAAAAGCTGTTCACAGCCTTGACGTGTCAAGAAAGAATGCAGTTTTGTACAGAATTATTAAGAAGGCGCTAAGTACTATTGAGAGTGACAGTGACGAAGAGTTTAAGGCGATACCTGCTTTTATGGATCTGTTTGCTCAAAATAATCCATGATTTCAAGTATGTTGTCAGCTGGATAATTCTGGACGCATCTTCCGTTCGTTTCTCTCTATCGGATCTGTGGTTTGTCAGCAAAAAGATGGCAACAAGCGCATTGTACCTGTTGCAGTTGCCTACATTCACAAAGAAACTACCGATAACTTTGTTTGGTTTTTCGCAAACTGTGTTGCCGCTGGGATTTCCTTACACGACCGACCAATATTTACGGAAGCAGCTTTCTGCTCAAAGGGTTCTAGCCACGATGGGTATTGTTATCCGTATCAAGTTCTGTTCAGTACATCTTCGCTTTAACACTGTGGACCGATTGAAGAAGGTGGGCTCTACGAAAGAGACTGTTAATGGTTACATCATGAACTTGCAAGATTCGAAGTCTGTGCGTCAATATGAGCGAAACATTGATCAGCTGCGCAAAGAATTTCCAGAGCCGATTGTGTCAGTCGTGGACGATAAGCAAAAAGAGGAATATGAGTGGTCATATCTACACAGTATTCATCCGACCAATTGGGCTGCTCTTCGAAACTGTTCCCAGAGTTCGGAAGATAAGAAGTGGCTTGACAATACCTGGAAAAATGGCGATCGCTACGGGGATAGAATGTCGTTATTTGGCGTGCGGTCAACTAGTGGTGTTGAAGGAGACAGCAACGGTTTACTATGGAAACAAGCTCGGACTAATTTCGTTTTAAGTCTCTGCGAGCATACTGCACAAGAGCGGTAGAAACCCGTAATGCGCTAATGAAAGAGACGGCGGATTGGTTTGCAGACCGGTTTGACATCTCACCACACGCGAAAAAAAACTTTGATGCTGAAAAGAAACACGTGGCAAAGCTTAATGTACTGCCGGCCACAATGCCTTGCTCTTACGTCTACGACCCGTTCGATCGCAGTGCTGCTGCGTCACCGAGAATGTACGAAGCAAATATGTCCAGTGGGATGTGCAACGATTGCAGTGCTCCCGAGCAGCTTCAAATGCCATGTCGTCACATTCAAGCAGTTCTCTACAGTTTGGAAGATCAAAACCGTGGTAAAATACCATTGTTCAATGTCCTGGAGTATTTTTGCCAATCGTATCTGGTTCGCACAATGCACGGCATGTTCGTCAAATGGCAATTAACAATTCACCTCTAGCAGACATTTTGACTGTGAGCAGCAATGTGTTGCCTGCACCTGTGTATCGACAAGCAGGAGGTTCTCGCAAAGTACGAGTTGTAGACCATCAACGTGGACAAAAGCGAATTTAAAGCAGGGGGGAAGAACCTGGCCGGACAAGAACAAGCGTGCGCCCTTCGACGCAGTCCGATCAGTTCGACGAACATGATGACACTCCATCTATAAACATGTTCTTCGATTCTCGCTTATCTGCAAAGAGTACTGTGGAAAGAGTAGAATATCACTGCAGTAATTGTTAATCTGTCGGTCACAACGCTGCAACATCCACGATTACCGGCCAAGAAGTTGAAGAAGTTGGAATTCCTGTCCAACCTGGTGAATATGTTCTCGGAACACCACCACTTGCCAGCTGTGTCATGGTCACAGTTCCAGAAACGCGTTGTCTAAACACTTCGAGGTGATATCATGCTGTAATATCCTAAAGGTAAGGAACGTTTAACAAGACGGAGTATTTTTTAATACATCTAACCAGTGTTGATCCAAGAAGTAACGGTACCTTGTTGCAGCAATGAAATGTTTTCTAGACTTACCTGCAGCGAACACAACAAGAACCAAGCCGTTATAACTAGAGCAAGAAACTGAATATGCAAACCTTTATTTGTGATACATCAAGCGTCACTTTCCAGCCCCACATGAGACGCACAGCTTCCTCCCTCAAACCTTTAAACGACACGGGGTTTTGTCACCACACCGCAGGTCGCCACCTCGTGGGTGCAAGCAGTTGATGTGAGCTCGAGGCGGAAGAATCTTAACTGAAGAAAGAGAAGAATTTGATAAAGAACGAAATGTCTCGTATTATCATTCTCACATTCACTGTAATTTCTGTAAAGTTTTCAGTTGCACCAGATCTAACGGCAGCATCGGCGGTCGCTGTCGACGAATACTGTGCGTACCGCAGTAGCGACCAGATCTCCATTGATGTAGCCAACGATAAATCCCACTCGATACCAATATCAGCCACTCAATGTTGAGGAATGACAAAGGTAAGAGCTTTGCTATGATCAGTCAGAGTCCACAGCAAGCCATTTGCACTAACTTGTCTTACGTTCGATGAAAGACAAATTACAAGCTGCTGTTCAATAGTAGTTACAACAACAAAACGAGTTAATTAGAGACCTTCTTATCAATGCTCAAAATAATAGCTACATACCAGTGTTGGGTTTTACGATTGTACATGATGCCACTAGAACCCACAGCATTCGCCTCAAGGTCCACGAGGTCGGAGGGCGAAGGTGATGCTACGGGCCCTCGTACAGGCAAAGAGTTACGTGTAGGTGTAGGTGTCTTGGCTAGCGGCGAAGAGCGCGTCACGCGGCCGGAGAAAACGCATCAGCATCTACTGGTGCGATGGAGGACGATCCACTTGAGGCTGCGGACTTGGTACTGGGCTGGTGCTCGCGCTGGGAACGGCGCAGAGACGGCGGCAGACATGGCGTGGGCTTCCAGCATACGGCCTCCACCATACCATACGCAAGGATCCTCCCCAGCGCCTCAAGACCGCGCTATGCTTCGGTACTGCTGTGATAGCAATGAGTCAACAGAGTCAAAAGTCTGTGGCGAGAACCATATACAGCATAGCTAATCGCATCACCATTTGTCCGTTAATGAGAAGCCTGAGTTGTTCTACGCACTCGGTGGAATTTACGGTTTATATCTGCCAATCATATGCACTTTGCTCGTTGTGGCGTCTGGGCACCTTCGTTGTGGCGTCCAGCGATAAAGATCCATACGAAACTCGCGACATCGTCTCTTTTCTTTTCTAGCGTTCGCCAGAAAGGGACGATACATCACATCATATCTGCTATTGGTCGAAATGTCAGCTGAAGTATGTAGCAGCCCAAAATGGAATTGGTCAATATACGCGTATTTTCAGAGATACATTTTATTTCGTCTCCTCAGAAAACTCTCTTCGTCTCTCCAAACCCCACCCCTCAAGAGCCCAAATATCCAATCAGAACCCTCGAAGCGTCTCGTCTCTTTGGTTAAGAACCGCCCTCAGGTTTGAACGTTTCAAATACCAGTTTATAAACTCGGTATATCGGCTTATCTGGTTCTATGGCCATTTTTTTGAAATAAAATGCGAACCGTTTCATGAACTTGGTTCATTTCCTGGTTGAATAGTGCACAGACGAGTAGGTGAAACTGGCGTGTTACGCTTACGGATGTGTGTCTACCGCGCTACAGCCGGAAATCGGGCTGAGCCCGTGTCAAAACTGTTGCTATATAGGGATGACGAGGGTGGGTAAGAAGCTTGGACGGAGTGGAGTGTCTGGGTGCTGAATGCGAAATAAGTGACGGTCCTTCCGCCGGCGGCGGTTGCGGTCCGCCCCTTGCGACTCAGCACCCAAACACGGAAAACCTATTCCAGACTCCTGAAACTACGCTTTCCGGGTTGAATAGTGCACAGACGAGTAGGGGAAACTGGCATGTTAAGCTTACGGATGTGTGTCTACAGCCCGAAATCGGGCTGACCCCCCCCCCCCCCCGTAGCTGAGGGTGGTGGACACACGCCCGCTACGGCGTGGTGGCCGAGATCCCGGCGCCGCTTACCCTCTGTGCCGCCACGCTGGCGACCGACGCCTGGCTCAACCGGATGTAGATCTTGAACGTGTCGGAGCCTAGCGACCGTGGAATTGGATCTTGAGCGCATCCACCCCTCCCTGGTACATGGTCGTTGCCCCGCCTGACCTGAGAGAGTGGGGGTGTAACGCGAGGAATCTTCTCCCACGGCACCTGCGGCGCGTTGTATTGCGCGGGCCAATCGGGCAGCCGTCACGCAGTCGAGGTAACCGTCCCTACCCACAAACACTGCCGCTGGAATGGTCGCTGGCAGGTTGCCTCTTGCTCGGAGCAGAGGCAGGGCTCCCAGAACAGGGCATGCGACCGCGTGTCCCGACCGCGATAGCATACGAGTGGTATGATCACCCTCTTGGTTTGTCTTCGAGCGGCGAAGGCGTATACACACAACAGTTGCTGAGCTTGGGTTTGTCGTGGGCGAACCGGTTGTGTCGACCGTCGTGATGTCGGCGGCGTTGAGGGCGAACCAGCGGAATGATATGTTCATTGTCGCCACGATTTCGGAGCGACGGAGCAGGAAGAAGAAGGCCAGACACATAGCCCCCCCCCCCCCCCGTAGTACCTGGTCGGCAGGGTCGTGAAGGTCAAGGTCCTCGACGCACTTTTCGAAGATTGCGATGATCACGAGGGATTTCCGGGAGTGGGGGCCGTCGCTTCGTCCCACGCCCTTCAGGAGCATGCGGACCTGTGGATGGTTCATGGGGAACTGAGACCGGCGGCGATTAGAAAAAGACGGACGCCGCGCAACTTAGACTTGATCGTTGAGCAACGCACGGGCCCGCGGGAGCCGAAACCTGTTTGGGCACCGTCGATGATGAACTCTGATATCGTGTGGAGTTGCTCGTTTAGGAGAACGTCGAGCTGCCACAGCTGTCCCCGCAGCCTCGTTCATTGTTTCCAGCAGTCAAAGGCTCGCGTGTAAGCCCTGAATGATGAATCGGCGACCTAGCGCTCGCGGAGATACCTTGCCAGATGTGGTCGAGGAGGGTGTCGATGGTCGCTGGTGGTGAAGCTTTCCCCCATCCGGATGTGAGACTGTCGAACCGATCGGCATATTTGGCGCTCTCCCTTTGCGGCGAACCTGCGTCGGCTGCCGTGTTCTGGAATGTGCGAGACCGAGACGCATATCCCAAACTGCACCTCCCAAATGCCCAAGAGGCGGACGAGGACTTGAGCGCTCGGGTTGCGCGCTGACATCTTCGGCTGCCAAGAGATGGATGAGGTGTTGTCGATGCGGAAGTGCACGTCAATGGGTTGAGTGGCGTTGTGGTTGGCTTGCCACGAACGACCCCATGTGTGTAGACGGCAAACGCGCACGGGAAGTGTTCGTGGTAGTTGGTGTCGAAGTGGTTGGCTTGGCCGGCTTTGAAATTTGCCAATCAGCTCTAGCTCCCGCGGTTGGAACGGAGGATCGATCCACTAGATCAGCGCGCAAGGTCTCCACGTCTGAGGCGTCTGTAAACGCGGTTACACCGGGTTCGGGGAGTGCGCTGAAATATTCGAGTGAGATTCCGTTAAGAGCCGGATCTTGTAGGATTTGATGCCACCAAATGAGGTCCTTGCGCATCGTACCAGATACGCACACGCGGGAACAGCGTGATAAATACGGTCCTCTCGTGCGCGTAATCATTGAAGGAAAGCCTGGGCAGGGCGGACACAAGTGGCGACGTGGCGCAGCGATATTTGGAGAGAGCGGAACGCGCTCCGCGAAAGGTTGGTTTCTTGAAGGGCGGAACAGATAAGATCCCGGGTTTTAGCGATCTTGCCCGCTGGCATCGAGACTGTAGAGGTTTTGGTATCGAATACGAGACCGAGGACTTTCCGGCGCGTGCTCCATGAAGTGAATTTCTCCTCGTTCACCATAGCAGGCCCCATGACTGCTGCTATGGCAAAACGAAGGGGGCGTGTGATGTTTTCGCAGCGTGAGCCCACGTCCACGATAACATTTACGTGATTGTCGACCCCATGGTAGTTGTAGAATCCGTGGGGATGAGCCAAGTCGAAGCTGCTGCCATGGATGAGCGCTACGGCTCCGCCGAGAATACTATACGTACCGGCCGAGCCCGACCAGCCGAACGCTGCTGACAAGTCGATCACGATGGCGTTGTCCTCTGGAATGTGACCAACGAAGAGATGGACGCACTCACTGTGGGTGCGGTACGCGGCTGCGACATCGCCGGCCATGACCTTTACCTCTGCGTCGGATTCCGCGGGTTTGCATCGAACAATTTCTCGCGCGATGCTGGATCATTTGCTCCAAGGTCGCTTTGGGTACACTAGTGCAGCCCGTACAGTCGTTGATAGAGTCGTCTTCCGGGAAGACCAGGTCGTGGATGACCGCCCCTATTAACTGTGGATCGACATCGCTCTTGTCGACAACTCCAAACGGGCTCACGAACAGTTCAGGCAAGATGTCAGTGATGTCCGCATCGACAACGAGGCATCGAAGTAAATCTTGCTATTTCCTGATGTTCTTCCGGAGGACGTTGGTGCGCTCGGACGCTGATGGGTGATTGCGGGGGAAACGGGGTTGTTTTGGCACTGTGGCTTTGAGCCTGACACGCAGTCTTTTGATGCAATACGAATGAGATCCTCCAAATGCTTGACCCGCGACAATGATTCCGGAGTGCATCAGGGAGAAGGGACGATAATCCTTCGCCGTCTGAACTCGGATCATTTCCACGAAAGCCTTAAGGGTTTGCCGTGTAAGGAGGATGAAATCTGACATCGCATCTTGCAATGATTTGTTAAGGCAATAGGGGAATCCCGTTTGGCTTGGTACGCTCTATAACTGGTAAAGCGACCCCAAAATGATCGAGCTATCGAGGCCCAACGGATCGCCTCCCAGAGACTTTGGCGGCGATCAGCATCCGAGGACAATGAATGGAATTCAGCGAGGGATGGAGCTGGTCGCAAGAACAGCGGTGGCTCCGCAGCGGCATGGAGCAGTGGCCTCGCGACAATGCACACCATTGGAGCTAACATGACTGGCGTGAACGGGGTTGTGTGTGCCCTTGCGATGCCGTCAGAATAGCGTAAGCACCTACGCTCTCAGCAAAAGCGGGCTGTGAGCCCTGTTGCGTACCGCCAGCACGGTGTGGTTGAATGGGCGATGATGTACACCCTTCGACGGCATGCTCGGCGCGAGAAGCGCTGGGGCTCTCGTCGGAAATTGTTGTGGATTGATGACCTTGGCTCGTAAGGTCAACTCCACACCCGTTGACGACATGACCCAACGTAAGGATACTCTTGTCGGAAAGTGCTGAGCGGGGTTGGGGATCGTATCGGTGGCATTCCCAGCATTGTAAATACCCGGGCTCTCACCGGCATGTGCCATGGTAGTACGTTCTTTGTTCGCGACGTAATGCTCGTGACGTACGTCGGATGCGCTTTTTAAGACGGAGTTGGCCGTGATAGGCTGGGTGCGATTTTGAAGGGACAGTTCACTGGGATACAGACTGGGATATGAATGCTGTGTATACGAGTTAAGTCTGTCGTGAGTCAGAAGTGCGGGTGAACCAGCGGCACCTCGGCCCCTTCAGGAGCGGCGGCGAGCGTTCTCCACGCGCTTGGTGAATTTATTCTTGATGAACGTAGTTAGCGCGGCGGGTAGCCCCTGGGGCCACGAGTGCGTCCGCTTGCTGGACCCGCACGTTGTGGTGGTGCCAGCAAAGCACATCGACCCCGCGAAGAAGCGCAAGCAGGGTTCTTGCCCGTCAGCGTTGCGCGGAATCAATGCGCGGATATGCTCCGGAATGCCGCTGGGATGTGCCTAAGCTTGACGGTTCGGCATGTTGCGAGTCACGCGGCGATTGTTGCTGCCGATGCTGGCCGGGCGCTAGCTGTGTCCGTGTGGCTGTACCCTGGTGGCGCTGGCGGCGTGATATCGTGAAGGGTCAGTGCCCACGACGCCGCCGTGAACTGTTTGATGTGGGCGGCGGCGCAGAAATCTCTCCGCCACGCGGGCAAGTCGCTCACCAGGTGGATAAAGGCCGACCCGAGGAATTGGTTAACCTCGTGGAGCGTGCGCTGCACGCGCGCCGGCGAGTGGTTAGGGCTTGCATCCATGTTCGCGACCACGAACTCTCGTAGTCGGTAAAGCACGTGAGCCATGGGCTCATACCACTCGGCGTTGATAAACGTCGTTAGCGCTTGAATGGCGCCTAGAAGATCGTGATAATTGGTGCATTGGGGGCGGCGGTACCACAAGTCAAGACTGTAGTTGGCGTCCGTCGAGTCAGCTCTCAGCTGGGCTGCCCGATCGGCGCGCAGGTCGTGATGCCGTATCGACCGAACCGTGCGCTGTAAATGGCGGTGAGGATTGGTGGTGCGTCGGAGAACCGTTGCCCATCCAGTAAGCGCATTTGTAACTCGAACGACATGGGCGTGCCGAACCTTCCTTCGGGCGATAGTAAGGTTGGGTATAGGCGGTGGGCCGCCAGGCTGTGGACTGCCGCCGGGACGAAGTCACCACGCACGCGGTAGCTGGGTGGCGGGAACTCGGCAGCTCGCAGGTTGCACAGTGCCGTAGGAGGCAGAACCCCTCTGTCATTTGGAAGCGTCCACAAGCTTACGGCTGGCGCTCCAATTGAATGCGTGCCCAACAGGAGGGTGGTTAAGGTGGTCGCTATGGCTGGCACTCGGCCACCGAGGAACCGGGCGAGCTCCGCGAGGAGAGTCGACATATCGGTGATGGGTGGTGCGCTGGCTTGGGACGGGACCGTGTGGCTCTCGCCGGTGAGGATGTTAGTGCCGGCTCGAGGGGCTCTCCCCAGCTCGCGAAAGGGCTGCTGTTGCAGGGCTGACGAAGCGTGCTCGCCTGCGTGGAACCGACTAAGGAAGTCTGCAATATCGAACGAGGCAGTGACCGATGCCAAGTTACTAGCCGGTACCGCCGTGCGAGTTGCGTTGCGCGACGTCTGTGGTGGAAGCAACGGCGCAGTCTTATACTCATCGTCGGAATCGTCGACGTCCTCCATGATATCAGTCACGGCGCGTACGACCGAGACGTCGGCCGCGGCCGTAGACCCCCGCGCCCCGACCGAGAGGCCGGTGGCCGAACGCGTTGGGCTGTTCGACGCGGCGTGTGTGACGATGTTAGAGCTTGAAGTCGCGGCAGACGCCGACGTGAAGGACGTTACCGTGGCCTGATGCTCGTGCCGGGTGACGTCCGGGACCAAAGATGGGGTGGGACCTGACGTGGACGGTGTGGTCGATGCTGGGGCGGTACATGCGGCTTGTTTCATGGCCGACGTGGACGGCTAATCCGGTGGTGCGAGTGGCATGGACGTCGACGGTGTCGGTTTGGACGCTGTGGCTGCCGCTGGCTGGGGCCCCGTGGACACGACACTCGCCTTGGGCGCCTTGGTGACCTTGGGGCTCTTGCCTTTCTTCGCCACCTTGGCCTGCTTCGCCTTGGAGTGCTTCGCTGGATTGGTCGGCGTCGGGGCCTCCACGTCCGACGCTATGGTGAGGTCCGTTACCGTTCCTGAGGCTGCCGCAGCGCGGTTCGATGAGTCCGAGTTCGCCACGGGTGATGGTGATGCAACGGCTGAAGTGGACGATCCGGGCTGCTGGGCTCAGGGCCCCAGCGGGAGCGCCGAAGAGTGGGCGGGCCTCCTTGTCGATCACCAATCTGTGCTTCCAAATCTCCGCAAGCTCCGCAACAGTACGCTTGCGCGCCGCGATCGTCGCTGGCACTGGAGCTGAGGCCACTGGCACGAGGGGGGGCTTGTCTCAGACATGATGGGCGCGGGGGATGGGGGCCTGTTGGTGGTGACAACTGGGCCCGGCGCTTCGGGGGGGAGGGGTGGAAGCACGATCGCCGATCGCATACGCTGGGGGCGACAACGCAGAGGCTGGAGCCGAAGGAGCGGGTGCCGTTGGATCCGAAGCTGAAACACCAGGAGCCGAAGGACTAGGAGCCATGAGACGCTGGGGTTGAAGGACCAGGCACAGCAGCCGCGGGGGGGGGGGGCGACACAGCTGGCGGACGGGGGCAAGCGTCCGGCTGCTTGGGCGGGAGGGGCTGCCGCTGCAGACGAAGGCGAAGGAGACGCTGGGGGAGACGTCATGGTGGGAACACAGCTACAAATCTTGGGCGGGGTGTCTGTGTGCTGAATGCGAAATTAGGAACAGCCCTTCCGCCGGCGGCGGTTGCGACCCGCCCTTGTGACTTTGCACCCAAACACGGAAAACCCCATTTCAGACTTCTGAAACTCCGCTTCTCAAAGCGTCATTAATGTTATCAGTGACCAAGACACCACCAGTGGCCTCCGTCGCTGTATGGATAGCTCGGGCAGTGCGTGCTTGTTCACTGTGGTACGAAGAAGAAGCAAGAACACATGATCGCGCTTGAGCATACTCGTCAAACGAAGTAAGTACTTCGTGTTTGTGCTTTGTGGTTGATGAACGCGCTCTCATAAAGCCGCACCTTGACTCAGGTCGAACCAGAGAATCTCTGTTAGCAAATGAGAAAACGAACGTGCGTCTCGCTTAAGTTCTGGCTCACTTTGGTTCGTTCCAACTAAGCTAACTTCAAGTGGGCCAATGAAACCTTAGAACCACTGTTCTTGGGCTTTTCAGGTTCCCATTTTTTTTTTCATGAGCGGCAGTTCAGGTTCGGGTTTGTTCTGGCCGAGGGCAGACTAATATAAGTCAAAGTCAAAATAATAGAGGCTTTCAGAAGTAGTGACAAATGAAATACATGTAGCTCAAAAATATGTATCTCCGCTACGTGGTTTTGAGCTACGATTTTGCTAGCGATAGGCATTCAGAAGCACGTGATTTCAAATGTAAGTATCTCTCACTCTGATTTTTGCGGTAGAAGCAAACCGCAAAGCGCGGACTATGGCTCTGTAACCAAGCGTCCTTTCAGGAGCTACATGATGAGATAGTGCGTGATGACTAGTATAACATATAGCTTAGTATGTTTACTTTGTAGCGCTACTAGGTAGCGGGGCTCTGTCATCCTCTACATGTGCTCGAAGCAGCGCGTGATCAGCAAATCTTTTGCAGAGACAGATATCAGTCAGGGTGTCATTAACCTAGGGTAAATGTCACTAAAGCAAGAGTTTCACCTACGAAAAATACGAAGCAAATATGCGGGAAGAGCGCTTCATCTACCGTTTTTCGGTATCGCAAAATACGTAACGTGTCCTAAAAATAACTTTCCTCTTGAAAATAAAATTTCTTCCTACGTATTTTGATACCGGTTTTATATTTATCGGTGCTTCTGATAGCCTCTAATAGCCACCAAAAGCAAATCCTTGTCCGTTATAGCCGGATGTGGTAATCGCCTCTGAGACATGCTGCTGTCAACTATGGCACGGGCCTATGAGCATGTTGTCTTCATCCCACGCGGCCGGATGAAAGGATATAGTTTAAACAGCCCCACGGTCACACAACTCCGGGGTCACCTCGACACTCATGCTCTACATAGCCCCTCCCAGCAGGTAGCTCGCCTGGTAAGCTACCTTTGTTGAAGCCAGCGGACATGGAGAATGACATCGCGCTCCGCTGCAAGATACGCCTTCACTTTGGACTGGAAAACGGAGAGTTTTCGATTGGGTTCAACGTGGGCGAGTACACAGAGAGCTGGATGGCCCGCGTGCTCAGCCCGCCGACGAATGTTTTGCACAAGGGAGGCGTTGTCACAGACGCACACAACTATCTCGTCAAACATGGAGACGCCGGCGTCCACTAAAACGTCAAGTAATCTAGTAACGATGTTGTTGATGGATTCCGCATCGGACGTTCACCATTGAAACTCAGCGTGTTCCAGCCCTTGCATGGATATGCAAGCGATAATGCTGAGATTCCCGTCTTGAGGACATGGGCGAACGGTGACTGCCCGACTCTCTCGACGACTCCAGCCACAAGTGTGTCTACAGAGTGGATTGCAGTTTTTTGTTTATTTATTTGTCGAAGTAGGGTATCCGCTTGCGCTGAATTTGAACTTGCATTAGCTTTCTGACGTACGCTCTGCGTGAACTGGAACTTTCACACGTTGCGAGTTCATCTTGCTAGACTCAGCATGGGCTCATTAAGAGAAAACCAGCAACGAGAGCATTACGAGCAGTCTGGGCGGACACGTCGACGTCGTACGCCAGGAAAATTCATCCAACGTATCTTTTTTCGTTTTAGTATATAGTTATTTTCTTGTAGTGCAATCATAAAGCCGGCATGCTCAGGTGTCAACTTGACACGCCGAGTTCCCCCTTTTTTTGCCACCAGAGCGCTGTCTTGGAGATTTTCCCCTGTCGTTAGCGCCCGTTGGCGCTCGTCGACTGTGTAGCATCTGGACTTCATCGCAAAAAGTGAAATGGAGGAGGACTGAGCACTGCCACAAGCCACATCGTCGCACCACAACCAGTGCAGCGACGGATACAGCGCAGTGCTCTTTACTCGTGCGCGCGAAAATAGCCTTGGTAATGGTGAGGCTTAGGTAGCAGTGTGGCGAAGTGGTTGTACGAAAATTGCTAATCGCTGAGGTCCTCTTGCACACTGCGCCCGAAATACCGACTAACAGAGAGGGTAACCGGTACTTCCGTCAAGTTTCTGCGCTGACCTTGTCTGCCTGTTGATTGGCTATTTCGCTCTTTGGACAATCTCGTAAGAAACACTTGGACTGGGTTCTTGGACTGTCTATGTGAAAAACCGGGCGTCTGTAATAGCGCGGATACTTCTACGTACGAGGATGCCACTGTGTAGTCCTCACGCATCACCAGGGCAAACGCCTCTTCAAGGGTGTTCGGTTTGGCGCGAGTGAGACAGTACCATGTCATACCGTCGCGCATACCGAAGACGAAAGCATGGACTTGTGATGTCATGCCAACCGGGCTCGTAATGATGCAAGAAGCCAGGTGCCGCGTCTTCTCAACGTAGTCGCGCGTCGTCACCTTCCCCTGCTTGAGGGCGAAGAAGTCTGCTCGCATCCGCGACTCATCTTGCGTGGGGTCAATGGCGAGTCGGAGAGTCGGGAACGCATTCGGGTCGACGACGAGTTTGTCGAGGGCCCATGCCTTGGCTTTCCCAGACCAACGGGACAAAAGGAAGTTAATCTTCGCTTTTGGCACTTCGATCAGCCGCGAAGCGATCGCGATGTCAATCTCGCGGAGCCAGCGATTCAGGGGCAGTCGGAGTATGGCGACGTCTCTCTCTTGACGGCGTCGTTCCGTGAGGAATCCGACGGAGTTGACACTCGCCGCTTGACATCGGGCGAGCCCGTGTTTCATGAACTCTTGGACATCCTGGCGCTGCTGCTCGGCGGCCGCTGAACTGAGCAGTGACGTGGCAACGAACCCGCCGGACACGTCGGCCAGGCGATGCAGGGCTTCCCACTCGATCCGTATCAGGCGTGGGAAGTTCTCGTGTTCCAGGGTCATACCGGACATCTTGACTTGCTCGTTGGAAGGACTACTCAGTGCTACCAGGTGTAACAGGGCTAGAGCTACCGTTACTGGCTTACACTATTAGTGTGAGGAAGCTCGCAATACTGAACTTAAGACCTTACAATAAGGTAAATTCAACTCTGAATTAGATTAGGTCCAGTGCGGAGGCCCTGGCCTTTTGTGAACCACACAAGTGTGTGTCAACTCCTAATAGGCTGAAAAGTCCCCTCTTTCAGCCACTCAGATAGAGACAACACAGCACGCACTGTCCACGTGCTTTTGTAGCTACTTTTGCATATCAAACTATGTAACTCTACCTACATATGTAACTTGACTGTTGCCCGTCACAGGCAGCATTTCGTCTTGCTCGTGCCCAATTCGTGGATTTGCTGGTCATTTGGCATGATTTTTGTATGTGGGACCTTTGCCACACCTAGCCCACCTAGTTTTGTCCTACTCAAATTAACTAGATGATTAGGCAAAAGAAGTCACCGAGATTTATGGATTGGTGCCTACAAATTCCAAGTTAACATGCTCAGGCCGAGCAAAACTTTTCTATGCAAGAAACGGCAGGGAAATAGCATAACTAATGCGTCTACAGCTAGAGTTTATAGTTTGGTCCTAGATTTTGTCCTCTTTTAATATTGAAAGAACCGGCTGCTTTGCCTTTCTTGTTTCTAAATCGGCCGTTTTGTACATTGATTTATCAACCTGAAAAAAATTATTTTGGTCAACAGACGCAAAATAACCGCAGTGTGTTCCGCTTGATTCTCTTTTTTATCTACCGTATTTATAGTAGCGGCAAGATTTAGTCGCCTGGTCAAGAGAATGCCCACTTCACCAACGGCATTCATCTCAGCACAGCAAACTAGTTCGCGATGCTAACTCCAGTTAGTCTTAGGGAATATTGCAGAGACAAGTTACCGTGAGGGAGCCTGTATTCTCCTTCGATATCGAGGGACTACGACACGCTTTGTAGAAATATTGAGAAAAAGGTCGTGGAAAGCTTGGTAGCAAGCACAAGAAGACTGTTAGACCGACACCAACATCGACATCAAGCCAAGTCAGACAGCCCGTCAGCGCTGGGTTTCTCTATCCGCAAAAAAAATTGCCGCTCTGGTACCCGCAGCCTATAGTACTATCAGAAGAGAACGAAGGACTCCGATCCTTCCGAGATAGAGGTATTTGTACTAGCAGCCAAGAAGGAGCACCGCATACTACCCGGAACTAGACGAGCTACACCCTCCAGGGTGCAATAAGCTGCATCTACTATTGACAGCTATTTAGATCAGCGACCAGAGCTACAAGTGGGGTGAGCCATTGGACGCCCGGCAACCTGAGGGAACAGCCGTCGCAGTACACGAAACCGCAACATTCTACCAGGTTCAGCACCTCGACGCAGTGTTGGCCAAAGAGAAGGTCGAAGACGAGAGCGGTGAGGGTACTCTAAACGTGCGAATTAATGGATCTCGACCCCTACCATTGACATTCAACATTACAGAGTTTCGGCCCGTTGTAGGTTTACAATCTCTTGGCAAGTGGCGTCTTCGCGTCGCTTGTGAATCCACCGGAGCCCGACGAAGATGTTGAAGACGTCGATCACATGAGCGATTAGCGCCTGAGCGACATAGTTTTAGATTTAAAAAATGCATTAGTCTTTCCGTTTACCCTCGCTCCGCCCGTCTAAATCGCTTCATCCACCCATCCTCCTTCCGCCACACGGCGGTATTATTCTGTTGTGAAAGTGGCTACGTTGATTCCACCTGAGGTGTATCCGCAGTGGTGGAAGAGATTGACCCCGTGGTCTTCGCTTCGCAGACACGACTTAATCGCTACCTTCAATACCCGCTCTGGGTACTGGGGAAATACCAAGTTGGTGTGGCGCTGTATCCAGCTCTTGAGTCGACCAAGCATTACCTCTATGGGGTCGAGGTGGGGGCAGTAAGGAGGCAGGTATGGAAGGATCGCTCCGCAGCGATGCACTACATCCTCGACTTCCTTGTGCATGTGTATAAGAGCGTTGTCCATTACCACGATAGACCTTGGTTGCAGCCAAGGGCTTAGATGCTTTACCGCCTGCCTAAGAAAGGCCCGATGGAGGTTGCCGAGTGAAGGTCCCACTAGTCGTCTCCCACGCCACGAGTCCGCGGACATCACAGGCGGCCAAAATGAACACACGCTTGCCGCTCGTGAACGGCACTCAAACCACAGCCCTCTCACCTCTAGCTGACCACACGTACGTCCTCATCGAATCCAACCCGCTCTAGGATGTCTCATCCAGGAATAACAAGTGCTCTGGAAGCATCGCAACTTGACCAGGTACGTGTCCACCTCAAATTGTACCACCTCTCTTGTCCGACCCTCCGACACCTTCCGTGACACGTCCAACTCGAAGCGCAGTAGACGAAGGACGCACGTCGAGGAAGACCTCGTCTCTGCTCAAGAAAACGCCTCTTCACTTCTGCCAGTAGTTCCTCTACATAGAAAAAAGGGTGGTCTTTAGCGTAGGTAGCCACGAATGGCACGATTGTAGGCGAGTATATAGGGCGCGCATTTCTCTCCTTTACTACTACGTACCCAGCCTGCTCGAACTGCGCGAACCATCTGTGAACAGCACGCCCTGACACTTCCAACACGCGCCCTGCCACATCGCACGGCACAGAATAAGTGTAGTGAAGAGTTACTGCGCGCCACTTGTAGTCTGAGGAGTACGTGGTCTTGCTCCTCTACGGGGTGTTGGCTTCAGTTACTGAATTGTAGCGAGCCAGCTCAAATTAATTCCCCATAAGTACGAGTTATACTCATTTTACCAATCTTTACATGTCCAGTTTATCAGCCATTTTTTTTTTACCTAAATGTGATTACTGACCATGGGTGTTCTGAGCGGTTTTCACAACAAGCGTGCTTCTCATTAGACTGGGAGGACTAATTAGTATGCTGTAGATATGAAACTATGCTCTACTCTTCCAGAATCCGTTGTCATCGATACTCATCAACCCTTTGATGGTGTATATGTTGGGTCGTTCTTCTCGTGTGTAGCCACTATGCTAGATAATTGGCACTAATGTACCTCTCTTTAAAAAAAGATGTTGGGTCGTCACTTCGTCAGCATTTCGCGGTGATAGGACGTGGTAAGCGGCAAACATCGTAGTCCATCAGCTGTTTGAACACGAGTAGTTCCGACATATAAGTGCGCAAATGCTCAAACCGGCTTAGACTGTGAGCCGTCGCGTAGTCTAGAAGAGCTGTATGGACAGCCTCACAGAGATTAATTCGTTCCCGAAAAAGTTGCCTGTAACACAGTCAACATTCAAGTAACCTGATGTATGATGTACAAAAAACACGAAGCCTAGTTTTTTAAATAGGTCGGGAACTTATTAAAAAAGCTTCCAAAAGTCAATGCGGCTTCATTTTCTGCCTAATTGACACCTGCCTCTCATATATTTGTTTGACGAAGATATTCACCCCTATCTCTTCAGGTATTTCGTGCAGACGCTCTTGCTCAAGTATTGGATAACGGTACGGGCAATCTCAGTTGGGGAATAGCACTGTGCTACATGTATTCACTTGGATGGGATTCTCCGGGGAAAATGCCAAGGAAGCTCGAATAGCAATCAACATGCGTTGCAAACTATTGTGAATCTACCAACCCCCCCCACAGAATTTAGCGCTCTAAATATTGGTAAAGTCACTCGCTAATGGATCCCAAATATGCGACGACTTGTACCTGGATTCACTGGGTAAATCTATGAGGATAAGCACTCTTTCTTTGAATACAATTTCCTAAATAAAATTATCTGGTCCACAGAAGCCGTGTCGGTAGCACAAACCGCTTTTCTAGGGTTCCAATACTCTCCTGTTTTCACAACTATTCGTCACCGCTGGTCAGAAGCTGTCAAATCAGCGGCCAGGCCATTCTTCATCAAGTAGAAGGGTGTTATCAACGAATTTTGCAACGAAAGAAAAAAATAAACAATTGCAAAATGGATTTGCGTTTCAGTCTGGCTCAGTGACCGAGTTTGCATAACACACCTCAGCTATTCACGGTAAGGCTGTTTCGTGCATTGGTCTCGAGGTGGGCAATTTCGTAACTTAAAAACTCACTTTGGACCAAATATTGTGACGAAATACAATTCTGCCGCCAAAAATGAGTGCGGTGCCCTGGGCTAGCAGCTTCAGACGGTGCAAGTCACAACAGGATATTGACTTCAAGCGGGACCTAGGGCGACGCAATGAGTTCACCAGGACTCCATCAGTAATGCTTCTTTGGTCAGAGTTATTTATATAATAAATGCTAAATTCAAGTGCACGAAATTGCACGAAAGTACTTTTGTGCACTTTAATGCTATGCAAGAAACAGCCCTAATCATCGGTGGCAGTAGTGGGCAATTCTTCATATTAGAAATAAAGGCTTCTATACTGCATAAACAGAAAGTAAGACAACATAGAAGACCGCCTTTCGTCAGATCAGCTATTCTGGTTGGTGTCTGTCTGCCGCGCTCAACTGTATGCTTCTTTATGATGCACAAAACTGGCGCGTACGGTATACAACAAGGGAAAGTGTCAATTCGAAGCCAGTCCAAACAGATATTTCTAACTTTACTTGGATCTTTTGAAATAATACAAGCAAAGCGACACCAAGGGTACCATTCGAAAGCTGTCGATTTGTAGATTTTCCTGTCTATCTCTGAAACTATAGACGATGGACAAATCACAATAGATCCAACTTTAACAAAACACATTGACACTGATGGTCGTGCCAATTCGGGGCCGGATTCAATTACTTGATTTCACTATGTGATCTTTGTCTCTTAAATGATACCCTACATATGTATAAGTGACCAATCATAATTGGTTAATGTAAAACGCGAGTCTTTCATTGGCCAAATGAACCGGCCCCTAATTGACATTCCGGCCCCGAATTGACACTTTACGCGCTATTTTGATTTTTTTTCTGTGTTTGTGAGCAAATCCCGAGCTTTCATACTTCTTAGGGGTGTCTGAACAAGGTGCAAGATTACATGAAACGAACAAAACAACAGCAATGACCGAGAACCTTTTCGTCAACAACTCACGCGTTGATCATAATCTGCAGTTAGAAAAAACTTTTTTTGCCGGTGACACGAATATTGACCCAGGTTATATTACGCGTTTCGATCTACACAGTACCGTGGAATTCATCGGTGTGGGCTGTCCATACCTCTATGAGGCATTCCCAATATAGTCAGTATATCATACATGCCGTCGATTTAGCAGACTGTGTGGACAGCCCAAGCAGAAACTTTTAAAGCGAGTTGCATGCTGTCCTCCCAGAAAAATAGTACTGAAGTCCCTTCGTTACGGCGTACTATTTGTTGTGTATTCAATCAAAATTGGCCAATCAGAAAGCACCCGGGAATCAACCCCTTTCTACAGCACAATCTTGAATATTGTATAAAATGTATTTTCTTTGCTTGGACAGGACACCTAAACGTTGGCTTTTGACGACTCGAATGTGATAACAAAGAGAATTAGGTATGGCTCTAATTGTCCTGTAGAGGTTTAATAAATATAATTGTGAGATGCTAGCCCCAGTGCAAGATGCCAAGCCCAGCAGTACAACATGCAGTCTGCCAGTGTCTGACATCCAACGCCGGCAGCCCATCCCGAGACCTATTCTACGCCTGGCGAAGTGCAGCTTGCGGCTGCGTACTTGTCCGACGTGCCACGTGCGGACGCGTGCGGACATACCAAGTTTACTATGCAATCTGCGATTGCTGGTCAAGAGCGACCGTGTCGTAGTACTGCTGACGACGACACTGACTTACGATATGTACGATTTATTTTGCTTTATCTATAGAATAGAACTTGCGGTGCGGCGTACTGATTGCGTGGCGAGGCTTACTCTCTCTTCTCACAACTCAATTTGAGGTTCAGCAAACCCAAGAGAAGAGCATGCCCCACACCAGTACTGCTGCCTGTCGTGGCTTTTTGCCCGGCACTTACCATGTTTACGTCCCTCTATTGATTGCTACTAGTGCTCCCTAAGTGTAATCTCGCCTAATAGCACCTACTCTACGAAGCGGACACTTGGACAGCAGTCCTTTCATCGCCTTGCGTCACCTCAATAGCAACTAGATCGTCTGCGACTTACGCTGGGAATACCGCTGATTAGGAATTTTTGTGCTGTGGACACTGTACTACATGTCTAAAACGAACCTTTTAATACCATACTTTCCAATTTCAATCCCCGCGAACGAAGTTGAGATCGGTGACTGGAAAGCCTGCGTTTGCTTGGAGCTGCTATGTACTGACTAAAATCCTGCGCTTGCTCGGTTCCGGACACGTATTGACTGGAATCCTGCGCTTGCTCCCCTCACTGCCGTCTCGGGTCTCCCGCAAACGCTCTTCGTGGCAAATGCATGGTCCGTTCATGTTCCAGAAATTTAGCACGATAACTGTATGTATACATTTCGAACTCTGTCTGTGCGTGCTCACAATATCAGTATTTTTGCAGCGCAACCGGGACTTATCACTAGACCACTAGGGACCGCAAGCTTATTCAACAGGGTTTCTGTGTTCTCGATTCTTCGGCGCCGCCACTGTGCGCGATGCCGGGTGTACTTTAGTCGACAAAAAAACTAACGCTATCAATTCAATTAAATGTTGTTCATGCATTCTTCACTGTACTGACTTACTGTACTGACATTCTGTATCGATCCTTCGAAGGTTGTACGAATGTTAGCCCAGGTTACGCTTACGCAGTACCGTGGAATTAATCCGTTGGGGGCTGTCCATCCCTCATTCTTCGGTATTCCCAATATTAAGAACATCTTCACTGGTTGTGGGTAAAACTAAAAGTTTGGATCTTTTCTACTCATAATTACTCAAAAATTTAGTTTTTGCAACTCCACCGGTTGAGTAAATTATTGAGCAAACTGCGTTTGATTTTACGCACGCTAGAGTTTTGCGCAGGTTTGCTCAAGAAGGATCCCTGCGTATAGCTATGCGTCAAACTCCATCGCCCGTTTTGCACACACAGGGGGGCAATCATTGGCTGGCGCTAACCTCTACGAGTGCGAACACTACAGTATGCCTAGCGGGCTCTAGCCTACTCCGCTCCCTACGCGCGCACTATGGCTCACACACACCTGTATAGCCTCCACCCCCTCGCCTATCGCTTTCTGCGTGTTACTGCCGCTGATAATGGACAGCGGCAAAGTTAGGTTTGCACGCGTCGAAGGTGGAGGCTCGCCTTTGACTTCTATCGAAGCTACCTTGTGGTCCACACAGGGGAAGCATTTGCTCACTTGGTGGCTGCGCCACCGATGCAGCGAAGTACTGCCTTTGTCCACGTAGTGATCCTACTGGATTGCTTTGTGAGTATTTTACTGTTAGTGGTGTCAACTGTAGCCCCCCCTAGCCTTACCTTTACTGTCTTAGCCTTAACCAGCAAGTTTAGCTGTATCAACCTCCTAACTGGCGGGAGGTTAAGCGCTAACCTGCTTAACCTTGCAAAAATAGTAGAGAGAAACTTGGTACATGTACCAAATAAATGGTACAATAAATGTACCCTTAACTTGGTTGGTTGGTGCCTGAGTCGCAGCCTAAACAATTGTATGAAGTTTTTGTAAACTGGAGGTTAAGCAGGTTGAGATGGTTAGTTTAATCTGTACAGAACCTTAATTAATTGTACAGTACCTTAATTAACATTCTAGAGGTAAAGGTAAGGTAAATAACGTTGACACCACTATTTGCTGTTAAGATGCTCTAATATTTTATGATGTGCTTTTTTGTAAGTAGAGGGTTTCTGATTTTATACTAGAGTAAAGTAGTGAGCTATATTTTGAGAATACTTTCCGACAAATCCAACTGAAACAGACCCAAAAGAATCAGAAGTCGATTGGTTATTTACTAAGATAAAAATGTCTACAAAAGGTTACAAATTGAACGTTACAGAAAAACGTCCTCGAAGGTCGAGGTCAAAAGAACGTTATTGTCCGGGTCTGGGACAAACCCGAAAATGCCGCCATTTATTGAGGTACTGGATGCGCGTAAGGGTCGATGCGCCGTGGCGTCAGTGGTGCTACGAGCAGGTTCGTGCGTGCTACGCACATCAGCGATGTGCGCCGTGGCTTCGTCTTCGTGTGGCTGGTGTTTCACGTCCGAAGTCGCTCTCCAGCGGTGCACAGGATGCCGTAGAGCTCGTTACTGCTCTCGCAAGTGTCAACAACGCGATTGGTCGCAACACCGGCACGAATGCCCGGCCTGGCGCTCCATTCCAGTCTCCAATGCTTCACCCACAATTTTGCTAGTGTGTCGTCTTGCTGCTAAGCTTTTTCTAGGCTCTGAAGTCGCTGAGGAAGAGAAATCCCGCGTGTTGAATCTACGCCACCATCTAGACGACCACACGGAACTTAAGCGACGACAGCTTAATGAAATGACGTACTTGCTGCTCGGTCTTTTATCTAGATACAAAGGAGGCAAGAACAAGCAGATTCCAAGCTTTGAAAGGCTCTTAAGCGACCTGGAAACCGAGATAATGAAGCTCTTCGGACGTGTCCGCTGCAACGCCTTCTCGATAGTGAACGACGTGACCAACCAGGCCCTGGGCATCGGGTTATTCCCCGAAGCAACACTATTTAACCACGACTGTGACCCGAACTGCGTCGTGAGTTTTAAAGGCCGAGAGATGAAGATACACGTGATCAAAGACGTCGAGCCGGGGCAAGAACTTACGCTATCGTACATCGAGCTACTACAGTCGACCACTAATCGACAAAAAGAGCTGAAGGAGTCGTACTTCTTCGAGTGTCAGTGCACTCGCTGTCTAGCTCCGATGAAGGAGGAGACGCCAGCAGACTGGTATCTGGATGGACTGGAGTGCAGCAACCAGGAGTGCACCAATGGCGTTGCAGTGGAAGACGTCGATGGGGCTGTCTGTAAACTGTGTGGCACTGCGCGGGACGAAGCGGAGATTTATACGTACGAACAGCAACTAGAGGCGATAAAAGCACTGCAAGTGAGCTCCGAAGCGGATAATTGGGGACGATATCAACAGATGTGGGACATTACCACCACTAAACTGCGGCTACATCCACGGAGCACACGGGTAACCAAACTGGTCCGTGAGATTGGCAACTTTCTGTTAGGTGCAACGTCCGTGCAGTTACGGCATCAAGCTCTAGATTTTTGCCAGGCTGAACTGAACACAGTAGAGTGGCTAATACCGAAGGCAAATCTTCCGCCCCGAGGGTTTCTGAACTTCCAGATTGGCAGACTCTTGTTTATCACTTGGATGTCGGCTGTGGATGCAGCTCAACAGCTTGAAAAGGCTGCGAAACATCTTCAAGAAGGTCTCAACGTGTAAGTCGTCAAGGCTTGTGGGTTACGGTATTTGTGTACTGATAACGTTATTGTTTTTTTTCCAGGTTGAACTGTGCTTACGGTAGTGAGAGTGACATTGTGGAGTGTGCACAGTTGGTGCTGGAGGAGGTTCACCGTACTGCTCGGCAGCTTTAACTTGTTATAAGTTAAAATACGGGTCGATCTTGGCTTTGTACGCTGCCCTCACGTACGCCGATGGGAGCAGCTTGTTCAAGATGGATTGGCCAAGTAGCTGGAGTCGTGGATTACTGGGGAACTCGAACAGAACTTGATGCACTGTACGGACAAGCTTGAGATCGCTGTTAAGGGTTACGGTGTCTACGACTGCACCGTAACCCTTACGGTTATCATGCTGGTTACGGTCTGCATCGTTCATAGCTCGCAATTTCTCGTTCGTCGCATACAACGCGCGTTGGATAAGCGCCTCATCTAATGGGTTACGCTCGACTAGTTGAATGATCTTGGTGAACGTCCATTGTGGCGTCGGGTTACAGTGCTGTTTCCGGAGTTTCGCCTTGGCCATGGCTAGGAAATAAACTTCTTCTTCATCTTTAAGACTCTCGAATTTATCGTGGCAGCGGTTAGAAACATCGTAACTTGAGATTTCGGGACTGCAGCGCCGCAACGAGAGTGCGTACAACGGCGTCACAGGGTGAGATCGCGTCTTCTTTTCGGTATTTGGTGTAGCGTCCAGCAGTGCTAACAGCACTCGGTAATCCGGTACTCTGTTATTAGCAGCCATCAGCAATGCACGTAATCCACGACGTTCTTCAGTATCAGCGAGAATCAGCTCTTCGCAAAGCTGTAACAAGACTTTGACCTTATCAACGCACACATCGTGTAGTATCGCCATGTGGAGTGGTAAATGACGTTTTGAGTTGTACGTTCGACAGCCTTCGCTGTACACACCGCATAGTTTGTGTACAATTTCGATGCTGAGTCCATTTGCTGCTGCTGCTACGTGTATTGGGAGGTCCCCAGTTGGAAGTGAGCTCGTCTTGCACGCTGTCGGCATGAGGTTGATTAACAGCGAGAGTAGGTTGGTTGCTCCTGGTTGGTGGAGTAGAGTATAGTGCAGTAATGTCGTTTGAGTCTTTGTTATCGTTGTCGCTGCAAGTAGAGACTTTTCGTTGTCATCGGGTAGTATTTCAGCCGTGCGAGTGAGAATTTTCACTAATATTTCTTCTGGGAACCCGTATTTTACAGCGAGACGAATTGGTAAAAGCCCGTTGCTACGTTTCGAAGTCAGTAAAGCAGCGGGGTACTGCATCAATAAGAGATCCACAAGCCACAACCAGCCAGTACCAACGTCCTTAGCTCTCTGTTTGTGGTGTTCGTAACCTTCCATAGCGAGATGCAAGGGCAGATCGCCATGCTTTGTAGCTGTGGCACACAATTCCTGTGCGTCAAAATGCCTAAAGAACAGTAACACTGCAGTTCTCGAACGTGGTGAAGTAAAGTCACCTCCCGATTGTCGTTGTTGAGTGATACAAGCGTGAAAAGCAGACTCGCCACGTTTGTTAAATAACTTCGGTACCGAGCTCTTGATTTCTTCAGCACAAACTGGAAAAGCCCACTGCATTACCGCAACTGACGCACGGTGGAGGATGGCTACATGTAGCGGGGTATCTCCACACACCGTTTGACGCGCCCAACCTGAAATATTCACCAGTTTTTCTCGATTTTTTTGTATTCGTGGCTTCGGAGCTAGGATTCGTAGTACCTCAATACTGGAGTATTGTTCACGGAATGCGATGTGCAGAGGTGTCATGCCAAAGGCATCGCACATGGCAAGTGCCTCGGGGTATCCGTCTAACATCGCACGTATGACTGGAAGATTAAAGTGCGATCGGACGGCATAGTGGAGCGGTAAGTTGGCTGCTGCGTCACCTCCACGCTGCATGAGCTGTCGACGACGACGTCGTGCAATTAATTCCACAAGCATCAAGTCAGGCTTGGGCGAGCGCAGATGTGTCCAAAGGTTTCCTACTAGACGCTGCTGTACTGTCGAAGTCACGTCGTACATGTAGAACGCACTTGGTGCCAACATCGGACGGTGCTCGTAAGCTTTTGAGCGTGTCGATAAGCATGTTTTATCGTAGAAATTCTTCTTCGCACGACGCTGAGCTAGCCGTTTGTCGAATTGGTACTTTTCAGCCTTTGCAGAGCAGTCTTCACGTTCCATTGGGGCAACTGACGACGTACTGATGGGATAAAGTGGCCGTGTGAGAAGGATATTACCGGTAAGGATATCTGTGAAGTAGAATAGTTGCGTTTGTGGATCGATGTGCTTCTGGAAGCGATCACACACTAGATTGAACACATACTTTCGTGCCAAGTGGCCTCTTATTAGTGCTTGGATCCGCTGTGCAGCATCAGGTTTTAGAGGTGGATCTATGCGTATCCCGATGTCGGCTATGATCGCTGCGACGCAGTCCACAACCTCGGGTTCAATCCACGTAACATCCAAGCGTTTAGCTCCGTACACACGCTTCTTGATGGGGACAAACGCATGCACCTCCCGCCACCTTTTCAGCGTCTCCGCTTCGTCATGTTCAGTCTGATGCTCGATACGTTTGTCCATGAAATCATCTCTCCAGTCGGTCAAAAATCCGCGCAAATCAGCGAGCGTAACTTTCAGAGCTCTGTCCTTTACCATCTCCAAACTCACAGCCAGTGAGGCCACAGCGTCGCTGGTTGATAAGTGCGGTGCAGTAGCTTCTTCTGTTACTGGTTTAGAGATGGCATCACGCCGTGTTTGATGCAATGTAGCAGCATTTGCAGCGGGACGACGATGCTCGAAAGCTTTCCAGAAGGCGAGGAATTCTTCGAGGTTTATCCGGCCATCTCCGCTAGAATCCATTACCTTCATCATACGACTCACTTGTGCTGTATCCATCTCGTGTCCAAGCGCTTTAATGAGTCGGAGCAGCTCGTTCTCGTCCAAAGCTCCGGAGCCGTCAGAGTCGAAGGTTTTAAACAGTACAGAGATCTTCTTCACTCGTTGGTGCTCCGCTTCCTGCTCTGTTATGGCTGAAGCTTGTTCGCTCATCGCGTTTAACGTACGCATCTGTTTACGACGTCGACGTTGTTTCTCTCGAGCTGCGGCTTGCGCTTCGTGTTGAGCTCGGAGCTCAGCTTGGGCTCGTTGTTTGGCTCGTTGCAACTCCAGCTTTTCTCGCTCTTGGCTTTCGAAGTTATCGTACCAGTTAAGAAAGCTTTCAAGAGATACTAACTGGTCCATGGGATCTGTTACTAACTCGTTCAACGCGCGGCGGTATGCCAAGCCACGCAATGGGAACTCCCCTAACAAAGCTACAAGACGCGGCAGAAGATTCGACTCGAAACATTCTCTGGCATCAGCTGCATTATCTTTTGCAGGTACGAGCACCATTCCGTCAGCGTTTTCGAGAAATTCACGGCAAATTTCACGCCGACGTTCTTCACGTGTGATACTCTCGACTTCGTTTGTCTCTTTGACTTCAAGCTGGAGTTTAGTTTTCCACCAGAACTGGAACTCCTCCAATGTTACAGACCCATCGCCACTAGCGTCGAGAACGCTAAAGACTTGTCGTATCTGAGCGTCACTCAAGGAAGAGCTACCATGACCCAACAGTGCTCGATAAAAGTGCTGAAACTCGTCAAGTGTCATCTCTCCGCTCTCGTCTACATCGAATTGACGAAATACACGCGCAATTTGCTCATCTGCCGATAGATTTTGTCCTCCGAGTTTGGTAAGCATTGAAGCCATCTGTGTCTGTAGCTGAGGTGGATCCCATTGCGTTGTACCGTTCACCTCGTGATAATAGTACGTCTGGCCTTCCGAGTTCATAACTTCTTCCCATCCACCCATTTCCACTTTCTTCGTGCAGAAAATAAGCCACGCACGAACAATTTTTTCATCTATTGACGTAATTTCTTCATCTTCTGCTGGTACTCCAAATCGACTCTTGAGGTGAATTATCACGGCTTGAACGTGCTGTTTGCGACTCATTTGGTGCTCAAACTGGGCGAATACTCGCCAGCACGTCTCTAGATTCCATCTACGCTTCTCAACTTCAGTTGATTCGCTTGTTTGCCTTTGGATGTCGAGGAAAAGATCGATTTTTTGGGTCCAGTCCATCTTGGTACTAGGAAATAGATGGTTAAGTCGATCAACTACGCGTTGCTCCATTGCTGGGTGACTCCATCGCTCCTGTAACGTTGTTGTGTGGCGATAAATTACTGGTGTTGTACGTCGCTTGAGCATTTCGACGCGCTCCCACGAAGAATATTTTACTTCGCCCAGTCGTGAACGACGCTGAAATGGTGCGTTAGTCTCCCAATAATACTTAAGCGCTTCCCAGGATACAACAGGCTGATCGGATACAGGAGAACTGTATGAGTCCACTTCTTGTATTAGAGCTAGAAGGTCTTCACGGTCATTAACGAACTGTCCCACATGTACACATAGATCTTCAAACTCGGCAAGGGTTATATAACCAGATTTATCTTCGTCGTATTTTACGAATAACTCACGAAGTTGCTGGACCATTTCGCGGGTTTCATCGCTGTTATGGCTAAGGAAAGCTGGGATTCCATCACGAGATATTTGTAGCTCTTGCTGAGTCTTTTCTTGAGCTTCCAAGTGGTTCCACAGGCAGCGTATGAGACTTGGAAGCTCCCAAATACTCTCACCTGAGATGGTATTGTAGTAAAATACCGTGGGTTTACTGCCGAGCACTAAATCCGCCTCGGATACTTCTTGGATTATCTCCTCCCATGCTGGTGTCGCCACGGGAACGAGTCTTGGTGCCGCTGCTAGTTGCTCTGCGTGAATTTCGTTCAGTAGCCACGTCACAAAGTCGTGCCGTAAGATCGTCATCGAGTTCGTTGTGTCTAGCTCCTGCATCAAGCGAAATTGCTCGTGCTCACCACGCAGCGGTCGTCCCACCTGACGACATAGTTCTGGTAGTTCAGCGAGCTCCACATTTTCACCTTGAGAATGGGGTGCCAGTTCAAGGAAAATATGATACACGTCGGCGTCCACGCGCCAGTATTCATTGAGGTCGTATCCAGCTTCGCCTTGTTGTGTGTAGCTGTCGTAAACAGCAGAATCAGGGTATGAAGACCACGAATTACCCTCCCAACCTTGCTCTGCCATGTCAAACTGTGGATTCCCAAGCGTCGCATTCAATTTTGCAAAATTATTGATATACTTCCAGTCATGAGAATTTTTACAACCGAGGACGGGATATATGTACCCTACAACGAAGAGTAAGTTAAATTACATTTCCTAAGCTGTGTACAAAATTCCCGCGTTCTTGAAATCCGTCTTGCTCAGTGTTTGCTTTACAAAAGGCAACACCTTGACAATGGCACTAAAGTCCGGTCGTCGCGTCGGGTCCTGATTCCAGCAGTGTTCGATCAACTCGGCGATCTTGGGCGGCGTATTACGCGGCAACGCTGGCCGCATCTGATGCTCGGCCACCGCCATCGCAGCTACATAAATAAAAATAAGTTATTTCTTCGTTATAAGACCAAAATATTGATGATCAAGCGCGTACTCTGCATTGGTGTCTGCCCCCTGAATGGAATATCTTTGGCTAGCAGCTCCCACATGACAACGGCGAAGCTGTACACGTCGGCTTTGCTGGAATATGGCTCATGTCGAATAACCTCGGGGGCCATCCACCCGTAGGTACCCGTCTCGGCCGTCCGGTCGGCCGACCGACCCACCTCCATTACACAACTGAGGCCGAAGTCCGAGATCTTGGCTGTGCCCTGAGCATCCAGCAGCACGTTGTTGCTCTTAAGGTCTCGGTGCATAACCGAGTGTTCGTGCAGATAGCTCATGCCCTGGGCCATGTCGTTGGCCAGTCGGAAGAAGTCCAGTGGTGGTTTAGACTTGGCCCGGACCAGGGCAGACAGTGTGCCGCCCTCCATGAACTCGAACACGAGGCAGTAGCGAGGTGGAGCACAAGCTGAGCCCAGGAACTGCACAATGTTCGGGTGGTGCAGGGCGCTGGCTACTTCCTCTTCGCGACAAAATTCTTTGAGGAGCTCATTGGCCAAGCGCTTTTCGGTAGTGGCCGACAGGTCCACGACCTTTGCCGCGACGTGTCGCCCGTTCCAGTGGGCGCTGAAGGTACTACCCGAGCGTCCAGAACCGACGACCTTGCCCAGCTTCACCTCGGAGAAGTCTAACGTACCCGAAGACGACGAGGAAGACGACGACCTGCTCTTCTTGCGCCCGAGCAGTGGCATTTTGATTTGTAAAATCACGACTAAAAAAAAGCGGGGCTGTTGATTAGGAAAATTAAAGTTGATATACTGCGAAGGGTCAAGTACCTTTGGAATTAAATATGCATTTCAGAGCATGTACCGGTATTTGGATACAGTATCAGGCAAACTTGGTGGCACTCGCACTTGGAATGCCATCCAGCATACCGAAATGCTGTCCATCATTAACTAACTTCGACTTTAAAGTACTGAAGTATCCGTTGAACCGGTTATTTTTAGTCATCCATTTTTGTTTTACTTACCTCAACGTACAACGTGTACAGTGCAAGTGCTGCAGCATGGGGAAGTTATACACTCATCGGACACCGATTTTGAAGAGACACGGAAGGCCTCCTCACCCTTCATCATCTCTTTTAAGCTAGCAGCGATGAAAGCTGCCTAATGACTTTATTTTCATTTTGGAGAGCGCAGCCGCAAGTCCGAAAGAAGTGTGATCAACAATAAAGCGAGTACAGATAGATTGGTTAAAGCTGAACACCGGGCGTCTACAGGGCCACAGCTCCTGCAAACATGAAGACATAACAAGCTCTTCTTTGACCGAGGGCTCGCTGACGTCACCTGAACAGCTCCATGCCATCTCTCGATCTCATCGCTGCGTCACTATGATTACATGTCGGTCTCCGCAGCATCAAACGTCGGTGCTGCGCTGTACATGTACAGCCGTGAGACGCTCTAACCGATTTGACGGTGTGGTGCCGACTCGAAGTCATGCTGGTGCTCAGTCCGTGCTCAGTCCAAGCGCACCCCCAGCACTGATTGTGTGTTCGGTCAAACCGCGTTGATGGCGATTCGCCGCCTTTTCATTCGCCATTGGCGAATGAAAATCCCAACGATGGGTGCCACCTGGGTCGGAAATGGGTACCTTCACGGAAGATACTAGAAGGATTTCCCCGCAAAAGCAGCCATCATTCTCATTCTTCAATTCGCGCTCTAGCACTCAAGCCCCATTCTCCACGATGACCATCAAACTGTACGCCAACCTCATCAGCCAGCCCAGCCGCGCCGCTGAGTGGATTTTCCGTATTAAGAAGCTGGACCACGAGTTCGTGACCGCGGACTTTGGCGCGCCCATTTTTAAGTCGCCTGAGTTCCTGGCGCTAAACCCGAATGGCCTCATCCCGGTGTTGCAAGACGGCGACTTCTCGATCTTTGAGGGAAGTGCTATTATGCAGTACTTGGCCGAGAAGAACGGCTGGACGGACCTCTACCCGGCCGACGTGCAGGCCCGCGCCAAGGTGAACCAGTACCTGCACTGGCACCACACGAATGCGCGTCTTATCACGCCCAATGTGCTCGTGCCGCTGTTGCACACCAAGCAGAACGAGGCCACCCCCGAGGAGGCCATTTTCGTAAAGGACACGCCGGCGCTTCTCGCTAAGCTGTCCGAGCTTATGGAAAAGTTTCTCGTCAAGGACTTTGTGGCCGAGACGGACCAGCCCACGATCGCCGACATCGCCGCCTACTGTGAGTTTGTGCAGGTGGAGTACATGGGCATCTACGACTTCTCTAAGCACCCTAAGCTCGCGGCTTGGCTCAAGCGTATGAAGTCGGTGCCCCACCACGACGAGATCCAAGCGCCTCTGGACCAGTTCCTTACCAGCATCGGGCTCAAGACTAAGGCCGCCGCAAACTCGTAAGATACTCGTTGACCTAAAAGATACTCTTCGGGTATCCCTCTGAAACGTAATACATCTAATCATTCGATGTATGTGACATGTTCCTGTCGCAACTAACGTTGAAACAAATATCTGAAACCTAATATGGGATTTGATTTGCGAAGTCCCAGACGGTGTCGAAGTGACACTGGTCAATTTTGAAGATGACGTTGAAGCTGTACGCGAACTTGGTGAGTCAACCCAGTCGTGCGGTAGAGTGGGTCATGCGGCTGAAGAAGCTCGAGCACGAGCTTGTGCTGACGGAGTTTGGGAGTCGCACGTTCACATCTGCCGAGTTCTTGGCGCTGAACCCCAACGGACTGATCCCCGTGTTGCAAGATGGAGAATTTGCTCTATTCGAAAGCAATGCCATAATGGTCTACTTGGCCGAGAAGTTCGGCTGGACGGACGTGTATCCCAAGAGCATCCAGGCCCATGCCAAGGTGAACGAGTATCTAAACTGGCACCACACGAACGCGCGTCTGATCACCATGAAGGTGCTGGTCCCGTTGAAGCGTATCAAGCAGAACAAGCAGCTTCCGAACGACGTCGCGCAGGTGAAAGAAGCCCCGACGCTCATTGCCAAGCTGCTCAAGCTCATGGAGAAGTTCCTGGCCAAGGATTTTATCGCCGGAACGGATAATCCGACGCTTGCGGATTTTGCTGCGTACTGCGAGTTCGTGCAGATCGAGCTCATGGGCATCTTCGAGTTGTCGGATTATCCGAAATTCTCGGCCTGGATGCAACGTATGAAGGAAGTTCCGCTGCACGATGAGATCCACGCCACGCTCAACGAGTTTCTGACCAGCCTGGGTCTGAAAACCAAGGCGAAAGCCAAGGAGGAAGCTCAAGAGGAGAACTGACGAGACAAGACGATTCGGATTGACGCTATTGATTATTAACAAGCTTCCGGATTCCAATCCGACGAATGCTAGTTTACTAACGGCGTTGGACGCCACGCTATCTTTCGTATCCGCTTCCTACGACGGATAGAACGGATAGACTGTTACTTATATTTCCACCTCGGAGTGGAGTTTCTCGTAGAGTTCTTCCAGCTCCCGAGCAATCTCCTTCCTCTCGTTGGGGTCGGACTCGGGCTGCGCCTCTAACTCGTGTTGCTTGTTGGTCAGCTCTAAGATCCGCTGATACAGCTTCACGACGGTAGTCTTGGTGGCATCTGCCCGGTCCTTGGCGGCCGACGCGCCGGCCTTGCCAGCGTTCACGTCACTGTCGCCCATAGCGCTGTGATCCTGGCCACTCGAGTCTAGGCTCAAACACATACTCTCCTCTGTAGGACGTAGATCTTCAGGACGCAACAACGAGCCGAAGTTCATAGACAACCCGTTGATAGAGTCGTCACGGCCAGCTGAAAAGTCCAGCCGGTCCTCGTCGTCCGCGACGCTAACGGTTTGTCCCGAGTTCGTGGGGAACGTAGGCGGTTTGGACGGCGGAGACTCACCCGTCAGAGCCCCGTGACCTTGCGAGTGTGCGCTGTTGTGTGGGCTACGGAAGAATGCTGGTAGTTCCGGTCCACGGCGCTTTGCGGAGCCTTCCGAACTGCCTGTTCGTTTACGACGCGGCTTGGTCGGCATGATCTCAGCCGCTTCCAGTTCGAGATCGAACGGCACCTGGTTCCTGAACATGGCTTCTTGCTGCTCCCATTGCGCCACCTGTAGCTGCTCCAGTCGCGTCAGCGGACGGTCAGATGATAAGGACGGAGGAGGACGACGCTCCGGTTCCGGTTCGGGCTCTCGCTCAGGCTTCTTACGCCTTGTCCGCTCTTCCTGTACAGCGCGTTGCGCTGCATTCCGTTCGTTCTTAGTGACGGGCCCCGGTTTCCCCATCTGCTTCGTGTGTTGAGCTAACAAGCTGGATGTTAGGAAAGAAGGCGCACCGGAGCTGGCGCCGCTTGACTGGCTGAACTGGCTGAACTCGCTGCTACTCAAGGACATGGACTCCAGCTCGTCTCGGTAGTTATCCGGCTCCTCAGCCTGTTGCTGCTGACGCCGTCGCATTAACGCTTCCTGCTGTTGCTGTTGACGTTGTAGCAACCGCTGCTTGTTCTGATGCTGTTGCAGGGCGCGCTGCTGACGCTGCAACGCTCGTCGCTGCTCTTCGTCACGGTACTGCGGAGGAGGCGACACGCCGTACGTCTGGTGGTCGTACATGTCCGGGTTTCTAGGATCATACTTCCTATCGTCGCGCCTTCTTCGACTAGAAGGAGGATAGTCGTCGTACTCGCCCGATTCGTTCGTATAGCGGTCCGAATCCAGACTCACCTTGCCATACTCGCCCGGCATCTCCATCGTACGCGGATACTCCGGATCCGGATCCTGGTAACTATCCGTCTGGCTTTCAAAACTGTTGCTGTATGGCCCTCGTCGACCCGAGTGTTGTCGCCGGCCACGGCCTTGACTATCGTACTCGTCGCTGTCACGACTAGGCTGGCCGCGACGGCGCGACGTAGGAGAAGACCCGGAGTCGCTCCTGTTGTACCGTTCATACTGGTAGCCAGGCGCACGTACGCTCATCAACGGCGGCTCCTCGTCGTGAGCACTGTTGGTCTCGGAGTACTGTTCGCTGGGCGGCAAGTCCTCGAACACTGACGGGTCGGTGTTCTGTGCGCACTTGGAGCACACACGCACCTTCCTAACGCCCTGACCGGGGATCGCAACCTCCCATTCTGTACTACACGCAGACGCACACACTACTTCGCCACACTTACGGCACCGCGCCTTACGTGTAATAAGCCCAAATTTGGCCGAACAGAGGTTGCAACGGGTACGCTGGCTCTTTGGCACGAGTTCTAAGTCGCCGAGGAACCGCTGAGCGCCTAGTCGTCGACGCGTGATCATCTTCTGCAGATCTGCGATGCTGGTCAGTCTCTTCTTCTGGATGGTCATGAACAGCGGCGCTGGCACCTTCATGCTGCCTTTCATGTTGACCTGTGCGCTGTAGATGACGTCCAGGAAGCCGGGGCGTTCGCTCTCGACGAACACGTAGCCCGTGTGGTAGAAACTGCCTCGCACCAGGCTGTACTCGCTCAGTTCGGGGCAGCACGGCAGCTTAATGGAGTGAAAGGAGCGTACCCAGCCGCGACGGCCACTGACGTCCAGGAACGTGCTCTGACACTCGACGGTAAGGAAGTCGCGGTTCTTTAAGAGCTTCGACGGCATTTCCGAGGCGATCCACTTGACCGTCACCTGGTTGGCGTTGAGCATCTTGCTGGAGCCGCTGCGCTGGCTGCGCGCGTTGTATTTAGGGTCGTTTAGTAACGACGGGTCATCTATCACGTAGAGTAGCTGGGCGTCCAGCACGTCGGCGGTACACTCGACAAACTCGGCGACTTTGGCGTCCGTCGACAGGTCGAAGAAGTCGGCCACTTCGTCCAGTGTGGACTGGATGGTGGTCGCGCCACACCCATACGAGATGGACTCGCCTACCACGGTCTCCGGGTATCGGGCCTCGCCCTTGTACATCTGCACGCCTCGGTGCATTCCTGCC
Source organism: Phytophthora tentaculata (assembly GCA_033557915.1). Classification (NCBI taxonomy): domain Eukaryota; phylum Oomycota; class Peronosporomycetes; order Peronosporales; family Peronosporaceae; genus Phytophthora; species Phytophthora tentaculata. Next base: position 5,302,868 of record JAUCEA010000007.1, on the reverse strand, counting down.
TCCTCCCAACGCACGGGTCCTTCATTGTTGCGCGTGGCGTCGACCAGCGCTTTGGCCGACTCCTTCGCTTTGCCCACGAGGTATTGTTCCTCTCGCTCCGTGAGCTCCGGGCGCTTAAAGAAGCGCGGCGGCAGCGGCAGCGTCTTGGTCATCAGACTGCGATTGAAATATGCGGCGCGACGGCAGCCGCGGGGGAAATGCGGGCTTGGGGAGTGGACTAGGAATGGACGACCTGTTCGCAAACTTCTACCCGCGGACGTGTGTCGTCGCGACGCTCAAGAGAAGAGCCCAACCTTGCAGCTGGCCAAGCTTCCTGGCCGCGCTGTACGGTGCTGGATAATAATCAGAGCTGAGTCTGCAAACGTCAGACGCGCAGTCTCACTGTCTGTTGGGTCAGGCGACCCTGGTCGAAGATTATTATCCGAGCGTCTACGGGAATGCAATACTGGTACATGTACTGTAGATGCGAACAGCTCACAGGTAGACACTCCTGGCATGACGCTGGGATCGCCTCGCTGCAGATGTCCAAAACGTAAATGAACCGTGGCTTATTTGCCGAGTTTTTCATGAGGCTTTGTACATCAGTTAAATTTGCCGCGTTTTTCGTGTGTGCTTGCTTACATTTTTCAAGTTAAACCCCGTGTGTGTGTTTGCCACTCGTGTGTCCGATAAGATGAAGTGTAGAGGATGGCTCGAGCTCCACTGATCCCAGCTTCAAAGGCGAATTTTTCATGGATGACCAAGAAGAAGAGAAAGAACGATGCCACGAGCGACTCGTACATACTGCTCTTCCCCTCCGTAGGGAACTTGGGAATAAAGTACTCGAGTGCACCGACTCGGTGACCGAGTGCCTGGAAGTGCGCCGTCGGACCACGATGGTAGAGAACAACGGCCAGCTGACGCTGTGAGCTGACAGTCAAATGCGTCAGCTTGACTTACCGGTATGTAACATCAGCGTTCTCGGAATCGCATGGCGTGAATTGGAGTGATCCCCGCCTCAATCTGTCTCTGTGCAGGACCAGTTGGTTTCGTGCAGTCGAAAACTGGCCGAGTTCTGCTGCAGCAGAAGGGCATTTTCAGCGATCTGAAGATCTGGAAATAGGCCAAGTCTCCGCACAAATCCTCTGATGCATTTGAAATTCAGATTCTATTAAATTTGAGGCTGGAACGACAGCATTTGCCAAATTCGCCCGAGTCGCCATACAAATGCGTCCAGGGTGAGCGAGTGTCTACAGTACCACGCAGGCTGTCATAGTCGGCATCGGTGACTCCTTCCAGCCGTTGTGCAGCGCCACTGGGAGCACGAGGCTTTGCTCCACGCCTGCCAGTGCTGGCATCCTGCGGGCTGCCACAAACAAGAACCTGCGCGAGGCGGCGACCTTCACTGATTACCTAACGTCTATGTTGCGAGAGACTGAGCTTCACGCGAAGCAAGCCATGGTTTGCTTGTTGCAGTTGTGTTTCACGCATGTTGCTTGGATTTCTGGATGCAAGTAAATTTGCCAAATAGCCGGAATCTGAGTTCGCCGAGGTTCCGTTTCGCAAAAAGCGGCTAGGAGACGGCGGCGGTTATACGCCCGCCGATTCTGCTGCGGTGATCTCATCTTCGTAAGCTTTCGCTAACGATGGCAACCAAGTCGTCCAAGAACGATGAGTGCGTCCGTGTGATGGTCCGCATCCGGCCCATGAGCGGCAAGGAGGTGCAAGACGGAAGACAAGAGGTCACGACGGCCAACTTTGATCGCGCCGAGGTATCCATCCTCAACCCCGTGGCCGCGTCTTCCGAGCCTCCAAAGTCGTTCACGTTTGACGCTGCGTTCGGTGCGAAGTCCACGCAGCAGCAAGTGTACGACACGGCTGCAACGGAGATCGTGGAGGCCGTCATGGAAGGCTACAACGGCACCATCTTCGCGTACGGCCAGACCGGTGCCGGCAAGTCCCACACCATGGAGGGATACGGAGACCAACCCGGTATCATCCCCAACTCGTTCAAACACGTATTCGATAAAGTAGCCATCTCCAAGAACAAGCGCATTCTAGTGCGTGCATCGTATCTAGAAATCTACAACGAAGAGATCCGTGATCTCTTGTCAAAAGATCCTAAAAATGCTCTAGACCTCAAGGAAAATGCCGATTGTGGCGTGTACGTCAAGGGTTTAACAGCTCAAGTGGTCAAAGACGCAGCGGAGATCGATCACGTCATGCAGACCGGCAAGAAGAACCGTAGTGTTGGTGCAACACTCATGAACCAAACGTCGTCTCGGTCCCACTCGATCTTCACGATAGTTGTCGAGTGTTTAAGCGAAGGCTCGGCCGACGGCAAGGACCACGTGTGTGTAGGCAAACTCAACTTGGTCGATTTAGCTGGTAGCGAACGTCAGTCCAAGACGGGCGCGACGGGAGACCGTCTCCAAGAAGCCAATAAGATCAACTTGTCTCTCTCCGCTTTGGGTAATGTCATCTCGGCTCTAGTAGATGGCAAGTCCAAGCACATTCCGTACCGTGACTCGAAACTAACGCGACTACTTCAAGACTCTTTGGGTGGCAATACAAAGACTGTGATGATTGCTAACTGCGGTCCAGCCGACTACAACTACGAGGAGACTTTGACTACGTTACGCTATGCGAGTCGCGCCAAGAACATTAAGAACAAACCAAAGATCAATGAAGATCCGAAAGATGCGATGATCCGTGAATTCCAGGAAGAAATTGAAGCTTTGAAGGCCAAATTGTTGGCGATTGAGAAGCAAGCGAGTGAAGGTGTCAGCCTTGACGGTACGGTCGGTATGGGTGGCTCTGTGAATGCTCCCGTGGAGATCGTAGAGGTTGAGAAGATCGTAGAGAAAATCGTCATCGAGAAAGGGATCAGCATTGAAGAAGCCCAAGCTATCGCTGAAAAGGCTCAGCGGGAGAAGGAGGAAATGTTACAGAAAACACGTGACGACTTGGCACTTGCAGCCAAGGACAAGGCACAAGCCGAACTTAACAAACGCGAACTGGAGCTCAAATTGGAACGTGAACGGCAACAGGCTGAGGAACTGGCAGCGCAACAAAAAGTGCTGCTCGATCGTCTAGCAGCTACTCAAGCTAAGGTGCTTGTCGGTGGTGAAATGATGACGAAAGCTGCTCAACAAGAAAACGAGCTTCGACGCACTAAACTCGAGTTGGAAGAGCGTAAACGTCAAGAGCTACAGCTCGCCCGTGAGCTAGCGGAACAAGAAGAGAGCAACCTCATGCGTGAAGAGAAGTATCAGTCCTTACAAGAAGAAGCTGAAGCGAAGGCGCGTAAACTTAAAAAGGTTTACACTAAAGTGAAAGAAGTCTTAGGAGATATCAAGGCCATGGAGAAGGCCCACAGTCGCGAGCGTGAGGATCTATTGGACACGATTCGACAGCTTACAGCGCAGTTAAAGTTGAAGTCTCTGATTCTCGACTACTTTATGCCACCGGGGGCTGTTGCCATGCTTGAAACCCGCGCACGCTGGGATGACGAAGAGGACGATTACACTCTGGATCGACTCGAACTCGCTGGTAATACACTGCGGCCTCGACAGCGTCCGCCCTCTGCTAGCAGTGTGCGTCGACCCGAGACATCCTCGGATAAAAGTCGGACGGGTAAGAAGTTCGTCATGGCACCAAAAGACGATGAAGACGGCGAAATCGCTCGAGCCGAAGAGCTCGAACTTGCTCGTAACCCGTTCTTCATGTACGTGTCTGACAACGAAGGAGATGGCTACGCTCCTGCTGCGTCTCGGAAGAAACAAACAGCCTCCAGTGGGAGACCCAAGACGGCCAAGAAATCCTCGAAATGCTCGTCCAAACGCCCAGAAACAGCCTCAAGGCGCCGAAGTGAGAAAAAGTAGATCTGAAACGTATCAGATTACGGTAAGCACAAACACCAAGAGGGTTATATAACCGTCTGTGGTGGCTTATTTTACTGCATAATAAAAAGTGGACCGATGACTTCGTTCTCACAGCGTACAGCGATGAGAAGGATGTGCATGAGCCAGAACTCGAGACTTCGTTGGGTCAGTAGACTAGACACGAAGCCACCGAAGTAGTTGCGGCAATGCTGGCCCTGGTCGCCCGCAGCTTCATACAATCCCCAGCTGAAGACGTCGCTCCAGATTTCCTTCTTTTTTGTTGAAAAACCCGAAGTTTCTGTCGATTCTTGCTTTGAAATCCCACGTGCAACTGGATCTACCGAGCGAAAGAGCACCATAAAGCTGCCGTTATCGTCGATTTGGACGCGAGAAGCCAACACCAGCGCCTTCAGCACCATGTCAGTGCCTTGGGGTTCAATAGTGCGGTAGAACAGCACGTTCTCGTCATTCACACGCTGCACGAGGTGGAAGTTTATTGCCATATCCGAGGCGTAGATGCGGTTCACTCCGTGTTCAGAGGACACCAAGTCCCACATCCGACTGGAAATCTCCTTTGCGGTGTAGTTTTCGAACGTCTTTTCAAGGAAGAATCGCATCGTGTTGCCGTCCACTTGCCGTCTGTCACGCCAGCCAAACACACTGGCACCTGTGGTCTCGTAGTGCTGCTTATCGGCGAACACCCGTACGTCGGTGTAGGCTTCACGTACGATGGTGATGCATTCGGCCTCGGTGATCGGCGTGAAGTCCAGGGCTGCCTTAGATTTCGTTTCTGGACTGGACGTTGGAATTGCAGCGCGGGGTTCGCCAGAAGACCACGGTGTTAAACCTAAAGACTCTCCTTTTGCGCGTGCCTCCTTTTGATCCTGTAGCTCCTCGTTTAGTAAAATGCCGATGCGTGTACGTGCTTTCGACTCCTCCATGGCTTCGGAGCGTAACTTTTCGCTCTCGTGGCGTAACTCGTCCTGAGTGATGGCTAATTGCGTGTAGCGTTCACGAAGCTTTTCGCAACGCTGTTCCTGGTCTTCAGGTTGAGAAATCGGCGACTGCATCTGTCGTCGAGAGATGATTGCTTCACTGCACTGGGTTTCCAATGTCTTCATCTCGTTCCGGAGTTCTACCAAAGTGTCCTATAATTTGGGGGAAATTGTTAGAAAATTTTAGCTTCAGTTTCGCAACAATTGTGAGATGAAAAACTTACAATTTTGCGGTAGTAGGACCGCTTGACCAACATTCTTTGCTTCACTCTCTTTTCCGACTCGGTGAGTGGTGTAAATCCATTGCGACTTCGTCTTCTCCGTGTCTTCGTTTCCTCTGAGCCAGAGTCTTCGACTTTCTCCAATTTCGCCGTTTTTGCCTTGATTTTCACTGCAATTTCAGCCTTTGGTTCTGGCACAGCACTTGGTCGTGTCTCCTCCTTAACGGAGACCGTCGGAAGACCAACAGGTACGGATTCATTACTGAGACCGCCTGTCTTGTCGGCCAGCGCCTCGATGATGCGACTCATAGAGAGCTCCGGTCGGTGTTTGCGTCTGCATTGACAAGCATGGAGAAGTTTTGTAACAGTTAGCACTACCTTAATACTTAATTGCGTGGCTGGGACGTACTTTTGAGCGAAGAGATCGAGCGACGCCATGTCCATCCGCCTCTTCGCATGTCGGCGGGTCGTGGCCGTGGGCCCGTTGAGCAGTTCAGCGATTTTCATTGCAATTGAGACGGCCGGTGTTGATGTTTCGCCTATCCGGGAAAACCAGAAGTGTCGGTTGACACAAGAGAGTGAGTGAGCTCTTGATGTCTTAGGGAAAAACACGCCACGCTTTGATTGCTCCACTGACTACCATACAAACTCGAAGTCAGCAGTCTATCCCCCTTCTGTTTTCTAAAGGAATTACCATAAGTCAGTGAAAATCACTGAGAGATGTCAAAACGATTTGAACACTGGGGAGCACTGATGTCAGTGCTAGCTGATAGTACTAATACAAAGACTTTGTACTAATATTTGTCTCGGTTTAGTTGAGGAGCTCCAATTGTGGCATAAAGAATATCCTTAGCGCCTAAAAGCGACTATCTTAGTGGATTCTCAAAAATGAGAATGCAAAAATATTTAGAAGTGGAAGTGATGCTGTTGGACACCATGTGAACCAATACCGAAATGAGTAAAATTGCTCGCAATGCGGGGTTTAAAGATGAATATGTAGGTTCATATGCGGCTACTTCTTTTTATCTACTGCTTTCATAAAAATTGCATACATGCTTGAAATGCCTTTCCTACATCCACGCTGGAAGTCACCATTTCAAATATATCCACTCAGAATTCCACCAATGACGCTCGCATTTTCCTTAGGTTGTTACAGAGCACAAAGGGATTAATTCAACGTTTTGTAAAAGTTAATGATTCGCTATCCTCTTCACTATACACATCTAACGTTCTATTTACACGTTTCCATAGTCCCAACGAATGATATATTGCTGCATATCTTGTCATAAATTTTAAGACCAGAAACAAGCAACGAGCTGCAAAACCAACCCGCAGCTAGTGGTAAAAGAGGCAATTAATATTCGAGGTAACTCCGCACAGAAATTCTGGCGATAGACCGTTAACAAAGCGCCGTAGTATCTGCTATTAATCCGCATTCAGCCTAAAAGGTTAAAAGGTTGAGCAGATCAGATAAAAGTCTCTGTTGGCAGCCAAAACGAGCATGGTAGGTTTTGTTGGCGTACTACAAGTGGGTCCCAGAGAGGAGGGAGAGACTCCAGTCGCACTTTACACACTTAAGTAGCCGACATGAACCCCAAACCATGGCAGTCGGCTAAAAACCACACAAGATGAAAGCATTTAATGAACTACGCGATGATTTTAGCGATAATCTACTTCTCGAATTGACCCAATTAGTAGGAACACCGGTTGTACTAAATTTTGTGCTGTCACTGCAGTAATACAGTATCCACATCTTTACTAAGAATAAGAGAGCTCAAAGATTACTATGCGTTCACTGAGGCACGGCTTTTTAGGGCAATTATCCCAATCCTTTTGACACATCTCAGTGCTTTTCATTAGTTATGGTAATTCCTCTGTTTTCTAAGTTGAAAAACCAAAACTGATGTGCAAATTTGCCAAATCGAGGAAGTGCAACTTGCTGCAACTTGCTGAAAGTCGAGCTGATGGGATTCCGATTCCGATTCGGAATCCGTATCCGAATCCTTCCCGAAGCAAAAGTGTTGAGTCCTGTGTCAGTCTCCACTTGTCTTTTTCTCGGTTTTGGGGGGTCGATATGTAAACGTTAATGCATCCAAAATCAAACTCAGCAATTGCTCCATCTCCGTGAGTACACGAGGACGTGATGACCGGATGGCGAGCTGGAAAAGCGCGTTAATCGCCCTTCTTTTTGCGCTCCTGGACCAGACTGTTGTGTATTACTTAGTCGCAACAAGCGTCGTCATCAGCAGCATGCTTGCATGCAGGCAGCGGAATCCTTTTACTTGACACCGGTACCACCGGTCGCCACCGCGAGTGTGGAGTAAAAGTTGAAGGAAACGACAATAGCAAAGGACAAGTCTGGCACTAGATTACGCGAAAATGCACGTGCCAGCCTCTCAATGGTTCTCTGTGAGGTCCTCATCCATTCATTGCTGACTCGGAACCGGTAGCTTAAGTGGGCTAAGTTGGGACAGCCTGGTGAGCTCGCAGAATCTCTCTGCGGCAGATCGCCATCCTCATCCATCCTTTTCGTTTCTTATAAATCCTGCAATGCCATTGTCACCGGCAATTTGTCAATGGAGATTAATTACAACAGGATACTTTTTGTGCAAGTGAGACTGGTGCGACTCGGCAGAGAGCAGGACAAGAGGCCACGCTGCCGTGACCGAACGTTGAAGTATAGTACAGTACTCTCTGCATTGTCGGATGGACTCTGTCAGCGGCGATGGAAGGCAGAGTCTGCCTTCCATCGCCAGGATCGGGAAGGAGCGAGTTGGCAACTTGCCTTCGTGACGCCATGCAACGTCAGACAGGTCGGCTCACACGAACCGGCAGCAAATTGTTGCCAGCAACGGTATCCGCTGGCTACTCAAACCATCAGTAGTATGTCATGGAACATTACGCCGGCAGTTTTTTTCCTTACCGTAATTTACCACCGAGAACATTCCTGAAACCTTCTTTCGGGACAGCTGCGATTTCAACGACGCAACCTCTCGACCACCTTACAGTGAGAGCCACGTCTTTTCGATATTAGGGTAGTTTTAGAACCGCTCGACTGTTGGAATACTATGATCCTGATACAAGATTCTTTATTATATAAAGACTATATCATATATACGATTAAGCGATCCAACCCAAAACGATAACGATGACCTCAATCCAATGCAGTGGTCTTACTAAACACAGCACTTGCTGTCGTAATTATACAAGAGACGGATCGTTCTGTCATCTTCACAAGGTTCAAGCACCAACCGATATTAATGGTTTAAGAGATATTAGATTTTGCTATCTCTTTGTGAGGAAGCAGATCTTATCAGGACTCTTGATCAATGAAAAAAATTAGCATCACTTCTATCCTTTAGACAAAAAATAGGACCAGTTTTAAAGAAGACTGGAGATGTTAAGTTTGCCATTCTATTCGATCGTTGTATCAAAGAATTAGCCTATGACCCAAGATTCATGAATGAGCGTATGCAACAGTTCGATGATATCGAAGATTTCTTCGAATCAATGGGTTGCTAAATTCTGAATTAATTTATTTTTTCTCAAAAAAATAAAGGGGTATGTAAATAGATACCACTAACAGATCATTCGTTCGAACTTACTTTTGGAAAATACAAGAACAAGCCTATTGAGGAAGTATATTCTTCCGATCCCGGCTATTGTCGATGGATGCATAATCAACCCAATCTTAACATTAGCGAGGACATCAAGATATTCCTTCACTCCAAGTTTCTCAACAATGATAACTCGTATATGATGCCTTGGGGTAAATACAAGGGTAAGACTCTCAAGCAGATCAGTCGAATGGATCCAAATTACATCGACTGGCTTCGCAAAAGTGAATTCGTAATTGAGAAATGTCCTAAGCTACTCAAGGAACTTAACTAAGAGACAAAAAAGAAGATTTTTTTTGTCTCTTAAAATGGTATCGACAACCGACGCGGTTGAGAATTCGATCACTTCACCCGTTAGTCTATCGAACGTTAACTCTTGCTCACTGATCACAAGAACCAATAGATTTACACCTTGACAGTCAGCGTTGGTACCCTGAATCTGAATCGACTGAGGTACATCGCGCTCTGTCAGGCGACTGACATCAGTGATAAGCATGCGGTTAGATAGTGACCAAGTCTGGTAGTCAAGTAGTCCATCAACAAGCTCAGGAGTCAGATCACCGTTAATGGCTCCAATCTTAGCAACCTCATTAGTGATATGGTGGAAATCATAGTCATGACTGATATCGAATACCTGCGTCGAACCGATGCGGACGTTGAAGTTGCGAATCGATGAGCCTGGCTGTAGCGTCCAAGGAGCCGAATCGAAGGGGCTTTGGAATTCCTGTACCGCTGCGGTTACGAAAGTACTTGTCTGCTCAGCGAATGGAAGTACAACTACGTATTTGGCATTCTTAACGCTTCCCGAAAGTTGTAAGTCGAAAGAAGCATTGAACTGAGTCGATTGCTTACCGATACCAGCACGCTGGTAGAACCATTGAGCGTAGCAGTCATTGTATCGAAGCTTCTTGACAGGCTTCGAAATAATAGCTTGAGGTTCTCGAGATGTACAAAAGGTACATAGAGGCGAGCAGTCGTGAAAGGCATGTAAGTTCCATCAATAGTGGGCTCAAGTGCATTAACAACCGCTCCCCACGAAACACTGAATCCGGCAGACGCAGCCAAAATACTCGCCATAGGATTATCTGTAGCAGCGCTGGCGATCATAATAGGACAACTATTACCAGAGGCAAGAGTAGTAGAAGTTAGCGACATATTCTTAAAAGCATCCACAGCGACAGCAGCAGTACCCTGATTCACACGGAAACGGAGACGGATCTGAGGGTTAGCCATGAGGTCAAGCTCACGGAAGATAGGGTGCAAGTTCGTTAGTTTGATCTTGAGCATGTAGTTCCAAGTACTCATAATTCCATTAGCAGTAGCTACACCCGAAACGAAGGCACCACGAGCGGTTTGATTTGAAATGGTAGTAGAAGCAGAAGCACCACCAACCGAAGGCCAACTGGTAGAGAAATCGGCACCTGAACTAGGAGGATTCGATAGAAGACGCTTAACGAAACCATCGTTAGGGATAGTAGCTCCACCTTGAGCCTGTACCCCAAGCGAGCTGGTGAATGCGGTGTTGTTCGAGTATGCATCACCAGCTGTAGCAGCAGCAGCGTTGTAAAGTACTGACTGACCAGCATCAGGGAATAGGAAAGACTCAGCTCCATGCTTTTCAACATACTGAGGACTGTATCCAGTTTGAGCACGAACATTGTTCCAGAACAGTTTGTAGTCAGCCATAGATACAATGGTCTTACCATTCACCAGCTCGCTTGGGGTACAGGCTCAAGGTGGACAATTTAGCTCGAGCGACATCGAGTCAATGACATTCCAATTGCCACATTTCAAGGTAGTACATAGTCGATTCGCAGGTAGGGTTTGGGCCGTAGCGCCATTCTTCATCGAGACCTTGTATGGAAGCATGATGTATGCATCACGAAGCGAAGCAAATCCTTCGGAGCCGTTAAGCTGAGCCGTAGCATCAATTGTGATAACACCATTCTGATACGAACCCTGATTTAGGTCAATAACAAAAGGCGTACGCTTGCTGGAAGATACCTTGATCTCCGTGTCGCTCTTTAGCGAGCTCTGGTACAAATACTGGTCGGATAGTTGAGTTTCACTCATCGTTGATTCTATATGGATCCTAATATACTTTGCGCAAATTAATTATTATGTCTCAACTTATCAAGCCCATTACCAGCGATCATGATCTCATTGAACTCGCAGAGCGGTTGAATGTACATCTGGATGATATATTCGAGTCAAGTGAGATAACAAAGCCACTCCCGAAGAAAGGTTCATATCTGATTTTGTTGCGACAACCTGATATGAATGTAGGACACTGGACGGCTGTTCATGATGGTGAGTGCTTTGATAGTATGGGTGAAGCAGCAGTACGGAGTCGGTAAATACAATCCAAAGCAATTCCAAGGTACGCATGGTGATTATTGCGGTGTATGGTGTATGCTCTGGTTATATTGCAAGCAAAAAATAAGATGAATCTACTAAATCGATTCAAGATTTGAACTTAACCATTCTTTAATAAAATGTTTCAAGCTATATAGCAAAAATGTATCGCGAACTAACTATTTCAAGCGACGTACCAGCTCCAAAGCTGACCAAAGCTTTCAAGACTGGTAAGCTAAGTCTGACAGCTGATCAACTCAAGGGTAGCGGCTCCGTTATCCATCTCCACCCGGCTTCTTACGAAAAGGCACTCAAGGCTCGCAAGGCTGGACGTGGTGTTAGATTCGACATCACAAGACACGAGGTCAAGAAAGGATACAAGAAGGCCCAAGGTGGTTCTATTTGGTCTAAGATCTGGGGAGGTATCAAATCCGCCTTTACGTTCGCGAAGAATTCTGGTTTGCTAACCCAAGCGGCCAATGCAGCTGTCCCAGCAATAGCAACGGTCTTAGGTGCTCCTCAAGCAGCTATCCCAGTGCGAGCAGCTATCCGTTCTATGACAGGCATCGGTGTTTATTGACAGTGATAGTGATGTAGATAAGGAAGGTGGTCGTGTCTCAGTAGCTGACGTTAAGAAGGCAGCTAAATCCGCGATTGGTTATGCTAAGCGAAAAGGTGTTTTAACCGATGCGGTCGATGCTGGAGAACGATACCTACTTTCCAAGGCAACCAAACCAGAACATGAACATCTCGTCAAGTCTCTCCGTGGCGAAGTCCGTCGTCGCTATGGTGTTGGTGTAGCTAAGAAGGGTAGGAAATTTGCGAAGGGCTCGCAAGAGGCAAATGATCATATGGCAAAGCTCCGAGCTATGAGAAAAAGGATAAGTCCGGAGGAAGTTTCAGATTGTAAGAAAAAAAACTAAAGCGATCAGCTTATTTTTTTGGTCTCAACAGTAGCATGATCGATACTGAAGTATCACGGAAGATTACCTTTTTGTCCTTCTGGTTAAAGATACTGACTGTGATCGTTGATCGCGAACCATTATGACAATTCATCCAAGCATACTGACTGGGTTTGTACGAAATCAATTTTCCAATTTCAGCATCACCTCTATCAAATGCACTAACAATATCACCTGATGCAACATATTCATTTTTAATTAAATCGCAACGAACGATGTATGAACTGGTGGTGTGAATCTGTGGAATGATGTTCGATAGCTGAGCGCTAGCTACGGTAGCAGAAGCTGATGGGTAAGTACCCGCGGTCAGGCAATACCTTTCCAAACTCATCATTATCGATGATTAGACGCGGAACCCGTGTAGTAGTCGGCAATCCAGTACCACCAGATGAGTATAGACCTGTTGCAGGTCTTGCCCAAGTACCACCGGTCGTCGGTAAAGCTGTTGGGGTTGGAGAGAAATCAATCTGACACGCGTAATAAACACTGTTCTCACTTACTTTCAGGTAGAAAACATTTTCCCCTGATGGATTGATCAAGTACGCTCCAGCATTGACGAGAGCAGTTGGATTGATCGATTGATATCATCATACGAGTAAATACCGTCTTGAAGACGAATACTTATGGTAGAAGTAGTAGTAGCAGTAGGTGCTTCAACTTTGAATGTTGTGTTCTGGAACTGAAACGAATCAATGTTGTACTCACTATTGTACATCGTGATCGATTGGATAGCGCAGACTACATCACGGATGTCAGCAGCTGAACCAGGAAACGAATACTTTCAAGTTGAATTCGTTCCATCTTGAACAAGGTTAGTACTGTCAAGTTTCAGAAAGCTTGCCATTGTAATAGTATATGATTCTAACCAAAATTCTGGTCAATAAATTTGATTTAGTTATCAATCACGATTGGTCTGTCGAAGTTGTAGCGGATTTGGCCTTTAACAGAATCTATGAACATCATCTGTCCTTTGCGCTCCGTGGCTTTAGTAGTAATAGACGATTGATCGTTCATCAACGCCCTTGATATTGAAGTCTTTCACAACCATCTGTAAATCACGCTTCGAATTGGCCTTTAGGATCGCTACATACTCTGAATTCAAGCGAATCATCTTATCGGTCGCAAAGTAGCTGTGGCTTAGGAATATGGTACTTAATTTGAAGTGGCGGCCCCTGGTGTAGTAATATGAGAACAGATTCTTCTAAAGTAGCTTATCGTTGCTGTAGTCGTCTATGATGGCGAGCTCAGGCTTGTTAGAACTGATTGGAGTATGTCGCACTTGATCAACGCTAGGGGGTGTATCTGGATCAGCAAAGGTAATAAATCCATCCAGCTTATCACGGAGATACTCATAGAGCTCTTGATGAGGATTACGAGCAATACTCATTAGATGAGCAAACACGTGAGGGGAATTCTTGAGAATGAACATGAATAGATTATTCTTCCCTGAAAACGAGGGACCAAGCACAACCATTCTAAACAACGCTTTAACATCAAGCGCAGGAATGTCGCCCATTGATGCTGATTTGAACTTTTGGGGGATAGAAGCCCCGAAATCAGGTATAGCACTCATGATTATCGTCTGATCTATATAGGATCAAACAAAATGAGTTCAGGTTTTTCATATCCTCAACCAATTTTCCGATCGCCGATTTATAACCCCGCATTCTATCTGACGTTGGATGCAGTGGCTATCTTACGTTTGATTACGCTCATAGACTGTATCTCAGTAAAATGACTATCGTTTAAGTTATCTTACAGGAATTACACAAGGAATTGCAACACCAGGGGTCGCACTGGTTCCTGGGACAGGTGGTAATATCAGTGGTATCGGGGCGCTCTCGTGTAGTAGTCTGACCTTAAGCGCTGGAGGGACAGGTCTTGACATTCCATCTCTCAAGTTCTCTAGGACCACGTTTAATCAAAATTATTACATCAATATCACAGAAGGAGCAGCTGGCATCAGCCAAGCCGTAGTTCTAAACTCAACTAAAGACTTTAATGGTATTCGCAACCTCACTTGCTCGGGTACAATAACTGGTTCCACCGCAATGGCAACGCCAACGCTGACTTGTAATACCATATCCAAGTCAGGAACACAAACGATGAACGCGACAACGCTTAATCTCAACCCTACTACCCTTCAGCTTCGAGGAGTGGCAATTACCGCATCAGCTATTGAGATAAACGCATTGGCAGGAGCGACAGCTGGTTCCGCAACAAATAGCAAAGTATTGGTGCTTGGTTCATCAGGGAGCATAAGTGGTATAAATTCGTTGTCGGCAGCGACTTTTGCAACAACAGGTGATATCACGTGTGGCGGAGGTATAAATGGATTTTTGACTTATGGCAATCAATCAGCTATAACATCCGTAGGATCTCTGACAGAGCTCGGTATCCATTCCACACCTACGAATGAGTACTTTTCGATTACAGGTAGTGGTTTGGACTTTCTTGATGGAAGCTTTACTCGAATGCTTACGTTCTCGGGTCAAATGCTACGCTCGTACAATTTCAAGTAGAGGTCCATAATGGAACAAGTGCAACCGCAGCGAACGCTGCATGGATAGGGAACATCACAAACAACGATCTTCGTTTTGGTATAAACAATACGACATCCATGATATTAACTACGACAGGGCGGCTCGGAGTAGGTACACTGAGTCCAGCAGCGCCGCTGCATATAACTGGCAGCAGTAATGTTGTTTTCGGAGCTGGAGGTACAACCGTATATCGACTACGAACTGATAACGGCGTAACGGAATCGGCACTGGGGCATATTACGTATTCCACGGCTGCTGTATTTGGAGGGTACATTTCATGCACAGCCATGGCTATGACGAGTGATAGACGTCTCAAACGAAACATCCAATCATGCCCCATTGATCGAGTAAAGCGTCTGTATGATGATGTTGATGTTTGTTTATATGAATGGAACGAATCGGAGAACAGAAACGGACAGGAAATTGGTTTAATCGCTCAAGACTTTGTATCAGCTCATCTAACCGATCTAATCAGTGTGTTCTATCGCGATGATATTCAGGAAGGAGACGATCCATCCCTTGAACCAGCCAAAACGCAACTTAACATTGATTACAGTCGTATTGCTGCATACAACATGAAAATGATTCAGTTTTTGATGGTGGAGATAGATAGACTAAAAGATCGCTTAGCTAATATAGAATCATGAGCTCAGCTTATAATTTCCGCGTTTCAACTCATTGAGGTAAGAAATATGATGCTGTGTTTGCTGGTGGTAGAATTGTATCTTTTGGTGCTATTAAGCGGAGTGGTGAGCCTTACCAACAATTTAGAGATCGTACATCATTAAAAGCATATCGGGAATATGATCACAAAGATAAGAAGCGTAGAGAGAGATACTACCAACGTCATGGACCAATAGATAATGATAATAAATACACAGCCGATTGGTTTTCTAAAACTTTTCTTTGGAGTTGAATGCTATCTGATTCACCAATTAGTTGCTGAATACTTTATCGGCAAGCGTCCAGAAGGGCTGGTAATTGATCGCCTTGACCGCAATAAGCTTAATAATGCCGTTGTCAATCTCCGCTACATCACTTATAAAGAGAATAGTAAAAATTCTGACCGATACCGTGTAGATATCGATGAAACCGATATTCAAAAGCGAATTAACATAATGAATGAGTTCTGAGTCCTACTACAAACGAACTGGAGGTCCGAAGATACGAAAACGTGGAACTGGACGGGTATACAAGAATGAATGGGGTACCTATTGTGCGGTTTCATAAAGACCGATATCAGAAGAATTTTAGAACGGCTGTCCTTGCCGAACAGTGGCTGTTAGATGTACGAAATGTCGTTGAGTTTATCGAATGCTTCGAAATCATGTAAGTACGTACTTTTTTTCTCTGGTAGTAATATAACATGGGTTGCATACCAAGTAAAAATCTCAAAACCAATTTAACTACCGATGAGCCGAGTCAGGTCATAGGATCAACAATCATGCACGCTGATCAGATCGTAGCTCTCGGAGATAGTGCATTCGTCCCTATCAGAGACGCAAAGACCGGCGAAGATGCAATAATGGAGATACATGTCGGAAAGACAAAAATTAGTATATATCGCGGAATGGCAAATAGAGCAGTTAGGTCTGGTATTGCTTAGATAGCAAAAAATATTAACCTGATATAAAGAACTATAAATATATAGTAATGAAGGGATATATTTATTCGTTAGCTAATGCCGATCAAAGCATTGTATATATTGGCTCTATAACGCTTTCGTTAAGCGATCGATGGAGAACTCACAAGAACGCCTACCGCTATTGACTTCAAAATAAAACTACCGCTTGCTCTATCTTCTACCACTTTGAAGAGCAAGGGATTGAAGCATTTAGTATAAAATTGGTTAGTGAGCATGAAATCGAAAGTCGCGAGCATTTTCGAGAATTTGAACAATTAGTTATCGATACTAATAGTAATTGTATTAATACTATACGAGCTCACAGCACTATGGAACAGATCAAGGAAGCAAAAAGGAAGTATGAGCGAGATCATCGAGATGAAATCCGCACTCGTTTGAAACATCAACGATATCAGTGTGTCTGTAGAGCAAACTTACGCCTTTGTTGTACAAAGGCACATGAAGCAACAGCGAAGCATCAAAGATGGAATCAGTCTATAAACTAAACGTTTTAACCGTATTGGTCTTTTTTCTGGGTTGGAAAGCCCAAACGCGACCTCCTTCAGTCTGTGTTGAAGCATCTACTTTCTTGATAGACTTATCGAGGTCAGTAGCCCACACAGCTGCCTGAGTCTTCTGGGGACGATCATGAATGATCAGATTCTTCATAATGGCTTTAAGCTCGGCGACGTTGAGATCAGCGTTATCGCCATAGCTACCGTCTGAACTGGAAATAATGCGGGGATTGAAGAAGAACATTGTCTATACTACCCCAAATATTATAATAGCCCACCAAATAATAAGAGCAGTGTAAGTTTTCATAGTTTATAATAGCTGAGTGATAATTTCCTTAAACTCATTATCACCAATTAGTTGATTGCTGTACATATCTACTGTGAGAGACTTTAGCTGCTTAATGATGCTTGGATTGCCATTTCCTAACTCCATCTCTCCTTTCAGCTTATCATACTCAGCTCGAAGTGTCTCTAATGGATCCGTGAGCTTATCGTGTAAATTGTATTGAAGATGCGTAATAGCGAGAATCTCCTTGAAGAGCTTTTTATCATCAATACTGAGCTTATCGTAAGCGGCTTGATCGATTTGCTGCTTAGAGACGAGCGTTTTAATCATAGATTGAAGGCTATCACTAATTTGACACTTCGCCCACATTTGCGTCGATTTTGGCTGCACAATCACGAGTGTCTTAGCATCAAGGTCGGGAAAGCGAATGTACTTGCTTCCAAGCTGCGTATAGGTATATGCTGACGGAGTTGCTAATCCTTGGATCTCATTGAGATTGTAGGTTCTTCCGCGACGGATGACACCTTCCAATGGGGCAACGCCAGCTCCTCTAAGACCATGTCCCTTTGGTTTGGGCTTGATACCATTGCCATAAACTTGCCTCGCGTCAGAATATCTCTTCGACTTCGTTTGGAGTACAACTTTTGCAGCTCGTATCGCTGCTGTAGCTGCTTTTAGGGCTGATCTTGCTGATTTTGAGTTTGATCCTCTCACAAGTTTCTTTGCTTCTTCATAGCGATTTTGAGCCTCAAGATACGTCTGAAAAGCTGCCTCCGAGTCATCATGAAGCTTTTGCAAACTATCATCATGTTCATATTGCTCAATACTCTGTCGCCTGATATCATGAGCTGACTTAAGAATCGCATCATTCAGTATTTTGCGGTTCTCATCAAGGTTTTTACGTATTTTCTCGTTCTGTTCCTTTTCTTCAAGTAATTTAGCTTCTTCTTCTTCATTTAATGGGAATGGATATTCAATATCCTTAAGGTATTGATCCATATCTTCCATTCCGTTGAGTAGTGATGTTAAGGTATCCATCCACATGATAGTTCCCATCTAACCCTTCAAAGCTTCACCAGATACTTGCTTATGTTTTTTTATATTTATCTAGCGTCATGATATTTAAAGGTTTGGATTCAGTTGGCTGACCAAAATAATATGCTGAATGAGGTTTAACTCCTTTTTTCTGTATAAATAATTGGTATTAGTCTGAAAGGGATTGCAACATTCTTCGATTGAAGTAGCGTGTAGTAATCAGTCAGTATCCTTTTAGCATCATTGTCCGCGTTGCTTAGTTTTTGGTCCATATCTTCATCAGCACCACTCATTGTTCCATGTCTCTCTTCCCCATTGCCTGGTGCGAAATCCTTCGCGTCCATTTCCGCGTCTTTCTTACCGATTACGACTATATCAAGTCCTTTGGCTCCGACCATATTGATAAATGAGTGTAGCGTAAGTTGCCAATTGACCTTCTTAGTGATGGCTGGATTTGTCCTATCACTATCATTTCCATAGACGCTGATTGAATTAGCATCGACCCATACATAACCATTATCATCGATAGGGGTCAATTTGGCTGCTCCATTATGAATAGGAACAATTTTCTTCCTTAATCCATTTGACTCAAGCACATTTTTGTTTTTACTAATTGTCCAAAAAAGTATGAGTTTGCTGTCAGTCTGATCAGAAGCTGTGGATGTTGAATTATCGAAGAGAAAACTGTCCTCAAGTCTTCGTTTGGTATGATCAGCAATATCTCCTTCTGAAGCATTGACCCTTTTGCGTTTTGATCCAATTCGCTGCCAAACCTGTAATGGAGTATCTTTATCTTCCGTTCCCATTTTTTGCGCTCTTTCTTTTCACTGATATAAGTGAGAAATCGAACATCATTGGTGATAATAACACCAATATTCTCGTACGTCTCGCTTCAATCAATGCTTGGAACTAAAACAACCTTGTTTAATCTAATGCTATACGTCTTTGCATCTTTACCAATATAAAACTTTGTTAGCTGCCGCCCGTTAGAAGAAAGGGGGTGAATACCCAATTCTGCAAGTTTAGGATAAACCTCAAATATGTCTGCAACAACTTGTTTCGAACGTTTCTGTTCTTCGAGCCCATCGACGCTTTCATCACTGAACAAGTTTTCATCCACTGGTTTTTCATCCTCACCAACCTTAACATCAACTAATGAAGGCTTTGCTTGTGTTCCAGCATGATTAGTATCAGGCTTAGCAGTAGCTTCGGCATCTACCACAATTGGAGTTGATACCTCAGGGTTTGTCTGGGAGTATTCATCAATCAGAGCTTTTTTTAAGGGCTCAGATGACTCGGATGTTGAGTCTGTCTGAGTTGTTGCAGTTGTTTTACTGGGGTCTGTAGAATTCCACTTGGAATGTCAGTAGCCCATGACGCGCCTTCATACATCAGACGCTTAGCCTTCGCTTGTCTGTCTCGCTCGTTCGAGCAGCTCCTGTCGTTTTTGCTCTCTCTGAGCGAGCGATGTGAAATTTGGAAACATAATGACCCTATATGTTGTGAGTCATAAAAAAATGAGTGCCGTAATTAGGTTTCTACCAATAACTTGGCATGACTGATTCATGACGAAAAGGTAGGTAGGTATGACAGATTCGATTTCGCTCATTTAGTAGATTTAAATATCGGCCTTTGATACAACGGAACGGAACGCCAAAGATTGCTTCGAATTCGTGTTTGTACTTTTGATTGACTACCGTTTTGCGAAAATTCGCGGTCGCATCAAGGTTCAGCAACTCATTCTTGATTCGACTTACTTCTTGGACGATCCACAGTTTGCGTCGAAGCTTCATGAGCTCACGTTCCTTCTCTATACAATTTGGGCACATAATTACGAGATCAGTATCTATACATAAAGTCAGATTATTCATATTCTAACGAAAAATATTAAAAATAATATATGGGCCAAAGCTTACAGAGGATATCTCTATCAACTTAATCTAAAACAAGCTAATCATGGCTCATTCTTTTAGTGCCCAATACTCTCTTTCAAGAGTTGATCTCGTGTTCTTGTTAATTAACCGCAAATTATCTTGTGGCTCCCAGGAGTCAGGCTCATTACCAACCCATCTTATCAGGTATTTGTACTTCCCAGAGCGTATCTTCTTGTGATCCAAGATCTTCTCCGCCTCAAGAATATCACCTCGACTAATAGTAGCATCTGTGGTCTCTGTTTTAACAATTTTAAGATCGTTTGGTGCCTTGTAGAGAGTATGACCATTTTTCGAGCGGATTTGGACTCGGTAGCCATCAATTCCAACGATTTTATAAACTGATTTGCTACATCGAGCAGCTTCTTTATCAAATGGCTGCTTCTTGAGACGGTATAATACGCTTGATCCGACCTCAAACTCCTTCTCAATTCTATCAGCTTCTACCTGATTATGACTCAGATCCGCATCCATTACTTTGCCTTCTGCCTCATTTGGGGTCATACCAATTCAGCGATGAAACGTGCTATTGTAGTTTTCGATGACATCGCCAATAAGCTTATGCGTAATCCTATTGAGAGACATTTTATTTAGTCTCTGCTTGAACGTTCTGTTGAATCGCTCGATTTTTCCCATAGTACCATGATCACAGGGCTCGTTATTGTAGTGCTCAATTTTCTTGGATTTGTAGAATTGTTGAGCCTGTGAGTTCATGAGCTCGCCACCATTATCACTTGTCAGGATATCAACTTTGTGAAGGCGAACAAACACTTTAAGCGCTGCTAAAACCGTTGGCGCAGTCTTGTTTGACAAGAGCTTTGCGTAGCCCAACCGTGAGTTGATGTTGATAGCACTCAAAATTGGTCTTTTCTCCCAAAACGTAAGATCCATGTGCCATGAGTTAGGGTTATGTGAAGCAATTTTGAATTCATCGAATCGCTTCTTCTGGTCCTGGAATCGTTGAATATCGGTCTGACAGGAATACCAATCCTTTACGATTTTGAGAGTTATCTTAGGGTCTAATTCTTTTGCCTTCTGATACAGTGCTTGAGCCCCGATAAAACCGGTTTTTGGATCATAGTAGAGATTTGTTAGTAAATCTTGAAACGACATGATCCTATATTTTATAGCAAAAAAAATGGTCAGACTTAGAAGTCTGAGCATCAGCTAAATATACCCCCTTGGATATTAATTGGAATCGTAGAAATGCCGTCCGATAGTACCTGTCGCTTATCGTTGAAATATGAAAGGGCGCTCTTTATTTGAGTATAGGTTATGATAGATTTTGTTTCTTTCGAAAGTCTGAACCCCTTGTTAGTCCCTTGAAGTGTGATGCGGTCCCGTACAACAGTCTCAAATCCGTCAGGGTTAAGGACATGCTCATTCCGACCAAGACCCTGCTGCACACCCTTTGCTGAAACTTTGAGCTTGTAAGATTCGTCGGGTAGATAGCAAATATCGTTCTTACTCGATAGTGAGACCATAGCATCTCCTGACCATTCATCCTTGAACAGACCAGGGGTGCGGCGATCAAACTTAGCTATCTCTGTGTTGTAGTCGCGTGGGAACCAATCGTGTTTATGCTCCTTGAAGTGGGCACGTAGCTCGGGCTTCATACAGTTTTGAAACGGATTCTCACAGCTGAAAGCGATATAAGCGGAATCAGTGTCCATCTCCTGATACTCGAAGTCAGAGCGATCGAAGTAGAAGTCTATGCAGTCGTAGTAGAACTGAAGCATGCGTAGCTTGGCGAGCTGGTAGATGGCAATCAACAAATGGATGGGGTTCTTGTTATTGAGTCGCCGTTTCTTCATGGTGATTTCACAGGCGTCATTAAGCTCCTCGAGACCATGGAACGTGAAGTGTTCGATCTTGTCCTTAATAGCTATGTCGCTCGACTCATACTTAACCTCTTTATGCTTGCTCATGTCCATTCCAGATCGACCAAAAGCACTGTTGCCTACCAGTTTCATCATCTCGGCAATCATAGCCTTGGACTTATCGACGTCTCCCTCTCGTCGAGCATTTGATACAGCCTCCATAAATGGAGCAAACGCCTTGTGAGAGCTGGCCTTGACAAAGCAGTAAGTCTTGGTGATCTCCATACCGTGAGAAAAGTACCACTTGAGCAAAGGGGTGTAGATGAGAATCTTTTCACCAAAGTAGCTACCAATTAACTTGCGAGCAGGCTTAGAACGATTTGATGTACGGGCCTGGTTGTAATCGAACATGTACTTACCAATGACACTCTTGTCGGTACAATCGATTAATACATTCTTAAAAATTGGGGTCATTT
Source organism: Phytophthora tentaculata (assembly GCA_033557915.1). Taxonomy (NCBI): domain Eukaryota; phylum Oomycota; class Peronosporomycetes; order Peronosporales; family Peronosporaceae; genus Phytophthora; species Phytophthora tentaculata. The sequence continues at coordinate 5,280,625 of JAUCEA010000007.1, read as the reverse complement.
CACTAAAGTAGTCTTTTAGATGGTCTGGAGTACGAATATTGCATTCAAGAAAGCCAAATATTTTATCGGCGTTGATGTCGTCGATGATACCTTCATACGCTTCAACGGTAGTCAATCGACCGCAAGGCATCTCATTACCAAGGGCCCACAGGTACAGAGCGTTAGCATCGTATCCGATATTTTTTTACAGACCTTACCACCGCGAATCCTGGTTTCATTACGCTTAGCGTAGCGATTAAAGATAATGGATGGACCTCCGGCGATGTTGGATTTCATCTTAGCGTAGATATCCTTTTCCTCTCGATCAATAGAATATACCAGTCTGTCCGAGTTGAACTCAATCAACTTCTTATACCGAAATCCCCCGAGGGACATATCTTTACGAGCTGAGTTGTACTTCGCACACCTGATCAAGATGTTGCCGTCGATGTGGCCAAGATTATTATTGATACGATCAGCTGAAGCGGTATCAGCGGTTAGCTGGCAGTAGCATAGACCACACAGATACTTTTGCTTTTGCAGCAATGTATTCAAGTGCTCGAGTGTCATACCAAATTTTCGCTTTGCCATAGCATCCAGATTCTTGTACCCTCCCATGCGCTTAGCTGGGAATTGGACTGCGTTAGCAGGCTTCTTGTCTGGGTATTGGAGATTGTTGAAGCAGGTCTGATACATAACCTTCTCAGAAAGGCCAGGCAGCGATACGCCATCTGCAAACATATCCAGGTCGAAACGCTTGAAAAGTTCTCGTTGAGCATTGATAGCCTTGATGAATGGGACTACGTCGAGATTGTTGTACCAGATCAGTAGGTCCTTGATCGATTTCATCTCGTAGTACTCCCACACGAACTTCACTCGTTCGTAGTCATCACCGGTGATGCTTGTTCCTCGGAGCTTACTGTCAAAGCTGACTTAGGCGGGATAGTGGTCTGGCATAGTACATTGAACGCGGTGATGTACTCGTACGGGAAAAGACCTTTACCAAGACCACAGACGCATCTAATTTTGTCATCACATTTGCAGCCACCAAGATATGTTGTAAGATACTTATCGTAGCTGGTACCAGCTGGTACATGGTTGCTAATATCGAGCATTTTCATGTTCGATGTAGCAATACACATGTAGCTGGGTTTTTGATGACTGATTTGATTTTGTCGGTACCGATAACGGCAAACAAATCTTTCTTAATCAAGTTAATATCGTATCGACCAGGATTGAAACCGAATACTGGTACCTGATCAAGCAGCTGTTTTAGTTTCCCGTAATCAGATCTTTGCTTACCAAAGCCAAGACTGCTATGAAAGTCAAAGAAGCTGGTATACTTTCCTTGTTCGATCCAACCCTCGACATCAGACATCTTGTAGGTCTTACCAAGATTGACTCCTGGAATTTCCATACCTATCAGACCGTGATCGTTGATGATTTTCTGTAGAAGCGACTTGTACTTATTGACATTGTACTGCTGGATCTTCACGAATACATCACCGATGTATTTGAACATATCCATAAGTAGCATCTTCGGATCATCATTTACAAAGCAACGCACCTCCTCGGTTAAGCTATCAGCTACTGATACAGACACCGGAATGTGTTCGTTCGTGAAGACAGTATTCTCCCCGTGTTGAGTCGCAGTAGGCTTAAGGATGGACTCAAAGTCATAAACGATGAAGTGATCCATGTACTGGTCAGCATTCTTGATTGAATAGTTCGTAAGCAGTGATCGTATTGCGTTCTGAGCTGGTTTGTAGATAGTTGGCTCAGCTGGGAAGCTTTCGATATTCACAAGCTCGCACTGATTCTTCTTGTGGTTCTTAACCCTTTCAGCGCTGACGAAAACCATTTCACACTTAGGACATTGATAGTTAGCCTGAAGCATATCGATGTTCTTGATGTAAAGAGCATGATTCTCGAACGATAAAATATCCATAGCTTCATACCTCTTGTCCGATCTACGAATGCATTCTACATTTCGCGAAACTACATCCATCTTATATACGTTAATACCAAGTTGGAAGCAGTCTTCAACCTCATCGAGCTGTAGTAGGGTCAATAGGCTTGAAACTCCTAAACAGGCTCAACGAATATTTAACCCCCTTGAAAGAGCAGTAGCGCTTGAATGCCTCCTTCACCTGCGCCTGAATTCTTCGAGGATCCTTCTTAGGGCTCTGGAATGTATGCCAGGCGATACAGTGGAAGACGCACTTGTTGTTGGTCTTGGGGAAGTTGATCACATGCTTGTTTTCACGAATAATCTTAGGGATGACAGCTTCGCTATCCCCGAGAGCATGGTCGCGATGGTAGATGAAAATCTTGAATGCAGTGATCGCCTTTAGCTTATACCCAGAGATGGGATAGTTCAGTTTGTCAGCCAGCTCCATAGAACGGATTTCCGAAATCACCTTATTTTGAATATCAGCCTTGCTATTGATAGCGATAGGATTATTGAATACATGAGTATTAGCGAGATTTGAGTAGAAGTAGCGAGTGTCGTCAGGATCGGTCTTGCTTACAAGTTCGTACCCGAGAGCAATATTTATCTTAAACGCACTCATTTGAGTCGAAAGGACGTTCTCGAGCTTGTTGTAGAAATCAGTAGGCTCAACACCCTCGTACAAATGTGATTCCATGTGATTACCATTGTAAAAACGGTACTTAGGATCAGCCTTGTAGTCAGGCGACAAGTGTTTCTCAAGGGTTTCAATCGAAACATTGTACTGCTTAGCTACTAATCTCTTGTTGATTGGACGCGAAACGTTGCTAACATAAACCATCTTGCCCGTTCTACCACGCACCTTAACACTGTAGCTACTACCCCATTTGATAGGTTGGATATTTAATCTCTTTAATCCTTCGAGTTCGTATGCAAACATGTTGCCTAAATATGCTTGGCTATATTATTCTCCGTAGATATGACTTTATAATTATTTGACCTTGTATCAGGATCGACTTTATATCTTAGTCATTTACAAAATATTTAGAAATTAATTAATTCAAATATTTGGCCTATACCTTTTTGGAGGTTTTAAGCCATTGTCATTGACTATATTGGGATTGACTTTTTATTTGAGAAAAAATTAATTAATTAATTAATTAATTAAGTTCGGTTTCATAATTAAGTTCGCTTTCAGATTCGCTAAGTTCGGTTTTGGGCTTACGCTTGCAAGCAAGGATCTGCTCTCTATTCTCATCGTCGTAGCTCTTTTGATACGATAAGCGAACGTCGCGCGTGCACTGATAGTAGCGCTTCTGTGCTGCTTTGATACGCTCCTTGTTAGCGAGGTATTACTCAGGTGAGTACGCCATCTTTGTATATTACTAACATTATACTATTAGGATAAAAAATGTCAAAGGAGGTTGTGCACTCCGACATGTATGTGTGATTAGGCAAGTGCAAACAATCCCGATAACAATCATTGACAAACCATAGAAATAGCACCTCAACACTAACTACTTGTAGTGTTGATATTCTCATGACACTATGGAGTCACTTGGAAACGCGCCACATAAAGACGGATGTGATCCAAAACCTTCTGCTGCGTGATCACCGCAGGATTTAATCGGAACCTGCGTCTCTTGTCCTCGTCAGGATCGTCAGGAAGGAGCGCAATATAGCACACTGGCAAGTGCTTATTCACGAATGGCTGCGCAAGCTCCCAAAGAATTGCTGCATCGCACTTGTGCGTGGTGGCCTTCGTCAACTGCAGGAAGCAAAACCGTGCCACACCGTCGGGAAGCGTCCATCTGGCAACCGCATCGATTGTTTCACACAGACTGGTTGCGGGGATCCAGTAATCCATCTTGGAAGGGTTTGCGGCCCACCTCTCCATCACTGCTACGCATTCCTTTTTGTTTTCACCTTCGCACTCGGCCAAAGAAGGCTCATTCACATCGATCGAGCCCACCTCCTCATCCATAATATTTTCCCAGTCCTGGACCGTTCTCCGATCCACGTTATCGTACTTGCAATATTGCACCCGAATTGACCGTTGATGACGCACTGACGAGTGGAAATATCCCTCAAACGCAACACCTTCGAGACGATCATCGTTCATCCCCTTTGCAATACCCATCAGCTTTTCAAAGAAGCTGGGCTTCATCATAGCTGCCATGTGTTGTAACACGAATTTCGACATCACACAACTGGTCCATCTCCATAAATCCACGTAGTGCTCCGCATTGTTGCGGTCTTTCACTCCCCGCATGCGGATGCGGTCGATCTGCTTGTTGGAGCCAAGTCCATGCATTGTGAGCAGATTCTCCGCATCTTGAGGTTTCTCAATACAGTTCAACGCCGCCTTCACGGTGGTTTTAGAATGATCACTGAGAAATTCTCTTAAGCTTCCTCCGGACACAAAGAACCGGGAATCAATGTCGCTCTCCTGCATCTGCATGTGGTTAAGGGCGAAATCCTTCAGATCCGTTTGCCTCCAGTACGGTACAAGGCACATCACCACGAATTCCATTGCTTCACTTTTCGGCGAGAATTGTCCGGAGGTTGCCAGAAACTTGAACATATTGTACCATTGCTTCTCCATTATTTCTTTCTGAGTCATCCCGTCAAGACAGACCCAGACGTTGACCGGAGCGTTGTTGCTGGTCGTCATTGAGCCCATTACATCATAGAGGGATTCACAGATCTGACCCGTCTTGTCCTTCCATTCGTAGTACTTGCCTTGGTAGAACAATCGCGTAACTGGCGCAGTTAGCCCGCCAACAACCCTGCGGAACCAGACGACTGGTCGTTTGTAATGGACTGCAACGAAGAAACATATCATAGCCAGGATGCAACTCTTGCCGGTTCCTGGACTTCCCATGAGAACCATCTGCTTGTTGACCAGTTCGCCCGTGTCAAACTCTAGTTGATATATCCTCTTGAAATTCTCCAACACACAGAGAATTTCTTTCCGCACGTAGAATTTGGAACCGGTAAAGTGCACGATGTCGTCGATCACTTTGATGTCCATTACCTTTCCGCAATCGTCATCGGTCCATTCAAACAAGTTCAAAAACGCGCCTTCCTTGGGCAAGTCGCCAACGACCTCGCAATTTTTCAGCATCATCGCCAAAGACGTCAGCTTTGCTTTTCGTGTCTCTTTTGCACTGCTGTCCCCTTCTGGAACCACCACCAGCACGTGAACTTGTCTCGACAGTGGGGTGGGCAGGTGGTTTTCTTCCAGCACGTCCTTCAGCAAATCCTCTGCCTGTAGCTCTAGGTCCTCCTCCATTAGCGCTTCGATGAGAGCCGTTTTCTCGCCCTTCTTCAGCTTCTTGATATCTTCCGAGCGAGACGAGAGCCACGCGCCGTCCTCCGTCTTGGCCAGGAAGAGCTGCAGCTCGTCCGCATCGCACTTGATCTTGTTCGGCTTCTCCGCCTTGATCGCCTTCTTCAAGTAGCCCACCAACTTGTTCTCGTCGATGTTCACAGGGAACGCGCTTCCGGCAACGCCAACGAGGGCACAGAGGAGAGTCACCATCTAGCCTGCATATTCTGGAATGAGGAAAAAGGGAGGGAGAGAATCTCTTGCGTACTTAAGCGGAAATGGCGGCGTGTTACATAGACTTCTACCCAATGATGAGACGCGCTGCTCTGAACTATTCCTTGCGGTGAAAATCTGCCGGCGTAATGTACAGTACTATTGCATTACCAACGTATAGTTTAATGTTGTCGTGCGAGCGATTCTACAACTACCTCACTTCAAGATTCAAAGGAGGTGTCTTTCGCTCTCGGGTGGTCGAGAGGTTGCGTCGTTTAAATATTCAGCTGTTAGATCTCAGTAGCTTAGCGCCTCTTAAACTACCCAATATGTAAAAGACGTTTCTAACGCTCTCGGGTGGTCGAGCGGTTTGAAATAGCTGCTGGCCCGAAGAACGTTCTAGGAATGTTCTCGGTGGTAAATTACGGTGAGGAAAAAAACTGCCGGCGTAATGTTCCATGACCTACTACTGCCATCAGCGTCGCTCAATGTGCACATGAGTTCATTTCTTGTGTAAAACTTTTGAATCCTGTTTCCTACGCGGACGGAGCGTGTCCTGCATCAACGCATTTTGACCTATTCCAAACAACCAGCTAATAGCCGGCCTTCTTGGCCTTGCCTCCGGTGGCAGCAGCCGCGTACGGGTTCTCCCCCCCGGACGGGCCGTACGACGTGTACGCTGGGTGCGCGTTGAGCGGCTGGCGCTGACCCGCATGCTGGCCGAAGTAGTTCCGCGGGTGCGGGTTGTACGGCTGCTGTCGCACGGGCATCGTGATCTCCTGGTAGCCGAAGCGACGGTGGCGACGCGAGTGCATGATGTAGCACGACAGCGCCACCAGCATGATCTCCAGAGACACGATCACGAAGACGAAGACAGCGACAAGCAGCGATTGGTCGTTAACCCACGAGATCATACGCGTCTCGCAGGCGCAGAGCATCGTGTGCTCCGTCATCGCGTTACTTAAGGAGAAGCTCGGGCCTGCGCACTTGAGGAAGTTGCTGCCGCTCTGCAGTTGCTTGTGTCCAATGGGGCAATTCTCCTCTACGAAAGACGCAAACCATTCGAACTCTGGGTTCGAACATGATGCCAAAAGCGGCTGGCTGCGTGTGCCTGTGAGGTCGATGTCCACGTCGAAGCCGCAGCCGTAGTACACGTACTTGAACCTCTTGTTGATCCAGCGCAGCGTTTCCTGGTCTGCCGGGGCTAATACCGACAGGTCGAAGTTGTGTTTGGCCACTTCTACTAGTGAACTGTGTACGTGGGTCAGGAAACCGGCCAGCGAGAGCTGCGCGACCACGGAGACCAGCACCAGAATGGCGTATGGGAACAGGAACACTTTGCTCTCCCATTGGGCGCCACAGCAGCCGAGCAGCGCGATCAGGATGATTAGCGAGCCGCACATAATGACGGAAGAAGCTACGCCGCCGTCTGAGAACTCAGTGAGCGCCGGTAGCGACGCCATGTACCCTATTAGAATAATGATACGGGAAGTTAGCGATAAATGGTCGTACTGGGGTGAATATGAACACAGAATTGCGTGAACAATTGTAAGAAATAGTTGCCAAACCTCCGATAGACACGAGAACGGAGCCAAGCAGCAGGAACAGCACATTCGTGAACACGAGGATGCTGCGGGACAGCGAACGCCACGCGTGCATGGTTTATCGAGTTTTTCTTGTGATATAGAGTGAGTTACGACACGAGACGAGTATGCGCGGGGAGCGTGGGTAGCGGCGCAGTAGAGGGGAATGCGGCGGACGATGACGAGGAGCGCAGACGCACAGGACGAACCTCAATGGACCAAGACCGCGCACTGATTTACTGTCGATTTATGCTTTTCTTTCGCGGAAGGGAGAGAGGCAGAATCAGATAGACTCAGATTTAGTTGACTCAGATTTTGTTTTTGGTTCATTTTTGAGATGGGCGGCCGCATGACGACAAACTCGGCGGCTCCTGTGAGAACGTGGGGCTCGCCCGACGAAAATTTGGTGCTCGTGGACGATGTCAAGGCACTGAAGCAGGCGGTGCACGACGAGATGGAGCTCATCGGCTGCGGCTTCCACCAGTATCGAGTCGTCACGTACGTTGAAGGGCAAACTAGATTTTATAATATTTTATAGGTTGATTTAGATATTTGGTGCAGCATCCTAGGATTTGGAAATGTTGCGGATGCAGTGGAGATTCTGGCAATTGGTTACATCCTGACGGTGTACGAAGACTCGGAAGGCGAAATGACACCTTGGAAGTCCAGTGAGTATTGTAATTTTCTTTTTGTAATTTGCAGTAGGATAGTAATGTTGAGATTTTTTTGTAGGTCTGCTGACTGCTGCTGTGTTCGCTGGAATGTTGGGTGGTGGGTTGGTGGGTGGCGTGGCTGGAGATCTTTACGGTCGTAAACCAATTCTGCTCGTGACGTTGGCCATCAATGCGATTGCTGCCTTTTTGTCAGCCTTTTCACCGAATGTCTACTGGCTTATCTTCTTCCGAGCCATGGCCGGCTTGGGAGTGGGTGGAGTGGTGGCCTCACTATTTGCTTTATGTCTGGAGCATGTCCCCGTGTCGGCACGAGGACGATATGTCACTATTTTGTGCTCGTTCTGGATGATTGGCGCGGTGTTAACTGCAGGCACGGCGTGGGTGATGCTAGGCAAGTACAGTAATGGTGAACGGATACTGGAGCTGTCGTGGCGTTGGTTCGCAGGGGTGGTCGGACTACCGTCGTTCACGTGTTTTATACTGGCGTTGTGGTATGTTCCTGAGAGTCCACACTTTTTAGCAAGTAAAGGTGATGCACAAGGGGCTACAGCGGTGCTGCAATATATCCACGGAGTCCATCGAAGTGGCCGACATGTTCAGATTAAGTTTGCCAATGAAGAAAATGAAGATAAAGATGTGAAAGTTGCGAGAAAAATGGAGGATCAGACCGTGAACAAGAAATCGAATAGCGACGACCATAACTCGCACACTGCCGTCTGCAGTCATGAAAGTTTGCGTGTTGTAGCACGTCTGTTCGAGCGACCGAATGCTGGACCTACGTTGCTATTGATGTTGTGTGGATTTTCTCTGAGCTTTGGCTCGTACGGTCTGTCAACGTGGATCACCAAGCTATTTAAGAGTGCGGGACTAGCAAACCCATTCGAGAATGCATTCCTCTTTGCTGGGGCTAATCTACCGGGCAACGTTGTCAGGTGAGTGTAATTTTATATTACCAGCCTGACAGATGTCCAGATACTTACTTTTCTGTTCTGTAGTCTATATCTGATAGATATTATAGGTCATCAACGCCTATTATCTGGTGCACTATTCATGTCAGGCTTCTGTGCGCTACTGTTTGCCTTTAACGTAGAAGGCTCGAAGACGATTATCGTATTAGTCTCGTGCCTATTCAACGCGTCCACCACTGCAGCCTGGAATGGGGTACGTTTGACTACTATTATTCCCTACATTTTACAAGTATTTACTTAACTTACCGTGATCTTTTATCTCAGTTCGGCGTACTTTCGACTGAGAATTTCCCCCAGGAACTCCGTACTACCGGTATTTCGGTGGTGAACGGCTCGAATCGCGTAGCTGCCATCACATCACAGTTCGTGAATGGATTTCTCATGGGTCCTCCTCCTCACCTCGAAGCTTTACTGTTGGTCACCACGACAGTTATGTGGACGGGTGCGATTGCTTCGCGCTACATCGCTCATGGTGGGGGTGACGACATCGACGCTATCAGTATGAGTGACAGTAGCGAGGATACTGAGGCAGACCCAGAAGGTTCGCCAAGCTTATGTGGAGATGAGGGAGAACAGGCAGGTCTGATTCGACATGATGTTCTTCTCAAAGAGAAGAAAAGTTCTCCTAAAAGAGACCTTAAAGATGGAGCTGAAGCTGGTAAAAAGCAGTTAGTACAACGGACTGCAGTCGAGCGGCTGAACTTGTCTGATTAACCATATCAATGACGAGTTAGTCCGTGATCAGATAACAATAAAAAACGATACCTATTATGTTATTACGCAGAATTCTTCGTATCTCTAAGCCGTCAAAGTTGAGTTGTTGTTGTTTCTGCGATCAGGCAGATTGGCACGCAACACGCGGCGCCACGCACGAGCTTCTTCAACACTGCGAAACCGCACGTGAATCATTTGGTTCTGCGGAGAATCAAGCGAGATGATGAGTTCTAACGTTGCCATTGTGGAACCTACGGAACTACGTCGACGAGCCTTGACGCCCTCGACGTATCCTCTCCAGCGGGGAACCTCGTACGGTTTGTCGCTGTTGTAATACGACAGCATTGAGCCTTGCACAACGAAAAAGTAGCGTCGCCAAATTCCCAGAAACGACGTCTTCTTCTCGATCCAGCCGCTCTTCATGATCGGAATGGACAGTCGATCAAACCGACAAAGTCCATCGGGATCGAATGACGACATGCTCACCATTACCTCTTCACTGGATCCAGTCGACCACGACCGAGATTTGCGTCGAGCAGGAGTCTTCAATGCGCGAAGCCACCGATTGCGCTCATGAGAGTCGTGTGCACGAATGTCGATGACCTTACCACAAGCACCGTAGACCTTGAATCCGACACGGTTGGTGCGGTCGGTGTCGTCAATATGAGCCACTCGAATGACACCTCGAGGCTGACAGCCATCACCGAAGTGGAATAGGTTGCGAGATGCCCAGGCCGATGCCACTGATGCTTGAGCTTGCTTCAAGAATACCTCCGCGGGGAAACTCGTGAAGTACGAGAGCATGGTACCGTCCAGACAGAAATACCGATGACGCCACCGTCCAAGACGTGTGCCACGCATCCAAAGCCAACCGCAGAACTGATCCTCTAGTGCTGAGTTGCCAGACTCGAGTGGAGGAAGATCTCGGGACGTCTCGACGTACGTCATGGTCGCCCAGCTTGGTGGTTGTTCTCGCGTGACTTGGCATCGCGGGAACGAAGTCTCGAGTTCGCGCTCCACTTCAGCATCCGACGTAAAGGTAGATAGCGATCGCATGACACGGGCGCACGTCATCGTATCCAGGCAAACGTTGTGCTAGAGTCCAAAGCGATCGCTTGCTCCTCGTCGCTGTTAGTTCTCCAAGACGAGAGTTTCAAAAATGAGGGGCTGCAGGCATGACTTGAGAAGCAGCGAGCAGCACATGCCCACAACGTACAAGGTGCTAGCTCTCAAATCCTCGGCCACGCCGTCCCATTTCGCTGGGAGCCGCTGGAGACGTGTCGCCGTTTTCGACGAAAGCTTGCCTATAAATACTGATCGTGTTGGCGGTGCGTTCCTCAGCAATGGTTCAACGGGCAACTGGGATAAATAAACACGGACTGGCTGCGATGATGACAACGGTGCCGTCTGCGGAAGACTGCTGGATCGCACGAGTTTACCTCCTAAATATTTCGCTGTAAACGAAACAAGCCTTCCGGAAGTAAAAAATGAGATGGTGTCCCGGTGGATGCTCCTGGTTTAACCTTCAAGGTGATTCCTGTTTTGAAGGCGGTGATGATTCATGCCACACCTTCTCAAAATTTTGCTGTTCGCTGTCTCTCGTAAGCCACTGATTAAACTCCTGCTTCCACGAAAACGCCACCGAGTTATCCACTAGAAGGGCAGGAATAGCACACACAACACCCCCAACTTGTTTGAAAATCAACACGCAGATCACCTCTCAGCCATAGGCCGGTATTTATACGCTGGCTAGCGTAGAAACTTGTACTAGGACGAATCCGTCGACCGGAGAGGAAACACTGTCACGACACCATTGAGCTCGCGGGACGCGATTTGACGTCGCTGCAATGAAAGCTGAAGCGCAGTGAGGATACGCGGTTTGCCATTGATGGAGTGATGGCCTACACCACAGATCAATAGACACCGACGAATACGGTGCTCCTGGCAGTACTCGATCGCCTCGCGAGCTACCCACAGAGCCTCCATCACGATCATACCGTGCAAGTCGATCGGTCGCTGATGTCTACAGCACAAAACAGAAAACAGAAAACACATTCCAGATGAAAGCCTGCACACAGAGGCACTAGCCGTTGAGAAAGGCTCCAAAAACTCACTTGACATGTTCTTCGTGCGCCAGGAAGAAATCATGAGCCCACTGTCGTTGGGCATCTCGGTGTTCACGCCGTGCCTTGCTCAACCTGAGTCACAAAACAGAAGATATGGTCAAGCATGGCCTCCAAAACGACTTGTGCTGTGAAAAATCCACTCACTCTCGAACACGATCCGCTGCAAGAACGTGTTGGCCGCGTCTGAACGAAGCAAGGACATCGCAGTAGCGATTACTGAGTTTCTCCTTCGCTGCGTTGACCTTGTGCTTACTGAACACAAGCGTCCAGTCGTCAGAACGTCCGCCTCGTCGACTTTGACGATTGCTTTTAGCAGCAAGCACCTCCTCTGCATCAGCTGCGGCTGCTGCCATCTCAACTTCCTCCGTCACAGTCGGTGGAGGTAAGTGCTTCTCAACCAGCGGCAAGTCATATATCTCCCGTAGTGCTGCCTCGGTGGCATCTGAGCTGCATCCATTGAGGAAAAACGTCTGTGTACACATCATAGCACACAACAAAGTCAACACTACACAATTGTATCCCCAAATCATCAGAACTAAACAGATAACTCCACATTGGACGCGTACGGTCTGAATGACACTGGTGTCAATGCTGGGCAGAAGTTTTTTAAGCCGTTCAAGCTTAAGCTGCGTCGTGATACCTGACTCCACGCGGTCATGAGAAGCATGCTGGTGGTCCCAAGCATTGTACGCCGGCTTCGTCTTGCCTTTCGTCGTAAGTCTACGTACCGGCAGCATGGGGTACGCTATTGGAGGAGGCGAAGGCTTCGGTGGCGGTCGTTGATGCGGCGCCTGCTGCAGTTTCTGCTGCCTACGCTTGTGCCTCTTGAGCTTCTTCTGCTGCGTCTTGCTCGGGACACCAAGCTCCGGGAACTGTCCAAGCGAATCCACCTTGGGTCCATTCACATACAACTCTCTCTGTTGTGCCGCTGCAAGCACATCTGCATTTACTACTGTAGCGTAGCTCTGCACATGGTTCAATGCCCGTAGGTTGTGCAGCGCTTCAGCTGCTTTGTCCACGTCGTAGTTGTGGCTATCTAGCACGTCTTCCACCACCTCCACCTTGTAGCCCGGATACATTTCCAGTAGATACTGTAGTGGGTGCACATCCTCTGTCTCACTGTCGTCCTCGCTTTCCTCGTCTAGACTGAGCAACAATTGCTGCACGAAGACTCCATTTGTGGCCAGTAGGTGGTCTCGTTCGCTCTCGGGCAGCTGTTGCAGGGCTGCAACGAAGGAACTGTCCTCGTCCAGCCCCAATCCGCTGCAGAGATCGCTGAGCTGCAGCTTGGCGTGCTCTTGTTGTCGTTGTTGTCGCTCTTGAAGTGTCTGTTGGTCCTGCTGACTCAGCGTCTTGATGGCCCCGAGACTCAAAACGTCGTCCACGGCACGTGACACGTCTCCGTCACACGATTTAAGCGCACGCTGCACCTCTTTCCTCGTCACTTTGGACGGCAACTGGAACCCGTCAGCGTCAAAAGTTGCAGTCATTTCGAGGACGAGGTCAATTTGGGCAGCCATTTCCGCGTCTTCAATCGATTCTGTGTCGTACGACGCCAAAGAGAGTGATTTGAGCATATCATACGAAAGAGGAGACAAAGAGGAAGAAGATGCGGTGTCTGTCGACGTCTCGGACCCCAACATTGTCGAGATATCACGCAACTCAGATGACTGTCACGACAAGCACACGAACGCGGAACTGTCAAGTGAAATGCATGTTCATCACACCAAAACACGTGGACCACACTGAATACACGTTTGTCACACCATTTCCTCGTTACGTCCATAATCCATTGCCATAGTCAGATTGAGTATGGGAGACCGGAACGAGAACGGTAGGGTTGTCATGATCGTGCGGGCCAATTCGCCTCGCCGCAACGATGGCCCTGGCGGCAGTCCGGGCGGTAGTCCTGGCGACCCGTTGGCGCTGAATCTCGGGGCTATGGAGGCGGATTGGAGACAGCAGCAATTCCAGCGTCAGCGCATGCAGCTGCTTAGTATGGCTATCTTCCTGTGCTTCCTCGTCCTCTTCTTCGACAACCGCGCGGGGGACGCGCGTAATGCTAGGCACAGTCGAGGAGCTACCGACGGCGCGGGCCATAACCGCTACTCGCTGCCGCAGAACGCCTTTAACGATACAGACAGGGTCCAGAAGGTGCACGAGTTGGAAGCGCTGCTCCAGACTCAGCCAGGCTACAGGCACACTGAGCAGCCGCTTAATGTTACCGGCATCTACTCGGGTACATGGGATTCACTGCTGGCTGAGGAGTACGATGCGAATAAACCTGTGTACAAAGACATTATCCCGTATCTTAAGGTGGACAGGGAGATTCAGCTGCAGCAGTACACTCAACCAGTGGAAAAAGGTCATACGTGGCTGTTTCTTAAGATGAAGACACCGGCGTCCAAGGAACTTATTAAGGAGGTAGCTTACGTCACGGGGCAATTGGTAATTTACGAGGAACAGGCGTCACTAGCAGCCACGATTCTGCCCGTCCAGGGAGTTTTCCTTCGAAAATTGGCCAAGTTGACGCTGTTTGGCAATAGTCCGGACTCGAGTGTGCAGATTCTGTATCGGAAAGAGAAAAGCAGCGAGAATACGACCGAAGTGGAGGAATTAACTGAAGCTCCGTCACAGGAGGAAGACGAGAAGGCCAATCTGGAGCGACTACCGAGACAACCAAGAGCAGAACTGATGAATCTCGGTGTCTTGGATGGCGTCCCGGCCGTGGACAATAGAGACGAGTATGCAGCCATTGATATCTCGCCTCCGAGATACTCGTACGTCTCTCGGTTCCGCAGTAGTGACTCGTTTAGTGACCAGTGTGTCAGTATTGTGGAGATGTCGCTAGTGAACGACACGAGTAAACCTGCGCGAAAAGGAGGAGAAGACGATGAAGATGACGACGCGGCCACGGTGCTGCAGAAGTCGATGCGTCACATGAAGCTGGAAGGCACGCTTGCCAGTGTGAACTGCGGACTGTATTTGAAGCTGGACACGACGTTCCAGGAGGAGAACTTGAATGTTTTCTTCGCGAAGGCTTCGCGTTACGCAGTCATCATGACGTTTATTGCTATGACGGAGATTTATTTCTTGCTGCGACAGCTCCAGATTTCGAGTACACAGGCGACGGCGGCGAAGGTTTCGTTGCTGACGATCGGACAGCAGGCTATTGTGGACTCGTATTTGTGTTTGGGACACTTGACGGTGGGCATCGTGGCGCAGAACGTGTTTGCTGCGTTCGCCTCGGTCGCGTTCGTCAAGCTCATTATTTTCTCGGTGTTTGAGATGCGGTATTTGCTGATCATTTGGAAGGCACGGAGACCGCAGGGATTCTCAGAGGGCTGGCTGACGTTGCGACGTGAACTTACGACGCTCTACTCGCGGTTTTACCTGTCGCTATTGGCTGGACTCTGCATCTTCTACAACTTCTCGGTACGAAGTACTCGCGTTCGTTTATCAGTTGGTACATTACCTGACGCTCTTGCTGTTTTGCATGGTTATTGTAGAATCATTTGCCCGTGCTGGTCTTTATTTGCTACTCGTTCTGGGTCCCGCAAATCGTACACAACGTGCATAGGTAATGTTTGTGATGCTACCGAGTGCTTGATGCTGATTGTATTAACGTCGTTTGACTTCTAGGGAGGTGCGGAACCCATTCGACCTGGGATATCTGTACGGCATCAGCGCGTTGCGCTTGTTCTTGCCACTGTATTTCTATGGCTGCCCTGACAACTTCCTTACAGCATTCCCGATGGTAAGGACGCATCACTGTAGGCACACTATTCACCCTCTGCGAATGGTTTTCGATAGGATTCGTTTGTTCGGAGTGATAAATTGGTGACTAACGTGTCTTGGTGATGGTCTGGATTACAGTACGAGAGTAAAATTAACCCGCACTTTTGCTACGTGCTGGCGGCGTGGATGGGACTGCAGGTGGGTATTCTGGCGCTGCAGCAGCGATATGGTCCGCGATTCTTCGTGCCTGCGCGGTTCCTGCCCGTGAAGTATAACTACGAGCGACGCATCAACCTGCAGCAATTGGCACTGCTGAAAGACGGCGACAACTCGATCGACTGCGTGATCTGCATGGTGGAGCTGGACATCGAAGCGCGCGACTACATGATCGCACCGTGCGATCACATTTTCCACCGTGAGTGTCTGCAGGGCTGGATGCAGGTCAAGATGGAGTGTCCAACATGTCGACATGTCCTACCAGAGCCCTAGGCTGAGGTGAGCCCTCATCGACGTCAGTTTGTCCATCACCGAAGAGGAGGGCGGAACAAACAAACAGAAAGACGAGGGCAGAAAACGGAGAGTCGTCGGTGGCACTCAGCGTCTTGGCTGTCCATCACGATGCACGACCAGTAGCAAGGATGGACCGAGGCGGCTCACGTTGTTGCTTTTCGGCATAAACGTCATGCTGCTGCTCGTGCATTTTTGGCATGAAGAGCAACGTCACTCTGGGATCTTACTCTCTCCTGGTGAAAATATCGATAGCGTAGGTTGGGTCGTCTTTCTTCAATACAGCAAGAATATCTATGGACACAGCTGCGTCTAGTGTCATGCTGGACTTGCAGGATGAAGCTTGGGTGTGAAGATGCGATCACCTGAAGAGTGACATGCTCTTTACGCTACATTTGAGGCTGCGAGGCGATGTATGTTGGCTGTCCAACGAGTAAGGTCGGCGCTTCAGTGCCTGCTGTCCCACGGCAGTCAGTACTCGCGCTATGCGGCGGATACTCTCGTAAAGTCGAGGAGGCACTGCTGACTCGTGTATACAGTTCGTTTGACTTGGTGTTTGTATGGAGTTCGGAAAAGCAACTCATCATTTCGAGGGCGTAATCAACGCTTGGTCTGGCCTTGTGTCGCTTGGTGGTGCCGGAGCGATCCTAGTTGCTCCGTCTGCATCCCGGACGAGGACAAGGCTCTGGCCGTGCTCATTGTTCTATCGACGACAGCCCCTCCTTGTGCTCCCACGTCCAGCCGGCAGACTGCGACCCGTGTCCACATTTGGTGTTTGCGGCCATGTAGCGCGGTGTCGGAGGCGTGTCCACCATGACGGAAGCGAAATATGTGATAGCAGGCACCTGCTGCAGATCCCAACATGACTGAAGCCGCACTAGCGGGACCGACCGTCTCGCTCATGACTCAAAGAAGGGCGTCGGCACCAAGTAGCTCGAACGCTACCTCGGTGTCCGACACGAAGCAGCGGAGTAAGAGCAGCGGGAGCGCTGCGAACAGCGAGAATGTTAGCGCAAGTGGCAATGCGGCGCGTAGCGGTGACGCAAAAGCAGGAGCCAGCACACCAGCCATTCACCAGAATCATCCAGAGAATTTATGTCGGTATCCGAACAAGCGCTGCTACAACAAGCGAGCAGTCAAGAACAACGGCGAGTTGCACAAGTTTTGCGATAAACACCGAGACTCAGCGAACCGATACCAGCGGAAATTGGAGCAGAAACTGAAGGAGAAGCGGATACAGTCGCGAATGCGAGCGTTGCAGTTACAACAAGCCCAATCTCAAGCGCAGGCATACGCTCAAACTCAGATGGTGCAAGGCCACACCTCGTTTGATCCTGCTGTTATGAGTCCATATCCTGAAATCGAGGTATATGGACCAGTTCCGACTGGGGCAATAACACCTATGAGTGGCACGATGGTTCCGCCAGGTCCGTTTCCAGGACACCCCGCAGGAGTAGCTCCCTTGTCGAGTGGAACTGGAGATTGGACACAAGATGAAGACGAGTACGAACCATACCAACATCCAGTTCAGCTGCAAAGTGAGGATCTCGACTGCCTTGATTTACTGCTCGAGCAGTGAAACTTTTTTTAATGTTGAAGCGATACAAGCAAGTGTTAGGAATAAGTAGTTTAATGAGTGAATAAGACGAATTGCATTAAATGGAAGGAGACCGACTGTCGGTTAGTCACTACCGAGTCGAGAACATTCAGAGTTCTTTCCCATCACTGGATCCGAACAAGCGCAAAGGATGTCGTCAATGTAGTCCACCGACATGCCAGCCATGGCCAATTTCATAATGGCGTCATAGCGCTTATCAACCTCATCTTTCTTCTGGGCGACGGTCTTGGGCAGGACAACCGTGGCCTCTTGGACGGAAGTGACTTCCGTATAGCCCAGATCATCGCACAGCGATGGCGAAAAAGTGCCAGCGGTATTAACAGGTTCTTTCAGCACCCAAAGTATGGACGATGAGATGTCATCACTATCAAGACGGTGTTCACACACAGGCAAATCATTGCAATGCTGCAGTAGAAGTTTCTTCGCTTAGGATAAAAGCGCGTTCATCAGCAAATTTTACGTGGAACTTCTGGCGCTTTTTGATTTCACACGCGTCAAAGTGGCAGGTCAGGCTGTCGTCGTCGTCGTCGTCTTCGTCGCTCGCTGTCAGGTAGTGTTTGTTGTTCATCGACTGGATGGACACAGTCCCGTCGTCGTTGCGGACAATCTGGACGCACGCCGCTTCTCCAGCATTCTTCACAAGTACAGCTTCGGTGCCTTCCGAGTTAATCAAAGTTTTGCCGGCGTATGTCTGCAGCATAACCGGCTTGCCGAAGATGAAGTCACCAGGGCTCATGATGCTGCTTTGAGACGCCGAGCGTGAGGATTTAAGAATAAAAAGATCTACATAGCAAGCTCTTAAGATCGAAAGACATCAACTTGTTCGAAGCCATCACTCAACCGCGTATTCGAAATCGAAGAAAACTACGTAAAATAAATTATTATAGATCGACGCTGGATGGAAGTATCTCGACGAGATTTGTTGGAAATCGGGGTAAGCCACTTAATAGCAGTTCTCTTTTTACTTCAGTCTCGGTTTCTTGTTCCTATAGTCACAATTGCTCGATTTCAAATTGTCCGTCGCAACGCCATTACGAAGCAATTTCACAACGCTCTTGTAGTCGCTTTTGGCCATTGCTTCGAGCACTTCGTCAGCATTCGGTAAGTCGCTTTTGTCAAGCATCTTTTTTATCACCTCGCTATGTCCATTCAAAGCCGCAGCTACCAGAGAGCGACGGATGCTGTTTAAATTGACTCGACACATTAACTGCTGCACCAACCCGGCCAATCCTCTCGCTGCTGCGTCAGTAAAGAGATTTTCAAACGTCTTCAGCTCCCAGCTCTCGATAAACGAGCTCAGCACCTCGCCATTCTCAATAGACGAAAGTAGCAATATCGCTTCTTCCTTTGTTCGACTGTTGCTGTTATTGATCAAAATCTCCACCAAGTCCTTTCGTCCACTCGTAGCTGCTCGTACCAGTGCATCAAGCTCGAAAGTATCCACTTTGTAACTCTCTCCATGTTTAACTGCAAGCACTTGTACCATGTCCGGGTCATTCCTGCTTACCGCGATGTTTAGCGCGCGAGCTATGTCGAGGAACCTCGATCTATTAACTAGTATTTCTGCCATCATGGTATCTCCACAAGTGGCTGCATTGTGTAAAGCGTTGCCAATTGCTGGCAAAATACTCGAGTCGTTAGAACGAAGTAGCAATTTCACGGGTTCGTATTGCCGTTTTTCTACTGCTAGGAGCAGCGGGCCAATGGGTACAGACGAAAACCGTTCCACGAGAGCCTTCACTATCACGGTATAACCTCCCGCAGCAGAGCGTAACACATAATTAATGACAGTTTGGCTCTTAAGGCGATCCTGGGTTTCGATCGGTAAGCCGTCCAAGCGCCCATGTGGTTCCATTTCATCACTATCAGGAAATTTCTCGGTCAGCAGCTTGGCCGCTTCGTACTGCGCACTCTCGACTGCTTTTAGCAGAGCATTAGCAACTGACAATTTTCCAAATGGGAAATTCTTCAATAACAATTCTACTGCGTCTATTTGACCCCATTTCGTCGCAGAGCGAAGCACATTGCCAGTACCAAATTCATTGCATCTTGACAGCAATAATCTCATGCCATCAGTATGGCCAAACCGTGCAGCTTTCTTCAAGGCGGAATTTCTTAACGCGACGTCCCCACTGTAGCCATTATCAACGAGATACTCCAAAACTTAAACGCGTCCATTTGCAGCTGCCGTAATGAATGCACTAAGTGTATTGCCAGGTAAGAGCGCCTTCAGAGAACCAACTTGCCCATTAGCAGCCGCTGCTGTGATTGCGGGAGTGGCATCGAACCAGTGTACTAGTAGACGTAGAAATCTTACAATTTCGACAAGCCCGTTCTCGGCGGCAGAAATTAAACACCTTGCTGGAGATGTATGTTGCGGATAGTGCTGGAGATGTATGTTGCGGATAGTGCTGGAGAAGCCATCTGAGAGCCTGCAAATGACCGTTTGCTGCCGCTCCGGTGGATGCAAGAGCTGAGCAGCCCTCAGTTCGATGCGATTGCAGCCATTCCATAATGGCTACACGACCTCGAGCTGCAGCTCCTTCCATGGCTCCAACGGTCCAGACTCGAGAAGTGCCGAAGTGTTGACCCACAAACCGCAGGTCATTGTACACTGCTGAATCAATGGTAACGGGGAGCAGATACTCGTTGACCAGCTCGGAGATGTGTGAGATGGCTTGCAGATCAGGCGGCAACGTCACCAAGACGCGCAGCAACAGCGGAGGTGAAGCCATCTTCAATGATCCCACAACCTGCACGATTTTTGAACAATTTTTTTTGGTACCACAATTTTTTGAGTACCGGTATCCAATTTGGACGAGTGTCCAAATTTAGGTCCAGCAAAACAAAGAGAGTCGTGGGGCTTCCTGTTACAGGTAGTGCAGTGTGCTGGACTAATGGAAACACTCTGCGGTTCTTCCGGTAGGAGGCTATAGTTGTGTCTTATCACTTATCCAAATGCCCTAACACGTACTACCCCTCCAGACTCAAGCAGCTTAGCGCTATTAATGACCGACGCGTCCGTTCTAGCGCCGTTGCCCTTCGTGCTGAGCTTTTGCTCGCTATCGGAGCTGCAGCGTCTATCCCAAGTCTCACATGACGTATCCGGCATCTGCGAGCTTGAGTGGCGTCTGCGCACCATTGAGCGCTTCGGAGAGCTGCGCTTCGCCACGAGTCATTGGCGACGCTGCTTCCTATTGCGCTCCCAGTTCCGTCGAAAGGCGGTGGATGAGGTCACAGCCCGGGTTTACCTCATGAACAATCGGGGAGAAACACGCTTCGTTCCTATCGAGAGAGGAACTCCGCTCATGTGCTCCAGGGAGAGAGCTGTGGTTTATAACCGCTGCAAGCGGATGTTCGACCTCTCATTAAGAATAAACAGGTCCATCCAGGAGATCTCGACGTTGATCGGCATGGTGTCCGTGGACGAAGCCAGAGGCCTGTTAAGTGAACATATCAGCCTCATGGCGTCCGTCGCAGCACTCAGAGGCTCGTTAAACTTCGAGAGCGAGCTGTTCCAGATCTTCCCAGCCCCCGTATTGCTCGACACCAACTCCTTATTAAGGGTAACTCACAAATTCCATGACGAAGAAGACGCCGAATTTCTACAGTCTTCACTGATGATGATGCAGGTCTGGGCGTCAATTGACGGGGTTATCTACCGTCCATTAGCGCCACCCGCTACAATCCAAGAAACTCCAGATCGAGTCCAACAAATCGGAGAAAATATCGAAGAGACGGCCACTTATTCGTCGCTAAAACTTCACGAATTGTCGGGAATGACGATTAGTATTGACGACAATACGCTGCGGTACAGACTACGAAGGGATGAACTGTGCGTCAACGCCTTAGTCAGCAACACGTACCTGCTGTATCTATTCAATCCACTGCAGTATCGACCGTTGGATTGGACATTTGACGCCATGATACAAGTTGGCGATGCGAGATATGTACTACCTGTCCAGAGAGAAGGAGTGTTCCTGAATACCACGTCGTACGCGTTGAGAGTTTTTCTTTCCTATGGCAAACTACCAGAAAACCCTGTAGCGAATCAAGAACAGGATAATGTAGTTACAGACTCAGCAGCGTCATCGACTGGAGCTCGTGGAGCTGAAGAGAGCTACCCATTGGAGATTCCGTACGATGGACAGCGTGAGATCTTTGGCTTCCACTTGACAGCTACCAACCGGATCTCGAAGAAAACGTACGTCATAGCGTCCAAAGCGACGTGTTTATCGCTCTTGCCTTCGACTAATACGTCGGTTGTTGACCGACGGCTGCGACAAATGAGTATCGAGCCGACGTCGACATTGTCGGATGAAGAAGCGGATGAAAGGGAAGCCAACTCGACCTCAACTCTGCCACTGGAACGACACGTGCATCTTCCCTTCGATGCTATGATCTGCTATTGCTTTGCTCCAAGTTGTCGTCTGCAGTACGTGGAATTCGCCATTGGATTCGAGCCGTTAATGCACCTCCTGGGGATTACAGACTTCCTTTCCGATACTGTGGCTGCCTGCTAAAGTCCCACTGATTTTTTCTTATTGATATTTAAAAAAACTCTGTAAAACAAGAAAAGTTGATGAATTTTTAGCTGTGCTTCTTCTTGTTTACAGCGTCATGACGTCTGTATCTGTAGACAAGAAGAGCAATCACAGTGGCCACCACAAATGCTGCAGTCCTTGTATATCTCTTGGCCTTCTTGAACACACGCATCATAATGCGAACAGGGATCGGAGGAGGATAATATGGACTCACTGGCGGAGTGCGCTCGGGATGGCACGTATCGAGCTCTACCAATTTACCCTTGTACATATTCATACCCCTGTAGTAAAGACACACACGTCCATCCTTTCCTCCTTCATCCGTAATATCCATCACAGCGTACTGACCCGAGCCTGGAAATGCACCATGACTGTACGGTCCTCCCTTAATCGAGCCTGGACGTCCCAACGCTGCAGAGTGCAGTACCGTAAGATTCCCAGGACTGTGGCTACCGTCGTCCACCGCCAACATATGCGCATCTCCACTCACGATAACAATGGGTACCCATTTGTTAAGACCGTGAGCTTTGATAAAATTCACAAGTTCTTCTTGTTCGTGCACGAAATGTCCCCATTTGCGTTCGTCATCCAGCCACGGCATGGTATTGACCCAAATTATGAGTCGGATATTTGGGTCACTCGTCGCACGGACGAGTTCGCCCTTAAACCACGCTTTTTGTTTATTACCGAGCACCGTCTTACTAGGAACAGCTGGGGCTGTATTGGGCGTTCTTGCAGAGCGTAAATCGGTAAGGAGATAGCGAACGCGACCGATTGTAAAGGCTTGGTGCACCGTATTTGTGCGTGAGCGTCCTCCAATTAGCGGATAGTGAGGTACACATTCGTGATACGCTTGTACTGACGCATTTCGTCCCGGAGCAGTGGAGTCGCTGTTGTCCGGACCAAAATCGTGGTCGTCCCACATGTAGACGAAAGGGACGTCCATTGCAAGCATCGCTTGACCAGCTGGAGATGCAAATATCGAGTCATATCCATCTCGAAATGCCGCCACATTGTTCACGACCAAATTGTGGTAGTGTAGATCGCCCGTATGCATGAAGAAGAGCGCGTTTTCTTTCTTAATTTCTTCAAAAACCTACAGCAAATAGTTACCTTTTGATAGGAATAATATATAAGAGATAATCCGCCAAAACTACTGCTTACCTTTGGATCTGACGATTCATCAGCACAGGAGGCGAAAGCCACGCGATAATTGAATGGTTTTCCTTCCTCTTTAGGTGTCGTGAAGGTTCCAGATCTCACAGTTTCTCCTGCTCTTAGCAGCGCCAGTTTATAACGATATTTCCTATCGCTGTGTGGGAGGTCCGAGAGGGTACACTCCTTGACATTGGGGGTATCGTAAGACGCAGGACTTCTTACCTCCCCCTCTCCAGCCTCTCCACTGTCCACGCCTGAGCATTTTGCAATGGAAGAATGAGGTTTCTCTCCCTCCCGCAGCTCCGGGAACGCGTACAACACGAAGTCAGAATCCGCACACGGGTAACCCTCGCGTAACCCAACTTTGAACGTGATGGAGCGAGACGTCAGCGCGCCGCTCCAAAGCCACATCACGTCCGAAGGTTGACAAGGGTCTTCTGCAGCTTGTGTAGATAGAGAAAGGAGCGTCAGGGTGCTTGCGGACAGCAAGAAGAGCCCTGCGAAGAACCGCCTTTGTCGCGGCATCTTCGACTTCAGTTTGTATCTCATATCTCAGGAAATGAGAGTAACAGGGTACGTTCTGCTTATGTTGCTCTAATTAATGATGCACCATATGTAGCCATGTCAAAAACGTATCCATGTTACACTTCAACGTACCGGTATATTCTTCAGACATCTTGTGCGTTTACCACACCATTGCAGCGCATGTACTCTGCTGGACTGCTTGAGCTGCGTACAACACCAACTTCATAACTGTGCTGAAGATTTTTGAAATAGGATACATTTACAGTCGCTCATTTGCAATACTCGCCCAGGAACGTGAAGTGTAACGCCACTTCATCCACCGGTAGACGCAATTGTCTGGCCAGAGCTTGAACCTTGCTGTGGTTCGACGTGTCTTGTGTATCATGGATGGACGAAAGTCTTTGTAAAGCATCAGCGTGAACACGGCACCAGATCTCAGCCTTCTCTACAATATTCTGCAGTTCTTGGCGACTGCGCTCGAGTGCTTTTGCTGTCGGTGGCTGTTGATCCCGACTCAACCGCACATTCGCTTGCTCCCTTGGAGAGTAATTCTTCTTAATGAACGGATGCTCAAGAAGACGAGCGGCAGGAGGGCGATACATCGGGTTTTTCTGTAAACACTGATCCAGAAAATCGCACAGTTCCGGCGAGAAATGGTCACCGTAGTCCTGAAGTCGAGGTGAGGGCTGCTCTTGTACAGCATGGACCACGCCCCAGTAGCCATCTTTAGTTGGAACAGGCAGTTTTCCAATGGCACAAGCCATCACAGCCAACCCAAAAGACCAGAGATCAGATGGGTACGAGTACATGCCTCCACTTATCCGCTCAGGCGCCATGTATCTATCATCAGTAGAAAATGTATCCATGTTAGCACAACACAAAACTGAAGCCATTTACTGAGATACTGACAATAATGTGCCAGTGAATGTTGTTGCCTTGGCTAAAGTGCTCTCAAGGTCCCGGGAGATACCGAAATCCGAGATCTGCAAGCAACACGAAAGCGTTAAAAAGGAGTGCTCGCCTTAAGCCCGTGAGGAGTTTCGGACGTACCTTGACTTGTCCTTGGTGGTTAATGAGCATGTTGCTGAGCTTGATATCGCGATGAAGTTGGTGATGTTCGTGCAGAAATGCCAGTCCTTTCAAACCGCAAGCTGCAACATTTGCGATCTCTTTCTCTGTCAAGCATCCACCTCCTTCGCTGGCAGATTGCACGTAGTCTTCCAGCGATCCGCCATCCATATACTCGAGCACAATTGATACCGAGCCTATCTCGGGGTTTGTGTACGCGTCGTAGAAAACCACAAGTTCTTCGCATGCTGCTTGTGAAGCTGATGATGTCGGTGCTACAGTTGATGGAAATGTGGCAGTAGCGAGCGGGACGAAATTCACGTAAAGCGATTTGAGCTCACGCACCATTTGGTGACGTTTCTTCTGGTCGAATACACGGATGACCTTGACAGCCACCAGTCTGAACGTTGGCATGTACAACGCCTTGTAGACTTTTCCACCAGCTCCATGACCCAACTCTTCGAGTATAAGCAGGTAATCTTTTGTACTGATAGCCTCGGTAGCTGATGCACCTTTCGATCCGTTGCTTGAATGCTGCTTCGGGTTTGAGAATGGTGCGTTGGATATACCCCGTGTCTAAAACGCATACAATATTCAGTTACTTCACCATCGTCATATAACCTTCAGTTATATAGCGCTTACGTCAATCTCGAAGCCTTGTGTCTGCAGTCTGCCTGTCGCTGAGAAGTCAAACGATGCCGCCACCGTCTTCTCCTCCTTCTTGACCTGTGCGATATCCAATCCCAACGAACCAGAATTCTGTCTGCCCCCTGTAGTTCTCTTCGGGGCTGAAATAGCTGCACGACCATCTTCACTCACTTCAATCTTTAACTGTCCCAATCCCAACGGCTTCAAGCTCGCTCCACGTCGAGAAGGTGGCTTCGCAGCCGCTGGTTCAACGTCAACACGTAAATCCAAACCAATGCGTCGCATAGAGTTACTGGTACATCGAATGGGCGGCGAAGGTGCCGGTGGAAGCGTCATCTTTCCCTCAGAGACCGTGCTTTTCACCAAACTTTGGAGCTTTTGCACCTCCCTCTGGAGCTTCTTCTTGTGGCCGCGACTGACCCCCGTTGCAGCATCCAGAAACCTTTCCAGACCTTCCGGGGACAGTAAAGTTGCTCCAGTGATTTTCTGGTCCTTTGCCTCGTCCACAAAGAGCTTTAGGTCGTGGGCTTCTAACCATTCGCACACGTCGTCGTTTTTCCAGTTTGCAGTTGAGTTTTCTGCTTCCTCCTGGATTTCTTCAAGCTCTGGCGCTTCGACTTTTTTCCTTGTGATCTGCACTCGCTGGTGCAATTGCAGTTTCCCTTTACGGTGTCTGTGGACATCGCACTGCGAGCAATACATCAGACCGCAATCGTCACAGCTCACTTGAGCTGGTCTCTGCTCGCATTCATCGCACTCTGAGAGCTGAGCACTTGCCTTCGGGTCCATGGACTGGTTGTCCTGCAGGTCCAGTGCCAAGAGTTTGTCCATACCCACGACAGCGCCGTACAAACACGTGTCTGCACCGGGCACCGGCGACTTCATTGACGTTAGCAATGGGTATCTTTCGAAATGACTGTTCGAGGTGCTCCAAATCCACGGAAATGTACTGTTTTCGTCATTATTGGTCTTTTAACGTTAGGCTACCGTCAAAGTACCGGTAATTTTAGGTATAAATGGAGTACATACGGTATCTGTCATTTTTCTGGCAGCTACCGGTACCGTACAGCAAAAAATTTGCCGATCAGACTACCGGTATACACCGACTGTTGTATGTGTAGGTTGGAATCGTGATGGCGGCGATGATTTTCGTCGGTCAGTTAACATGCACGACTAAGGAAAACGACGATGAGAGTGAGAATGGTGACGGCGATGGTATCCGTCACTCTCGAAGATTCGAGGTGGGGTCGGGTCCCACAACCAGGCCGGGAACATTACGTCAAGGCGAGCCTCCATCTCTGTGACAGGTGATGAAGTTGGTGTTGGTGTTGGAGCAGGAGTCCATGCTGTTGGGGGTGAAGTGGTTTGCGGTACAGGCGCAGACGTGGCTGGGGTCACGATAGCTGTTGGGAGCGCCATTTTACTCGTACGGAAGATGTGATCTCCGATGCATCTGTCCGTGTTTACGTACCAGCTATCAACGATCAAGTTTACAGCTTCCGATTCCTTGCAAGAAGGTGTTGGGTACGAGGCCACAGCGATCGAACCATCCGTGTGTTGAATAATCGTGATATAGGTGCCATCAGTTGCGTTAAGGTGGCATTTGCCATCGGCAACGTACATCGTCGCATTATTCAGAATTTGGCAGTTTGTACCAGTCGCATAATTTTCCACGATAAGGTAAGCCATGGACCGAAATTTTGAGTCGAGGAAATTGTCAACATTACCAATACATTCACGTATTTCGTAGACGGCATTCGGTCCCGCGAACAAAGTTTCACAACGTGTTGCGGGGGAAGGGATGCATTGCATGGGGGTTGTGATAGTCAGTTGAATCGGAGACACTGCACAGTAGCTGTCTTCGTAAACCACGACTGCAGACTTCTTCGTTTGAGCCGATTGACTCCCTAGTCCGCCTACGGAATACCGACGACCACAGTCAAACCGGTTATCACAATCGTAACTGAGACACGGCGTTGACGAGAGGGCCTGACCGTCCAAACTGGTATCGCTAATCACGAAGTTGCACTCCGAATCCGAGTACATAGTGACAGTAGCCGTACTTTCAGCCATGTTGATGGAAGCGCGAAAACTTGTACCGTCCTCATTGGCGTGGCACAATCCGTCTGCCGAGTACACGGTCACATATTCTACCTGCCGACACCACAAGTTCGAATACTCCTCCACGACCAAGTACGGGTTGTTTGAACCGAACAATGCCACGGAATAATCCATAAAATTACCTGCACAACCGGGAACTGAAAATTGTGAGCTGCCATACTTTCGACAGGATACGTCTGTGGGGCTCACACATTTGAAATCCTGCGAGAAATTTATCCGCGTCGGACTATTGGCGCACGTGTTATCGTCATAGATCGCGACGGCTGTGAGTTCAGGCGCCACACCACCAAAGAAAGTCGTCATATCGTCAGTACTTACCCCGACTTGACTGACACCAATACTTTCCACTTGGATCGTTGTCGAGCTCTCCACGTTTGTGCACGCTGCGTCGCTATACGTCGTAATTGTAGCCGAGTGATTCAACGTGAGCTGGTGGCTTGCGGTGCCTGCTGCATTGGCGTAGCAGTTCTCGTCCAGCCGATAGATCATGGCACTTGTCATGGAATCATACCGGCCACCGCGTCCCGGTATATATTTCTCCACACCAAGATATGACGCCCCATCGAGCGCGCTGCTGACGATTCCGACGTCGTCCCAGCCTCCACGCTGGTAGTTCGTACAATCCGATACCGTGTACCCTGCTGTATCCTTCACGCAAATGGGGGTGTAGTGGTCTACTTGAGGGGAACATGTGAGTGAACTCTTCAGCTTAACTGAGATCGCTGGTGAGGAGCACAAGCTGTCATCGTAAACCACGACTGCTGTCTTCTTTCCTTGCGATGATGGGCTCCCCAGTCCACCTACGGAATACCGACGACCACAGTCAAACCGGTTATCACAATCGTAACTGAGACACGGCGTCGACGAGAGGGCCTGACCGTCCAAACTGGTATCGCTAATCACGAAGTTGCACTCCGAATCCGAGTACATAGTGACAGTAGCCGTACTTTCAGCCATGTTGATGGAAGCGCGAAAACTTGTACCGTCCTCATTGGCGTGGCACAATCCGTCTGCCGAGTACACGGTCACATATTCTACCTGCCGACACCACAAGTTCGAATACTCCTCCACGACCAAGTACGGGTTGTTTGAACCGAACAATGCCACGGAATAATCCATAAAATTACCTGCACAACCGGGAACTGAAAATTGTGAGCTGCCATACTTTCGACAGGATACGTCTGTGGGGCTCACACATTTGAAATCCTGCGAGAAATTTATCCGCGTCGGACTATTGGCGCACGTGTTATCGTCATAGATCGCGACGGCTGTGAGTTCAGGCGCCACACCACCAAAGAAAGTCGTCATATCGTCAGTACTTACCCCGACTTGACTGACACCAATACTTTCCACTTGGATCGTTGTCGAGCTCTCCACGTTTGTGCACGCTGCGTCGCTATACGTCGTAATTGTAGCCGAGTGATTCAACGTGAGCTGGTGGCTTGCGGTGCCTGCTGCATTGGCGTAGCAGTTCTCGTCCAGCCGATAGATCATGGCACTTGTCATGGAATCATACCGGCCACCGCGTCCCGGTATATATTTCTCCACACCAAGATATGACGCCCCATCGAGCGCGCTGCTGACGATTCCGACGTCGTCCCAGCCTCCACGCTGGTAGTTCGTACAATCCGATACCGTGTACCCTGCTGTATCCTTCACGCAAATGGGGGTGTAGTGGTCTTCTTGAGGGGAACATGTGAGTGAACTCGTTACCGAAACATACTGAGCGGGAGCCTTGCATTGATCGTCCTTGTATACAACGACGGAGGTCTTGGTCCCAGACGCCGGTTCTACAAAATGTAGGTAAAACGCTACAGCAATGAAGAAGTGACAAATGTTCATGGTGCCTAGTTAAGTACGCCGTAGAGGAAGGCTTGAGTCTCGGAGGGATGATAATTGGCAAGTGACGAAAGTAAAGAGTCTTTACACCACAGCAAGGGTCGTCGTCGCGATCATTCGACAGACTCCATATCTTTCTGTTGATACAGTTCGTTCCAATGGTGGTTTCAATGGCGACTGTCTGGGCTCTGACGATATCTTTCTGACAAACAAGCACAACACCTTGTAAACCCTTAGTGACAGCAGCAAGCCTGGACGCCCTCAAGCGCATTTGCCCGCATTCCACGCGCCTAATTGATGACAATCATTCTACAAACGCGCAGTTGTATGCAGTCTTCCAGTCAACTTTTCATCAGTTTTTAGAGTTTGTTCTCTTATGTGAAAAACATAGATTGCGGGCATCAATGAACCTTCATTGGGACGGCTAGATATGCTTCTTTGTCTGCTTGCCACGACCGGTACCCCTTCGGGCTACGAGGACGAACTTTACGTTGTTGAAGCTGCTGCTACATCGTCTCCACTGTCCCCTCGCGGGTTCTGGACACTGCTGGGTATCGTAATTCTTGTTCTATTGGTATTTTCCTTCCTCCTGGCCAATGTCGTTGCCTGGTGCATGCAATTACGTCGCGAGCGCCGCATCCAGCGTAAAACAGAAGAACTAGCAGCTAGATCCAAGGATGCTGGTGCTCCGTCCGTGCCCGTAACCATTTTGACGGGCTTTTTAGGGGCCGGGAAAACCACTCTGCTCAACCGGATCCTCCTGACCGAGGACAAGCTACCTTTCAAGATTATGGTGCTGGAGAACGAACTCGGCGCCGTCAGCATCGACCACACACTGCTCGAGGCTGGAGGCAAGGAGAAGGACGGGATTTACGTTCTGCAGAACGGCTGCATGTGCTGTACGGCTCGAGGTGGAAAAGGGAAGGGAGGAAACGAGCTTGAACGTATTCTGGACTATCTTCTGCAGTTGGTGCAGGAGCAAAGCTTCGACTACCTTGTAGTGGAGACCACAGGTCTAGCAGACCCGGGACCAATTATTGAGACCTTCTTAAGACTAAGAGCCTCGAGGTTTAGACTCGACGCTATTGTCACCATGGTGGATGCCAAGGCGACGCAGAGATATTGGAAGCAGGAGACTGAGAGATACGACTTCCCTACTGAGCTCCAAAGACAGGTACTGTATGCGGACATTATCGTGATGAACAAGGTGGATGTGGCTACCAAGGACGAGTGTAAGAGACTGGAGAAGGCGCTAGCGGAGATTAACGAGGAAGCCACGGTTTGTAGCTGCGTGAAGGCTGACATCGATTTAGATAAGATTCTAAATGTCAAGACGTTCGATGCAGTCCGCTTTAATGTGCAGAGCGATGCTGCTAATGGAGGCAAGCGAAGTGTGACGGCACGAGGACAGCATACTGGAGGCATTAGCACGATGCACTTCGAAGTCGAACGTGACGTGGACGTCGCTGCGTTTGGCGAGTGGCTTTCGGAAGTGGTCACACGGTACGTGAAGGGAGCGGATGTGCTACGTGTGAAAGGTGTGCTCTCGGTGGCTGGAGACGCTGAAGACCGCAGATGTGTCGTACAAGGGGTGCTGGATACGTATACTATCGCTCCTGGGTTGCCCTGGGAAGCTGAAGAGCAGCGCGTCTCGCGTCTGGTGCTCATCGGTCAGGGATTCGACCGTGCTGAACTAGAGCGCGGATTCCAGAACTGCTTTGTGGACAGCAGTACTGATACCGAGTCCAAGAAGGAGCGGTGAGTTGGTCTAACTCCAGCTCTGGAGGTAATTATCAAAACGTCGACAGAGGCTCGCACGACGATTTATAATCGATCTCCACCTACAGCAAGTGAATTTACCAGTCAATTGAGCGTATGCTGCGCTCCTGTCAAGCGCGCAGCTCGAACAGGTTCCTACAAGTGACACGGTTGTTGACGTACTTGAGGTTGATAGGCACGATAACGCAGCATATGAACTGCATATAAGTTGTCTTTGACAGCATAAGAACACCACAATAAGAAAGATAAAAAAGTTTAAGGTGACGCATTATGAAGTACTGATGTCTATCGCAGTCGTTTAGGCGAGCATGCCGAACTTCGTCAGGAATCCCTTGAGCGGTTCGTGGATCTCATCGTTGAACGGCTGGGTCTTCATGCGGGCGATCCAGGCAGAAACCTTGGGGAACTTGGAGAAATTGTAGCCCATGAATTCGAGCTGGTCGATCTCGCAGTAAGCTGTGTAGTCAGCGATAGTGGGGAAGTCGGTGTGGGCGATGAAATCGTTGACGAGGAAAGTCTCGAGCAGAGCGAACTCCTTCTCAATAAGCGCGTCTTTACCCTCCAACGCGGCCTGGTCCTTGAGAGTGTCAGCGTTGAGTTTCTTGGCGATCTCCGGTCGAACGATGTTGAACGTGAAGAGACGAGTGTTCGTGTGGTGCCAGTGCAGGAACTCGTTGATCTTGGCGCGGATCTTGAGATCCTTGGGGTATAAATCCTTGGGGCCGGTCCAGTCGTACTTGTCGCCCAG
This sequence comes from Phytophthora tentaculata, assembly GCA_033557915.1. Classification (NCBI taxonomy): domain Eukaryota; phylum Oomycota; class Peronosporomycetes; order Peronosporales; family Peronosporaceae; genus Phytophthora; species Phytophthora tentaculata. Next base: position 5,248,793 of record JAUCEA010000007.1, on the reverse strand, counting down.
ATACTGCAGAATTGCCATACCCTCGGTCAACACGAAGTCGTCGTCCTTGATGGCAGGCACGAGTTTGTTTGGGTTGAGCGCCTTGAACTCGTCAGACTTGAAAAAGTCGCTGCCGGGGAGCACTGGCACGAGTTCGTGGTCGACGTCCTTGACCTTGAGCACCCAAGCGACGGAGCGGGAAGGCTGGCTGATAAGGTTGGCGTAGAGCTTGAGAGTCATAGCGATCGGATAGAGGACGCTGCTTGATTCGGAGACGGCGGATTGAAGAATGACAAGGAGCTTGGCAGCCAAGCTCCTTGCCAAGTTGGCACGGTATCCGCTGCAGCTGGTGAGATATTCTTCGTCCTTCTCTAGCCGTATTATGGGGCACAGATCGGCGGGCAGGTGCCGAATGTGCTGATGATGCAGCTAGGGGTGCTTACATAAGTGCTCAGGGCAAGGTAGGACTTCACTTGCATTGGTAAAGTACTTCAGTATTTGACAAGGTGGGACAGTGTCGATGACCCTAATTGAAAGGACATTGTAAGTACAAATACGAGATGTTCGCGTGAAAGTGGTATGGATGAGGTTGAAGACAAGATTTCGATGCCATCGCTTTGATCACACAGCAGGAATTTGCTTTTTTCGGTTCATATGCAAGACACCTGGTGTTCGTCTATTACCATGCTTACGGTCACTACATGTACATCCTACTCTGAAGCGCTTACGGCTTATCGGACTTGGTCTCTGCCTCAACGCGCAGGCCCAGATTGGTCAGGAACTTGTCGAGGTCTTCGCGCACTTCGTCATGATGGGGTATTTGCTGTCAGAAAGAATTAATGACGTGTTAGTGACGCTGCCTAAAACCTCTGGAACAGCGTGTACGAACCTTCATCCGTGCGATCCAGGTCGTCACGTTGGGGAATTTGTCAAAGTTGTAGCCCATCATCTCGAGCTGATCGATCTCGCAGTACGCGGCGTAGTCCGCGATGGTCGGTGCGTCCGTGTGAGCGACGTAGTCCTTGTCCAGGAACGCCTCGAGCAGTGTCATCTCCTTCTCAACTAGGGCGTTTGCGTTCTCGAGGAACTTGAAATCTGCAGGTGACGCCTTACCCGACGCTTTAGCCGCTGCCGGACGGACGATCTGTACTGTGAACAACCGGGTGTTGGTGTGGTGCCAGTTTAAGAACTCGTCCACCTTAGCGCGTGTCTTCATGTCTGTCGGGTACAAGGCCTTCCACCCGAATTTTACAGCAGAATAAGCCAGAATGGCATTTCTAACAAACAGTAAAAGTGAGCCACAGTCTCCGATATCGATAACTAAACGCACATACCCTTCGAAGAGAGAGAACTCTCCATCGCGAAGCACCGGGACAAGAGCGTTAGGATTCCACTCCTTGAATTCGTCCGATTTGATGAATTCTCCTCCGAATTCGACGTTCACGAACTCGAAGTCTGCACCTTTGACCTTTAGCGCCCATGCGACTGCATTATAGCAGTAATTAGAGCCATTGTCCATCTCTAAAGCAAATAGTGTGAACTCTTACCTGCGCGACTGGGCTGACTAACCATGTTGGCGTAGAGCTTGAAGCTCGAAGTCTTCTGTGGTGACGATGAACTAGAACTGGTGCTGGCGGCCTTGCTGACACGACGGGTGAACCGTGCCAGGGACGTTGGCAAACCCGTTGGTAGGCTTGGCGTTTTTGGAAGGCTCGGCGTCGGCAAACTCCATCCACCCATGGTGAGGATAACTGAGTTCCGGTGTAGAGTGACGTGGTGTGTTCTAGCTGGCGAGTTGGATTGTGCTTGTACTTTACCTCAAGGCATTGGCGTCAACGAAAGGGTAAAGGCATTCAGTCCATCTTCAGATCAACACGTCTGTATCTTGGAATGCCTGTAACGGTGTTACCAACACTCGAAAATGCAGTCGGTGCAAGAGAAAGCAACTGTAGACACCAAATAGAGTTCTGTTCTGTAAGAGCAACGCCAACAGTAGCGCTATACTTGGTTCTAAACCCACATTTGGCACTGAATTGAGGATCGTGTGCCAACGGTAATCCTATATTGCTCCTAAAATTTAGAATCGACACAGGATTCGGAATTCCTGGCTAAATACAGCGGCGAATATAGCCGCCGCTATAATGGGAATTGCTTCAGAAATGCTAGCACAAGTGGCCCTAAATACAGGATAGAATTTGGGATTACCGTTGGCGTTGCTCTAACCGTCTAAACTTGCTCTGTTAACGCTTCCAAGTCACACTCTTCGAGTCTGACAGTTCGTACGGGAAGAGCGGCGAACGCGGCACGACGGAAAGTCCGCGGCACGTGTGGACGGAGACCTTGCCCTGGTTCAGCGTCTTCTGCGACGCGGCCGTGCCGTCCAGATCGACGGCTGTGACGGAGAGCCACCCGAAACCTGGCACATCGAGCTCCACTACAGTGGTGCGCTTGGGTTTCTTGTGCTTGGATTTGGTCAGCACACTGTCGAGCATATAGTCCTTCAAGTAGACGTTCTGCGAGAGTGTAAGTGGACCCGTAAAGCTCATGGCATCCAGTCCACGAGGAGGTGAGAGTATGCCACCAGCGTGCTTCACAAAAGTGTCTTCAGCACCTATTCAGTCACAATAAAATTTGTTAAGAAAGACGCAACGCATACTGTTGCAAGGAATGATGCAGACTTACGTTCAGTGTTGGTGAGGTGGCCAGGTAGCACGCCGTACCAAGACAAGAGCACGAAATTCTTGTCGTTATCTTCCCCGAGAGTTTCGTAGTCGAACCGTGCAAGAGCTCCAAGGAATAAACTTCGACCGGGGCGAACGCGGTAGGTTGTAACCTAAATAAAATGACCAAGAATGAGTAAAAAATACTGATCAACAACGTGAATCGACAACGTACTGGTAGCTGCTTGGCGGGAAAGACGTTCTTGAGCTTGGCGGCGCCATCCAATGCGAGTACCTCGACTAGTTTCTGTCGCTTCGAGTCGGTGATCAAACCAGGAGTGTCGAGGATGTTGAAGACCTCGTTGCGCACCATAACAGGCAGATACTGGACGGCCAGGGTCGTACCGGGTAGCGGCGACGTGGTCATCTCCCGGTCCTCTTCGGAACTCGTCTCGATCATTTCTGGGTCTTCGCCTGGGGCAACGTACAGCTCGCCATGCGGAGTCTTGATGGTCTGTTCACCGTCCGTTGCCGCCTCCTTTTCCCTCTCAGCCTTGGCTTCGGCCACCAGTTCATCGTCGATGTTCAGCATCGTCGCTGTTTCATCGTCTTCCAGCTCGGACAGCTGCACCTCCGACATCTTCATGTACTTGCGGTGGTTGTGCTGCCACTTACGGTCCACCAGATGTGACAGGAACGAGTTGAGGAACGTCGACTTGCCCACATTAGCAGCGCCCACTACACAGATATCGCGGTTTTGCCGGTACTTGGCCACATCCTCCACGATTTCCTTCATTCCAATGCGCTTCATGGCACTGATCAGGTAGATGGAGATCAGATTGTCAATTCCCGCTTCCCTACAACACACACACCGTCAATATGTCACCTCCTTCGCCCTTAAGAATTCAGTTCATACTTGGCCTCCTGCTTAATCCTCCGCATAAGTCTTCTGATACCCGACTTAGTAGGCACCAAATCGCCTTTATTGACCACGAGCATGACAGGCTTCTTGCCGAAGATGTGGCGCGCCTTGGGCAACAGACTTCCGGAGATGTCGAGGATGTCCACTAGCTGGATCATAAGCATGTCCTTACTACGCAGCTCCATGACACGTCGTTCGTACTCCTGGTACGGCATCTTGGTGTCTGATATCTTGCCGTATTGCGTCATCTGAAAGCACCGCTCGCAGCGCAGGCGCTTGAGCTCTTTGAGGTCGTGCACGTTGTTAAGCAGCTGCTTGGGGAAGTAGCCGACCTGTTTGGGCTCCTTATACTGCATTTCGATGCCACAACCACTGCAGGTCCACTGCTCCATGATGGAGACGTGGTTCAAGATCTGTTCGACTGTAAGTTTGGGCTTCTCGGCAGCGACGGCGGCGTGGAGAGCGTCTGTGGACATGGACTGGTCTGATGACGAGCAATTGCGGCGGTTTGAGAGGGAATTGGACGACGTAAGAAGCGCCAGTGGGTGTTCAAATAACGCAGCTACATGCTGATGAGTGCGTAGGCGCTGCGACGCCGCCAACGCTCCACGGGAGCTGCGCGACACAAGCGTCCTGACCGACAGCATGCTTGCCACTCAAATTGTGCGGTGGTACAGTTTGTGTGTCGAATTTGGTGTGGTTTTGTACATACTGTACACATCATTTTTAAGAAAATAATAGTCACTTGACTTTAATTAGTTTTCATCCAATCACAAATTATAATAATCATTTTTCAATTTCGCCCAATCACAGCACTCAACTCCCTCTTAGATCGCTGGACAGGCATCACTTCCGCGTTAGACGGCAAGAATCAAGCCATGAGCGGACTAAAGAGCAAGGTTTCATCGCTGGAGCAGGCCGTGGCGGCCTCGGACGTGCGCGTGGAGGCGCTGGAGGGCCAGGTGGTTGCTCTGTCCCCCTTCTCGGTGGAGAACTGGCCTGCCGCGCGCATTCGCAAGACGTTTGTCGAGTACTTTGAGAACCAGAAGGACCTCCCGCATACTTTCTACAAGTCTTGCCCCGTGGTGCCTCTGGACGACCCGACGTTGCTGTTCATCAACGCCGGTATGAACCAGTACAAACCGATCTTCCTGGGCCAAGTTGACCCGTCGCACCCCATGGCCAAGCTCGTGCGCGCCTGTAACTCGCAGAAGTGCATCCGCGCTGGCGGTAAGCACAACGATCTGGACGACGTGGGCAAGGATGTGTACCACCACACGTTCTTTGAAATGCTGGGCAACTGGAGCTTCGGCAACTACTTCAAGAAGGAGGCTGTGCACCTGAGCTTCACGCTACTCACTGAGGTCTTTGGCATCGACAAGGAGCGTCTGTACGCCACATACTTTGGCGGCGATGAGAAGCAGGGCCTGCCTTCGGACGAGGAAACCCGTGAGATCTGGCTCAACTACCTGCCGGCCGAGCGTGTGCTTCCGTTCGACTGCAAGGACAACTTCTGGGAGATGGGAGACGTGGGTCCGTGCGGTCCGTGTACCGAGATCCACTACGACCGCATCGGTAACCGTGACGCGTCCAAGCTTGTGAACGCCGACATGCCAGATGTCATCGAGATCTGGAACAATGTGTTCATCCAGTTCAACCGCGAGCAGGATGGTAAGCTCGTGCCATTACCGCACAAGCACGTGGATACCGGTATGGGTTTCGAGCGTCTGGCTTCGATCCTGCAGGGTAAGGACTCGAACTACGACACGGACGTGTTCACTCCGCTGTTCGCTGCTATCCAGAAGTCCACGAAGGCGGCCCCGTACACGGGTAAGCTGGGCAAGGAGGACCCGGACAAGAGGGACATGGCCTACCGTGTGGTGGCGGACCACGTGCGTACACTGACGTTCGCTATCACGGACGGTGCGGTGCCCAGTAACGACGGCCGAGGCTACGTGCTGCGTCGTATTCTGCGTCGTGCCGTGCGTTACGGCCAGCAGTTCCTCAATGCGCCGAGCGGCTTCCTCACGGAGCTGGTGCCTGTTGTGGTGAACATGCTGGGCGAGGCCTTCCCGGAGTTGGTTCAGAAGCAGAAGGAGGTGGAGGAGATCATTTTGGACGAGGAAAAGTCCTTCGGTCGTACTCTGAACAAGGGCATTGAGCGCTTTAAGAAGATCGCGCAGGGTATTCGTGAAGCCAACAAGCTGGTGGTGCCTGGTGGAGACGCTTTCTTCCTGTACGACTCGATGGGTTTCCCCATTGACTTGACGGAGATCATGGCTGAAGAGGAAGGTATGACTGTGGATATCAAGGGCTATGAGGAATGCATGCGTCTGCAGAGTGAACGCTCCAAGATGGACCGCAAGAAGGGCGGCAGTAACGGCGTTCGTCCTCTGGTTCTGGAGGCTTGTGAGACGAGTACTCTTGCTGGCAAGAACATTAACGCTACGGATGACATGGCGAAGTACGAGTGGAACGTTAAGACTCCCGCGAAGGTGGTTGCTATCTTCACTACGACTGAGTCCAGCTCGGATTTCGTGGACGAGGTGAAGGCTGGTGACTTCGAGCGAGTGGGTGTTATTCTGGACAAGACGTCGTTCTACTCCCAGGCGGGTGGCCAGATCTACGACACCGGTGTGCTGACTGCAGCCAACTTTAAGCTGGACGTGGACTCTGTCGAGTCGTACGCTGGCTACGTGATGCACATGGGTCCTATTGCTTCGGGCTCGATTAAGGTTGGCGACTCTGTGGAGTGCGAGGTGGACTACGCTCGTCGTGCCAAGATTGCCCCCAACCACACTATGACCCACGCTCTTAACTTCGCGCTGCGTAAGGTGCTGGGCACGGTCGTGGATCAGCGTGGATCGCTTGTGGACGAGTCGCGTCTGCGCTTCGACTTCACGAACAACAAGGCGCTGAAGCCCAACCAACTTGCGGAGGTGGAAGCCATTTGCGATGATATTATCAAGCAGCAACTGGAAGTGTACACGCAGAACTCGGCGCAGGCGGAGGCCAAGCGCATCCAGGGCTTGCGCGCTGTGTTCGGTGAGACGTACCCGAACTACGTTCGCGTTGTCTCTATCGGCCAGCCTATTGCCCCCATGCTCGAAGACCCGGAGAACAGCAACTGGAGCAACTTCTCGGTGGAGTTTTGTGGTGGCACTCACTTGAAGAACACCAAGGAGGCCAAGAAGTTTGTGCTGTACGAGGAAGGCGCCATCGCCAAGGGTATCCGTCGTGTGTCCGCCTACACGTGCGACCTCGCTGTTGAAGCTGAAGAACGCGGAGCCAAGCTGCAGGCTGAGCTGGATGCCATAGACAAGCTGAACGGCAACGAGTTCGTCGAGAGTGTGGCGGCGTTCAAGCCCGTCCTGGACCAGGCGCTGATCTCGCTGCCGTTGAAGGATAAACTTCGGAAGCAGGTGGACGGTCTCGTGAACCGTGTCAAGAAGATCAAGAAGGAGGCTGCTGCTGCTCGCGCTGCCAACGGCGTCCATGACGCTATCGGCGAGGCCACGAAGGCCAAGGAGGCGGGACAGGAAGTCGTCGTCGTCAAGTTTGACGTGGGTACGGACTCCAAGCTTGGCCGTGAGATGCTGGAGGCCATGAGCACCATCATCATTACGGGCAGTTTCATGATCTTCAGTACTGACTCGGACGCTAACAAGACGGCGGCCTTCACACAGGTGAGCCAGCACCACGTGGAGACTAAGCAGTTGGACGCCCGGAAGTGGGTAAACCACGCCATGGCCGTGATGAAGGGCAAGGGTGGCGGTAAGGACGCTCTTAACGCCACGGGTCAGGCTAAGACGGTGGAGAAGGTTGACGAGGCTGTGGCGCTCGCCAAGTCTTTTGTCCAGTAAGCAGGTGAGCGACGTCGTTACGCTCTAGCTGGTAAATGTCATGGATTCTTTTCCTGCCTACCACGTGGTCTACGTCTGTTTAAGTATTGCTTGTAGCTCAACTACAGTGTCAACCACTTTCTTCTGGTGGTCTTGAAGCTCCTGATACTCCCATCGCTCCACTTCGCTTAAGAATGGATCCTTTATCTGATTGTCAACGTCTTGAATCCCCAGTAGTTCCTCAATCACTGCAGCGCCGCAGAACGGAACGTAAGTTTCCGAATATCCTCCTTCATGGGCGAACACAATGCGTCCTCCACACAGTCGCTTGGCCGCCTCAATCAGTTCATGGGCCATGAATCGATACACGCTACTACTCAGAATCATCGCTGCCAACGGATCCGCATACGACGCATCAAACCCCGACGACACCAGCACGAAATCTGGTTTAAAACGTTCCAGCGCTGGCACAACGACGTTTTTAAATGCGTACTCGTATGCCCCCGACCCGGATCCTGGTGGTAATGGAAGGTTAATGTTGAATCCGAGTCCCTTTCCTTCTCCTCTTTCGGTAATAGATCCACTGTCTGCTGGATAATTGTTCGCTTGATGGAGCGACACAAACAACACGCGATCGTCGTTGTAAAAAGCTTCTTGGGTTCCGTTCCCGTGATGCACATCATAGTCCACCATGGCGATCTTCTTGATCTGATTCGAGTACTTCTCCAGCATATGCTTAGCAGCAATGGCTACATTGTTAAGTAGACAGAAGCCCATTCCTCTATTGGCAACTGCATGGTGTCCAGGTGGACGTGTAAGAGCGTAGGCAGTGTCCATTTGGCCATCCATCACCGCGTCGACAGCAGCGAGGACTCCTCCAGCCGAAAGCCTCGCAATGTCAAAGGCAAACTGAGAAAATGGAGCTTCCTCACCAGCATTCCCACCTTCTTCCCGTGCTGAAAGTCGCTCCAGCTCTTCCAGGTATTTACGGGCATGTACTCGCTCCAATTGTGCCTTCGAAGCGATCTGGGGCTTGATTGTTACAAGTTGATCCAACAGTCCCGATATCGCTAGCAGCGAATGGAAGCGGCGTTTAGTCTCCGCCGACTCCCAGTGACGAAATGGCTCTACCAACGCAGAGCATTGCTGGCTCCATGGTCGATGCCACAAGTAGCGCTCATCGTACACGTAGCCCACCTTCATTACAACTCTCCCAGCAAAAGTGCATCACCGCTTCAAGATCGCTTTATGTAGAACACACCATTCTGAAGAGGTGAGTGATGTACGATACACAAAAAGACCATCACTTTGCGAAACGGTGCTGGAGTGCGCAATGGACCGCCTGCATCAGGAGCTGGCGACTCTACCAGGGATAGCGCAGCTTGTAAGGACTACACATTGATATTTCTGCTCCTGCGCATCTTACGCAGTGTTTTCTTGTTGTAGTCGGCGTCACAGCTGCGCGATCTGCCGTGGAGAGTCAAGGAGATGGTGTTTATTGCCCTTTTTCGAGAGGTACGATAAACTCCATTGTCGTTGCATCTATACGTTTAGAGCTCATACGCAATGATCAACTACATGTACTTGATTGATGCAGCAAGTTTCGTCGAGTCCAGTGGCGGAGGAGCTTCAAACCAAGAGCAGAGACCGTAAACTGGAACGCAAGGCGGACAAACTTCTTGGCGACGTGTGTGTGTTTGCTGCAATTCTGCTTCAGTATGCAATGATGCCCTTATTAAGGATGTTTCCTGTTAATACGCTGATGTTAGAGATCGCGTTGTGATGCGGAAGAAGGAGGAGAGCTATCGAGCGGACTTTATGCAAGTGACTGCTGCAGAGCTGGCGGTACGTTGGCCTAAGTAAAGACATCAATTATGATTACCCAGGCTAAAGCGACTAGTATTTGCAGAGACTGGGGGCTCCAGCGTTGATTACGTGGCAGAAGCTTGTATTTGATAAGGAATGGTGCGCACAAGCGTTTCGACTGTTGCTCACGCGAATCAAATCGTCACGACGGAGTGTAGCTAGTGCTGTTAGCACCAATAGTTCGTCACTACTTGCAGCACGCTATGCAAGTGGTAGATCACGTCAGAGCGGAAGAAGTCGACATGAAATGGACAATAATTCACTGGCCAGCGACGATCACGGCGAGAGCCAAGACGACACCACTGACAACGATGAATTTGAAGGTCACACAAGGTTCCCCCCGTTAAATCCGACTCCAGATCCACTTCGTCGTCGAAAGAAAGGGGGGAGCAGCATTGTCTCCCAGTCCACCTCGAACAACAAGAACACGGGGCGGGAGAGGAATTTTGACACGACGATTGAGACGCCTTCCGACGATGACGAGCTTGATGGTTTTGTGAACGCTGAATCATCGGTGAGAAACCCCCAGATAGCGCGAACAACTCACCAAGCAGGGCCTAGCATCTCAGTCGAGAGGAGACCTCAAAGCAAACAGCCGTCGTTCTTTGCGTCAAAATTCACGAAACACGCGTTGCAAGCATTGCAAGAAGAAAATGCCTTGTTATCGAGCGAGAATGCCAAGTTGCGTGATGAAATTAAGCAGTTGGAGGCTCTGAATGCTGTGCTCCAGTGCGATAACTCCAACATCAGCTCGGTTGATGATCATCTGGATTCTGTAGAGTTTGCACAGAAACGAATGAGACTACTGCAAGCACAGAACCTTCAGCTCCAACGACAAGTATCTCTGCTACAACAGGCAGTAAAGGCTCATGAGAATGCGGAACTGAATCTGATATCTGCGCTGAACTACTGGCGAGGTGTAATTGAAGCTGGAAAGGAAGAAGCTAGAGCTGCCGGCGCCGATCAGAACGCGACAGATACTCCGTCTGAGCCAGAAGAGACTGGAACTCGACAGCCTATCAAGTGGATGCTGGCTGTACCGGAAAAGCTGATGAATGAACTGAAGCGTGTGGAGGGACAGATCCGAGGCGCAGCGAACACCGCGAACGCTTGCTATGAATCAAAGCTCCGTGTGAGTAACTTGTCAGCCTCATTCTTGCGTCACGAGGACACGTCACTGAGGATGAGTGAGATGAACAGTGGAGGATCGTTGAGTCTGGCACATTTACGAGTTGACAGAGTGAAGCAGCTAGAGAATGCGCTTGCTTCTGTGGCAGTACAACTGGACGAACTGAGCGCTCAAATGATGCAGCGTTTCCCTCCAAAAGTCTCAACTACTGATCCACTGCGCTCTAGCGCGTTTGAGCTGGGGAGAAGTGTGCGCGAATTGCTGCTTGAAGTTGGAGCTTTTGGTGTTGTGGTGCCAACTCCATCGACTCGAGATGCTGCTACAACAATTCATGATGGTGTTACAGCTGGTGATATCATGAAGGCGCTTTCATCGACTGCAAGCGTAAGAGGACCAGGGGCTGCCAAGGAGCGTGAAAAGCAAGCGAAGGGGCTGCTCAAGCAGCTACAGGCAAGACATAGAGCTGTTGAGAACGAACTGGTTGCTGCACGTAGAGAGGCCGAGTACTGGCGAACAGCATGGTGTACACAAGATGATATTCTCTGCAGATTGGCTAAGCGTGTTCGCGGCCTTGGACAGAAGAAAGTGGAGTGGTGCCAACATTATTTAGTGGCTCCCATGGCGAACTTGTCGGCGGTGTTTGCATCTTTTCAGCAAGTCTATGACGAAAATACAACTCGCCAGAATCCGTACTTGCCTCTGCTTGTGGAGACTTTAAGTATGGAGCACCCGATGCTGCAGGATGCACTGCAACAATGGCGAGATTATTCCAATGATGTTCAAGTGAAGATGAATGAATTAGTGGCAGACTACGAAGCCAATCGACTCGTTCTCCTCTCCTCGTCTGGAGATCCAACTACTGCAGTGTCCGCCGGTTCACTCTCCTCCACGAGTGAGCATGTTTTAGTGCGTTGAACTTTTGAGTGCTTTTGTTGCTTTCTAAAAAGATTTTTTGCCAGCACAAGGCAGGAATCTCTGACGGGAATATGGGACTCAAAAGTATCAATTGAAATGGGATGAATTACGTGGTGAATGGCGGGTCCCCCGCTTTTTCATTTGCGCTATGAAGGAGTTATTGGTTGTCCGAGCTGCAAATCCTAGTGCCCTGACCGTGAACTCAAGAGAACACCAAGTGGACTGAGTGATTGATGCCTTCAGGATCTCTGACCCGCCGTGCTTAGTCCTTGTCGACTTGAACGGCTAGAGCTGGGGCCGATGCGGCAGCAAGTGGAGCATCAAAGAGACTGGTCACGATTTGTTCGATCTCCGCCGGTGTCTTCCCGCATCTCGCGAGCTCCAGGACGAAATTTTGGCGTTCTTTGCCCGCTAGAACGTAGCGTTGGTCCGCAGCTCTTTGCGGTGGAGTAGTGACGCTCGCGCGGGGCTCCACGATCCTCCAAGCCTCCCACGCTTGACGATTCTGGTTTGCACACCTGGCTTCATAGCTGTCGTTGCAATGAAGGACATTCCCCGTGTGGCACGACACGAAGTACAGAGCGCAGTCTGAGTCCGTCTCCATGGTGAAGAGCTCCCACTCGCCAGGCTCTTTGGGGTCAAAGACGCATTCTCCACCAGCACGAACTTGGAGGAAGCGTCCATTGCGGCACGATTGAATGGCAATCTTGTCGTCACGGACACGACGTAAAAACACTTGCTCGTAGATATCGAGGTTATCGGTCAAGCAGCGAGCTTTCTTGGAGCCAAGAGGATTCTGCAAGCTTTTTCCTTTGCGGATTGACTGGAGGATCACAGGGACGTCGAACGGAATCTCGGTTAGATCCATTGTGGATACGAAACTCCCGGGTGCTGAGTACTTGAGCTGTAATTGGAAAGTGTGGTGAAGACCGAGGGTTGCCGACCTTCTACATTGGGATGACTGACCAGGACAGCTTGCGATCTATGGAAAGAATTCGGACCGTACGCAAATGGCGAGCAATTTTTTCATCGGCCATTGCATGGATTTATGCATCTGTACCTTCCATCACGTTGCATCATTGTTGTCGCCTGATGCATTCAGTTTCGATGCGGTATGCAATTCATGCGTCGTCGACGGTAGAAAAAAATCTTTCTCGGATCGAAAATGCATGCGCCAGTTGAAACTCCCTGATAGTTCTCTTAACTTGAAAGAACTTAAAAAAACGGGCGTTGCGGACTAGCCACGCAAAACGAGCTGATAATCGCGATATCAGGCCTTGATTCTCGATTGCAGGAGGATGACTCTCCTGTCTTTCTTCTCGTTGATAATAACAGGAGCATGTGATCTGGTGATGGATCCAAACGGGCCAACAGGTCGAGAAATATTGGAGTCTGTCTGCATGACGAGAAGACCCAGTTTCGAAGTGATTTGATTAGGACATGACCCCCCACCTCGATAGCAACCGAGTCTTGCTCATTTCGGGTCCTCGAAAAATGGAAAATACTTCTCTGGCAGCGTTGGCGAGTCGCGAGTTGGTGAACCGAGCCGAGCGGACCAACACCAAAGTGTTGGTTGTCTATGTACGTTCGGTTGGTTTCTCTGCAAAGCAAATGTTTGAATATAATTTCAACACACTGCGTAGGGCAGAATGGAGTGACGCCTTGTGGCTTGCGTCTAAAGGGTACACGGTCGACAGTGTATTTAGTGATGGACGATGTGCACAGGATCTATGAAAAGCGTCCATGCGAGAAAATGGCGTGTGAATGCTTTTCCTATCCATCTTTTTTAAATGATTTTTTAAAGAAACTTTTTACAGTAATATTTAACGATTGCTTGTACAGTACATACTTCAAAAAGAAACTGTTCACAATTCTTCATTTCAGATCTAGGCAGTCCGGCGACGAATGAAGTTGACATACCACATTCCAAAGGTAGAGATCTGCATTACAATGGAGAAAGATGTGCTCGACATGCTCACCGTCATCGACCGTGAGCTAATGCCCCGAAAAGATATTCGATGGGTCAAACGCACAGTTCGAGCTCGATGTGCTATTGCGGTCATTGAATACACTCGTAGCAAATGGAAACTCGTTTGGGGCTACTTCCGCAAGACCGTGACGGAGCGCTATAACATTGAAGTGTGGAATGCCCACTTACTGGATACCAGTCTTGTGGCTAGGGCAAACAAGCCGCTGGAGCGGTTCCACCGTGATGTGAACCGATCATTTCCAATTTCGCATCCATACATTGCAACTTTCGTCCAGGTCATCAGACCTCAATTTGGACCAATTGCAATTAAACCATCAATCTCTGAACATTTCGTCTCAAAGCTCGGGATCCTTGCACAGGGACGGCGAAAAAGAGGGAATCGCCAGAACGGAAACAAGAGGAAAGGTTCTAGAGGCGCAGGTAAAGAACGGATCGAGCTACCTGATCCTGTGAGCTTCGATAGGGCAGATGCTGCTGATGACTCCGAGAGCAAGGACGAGACGGTTGAGAGCAACGCTTCTTCTGTCAATGGAATTGCTAGTGGCCTCAAGAGTGATATGGAGGAAGTACGAGGAAGCGTTCGTTTGAGCAGGGTGAGTACTGTGATGTCAACGAAGACGGTCTGCGTTGTCATAGGACGTGGTGCCGTTTAGATACCAGAGGTTAGCGTAAGCTCGACAGCATCACTAGCTTTGTGGTAGGGGGTAGAAGTAGCGAGTGTTTCGGACGCTACGGCTAGGGACTCCCTGACGCAAAACATTCATAGTATATTTTGGCTGTGCTAAGTAGGCAGGTCTTAAAGCATTTTCTGATATCTCTGTTTGAGCAAAGATTGTCTGGTTTTTCTGCTAAACCGACATTCTTCAGAAAAACTGACATGTGGGTTTTGCTGCACGCATGCACGCAGTGGCAGTTTATGAGATTGTTGTTGAGGAGAAGACATTAAACAAACGACCATATATTGCAATAACAGCTTGGAAGTTGACACCAACTTACTACGGGTCGGGCATGGCGGTTAGGTCGCCATAATCATCAGACCCAATCACACGAGCAGACCGGTATACCGTATACTGGTCTGCTCGTATACTATACGACCCGGAAAATAGTCATATGTAGCAAGTATTTGTATGCGTTTGTTCTGCGCGTACTTAGTGGAGTAGATTTGGTAGTACAAAACTGTTTTTCCTGCCGTGTAATCATGGCGACGAGCGCCACTTCGAGCGATCAAACAGATCTTGCAAGACAACGCGGAGTCCGTCAGGAGTAATGTGATAGGCGACCGGGCTGTCAATATGTATTTGTGTGGAATTCGCTGGCTGGCCCTCCTCAACCCCTTCAAATTCACAAAGTGTACCGGTGTACTCTCCAACAACGTCGCCCACATCCAGCTCAGTAGAAATACCCCAGGCCGACGCGACCTGTGTTGTACAGCTTTAAAGTGTCTCGAATTCTTGGTGTGTTGCTGCACTTTGCGTCCAGCTTAAAGCATTCGTGCGTGCAGTACACGTGACAATGCACATTGCTGCATGTATCCATGAAGCAGTCGCCAGAGCAACTGCACATGTTGTAGTCTCCGATGTCTTTAAATGAATCCCTACAGGATTCAAACATTCGTTTGATTTGTAGAATATCCGTAGACCAGGGCACTTCATCGGGCATGTGATTTGTATCCACGGTTGGCTCAGAGTAGACTGGTCTTCTTGTGTGTAGTTCCCGAAGCTGTGTCATCACACCAGGTATTTTTAATATAGCTTTCACTTGCTTTGATTGTGTGTGCGAGATGAGTGTTGGTGCCACAACGAGTAATACCGCACAGCTTCTGGTGGCGTCTCTTACGAGTACGAGAACGCGGAACACTCCACGTACCAGCCCTCTTTTTGGCTTGGTGCCAAATTTTAGAACGCATCCATCGAGTAGGTAGTATTTTGAAGTAGGAGTCTGCTTCTAGTAGTTCGTCCATCGTAGGGGGCTCATCAGTGCATGTGCCCGCCGATTTGGCAGCACATTCCGCCTTTTGTGATCGTCACATGCGCCTGCAGTTCTGTTTCATCGCACTTCTCCAACGCCAGGTTCACCCAGGTCTGGCGCAACAGGAGTCTGGCTGCTCGAAGAAGATTCCGGATCAGAGTACGCGAGGTTGATCACGCGCTCTGGCACCACGTCTGTACAGGACGCCGGCGTGCCCACCGCAGCAGCAAACCCTCCGTCATGCGCACTCTTCGTAGACCTTTCACCACTTTTCGCGGGTCCTTTGCGTAGTTTCGCAGTAGTGGTCTTAAATGCTTCGTCAATTGTGTCGGATAGCGCCTTGCAGAGAGCGCTGGCCAGGATTGGATGGTCATAAGAACCTTCAACCATCTTGTACGAACGCAAAGTGCGCCAGTTCACTGTACTGATCCTCAGGCGGTTTCCCTGGCTGTCCTGGCGTCGCCTCATCAGATAAGTGAGTGGTAAGGGCTCCCCTGTGTCCAGCGAGACCGGCAGTGGATTGCCCGGGCTAGTATCAATGCTCAGCACAACTGCGACGCGAAGACCGCGAGGGTCCCCACATACAAAGCGCCGCAAGTAGTACTTAACTACATCGCCCGGATTAAGTGTCTCTGGTGGTAGTTCTTCCAAGCTCAGGTCATGCATGATCGTCTTGCACGGCCGCTGCTGCGGCGTACGGCCCGTTGCTCCTGCTTCAAAATTTCAAATGCTTGGAATGTACGTTTTACTTTAGATTCACTTTCAATCCATGCTACTTTTGCGTCACATTGTGAAAAATCACTCTACAGCTACATTAGGCTGCAGCTACTTTTCAGTATGTACTTCAGGATGCTACAGCCAGACGGTGAGGGGCGTTCTTAACAGAGGTAGAATTGGTGTACGGTGCAACCTTGGCGAGATGTGCAAGCGATAGGCGGGTGCACGGTGCAGCACGGCGCCACGGTTCCATCAGACCTTTGAAAATAAAAATGAACCGTTCATCTGACATTGTTTCCCTAATTTTGCGTTTATCTATTGCTACGCGCTCAAACGGGCAAGCGTGGATCTAGCTAAGAAACGCGCTCCTTTGGTCGTGGCGTGACGGAGGGAGGGTAGTCTAGGATGCTGCGAACCGTTCTCTACCTTGAGGGAGCTCTGTTGGCGCTAGGTATTCTATGAAGGACGCGCATCGAGTGTCGGTTAGTGTGGCGACCTGTCGATTTTAATGCAAAAATCTTAGTTTTAGTGTGAATTTCTGGCCGTGCACATCGTTCACATATGCACTTCGTTCACAAAGGAGAACGCCTAACTGACACTAAACAGTACAGCCTTGGCATAATGCGTTTGCGTCAGCACAACAAACGTGTGTCAGTACTGCAAAGTGCTGTGCCAGCACAATAGAAAGCAATGTCCCTGTGCACTGCGGGGAGCGCACAAATGGGGGTAGTGGTGGACTGGAACCAGCCAGCCAGCATTCGCTTTGCGATCATGTGTCACACAGAACTTTGAAGGGCTAAGCGACGCCTTTCTCCCCCGCCAGTCCCACTTGAGCGACCATGCCAAAGCGGGTGAGCTGTCGGGAAATAGCGCTGTCAATGTCGAACGACTTCATGCCTTCTAGAACTGCGTCGGCTTCGACGTCGGCCCAGCCGAAGCCGACGCAGCTCTAGAAGGCATGAAGTCATTCGACATTGACAAGAGTCAATCCCTTGCCAGCACCATTTGCCCTGAAGGCGACCACAAGATGCGTTACAGGCTGCTCGTGTGCAGCTCGCAAGCCTGCGCCGAGTCCAGCGAGTTTAAGTGCCCGTGGAGAGGAAAGATCGTTACGTGCTCGACCACTGAGCACGCAGCGATTTTTCAGATCGGAGACTACAACACTACCGTGTCGTTGCCCAAGCGCAAAAAGCTGTCTTCGACCCAGAAGGCATTCTGCCGCGAGCTAGCCGATAACCATCTCCGGCCAATGCGGATTCGTCATGCGTTATCGCGGAAGTTTTCTACACCACTGAACGAGCTCCCGTCCCTAAAAAGTGTACAAAACTTTGTAAACCACTACGGCCGTACATGCCTTGAGAACCACGACCGCGTGGACGAACTTAGAGCCTGGGCGCACGCCCACGCGTTCAGCGGCGACGAGTGGATGACTGAAACATTCACGTTTGGATGGCAGTCGGAGGATGGGGGTAAGCCCGTGGTGGGCAATGGATCGGACGATAAACCGTTCATTATCGGGTTATCCACCAAAGCACTGATTCTATGACTTATGGTGCCACCTGAAAGTTTCATTCCCCATCTCGACTATACCTACAAGCTGAACCAGTGTGATTACCCTGTGTTGGTCGTGGGGGTGCCAGACCGGTCGCGCCGATTTCACTTGGTGGCGTTATTCGTGATATCGCAAGAAACTACAGCAGTCTTCCAGGCTGCCCTAAGTTCTCTATGCCGCCATTACTACTGGATCATCCAACACGATCTAGTGGTACAGTACGCCATGGCTGACGGCGACAAAGGGCAGTGCAATGCGCTCGGCGCCGTTTTCGGAGGCAATCCTGCGTACTGTTTCCTCATGTGCTTCTTCCACGTAATGAAGAAGGTCCAGGCCGCTATTAAGCCATTTCCCGCGAGTGTTGCAGCTCCTATTCTACGTGAAATCTACGGTCTACACTTCGCCCGGACCAAATCAGAATTTCTTACGTTGCGGTATGCAATGGTGAAGCGTTGGGTGCGCTACTCGGGGCTACACCCCTTCGCCAAGTACATGTGCGGGCAATGGTTGACGGGGTGTGGCAGGCGTTCGCTACGCCTAGCGGTTACGCAACTACCAATAATTCAGCAGAGACGTTCAACGCTTTATTAAAGCGGGACTATACGCTACGCCGCCGTCTCAAAATGGGCTCTCTACTTAGAGAGCTCAGTTCCTGCTGCGAAGGCCAGTCAAGCAGCGCCCGGGCATTTGAATTTGGTGTGCTCCCAGCACAAACCCTCGCGCGTCGTGTATCCGAGTTGCTACGTGCAAAACTGCTAGGTGTTGCGGCAGGGCAAAATCTCGCTGGTTTGAGTGCTGGAGGGCCGTGTGTTGTTAGGGTTATTTCATTGCCTGCTCCTCGCGTCGTGTGGCACCAAACAAGCGCAGTGAGGAAGGTATCGTGGTGACAGCTCAGCTCGGGGCAAACTATGCACGTAAAGAAGTTGAAGGGCAACCCGTGGGCGGCTGGCCTGTAGATGTTGATAGACAGTATTGCCCATCTGGTCACTGTTTTGTTTTCGGCACGTGTGTTCACGTCATTTTGCCCTACGTGCCACTGCACACGTAGACAGCAGCGATCGAGAGATATTTGTGAGCAGACGCGGAGAAGTGGCTGTCTTGGATGGGGTCGGTCGTGCGCGTCGTATTGGGCCAGCTTTAAGCTACAAGTAACCTAGTAGCTAGGTTGCTAGCTATGTATATGTGTCTACTTAGGGAATATCTTCACTAAACACGTGAGGGATACCGTCAACTAAGTCCAGGATAGTTACTATTTACGTATTCTTTACTCGTACATAGTATCATTTACCTCACGGCGTTCCCGATCCACTTCTGAGCGAGGAAAAGCATTTATCACAACTTCCGCACACGTATTTGATTGAAATCACTAGTATCGACTGTAATCTACATACATAAGTTTGTATAAGGCACTTATCTGTCTGCTGGAAGTCGATCAATGTTATACCAATCGTTATTGACATGTATTAGCAATGTAACATTACGTATGCTTTGATTGGACTAAGTCTGGCTACGTAGGAGCTTATTGCATGATGGCGTTCGACTCGTCGTCCCCCGTAAGTTCTTGCCAGCATTCATCACATGCGCACTTAAACCACGTTTCGTTCCCGTGGTTGACGGTAATCTGAGCGCCCGCCTTCACGTCCTTTATCAACTTTACTAGCACCTTCACACTAGAGCGTGTCTGCTGTTCTATGAAAGCTGCGTTGGGGTCGCACGCGTGACTGATAAACCGCGTCATACTACCACAGCGCAAGGCCTCCACGTAGACGTAGTTTCTCCTCGTTGACTTCGCATTGTATAGTAAGGTGAAGCCACTGTTCTGTTTGACAGCCTGATCTGGTTGCCCGGTGATAATAGCAGGAAATTCGCTGAGTTCTCCACAATATTCGTCCACCGCATCGCCAATATCTAGGTCAGTAGTTCTGTAAACTCCAAGGCCAACCCGGCCAGTGTCAAACAACTTGAGAGTGTCGAGAGCGCGTGGTGCGTTGCTGCACCTAGCTTTTAGGTTGCAGCACTTAGAAGTACAGAAGGTCTCAGTAGCGACGTTCCGGCAGACGTCTCAGAAACAGTCCCCGATGCATTTGCAGGCGTCGAACTTCCCGATGTCTGGGAAGCTGACCCCGTTGACCTTGCACGCATCAATCTTCTCGACGTCGTCCGGCCAGGGTACTTCTCTTAGCAGCACGCGGATCTCCTTAGTGTCGGGTCCGGGAAACTTAGGTCGCCTATCGTGTAGATTCTTTAGACGGCATTTTACTTCTGGAGAGCGTAATATAGTCTGTATCTGAACGGCTTTCACCGTTTTTGCGTGGTATATCTGTGAGCCACTGCTCGTAACGGCACACTTCGCCAGATCCCGCCTCTTTCTCGATCTAGTAAAATTCGAGTGCCCGTTCTGTTTCTTCGCCTGGTGGCAGATTTTGGAACGGGCGTAGCGGCTCGGAATTGACTTCAAGTATGCCTCCGCCGGCTTCTCGTCCTTCATGGCTACCTTAGCACTCGACTCTGCCTCACGTGTCACAGCTTGCGCCACTTCCACCTGGTTGACCGTACTCTGTGCACCCGCAACCGCATCAGACGGCTTCGCCTCCTCGTCTTCGGACGACACCAAAATAATAATCTGAGTAATATACGGTGTTTGACCTTTTTCCTCACTCGCTTTGTATTCGTATGGTGGTTCGTCATGTATTATGTCAGGCGTCGACATCGACGTCAAGTCGCATATGCCCTAGCAGGGTGATTGAACAGGTTCCGGGTCCGGTGCCTGCGATCCGTACTCGTCTGAGGCTGGGCTCTCTGGTACAATTTTGTCGCGCATGCCACGAAGTGCCTGACGAACGGACTCCATGGAGGCGTCCACAGCCTCCTCTAACGCCTGCTTAAGTCTCCTCGCCCGCATCGGAGCGTGATATGACCCAGATCCGAGATGGTATGTTCGGATTTTCCGCCACTTAGTGGCCTCTGGCTCGAACTGGTTGCCGAAGCAGTCAGCAACCCGTTTGGTCATCATATCCAGCGGGATGACATCACCCGTGTCGACAGAAATCGGAAACTCTAGGGTTTTCGACCCTGGTGACGGCTGCAACGCGATGATCTTTAAAATCTCCACTCACGAACGCGCAGCAGTAATACTCAAGCGTCTCCCCCGGCTGCAGGGTCTCCGGTTGGAGCTCATCTGCGCTGAGTCCCGGCATCGCCAAATTGCGTGTGCTGAACGCGCTAGCAGCGCGAGTGGTGGTGCTGGTCGGCGGCGCTGATCCGGAAGATTTTCTTTTGCTATGGAGACTGTACTGTGGTTTCCACCCAACCCTAGTGAGCATTCAGAGCATATTCATACTAAACATCCGCATTGTACCATAAGGCGGTACCAACCGACCCCTACGTTACATTCAGAGGACATTCAGACTACATCGGCGTTTGTGATGCTGCAGCGTCACCGCACCTCGAGCACACCTACCCCATTGTGCGCAGCCAGGCAGATGCCAGAAAGGCATCGACAGATTTCTACTTGTGGATTTTAGATTTCCTCCGGGAAGATTAGGCCAATGGCCTGATCGTGTGTTTTTCACGTTTGCTCTTCCAGTAAATACTGGTGGCTTATTTATACATGTACAAAACCCAAATTCCGAAATAGGAGAGGTCAG
This sequence comes from Phytophthora tentaculata, assembly GCA_033557915.1. Taxonomy (NCBI): domain Eukaryota; phylum Oomycota; class Peronosporomycetes; order Peronosporales; family Peronosporaceae; genus Phytophthora; species Phytophthora tentaculata. The sequence continues at coordinate 5,227,606 of JAUCEA010000007.1, read as the reverse complement.
ACGGAAAAAGCCGTCACAGTGTACAAGAAAAATTGTCGTGACACGACAAATTACTGTAGGTCGAACGGCGTATTGATAAAGAATCGTACTTTCCGAGCACAACCGTAGGTTGAAATAGTTAATGATCACGCTTATTACTTTTATTTTAGAAAAATGTTGTGCTTGGCGGATGCGGACTGTGCTGGATCCGACGTTCATGTTAACGAAAGGAGCTACCCGGCGTCAATGTTGACGACGCGAACTGCAATGACATCAACATCCGTCTACTTGCTCTGCAACAAATGTTGATGAAGTTTATTTCGTCAACACTGAGGTGATTTGTCCACCATGTAGGAAAAAGGCCAAACACCCGTGCATGTAAAATAATGTACATGTACAGGCCAAGCTATCGATTTTGCTGCATAGAAATGCACTATCGGCGAGCAGAGCTCGCCGAGCACTATGGGCATTGCCATCGCTAATGGCATTTTGGTGATAAAAAAACTGTTTTATTTGGAGTCACTGGGTAGCCACCAATTATAGCTGCACAACGTGTAGAAGATCGGGAAGTCCAGACCAGAATATCGCGGAGACAATATTGTAATAGTCGGACGCATTGGACCGTACCGTACAATTTCCATCAGTTGGGCACGGATCCCAGTCCACGAACAGCAGTGTACATGTACGGAGCAATGCTCAGGAGTATGCTGGGAAGCATGCTCACGAATACGCGAGATCTTGTGTACATGTACCGGTACATGCATAGTTCCTTGAGGGCACCGACGATTCATTCATAAATTCTAGTTAAACTCCTCGCAACCGCAGCCCCCCCCCCCCCCACACGATGAAGTTTGCACTCGCTATCGCTTTAACGGCCGCTGCCATCACTTCATCGACCGCTGCTGATGACGACTGCTATTTTGCCTGCTTCGCAGTGCATAGGCCTGTTTGCGGCTCCGACGGCGTTACATATTCCAACTCATGCTACTTGTCCCGTGCGTCGTGTAAGAGTAAGAACGAGACCACCGAGGTGGGGGATGGAGCGTGCGTACCCGGGATGTTGGCAGTGCTCTCAACCGAAAAACCAAGCACTGAAAACGCTAGCCTTTCCGCGGACTGCCCAGATGCGTGCTTCGACGTGTGCGATCCTGTGGTTGATGAGAATGGCGTCGAGTACTCTAATGAGTGCTATATGCAACGGGCGAAGTGCAAGGAGATCAGTGACAACGACAACAAGCGTCGTGATACTTCTACTCCGGGTACTCAGCGCAAACTTGCCTTTGCTCCCGATTACAAAGGGCCGCGGTGTGGAGACATGCTATGCCCTGATAACTATGCCCCTGTGTGCGGCTCCGATGGAGTGACATACACCAACGAATGCAACTTGGGTATCACTAGGTGCAACCACCCCAAAACATCACCATGGTGGGAAATGGTATTTGCCCGGCACAGGAGCAGCAGCAATAACTCCAGTCGCAGCCAACACTGTACTAGAATCGATAATTTAGAATTCAATAGAGCGTAACAAAATTGAATACTACGAGGTGGAGTGTGTACTTGAGTATTCCAAACTCGAGATTACAGTAAAATATGCCGTAAAAAGAAGCTGTGCAATTAACAGTCACACAGTGTTCTTCGTGAATCGAGTCGATTTACAGATCTACCGATACTTGGCTGTGCAACAATGTGTTCAGAATTACCCGGCAGTATGGTGGATTTTGGTAGCACCACGTACCGCAGTAAATTTTCGTTGGTGGGGGTATATATGTTATGCTTCACATTCCCTTCGAGCGGGTAAATACGCCGAGAACAGTATGGTAACCCTGTTGATATCTTGTGAGTATCATTCCAGTTCTCGCTGCTGGAGGTACTTCGATGATGAAATTGCCACTGACTGTTCATGAGCCCTTTATTTTAGTTCTCGTATCTTGAAGAGTAGATGCATTGTCAGCCTTAGTTCGTGGGCAATAATTAAAACCTAGTGACAATCTGCTGACAGGCCTAGTGACGTATAAAAACTGCTGGAAACATAGTGTCTGGTGCATTCAGTACTACCACGCCTAGTGGCAATTAAGACGCCGCTGAGGATCTAGTGAGTTTTATTGATTAGTAAGAGTGACCGTAAAGATTAATACACACTTGTACTCAATAAAAAAGGTAAGTTAGGAAAGCAAGTCTAGTCATCATCTTTTGTTTATGAAAAAAACGAATATGCATCATCTAGCACCGAGTAAATACGCTTTTCTAAAGCAGCGAGCAAGACGATCGCAAAGCATATCTTCTTCATCACCATTCCCAAAGCGAACTCGCCAAACAAGATACCCGTCTTCCATGCGGACCGAAATCACCTGACCGGCTAGGTGCTCGCCCTGCTTGCCTCTTTCAGTGTCCAGCTCAAACTCTGATATTACAGGTCGCATTAAAGGTCTCCCACAATCCTTGATAAACGATTCCATTAGCGCTTCCACGCTGTAAGGGTCTTGTCCGTCTGACGTATTCCGATCAACAGTCATTGCGCCTCCTCCTTTGCGCGGCCTGCCTGGGAGACGGCGTACTGGCACTTGAGAAATCGCCACATTTAAATCGAAAAGCTCCAACATTGCCAATGAGGCAACCGTGTGAGAACACACCCAGCCTGTCTGACCAAAGTTTTTGCACGTGCAACTAAGGTTATCGCGGATGAACTCTATCTACACATGTAAACAAATGTTACAGTAATGTGTTAGTAAACTGTGCAATCAGTATCAAAAGGTAACAAGGCAACGTACATTCTTGCGAGTCCACGCTGTAGCAGCAGCAAACTTCGTGGTGCGTGATATAGCATTTTCTCGTAAAAAAAATTGACCATGTGCAGCGATTGAAAATCAAAGCGCAGCGAATTTGCTGTGCATGTCTTGGGAATATTGCCCTCGAGTAACCTGCGGAAACTAAGGAGGTATTATAAAAAACTTAGTTCGTTGCACACAATAAATCTGACATAATAAAAAGGCAAACCTCCGGATTCTTGGTGTTGTCACTGCGCTGCCTGCCAGCGACTTTTCTGATATCATCGCAGCTCGTGTGTTAAACACAAACCCAGTCAGCTTCTTTCTCTTACCAGTTCCTTCGTAGACTCGGGCATGGCTCTTCTTCTCGCTACAAAACTCCTGCTTTTACTATCATGGTAGCTGATATCGGGCCTGAATACACTCGAAGACAGATAGACATTACCATAATAAGAATCGACTGGAGCTTACCTTCGCAGAAGTGACATATTGGGTCCGTTGAAAGACGAGTTCCATCATGAATCAGAAGACGTGGTAAAACGAGATTCAGCACTGTCGCAGTCGGCGCTCTTAAATTCTCTGCTGCAATGATCTTGATGGCAGCGTGGTGACTCTCAATTGACTGCTGACTTGGCAAAACACCAGGAACACCGCTTGAATCGACGTGCCAGCGCGACCAACGCTAGTCTAAGTAGATAATCTCAAACCATTCGGCAAAAGCGACCTCACCCGTGCTTTTCCAATTGGCTACAACCACTTTGCCGATAGCTCGAAACTGAGCGTGTGATCGAGAAAAGTGTAAATTGTAAATTTGAGCCTTGATTCCGTTCTCATACGCCGCCTTGTCGTTCAAAAGCGATTAATGTTTTCTGCAGTTTCGGATAAGGTGAGGCCAACAGGTCAGTATTTTGGCATCTGACCAAATAGCTTCCACTGCTGTCGCAATAGCGTCGGCATGATCCATACTGACTATTCCCGGCTTGATGCCGCACCCGAAAAAAACATACCAGCCCTGGTAACAGTCGAAAATAATCGTTCGTAGGCGAATGCACACTCTGACCGCACGAACATGTTTGCCCACGGCCGAAAGCGATGGACATAGGCGCCATTTTCATACTCAACGCTTTCTGCCCCAATATCGACGTGAACCCACCCGCCAAATGCAACTTGTATGTACCATCGGCACTAACCGCCAGCTCTTCGCACTGTTGGGTTGCGGCACGATTTAAATTTTAAAGGACCTCAACAGACGACACAATGACTTTCACCGACTCCATTTCCTTGCCCGTCCCATCGACAAAACGACGTTGAAACACGTCGAGAACTAGTGTAGTATTGGTCTCATCTTCAGCATAAGCGTGAAATGACTCCGAGGACTGGCACAACTTGGTGCTAGACCACTCGTACGTCTCAGTAAATGTCTTAAATCCCAGTTTCCTTTATAGCGCCGCTTCAAGTACTCCTTTCGGTTCTCGAGAGCTCAAATATCGGGAATTATTTTCAGACGCTCTGGTTGGTTCATGTACTTGTGGAGCAGAAGATTGCTCGTCTTTCCAGCACTAATTCCAAGCATGAGAATATTGTCGATTTCTTCTTTAAGAATCGGATGGTTCCCCTGCTGTGTAGTGTTGCGTACTGTGGATGCGTGATCGCCAGCCTCTAAAAGCTGGAAGATTGCTTGGCCTGCGTGCCGCGATATCTCCAGAATTTTGAGAAAGTGAGCACTCCTCGTGAGACCGGCATCGATACCGCATACCAGCTCTTCCTGTGGTACTACCGCTTCCGTAGCGATCATGCCAGGTACAGTGGAACGAGTTTAAAGAATCTCGCGCAATTTCTGCTTCACGAAGTGAGTCAAACGTTCCAGCCACTGAAAATACCATGCGTGGCTTCCGTCGCTTTGAGCTGCTAACAATTTCGCCTCCATAGTCCGTTGACGCGTAGCTACCCGTCTCGTTGGCTTCGTCATCACTCGGGCAGTTGCTAGCCGTTTCGTAGCTCTCCTCGTCGCTGAGAACTTCAGTATCGTCGCTGAGTACTTCAGCATTGTCGCCGAGATGGTCTCCCCGTACTTCATCGTTAGCGCGCTTCCTCGCCATCTTCCGAAAGTCTGTGGCCACCCGTCCACGTTTATGTTAAGTTCGAACTCCATCCGAACTTAGTGGGGGGATCCCAAGATTACAATACTGTTGTTCGTACTTACACGATAGTTGGCCCTGTGATACGTTAATCAGATCGAACTTTAAAGGTTTTAGAGGGTCTCTGAATTTGCGTACCTACGCGATTCTCTACATAATGTACACATTAATTTTTTAACTGACTTAGTACACACGAAATAGGCAAACTGTGAGCTAGCCATTTCATTGTGTACCAGATAACCAAGCGGTTACACTGCTATGTCTGAACACTCTGTCGTGTAGGAACACGCCAGAAATGTAATAGCACACTTCCACATCAAAAACACCTACTGAGTTCCGATAACTCAGTCAGGCTTTAATGTGGGTATATAACCTGAAGGCCCAGGAACTACCCTACCAGGTTGGGGTTTCCTATGTGTACTGTGTGCCCTGCTAAGCAAGCCACCGATGACTCAACACTACTAGCCACAAGCAAAGGCTAGAGTGTTCTCTCTCGCTCTCAAATATACCCCGCGGTCCCTATAAAGATAGGGTACCGGACGTGTTTCAGACCTGACACGGGGGTGCCGGAGCTATATTCCGAACGGTAAGTAATATATGGATAGCGTACAAACTTATCCAACACACAGCGATGACTCGATATCAAATACACGGCCAAATCTACCCTCTTATCTCTTGACCCTGCCGGGATGAACACTAAGCTACCACCAGTAGGAGTGTTCACCGACAGTCATATCCAGGCTACCAGAACTATCCCGCCACTATCAGCGGAAAGGAAATACACCACTTGGACGCTTCATCAGTCACTGAATGAGCAGATCCAGCCCAACCGTCGGGTGCTCAAGGTGAGGAATTTCAGCAGATCACAGATCATCGGAGGGCCCCCTTCGTTAGTCGGTGTCTGGGCACTGGTGGGAAGTTGGATCTGGCAATCACGCAGATTTTTCTTGTTCCGCTACACCACAACAACACTCGCGCTCTTGATCGCAATGTTCAACTGTCAGGCACATGACGCCCCAGTATCCGGCATACTCGCGCCTTCCCGACATTGTTTCCTCGACGACATTCCCGACGCTCTAGTACCCACACACTCGCGCTTTCAATCTTCAAGCCACCGACATTAGCCAGTTCTTGCGCTTTCCGGAGCTTGATGTATGAGTTCCGACCGGAGCGCTGGGCACCACCACGCTCTTGGCCATCGCCGCGCGCCGTACGCCATCTTGGATCTTGAACCTCTTCACCTACCCGAGCACTAAAGTTAACTTTTAGGCGATCTCAAAAGCGGTGTACATATCACCGACTCAACGCGATTGTATCCACGAAGTTTTGACCTCATCGAGATTTACGCTATATCAAGTATATGACATGCGACTTCAGTCATACCGATGACGCAAGTACTGACCATGAGCCGCTGACACTGCAGGGGTCCGATGAGGCACCAGAAAACGCTAGGGAATGTAGACTCTGGTCAGAAGCTAACACATTAAAAAATACCTGATTTTACTTCGCTCTTATAAAGTGGTCTTCATCAGCTCATATCAACAGATCTGTAGATAATCGGCACATCGCGTAGAAGTATCCCCGCTTTTATCAACGCTCCGTTTTCATGTAGACAGTCCAAGTAGATCATCCAAAGAGCAAATTACCCCATTGATTGGTACACAAGGTGAGCGCAGAAACCTGACGGAAGACTCGGTTACCTCCTCCGTTAGTCGGTACTTCGGGCGCAATGTGCAAGAGTGCCACAGTGACCAGCCATTTTCGCAGAACCAATTCACCACACTGCTGCCTAAGCCTCACCAGTAACAAGGCTATTGTCGCCCGCACGCGCAAACAGCACTGCGCTGCATCCGTCGCTGACCTTGTTTGTGGTGCGACGCTGTGGTTGGTGTCAGTGCTTAGTCCTCCTCCATTTCACTTTTTCGCGATGAAGTACGGACTCTACCCAGTCGACGAGCGCCAACGGGTGCTAACGACAGGGAAGGACCGCCAAGACTGGGCTCTGACGACAAAGCTGAACGACATCGTCTATTCTACCGCTGCTCGCTAGGTCCTGCTTGCGCGAAATACTGACCTCTGAACTACAACCACGAACACACGTGGGGGGAAGCGGCGCGTGGGCTCACACCTGAGCATGACGGCTATATGATTGCACTATTGTATACTAAAACTAAACGATACGTTAGATGAACTTTAGCTGGTTTACGACGTCGATGCGCCCGCCCAGACTGCTTGCAACGCTCTTGCTGCTGTTTGCTTTTCTCTTAAGAGACCCGTGCTGAGTCTAGAAAGTTGAGCGCAAGGTGTGGAAGGTCCAATCCACGCAAAATGTACGTCGGCAAGATAATGCAAGCTCAAGCTCAGCGCAAGCGGATCATCTACTTCGACAAACAAATAAAAAAACTCAATCTACTCAGTAGACGCACTTGTGGATGGAGTCATCGAGAGCGTCGGGCTGTAGCCGTTTGCGCAGGTCCCTAAAATCGGGAATCTCAGCATTATCGCTTGCATATACACGCAAAGGCTGGAACACGCTGAGTTTCAATGGTGGACGAACGATGCGGAAGCCATCGACAACATCGTGATTAGACTACTTGACGTTTTAATGGTCGCCGGCGTCTCCATGTTTAACGTGATAGTTGTGTGTGTGACAACACCTCCCTTCATAGAAATGTGAAAAAATATGTTGGCGGGCTGAGAACGCGGGTCATCCAGCTCACTCCGTACTTGCCCACGTTAAGCCCAATTGGAAACTTTTCGTTTTCCTGTCCAAGGTGAAGACATATCTGGCAGCGAAGCGCGATGTCATTCTCCATGCTCTCCGGCTTAAACAATGGCAGCTTACCGGGCAAGCTGCCTCCTGCGTGGGGCTAGGTACAGCATGAGTGTCAAGGTGACCCGGGGTTGTCTGACAGTGAGGTTGCTCATACTCTATCCTTTCATGCGGCCATGCTCGGAGGTCCTGACAACAGCATGTCTCAGAGGTGATTAGTACATCGGGCTTTGGTGGATAAGATTTTGCTATAGGTAGCTATTGTTTCAATTTTGACTTCTATTAATCTGACCTTTAAATGGTGACTATAAATACCCAAATTTACTGAAATTTAGGCGGTTGTGATTCTTAGTCTCCTTTTACCGCGGCTACGACGATAAACCATCCCAAGGCCTCGTCTACAGTCCTGCTGAAAACCTAGTTAAACACTAGGTTTTCATTATGGTCACTAGGTAGTAATACTAGTCACTAGGTATTCAGTAGTAATTTGGGCTCACTAGGTGGGTCAGTAAATTTTCACTAGGTTTTAATATTTTTCCTTAGTTCGTGCACTTCCATGCACTTGCGCTTAACGTTTATTCCGATAGTTATGTATCACTTGTTGTTGCTTTAAAGGTGTAGATAATAATAACCAAGTTTAACTTAAAAACAACTCCGAGTAAGTTAAAACTATCACCAACGTTGACTACTCAAAGCGTTCTTTTAGATACATTGCAGAGAAACGTTAACCTTGTTGCGCCAACTGCGGTCTAACAAAAAAACAAAGTAGCATATATACATATAATATTTTTCACACATTTTTGTGTTCCGGTATGACTTAATAGTCCAAAACTCACTCCGAGCTCTTATAGGTGTCTGGCGACCATTTTCACTTCATCATCGTCAGGATTGTAGTGGTCCTTAATAGTTTCTGGCTCGCTCTCTTTCCAGTTTGTTTTCTCGATAAATTCCTTAATCGCAGATTCGGGAAGTAGCCCAAGATTGAGACACGGAAAATCAAAATGGCTAGGCGATGCACCCAAAATCTCCGTCGGTCTCAAACCAACATAGTTCGGGAAAGCTACTCGTCCAGCAATCAGAAAAAATAGCTTTTCATTCGAGAAATAACGGAGCCAAAACCTGTCCGCTAAACGCCATGAAACGATCTCTCTGGTCGATCTCATTAAGTTTAATGTGGCTGAACGCCATACCAATCTCATCGATCACGATAAACACGGGGCCAACTTCAGTTGATTCGTCAAGTCCTTTAATACATTCGTGTGGGCACAATAGGGTGGCAACTTTTCTGGAGCGAGAGCAGAGGGTCGAAAACCATAGTTTTCGTCGTAGTAACGGCCGATCTCGTCAATTGTATTCTTTAGCGCCATCATGCCGTCAAAGTCTCCATTTGAGTCCAGAAGCTGTTCCGGATTTTAATCGTGTGACAGCTGCGGACAGTGTCCAGAAAGCCGCCGCATTTCTTCTGTGGGGATTTATTCCACAGTTTCTGGCAGTTCCGAATGTATTCCAAGGCGAATGTTGTCTTGCCCAGGCCGACTTCGTTGTCCACGAGAGGAACCGCCCACGTCTTACCAATATTACCATTCTTTGCGCGATTGTAGTTGCCGTGGTGGATTTCCAATAGTTGCTCTGTGGCTGTGTCTCGGTTGACGAAGAACATTTTGTGACTATCAATTGCATAGACGAATTGTTCCTCTTCTTTCCACTCCCACACCACAGCTGCACGTTTGTGGCGTTTCGCTGGGGTTTACCAACGTCATCCTGGGAATACTCTTCCCGGCGTCTCGTCCTCACCCCGTGCTGGGACTTCCACCATGAGCGCAGTCGCCGGGGTTTTGCCATACCCCCCAATTGCAGCAGTCGGCTCCAAGGGTTCATCATCCCAACTCTTGTACACTTTGCGATTGAATACTTCGACACCATTCAGGAGGGTACGGCAATACTTTTTCTGAGCTGCAACTCGAAGATGCACAACGGAATTCCAGTCAGCGAGAGGTCAGAGGTTACATCTGCGAGGGGAGTGTGGGTGCCGGCAGTAAACAACCGGTATCAGACCTCTGGCACCTCCACGATGAGAGCTGAGGCCAAAGTTTTGTCGCACTCTCCAATACCCGTATCCAAAGGAAGAGGTTGCTTCCGACGGTACGCCCCACTGTCATTGTACACCTTCAGATTGCTGGGCGCGACTCCTTCAAGACGGCCGCTGCAATCAAACGCGTTCGGATCCGTCAGCACAGCTTCAAAGTCATCGACGTTGGCTTTCACTTCCAAATTCTTCAAACAAGCGGGCGGACCCACCTGTTGACCGCTCCTATTCACTAGTTGAAACACACGCGAGTCATTGTAGCACTGCTCTCAACGTAGCAAATTCGGAAATGAAGAATCCTGCACAGGTAAGTAAAATATGGTAAAAAAAAAAAACAATCATAAAATATTACATGACGTAATTCGACAATTTCAAAAAATGTCAATAAAAAAAAGCTTATTAAACTACAGCTCAACATTATTGACCATCATTTTTTTCTCTCTTGCAACCCCAACATTCGTTGCCAGAACGAATCATGAAACCATCCGATCCAGACGAATCACCAAAAATCTGTGGCAATTATGTTTGGTGTACAATAGTGTAGACTTTTGTAAAACTCCACTTGCCAAGCAGTGCTTGGCAACCACTCACGAGAAACACCCACCATGTGTTTCACGGATGTCGTCGTACTTCATAGCTTGAAGGGCGCAACTTACTAATCTTCGCAGCGAACCTGGCGAACGCAACATACCACCAGGGCACAGTTGGTCACGTATCGTCTCATGATACTGGACGAAACATGAATTTCCTTCGAGCTTTGGCTAGAATAGCAAATTGAAGGCATCTTTCGACGATGTCGACCTGCGAATAGCTCGGCTCTCCATTCAGAAAATGTTTTAGCACCTCCACTTCACTCGAATCGAGAACCCACATGCCTAAGGTGTTAGTTGACAATCAAGCATTGGACGAAACTCACCTGGTACAACGAGCCACGGTCTACATGTTGTAATTAATCCAGTCGATGACTGGTTGACGTGTCTTTATAAAAACCACGTACGAACGAATCGCATGGGCTTTTTGTGAAGAGGAGAAGCCGAAGCGCAAGAAGGGGCCCCGGCATCGCCGGCCGCATCGACACCGACACCGACACCGACGACGTTCGCCACTCCTCCGCCGAGGTCACGCTCGCCTCTTTTCGAATAAACCACTCTACTCCCAGGGCTGCCCTCGCCGAACCAAGTCTTCGGGCCGACGCCTCCAGGCCCGACGAGCCCTAGACTTAAACATGACTGTTCCGTTTCCCCATTGAGTTCGACAAGCAGAGGTAATCATTCAGTGTATTGATGGCAGTTTTGCGACTGGTTCAATGTCCACCCGCCAGCAATGCAAAACGTGCATGAAATAACTCCGCACACCCTTCGAAATCGCTAAAGTCATCGAACCATTTATCCACATACTCACGGATTTCAGTTTATCTAAAGTTTGAGACCAAGCAGTTATTGTGGCGAAAACCAGCTAAGAACAGAGGCATACTTTGCGAACATATCAAGAATCTGAAATTCGCATTCGTGCGGACAAGAGTCCTCTTGACTATTTGAAATAGTCTATTTCCCAGAACACGCCATATGCTCGCTTGGTGAATCGGAGCCATCTCTATTATCGTATGCGTATCGTCCATCACAAAATAGAGCTGTCACTCCATTCGATCCTACAAAAATACCAAGCACCCGTTGATTTGCAGAGAAACCAACCAAAGGTACACATACACAGACAAGTAACACTTTAGGTGTTCGTCTGCTGGGCTCGATTCACCAACTCGCGACTCGCCAACGCCACCAGAGAAGATTTTTTCCCGTTTCGAGGACTATCAATGAGCAAGACTCGGTTGTTATCAAGGTGGGCGATCACGTCCTTGATCAATCACTTTGTTGCAGGGTCTTCTCGTCATGCAAACAGACTCCAATGATTTTCGTCCTGTTCGCCCCTTTCGGATCACATCCTCCTGCGCTTGTTTCAATTTTTCGGCTGGGCCAACGAGAAGAAATGCCGGAACTCCCACCAGAAAGTGAATCGTTTCGTCTTCGGGATCAACAATCTTCCCGAAGTATGTTGAGAGCTCTGTCGACGGCTGACATCCCCGGGGCCTGAATGCCGGCAAATTTTCAGCCTTCATCAAGTAACTTCTCAATAGCTCTTGGCGAAGTGGGATCTGCGGGGGTTTACCTAACATATCAGTGGCCCTTCTTGCAGAATCTTTCGCGCAGAGATTACGTGGGACTTTCACGTTCTTTCCTCTTGCAGAAAACGAAGTCAAGAAACTTCTCTTTTTTATAATAATAACAGGACTTTCCTTAAAAATGGTTTTCCTAAGTGAAGTGGTAACATATTTAAAAACGGTAAAATCTTTTTTTTTTAAAGTTGACCTTCGAAGAAAACTTTGAAGTGTAAGTTGTACATTTACAGGTCGTAAGACCTGGCCGTCGCACTGTAACTTACTTATACTGGGTGCTTCTGGGTACATCATTACTCGAAAGGGGTGCACCTCGATACAAGCTTTACCATTATCGGGTACGCAAATTATTTCATTTTCTTCATTTATTTGAAACGTTGTAAATCAGAATCCGAATCTAATTTTAATGTTCTACCTCCGGTCCGAAAGGAATGTGCACTTGATTAAAGCTTAAAGGTTCTCGACGTGTATTCTCCCGCTCCGGGTAGCCAATTTCTTTCTCCATGATCAAACAGGTAACAAACAAAAAAAATCAGTGAATCTGCTCTGATGAAGACAATCGTGAATCAAACATTGTCGCCACGATTTGCTCGATCTCATCCGGAGTTTTCCCACATTTCGCCAACTCTAAAACGAATTCTTGTCGTTCCTTACCAGTAAGAGCACTACGTAGAGCATGTATATGTGGCACATTGCTTATGGTAACACGAGGCTCCACGATTCTCCACATTCCCCAGTAATGTAAATTATCGCTTGTACACTTCACGAGACCATTCTTATCGCACTGAAGGATCTTTCGTAAGTGGCATGAGACGAAAACAAGATAGCCATCTGGGTCGCTTTCAATGCTAAACCGCCCCCATGCACTGTCGCTCTTTGGATCAAAAATACAACTCCCACAATCCGATACTTGATGGTAGCGGTCACTATGTGTGGCTTGGATGGACACTTCATGCTCTCCGACAAAATGTAAAACTACGTGCTCGTAGATATTGCGGTTATCTGCAAGACACCGCGCTTTTCTTGATCCAGGTGGGTTTTGCAAGTTCTTCTCAGTACGCACCGACTGCAGAATAAGCGACACGCCGTACGGAATCGCCATGAGTATTATAGTGAACAAACAAGGAAGGAGTTGATGCTAAATCTTACCACATCCTCGTTGCATCATTGATCTAATAAGACTGAAGGATGTGTATCTACCGGTACGGACAACTATGATAGAAAAGGATGTGGATTGCGTGGAGCGGGTTGGGCGATGCTATACTAATGCCTACAACAAAGATGTCGAACGGGGGTGCCCCTTTCCGCCAAAACGCAGCCGTCTATGATGGCACCTGAACCTTGTCATTCAGGAAGACCTCGCTCTTGATGGCCACGATAGACGAGAGCTGTCTGCGGTCGGCCTCTTTCCATAAAGTATAGTTCTGCTTTGCTATGTTGTGAATAGCGCCGAACTCCGGCGCGAAGATAACTTGTGCGACTGTGTCGTAGAAAGGAAGTACAATAAACTCGAAGAAACCGACTTGGTTCTGCATAATAAAGCACCACAGAAATGTCATCGACAAACAAAAATCTTTAATAAAAATACAGCATAACCATACCTTTGCACTGTTCTCCGAATGTCGATCCATGAAAGGTGAAATGTCCGAATTGTTGGCGCGCTCGTTGTCACCCTGAAGGAAGAACTCCTCGATAATTAGCGCTGACCAGATAACGTGCAGCTTGCGTTTCTTAGCAGCGTGACCGATGTCTGCGCATTTGATGACAACCTTCATAATCATCATAGGGTCTGTGACGGGTTTTGGCACAGGTACAACATTTCCCAACCCTACACCAGCGCTGCCAGCTGCGATGGCAGTCGCCTCTTGAAGCAACAATGCTTTGAGGTTTCCTACCAGCTGTAGGTGCATCGATAAATCTGTACTGAGAACCATCTCGATGATAGCCTTGCGGATTTCTCGGTACGGTTTATCTTTCATACGACCGAAGATATCGCACAGTGGGTTGCGCATAATGAAGAAAGTTTCAGCGAGGTGCATACTCTCCAGGATGCTGCGGTCGTTGTATTGCAGAGCCAAGTCGTGCTTTGCCTTGATTAGATAATTGTTGGATTTTCCAGGATGGCGGAAATCATGGATAGCAGCAGCCACAAGCGCCGCGTAGAACTCGAGATTTGTCAGCGTATCTCGGATCTGTCCGTCTGCTAGCGTTGTGATGAGGAAGTTCACAGAGTTGACGACGTCGGCTGCGTGGCTGTTGTTATGGTATGGATTGGCGAGGTATCCATCGTCCAGTACGTACAGAAAGTTACGTAGAACCACACGATCGACTCGGAATTCTTCGTGTAATTCGTGTAACTCGAATAATGCCGCAGTGACGTACATGAGAGGCCGGTTACCGGTTTGATCAGCGATTTGGAGGGTGTCCAAGTCCCAGCCGTCGTGCTGAATACGTTGTTTCACCCGTACTAGCGTTTGCTCCTCCCACGTAGGCATGTCTGGTAAGGGAGCAATGACCATCGAACCAGCTATCCCTCCAGCTCCGATTCCTAAGCCATCCCTATAGCTTCGTCGATTACTGTTCGAGTTGGAATGTGAGCTGTGTGACATGGCTACACCAGAGCGATTGGTGTCGGCATAGTCCTTACGTGCAAGCACTGACAAAGCCCAGTTCTTGGTATCATTATCCACTTCCTTTTCAGATTTCATCTGTGCGCTGATATCTGGAACGAACAGATTCTGATCTAGACGTGCTAGATTACGAACGATAACCATACCACGCTGCATGTCCTCGTCACTCAAGTCCACCGTATCGAGGAAGGACTTTAACTCTGCTAGCAAGGCATGTAGTGGCGATGTCAGATCCAAGTTGAACTCGCTATCACGCTGCGCTAACTCTTGTTTTAGAGTGCGGTTCTCTTCGGCTATTATGTTCTTCTCACGAGTAGCCTTCTCAGCCTCCAATTCCACAGCCCAAACGTGTAGAAAGTCTTGACGCACTACACGATCCACGTCGCGGTTACGAACCAGCATCGCAAGTGTGAATACCATCGGGAAGCAGATAACCAACACCCGGTTTAGAATAAAAGGTATCGAGTCTGTAACCGGGTAGAAGATCAGAGTGAGAGCCATGTAGCTGGCACTAGTAATAACACCAACCAATGCGAAGTGGAGCGTGTCGATACGTAACAGCGGCACGAACACAAAGATCATGATCAAGCGAAGCAAGTTGATGTTCATAGTAGCCGAAGGGAGTAGAATCTCCTTGGTGTACGCTTGTAGCACCTCAGCTCGAGTACCCGCGATTTCCTTGAACTGCCAATCACTACGTACAGTACTGTTCACGTAGAAAATCCGTGAGTCATCGTTGTTAGCGATCCCGAGCTCGTCTAGGATAATATCCACGTCTTTGGCCACGTAGTTGTACCATTCAGTTAGCATGGAAAACATCCCACCGGCAATGATCGAGAAGCTCCAGCATAGCAACATGAGTGTGTAGATCCGTTGGAACTGGATTTCGTACGCTCGTCTCCGACTGATGTACACGAGCAACGGGATCGGAAGAATCGGGATAAACACCAGTAAGAAATAATTGAAACTCCGTGCGCGAACATTCGAGTCTTTCGAAAGCAGATTGGATAAATTTGATCCAGTGAATACCAGATACATGAAAAAGAAGATCAGTGCCATACGTGACGCCCGCGCCGAGTTCTCGCGTGCAAACGTGACTTGGTATAGTTTCTCTAGTCGCGGTTCGTTCAAAAAAGCGCTAGTGAAGGGGTGGAATTTCACTTCCACGGGGGTTTTCTTGGTTTGCGCCACATAGACGGAATCTGTTAGCGGGTAAATACGCGAGACTCGTTGGTTCGAGCGGTCGTTTAAAACTGTTTGGATCGCCTCCGAGCCGTGATGACCTGCATTATTGTAGGTTGCACCGTTACCGCCGTAAATTGTTGTTCGTATGCCGGTGGCATCCTTTGGATCTTCAGGATTTGCAAGAAAGAGTGAAGTACTTTGTGCACCTGGCGCCACGGCACTGGGCGCCGAGCGCTCGTCCTCCTTTGACCCCCGCGTCGTGACGGATGCGATGCGCACCACCTGCCCTGCAGGTGTGCTTGGCTTTTTCCGACCACGGAGATTCAGCGGACTCTGGTCTCCTGGTCTCTTTTTGTTGTTGTCGCTTCGACCACTATCCGAGTGATGCGAGAATCTCTCCACCTGGTCGCGGTCGACTTCTCCAGACCTTAGAAACTGCTGTAACCTCGACGGCGGCTGCGATGCTAAGGAGGGCTCTGACAAGGTGGGTAATGAGCTGGAGAAGGAGAGCAACCTCCGGAGATTACGCGACGAACCCAGTGCTCCGAAAAGAGGGGGCGAAGCAAGTCCCCCCACGACACCTGGAAGCGGAAAGCTCTAGTGTTACTGTGCTACGGTCGACGCCGCGGACTGTCCGTATTTTCCTGTTGCGTTGCGCTTTCTTAAGCTTTCTCGAGGCAATACCAGTGGATTGACACTTCATATACAAAGGAGAGGAGGCTATTGTTGTCTGGCAAAGCTTTGGTGGCGAAACGGATTGCAGGCTGTAGGCTACCAGCGGGTCTCCAATTAAAGCTGCTATTATTAGCAGGGAGTGGAAGAGGCTATTGCTAGCGTTGAGCGTCTAGACAGTAGAAACAAATTGAATGCAAGCGAAAAGAAAACATGCTTCAATTTATGATTGAACCCCACGAACGTAAAAAAAACGACACGACGCCCGTCATTTTGGAAATGAGAATGATATTATTTCTACAATGACAGAAAGAAGAGATGTAAAATATGACAACGCGGAACTTCCTCTGAGGAAAAATGTTTTAACATTTTTTTAAAATAAAGTCGTGGTGTTTTCGACATCAAATGATGCTATCATTACCAAAAAATTGATTCATCAACAAGCACCGTAGCGGCATTTCTGGACTCGACAGCTCCAGCACCGCTTAGTCTCTCATCATGACGGAGGAACTGTACGCGAGTCCTATCAGCCAGCCATCGCGTGCTGGTATGCCAACATTGATGCCTTCGTAGTTTGGACTGCAACACGTTTACACTCTCGTTCTGTTTGAGTAGTCTACTGGCTCTGCAAGGTGAACGATCACCCAATCGAGTACAAGTACACGAACCCGATCAAGCGAGAAACTCGCTCGGAGACTTTCCTGCAGCTAAGTCCCATAGGCAAGATTCCTGTACTCAAGGACGGGGAATTCGTTCTTACGGAAAGGTTTGAACAAGTCAATTCAAAGACTCTCCGGCAATTCTTACCTATTATTTTGCTACGTAGCCATGCGATCATGCTGTACCTTGCAGACAAGCACGGATGGGAGTCGTGGTGTCCCAAGGACCTCAAGATCCGTGCTCGTGTAAGGAAGGATGTTGTCTTCTGACGTTAAACTTGCTTTTGTACTCACCAGTGTGGGTGGTGTGCTTGTTTCAGATCCAGGAATACATAAATTGGCACCACCTTAACACGCGTCGTAGCTCGGAGATCTACTTCAACCAGTTAATGGTGAACATCGGCCGCGGTACGCCTGCCATGGAGGCCATGATCCAGAAGAAGCACAAGATCATCTCGGACATGTTCCGTATCCTGGAGTTTTGGCTGCGTCATGGAAATCTCTACCTGGTGAGCAACACTAAGCCGACGGTCGTTGATCTGTCGTGTTACAACGAAGTGGTGCAGCTCGAGGTCATGGGACTACTTACTGACGTGGAGAAAGACTTTCCTAAGGGCGCGGCATGGCTCAAGCGCATGAAGGTAAAACTTTTTTCTTTTTAAAACTGTTCTTTTTTTAGTTATCTCACACAAACGCCTACGTTTCATTGCTAAAACTTCTGTAGGACGTCCCGTATCATGACGAGATGCTGGCACCAATGGGGAAGTTCTTCCGCAAGTTTAAGCTGACGGCCAACATGTAATTTTGGGCCCACATTGCTGCTCTATGGGCATTTACTGTTTGCACTTTAGTTAATCAAATCACTTAAAATTTAAGAAAACATTTTTTGATTGGACGAAAATTACTGTGTGGTTACGATACCTTCACACTTTTACTATTGGAGCAGGAGACGAGAATGTCGGCGGTGGCAAAGACCTTCAAGAACGCCTTCCAGGTGCTGACTCCTACCCGTGAGTATGGTGTGGGAAAGCGCGTGACGCGTGGCATCTGGGCCAAGTACGCGGAGCCTTCGTACTGGGAGGTGGTGCGCGTCCGTCCGTCGCCTGACCTCAAGCACGGCAAAGTCTTCGGCAGATTTACCTTCCGCGGTGGGTTGGACCGCGTCTATTGTGGACTATTGGTCATATAACTGACTGTATTGGTAATGACGAATGAGCAGGCAAGACGGACCCCCAGGTGAAGCGCATGAACGGCGTCTTGAAGAAGGACTGGTGCTTGTATGAAGCTTAGACACAAAAAAGCAGAATCATTTGATAGAGGGGACGGAATCGTCAGCATTTTTCGCCGGGTAGCAAAGAAGTAACGTGTATACATACGTGCAAATGACGGTGTGCGTTGCTGCCGGCTCGGTAAGAGTGCAAATACACGGCGAGGTATTATGTCACAGTAGCTATTGATGGCGTTTGGTGAAGTGGCTTGCTGGTGCTGTTAATTTTGCTATAGTGCTGTGATGCAGATGCTTAGTTAGATTTCCTACTGCTTCTGTAGCAGACCTAGGGATCTTGCATATCCAGCTTCGATTGCTCAGAATTGTCTGGTGGTTCTGCGTTTTGTCGAAGCTTGACGATGGAGCAACAGCGGGTGACTGCCACCAGCTCTTGCGTGGACAGAACTCAGTTGGCACTCGCACTTGTGCTCATCATTTCCGCTTTTTCGCGCTCAAGCTTCCAACCGCAGTTTCCTACCTATCCTCTTCATGGACCTATCACACATTCCGTTTGACGTTCCTGTGATCCTCCACTCTGTCAGCAAGCACAAGAACCTGCAGAACCCCGTCCGTACCAAGGTTGCTTGTTGCCTGGAAGACAACCGTGACGTGTACGAACAGCTCGTGCTGCGTCGCGTCGACGACAACACGGTGGCCATCCAGTCGGTTCGCAACAATCGCTACCTGCAAGTCCGCGTGAACGGCGTCTGTATGTTCGACTCGGCATACATCAACGAGCAGAGTTTGTTCACCATCGAGACCGACTTTACCTGCTCGCTCTACTTCATGTCATGCTTCACTGGAAACTTTCTGCAGTGTATTAACAGCGACGAGCTCGTTGTCAAGTGCTGGGACAACCTGAGCGGGCTGGAGCCCGAGCCCTGGCACGTCGTCGAGCCCCGCACTAGCGTCAACACAGTCGTGCAGTATGCTCCAAGCCAACGCTATGCTCTTGCTGGCAGAGACCGTCAGCGTCTCATCCTGGAGCTGGCCAAGGGCGGCAACAGTCCCGACGAGATCGAGCAGATCGTCACGCGTCTGTTTGACTCGCCTACTCTGGGCGTTCCAGGCTCGGCCTACGCTACTCCCATGAACAAGAAGTAGGCTGCCGCACAACACGTTGAAGTTGCCATCAACTAGTAAGCCTATCTAATTTCATCTGTTGACCTACCCAAACGCATTGAGTTGAAGGCCGCATTCGAGAATCAACCAAAATCAAATCTTTCGTCGCCACGTGGTAGACGTCCAAAAGGCGCCTTGGCGAGTGCGGACTCCGCTGTCACTTGACTTCATTATCGGCAACTGCAACAAACCTGTGCGCATTTACTCATGCTCCTCCGCGCGCTGCTCGGCGTCTTATGCCTCGGCGTATCATGGCACAGAGCCAACGCTCTCGAGTCCATCACAACCTCCACTGAGCTTGCAGCTGTCGAGCGCTCGACGAAAGTGCACGCGCTGCTGATCCCCTGCAGGGACGAGGAGACGAAGGAGCGCAGTCTCGAGGTTCTGGCCACCACGGCGTATCCGACTCTGCCGGATCTCGAGAAGCAGCTTGAAGGGCTCGTAACCTTCGGCGTCGTGGACATCTCGCCTCACGGCAAGGATTCAATCGGAAACAAGTGGCAGCTGGCGAAGGCACCGGCGCTCGTTATCTATAAAGACGCACCTAAGGAGAACCCATACACAGGCAAAATATACCGCGACTCGAAGGCTACAGATGCGGCGATCTTGGACAACCCACGGAAGGTCAAGAAGATGCTGAAGCAAGCGATCCCCTCTGAATATGTACAGGAACTTGAAGGAGATAAAGCCACATTGAAGAGCTTTCAGCAGCTTGTTAAAGAGAAGGTTGACGAAGAGGAGACGGTGGCGCTGTTCTTATCAAAGCAGAAACACGCGTCGCCGATGTATCGAGCCTTAGCAGCAGAGTTTAATGGCCAAGGATTGAGTTTTGTGTTCTTGAGTAGAGACGAAGAAGGAGCGGAGGAGATTATGAAGGCGTTAAAGATCGAGGAACTGCCCGGTATGGTGGTGTTGAGGTCTATGACGGAGCATGTGGTGTTAAAGGCTGAGAACACCAAGACGTACAGTGAATTGAAGGGCTTTATGGAGCCATTTGCGACGCAAAAGGAACGTGCGACAAAGAATGAAGGTAAAAAAGGAAAAGAGGGCTCGAAGTTTATCAGGTTCTTCTCAGGAAACGATTTTGACGACTTGGTGCTGCGCTCGGACGTGGTTTGGATCATTGAGTTTATGGATGCCGAGCGTGAGCAGGCTTTAACCGAGGAGGAATGGAAGAAATCATTGACGGAATTGCACCGCAAGGCAGGTATGGTGGCGATGGGCGCGGTTAGTTGCGAGAAGGAAGCAGAACTGTGTGAACGCCATGGCGGACCTGGTGTTCGCGTCTTCCCATTGGCTTTGACTGAGGACAAAAAACTGAAGCGTGGTGATGTTCTGACGGAACGATTTACTACGATTGATGAGGCTAAGGACTCGGCTATTGCAGCCATCCCTGATCTTAGTATCGAGATCGAGTCGAATGCTGATCTGAATGGGTTCATCTCTCACGCTAGAGAAAACCGCGCTCTGCCTATTTTACTGTTTACTACTAAGAAAAACACACCACCAATGGTAAAAGCCCTCGTGCTGTCGGTTCCTACGCAGAAGGTTATGCTAGCGGTGATTCGCGATGCTGATGAAGATCTGAAGATGCAGTTCCTGGTCAAACCATCTGCGAGCACGTCGCTGGTATGCCTCGTACCGACTAAAACCGATTCTGAGGGTCCAACTTCTGCTCCGTTTGGTGTCGTAGCCTACGAGAAGAAGAGAAGGGGTGCATATAACTACCCGGACATCATGCAGTTTATTCTACAGGTTCTTGCTCAGTACCCACACCCGCAAGATACCGAGCCGGAGAGTGAGGAAATCGACCTTTCATCACTCGACGAGAAGTCTGCACAGTCGCTTGTGCCGTACTTGACCAAAAAGAACATTGATGATCTCTGTGGTGGCAACAAGATTTGTGCAATCGGATTCTTTGAGGATCACTTGGATACTCTTAGTGACCCGGAGTCTCGACTTACCAAGTGGTGGACAACTTTTGCGCATGTGGCAGCTCAGAGTAAGCAGAACAGGGAGCCGTTCCACTTCATGTGGGTCAATGGAAAGTGCCAGAAAGACTTTGCTGAAGCTTTTGGCGTTGGTCTCTTCCAAATGCCAACGCTAGCTGTGTATTCTCCTTCGAAGCAGCGATACGCAACGAACGTGTATCTTTTCGACGAGGAAAACGCGGCTGCGTTCTTGAAAAGTGTACTGTCGGGTAGTATTGGCACTGCGCCAATCGGAAACGTGCCCGAGCTGGGTGGAGAATGCTCGTTTGAAGAGACCCAAGAAGTTGCAGTAGGAGCTGATGGCGTCGTTGAGGACGACGAAGACCTGGATGACATGCTGAGTGAGATTTTATCTGACGAGAAGCAGCAACGTGATGAGCTGGAGAAGGAGCTGAAGTCCGAGCAGAAGCAGTCGAAGAAGAGCAAGAAGAAGAAAAAGTCCAAGAAAAAGAAGTCCAAGAAGAAAAAAGCGCGCGACGAGCTGTAAAACTGCACTAGAACTGTTGCATGCACTCCGAATAATAAAGTAACCATGTTGAAGCATTTGATAACCCTAATTTGCATTTTGTATGAAGTTTTGTAAACTTGTGCAAATCTCGTTTATTTCCAGCTGTAATCCCTAGCCCTCGAACTCGTCTTATTGTGTCTGCGTCTCACACGGTACTCCTGCTCTCTACGCCCTCCATTCATTCTCGTGCGCCAGCCAAGTTGGGTCTTGTCTTCGAAAGCCGTCAGTGAAGATTCCGATATTCCTTCGACTGAAAAATGGCTAAGCGTACGTGGGCCTTTTTCTCGATAATGTTCAGCGGTCTCCCATGCTGCAGCTCTCCAGCCAGCAGGCGATGCTTCTCCTCCTCCCTCCAGCAATCACAGCGTTATCACAGACAGCAGAACATTCACCAGGAGATACGCATACAGGCTGGACTTATTGACAGGAATACGCCACATTGGACACAATAAAGGAGGAGGAGACTACAGTTGGCTCGCTGGAGTTGCGTACAATGGGAGATTCGACGTGCAGAATTACAGTCTGAATCCCAGTGACTGACGGTGTTATCGTGTTTGAATAGACAAACCTTCTGGTATCCGCTGCGCGCGTAAGCTGCGCGTGCACCGCCGCACGCAGCGCTGGGCTCAGAAGTCCTACAACAAGAGCCACTCGGTGACAGCCATGAAGGCCAACCCGCTCGGTGGCTCGTCCATGGCCAAGGGCATTGTTCTTGAGAAGATCGGAATTGAGGCCAAGCAGCCTAACTCGGCTATTCGTAAGTCGTGCCGTGTGCAGCTCATCAAGAACTCGAAGAAGATCGCCGCCTTCGTGCCGCGCGATGGTTGCCTCAACTACGTCGATGAGAACGATGAGGTCCTGATCTCGGGTTTCGGTCGCCGCGGTCACGCCGTCGGTGATATTCCTGGCGTGCGTTTCAAGGTCGTCAAGGTCTCGGGCGTGTCGCTGCTCGCTCTGTACAAGGAGAAGAAGGAGAAGCCGCGTTCGTAGATTATGTGCCCGTCGACAGGAGGGAACTTGCCCATGATAGCGCGCTGCAGCTCTGACCACAGCGGACTCGTGCTGCTTCGAGACGTTTTTGCTGCTGCTGTCATGGCAGTCGATTTTTCCTAAATCACGGATAAGAAGGAATCGCTTGCCCAGCACGACCAGTTTTTGATTTAGCATCTTGCTGTTCCCTTGCCATACTTTTGCTGTCGACGCGTTTCTTTTTAGCATTTACGCCGATTCTAGATTCTAAACTTCTTGTTGGTGCCAAACTTTATTATGCTGGTTCTGGATCTGCATAATACGGCTAATATTGTATTTTTCTAAAGCTTTCAGTCCTTGTCAATTGAAGATCACTATCGAAATCACCACTAAAAGAACGAGGCCGCAGAAGAATTTTTAATACAGTATCACTTCGATGCAGGTAGAACTCGTGCCCGTGCTCTCGGACAACTATGCCTATCTGCTGATCGACTCTGCCACCCGTATGTCGCTCCTTCTCTTCTCACTCTCGTTGAACTACTGGCAATAATCTCCTCCATGACAACTTCTCAGGTGTGGCGGCGGCAGTTGATCCTGTGGATGCTGCGAAGGTCTACAGTCGTGCCAAGGAGCTGCAAGTGGCCATCTCTATGATCCTGACCACCCATTCACATTGGGACCACGCTGGTGGTAATCAAGACCTCGCTGAACTCGTTTATAAGCATGAGAACCGTCAAATTCCGGTGGTCGGCGGACCTGGAGACGCCGTGGAAGCTCAGACGCAGTCCGTGACTACCGGAGACGTACTTAAGCTAGGAGAGCTGGACGTCAAGATTTACTTCACCCCGTGCCACACACGTGACCACGTTTTGTATCATTGCGAGGATGCTCTCTTCACAGGAGACACGCTGTTTATCGCGGGGTGCGGTCGGTTCTTCAGCGGCAACGCGAAGGAAATGCACCACGCTCTGAACGAGGTAGTGGCCAAGTTGCCGGAGGAGACGAAGATCTATTGCGGCCACGAGTACACGGCGAGCAACTTGCGCTTCGCTGCCCACGTGGAACCGGAGAATGAAGTGGTGCAGAAGAAGTTGGAGTGGGCTATTGAGAAGACGAAGAATGGCGAGCCTACAGTTCCATCGACGGTGAAAGAAGAGTTGGCAACGAATCCATTCATGCGTGTGGCGGAAAACAGCGTCCAGAAGTTCGCGAACGGCGAGAAGGACCCGACCAAGGTGATGGGAATCGTCCGTGCTGCCAAAGACAATTTCGTCATTGGAAAGTAGGGTTGTGAATTTTTTGCGGATTAAAAGAAATGGGTCCATGATGTCCAGAAGTCGATACTTGCCGAAGACGGGGTCATGAATAAGCACTGAGCTTGGAATGGCCAGAACTTGAAATGTACTGGAAATATCCAAATGGTGAAAAGCAACAGCTTGGATCACTTTCACCTTTTTTTTAGTCACCGCAGAAATAGTCGAGTGGAGCTTCTGAGCGAAACGCACTTTTTTTTCCACACTCCGTTTGTCCGATCTATTTACTCAGATCTTCAGTCTCACGTTTAGTTGGATACGAAGCGTATCAGCAGATCCACGAGTTCTCCGGCCTCAGTCGAAGATTTTTCCATATCAACAGCTTTAGTATCTGTCGACGACGACGAATTTCGGTCGGGTTGACCTTTGTAGTCCGACCAAGAGCATCAATTGAACCGTATAAAAGCGCTAGGATTCTCTTAATAAAGTCGACCGACTCGCCAGAATCCACTAAGAGCTTGATGCATTTACCACGGCTGCATTAATTAGCTCCGAAGCTTGCGGTTCGACTGCTGAAGGCTCAACTTCTGTTCTTGTAATAACCAAAATATTTGCTTTTGGTTCTCGTACTTGGCACGGCATACCAACAGCTTTGCAGAGCCTTGAGTCTCAATCTCCAGCAGGACCTAAACACGCACATTCCGAGTTTCCCAACAACTAAACATTTCTCTTTGTCGTCGGCGTCTCAAAGGTAACCAAATTGCCGTGTTTCATCTGAAATTCAACCCGGATTTTGGGCCCCAGCTGGGTTCATCAGAGTCCGCGGAGTCTCCAAAGGCAGACGAGCTGGATCAAAATCGAAAAGAGCCGTCATAAACCGACAAACGATTCCACGTTTCGGACTGTCCGAGATCAGTCTTTTAAGTGTTTCTCCACATTATCACCGGCATGAGAGTCGGGGCCATACAGAAGATTCACAATTTCAGCTATATCTTATGTCGCTTTGTTAGATATCAGCATTTTCAACACGCGGAAGCAACGTTCGGCACCAAACCCACCTGCTCCTTGTACGAATCCATAAATCATTTTCAGAATCTCGACAGTTTCCTTGCTTTCGTTGGTGGACTCCCACGAGCAAGCTAGCCCCATGGCCGTTTTCTCTTGGTATACCTGGGGACATCTTGGTTACCGGTGGTATTAATAGCGCATAATGTCGAGGTAGCCATGAACAACGAGCGGCAACATTGATATTAATGTCTTTCAATCAAATGAAGACCAATCCTGGGAACGAAATTTCTCATCAATTTCCGATTGAGTGACAATTTTCTTCTCAATTTTTTTCATCAATCTGCTCATTGTTTAATCTGCGCCGGGAACTTCCCATGTCTTCTCTCCAGTACCTCGACGTAAAGTTGCTACCACTCGATACGCCTGTAGTCCTACTTGCGGGGTGCGGCAAATACACTGTCGGACGTCCCTTTGAAGCATACAGAACACTCACAAATTCAACGATATCCTCTACTGGCACACCGTATTTATGCAACTTCAGCACCTGCATGCAGCGTTCAACATCGATTTTGTCGAGACTGGTGCTCGAGCCAGTTGATCCAAATATATTCGCCAAAATCTCACCAACAAGATTGCTCGACATGCCCATAGTAATTAAATGCATAATGAGTCGGCGTCTTGTGGTCCAAACGCCATGAATTACTTCGTCTTCGAGGACAGCGGCACAAATATCCAAGTTATACGGCTTCAAGATCAACCATTGATTACTGCCATTTGTAGATCTCCATGGGTACTCGACCAACGTTTTGGCCGGGCCTGGATTCGCGAGTTCCATAACGTTTTTATTTGATTGCACAAGAAAAACCAGGTGTCCGGTCTGGGATAACTTGATCTTAAACTTTGTTGCGTCATCCAGATCAGTCAGGACCGGAAAACCTCCGTAATGCAGAAGCAGGTGCCGACTCTTATTTCTTGAGCTCCGAAGTGTGACCTTACCATTCTTCACCGGATGAATTTCGACGAACCCCGATGATGGCTTTTTGTTATCTCGCTCAACATTCGGCTTACGTTTTGTTGTAAGCTGATTGTTGACCCAATGTTGAGTAGTCAGACTTTCTGGTTGAGAGGTATCTATCTATACGATACATTCGCATAACAACGGCTCTGCCGCGATCGTATTGAAGCAGTAGCAAACTAGACCGGGAGTTCACGAGTATGGTCAAGCCTGGAGAAAAATCAGCATGATGAAAGGTAACGTTCTATTTTGTTTTAGATAACTGTCTATAGAAGCCTCGACGCTAGACCACGTCTTGCGTCTTTCTTTGTATATAGAAGACCCGCGGGGTCTACGGCTCTGTTTGTCTGAGGTAGTCCCTTACGAGAATCGGTGTTGATTGGTTCAGGTCATATATCGTATTGGTGTGTCTTGTAGCCAAAGACTTCCGTGACTTTGTCAGCCTCTTCCAAATAACTGCAAACACCTGGTTGAGTGATTGCTGTAATTTCTCCAGCACTGCATCATCTTTCGTCTCTTGATTTTCATCCTCTAGTCGTCTTTTCAGACAGTAAAGATCCGTAGGAATGGAAAAAAGTAAATTTAGCAGATAATAGTAGGAAAAAACTATTTAATTAATAACGGAACCCATTTATACTCTAATGGCGTTTCAGCATTTTTTTTCGCTCGCATCTATGCTTCCACTCGCCACCGCGGCCGCGGGCTTGGAACACTAATAAAGCAATCGGAATGCTACGTGAAAAAACACTGGTATTCCCAGCTAAGTCGAAGACGATCTAGATCTCCTGAACTTGTATGCGTAACTCTATGGATTTGAAACAAAACTTCTGCGTTTAGTTCTGCGTTTGGCGCATACAAGTTCTTTGTACCCACTAATAGCTCCCCATACAAAACACTGCTGTTTGGAGAGTAATCGCGCGGCTGTTCAGAACTTGTATGCGTCCGACGCAGAAACTATTAAACAGCATCATGCCTCTCAAAGAGCAAGTACAGTCACGCACTCGCCGCAAACAAACACAGCAAGGCGCAAATACAAAGTATATCCCACACTAACACCATGGTGATGCTGCAGTAGGCGATTACATTGCCGATAACTGCGATTTACTGATAAAACTTCACCAAATTCACGAATACCTGAAAAATTGACCATTTTGTGGCGCTTTTTTTCAGTGATTCCATAGCGGCTTCAAAGTTTTGGTAAAGCATCTAGTAGCTACACACGTGCATATTCCACATGCAAAGCGCTCGGCCCCGATGTGTTGTGTTACTGGCCGAATAGAAGACTTTACCAGTGGTAACCAACTACTCTCGTCACTTCGACAGCGAAAGACACAAAAGCGCAGTTCTTTCTTCGATAATTTCACTTCACGAGTGGTTTTTGCAGTGCTACAGTCCGTTCTAATAAGTCCTTAAAACTTATTGTAAAATCAGCGGCTAACTAACTCTACGTCCATATTCACAGATGCAAACTAGTAGCATCAGATATAAATTGGATTTCCAGGTTCCCTCTTTATGATCTTACCGAGGCATTAGGAGCTCCTCCAAGCCGCTCAAGCTGTACTTACTGTACTGAGTAGGAAGTAGTTAACCATATTGAGTACCACATACTTCGGTATTCTGATGAATACAAGAAAGAGCAACATGGATCGTTAGCGCCACTAGGCTTGCATCACCATAGATGAATGCACAACACTGCAGCGTTCGTAGCACTTCATTGCTACAGATATCTCGTGTTAAAACTTTAGAACCAAGCTACAAAGCGATTAACGCATGCATATTTTGATCGCCTTCGCCTCGATGAAGAAGAACATCATCGAGATTCACACATTTTGATCGCCTTCGCCTCGATGAAGAAGAACATCATCGAGACGAAGGCGATCAAAATGTGCATCCGTTCAACCCGAATAGGAAGTCGTCCGGGAGATAACCAATATCGCCAGGCTCCTCAAGTTCCACATCCGACCGTCCGAATCATCAGCGAGGCCGAGGGATAGCTTGCTTGCATCCAGGGTTGTTTTTTCTGGGTTTGGGTTTTTAGGGTAATGGGTTTTTATTTCGACCCACCCACCAATCGACTACGAAGGCGGGTAATTTGGGTTTGCCAAAAAAAGGAAAAATGCTATTAATAAGACATGTAGGATGAGACTGTTGCGTAAATGTAAGAATGCTTCTTCACATTGGAAATCACCATGCCGGTAACGTGTCCCAATTGCTCCCAGTACTTCTTGCGTGCATCGCCACCATTACGAAAACACCTCAGACAGCTTCAGCCAGTTGTGTAGCATTAGTGTGGCGGGAATATCCTTGTACATACGAATAACTCGCTAAGTACGATGACGTTAAAAACCCAGGTTTTCAACCCACCCACCCACTACTTTTGTGTTACCCACCTGCTTTTTTCTCAATCTATTTATCAACCCTGCTTGCATCACGCCATGCTTGAACTAGACGGTGCCACAAGGACAGCCCTAAGCGACGTATAGTAATGATTCGGATAAGTACGAGCAGAAGAAACGCAGAAAAGTTCTTGCTACATATAAGTTAAATATCATTACGCAGAATTTGGAACACATTCATGGCCAGTTTCACCTTCATCGTCACTCGAGGAATCTTCAGCACTAATAAATTAATAGCACCCGCTTCTTGATTGGACTCTTCGTGCATTAAGCAATCTTCCGTCAGCATCTTGAATTAACAATCTTTTGTCAACCAACCCGGATTCTAGGCGAAATCGCCTTTCAACCACCCAAGGTCGCGTTTCATTTCGACTCTCTCGATGCGGCTATAACCCGCTTGCTCAATAATCCGCTTGCATAGTGGAAGAAGCCACCACCCTCCTGATAGATCTCATAGCAGTTGAAATTCTACGTAAAAGTGACAATAGCAGCAAATGTTGTCTTAGAAGTAGACACGAGAAAGTCGATATTTGAAGCTGGCTCAAACTGTGTTAACGCTACGTATCCCACTAGACAAGACACAAGCACTTCGGCGTCAGGATGCCAAGCCATCCTCGACTACATGTAAATGAACAACGCGGTCTTTAGAAGCATTTTTTGAAATGATTAAGATACTGTTGGCGTAAGTTATCAAAAATTTAGTGGTATCACATTGTAAATACATTTGGGCGATTGATGTGCATTGGTTCAAAACAAAGCTTTTTTGTAGGGTTACGAGCTTTGTCTGTTCAAGTCCTACTAAGCCTAATTAAATTTTTCTATTTTAAATGAAAAATTTTAAAAACAAAACCTTAATAATTTACTAAATTATCAACAATTTTTAAACAATAGCTATTTAAAAAATGAAAAAATTAAATTAAAATATTTTATTTGAAAATCAAAATTTAAATGATAATGTAAATTTAGAATCATATGTAATTGAATTTAATAGTCTTTTCGTTGATTGAGAGGAGTTGATCAAGTTTTCTCAATTTCTCAAAAACTGTCCATTCTTGAATCTGCATTACAGAGCTCAGAACGATGTCTTCTCTTCAGCACCTCGACATAAATCTGCTTCCACTCAAGACTCTGTAGTTCTAATTACAGCGCGTGGCCGGGATACCGTTGTTCATCCTTTTAAATCTTCATTGGGATTCGTAGAAATTTGTCCTACGGAGAACGGTTTGGTCACCATTCAGAGCCGTTGCACCTGCGGATCAATCGTGTCACGCCGTTTAATTCCCTGACTGGCGCGGGCCCCGCTACCACGTTCGAGACCAAGCTGTCCCCATCCGGACATGTTGTTTTCCTCGCGTATCAAAGGGGAAAGGTTATGAAGCTGACCGAAACAGACAATGGTGGTAATTTGCTGGCCACTTACTCATGGGATTATAGAAATTCAAGTGAATGGATACTCTTGAAGCCGTATGCTCTGGATAAATTTGAAGCTGCCTTCCTCCTGGACAATGCAAAGCATGGCGCTTTGACCACAAGGCATCGAGTTATTATGCACCTAATGGGAATGGGCAAGTCCAGCACGGAAGTTGGTAAGATTTTGAAGCTGATTTACGGCTCAAAGGTGCGACTGAGGGTCCGGTTGACACGATTGGTATTGAACGCTGTCTCCATGTACTCAAGTTTCTGAAATCTGGTAAATCGACGGATGAAATCTCCAAAATTGTGAGTCTGTTGTATGGCACCGACACTCGCGTCGAAGAAAAAACAATCGCGAATTTGGAAGCGGGAGGCGACCTGGTTGAAAAACGGAGCCAGCAACGTGGCCCTAGCCCAACCGTTGAGCGCCGCAATCTTGTTAAAGCTATGTCGACTTATGATAGTTCTACTGAACTTATCGAGTTTGATCCTGCCGAGCTGCGTCTGGAGACTCCACTGGAATTGATGAATGCAGCTGGGGCGATACTGCCCAAAACTCAAATTGAATTCGAGTTGACAGAGGACCATCTGATTGCTATTCGATACGCTGGAGACGAGGAGAAGTATATCGTGCTCGGCGAGTACGGAAAGTGCACGTTTGGGCCCTCCCAGGACTCGTTAAAGTTCAAGGTAAAAGCGACTCTAGCCGGAAATTTTGTTTTGGAAGAGTCTTCAACTCAACACGTTCTGGAAATTGACGTTCAAGGTTCCGAAACGCGGTTGATTTGTCGCACCAAGTATGAAAAGCTGAAGCAGTCGTTGTTGCTACTGGAAGAGCATGAGCTAGCGCTGTCATCCAAGCCACGAGATTTGGAGGTAATGATGGCAGCCGTGACAAATAAAAACGAAGATGCGGGGCGGCGTGATCTTACCATGCAGTTATTGGATTCTGGCTTTATAATCGGTGAGATCGAGAAAGTTCTAGAGCTGTTGTACGGCCCGACTGATGCTCTCGGTCATACGAATAAGTCGAATCTGACCGACATTAATCGCCGCCAAGAGATACTAAAATTGTTAGATACCAGAAGGCGTGCGAGTGAGGTTGAGAAATTTATGGGTCTGCTGGATGGCTCGGACGAAGCACTGAGTGGCTTGGAAATGCAGAGAGAGGATGAGGACAAGGACGAAGGAGAAAAAAGTCGCAAAAAGGGAGCTTGGAACGCATTTGTTCGGTTTTACAGAAGTTTCACCTTACCGGCAAGGCTCCTGCGTTGGGATAAAGGCACTGTCATTTTGATGGTTTCAGGTGTGGTTTGGGGGGCGGATTCTTGAGTAGATTCTGCCAATTCTTTTTCTTTTACCCTTATTATCCTTTGTTACGGCTCCGTTGGCAACGGTGAATTTCATTTGGTTCATATGCGAATCAACACAAAAGTCGTTGTTCTAAATATCTTGTCTTTATTCGTTACCATTCTCTATTTTGCTCTTCTGCTTCAGGACTATGGTTTCTTTAACATCTTGACAGCATGCTGATACCGCTCAAACTGCAGTCCAAGCTAGAGGAGGAAGGTGGAACTGGCCCGGCTCATAAGGTTGCATGCAGGAATTGGCGGCTCATAACGTGCATGGAGTGTTCCTCGCCAAGTTCAAGGCGATTCTGTAGTTATCTTGCACAAACAAGCAGAACAAATAGTGGCGAATTGTGCAGTTTATTCGATATTTCCCGGTCGAGGTGCAGAGGTTCTCCATATTTCCGAAGGATCTCTAACTATCGATGGTGCTCATTTGTTTTTTTTTCTTAGATAGTTCAGGAAGTTATATACTATGGAGAATTTGCGGTCGATGGCCAAGGGACGTTCTCGAGAAACGCTACGAGCCGCAAGATTACTATATGTAAGTGTGCCTGCGGTATCAACACTGATTTATGGAGACTCCTCCATCATGACCAGTATCGACGGCAAGAGAGCGTAGGGTTTGAAGCCTGAAAAGCTTCTGCTGACGCGGCTCCATCAGTCGAGCCGTACAACATCTTTGTGACTACTAGGACCATACATTATTTTGCTTCTACTACAACTCGTCCAATGTGTTACTCTGAACGAAGATGACTTGATCATTGAGAGCTGTCAATATGCTTGATTGCCGGAGAATGACACACGCGAGAAGCGGTTGGAAGGATCATTCTGAAAACAGCCGAGTAGTCAGCACTTGTATCCTACTGAAGTAGAAAAGATGATGCTTCGGGATGTTGAGCTTGCTGAGCTCCCGTGTAACACTCCCCTCGTTATGATGACCGTGTGCGGCGACACCTTGAAGGCAGGAGCTGTCTTTGTTGAGCGTATCGGTTCAGATGATCGCTTCGTAACAATTCGAAAAGCCGAAGACAAGTGGCAACAGCTTGCACCTTATGATGGTGGAAATTGCAGGTTTGCTCACCCAAAGAGTGCGATTAAGTTCAAGCCCAAGATGTCACAAGCAGGAAAAACATGTCACAAGCAGGAGGACTTGTTTTGAATCGAAGGAAACTGGGTGTGCGCTTGGGATTGAATCGCAGAGCCAGTCAAAGGTGTTGAAATGCTGCGAGGGTTACTGGAAAGATACTCAATCATGGTTGTTACTACAGCAGTACAAGACATCGACCTCACCGCAAAATGTGAGCGAAGCCGCTGTAAATGAGAATGTAATGGCTGGCCGACTGCATTTGATAATGCATTTTGTCGAAATGGGTAAGACGTTGGAAGAGTTGAAGGAGATTGTGGAACTGCTGTATGGCTTAGAACCTCCTCCTGTGGCGAACCATATTTTGACGCCAGTGATGGCTGGTGAGCGTCGACAACTGATTTTGCAATTGCTAGAGATTGGGAAGTCGACGAAATAAACTGGAGACATTGTGAGGCTCATGTTTGGAACATGTTGTCCTACCATGAAGGCTGATGCTTACGACGAGACTGACATCCCTGACTCGGAAAATAATACTAGCAACCGTGCCGCTCACGAAACTGAGAAGGATGAAGGAACTGAGGCTCAGTGAGTGAAGTAGTTCTGGGTTCAGTCAAGGTGGGAGACAACACCAGCCAGTGAGGTTACGGCAGGGACCACTTGCCGCGCCAAGAGAAACATACTACATTTTTGTCGGTTTTTACGTGCCATTAGCGCGACGATAATGGTCATGAAATGGTTAAACTCACTTTCTCTGTATCGTATCTTGTAGTTCTATTACGTCCTGCAGGCATCTCTTCAACTCTTCGGAATACGGAAATCTATCTCGAGTACATTTATACAAATGTACAGACAATATCTTAAATATTCAGAATTCATCCCGCAAAATCGGTGGAATGAATTCGTGACCAGTTCCAGCGTCTTCGTCATCGTCACTCCAGGCATCGACATCGCCATTTTGCCCTCCAGTATCGCCACCTACGTCGTCGAAGATGTCAGCATATAAATCAACGGGTGGCGGCTTCCATTTCATGATAAGTCCATCTTCACCTGCCGAGTAAAGTTCACGAGTAGTTTTTCGGTACAGACACGCAGTAATTTGTTGATAATGAGCTGTAGCAGATCCAATTGGGGCACCACTATCTCCAAAAACTCGATACGAAGATATTGTCCCCTCAGATCCGTTTGGAACAAATACCAGCGTACTCTCCCAGGCGCCACCTTCTTGAACCACAGCCATTTGTACATTTCTCGCAGCTCGAGGTTGTGCTCTTCGTACTCCTTCATAATTCATGAATTGATGTTCACCCGATGTCGCGTTCCATAATCTAAGCTTTTCATCCATCCCATTACTCAGCAGAAATCTTCCATCCAGAGTATACGCCAGACTCGTCACCCCAGCATGATGCGCAACAGCAAGCGACCTGGTCGCCGCAGCATGTGGATCATTTCTACTCTCTGTATGCGTCGAAGCGTGTAACCTCGCATGATGACTGTCCACTCTCGATCTTGCTCGTTGTTGGTCTCTTGCTTGAGCTTCCGACGCCCCACCCACCCTCCTCCGTTTCCTTGATGTAGCAGCAGCCGACAGCGATATGGGTTTTTCTCTTTTCACATTGGTATATAAACTGGACCTGCACGGTACAGTGGCTTTCCCTTCGTGGTTTAAACACAACAAACATGCTGTTGCGCCTGATCGTCGAATATCCCAAAGTCGAATCTCGCCATCTCTTGATCCGGTGGCAAGTAAAAATTCACTTGCTGGGGACCAGTCCAGCGTCCAGACTTCGTCTTTATGACCTAATAGACTGTGTGCCGTGGCTCCACTCTCCACATCCACCAGTCTCACTTCCCCTCTGGAAGTTGCAGCAGCGATCAATGCATGGGTCGTACTCACTGGGGAAAACTTTGCGCCGAAAACTTTACTGCGCAAATGTAATGTACTGACACAAGAAAAAGTTTTGAAATCCCAAACTTTCACGTGTTCGTCCAGCGAACTGGAAATGCATAACCCACCATCGACAGGGTACCAGTCGACCATCGAAATGCCAAATTGTAAGGTTTGGGCACTCTGCGTTTTGGCTCCAGCAGCGCAGATCGGGTTTAATGTGTTGGTGGTATTGTAAATAAGGTTATTCGTGGCGTCGGCTTCGTCTAGGGTTTGCAAGTCGAATACCAAAAGTTGGGACTGGGAAGTACCAACAAGTAGGTATCGCTGCTCCACCGGGTCCAACGAGAAGCTCCAGACGCGCATTCCTTGACGGAAGATGAAGTTACTGGTAGACGGCGTGTGCTGCAGTAGCTCGGTAGACTGCCGGGAGTATAAGTTGTCGCGGTAGGCGCGGCTCGGCAGCCCCACACTGCGGTCGAGCAGGTGGCCGAACGCGGACACCATGACGAATATCGAATTATAAGATTCGACAGGGGAATAATACAATATTGAATGGGCCTCCAAAAGAGCTTATTTGAACCTGTATAAAAGCTTATTCAATCACTCATCTTCATCAAGACCCTTGCTTGACGTACGTGGAAGGTCTCCATTATCGGACACGCTGCCGTGGTGTTAAACCGGGAGCGATGCTGGCGACAAAAGTTGATCTTCTGCTGCAGATCGTGGCGTCCAGAGGAGCGCCACGAGGTCCTAATTTACCAGGTAAAATTCTGCCGATCAACAACGTGGTGGCGTTCTCGGGCGGCGTGGACTCGTCGCTAGCTGCTGCGTTGGTGTTCCAAGTCTTCCCCAATACTAGTGCCGCGTGCATTGGGAGATCCGCTGCATTATCATCTGCACAGCTTCGGCAAGCTAGAGAGGTAGCTTCCCACATTGGATTCCCATTGTGGGAATGCCACACGGACGAAGCCAAACTTGAGGGATACGTCGCCAATCAGGGCAAAAGCTGCTACTATTGCAAGACAACGCTGTACTCGACACTGAACCAGGTGGCAGAATTCGCGTGGAAGGAAATGCGGCAGCAACATGGAGAAGAGATGAAGCCTGTGCTGTATAACGGCACAAACGCTGATGATCAGCTGGATCCTACCAGAGTTGGTACGTGGACGATGGTTTACTGACAAAACTTTTTCCAATATACTGAATAGCTGTATTTTGTGTAGGATTGGTGGCTGCCACCGAGTTTGAAGTGGTGAGTCCGCTTAGCGGCCTGACCAAGCAGGAGGTGCGAGATGTGGCCAAGTACTTGGGACTCCCAAACTGGAACGCGGCGGCGTCGCCGTGTCTGAGATCGAGACTGCAGTTTGGAGTTGAAGCGACACAGGTGAGTGGAATTTATACATGTTTTTTTACGATGGACAAGTGACTGACTGTATGAGGTTAGCAACATTTGCATCGAGTAGAGAAAGCGGAGGATTTCGTGCGAGAGTTGGTTCATCTGGAGCCGCAAATGAACATGCGCGTGCGTTTCCTTGCAGGCAACAAGGCTGCGGTTGGTAAGTAAGGCTGGGAGTACTGTTGGATTGGTTGCGTGATCTAACATTAAATGTGTTAGAACTTGATAATGGAGCGTTGGAGAAGGCGATGCCTCACATTGACGGCATTGACGCAGAACTACGACGACTTGGTACGAGTACGCCTGAACTTTATTTATTAACGTATACAGTCTTAGTATTTTTGTTTGTTTGTCTTGCAGGATTCAAAGCTGTGGACGTCCGTGCCTTTCGCTCTGGCAGTTTGAGTAGCTATAACGCTAATAATATGGTACAGCACACATCAGCAACAGATGCTCAGATAGAGTAGATATATCGCTGAGGCACCAAATCAAAGCCCAGGGTGAATATCCGAGTGACAAAACTACAGTAAGCTAACAACTCAAATGGTCGCGAGATATTTGTTGCTATGTCAATGGACGTTTTTCATAATAAAACTTGAAGGCTGTGGCACGAAATATACGCTGCACGGCTTCCGAAAACGTAAGATGAATTCGGCGACGATACGAGAACACGATCTATAGTATATGCTGCTCTCGTTTGTTTTGCTGATCTACAACGTTAACCTACGTTTAGGTGTCTTGCTCGGCTTGCCGGACGAGTCTGAGAACAGTTGTAAGTTTAAGCTGTTCCGATCTACGCTTACGCTTGCTGGGTTTTCAGCGCAGCGCCTCGTAGCCGATTTTAAACAGGTCAGTATTACTAGCTTGCTTCTCGTCGTGAATTTCCGGCATTGGCGAGCCAAGCTTGGCCTCAATCCCATTGGTAATATGTCGCATCATAATAGACCATTCTGACAAAACTGCTTTTTCTGCGGTGTGTCCAGGTCTTCTGATGGTATTCCTTTGTACGGTGGGTAGTTGAGATTAGGATTGCCGTACCACCACAGCATCCGTGCTCCCAGTGGATCGATACTCGGGAAATTAAACTCTCTAGGTAAGACATGAAACTTCCCGCCCCACATATGATATTGACGAGAAGTGGCTGGCGACGTCGACAATGCGGGGCTTGACGTGCTCTGTCGAAGACTTCACTTAACAGTGATTGAATTTCCTCCCGCAACATTTCCCTCGTGATATTTCCCGCTGCTACACCTTTCTTTTCCAGCACACGTTCCATTCTTTCCTCTAGTCTGCTAGGAAGCTCGTCAATTGATTCCTGTTGTCTATCAAGTTTTTTGTAGAGCTCAATGTACGGTGGAATACCGGTTGGTTGCATCCTCGATGATTTAACAGCTTCTAATTGGTCGCGAAGTTTTTGTAGGGTGGGTGGACTTGTAAATATATGCGTTGAAACTAATGGGTGGGTCGTGGGTAGCTTCTGTAGTAGATATTCCGCGTGGTGGACGAGCGAAGCTAGACACAGCCGCAATATACCTGCTAGATTTGATTAACCCGCGAGAGTAGGAAACATTCTCTCCACCGAAAAAGTAATAACTTCGCTTGACGCATTGCGAAAATTAGGTGGTGAAGTAGCAAATTCGAGTTATTTACGGGATGTTCGGCTACTACTCGCCCCAAAAATTGATCTCCAGCGGCTTCATAGCGAAAATAGCGGTCTTGTACACCACCGAGGCTCCATCCGCAGCGAAGACACACGCAAACAATCGAGGGACCGTCGGTACTCCCTCCACAAGCAAACGTAGCAACCCCTTTGCGCACCGAGTGTGTCCCGTAGGCTTTCGCGGAGCCGTCGTCCTTCAGTAGTCTAGTTAGAGCCTTACTAAATCGAAGTTTTTGATTGGAGCCTGGAAATAGTGGTCCTGATTCCATTCGAGGGTGACATGCAAGATATATTGCTAAAGCAGTAACCCAACATGTCGACGGACTCAATGGATCGCGTAAATGTGACGTGGATCTCGAGGACCAGATCCATCTTGATTAGTTTTTGTCTTAACAAAAATAATTCCAACACTGTCGTCCTGCTCCATGAGGTGCTGCGTTTGAATCGTCTGAACAGACATGGATCTACACATCAAATTTCATTGCGAAGTAAAAAAAGGTGAGAAAACCCGCCGTCGCTGGTCTTAAGAGTCGAGTTGCACAGCTCCTTATAAAGTGAATAAGTAAGTGGCTGCTTTCCTGACGTTTGGGAGCACTTGTCTGGTCTTGATCGGCCTCTATACGCTTCATTCCGGAGAACAGTTGCTTCATATCGTCACCATACTCAGGAGGCAAAGCGACGCGCTTCACGCGATAGAGGTCCTTCACACCACTTCGGTATCCACTCAAAGTAGCCGTCTTCACAGTAAAGTTTTTGTAGACGAGAAACCGCTCAAAGAAAGTTGGTGTAAACTTATTTAGATTGAGACCATCTTCATCGTCAAAAATTTAGCCGTGTTGTCATCTTCTTTAGCGAGCTCCCCCCTGATCCACCTTTCAATCCCGTTGAGGCTGCTCTTGTACTTCCCCCTTGTTTGCGCTGTGACGCACGCATCACGAATAGCTTCGACTTCAGCACGACTAGTGCTACGGGATGTAGCACTCGTTCGCTGCAAGCCCTCTTTATTCATTCTGCTTGGGGCGTGCCTCTTTGTGTTCTGAGGGGTCCAGTTTAAGCCAATTGGGTAGCGCAGTTATCGTCGGCGGCTCGTGCCTACTTTTTTTTAGACAAACTCGATTCCAACAGCCAAATAGTAAAGCGAAGTCAAAGGAAAGGCCATCCAAATATATTCCTGTAAAATGTCAGCCGCTGACGCCGACGATTTGACAGGAACCTCTATGTAGTACCTACGAAAGTTCAGGAATCACAAGTTTTATCCTGGTAGTGCTATCCAGTAGTAGCACAGTGCCTTAGCTGTAATCCAACACAAAATGAAAGATAAGTTATTATGCGTGCTCTATCATAACGACTTTTGCAGATTATATTGTTCTTTAAATCTTACAACTTGATTGGCTAGATGAATGCAACACGAAACTGGTTGCTGTTCTAGTAGCTCTTTCTCGAGCACTATGTATAATATATTAATGATCGACTCTGTGTTTGTGAGTACTGCTGGTGCATATTCATTACACTAATCTCATAGCAAATTCGCTTGTCCAAATATAGGGCTTACGGCTAGTTTGGAGCCTTACTATTATGGTTCATCCAGCACATCTTAAATGTACCGGTAGTGCCCTGTGAATCATTCTGAAACTTAATGCTGCTGTTGTACTATGAATGGCTTCCATCGATGGTATTGAATTGGCGATGGGGATCTGTAGTTTCAGTGTGGTGGCCCCCAAATGATGGGTACTTTGAAGTACATTATTCAGCTCACACAAAAAGAACGCTTTGGTAAGTTGGTTAGCAACTGTTTAACGAGCGAATGATTAACTCGGGAGCATATCCCAACCCACTGGGACACATGATAGATGGCTCGATATGGGCAACATCAGAATTTACATGTTGGACTGGGAATGGATGGTGCATTTTCTGGTGAGCAGGATCCTCGAGAATTACATTGCATCTCCTGTACAACAACCTCACTCGCTGGGAAAGTAGTTTACTTAGCTATTTACAGAATCCTTACCATGCAAAAACGAAGTCAATATGCTCCGATGTTCTTAATGCACCAGTTTCAGGAACTATGACAACCGACACAGAGATCACACCGTAGAGCACGTGTAGTGCCTGTACGCACTCCATTGTTTTAAATGTATACCAGCGCTATTATGGGACATGCAGGGACTTAAGCATCATTTTCAATTTTCATTGCTTCTGCCAGCTTTGTCTGCCGCTACGATTCTGTCTGTTTACTTTAACGGTCGATTCGCCTTGAATTTGCATCAAATCTGTTAATAAATGCATCAACAAGAATTTTTTGTATGCAAGCAAACAAAAGTCAAATGCATCGTTACCAAAAAAAACGAAACGTCTATGGTATCACTTTTCAAAGCATCAACGTCTCCTGGGCTGACGGTCGTCGAGGATACCCTCGATGGCTCGTATAGTTAGCCGCTTGATACCGAATGCTGTCTCTAGTTCCCTGTCTATCTCTGGTGTTGGCTTTTCGATTTTCGTTCTGTATAATTAAGATACGAAATAAGCGTTCCCACAGGATAATATATCCAGCAAACTTGCATACAGAAGCAATCTTCGCATATGACATTTTGTATGTGGTGGGATCAGTTGAATTTCCCTGTTGGATTAGTGAGGGGTAGATAGACGGGGATTATTCAGATATAGAAAGTCGAGTATAAATGTCAGACAGGTTTGCAAATTCTAATGAAAGCCACCGTTGACACGTTTCAGCCATCCCTTCTCCGTTCACAAATACAAACGCCTTCGGCTTAGCGAACAGAATCAAATAAAAAAGGGAGGGACCGCATACATTCGAGGGCAGCCGAGGTCTCTTGCTACGCGAAGCCAAGTGCCCAGGGGAGGTCTGCCGGGTAAAGACGAAAATTCAAATTGCAGAAGGGTGGGTGGAATATTCGTACGTTTATTATGGTGTGTGTTATATACTGCATTATCTCGTTTTATTTGTGCAGCATGCAGGCTGATGAACACGGCGGCTATTAGGGAAAGAACGGGTGATAATGGAAGGCACTGCGACAGTTGCGTCTGATTCTGCCGAAGGGTGTCAAGCCGTAGAGGAACGCTAAGAAATGAAGACGAAGTATATTGGAGTCGTCATGAATGATGCAGCAAGGCGGCTCCATCAGAGACTTCACATAATCCTGTCAACGAAGTACTCAGAGCTAGATCGTGATCATACGGAATAAGCTATGGCAATACACACCTAGTTCTGTATTTTGCTGATTTAGCGTGATTCCATCTAATGTATATCCGTCGCCTCAAGCAAGTATTTTCGTACTAGCTACTACTACAGCAACGATGCGCATAATATATACGAATTGGGCAGACACATATAACTCCCGCCGGCTCGCCTACTGGAGAGTGGCAAGATGCTTGAAATTAGCATATCTGGTACAATACTAGTGGAGGGAGCAACGTAATCATCCCTTGTCTCAACATACTCACCAAAACGCGGAATAATTTGCCCAGTTCGTCCTCACTAATCCGTTAGTTAGGAACTGGGCAAAGTTTTCCTCTACACACAGTCGAGGGTGGATTCAAGATGGCTGGCGCTGACAGCTTCAGTTGTTTTAGCAAGCATACAGGGTACTGTTACCACGGAGGTTTTGGCTTCCCTTTATTCCTTTGTACAAGTGATGTGACCCAGGTGAATGTTGCTTGTGGCGGCCAAGCGTAACATCACGGCAAATTACGACTAGCCGAAGTAATTTAATTCGTTTGAATGTCGCCCGAAGAGACTTCAGCGTTAATGCGGCAGGCGCATCAAATGCCTAAGACTTCCACCAATATCGTTATTATGGTCGCAGTGCGACTCGCATAGTATGATACTTTGACGGCGAGATATGCATCACCAAACTACTTGATTAAAGTGAAAGAGTTGTTTCTGATGCAAGCTGAAGTGACACGTTATGCAGGTTCAGACGAGAAAACCCACTAAATTGGGTACGACAATCCAATGTAGATTTTATGTAACAGGTGTTTCAGGTGTTGGAGTAAGTTTACATAAGTTTTAGGTTGAAAACGTTAGTTTGGGCTCTGAGTTTAAAAGGTTAGAGAAGTTTTGGGTCAGAATGGCTGGCTTCCTAAAACTCTTGACTGGATATAAAATCCAGAGAACTGTATGGTGGTTAATTCTTTGTAACCAACAGTGGTATGTAAGGTGGACAACGGCAGATATACCAAAAGGACATCCTCAAGACTTCCGATATTTTGCTATTTAATTGTAAATCTTAAAATAGTAACGTGCTGAAACATTACGTACTAGTCTGTTCTATCTCAAATCTAACACTTCTCTTTTCTGGTCATATCATTTGAGCTCAAATTGCGATTTCGCTATATGACACCATTACGAAACGTGGTTGATTAGCCCTATTTGAGGTATATTTTTTTGCTACAGCACATACAAGCAACAACAACGTAAAATCCAAAATGCTTCCACTCGTTTTGACAGGTGAGACGGCGGCAAACATACGGATATTAATCAACCATTTAGACTTATCGAGATAATCGCGTCTAAAGTTGGACAATCATTTTTCGAACTTAAACGAAGTTTTGCGCAACGGCGACTTTTGTGTTTGAAAATCTAAAGAGTCACTAAAGCGCGACGCCCTGAGAGAGGACCCTCACACAAGAAGACACCAAACTCCCGCATCATGCCAGGCAGCCAGCTCTCACCAACTCCACCGAGTCCCAAGCAGCACTCAGCTGCAGGCGATCCATCTGCTACCTGTCTGACGACGACGCCACTGTCGCCCAAGAAGATAGTGACGGCTTTGTCGCCTCGTGACGACCTGCAGGTCGTCCAATACGACAACTCGCCTCACGCTAGCAACTGCGGATATCCGGTGGTTGGCCGTAACTACGACGACGCTGCAAACGAGGGCAGTGGTGGCGAAAGGAGGAGAACGCAGGGGAGGACGACAGAGAGAACAAAGACTGGAGTGAAGGAGAGTCAAAGAGGAGGTTACGACAAAAGCGCAGAGAGCGACGTCGACGAAGACGTGGATTTAAGCATCAATTTGATTTAGGTTGACCTTCAGCAGAAGGTGTCTGGGTTGATTGATGCAGACTATTGCGAGCGTCGGTGCTTGGAAGGTAAGCGCGTGAGATTGAATACCTGGTGTGCTCGCTGTCACAAATGGAGCGATTTGAACGAATCACTTGTGTCCATACCATGCTAGCGCTCCTGATGCAGACAGACACTGTTGAACGGCGTCGTGGACGTGGTGTCCGTCAAAAGTTTCACTATTACTTGCCGTTCGTGGGGCAAGTGTGCCGTCCGTCGTTTGCGCGGTGTCTGGACGTGACACCACTCAGTGTTCAACGATACAAGGCCCGAGTTCGAGATGGTAACATATCTGCAAAAGCTCACGGCAACACCATAAACAAGTATGCTGCCAAGGTCGATGTTGTGTGGCTAGTGAAATAGTTTAACGAGTTTGCAGAAGAAGTTGGAGAGGTTGTTCCAGTTCGAGTCCGCCTTCAGAAGACCAAATATGGCATGGTGACCAAGCACTATACTCGTGAAGACTACACTATGCTTCCTGCTAACTTTACCTGGGATGCAATTTACGACGAGATGCACACATACGTCGAGCAGATACGTCTGCGAGTTCGCGAACCTGCGAGGTCGACTATGCGGAAGATGCTCACTACACTTTGTCCAACTATTCGCATCCATTCTGCACGATCGAATGTGTCTGACGTATGTGCGATCTATCTGTCGCACATGCAAGGTGGCCCGACAGCCGAAGTTACGGAGGAAATGGGACGCAACACAGAATTGGCTTGCCTGATGCGGTAAGTGTTCTTACGGATACAAATATCATATTGAGTTACATCAGTGGTTATTAATATCATTTTGGATTACTGTGAACATTGCTGAAAGGAATACAAACCTGATAAGGCCGAAGCCAAGCAGACAGAGCCTCCTAGCGATACCGCAGTCATCGTCATGGACTTTTCTCAAAATCTCACGGTACCTTTTGTATCGTCAACACCGTCGCAATGGTACTTCTGCTCTCTGGTCAACGTCAATGTTTTCGGGATCTACTACGAAAATGATGGCATGCAGACAAATTACGTGTACACGAAACGACTAGCGGCAAAGGGAGCGAGCAGATTAACTCCATGCTCTACCATTTTATCCGTACAGTGCTGGTACCATCCGGAAAAAAGAAGTTGATCGTCTACACTGACAATTGTTCCGAGCAAAACAAGAACAACCCCGTCATCAAGTTTCTGCTCGCCAGGTGTTTTTGAGCGGATTGACTACAAGTTCTTCGTAAAAGGACACACAAAGAATTTATGTGACCGTGGATTTGGGCACATTCGCAAGCACATCTCGCGGCAGGACATTAGGACTATGGATCACATTGTGAGTGCAGTGAAAGATTCTGCAACGTCAAAACGACGGTCCACATCTCTCGCGGTGATGATTTTTTCATGGCTTTTAAGTCGTTGGTGGCAGAACTGTACAAAACGCTATTTGGTGTGCAGCAGTACCAAATCTTTACTATGGATAGTTCCAAGCCGGGTGTGGTACAGTGTCGTAAGGGCCCCGATAGCGATATTAAAGAACAAAACTTGCTCAAAAAGATCGATGGAGTGTTCACGAGTGCAGCGAAGGTTGACAGAATGTTCACGCACTATTTGAAAGCGCTGCCGCTGCCTTCAATTAACCCCGAGAAGGTGTACACGATGCATCACACCGTTAGTAAATACGTGCCTACTGAATTCCAAGCGGACTCGATATACGATGCGCCAACAGAGGAGCAAGGATCCAATGCTAAGTCAGCCAAGCAGTCACGCAAAGAACACAGAGCTGCAATGGCTAGTGCTGCGACGCAGAACGCCGACAATCGAGGCCGAGACGGCGATGATGAAGAAGGTGCTCCAGGAGCAAAGAAGCAAAGAAAAGAAGCCTTCAAGCAAGAAAGCATCAACGTAGTGCAGGTGATGGCTCTCCCGATGCCGAAGATTGATCTGATACTTATCTCCCGTGTAAGTCAAATTGATACTAGTGAACCAACGTCACTATTGTGAAATCAGACACAATTTTTTTTTTTTAACAATGTTCTGCTTCGTATTTTGCAAAACGGACACCACCATTGGCCCTGCAGCGCAATTTTACCCCTAATCCATTCAATAAAAACAAATTTTGTTCTGGACATGAAGATCGAGACAAATTTTTCGAGAGGCTGTTGTGGCGATAGGTATAGGTTTCTGGAAGCGCGCATAGTCTCAAAGGACAGCCAAGATAGTCTTCTTTCCAACGAGGCACCTAAATCGCGATTAGTACCTAGGTTGATTAGTATCCCATTGTTTGCCGCCGTCTCAGGTAAATTATCTTGTTTTGCAGTGGAGTCCCTACTGAGTGAAAATTGCTGCGGTTTTCACAGCACTAATAAAACAGCACGTTCTTACCA
Organism: Phytophthora tentaculata; assembly: GCA_033557915.1. Lineage (NCBI taxonomy): Eukaryota > Oomycota > Peronosporomycetes > Peronosporales > Peronosporaceae > Phytophthora > Phytophthora tentaculata. Next base: position 5,182,779 of record JAUCEA010000007.1, on the reverse strand, counting down.
GATCTGAAATCGCTAATTGAAAAACGGCTGTCTAGAAAAAGTTTAGAAAGAGCTAAACTCAACAAATACGTATTTTTTTTTACCAATCACATGATCTGATTTTCGGCTGTCGTCGGTTGTATTTGATTTGAGATGGAACAGATTGGTACAATAAGGAAGTACAGCATGTTCTTAATCGTGCACTCTCCAAATTCCCGCGATGGGAAACAGTCTATTCTGAGCTGCCTGGCGGAGTACAGACTTGACAGTGAGCTACAATTGGTTTAAGTAACGGCACGCACGACCTCACTCCATCGGTGGACATGCAAGGCGACCAGCCTATCGACACTGGGCAGGAGTCGAGGCGGGGAGAAACAGCGAGTGCGGCCACTCCGGGCGCTGATCCACCCCAAGCCCACTCGCCACAACACGGGCAACAAGCCTCCCAAGACGGGGGTGCTTCAAAAGGCCAACCACTAGAGCTGGCTCTTCTCGACACTCGGGGGCGCAGACCGCGCGGAACGGTGACTCAGTGGCATCTTTAAGCACGAAGAGGGCTATTACTGCTGAGCAAATTCTTCACTCGAAGATTGTTACTGGGATTGGATGTCCGCAGCAACAGAAGCGTGACCTGCAACAACGGCTTGTGAGCACGCTTATGACGGACTGGTCAACTGTTACAACCCCCAATCTGGACGGATGAAGAGAAAATGCAGTACTGCACTATAGCCCCCGTCCACTACATGAATTGGGGATTGTTGCATGCTTGCAGTACCGAACTGGACCGTTCGGAAAGTATTCCAATTCGACCGTTTTATCAGAGCTCTGAGAGCATGTGTTTCATCGCGAAATTTATTTGCAAATTGTTACCAGCCTAAAACGTTTTTAGATGGAGCATTTAAATCCAGTCTACAGGGGCCTTCTTCGGTTTCTTTCCGCTACGGAAGTCATGTTTCCACGCCTTGAAAAAATCAGAGTTAATGGATCCCAACTTATTTTCCAATTGCTTCTGCGTAAGGTCTTGTTTCCTGAGCACATTCTGAATCTTATTCTGCTGGCTCACACTCAGTTTCGAAAGGTTTATCTGGAGGGGTTTATCATGAGCCTTGACCACTTTCTTGAGCTGAGCTGAAATAATCCCTTTTCCTCGTTCTTCAGTGTAGTCAAGCGAGTCCACCGAGTTCTTCTCGTCCTCGTCTTCATTAGAGCGCAGGGAACGCAGCACTTCGCTGTGAATCTGGGTGGCAGCGACGATTTTATCGGTGGTTTGAGATATCTTGTTGTGCTGGGTCTTAATAGTGACAGCATCGGCGCAGGCAAGGAACATGGCCGCTGTAGCAAGAATTGCGTAGTAGTAGCGCATGGCACAACAGTTGTCGGGGCTTGAGAAGTGAGTATTCGAGTGCTTGCGTGGCGGGAGTGCAATTGCAGACTGAGCTATCGTCGCGACTCGCAAAAGCGATAACAATGGATCCTACTGGGCGATAATCCCGTAGTAATCGCTACGTACAGTACCTGTACATGTATCAGCTGTACAAACTGTAATGTACACACAGGCCTACCGTACCGTATAAATCGGATTGAGTGGAGACAAACGGATTGAGCGACACCCGTAAAATGTAAAAAGGTACAGCGTACTAAAATCAGTACGATAGCACTTTTAACGAATTGGTGTTCCGATTTTAGATTGTTTGCTTTTGATGACTGCTCACTCAATGTACACGTACCAGCAGCTGCGTTTGAAACAGACAGGAGTGGCCTTCCCCACGAAAAACATATGCCTCTGGACAGTGACGAATGGGCTTGGTATCCGTTCGATACCGGTACCTCGACGAAATCGTGTAAAACGGGTCTCATTTGATAGATTAGGATATCGGCACAACATTGTAGACGCAATAACTACCGCTGTGATCGACGAGACGGCTAGTCTGGGGCGCGTTATGGCACTCTCTTCATCTTTCGTTTTTTTAGCCAAAGTTTGCGATGACCCCTCAAATGCATATGCTTGATGGTAGTCAGTTTCACTTTAGCTGAGCGCCCTCCGTCCCAGTTCGGTCTCGTTCATACAGCTCTCCTCAGTTTGATGTCCGTGCGGAATTCAGCAATTAGCGTTTTGTGGTCGTATTAATCTGCACTGTTGTCGACCCAGGCGACTTAAGACGTGTCTGCTGTTGCTTAATAAGCACACAGATCTCACTGGAACCATTGGGTCGACAAAGCTTTTGTTAGGTCATGCGTCTTACAATACGGTATTTTGGTGCGTGCCATAAATATGTACGCACCTAATTCCAGGAAAACTCCTCTAAAAACGCGTTTTTAGCGTCAGTTTAGCTATTGAGACAAAGCGGGACACGGGCATATAATTTTTTTTGTGGACGACTTGTAGTTGCCAAGATACTGCAATGACCATCATTCTGGCAGTGACAAAAGTTTGTGCGCATGCGACGACGCTCCACACGCGGTTCGGATTCACGGAGGTATCGACTTACTGAAGCTTGGTTCACACCAATGCGCTTTGTAATCCCCCGCTGCGACACTGTGACTGGTTTGCAAAATCCAAGGTTTCTTCTTCCTGTAGCCCGAAAAACGCCTGAGCTTATTCGCGTCAGCTTCCGACAGCTCAACCTCTTCCCCCACCACTATCTGCACGGGCAACTGGTCGATGCGTTGCGCGGTTTGCTGTTTGGTGATGATAATGCGTTCGTAATTGGCTTGGGCCTTTGCAGCTGACACTTTGGCGTGCTCGCAAGCTCTTCTAACTGGCGTTGCCCTCTTTGTCTGACAAGCTTGCGAGCGAAATGGGCTTGCTTGTTCAGCCGTCTTTGCCGACGGCTATCAGCTAGGATGGTACGGCGAGATTGTAGCTGGATGCCCTCCAGATCTGGATCAAGCGCAATTGAAGGGTCTAAACGTGGAAGCGTAAATGGAAGTTCTTGCGGGCGACCTCTCTGAGCCATTGGCTTTCGAATTGTTTTATGAGGCGGCTAAAGCTCGAAGGCCATTGTGGTACGGTACCAAGATACGTTCGAGCATGACATGAGTCTCCGCCGTCGTCATCTCCCGGGTAGTTCCGTCCCGGGCAACGTCAACAGCCACAAGAGCGATGTCGCGCATGTTGCGCAGCAACAGCAATGCGAAATTCATATTGTGCTCCTGTGCTAAATGAAACATCGCCAGATACTTCCACCTTAGCTTTTCGACTACTACTAAGTGACGTTTCATTACTACTACTGTAGTACTACCTTCGCACAGAAATAACACAATATCGGTAAAATAGGATATCCGGTCTTAACCGTCTTAGAGCATCTGTACTCGTCGTACGTCTGAGGCAAGTAGCTAGCGAGATGCTTTTCCACTATGTCCAGAAAAAGAGGACAGAGTCCCAATTCGTCTCCGCCGTGACTGTTTTCGTAGAGCTGCTGTGTGAACACTGGAGTCTGATCGATAGCATACTTCAAAAAGTGTTCTACATGAAAGTTGAACTGACGCACATCTTGCAGCGTCGCCATGAGTGCAATTTCCGAGAGCTTATGCTTTAGCATGGCTTTAGTTTCGTCGCTTATAGCAGCTGTAGAGCGCTCTCGCCAAAGTCTCGCCTTCACGGTGCCAAACACCTCCACCAGTGGGTTCAAGAACGGTGAGTAGATTGGTAAAAACTCTAGCGCGAGAAACCGTTTCACTGCATCGCCCTTCAAACTCGGTAACGACGGCACGATGGTGCATACTTGCATTGTCTATGATAATGCTCTCTTCGTTCGATCCTCAGGCGGGAACTTACGTAGATACGCCCTCACCATCTCTTTCATAAAGTCGAGTACAACTTCAGCTGTAATACCCCCTTCCACTATTTCAAAGTGCAGGATCTAAGCCAGGTGAAGCTGCAAAAACTAGCATCGAAATATGTTCTGGGTGCTCTGAATACAATTCATCAGCAACGGCGAGAATCCAGCCAAAAATTGGCCACGCTTTACGATTTGTCATCCTCGACAACTTCTTTTTGTCGTAGCACACCGCGTCGAACAGTGTAGTCTGTCCATACTTACTCGGCATCTCGTCAGCATATATGTAGCGCTCATCGAGAGCTCGAACTGACTTTCGATCGCGAGGACGGCAAAAGTCACCTAAACGGAATCCAGCCACGTTCTTGAGATACTTACTCACTGTCTTAGGAGCCACTTTCACATGGTAGGCAAGTTTGATGAACCCTGGCGTGTGCTGCAGTGATGTTGTGTTGCAGAGAAACTGAAATCGTGCAGCAGCGAAAACCATCTTACAGTTTTCGTAGGTCTAATTAGCAATTAACTATGCTACGCTTTCTACTTGCTCTCTAACTCAGTTCACTCGTTCATGTACTTTAAAATCCAGAGCTTCCCCGTGTAAGGCACGGCATTAGTTACTAAGTAGTACGTAGTAAAATTCATATTGTGCTCCTGTGCTAAATAAAACATCGCCAGTTACTTCCACCTTAGCTTTTCGCCTCGACTACTACTAAGTACTATAGTAGTACTACTGTAGTACTACTTAGTAATGAAATATCACTACATGTACTACCTACGGAAAATAACGCACTTATGTGGCTTTGCACAATAACGGTCAAATTGAATACCCTTTCTAAACGGTTTGAGCAGGACTGCTCATCTTTTTGATTTTCCCGCCCGAACTGGTCACTTCCCAAGATCCCTCCCCCCAACGCAAGGCCTGCATCTCGACGAAGGGATCAAGAGAGCAGCACTTCAGCACACACGGCAGGATGCAAAGCGTGCTCTGAAGTGAAGAGAGAGGGGAGGGGCTACTGACCAAAGGTGCGTCTGACGTGCTGCGTGTGCTGGGCGTTGTGAGAGAAAACTAACTAGGCATACGCGATTCTGTGTGCTCTGTGGAAGCAGGGTAGTTGATCTTAGGTTGTGCTTATGGGTAAAACATATTAGAGTGAGGAGGCCTGTTCTGATGAAGGGAGTGATTGCAAGTTCACCGAAGCACGTAAGCTTATCGAAGATGCACCTGGCCAAAATCGAACCCGTTGGCGGATTGCAAGCTGGCTGACTGCCTGCCGTCCAAGCCAAGAATGGTCTCCTCAACGATGTTTGGCTACTCTACCTCTAAAGTGAGCTTTGCTAGGCAGTATGTGAACTTGGAGTCAACACTTTCGTCGAGGTTAAATTGAAGACAAACGTGGTGGTTGAAGCTAACCGAGTGCAGGACACAAAGATCGGAAAGCAGAATTTGCAAGATACTACCAGCTCAGCCGAAGTCTGGGCTGTTGATGATGGTTCCACAGCACTTCTCGATTTTGATCCCGCAAAGTTACCTTTGGAGACTCCCCTGGTTTTCACGGATCAAGCTGGAACGACAATACCCAAACTTCGGATTGAACTACAGACAACAGAAGATTGTTTGGCTGTCATTCGAAATGCTGATGAGAAAGATAAGTATTTAGCCTTCGGAAATCATGGTAGGTGCTTGTTCGGGCCATTTCAAGACGCTTTGAAATTTAAGGTAAAAGTGTCACTAGCTGGATGCATTGTCTTGGAAGAGTCTTCAACTCAGCATGTACTGGAAATTGAAGAGGAGGATGCTGACAAGCTGTTGGTATGCCGTGCGACGTATGAGGGGCCAATTCTTTCGTTGTGGTTGTTGCAAGAGTATAAACTTGGGTCTTCCCCCATCGAACCTCGAGTGTTGGACAAAAAAAAAACGGCATGATTAATCTTATGGGATACGCGGAATTTTTTATTTATCCCATGAAACACGCGAAATAGATAACCGCCTAAATTACTTGCATTGGCGTGTTGCACGAAGATGGGACCGCCGCCGACAGGGTCAACATTCACGTGGGTGATTCAAAAACAATGCAAGTATCAATGATTAGAGGTTTTTAAATGGCGTGCTTCCAAAAACTCTCATATCTTGTAGAATGATATATAAGTTTTTCGGACAATCGGACCATTTAATTTACAGAGAGGTGTGTTTTTCAAATGTATATAAGGGTATCAATTTTACGAATCCGTTTACAGTAAAGCAGCAGACTTATTGATGTAAAGAGGGTACAACTATGGTGTCATAAGTAAAGTATGCGAGGAAAGTCGGATCCCTTGTAGACTAATATAAATTTCAGAGAATTGAAAATGACAATAACACAACAACAAATTTGGCAGAAATGTCCTTGGGTTGGTTGATGGGAATCTCATAAAAATCAATCAGTTTAAACCAATTATTTGCTGAGCAGATCGCTCAAAAGTACTTCATAAAGAAGAACGAGGGACGCAAAGTGATTCAAGCTTCACACTTGCGTTTCTTGCCTTCCCTTGTAGCATCCTTCTCACTTTTCCGCAGCATTTTTTAAGCACGCGAATGCTCATGTGGATACGAAGCGTCCAATAGAGTCATGAGGTCACCAACGTCACTCAAACATCTTCCCATATCTAACAGTATTAGTATCTGTTGACGGCGATAAATGTCAGTAAAATGTGGCTTGTTGTCCGCCCGAGAGCATCAGCCGAGCCGTACATCAGAGTTAGGATTTCTTTAACCATGGTGATTGGTTGACCAGAATCCGCAAAGAGCATGATGAGATCACGCCGTCCAGTAGATTCATTTTCGTTTGCAACGGCTGCATTCACCTTGGTGACCGCATGATTTTTTAATGGGAGCACTATCTCTAGAATACTATGGCACCCAAAGCCATGCGCTGGAGCTCTGAGCGTGACGATTCTCACCCCATCTTGCCAGAACTACATGTATATGGTTAGCAACAATACTCAACTGCAGGGACAACCTGGAGGCGTATAGGCTTGATATTGTAAAGACGTGGAATGATACGTAGCTGGCATATTCAGGTCCGTAAAGTTCGAACACCTGAGTGTGGACTGTCAAGTTGTTAATAAAAAAAATTAAATCAGTACACTCACTCTATTACGTGTACCTACTTGCTCATGTAGATTCCACCAATGCTAGCTCCAGCACAGCAGCAAAGCATCACATGCGAATGCTTCCATCTAGCCCAATTACTCCAGCGAATCCGAGCATTGAACAGGAGACGGATTTTAACTGCGAGCCTGTTGCTCCGTGATAATTCGAGTATCAATGTTCGCCCGCGTATAATGGAGTGGTCTTACTCATGGGACCACCCGGGTATTCACTCTGTAATATAAAATAAAGTACCGTAAAATAGAATGCGCTGAAATAGGCTTTGTATCAACGAGTGGTGTGTATTGGTAGGTCGTCTATGTCATACATGTATCGCAACTTTGAGTGAGTTCGTCGCTGGTAGATTGACGTTGGACGCCTGCGAAAGTCTTTAAATGCCTGGTCAAGATGTTGGATGCGATGATGCGTTAGATGAGTATTAATAGGTCGAAAAAGTATTTATCAGCTTTATGATAAAAGTTTGTGCAACACCCGAACATATCGTGCTCTTTCGCTTTGGAAATAGAGTACAATCATTTAGAGTACCCTGTGTGTGCTCCTATAGTAGACGGTATGCTATTCGGTATTCTACGTTACTTTTAAGTACCGTCGATTCGCCTTGAATTTGCATCAACGCCGTTAATAAATGCATCAACGAGAAAAAATTGGCCGATTGAAGTATTTTTGCAAGGTCCGAATCAGTTTTGTACGATTTAGGGAGATACGTATATTAATAGTGGCGGAACGGTTCAGGAATTTGATGGGCCTCGTCAGGCAAAGCAATACGCTAAAGCGTGTATTCGTAAGGGCCAGAAAGATTGTTCATTTACGGCCCAAGCTGGGGAAGGCATCGGCCATTACGTGACGTTCACGAACACAGGAAGTGTACTGAGACAGCAGAAGTTCTGAGGAATGAACTATCGTATTGAAATTCTCCACTTCGCCATGCACACTCAGGTGCTTATGCCAGAAATTCCTCTTTCTACTGAAAAAAATGATTCTTAGATCAGACATCTGGCAGACATCAACAAATCGGTATCATTTTAGACAGTCTTTACGGTACGACATACATGTACTGGGCTCAGCTCAGTTGTTGACGGACTCCGTCACGGAGACGGCTACAGCGAATCCGACTACGCTCGCCACCATTGCTATCTGCCGTAATATCTAGCTAGGAATGTATTGAGGGGTACACCACACTGTGGTATTGAAGGCCGACATTATCGAGGAAGCTAGCGCGATGAGACTCAGAGCTGATCGCCGTGTGAGAAGCGGTATTGGTTTCACATACTGTGAACCTGGGCACCCATCAACCTCAGTAGGGCGTCAAATCTGAAAACTCTGCGTATGTACACGTGAATATAACGGCAGATTATTCGGTCTTTCAAAGCTATAAATCCGATTCTCTATCGTTGTGTTTCCAACAGTTCCCAAATGTTTTCTACGGTCCTGTTTAGTTTTGAAACATGCCAAATGATGAATCAGGGCACCTATGACATTCTTACATTTTTTTAACTTCCTGTGTTAGTAAAAATGATTAAGGCACCTATGGCAGTCATAAACTACTAATTTGGCTTCGAATAGTTGTTTTAAAATACTTGAAAAAGCAAAACCCAGGCGCTAACACGAGTGTGCAGTATTCTAACGACATGCAACCACACCAACTACCATGTCACTGCCAAACGGGCTCATTGGGACACATGTCGTATTAATACAGAGCCGTAGCGAGATGACATGTAGTGTCAGGAGTCGCTCTGTGGCGAATTTTACCCCATTCAAGCTCGAATGTCGAGCTATTTAACAGCCTAGCTTTACACAGCTAAACAATGCAACGTAGCTTGATAAGGCAAGACCAAAGGTCAAACGAGTTAGTAGGCCTCGCGCTAGCAAGCTCCGTTAAATTATAATCCCGCAGCTGCAGTACGTTTACTGGTAGTCATGCAAGATACAAAGCCGTCCTATGACCTGCCAGGTGCTGTGGGTGATAGATTAGTTTGCATGACGGTAACCTCGCACAGGCCTACCTTGCAAGTCAAATTCTGGTTGGTCTTTTGTCCGAAGAGCATGTTCGTGTGTCTAAAAAGTGATGGAACTTCTTCTGTTCGAAGTACCGCTGCAACGAAGTTCGAAACGAAGCTGTCAGCGACCGGGCACGTCGTTTTCCTGGCGTATCGGAAAAATGACGAAGTTGTTCTGGGACTGCAATATTCATACCCACACAAAGCTGTGGTCGCATGCTCATGGGATTCTACGATGAATACTCAGTGGGGAATCTTGAATTTGTATGTTCTGGACATCACTTCCCCGTTTCTCCAAGATATAGCAAACCATGGTGTTTTAAGCTCAAAACGCCGAGTAGTGATGCATTTAATTGGTATGGGCAAGCCGAGCAAGAAAATTGCCGAGATTCTGACGATGATTTATGGATCAACCAATGCAGTCAACAACCTGGACACGACAGGTGATTTTGGTACTGAACGTTGTCTCCAGGTGCTGAAGTGGCTGGAATATGGTAAATCGATGACCGAATTCGGTGAAATTATGAGTCTGTATGGCAGCAGCTCTCTCGTCGAGGATACGGCGGAGAAGAAATTGACCACCAGCAGCGAAAGTGAGAAACGGGACCAACCGCGTAAGGTCATCAGCCTATACCCAGTCTTTGATGCTCCCACGGCGCTTCTCGGTTGTAATCCAGCAGAGCTTCCTTTGGGACGCCTCTGATTTTGATGAACCCTGGTGGGGCGATAGTGTCCAGAATTCGACTTGAATTCCAGTTGACCGAAGATTTCTTGATTACTATTCGACAGGCTGGTGAGATGGAAAAGTACTTAGTACTTAGCGAGCACGGGGAATGCGTGTTTGGGCCCTCCCAAGGCACGGTGAAATTCAAGGCAAAGTTGTCGCTAGCTGGAAATATTGCCTTGGAAGAACCTTCAAATCAGCACGTGCTAGAGATTGAAAGTCAAGGTCGGCATAACTTGTTAGTATGCCGCTCCAAATACGTCAAGCCGATGCAATCCGTCATCTTATTGGAAAAGCATAAGATTGGGTCACCTGTCCAGCCGGGAGCTTTCGAGGCGATGTTGCAGCCATGACAAACGAGAATAAATCGAATGGACGGCGGGATCTCATCATGCACTTGGCTACCTATTGTGGATCAGTGGACTCAATCGAGAAAACTTTAGTACTATTGTATGGAACGACAGACCCCTTTCGTCGGACCATGAAGCCTAATCTAACGGACATTCGTCGCCGTCAAAAGATTCGAAATTTGCTAGGAATGGGAAGATCAACAGATGAAGTGGAGGAGCTCATCTTCTACTGGATGCTACACGTCCGAGCGAGGTGACAATGCGTGGAGCAATGGAGAAGGATGCTACAACTGCTACAATGGGAAGCAATAGACGCAAGAAAGCTTGGAACATGTTAAACTGTTTTTCGCCGGATTAGTCTCAGCGTCAACGATACCAAGCGCTGAAGGCGATGATTTCAGACATAAATCCACTAGTTAACTGGATGTTTTGGGCTTGTAGATCCAATTACGTGCGCCGCCCCCCCAAAGGGTCAAGATCAACAGTAGAAAGGCGAATCGGGCGGATCTGAAAGTTGCATAATGTGTTCAAGGTGGTGTACGAATCGTTCTTTTTAAAGCAAAAACTTGGTTGATTCAAATGAACAGAACACCAAATTAAAATCGCGCTGTAGTTGGTGGGTCATGAAGCTGTAGTTGCTCACGCGCAGAGGTTCTCCACATTTCCGAAGGATCTCTGACTACCGACGATGCTGAAGACTTGTCATTTCGTTTTTTCTTCGAGAGTTCAGGAAGTAACAAGCTGTGGAGTAGTTGACGTTGCTCGTCGTCAATCATTGGGTCGCTCGAGCTGTTGCTGCTTGCGCCTGAATAGCTCATTTTCTGCTTGACCAAACCGTCCAATGTCATCTGCATCACCTCACAATAAAATTAATTTTCCGTACTAACGTGCCATTTGAAAGACAAAAAGCAATACGCACCGAAGGCTCCCTAATTCTGCGCCCATAGCTTGACGGTAAGTAACACGCTTTAGATAACATGAGCTTCTTTTTGAGTACTGGCGTAGATCCTAGTCGTGCCGCATCTCGAACAACGTTCGGCTATTCAACACAACGTCACAGTTATATGGCTTTGTAACAAGCAACGACTCATACACGTACGCTCTCTCGACGATGATACTGGTCGTGATGATACCGCAGCACAGCCACCACTTGCTTCTTCGTAAACTCACGACTTTGTAGATGTTTCTCGAGAACGTCCGTGACGGCGTTGAGCTGGTACGGAGTTTGCGGATCATTCGGGTCAGTTTCAAACTCAGGATATCTGCTGGCTTGAACACTGTCGACGCCAGGTGTGAAGTAGGAGCCGTGAGGAGATCCCATGCTGTACAACGATGGAGGCTCTGGAGACGTTGGCTTAGCTTGGTTAGCTGTTGACAACGCAGGAAGTGGAGGCTTTCGAGGCGTCCGTCGAGACGAAGGTGGGCCAGCCGGTGTCCGTGGCTGCTGGTTAGCAACTTCTTTTGATCTCTCGTCCTTCTGCTGCATTTTAACAAAGAGCTGCTCGTAGAATTTAAGCTTCTTGCTTAGTCCTGCGTTCATTTCTTCAAACACGTGCATCTCCTGCTTCGCGCGCTTATTCTCAGCGCGAAGTTCGTCGATCTGCTTCATCATCTTCTCAAGCTGAGAGTTCTGATAACGCAACTCCAGTTGCACCCTCTCATTCTCCTCGACAGTTCGCTGTGTGGTCACATCAAGCTGCATACGCATTTGCGTCCGCATAGCGTCGTGGAAGGCTTGCAGCTCGGCCTCTTTCTCTCGACGAAGCCTGTCGTTTTCTAGGATTAATTTCCGCTCCAAATGATGTTCTAGTTCGTCTTTTTTCAGCGCCATTGAAGCGAGTTGAGCTTGCAGTTGCTCGATTTGGTTGTCACTATATTGCTTGTTGAATTTTGCCAGTCGAGTCTCACGCATTGCGGCCTCATTTTCAAGAGCAGTTTGGGTCAGTTGCTCACATTGACGCTGGGACTCCTCATATAGCTGCTTGTACTCCTGCTCTCTACACGTGTCCATGGCGTGAAAAAGAGGCTTCCCTGCGTTGATCAGAGTCATCATCCTAGCGCGCGTCTCAAATTCTGTCTTCACCGGCTCCACTGTAGAATTGGCAGTTGTGTTGGTGTTGCTTTGGGACGTACTAGTGTCACCTTCTGCACTTCCACTCCCGTTGATTGTTTGAAGTAAAGACGCGTTGATGGTTTCGTATTCGCGTAGTTTCGTGTGAAGATCGTCGATTCGCTTTGTCTTGAACGCAAGAACGCGCTCACGGTCGTCAATGTTCGCTACAAAGGACGCCTGAAGTTCTTCTAAGTCGCGAGCTACTCTTGCGTGTGCATCTTTTAGTCGCTCGTTCTCTAGTTTGGTTTGTTGAAGCTCCTCTTCGAGTTTCTGTTCGTGGAGAGCACGAAAGGCTATCGTCTTGAACTTCTCCACGCCACCCGCATCTGTCTTACCGAAGAAATCGGTTGCACTCAGCAGCGATCCATTGCTCGGCGGAGCTCCCGCTGACATGGCAGAAGCAAATTTGTCAGCCTACATGCACTGATTTAGTCGCACTCTCGGTTCTAAGAATACGGAGGATAAATTTAGATTAACTTAATCTTCGCATAAATGCACAAATAACGGGTTAATACTGGGAATACCTTTAGGTATGAACAGCCCTCACCGGATTAATTCCACGGTACAGCAAAAAGTGTGTATAGTGTGGCCCGCGGTATTTGCGCATCAAGGTTTGGCATACGAGATGAAGTAATAGTGTGGGCTACGGTATTAGTGCACCCACACTAATGGTGGCCTTGTGTAATTAGTGAGGGCCACACTAAAAGTGTATTTGAACAAATGGTGTGGGCTCTGTGCTTCACCTAAAGTTCCGAGTAGCAAAATACTTATTTTAATAAGCTTTATTATTACATATTTTTGTAAAATAAGAGTATGAAAATCGAAATGCAGAAATAGTGTGGGCTATACTATTTACACACCCACACAATATTTACTTTTTGCTGTACTGCGTAACTCAGACGCCGCCAACACCGCACAAACGAGAGAGTACAACGTAGTCTGAGCTGATTAGGCGGAGCATGTACGCCTGCAGGCTACAGCTATTCTTTCTCCATCTGAGTTGCTCGTGTGAATTGCATGAAGCAACTTGCTTGAGTATCTTTTCGCTCCACATACCTTCCTTAACCAGTGCCAATAGCATATTCATGTGCAGTAGGTTTCGTACAGCGAACCTTTGCACATCTTATATCCCCGAGGCAGAGCGCTCGAGAAATATTTTGGAAATGTGCGTTATTTTCAGTGCGGAGGTATTAGTACTACTACAGTAGTAGTACTTCAAGTACGAAGTACTTAGTACTACCTCCGCACAGAAAATAACGCACATTTCCAAAAATATTTCTCGAGCGCTCCGGCTCGTTCCTTTTCCGGGTATAAGACGTGCAAAGGTTCACTGTATGAAGCCCATTGCACATGAATTTGCTGCTGGCACTACGATACTCAAGCAAGTTGCATCATGCAATTCACATGAGCAACTCACATGAAAAAAAAAAATCCTGCAGGCGTACATGCTCCGCCACATCAGCTTAGGCTGCACTGCACTCTCTCGTTTGTGTGATGTTAGCGACATCTCAAGCTCACATACAGTGCTTCACTTGAGAGGTGGAGTGGCGAAAAAAACATCGTTGAACAGACCATCCTTGGCATACCCGGCAGACAACTAGCTTGCATCCTTCCAACGAGGGTTCGATTCGGGCCAGGCGCACCTTAAATACGTGCATCAGCACCCCAGCAGCTACCCCCACCCCCTCATCGGCACAGGCCCCCTCGCTCTACTATGCTTTACCTATAAGCACAACCTAAGCACAACCAACGTGCTTCCACAGAGCACACGGAATCGTGTAAGACTAGTTAGCTTCACACAAAACGACGCACATGCAAACACGACAGACGCACCTTAGGAGAGTAGCCCCTCCCTCCCCTCTCTCACACGTCAGAACACTCTTTACATCTGCCCTGAGTGGTGCAGTGCTGCTGTCTTGCGTCCTTCGTCGAGGTGCTGGACGTGCGCTGAAGGGGAGGAATCTTGGGAAATGACCACTTTGGGGCGGGAAAATCAAAAGATAAGCAATCCTGTATAAACGCTAAGAGCATCTCCAACGGTGCGCGGTAAACGCTACACGGCAAAGGGCGTTTTGAGAGAAATTTATAGATTCTCTAAAGTTCTTTCCCGTTCCACTATAATTTCTCCCAACGGCGCCACGCTATACTGGCCGGGGACAATGTTGGATTCTTCTCGTACCTGGCGCTCCCAATTGGGAGTGTAGCGATCCTAACTCGCTGGGTTGTGAGGAAGCGCGTGGCGAAAAAGCTGCGCTGGAGCTGCTTCTAGGCCGCTGGCAGATCGCCGACACGGTGATCTCTCCGGCGTGCGCATAGCGTTCGTTTACCGGGTGTTGTCCTATTTGCTTAACATTGATTTTTGCCCGCATAATAGCACGCTAAATATACCGGGCGTCTGGCGGGGGCGCGCGGCAAAGCGGCTGTTTTACCGTGAGACCGCCAAATTATACCGTTTTAAATTCCGTTTACCGTAACCGTGCTCCGGTGGGAGATAAAATACCGACCTCCGGTAAAAATTCACGCTAAATGTTTGCTGTGTAGCGGTTACCGTGCACCGTTGGATGCTATTTTAATTAATTAATTAATCCAATACTCGCATCAACGCATCTTCTGCGCCTACTTCGCAGCCGCAGCATCTGCTACAAACAATGAAACACGCCACGGTCGCCTCTAATTTCGATTATGAGCAGTAGGCTACAACAAGCATTTTTTTAAATAACAGTAAAGAAAGCAGCACAGAGTTTGCAAGTGGCTTTTTAATATAACCCACCAATTTTAGTTTCATTCATGACGATCTTTAATTAACCATCTTTCCTTCAAGCAACATCATCTGGGTGATTGGGTTTTGATGTCGTCCCTAGCCGACACAAGCAACATTCATGTTCTTTTTTTCATTGTCATGCGGCTAAGAGTTTCATCTGGCTCATTTTCTATAGATCCTAGAATTCCTTATTCACATCTGTAGCCTTTTCATCTAGTTTGAAAGTGAGTAGCGGCACTTTTGACTAAAAACTCCTGGCGTCCCTCTGATATAACAGTTTCATCAAGTACTACAGTTTGTGTGCAATGTTGAAAAACGACTTTTTTCTTTGAGAATAAGCGTTTAGAGGTTTTTTAGGCAGAATCGCACCTCTGTAAATACTCTGGATATAAAATCCAGAGAATAGCGCAATCATTAATATCAAAGCCGTGTCTTACACGGAGAAGCTCTAGATTTTACAATACTTTTTGTGAAAGTCGTCCACAGGACTCGTCGCTATTCGTGTTATTTATATATATGTACAAAAGTAGTTAAATTTCTAAATTTACACAATGTCGGGCAAAATACAAATTTCCTTGATAAAGTGGGCTTCAAGTACGGAGCCAGATAGTGTTTTAATGACCATATTATGGTCATTAAAACACAATGACGAGAATGCAACACATATGCCACTGACAGGTTTGTTTGTACAAGAAATACGTGTTCTTGTAGCACATGTATTCAGCGAACTTAGTACCGCGTGCCATACGGTACTGCAGTAGAGAAAGCCTAAAGATTGTGGAAATATAAGCGGGTCATCTGTTAAGAGTTCAACAGTGTTTGAAAATATAAACGGTCTCCTTACAAATTCAAGTCATTAGAGAATGCCGCTGTATTTCGGCTAAGTACGCCCATACAGCTGCTGTTGTTGTTGGAGACCACAAATCATTTGTGAGAGCACTGCCACCGGTTGGGGCAAAGCTTGACAAAAAGCTATATTTCCCCCAAAATACAACTTTGCCCTGGCACCGGTCTGAGAAAGCATGGAGTATATTTTCCTACGTGTGATAATGGGGGGGTCCTGGGGTCAATATGCCGACTGGATCCCCTCGCGGTGTATGACAATGCTAAAAGGTAACCAATCAGAGATTCGCATATCAGTAGTAGTATCAGTTTGAACGCATGGTATTATGCTTTGTCTTTATGCTGGTGCGTCGCAAGAGCTCAGCCGGTACTTGAGAAACGAAATCGGGCTTTGTGAAGGCAGGCATTTCGATCCATAAAACTTACCAAAACCCTCGCATTTCTGCCCAATTAGTGAAGAACACCTATTATTAATAACAGTAGTAAGATTCAAACAGTCAAGCCAGGGCGGCGGATAAGAGAAGCAGCAAGGGCGACGGCGAGGATGGCGGCGAGGACAGCTGCGAGGACGGCGCTGTGAACGGCGGTGAGAACGGCGAGAAGAAAAGCTACCCACAGCTGACTTGCACACGGCAACTCGCTCTGCCTGCTACCACTTGTCTCTCATATTTGCGAAGCTCAACGGGAGAGCCCCGTGCGCGGGTGGTAGAGGTTTAACTCCTCTCGCAGACAAAATACTTGGTAGCAGCTGGGTGTAGAGATGTTTGAGCATCAGCAGAAAGCTGTCGAGGACTAGCAAAGGCAGAGCAGGATGCAGCTGGACCGACTGTATTACGACGTCAAATTCACACGTGAAGGGTGATGATAACAGCCATCACACAGTAAGCTCATTTCTGTACTTGTGATGGAGCAGAGTATTCCCCTTTCTGATACTCTAACTTGTCGTTTATTCATTAAGAATGGCGACCCCTACTGCTCTTGCCGTAATAAAGTACCTCCTTCCCCAACGTTTGTCTTTAAAATGGCAAACGGCTATCGGGTTTCTGCGTGCAAAAGTTGAGGAGCATTTTGAAAGCAAGATCCCTGGTCAGTGGCGTACCGACTTCGCTCTTTACTTCAAGTCGACCAAGAACGCGTATCAGAAGGACTTCCAGGTCCTTTGCAGTGACGGTGACGCTTTGCGGATCCAGCTCGAAACGGCATGGCACAAGGCGCGGCTGCGTAACGGGGAGCAAGCGGGATTCGTTCTAGAGCTCTATACCTACGTGCCAAAGCCAGTTGAGGCCACGACAACACTTCGACGGGCAACAGCAGCGCGTATCCAAGAGCAGCTGCCCCGCGTCGCTGGAATGCTACGGGAGCAAGGAATAGCAGCAGGCCCCGCCACACAAAACTACACGGCCTTTACTCAGGCAAGACTTCCCGACGGAGCTCCACTTGTTGTGCCGGGCAACACAACGTTTAGGCAACTCCAGCACGTGGACGCACAGCAGGCGACAATTGATGATGCGTTGCAGGAAGGCCAACGACTAGCAAATGCAGAGTACCATCTTGTGTGCGTCAAGATACAGGGCGTTCCAGTCGCTATGGAAGTGGCCTTCAGTGATATCCGGTCTGCGCTCGAAATGCCCAGCTATAGTCTGCGCCCTCCGTTTAGAGATCCCGTCACCGTATCCACGTCTGCGATAGCAATATGGACGACGTAGCCATTCGGACAATCGCTCGTTCATAGGCAGTTTTTCAGTGCGATCAAAGCCCGTTCTTGGGGCTGTTCTATCCTCTCTGGAATTGGTAGAAATAATTGTGCGGCTTTAAATTAGGTCTAATTTGCTAATTTTGAGCCGATAAAGAAATAGCCAGAACCTAACCGCACCCACTAAAAAGGTACTTTTTCAAGTCCGATTCGCCAAGAGCCCTGAAAGGCACAATACATGTACAAGCAAGCGATCCTTGAGCTGCCACACCTACTATTACATTCATATATGCTCAGTCATCGTCGCCAATCTCCACTCTTCCATTCATCGACGAATCTGTAGTTTCCTCGATAACCTAGAAAAAACCTTGGCTAGGCTCGCTGTGATCACTGTTGCAGTGTCCATCTCGTTTCAACTAGGTTTGACGCGAACCAGTGCGAAATCTGGCTGAAGCAAATTTATGCTTCTAAATTGTCACGCGCCAATCGAGGTGATTTTCACTATTCTTTTACTCTACCGGTGGCAGTGCTCTGACAAATGACTGGGGGAAGGCCGTGTTACAGTACCTAGGTACGTGCTATAAGTAGCACCATTCGACTCGTTATTGCCTCTCGAAATTCGAGAGGCAATAGCAAGTTTTTCGTCTCTACAATTTCTTACACCACCGGGCTCAAATATGACGACCTGGCGAAGACTTCGATAAAATCGCACCACAAACTTTTTGCCACGATGTGGCCGATTTGATGCAATCTTCGACCAAAAAATTCACCGTAATCAGAGAAGTAATTTGGGCCAATCAGTTTCCGTGTTTGACGCACTTTCATTGTTAAAATTAATTTTGTCCACTCTGCCGCTTTTACATGTATTTTCGGACGATATCTTTCTCTTACTGTTAGCTGTAAACTCAGCGTACCTTTTTCTCCGTCATGTTGCGGCGAGAACAACATTTTTCTTCTCGCTTTGGAACTTGATGTTGGTTGAAGCAAACTCTGAAAATATATCATGACTGGTGACATCGGAATGGCGTTCAAGCTTGTGACGGGTGATCTCATCCGCCTCATTGAGACTCCGCACAAGGAAGTAGCCGAACAACTCGAATGTGTCGGTGGATTAGACGGCGTTGCTGCTGCTCTACACGTAGACCTTCGTCAAGGACTCGACGTCAACGATGTCGACGATCTGCGCAGGCGACAAGAGAGTTTCGGCAAGAACTACATCCCTCCACCAAAAGCCAAGAGCTTCCTTGCGCTCATGTGGGACGCGTTCCAAGACGTCACTATCATCATCTTAACCATCTCGGGTATCTTCTCCATCGTCCTGTCTTCTACTGTTGGTGACCACAAAGAGACTGGATGGGTAGAAGGGGCTTGTATTATCTTGGCTGTCGTAGTAGTCACGCTTGTGACAGCTGTAAACGACTACCAGAAGGAGCAGCAATTCCGTTCTCTAAACGCTGTAAAAGAGGACGAGAAGATCAAAGTAATCCGCAACGGAGCACCTACAGAAGTGAGCAAGTGGAGCCTGCTTGTGGGTGACATTGTTCGTGTGGATCTTGGTGATATCATCCCAGCGGATGGGATGGTATTCGACGAGAAGGAGCTGAAAATGGATGAAAGCGCAATGACTGGAGAGTCCGATTTACTAACAAAGAACCGCGAGAAGCCCTTTTTGTTGTCGGGTACCAAGGTAATGGAAGGGCTGGGTAAAATGCTAGTAATATGTGTGGGCGAGAACTCACAGGCCGGTGTCATAAAGAGCTTGATCAACGGGAATCCAACGAAAAAGATGGCTAAAAGCGAAGACAAGAACAGTGCAGAAGGGAGCCAAGATACTGACGAGATCTACGTGGAGATCGACACTCCAAAGGTGCCAGCTAAGGAAGAGAGCAACGAGTTTGACGGTGTCGAGGACTCGCAGTCTCCCCTTGAAGGGAAACTCTACAACCTCACCATTCTGATTGGTAAGCTCGGCACAATTGTGGCGCTTCTGGTGTTTGTCATCATGTCGATTCGCTTCTCGATCGACAAATTCGCTGTCGACGACCTGCCCTGGAAGAATGGCTACATCAGCGACTATCTCAACTTCTTCATCATCGCAATCACGGTGCTGGTTGTAGCCATTCCGGAAGGTCTTCCGCTTGCCGTGACGATCGCTCTCGCATACTCAGTGAAAAAGATGCTGGTCGACAACAACCTCGTCCGACATCTCGACGCCTGTGAGACCATGGGAAGCGCCACAACGATCTGCTCAGACAAGACTGGAACACTGACGACGAACCGCATGACCGTCATGAAGATCTGGATCGGAGACGCCGAGTTCTCATCCTCTACTGAGAGTATTGGAGCTCTAAGTGACGAAACCAAAGAAGCGCTATGCCACGGCATCGCGATCAACTCGACTGCTGAGATCTTGCAACCGAAAGTGGAGAACGGTCTTCCTGAACACACGGGCAACAAGACGGAGTGTGCCTTGCTCCAGTTTATCCGAGACGGCGGTGTTGAGTACGACGAAGTTCGTTCTAGCAACGAGATCGTGCACATGCTAACGTTCAGCAGTGCCAAGAAGCGCATGTCCGTTGTGGTTCGTCGCCGAGAGTCCAAGTGTCGAGTGTACACTAAAGGAGCCACTGAAGTCGTTCTGGGACTATGTAACCAGATGCAGCGAACGAACGGGACAACTGAAGCTTTGAACAGCGCTCGTAAGAGCGAGATTGGCTTGAATGTGATCGAGAAGTACGCGTCACAGGGATACCGCACGCTCTGTCTTTCATACCGAGATCTTGACGTTCCAGCGGAGGAGTTAAACGGCTGGGCGGATGAAGACGTCGAAAAGGACTTGACGTGCATTGCAATTGTTGGGATCGAAGATCCTGTCAGACCGGAAGTGCCCGGTGCCATCCAGCACTGCAAGCGCGCAGGAATCACCGTTCGCATGGTGACAGGAGATAACATTACCACCGCTCGCTCCATCGCTGGCAAGTGTGGCATTATCTCGCAAGGCGATGGCTCTCTCGTCATGGATGGACAGACGTTCCGATCGAAAGTTCTGGACGCGCAGGGAAATATCATTCAGACGCAGTTCGACCAGATCTGGCCCATGCTTCGAGTGCTTGCGCGTTCTTCTCCGAAGGATAAGTATACTCTAGTAACAGGCTTGATGCAAAGCACCTTGAAGCCTCATGGCCCTCAGGTTGTAGCTGTGACTGGCGACGGCACGAACGATGCGCCTGCACTGAAGAAAGCAAACGTAGGCTTCGCTATGGGCATCAGCGGCACTGCAGTGTCCAAGGACGCGTCGGATATCATCCTCATGGACGACAACTTTAACTCGATCGTGAACGCCACCAAGTGGGGCCGCAACGTCTACGACTCGATCTCCAAGTTCCTGCAGTTCCAACTGACTGTCAACGTAGTCGCCGTCTTGTTGGCGTTCATCGGTGCTGTGGTCTTGGAGCAGTCTCCTCTCTCAGCTGTGCAGATGCTGTGGGTCAACTTGATCATGGACTCGTTCGCGTCCCTCGCACTGGCAACCGAAGAGCCCACGCAGGCCTTACTGGAGCGCAAGCCGTACCCGAAAACACAGCCACTGGTCTCCAAGAAGATGAGTAAACACATCCTCGGCCAGTCGATCTTCCAGCTTGCTTTGCTCTTGGCAATTGTCTTCAGTGGCGAGAAATGGTTCGGCATCCCTTCCGGCCGTGTGAATGACTTGACGGAAGAACACAAAGACGACTCGACCAAGCACATGACGATCGTCTTCAATACCTTCGTGTGGATGCAGCTGTTCAACGAACTCAACTGCCGCAAGATCCACGACGAGCTCAATATCTTCCACGGTATAACCAAGAACCGCGTCTTCCTTTACGTCTGCGTACTGCAAGTCGCCATGCAGGTCGTCATGGTGCAGTTCACGGGGGACTGGTTCAACTGCACGCCACTAGAGATTGATCATTGGTTCGCCTGTATCGGAATGGGCTTCATCTCTCTTCCACTCGGACTCTTGCTGCGCTCCATCTCGACCAAGAGCGCGCCGAGCTGGATGGCGCTATGTCGCGAAGTCGATGTGGACCAGGTGCGCGAGGCAACGTCCGCGCGTGGCCAGCAGCTGTGGCTGAAGAGTTTCGCTCTGATCCGCGCTCATATCCGCGTTGTCAACGCCTTCAAGAAGAGACTGGAAACCAAAGCTCTTGTCCAAGCGTAGTAGAACTCAGATAATTTACCTTAGTTCATAGCCTTGTTACCTTCTACCCACGTACTGTTTCCAGGGAGAGACAATGGTGCCTCGCGGATCGGGACTGTACTTCGCAAGAACTTTCACGCTGTTCATTCTCTCGAGCGGGAGTTTCTGGGATCTCCACGAGATATCTGTCGTCATTTCCATTGATTTACCCAACGCAACCTCGCACAGTACCATGCAGTGGATTTTCCTCGTTGTGCTTGCTGGATCGTCCTCGCTGTCTAGTGTGGGTAGTGCGTATGGCTCATCGCAGTAGTGTAGACTCTTCTCAGCCATGTCTGCAAAATACAGACCTTTGCCGTACGCATAGCCGTTATGCAAAGCCTCAGGAGGAGCTACACGCAGTCCTCGCGACACAATCCCCATCAGATTCGAGCGCTTCGTGCCATGCCACAGCAAATGTGTCTGCATGGCTTTTAAGTCCGGACGTTCCTCCATAAGATCATTGAATCGCTGGGTCTCGCCACAACGCTCCACCTCGAACACGTTGCTGATGCGATACTGTCGACGATCAGAAGAGCGTAACCCACCAAAGAAGTAGCGGTGGATGAGTTGTCGTTCTGGGTTTGTCGGCTCTAATGGCGCAAGACGCACTTGCAACGCATGATAGCAGTACTCGAGAGGATGCTGGGTTTGTTGAGCTCGCTTGGCTCCGAGAAGCATCTTGTGCGTCTCCATAATGTAGGACAGCATTCGCAGTCGCGTGATTTCCGCATTTACGTCGCACACCTCGTCGAAAGCCTTGATCAAAGTAGCGAGAGCGCTTTCCTGACATGGCATGACCTCGTAATAGCGGCAGCTGCGCTCGCTCACTTTCTCTACAAGAGCTTCATTGCGAGCAGTAAGCAGAGCACGCTTGGTGACTCCCTCGTCGCTTACGTCACCACTGACAGTATTGATCTCCTTCACCAGCTCTTCCTTTTCCTCCAGTAACCCTCGGATCTCGGCTAGTTTTTCCAACGCAACACGGAGGTTATCCTGCGCAGCAAGCGTTACGTTGCTGCCAGCAAAGCCACAGCTTGTCCGTGTGTGCTGCACGTTCTTTACGTCTGTGATGGCAGCGAGCATATTTACCCACAAGATCTGGATCACGGGGCTCCGGGAACACCACAACCTTGCTAGCTCCACTTTCCATGTCCTCCCGGAATGACCTTGTCACCTCATCGTCTACCTTCGTCGACTGGTTAACGCGCTGAACGAGGTTGTATTTCTTGGGCTTCTTGACGAACTCGGCCGGAGCCCGCGACTCCCACGTGTTGCACGTCTTGCTGCGGAAAATCTTCTTGAACTCGTTTACAGCCTCCGTCTCATCTCGGAACGCTGTTCTTCGGAACTTCCCCGGCTCGCCAATGCGTCCCCAATTGGTGAACAGCACATAGACGTCCTCCTGCTCGTCGTGCACGAGCTGTAGGCGAAAGAAAGCACTGAGACCGTTCTTTACGTAAACCTTGGTCAGCAACGCGTCCAGCTGTGTACCCTCTCCGTCTCCCTCAGAATGCACTCTGCTCTCTCCACTGAAGTCGTATGAGCGTCCACCCGAGTAACAACAAGAGAGCGGGTGATCTTGCCTGACGTCTCGCAATTCATCAAATACGCACTGGCGTTGTCCGCATACGTCGGAGCATCAGCAAATACCGTTGAAGACTCAGTGTCTTCAGCTTCGACTGACACGACATGAGGGAATGTGCGTTCAAGGAATCGAAGAACGAAGCGTGAGCGCTGGTCCCGTGCATAATCGATAGCTGACTTTCCACACGCATCCTTAGCTTGGAGATCGCCACCGGCACGCACCAGCATCCCCAACAAGCGTGTATTCTCGTAAGAGCCATAGTCGAGTGGTTGCACAGCCATGTGGCACGCCGTTAACCCGTTCGTGTTGCGCTGAGCAAGGGCTGCCTTCACCCTCGCCTCTGGTACGTGAAGAGAATACGTACGACTTGAATCCTTCGGGTCCGGCCGGTACTGACTGAACGAGTCCAAGCGCGAGACGAGTCTCAGCGACGAAGTTACGTGTTGCGAGATGCATTAGCAGTGTGTTTCCTTTGCCGTCAGCAGTCGACAGATCAGCGCCGTATCGAAGCAATAGTGCTAGCGCATGGTATCTTGTGGAGGCATCCGGGGTGAAGGCGACACGTTCACAAGGAACCTTTTGCTTGAACGAAGCAGCGCGCAGACTTCGAAAGCATACGTTTGGGTTCACACCGCGTTTGAGTAGCTTTTCCATCCATATAAAGAATACAGATGGCGTCGAAAGTCCATGAAGCGATCCAGAAACGCACTAAGTACGTTCATTCCCGACCCATCAACCACATTGCCGTCCACAGAAAACAATGGGTGCTCCATAAAGTAACAAAACGTCGCGAGCATATTATCTTCAGCCAAACCACCCGTTCGATGTGTCTGCTTGAGCAGTAAGAGCACCGGAGTCTCGCCACGCTCGTTACCAAAATTCTCACTGCCTTGTCCACCGCTTTGATGATGCAAGAAATCCATGAACAACGTGTTGCCTCGCTTCGCCGCGTAGTGTAAATCAGTATTCCCTTTCTGGTCTCTTGCATCAACACGAACTCCAGCATCGATGAGAACCCACGCAAATTTCTGAGCAAGAGCGTTGAACCCTATTTGATGCGACTTTGCCAACGAGTGGAGCAGCGTCTCGCCCTTCTCGTTAGTCCGCTTCAGCGTCTCCAATCCACCATCCCCTCCAGCCTGCAGCACTCCTACTAAGTTATTGGCCAACTGCAATTGACCATAGCGGACAGCATCTTCAATCGCTTGTCGTCTTGGAAATTTGGCACTCAGCAGCATATGACAAACTCCAGTTAGTCCGTGATTCACGGCGTGGTAGAAGTAACTGCGTGATTTCAACGTCCGAGCTCGCTGCACTCCATTATTTTCCGTTGAGGTGGAGTCGAGTGGTGCAGACGAAGTGAACTCGAAGCGTAGCTGTCCATTGACTTCTGAGCCACTTCGCAATAACGTCATTATAACAGTCTGTCTCTTGTGTAGCACTACCAATCCGAGAGGTGTAAACCCATTGATATCCTGCATATTCATCGCCTTCTTTTGTGTGGCCAAGTCTCCTAGAGCAGACAGCAGTGTTGATACGCAAACAAAAGCCCCCGTGGCTGCTGCTAAGTGCAACGGAGTATGCCCCATAGCATCTTGAGCCATGATATCAATATGAGGATCCGCCACAAGATTCGAGACAGTCTCTACAGGATCAGACCCGTCGTGTGGGATACGACGAAGCTGCAAACTCTGGCGCTCACAGTCTGCTTCTCCATCCTCCGCGTTATTCAGGTGCTTCGAGGTGTGTTTGAACGTATCCAGATTCACTTTCAGTAGCGCTAAGTGAAGAGGACGCGATCCGAGAGCATCGGCAATACTCCCCTTGGCACCGTGATCCAATTGTAAACGAAGCTTCAGCATTCACAGCAGCTGCGTTCACGGCGTAGTGTAAGGGTGTGCGACCCAGACAATCAGTTTTTTTTTTTGGTTCACTGCAAGTTGTGCTGCAGTTGGTCCAACAGCTTCTAGTAAAGGACGAAGAAGCTCCAAATTCCGATGTCGAGCTGCAAAATGAATTGGCGATCGATTCTTGTGGTCGCACAGAAGAACAGCGCGTGCTGCATTGGCATCCTGTAACGCGATGAGGACTCCAGATTTCCCACCTCGTGCTTCATCTTGCTGCTCCTCCGTGTTTCTCTTGAGCTCGACTGAAAATCCTGCATTGTCCGAGGTCTTTGTCACCTTTGCATAGGCAACCTCTCCTGAATGAGACTCCGTTGCTGGTATAGCAGGTCGTGCTGCCACTGCGGCGTGTAGTGGAGTAAAGCCACGTGTATCTTGGGCTAGAAGACTCGCTCCGTGTGAGAGTAAAGCGTCGACGAGGTGGGGCTTGTTTGAGTACAGTGCGATGTGCAACGGTGTTTGTCGTTTTGTTGCCGACACGCAATCCGTGCGAGCGCCGTGATCAAGCAGGAGACGCACCATCGTCGTCATTTTCCTCTTGACAGCTTCCAGTAACGCCGGTAGTACAAGTTCTTTTGTGCCGCATGTGCCTGTGCAGGCTTCGTCAGCGCTACTGGCCTCAGGTTCCCCACCTGCCTGCTCGATAGCATCGTTAATCGCAGAGGTTCTGCAGAAGGTGCATCGAATAGGCGAGATATTGGTATCAGCACCGAAGCGCGTGAGTAGCAACTTCGCTGTCTGTAAGTCACCCTTCTCCACTGCAAGATGCAACGCTGTTTTAAATCTCCGTAAATCCACGAAGTCCACCACTGAGGTCTTCCCATCCACGTTCGTAAAAATCTCTGGCCACTTATCAACAAAATCTCCACCAGATTAGGTCCATACCACTGCAACCACGAGAGCTTGGGCTCACACATCAACTTCCCCTAGTAAGCTGATGTAGCATTGTTTCGTATTCCACTTCAACTTGTGCCTCTTCAAGATCCAGAGAAACACTTGCAGTGCTGTCCGTGATGATTTCTTTTGCTTTTCGTACCTGTTCAGGTCCCACAAATCTGACGTAGGATTCCCGTAAGCTTGAGTAGTCCAAGTACAGCTTAAATAACTCCGTCACGCGAAAATCAATGTCACGCATCAGCTGCACCTTGCTGGGATCGGCTTCATGCTTCGCCGATAGAACACTACGCTCGTGTTTAGGATCAAGCAGCCTCATCACAGGAGAGAACCCAGACGAGTCCCGTTCGCGCATCATGGCTTCAGTCGTATGACAACGCTCGCAGATTTGGCGGACAATCTTGGGCACCGCGGAGAGTTTGGCAACCTCATGGTGAGCTATAAAGTGGAAAAAGTTTTCACCAGACGACTGCAGTCTTGCTTCTAATAGTAAAGGGCCATTTTGTGTCGTTTTCACGTGGTGGGAGAGCAATTTGGACAGAAACACATCGCCAATTCCAGCTCCAAGCGACGCTGCTGTCATCCATGCGTCTGGACCATCAGACGCTTGTGCGTTCGCGCAGATAATCTCTTGATCGAGTAGTAAGTCCACAGTTTCAACCTGATGACCCACCATTGCCTGCTGTAAAGGCTGCATCACAGTTACCTCAGCAGCAGCCGTGTCTTGCTCGAACAAATCGTACTGGAGGCGTGCGCCATGCGCAATCAATAGGCGAATAGCCGCCACGTAAAAACTTGAGCCGTTTATCTTGTTCACGCCGCCACCGATACTTCGAGACTCGGCACACGCACGCTCGATCAACCGCTGCAATGGATAATTATCTGAGTTGCAGATGTTCGGATCGAGTCCTTTCTGCAGCAGATAATTAATTGGTTCGAGAGTTTTAGCGTGCTGGCACTGCAGAAACAACATCGTTCGACCGTGGTGGTCCCTGAAATCCAAAAGCTTTTGCTGCTCCTCGACACTGATTCGATTGAGAAGGAGCTCTGCGCATCCACGGCGATGCTTGAGCAGTGCGCAAGCGAGGGCGGTGAAGCCCAAAGTGTTGCGCGCCCACAGTTCAGCACCCACGTCGCATAATAACCCAAGACACGATGGCCAGCCGTAGCTAGCCGCGTTGTGACAAATGCTGTTCTCTGAGGCATCGTAGGCATTGACATTAGCGCCACCATTGATGAGCGCAGCTGCTGTTCGAGTATGTCCATTCTTCGCTGCTAAGATCAGCGGCGTCTTCTGGACGTCGTCGCCGAGATCCACGCGAGCGCCATGTGCTAAGAGAATACGTACACACTCCAGATGCCCGTTCTGAGCAGCAAAAGCCAACGCAGTGGCTTTGCTTGCCCCTCCACTGCGGCCGTTTACGTTCACCGAACCTCCACACTCTGTCAGGAGATACTCCAGCACTTTGGCACACCCACACATCGCTGCGAAATGTACCGCTTGCTTCCCTTCCGGATCTTTTCCACTGATGAGCTCGTCCACGGTTTCTTGGCCATAACTCTCAGCAGCAAAGCGAAGCAGTGCGAGGGCAGTTTCTTCCCGTCTAGCCTCTATTGCGCACATCAGCGGGGTCATCCTTGCCTTCGTGCGGACGAACATACTGCAGTGCTGTTCTAAGAGGAACTGAATTGGCGCCGGGGATTCACAGCCTGCTGCATAGTGAATCGTCTCGTATCCTTCGTTATCCTTGACTGCGCTGAACTTGTCACCTATCACCGCCCAAAGCGCCTTGCAGCGGCGGCTTTGCTGCGTCAAACGGACGAGAAGGTGGACAAGGACGATCAACTCAAATCTCGTGTTTGGGTTGATCGTCCTTGTCCACCTTCTCGTCCGTTTGACGCAGCAGAGCCGCCGCTGCGAGATCGTCGTTATCGATAGCATAGTGCAGCGCAGTACGACTGACGTCAGCGCTACGAGGAGCTTCGAACGTGCTGAGCTCTGCGTACACGTCGGCGTCGGTCGTGAGTTTCTTGAGCAGCTTGAGGTTCTTGGTCAGCACAGCGCGCACGACCTCGCGATTGGCCGAGAAGACGTCCCCACTGAAGGACTCGAAGGGCTGCGAGCCCAACAGCTCGCGGTCTTCATACTTGGACTCGTCCACTGTCGTCCGCAGCGGAGCGATGTGCATGGCCATCTCTCGCTTGCTGAGCTTCTGGCTCTTGCCTTTGCCTCGTCCTGTGGACGTCTTGGCATCCTCCTCTGCTCGACGCTTCCTGTTTGTTGTCAGAGAAGGAGGTGGACGTTCATTGTCGTCTTCTTCGTCGTTCTCGTCCTCCGGTACTTCCTGACCTTCCAGTTTGGCCTTGGCACGAGCCACAGAACGTTGCACTCTTGCCAGCGACTTGGCTGTGAGCTCCAAAGCCGTGGCGCTTAGCTCACGCAGGTAGACGTGGCACAGGATACTTCCAACGTCCACCTGCTCGTCGTACGCGACCTCGTAGCGTCTGTCCGCCGTCTTGTTGAGCCACGTGACATGAACACTCACGTCCTCTTGAGCAAGCATGTCCTCCGTCACGTCGTCCTGCAGCTGAGCGAGCCAGAACTCGTCCATTGGCTTCTTGTCCTCCGTTGTCTCCATGGTCACGTCGTTGTCTTCCTCTTTCTTCTCTTCTTCGTCCTTCAACGTCTTCCTGGTGCGTGTTGAGCGTCTCGTGGGTTTCTTTTGGCCCTTTTTGACCTTCGTCTTGCTCTTCGGCGCCGATTGCTCCTCCTCTGGGGCAGCTAGCACGGCCACGTAGCTCTGCGCAGCTAGTGCTACCTCCCAGTCCGCCTCCTGCCACTTGCGCTTGCCGACCATGACGTTGATGTGGAGTCTGCTAAAGTTTGCCTTTATCAGACGCGCGCGGAATTTGACCTCGAAGTGGGTACATTTTTCGTAGAGGAATATTATTGGGCTGACGGATTTGTACAATTATGGTAGTCTTTCAGATTGGATACGTCATATTACAGCACTTAAAAATCATCTTCTTGTCTAGCGATGTCACTCACCGACAGCAAGATGTCCCGGATAAAGCATCAATCAGTCAACGAGTAGTAATTCGTTCTCATTCGACAATTTGCAGGCAGCAAGGGCAAATGGTGAAAAGCATGCAAGGGAAAAAATCAATTTGCATCGATTTATTGGATTACGCCCTATTGCAGTTTACATTGCAGTTAGCTTCTCGAGTGCGATTAAGTATTGCAATCCGCGAGGACCATGCAATTGGGCATTGCAATTTAAAATTGCAATACTTAACTTCAACGTACATGTAACTTTAGATGTTTTTCTAATGTCCTATCGCTTCAGCACGGCTAAATGCAGCAGGTGTAGCGTTGGCAGAGCAGTTGCGGCATAGCATCTCGCGACGTCTACTCCGGTCCAAGCTCTCTACTTCATTCTCCAATCCGCTCGGTGGGCAAAAAGTCCTTACGCCCGCCGTCCTCGCACAATATCTTCTTTGCCCTACTAGAGATAGCCCTGTCCAAGCACATTCGCGCCGCGATGAAGGACGGCAAATGCAGTGTAGCCGTGGCTATCAGATAGCCGCATGCTGATAAACGAGGATAGCAACCATTTATGTAGGTAAATCAGTGCAGCAGTTGGGTACTGCAGGTTCCACTCCAATTGGGTATTGCAATATCTAGCTCTCATGCAATCCCTCCTTTTAATTGCAATACATATCCGGCGGATATATCAATTTATTTTTTCCCTTGCCCGGTGAAAAGCACGCTCTACTGCGCGGTGGTAGGAGCTAAAGGCAAATTCCCTGTGGACATTGACACCCAAAAGACGGTCGGTCACTTGAAGGATGCGATCAAGATACGTCCCAAATTCGGTCCAGTGTGATGCGGTGCACCTGCAGCTCTTTCTGGCCAAGAAGGGCGACACCGAGTGGCTGCGGGTCGACGACGATGTTGCGCAGCAACTGACGAGGGGGAAGTACCCAACTCTATCGCGGAGGTGATTCGCGGTAAAGAGACGGAAGCAGCGATGACTTTGGAGTGTTGGATGTTCACGAAGAACAGCATGACTCCGCCGTCGCCATCCGGCCAAATCCACGTACTTGTACAGATTCCTCAAGAGTGGGTTCCGTATGCTGCACCGATTGGGCCGGACGCTGATGTTCATTCGAACGACAGTCTCCTCGACTTCTTGGAAAAAGAAATGATCGACAAAAATGTCACGAACTCGAGACCTTATGTGTTGTTGAAGCCAATGTACAATTTCCCTTTGTTGGGCAACAGGAGGCAATGCAAACGGCAGGAAGGTATTTCCAAAATATCACCAATAGTGCGAAGAGTGGCTCAAGTGATCACGCTAGGAACCGGATTCCCGTTTGCGCTGGTATGTCTGGGCTGGGGAAAACACGTATGTTGCAAGAAGGATGTACGCTTCTGCGAGACGCTTTGAATCTGGACCCTGCTCACATTGCGAGTGTGATTATTCCCTAAACTAACTCTCGGGTTTACAGTATATATAAATATATTTTGAGTACTTTAAAAATGACAGCTTTGTATCTTGTTCCTCCATTCCACGTCGTGATATGCCTCCAGGTTGTCCCTGCCATTAAGTATTATTGTGGACCATACTGAGAAGACAGCTGCAGTGAGTCCCTGCCATTGAGTATTAATGTTGACCATTCTGAGTTGAAGTGCAGAGGCACCAGCAGTGAGTAAGATATTTATAAATTGGGAGATATTTTTTCTGCAGTCGTCACAAAAATTATTATATATTGAAATATTGGTCGAGTCGCAGTTCCGCTGCCGCTTTTTTCATGAATATGCGATGTCGAAGACCTGCAGTCAACCAAAACAACCACGAGGATATTGTTAGGACGAGTTGTATGCAAACAACGCTAACGAAAAGCAGGAGGTTGTTTACAAAGCCTGCGAAGCCCTTCTGTGCTAAATGTTTGCAAGAATACTCTGCAAAAGTAAAATTACGCCGTCCGGATATCAAGCACAGCTGAAAGTGTTCGAACTGTAGCAGCAATTCGCACTACGTGTACAGTAGCGTAAGCTACAGTTACAAGTACAGTTACATGTCATGCTCGAAATTTCAGAGCTTCTTCGTGCGTAGCACGAGTTTGTAATAGAATAACTTACGGTTTGACTTTTCAAGAAAGACGACACGCGCTATAATAGTCGCGCAATAAGTTCTCATGCGTTTAACGCCATCTTTCTTTGTTTGTTGGTAGTCAGATAGGATACGCGAGATATTACAGGTCAAATATTTCCGTTCATAATTCTATGCAGGCTCCGCTCATTGCCATCCAGTTGAAAGAATACGAGAATGCCAACTATTTACCGACAACAGACTTGTCTAAAGATGTCACTCTTTGAACGGCCCACTGGAAGGCTGCGATCAAGACGAGAAGTTTGACGTCGTAACGACATCATACTTCTCGACTCGTGTACAGGTAGCTTGTGCCAACGTGGACCTGACTAACACACTACCGGTAGATGCACTGCGGTAATTCATGTTTAAAAAAGGCGAAGGGAAATTCGGAAGCAGTATTTATCAGTGATGGGTAAAAATGTATTGCAAGTATTGGCATTGATCAATACTACTTGCAATTCCATACTGCTAGCGTTTGCAATACTGCAATACATACTGCTAGAAGGCATGAGACTGCAATTTGTACTGATGCCCCACACACATCTATCCAGTTAGCTTTTCAAGCAATTTCTAACCGCCTCCTGAATCGTTACGGAGAACAGGTGGTGTGAGGATATCTTAGACCTGCTTATCGGTACAATAAGCCAGGTTTAGTTGAGATACCCTGATCTTCGGTTCATTGCTGGCACCTCTGCATCAACAGATCGGCAATTCAGCAGCACGTCCTACGCTCGACGGTCAACTTCGAGGACTATATGGTTTTTAATGCATAATAGACACCTTTGGAATGCTGACATTGTAACACAGGCTATAAAGACACGAGATACGACGGGAAACTACTACGTAGTAATATGCAGTAGTTTCCTACTACGTAGTAAGATGTAAAATCACATAAAAATCAAATAGAAGGCCATCTTTCTCTTTCTTACGTAGTAAGATGCACCAGGTATTGCAATCAATATTGCAAGTTTGGTAAGTATTGCAGTTCTTACTGCTATGTGATGACTTACTCCAATACATATTGCACCGTGCTTTCTCCTTTGCAATGCCCTCCCGTACATTTTTACCCATCACTGGTTATTATCATCTCATACAGGTACCGGTAGCTTGTGGATATGACATGAAAGGCTAACTGTAACAAAACTACGTCACGTATGCGGGGTGTGAACATGAAGTTCGAAGTACATGTATTAATTTATCCGTTGGGCTCATTCTCAGTATAATGCTGCGGCAATTTCACCTGTTGGTGCCGTAATTGGTCACTTCACAAATCCGTCAACCCAGCTCCTATCTAAAAATGTACCCACTTCGACTTCAACCGTCGCCAGATGACACTTCGAAATCCGCGCGCATCCGCAAACGGCAAACTTTAGCAGACTCCACATCAACGTCATGGTCGGCAAGCGCAAGTGGCAGGAGGCGGACTGGGAGGTAGCACTAGCTGCGCAGAGCTACGTGGCCGTGCTAGCTGCCCCAGAGGAGGAGCAATCGGCGCCGAAGAGCAAGACGAAGGTCAAAAAGGGCCAAAAGAAACCCACGAGACGCTCAACACGCACCAGGAAGACGTTGAAGGACGAAGAAGAGAAGAAAGAGGAAGACAACGACGTGACCATGGAGACAACGGAGGACAAGAAGCCAATGGACGAGTTCTGGCTCGCTCAGCTGCAGGACGACGTGACGGAGGACATGCTTGCTCAAGAGGACGTGAGTGTTCATGTCACGTGGCTCAACAAGACGGCGGACAGACGCTACGAGGTCGCGTACGACGAGCAGGTGGACGTTGGAAGTATCCTGTGCCACGTCTACCTGCGTGAGCTAAGCGCCACGGCTTTGGAGCTCACAGCCAAGTCGCTGGCAAGAGTGCAACGTTCTGTGGCTCGTGCCAAGGCCAAACTGGAAGGTCAGGAAGTACCGGAGGACGAGAACGACGAAGAAGACGACAATGAACGTCCACCTCCTTCTCTGACAACAAACAGGAAGCGTCGAGCAGAGGAGGATGCCAAGACGTCCACAGGACGAGGCAAAGGCAAGAGCCAGAAGCTCAGCAAGCGAGAGATGGCCATGCACATCGCTCCGCTGCGGACGACAGTGGACGAGTCCAAGTATGAAGACCGCGAGCTGTTGGGCTCGCAGCCCTTCGAGTCCTTCAGTGGGGACGTCTTCTCGGCCAATCGCGAGGTCGTGCGCGCTGTGCTGACCAAGAACCTCAAGCTGCTCAAGAAACTCACGACCGACGCCGACGTGTACGCAGAGCTCAGCACGTTCGAAGCTCCTCGTAGCGCTGACGTCAGTCGTACTGCGCTGCACTATGCTATCGATAACGACGATCTCGCAGCGGCGGCTCTGCTGCGTCAAACGGGCGAGAAGGTGGACAAGGAGAAACTTGCAGCTGCTCCAGAAGTGGCTCTGCCTTCCCATTCGACCGGCCAGCACACGAGTCGCTTCAGTGACTACAATCGACGTGCTATCAATGCCAGTCGAGGAGGGAAGGAAGGGAACAATGCGCTGCTAGGGGACAGCTACGCTCCTCGTGATGCAAACATGTCCCTTGACTATCTCTGGCGTAGTCCGAACGCAAGCGTCGAGATGCTCACGCTCCTGTACCCGACTGGAGATTGGACGAATGGCTACGTCGTGGGGAACAATGTGTGTCACTTGGCTCGCAGTGGGAACTATCGACTGGTACGTAAAGTGGTGGAGACGCTGGAAAAGAACGGAGGCTGGGGGTTCAATGAGCTGCACCACAAAGTGCTTGGAGATGGCTCGGAGGGTGATAAAGACACGCCATTGCTGCCTCCATTCCGAGCCGTATCGGCTATTAAGCAAGCCCACCAAACGCGCCTTCGACCGTTGCATCTTGCTGCAATCAATCCGAATACGAAGTACCTCGAGGAGCTTTGGGCTGTCGCAGGTGATGAATTCGGCGCAATCAAGGACGATCAAGGGTATGAGCCCATCCACTACGCGGCAGGATGTGAATCTCCCGAGCCAATGAAGTTTCTGCTGGAGAAACGCTGTGGTATGTTCGGACGTACGAAGACTCGTTTGACGCCCTTGATGTGTGCTCTTGAAGCGGGGCGTGAGGAGACTGCGCTCGCTTTACTCAAGTTTGCCGCCACACCAGGAGAGAGCGGCGGAGGCGGCCAAGAAGTTGCTGACAAGCTTGTTCGTGAGAAAGGTCCCGGAGGCAAGCAGGCGATCCACTTTGCAGCACGACATGGATGCGCCAAGGTGCTTGAATACCTTCTAACTGAGTGTGGAGGTGCAGCAGAGGTGAATGCCGTGAGCGGAGGATCGAGTAAGTCCACGCCATTGACTTTTGCTGCGCAAAATGGCCATTTAGAGTGCGTACGCATCTTGTTGGCTAACGGGGCACGCGTGGATCTCGGAGATAAGCTGAAGAAGACTCCACTGATACTAGCGGTGAAGAATGGCCACACACGGGTGGCCGCTGCGCTCATCAACGGTGGAGCCAACGTCAACGCCTACGACACCTCGGAGAACAGTGTGGCTCACTATGCGGCTAGCTACGGGTGGCCTTCGTGTCTTCTGCTTTTGTGCAACGTTGGTGCTGAGTTGTGGGCTCAGAACGCGTGGGGCTTTGTGCCGCTTGCCTGTGCACTGCTGAAACAACGGTGTGCGTGTGCTGAGCTCATTCTGGCTCAGGTAAGCGGCGAGGCACAGCAGAAGTTCCTGGACTTCAGAGACCGTCAAGGCCGTACGATGTTGTTCTTGCAGTGCCAGCACTCGCACAGTCTCGACCAGCTCAGTTATCTACTCGACAAGGGACTCAATCCCAATATCAGCGACATGGAAGGTGAGTACCCGTTGCAACGGCTAATCAAGCGAGCCTGTGACGAAGCCCCAAGAACTGAGAACAGCAGTACGAGCAGCAGCAACCAGGAGCTCTCCAAGTTCTTTCTGGACGCGGTTAGTCTGCTGCTTCGGCATGGTGCGCACCCACAGTACGAGCTTTATCAAGAAGATGTCAAGGAGGACGAGAAAGCTCCAACAATGTTGCAGCCGCTTCAGCTGGCGATGGTTGGCAATCAGACCGAAATTGTTGAGCTCCTGCTTGAGCAGAACGGTGTGTACTCCGATGCGAGATCTTCGGATGGATCGGATGCCTGGATGACAGCTGCAGCGTTGGGCGCCGGTCTTGGAGACTCGTATTTGTCGAAATTGCTCGAGCACCACGAGAAAACCGCAACTGGACCACTGAAACTTGCAGGGAGATCAAGACCTGGACGTGAGAACTTTTTCCACGTGGTGGCCAACCACGAAGCCGCCCAACTCGCAGCTACGCCCGAACTGGTTCGTAAGTGCGCAGATAAATGTCCGACGACGTCTAAAATGATGTGCGAGAAGGACGTTGATGGATACACTCCTGTCATGCGGTTGCTGGATCCAAGTCACGAACGTAGTGCACCTTCAGCAACGAACCAGACGGATCCAGACAAGCTGCAGAGTTTGCGTGACATGGACGCTAGGCTGGCTGAGCTCCTTGCAGTTTACGCTGAGAAGTCGGTGAACCGAGAAGCCTTTGTGCGTTGTGAAGAAGCGTCGCGTTTACGAGATCTCACTGGCACAGCCACCACCGCCGAGAACGATGGATCTAGTAACGTTGTCGCAAGTGTCGATGGTGTTACCAAGAATCCAATGAGTGTCTCGGATGGATCAAATGACGGCGACTACGAGGATGATTCAGATGGGAATGACAGCGATGACGACAGCGACGAAGGCGATGCGATCCCAGTTCAGCAGAAAGCATCTGACTCCAGCACTAAGGTTGACGATAAGCCCAAGATTAGGGTGCAGTTCGAGACGGCGCTGCATCTGATTGCTAGACGGAAACTCACGAGCGAGCCGACGAGCCCGTGGATGAAGTGGTACGGTTGTGCTAGCCACTCTGCCAAAAGCCTCATGCATCTTCTACTGGAGAAGCGTCCTGAGTTGTTCTCAACAAACCCCAGCGACAAGGACAAATCGCTGGTGAACTACGTGCACCTGGGAAGCTTCAAAACGGCGCTGCACTTTGCGGTGGAGTCGGGGGATGCTCCTACTGTGCAATTATTGCTTATCCACAATGCAAACGCCAACTTGTCTCCGGTAAGATGCTCAAACTGCAAGGAGTTCGCTGTCAATGACGCCATTGCACGAGCCAGCGGTGAGCCAGCGATTAGTCGTGATAATCATACACCCTGCACAGGTAGCTGCGGTATCAAGACACTGCTGGAGCCGGCGTTATTTGAGGCTGTCAAGAGCAAGCACATCAAGTGCACGCGCCTGCTATTGAAGCACGAAGCCGACGTTAGCTGTGTCTCCAAAACTACGCAAGAAACACCGCTACATGTGGCACTTCGAGCCAATGATGGGGCTGCAGTGAGTGCACTTCTTTCGCATGGAGCAAGTCTCATGGCTCGCGACGCTCTCGGTGCTTCACCGCTGCATCTGGCCGTCGTGGCGCGACACTCTATCCCTGCTAAAGAGGCTCACGATGGGGAAGTCGCCTACTCGACGGTGACGATCACTCAATCTTTTCCCGCTGGTCGTCTGATTCCCGCAAATACCAACCCGTTTTCAGTCACTATTTCGTCGGAATCAAGCAAGCAACATGGAGGGATATCACACACGGTGGAGCCAGCTATCCTCGTCGCGTTGAAGGACACGAGTGCACCGCAAGCTGTCGTTGTCGGCGACGCGAAGAACAGATCACCAGTTCATTATGCGGCGCGAAACCGTGATCTCGAGCTGCTGCAGACTCTACTTCGTGCTGCGGGGATGGATGGCGCTCGTAATGCTGTAAACCAGCGTGATTGGCTTGGTCGAACGCCTCTGCACTATGCTGTGAACGCTGCAGCCATGAGTGCCGACGCGTCGTTCGCTGTCGAACGCTTTCTGCTTCAAAGTGGGGCTGACGTGGCTATTCAGGATGACTTTGGGTTTAGCGCTCTGCATTTTGCGTTGATCAAGGTGCAACTGGGTTGGCAAGACAAATACGACTCGACTCACAAGAAAACTCGAGGCCAGAAAGATCGCGAGGGACAAATTCAGGACGCTAAGATTTACGAGACTGAGAAGCGGGAGGCTTTCCTGCGTGATCACTTGGGTGTTATTCCAGGAGTAGAGACGGATCCCGTGGAGACGGTGTCGAATCTGGCAACGCGACAGGGACTTATGGCGCAAGACGTACTAGGTCGCTCGCCGCTGCATCTTGCAGCGGCCACAGGTGCGTTCGTGTGCGTCTCGACGCTGCTTGCGTCATTTGGCGACCCAAAAGAGCAGAAGGAAGCCATGGCTCTCCAGGATCGCGACGGATTTACGCCACTTGGCATTGCTGTGCTGCACAAGCGACAGACAACCATCATGACTCTGCTGCGTAGCGGTTCTGCGGTGGACGGAACTCTTCGAATCGCCCAGAAATCTTCAAATGATCAGGCGTCAAAGCCAAAGAAGGAGCCGAAGATCAAGATACGAAGCTACTTCTATCATGCCGTGAGCAACGGACTGACCGGTATCTGCCACATGCTGCTGAGTGCTAAGTTCTGTCGACGTCAAGCTATCGAAGACTCTGTGCGGTGTGGGCAATTTCAGCTCGCTCACAACCTTCTGGAGGTGCTGGAATCAGGATCAGACAGCGGGACGGGACTATTGAAGCGTCCAAACTCACGTGGCGAGACTCTGTTGCATTCTTTGGCGAAGACAAAGCAAACTCGCTTCGACACTCTCGCCAAGAAGTTAGCGTGGGCGCTTGCGGATGCTGGCGTACGTATCGATGTACAAGATAACAAGGGCAACACTGCGATGCACTACGCGTCGAAGCATGGCAATACGCACTTGATGGACTTTTTGCATTCCCAGAGTGGAGGCGCTAAGAGTGAGAACGTCAAGAACCACATGGGCGAGACTCCGCTACTCTTTGCTCTCAAGCAAAAGAACAGCGGCAATAGTTTAAGCGACGATCAGCTGCTCAAGGTGTTGTGCTATTTCTTGGAGCATCCGTCGTATTCGCTGGAAATCCACGCGGCTGACAACTCGGGGATGAACGTGCTTGGTGCGTTTTTGGACCGCTTTACGGAGAGTCTGGCCGAGTTGAAGCCGGTTCTGTTCTTCACGATAATGGAAAAGCTGCTAAAGCTGGGCGTGGATTCAAATCTAAGCTTTCGCAGTGCGTACGCGGCTACGTTAGAGCGCAGAAAACGTTCTGAGGAAAAAGATGAAGACAAGGAGAAGCTACTACGATCCGGCCGTCAACTTTGTGAGATGACATCTCTAGCCAAGGGAGACGCCGACAAGATGCCGGCAGTTGTACGCATTGCTTTGACTCCGAATGCATCCACGCGATACCACGCACTAGCTCTCTTGCTCCGATACGGCGCCAAACTGTCGACTGCTGACGGCAGGGGCAACACCCTGCTAATGCATCTTGCAGCACGTAACCTCGTTGCAGAGACCCGTCTCGCACTTGGACTCGTTCGATCAGTACCGGAACCGAAGGATGTCTTCACAGCCGCCCCATCGACCCATGTGTGTTCTCTTCACGTTCCAGAGGCGAGTGTGAAGACATCATTAGCTCAGCGTAACACCCATGGGTTAACAGCTTGCCACATGGCTGTACAGCCACTCGACTATGGTTCATACGAGAACACACGCTTATTGGGAATGTTGGTCCGTGCCGGTGGCGATCTTCGTGTCAAGGATGCTTGTGGAAAGTCAGCTATCGACTACGCAAGGAACCAGCGCTCACACTTCGTTCTTCGATTCCTTGAACGCACATTCCCAGATGTCGTCTCAGCTCAAGCTGAAGCTAGTGAATCTACTACGATGTTTGCTGCTGCTCCAGCGTATTCGGACGATGCTGGTGCGTACTTGGCGGACTGCGAGACGTCGGGCAAGATATCCCGCAAACTGGTTGTTGCCAAGGTGAATGCGAGCTGTGATGTCGGCAAACTAAGCAAAGTCCATCGTGAGGGTGACGGTGAGGGCACGGAGCTGGACGCGTTGTTGACCAAGGTGGATGTGAAGAACGGGCGCTTCGGACTCAACGTCTTCTACCGTCTACAGTTGGTTCGTGATGAACTACAAGACATCTACGTACTGTTCACGAACTGGGGACGGATTGGCGAGACGGGGAAGTTCCAGAACACGCCGTTCCGAGATGAATCAGAGGCTATGAACGAGTTCAAGAAAATCTTTAGAAGCAAGACAGGCAACGCGTGGGAGTCACGTGCGCCAGGGGAGTTTGTCAAAAAGCCCAAGAAGTATAACCTCGTTCAGCGCGTTAACCACTCGACGAAGGTGGACGAAGAGGTGACAAGATCATTCCGAGAGGACATGGAGAGTGGAGCTAGCAAGGGTGTCGTGTTCCCGGAGCCCCGTGATCCAGATCTGGTGTCTTCCCCTAGCGTTATGGCTATGCTCGCTGCTATCACTGACGTACGCAACTTGCAGCTCGCGGCACAGACGAGCTGTGGCTTTGCTGGTGGTGACTTGCCTCTAGCGAAGCAGGATGAACTCCGTGATGCATTGGAGAAGCTGATCGAGATCCGAGGATTGCTGGAGGAGAAGGAGGAGCTGGTGAAGGAGATCAGTACTGCCAGTGGTGACTTAAGCGACGAGGGAGCCACCAAGCGTGCTCTGCTTTCCACTCGCCATGAAGCTCTTACGGAGAAAGTGAGCGAGCGTAGTAGTCGCTACTACGAGATTATGCCGTGCCAAGAAGACGCTCTCGCTTCGTCCATCAAAGCTTTCGATCAGGTGGACGACGTGAATGTGGAAATCACGCGACTACGAATGCTTTCTGACATTATGGAGACGTACAAGATGCTGCTCGGAGCCAAGCGAGCACTTCCAACTCAGAACCCGCTCGAGTACTGCTATCATGCGTTGCAAGTGCGTCTTGCGCCATTGGAGCCGACAAACCCAGAACGGCAGCTCATCCACCGCTACTTCTTCGGTGGGTTACGCTCCTATGATCGACAACGGTATCGCATCAGCAACGTGTTTGAAGTGGAACGTCGTGGTGAGACTCAGCGATTCAACGATCTTATGGAGGAACGTTCGGATCTGAAGGCGATACAGACGCATTTACTGTGGCATGGAACGAAGCGTACAAACCTTATGGGGATTCTGTCACAAGGACTGCGGGTAGCTCCTCCTGAGGCTCCGCATCATGGCTATGCGTACGGCAAGGGCTTATATTTTGCGAATGTAGCCGAGAAGAGTCTCAACTACTGCGATGCGCCGTATGCTCTCCC
Source organism: Phytophthora tentaculata (assembly GCA_033557915.1). Classification (NCBI taxonomy): domain Eukaryota; phylum Oomycota; class Peronosporomycetes; order Peronosporales; family Peronosporaceae; genus Phytophthora; species Phytophthora tentaculata. Next base: position 5,142,371 of record JAUCEA010000007.1, on the reverse strand, counting down.
GATTCTGGATAAAGACGGCAAACCTGACAAGACTACGAAGAAGACACGAGAAGTGCACTACATGCTGTTGTGTGAAGTTTCAGTGGGGGGGCCTACCGAGGTAACAACTACTGCTGCTTGGGGTACGGATCCTCTACCTCGTGATGGAATGGACAGTGTGAAGGCGTTGGCCGTGCAAAATCCTGATCCGCGTGGTTCGCTTGTGTCGCCGAAGTGTGGAGCTATGCTACATGTTGGAAAAGTGATGCAGGTGGGGACGGAGCTGCCGTACGATCGTGTCTGGGCCAAAACGGAGCCAAACCCAACGCCCATGGGGTGGTATGAGCGCAACCCGAAGTTCACGCCGGAGACTCAGGACTACCTCAGTAAGCTCGTAGCGGACAAGAGTTTTGCTGTTGGAGATACGCACACAGTGAGTGCTACAGGCAAAGATCGCGAGCAGTTCGTGCAGTATCAGTACGACCAGCGGACGATTATCATCGAGTTGGTGAGTCGTGAGACTCCTGACGTCGCTGAAGACGACGATGAAGCCGATACTGCGCCGCAAAAAGCTGGTAGTGGTGCATGGTGCGAGGCTACGCTCAAGGTGACGATCCGACCGGATGATGGTGGCACAGTCTACAGCTACTCTACCAAGCTGTATCGCAATACGTTGAAAAGCTCTCCTCTTGCCGAGGGCTTCACACTGGTCGAGCCGGCGCTATCGGAGTATGCCGAGCTGGTCGTGTACAAGGAAGCACAGGCGCGTATTCGCTACGTCGTCGAAGTGGAAACGGTGTAAGTTCGGGTACGGCAGGGTTGATTTTCGTTATTGCTCGTACATTTTAATGGTTGAGATTTTCTTTAAGTGGCTACTTGTGGCTCTTGCTCTCGGTTTCGACTAGTGTATATTTGCTAGGCTGGTTGGTTGGTTGATTGATCGATTGATCGATTGATTGATTGACTGATGGACGCAACTTTGTGAGACCAGGCAACTGTTGCTCATTACAGAATCTGCTACGAAGCAATGACGTCAATCGCAGAGAACGACGTGTGGTTCCAGTACCGACAACGTGAAAAAGTGCTGAATAAACTGCTGTCTGTGAATGTGCCGAACTGTACACCTGTATATCGCTTCCGCATGCTTGCTCATCGGAGCGTTCCCTCGTGGCTTTCTCTTCATATCAATGCAATCGACCTTAAAGTGTTTGCGAATAAAGCGGCATATTCACGTCGAGTGCCTTTAGGAGCGTCAGAAACGTTATTTGACTCCGGTAAGAACGCGTTCGGACTGGACAAGAGCGACCCTCTCATCATACAAGTGCCGCAGATCTGGTTTCAGTTGGTAGATGCCAACATGGGTGGGGCGCTCGCAGGAACAAGTGCAGTATCAGTCAGGCAAGGGAAAAAAATAAATTGATCTATCCGCCGGATATGTATTGCAATTAAAAGGAGGGATTGCATGAGAGCTAGATATTGCAATACCCAATTGGAGTGGAACCTGCAGTACCCAACTGCTGCACTGATTTACCTACATAAATGGTTGCTATCCTCGTTTATCAGCATGCGGCTATCTGATAGCCACGGCTACACTGCATTGCTGTCCTTCATCGCGGCGCAATTTGTGCTTGGACAGGGCTATCTCTAGTAGGGCAAAGAAGATATTGTGCGAGGACGGCGGGCGTAAGGACTTTTTGCCCACCGAGCGGATTGGAGAATGAAGTAGAGAGCTTGGACCGGAGTAGACGTCGCGAGATGCTATGCCGCAACTGCTCTGCCAACGCTACACCTGCTGCATTTAGCCGTGCTGAAGCGATAGGACATTATTTAAACATCTTTTATTAAAGTAGACCGAGATAAGATTGAAGATACGTTAAAGTGAAGAATTGCAATTTTAAATTGCAATGCCCAATTGCATGGTCCTCGCGGATTGCAATACTTAATTGCACTCGAGAAGCTTACTGCAATGTAAACTGCAATAGGGCGTAATCCAATAAATCGATGCAATTGATTTTTTCCCTTGCCTGGTATCAGTTCCTCTCACCGACGACCACAGAAATATGAATTTGCGGGATGTGATAAAGGCGAAGTACACTGATAGTCTCCTGGTAGGGATTGCTGCAACTGATCTCAAGGTCTTTGAGGACCGTGACATGAAATTCCCATTGCACGAAGAGGCAAAGATTGGTGCATGTGGTAGAGATGAAAAGTCTGCGCTCATTGTGGCTGTCCCGCAACTCCAATTGAACGAAGACGATCGAGTGTGGACCATCAGTGCTGACAATGTACGCTGATACGCTGATGTCGTCATGGAGTACAAGGCAGTCGCAGAACTTCTTAAGGATTCACGGAGAGTGCAGAATGTGCTTCAAGCCATCAAGGATGTGAACAAGCCCGGTGGTCCCACGCAGTTCATTGTGCTTGAAAACTCTCCTCTGGCACTGGCAAAACACAGATGGCGTTTAACCTCCAGGCCAATGGAGCGTGTGATGTTTTCTACGTCGTCTGTGCCAAGTGGATCGGTGGATGAAATTATCGCTCAACTTGGACTCCACATCTATGCTTTCATCATCGCGGCGCTCCGAGGTAAAAATACATAAAGGTTCAGCCGCGCGGCAAAGTGTAATAAATAAACTCCGCCGTTGCCAAAAACGTTTCGTCTTCTACCTGGACGAAATCCCTCGTCTGAAGCCATCCTTAACAGGCGAGGAGCGTATGACAGGGACGTATTTCGCTCGCTGGTATACCAGCTATACTGAGCTCTACTAGTTCAACCGCACGATCGCTTGCTGATGTTGGAGAGGGATCCCGCGAGATCGCAAGCTTTGACCATAATATATACGATGAATATAGATAGTATTTTTCAGTATATTTATTTTTCGGAATCCCTGGTATGCGTTTTGCACTCTAACTCGGTGTTGAGGCCAAGCCAACGATCAAATACACATAGTAACTCGGTGACCGTTGTGGGTGAACACCGTCGAGGATGAATATGGATAAAAAAATGGGCTTGTGTGGCAAAAATAATCGGCAAGGAGAGCTCAACCACAACCAAGTAGGTTGTGATAGCAGTATCAAACATCTACTGAGCTCAGAACTCATGCACCGTGCGTGAACAGCTATGAGATTGATGCGCCAAGTCAGAAGGTGATCAGTGAGGGCTACAACTACTGTACCTACTGGACTTGGTTTTTGTAAACTGCCTGGTCATTTGTTGCGTTTAGTACCTAACAGAGGAAGTAACATTTTTTAGGCATGTTATCTTTTTCTCCAGACGTGCATTAGACGCTAATGCGAAAAAGAAGTATCCTTCTGTGCTGTACAGTAGTTTAGATTCATAAGTGTACCGGTTTCGGCTACTACCGGCTTCAGCTACCGGCTTCAACCAAATTAATCTGTTTGGGCTGCACTGCTTTCCCAGAATAAACTTTTCTTTCTACATGTACAGAAATAGCCCTCCTGGGACCTTGCACGAAACAGGTCTAATATTTTCTGATACCTACTCTAGCAACTGATTGATTGTTTTGGTGCGCTCATTCGATTGGTCTAAATACTAAACGAAAATGCATTCTGGAATCTTTTGGTTCGCGAAGAATGGTGGGGGTTCTGCCTGATCATTAGTGCCCAGGGGGGAGGGAGATCGTTCGATGTGCGCATCAGCGTGGAGAAGAAGACAGTGTCTACCCTCAAAGCTGCGATTAAGGCAGCTCTACCAGGTATTATCACTTGCCACCCTTTCCAATTGCAGCTCTACCTGGCGAAGACAGAGGGCAAGTGGCTTCCCTCCAGCTCAGACGATGTGAAGAAGCTGAGGGAAGGCGATATGACGCCTGCAATAGAAGCACTGACGCACAGTGACCATGAGCTAGACGGGGCGTCTGGCCTGAAGAATTTACTTAAAGATGCCCCAGCATTGGATCACATCCACGTGTTGGTAAAGGCTCCCCAAGCTTCGGTTCGTTCGCATCGTGTTATTGAGCCCATTGGTCCTGAAGTGGATCTTTTCTCGTCTGGTGATCTCCTCGCATTCTTGGAAGGTGAAATGACCTAGAAGGAAGCAATCAATTCGCGCCCTCATGTTCTGGTGGACGAGAGCTTGCAAATCCCTTTGGTTGGACGGGAAAGTGCGATAAAGAAAGCATCAGAGTGTTTTAGCAACATCATTGAAATGGCGAAGAGTCCTGCAACGGATCACACCAGTATTTTAATTCCTGTTTGCTCAGGTATTTCTGGCCTCGGGAAAACGCGTATTCTAGAAGAAGGAGGCATGATTTTACGCGATGTGATGAAGCTGGAGCCCAACAACGTTACCTGCTTGATTGTGTCGTATCTCAACGGGTATATTTTCCAACGAGTGGAGGAATCGATGCCTATTGAAGCATCTTTCTCGTGGCGGTTGTTGTATCGCTTTTTTTTTGGACATGAACTGCTCTTATTCATTCAGTGAATGGTTTGCATCACTATTTCCACACAATGGAAGTTGGCTGAGATTTACGGCAGCCGTCAAAGTCATCGAGCGCAAGCTGCGCGGTGATATGCGCAAAGAATCGGTGCCGTTGTACTTGTTTCTTGGCATTGATGAGTATCAACGGATTGAAAAGGTTCGCGCGCCACAGCGAGATCTTGATACGCCGCTCCTGCATGAACTCGTGGAAGTGGTGGGAGAGTTTGTGAGCGGACAATTGTCGAGCATGGTACTGCTACCAATGTTTGCCGGGACCGATTTCGGCGTTATTGACCCCAGCTTCATGGCAAGTTCCTCTTTTTATTTGAGTGTCGACTTCCTATGACACTCTTGACAATGGGCCAAGTGTTGAGCATTCTGGAGAGTAATGAGCAATATGCTGGGTTGCTAAAGTATCCCCAATTTCGCCGTGATTTGCTCAGTCTTAGTGGTGTCCCGCGGTGGGTTATCTCTTATCTGACAGAGGTTAAGTTTGTGACGGATCGAAAGATGTGGGTATGACGGGCGTTGCCGATTGCTTTAGTGAGACCTGTGCACTGTATGTTGACAGGTACTTGCACTCCCTAGACCGCAGCAAATTCGTCCGTTTGGCAGCCGCTGCTGTATCTGGCCAACGGTTTTTCGAGAATAACCCATTCGATAAGGATATGAAATGGGCAAGACTTCGAGATTCTTCGCTTTGTGTGATGATTCCCCGTTCTTATGGAGCATGCGACGTTCGAGTCCCGTATGCGTTGTTACAAAGCATTGGGATGCATGCTGGCCCCATGGCAACAGAAGCAGAAGAATGTTTTGCGAGATCTCTGCGTGACCTAAATGAACTTGTAGACAAAAATATGTTCGACCTTCAACCATGGCAGTCGTGGGAGATGTTTGGTGCTTACTTTTGCGCCGTGAGGATAAATGCGTTGTTGGAGCTTGGGCGCTCTACGGTCACGCTCGGCGAGCTGCTACCTGGCACGAAGATGGATGATGAAACACTGGCCATTTCGGTGAAAGTAGTTCCCTCAAGAGTGTTTCGCAGTCATGACGAATTTGGTGCTTCAACCCCCCAATTCATTTCGCGACGATGGAACCCATTGGAGAAAGTTGATTGGACGTCGAGTGGTTGGATTGCTGTGAATGGCGATGGTGGAGCTAGTGTTGACGTTTTTTTTCGCTCTGAGATGTGCTGTGACCAGTGAACTGGTCGTGTTTGTCGATCAGAGAAAAAGGCAGTTCGGAGAATTTCAACCGTGTCACGCGCGGGACTATCTTCGCAAATTAAGTGTTTGTGCGGAGTTTCTGACAAATGGTGATGTTCGTTTGGTGCGAGGGATCATGAATTGCGCCTCCTCTTTGAGGCTCGCAACGTCTGATATCCCACCAAATTGTTTCTTCTTTAGCCGCGACGAGACTGAGCTTTTCTACGGAACATTGGCATATCATCCAGCGTGCTCACCTATCGTCTAAATCACGGAGTTTGATCGTATTGCACAGTACTTCGAAGTAGTTTTAGTATGGGAGGCAATCAATAAAAACACAACGTAAGTAGTAGTTCGGTCGGTATGTTGCAGGGCGACAAAATCGACGTCGTTGCGCAACGTTAAAATTTGATGACGTCCACCGCTTCCAAAATGTTAACGCGGTTATTATGACGTGTACCGTACGATCCACGTGTGGTTTAGTAGCCCATTGGGCTACACCCCATTCCACTTGGCTGCATCCATCGACAATATCCAAGCGCTGAAGTTGCATCATGAGTCTCGTGTACAAGGAAGCACAGGCACGTTTCCGCTACGTTCGAAAAAAAAGACGGTATAAATTCGAGTACTGCAGGGGTGATTTACGCATCTGCTGTTACATTGGTTGAGATTTTCTTTACGTGGCCACTTGCGGTTCCTGCTCTTGGTTTCGGCTAAAATTCTTTGTCGACAGCTTGGACTGTGGCTTCTTTCTTGTAGCTGACAGGATTCGAGCTTGTGTTATCATGCTCTGGGTCTGGTTAGTAGCGTACATGTTGCGTGCTTGCAGAGCTCCTCGAGCATGAGCGAAGCGCTGTTGTTCATGACGTACAAGAGCTCGCAGCGTCTCGTCTTCTTCGCGATTGCGGCGTCTGGCGTCCTCCTTGGCTCGTGCATAGACGCTAGCTCTCTCCCGTCCTTCGTCTTGTTTTGCTAGTCTCTGGAGCTCACGATAGTCGGCGTTCATACGATGTTCCTGCGTACGGACGTTCTCCGTGGTGATCGACTCAACTTGATGCGTGTCCTGTCGGTTCTTATCCTGTCGTTCAAAGCCGCACTTGAGCTGGTCGAAGTGATTCTCTTCCAGCATATTCTTCGCAGCACCAAGGAATCGCCGTCGCGTGGCCAGCTCCTCGGACTCCAAGCGAAGCTTCTCAGTCTGCTGAGCGCGTTTATCCCGTTGGCGCTTGAGTTTCTCTGCGAGCTCGAGGTTATTCTTCCGACGTGTAGCTTGCTGCTCCATCTCTCGAGCTGCAGCCAGAGCTTTCTTCTTGCTACGAGCTGCAGCATTCGCACTTGCTGTAGCTCGACGTCGACGAGCAGCATTCGTCGCCTTCTCGAGAAGATCTGCACTTTTCTCCTGCTTGTCGGTCAGGATCATTTCGCGTCGAGATTCTTCCCAGCGCTTCTGGTCTTCGTGGCGTACACGGAGACGTTCACGGAGTTCTGCGAGCGACATTTCTTCCAGTAGACCAAGCTGAGCTGTCTCCGTGGGGTCGAACACAGCGACATGCTCGCGATGAACTTTATCTAGAGCTCGAATCTGTCGGATCAAGTCTTCACGTGCTGCTCGCTCCTTGGCATCTTCCTGAGCTTTACGCTCTCTTTCAGCAGCTAAGAATTCCTGTAATGCATCGCGCTGTCGTGCGTTTTCTTCTCGAACTTGAGCCTCTGCTTCTCGCGGTACAGTGTCACGTACACGCTTGACTTCTTCAGTGAGATTCCTGTATTTCTCGATCAGCTCTTTCTCCTCATTCTCGCGCTCAACAGCTCGAGTTTTCGCCTGTGTCTTCATCTCGATGGCCACTTCGCGATTCTCGAGTTTGGCTTGACGCGCAGCCTCCATCGCGTCATATTGCGCTTGAACCATCTCAAGTCGACGAGTTTCCACCTCTCGACGGTAATTCTCTTCGTCCTGCTGCTGCATGTTGGCTTGCCAGCGGTAGAATTCGAGAGGATCACGTAGCTCCGATTCGTACGCACGAATTAGAGCTGCCTCGTGCTCTTTCTTGCGTTTATACAAGGCGTCTTCACGCAAGATAGCAGCCGCTGTAAGCTTCACTTCGGTGCTGCTGGCTACTGAAGTACTGGCATGAGGAACAGGTTTCGCCTTGAAGTCGAACTGCAGAGCTGCCTCACGCTCACGCTTTACTTCCTCCCGTACTACTTCAAGGTTGCTGCCTCGTGCAGCAGTTGCAAACTGGAATTCGTCGGCTGAGTCGTATTTGCTGGCAACTTCAGCCTTAATTCGCTCCTTTCGAGCCTCCTGTTTAGCTTGGAGTTCTGCTAGTGAGAGTCTGTTAAGAGATGCAGGTATTGGGTTTGCCTTGACCTCGCGAGCGATACGAATAGGCTCAACAGCTTTTCGAGGCTTGGGCTGAGTAATGTTGGGCGCCACAGGTACAGTTCGTTTCTTGCTTGGCGTCGAACAAGCGTTGGCATCACTGAGAGCAGGGGAAGCAGCTCGGCCAAAGGCTTTCGTGTGAAGTTGGCTCAACAGTTTGTCGATTTCAGGCCTGAAGCTCAACATTTTGTCGATGATCTGCGTCTCAACGAATTCGGTGTCAAGCACACGAGTCCACTGATCATGCAATGTTCCTTTAAGTTCCTCAGGGTTGAACATATACGACAGGAACGTGTGCATACTAGTAGGCTGGAGGGCCAGGGCCAAGCCGGCAAATGCAGTGGTGCCGAGCTCTTCGAGACGAAACATGGCTAGATACCCCATGATGAGAAACTTGGTGTAGTCCGTACGACTCACTTGACTGGAATGAGAGTCCAGAAACATCGTGAGCATGGGACGTAAAAGCTCTCGATAACGATAGGACCCGTAAAGAACCTGCTGGAGAAACTGTTGGTCGCTCGTAGATGACAACCCTCGAAGTTCTTCCGTCGCATGGGCGTCGACGGTGGTCTTCGCGGGGTCGAAAGACTTGATCAGCTCTTCGCAGACAGACAGTAATTCCTTTCGCTTCATGCTGCGCTAATGTCTTCCACAACGTGTCAAGGCAGCCAAGCTATTCCAAGAAATGCTGACCAGCAATAAACGAAGCGGCAGCTAAATAGAAATAGCGTCGTGGCTTGCATGCTGCGCTTCTCTCGGCGTATATTGATAAAACAACTCGGTGGGCCAATTTCATGCGACGCCAAGACCTAGAGTTTTTTCTAGCGCAGAAAACTGACTCGTGGCTGCCAGACATAGCGACTTTACGAAGCAAACTTGGCACGTCTTATCTGGAGATGAGTGACGCATTTAAGTTGGAGAATCCCTTTCTCTGTTTCGCTCGGAGTTTTGTGAATCTTCACGTAGGTACCCAGCTCGCCTGAAGAGGTGGTAGAAACTAAACAAATTGCTCGATCGCAGGATGAAACCAAGACTCAATTATGCTAACGAGTCAAGCGTCTTGCAGGCTTACCTGGGGATGTCGATGATCTGACCATGGTTTACAGCATGATCACGGATTTTATGGCATGGTTCTTCAATAGAGGCCTGGAGACAGAGCTGAGCAGTTTGATATAACGATGGGGAAGAACAACATTCCTACACGAAAATTAGTGAAGGAGATTGCAGAGATGATATGCATGTACTCTATGCTTTCAGATACATAGTCACAATTGCATCGTATAGTAGGTGAATTAACGTCTTCGAAAAATCGACAACGATAAAATGAGTACTATACAAAAAATTGTCATTTACTGACTGATGTTTTTTTATATTTCCTCGTCCCAGTTCCGTTCTCTCCTCAAAACTTTCTCTGCACAACCTTAAGCACACCGCAGTCATGGTGCTGAGTACTCCACCACAGGATACGCTTGTTATTATGCAATCAACAGCTCTCTCTGATTTGTATCCAACGAAATTCCCCACTTTCTTTCGCGACGACAAGTCCACTGCAAAAATGATAACGCTGCATTGCGTGAGCGAGAGCACATTCATTATTCGGTCAGCAGATGATGGGCGAGAATTGATCGTTGGCGCAAATGGTGGTTGCTACTTTGAGTCGCCAATGCTGGGCATTACAGAAGAATTCAACGTGGAACCGGTTGCGAATGGATCAATGGTGTTTGTGTCTTGCCGAACCGTAAATGTGCCTGACAGTGACGACAACGGGTTTCCACGATGCGTTTGACACAATTCGCTGAGGATGGTTTATTTTGCAATACGGCAGCTCCATCGACTTGAATGATAATTTAGTCGTGGAGGCAGCGCCGGTGCTGAATCCTTCATGCAGCCATTGTTGCAACGAGGAGGCTAAAGAACGTCGGGAGTATATCATGAAGTTGGTGTCATTCGGGAAGTCACTGGATGAGATTGATGCCATTGTGCTGCGGATGTACGCGTGGCCAACTGCTGAAAAACTTATCGTTGCGGGTCCAAGTGCTATTTCTACAGAGAATGCAGTAACTGCGAAAACTAAAGCTCCTTGGCAGTGGATGAAGATCGAGTGAAGTGTATCACACGACTAATAAGCTTTGCTTGGTAGGGCTGTACTTCAGACTAAGGAGCGTCCGTAAGTTACCAGTAGTCCGTTGGTTTCTCGATTGACAAAGTATTTTTTTTGTGTCTTTCCTTTATTTTTAAAGATCTCATTCATTTTTTCTTTTATCTTTTTTTTAAAAAAAAAAAAATGAAAGGTGCTGCAATTGCAAACTTCGCAAACTACAAAATTAGCCATCCTCCACTTACCGACCACACCATCATTACACCAACTTGCCAAGCACGAGCGCGGGCAGCCGCACAGTCCTCAATTCTACTCCGTCATGACGTCGCCGAAGTCCTCGCCCACGCCCGCCAAGCGTACCATCTTCGTGTCCTCGCGAAAGAGCCAGCTGGCCATGGCGCAGACCAACACCGTCATCGCAATGCTCGAGGAGCGTTTTCCTGACCTGAATTTTGTCGTGGGGCAGGAGGACACGATCGGTGACCAGGTGCTGGACCGCCATCTGAGCGACCTGGGCACCTCCACAGCTTCGGGCCTCTTTACTAAGAGCTTGGAGGATGCGCTTCTTGCCAAGACCGCCAGCTTTGCCGTGCACTCGCTCAAGGATATGCCCACGACGCTGCCGGACGGACTCGTGCTGGCCGCCATCACCAAGCGCGAGAGTCCTGAGGACGCCGCGGTGATCCACCCCAAGCACAAGAAAAAGGGAATTAAAACGCTAAAGGAGCTGCCCGAGGGAAGCGTTGTTGGCACCAGCTCGTTGCGACGCGAAGCACTTCTGCGGAGTCAGTTCCCAACTTTTGAGATCAAGACGCTGCGCGGGAACATTCAGACCAGATTGGCCAAGCTGGACGAGCACGACGACTATGACGCTATTATCGTCGCGGCCTGCGGATTCCGACGTGGAGAACTGGGAGACAGAATTGACGAAATTCTTCCCATGGACACCTTCGGGTATGGTGTTGGCCAAGGAAGCATCGGTGTCGAATGCCGTGCTGACGACGACGAGGTAAGGACATGCATGAGGCGGAGATGTGTTTGAATGCGTGAAGACTGAGTTGTTATTTGTGTGCTGCAGACTATTGAGATGCTGAAAACGATCACGGATGAGAAATCGGCGCAGTTGTGCAAGGCGGAGCGCAGTCTGCTAAACCATCTTGAAGGGGGCTGCCAGGTCAGTCATTAATTGAAAGGCACTACAAGAGGTGTTTATTGTGACGTTGTTATTGTTTATTTCGGCGGTTTAGATCGCTATGGGTGTGAGTGCAACGCTTGATGAAGATACACTCACGCTGAACTCGACGGTTTTGTCTCGGGACGGCAAGGATTGCGTTCACGGTATGCTCAAGCGTTTGGGTACTTTTTTGTCCTTCGGCTTGGTACTCACTCATTCATGTATCATATTGTAATCTGCATTGCAGAAACGATCTCAGGCCCGCGTGCTGAATGCGAGGAGCTGGGAAAGAAGCTTGCGGAGCGCTTCTGGGACAACGAGCTGGCCCGGAAGGTGCTGGGCAAGACCCGCCAGAAGCGTGCACTAACGTACGGAGATGCCGAAGCTCCCGGTGACGCTGCTGCAGCTGCCGCCGCAGCATCCGGATCGCCCACCAAGAAGGCCAAAACCTCCGAGTAGGTACTGTACAGGATAGTGTTGCCGAAACCCACAGCAGCCAGCAAGCACCAACATAGAGACCGCCATGTTTTCTATCCATGTTAAAAAAATGATGATACCATTTCACTGTTCAAACATTAAAATATTTTACGTAATAAATACATTAAAGTATATATTGATTGAATATTTTGAGAATTTGTTACAATAGGATAATCTATATTTATTTTTAATTGTTTGACTTGTATTTACTAATGAAATAGTTGGAGTTTTTAAAATAGAAAGTTCTTGATTTAAGTAGTTTGACTGGGGCGGTCACCTCCTAAAGAGTAACGGAAGTGTACAAAGGTAAGCTCAAATTGGATAATAGTATCAATTGTAGAGCATAATGGTAAAAGTTTGGTAGCGTTTTTGGTTCTTTAATTATAGGTATTTCAAGAAATCCTTCTTTACAACAAGAATTAATAATAATTTAATGTTTAGTAGTATAGATTATATTTTCCTAAATCATTTTGCACATTATATTAGAAATCATAAAAACAATTATATTTAAATTTATTGTTATTCATAAAATAATAATTTGTTTTGCACTTTCTATCCGAAATTAGTCCACCCCAAAGTGGTCCACACCGTTTCACTTAAATACGAAATGCTAGGTTCCAGTCATTTTCGGAGCTGCTCGACTGGAACCCCACTGGCTACTCTGTTGACTGCGTGCTACAGCTTCCCACGGCACGAATTCTCGCCACCTCGCAGCGACCAACAGCTCGCCATTAAGTGCAAGATCTCCTGTATCTAATTCTGCAAACTGCACACCTTAACACCTTCTACAATCCACGAAAGTTGCAACCGAAGACATGTCTGCTGACCAATTGACGCGCGCCCAGAACAGCCGCGTGCTTCAGGCCTTCCGCGCTATTGGCGTTGTTGCCGATGATGTGCAAATTGTATGGTATGGCATGGGCAAAGACAGCTTCGCCACGGCGTCGCTTGGCAAGTCCTTCGCCGTGTACAACTGCGACAAACTCACACCCGTGCTAGTGTCGCCTCAACTACCCAAGCGGATCGCGGCATTGGCTGCACAACCCAAAAAGCACTTGACGTTCACAGCCTGTGGACGACAGATCATCGTGTGGAAGCGCGTACAGCGTATCAAGACGTTGTTGGGCCACAAGGGAACCATCAAGCAGATGATGACAGTAGGCAACGTCCTCTTCGCGCTGGATGACGAGCAAGACATCAAGATTTGGGACCTGGACACAATGGAGCTAGTAGACACGCTGAGTTTCTCTACAGGCTTTACGCCGACCGTGATGCTGCACCCGGACACGTACCTGAACAAGATTCTGGTGGGATCAGAGCAAGGCGCACTCCAGTTGTGGAATATCCGCAAAATGAAGTGCATTTACGAGTTCAAGGGATGGGGAAGCACCATCACGGCGCTGGAGCAGAGTCCCGCAGTCGATGTGGTGAGTATTGGGCTGGCCGATGGCCGACTTATGGTGCACCACCTGCAGCTGGACGAGCGTGTGCTGGACTTTAAGCAGGACCAAAAGAGCGGCATCACATCCATGTCGTTCCGTACGGATGCAGGTGCCTCAACGACCCCATTGGTGGTGTCGGGGTCGCGATCGGGTGATATTGCAGTGTGGAACCTGCAGACGAAGCGTCTGGAGTCGGTTATTGCCGGAGCGCACGATGGCGCTGTGGTATCGCTGCAGTTCTTGGCTAACGAGCCGTTGTTGCTGTCGTCGGGGACTGATAACTCGATCAAGATGTGGATTTTTGACCACCTGAACGGCGGCACGGCTCGCCTCCTTAAGTCTCGCGAGGGTCACCGTGCCCCGCCCACGCGTATTCGTTACTATGGCAATAACACTCTTGCGACGATGGCGGACGGCGCGGACGGCACCTGCTGTCAGATTCTGTCGGCCGGTCAGGATCGCGCCTTCCGTGTGTTCCACACGGCTCGTGAACAGCAGAGCAGGGAACTGTCCCAGGGACCGGTACTTAAGAAGGCTCGCAGCTTGAATGTGCGCGTGGAGGACTTGAAGCTGCCGCCCATTGTGCAGTTTGCTGCGATGGAGACGCGCGCTCGCGACTGGGCGAACGTAATTACGTGTCACGAGAACGAGATCGCAGCGTACGTGTGGCGTTTCGAGAACCGTGCTATTGGCAAGAAGGTTTTGCGTCAGTTCGACCCGAGCAACCGTGTCCCGTCTGGAAGCGTGGAGGACTTACGTCGTAAGAAGACACAGGCTACAAGTGTTGCTATCAGTTCCTGCGGTAATTACGCTCTTGTGGGTAGTCTGGGTGGATCAGTCTTCCGATACAACATGCAGTCCGGTGAGAAGCGCGGCTCGTACCCCGTGGCAGCGACTCCGAAGGCGAAGATCATCCGCTCGCTGGTATTGCCCGGCACAGATCTGTCAGCTCTGCAGAACGAAGAGGCTGACAAGACTGCTGCGGATGCTCACAATGGTCCAGTGAGTGCAGTGGCTATTGATGCACTGAACGAGACTCTGGTGTCTGCTGGAATCGACGGGAAGCTCAAGTTCTGGGGCTTCAAGAAGCATGAGTTGCGCTACGAGATCGACGTTGGCTCTCCGATCAGTCAGATGGAGCTGCATCGCGACAGTAACTTGCTCTGCGTGGCGTGTGATGACCAGGTGCTGCGTCTTTATGACGTGACGACCCACAAGCTTGTACGTCGCTTTGCCGGCCACTCTCACCGGGTCACGGACATGACGTTCAGCTCGGATGCTCGGTGGTTGTTCTCGTCTTCTGCTGATGCTTCGTTGCGTGTGTGGGATATCCCGACGGGCAAGTGCGTGGACTGGATGCGCTTCCAGAAGCCTGTGACGGGTCTGGCCGTGTCCCCGACGGGCGAGTTCCTCGCCACTACGCACGTGAGCCACGTTGGCATCTTCCTGTGGGCGAATCGGAGCTTCTTCACGGAGGTTTTCCTGGACTCGGAGCCCACTGAGCCCATTCTAATGGACATGCCCGTGTCTCTCAACGAAGTGGATAACAGCGACCAGCTTGGATTTGGTACTGAACGTAACCCGCAACTCTCAGTGTCAAGTGAACAATCTAAGAGTGTCAAGGTGGAGGAAGGTGAAGAGAGCTCGGACCCTCTGGACGCGTCGCTGATCACTCTGTCGACCGCCCCGCGTGCATTCTGGCAGTCGTTGTTCAACTTGGAGCTTATCAAGAAGCGTAACAAGCCTATTGAGCCTCCGAAGGCTCCCGAGCAAGCTCCTTTCTTCCTTCAGACAGTACGCAAAGACGATGTGCACCCGACTTTCGTACCAGTTGCACCGGAACCGAAGAAAGAGACGGAGAAGAAGGATGAGGAGGACGCTGCAATGGACGGATGGGGCGTTGGTGATGACGACGAAGCGTGGGGTGATGATGATGGCGAAGAACCGGAAGATGAAGTGGCTGCTCCTAGCTCACGTATCGTCAAGACGGAGGGCATGGTGACTACCCGCTGTAAACTGGCGACGTTGCTTTCGAAGGCTGTGCAGGAGAAGGAAGACGAGGATCACTTGGTCTCTCGGTTCAATGAGGTGGCCAAGTACATGCAGTCGCTGTCTGCGTCGGCTGTGGACGTTGAGATGAGCACTCTGTGCATGGGTGACTTTGACGAGGAGGGAAAGAAGCTGCTCGGCTGGTTCCTGGACTTTTTGCGTGAGGAGATGCAGACACGTCGTGACTTCCAGGTGCTTCAAGCGTATTTGAACCGGTTCCTTAAGCTACACGAGGAGCTGCTGGTGGCAGATCCGGCACTGCTGGCCCAGGTGGACGAGTTGGGAGCTGTGCAGCAGCAGCAGTGGCAACACCTGCAGAAGCTATTGCACAACAATTTATGCCTGGTGCAGTATCTCAGTAAGATCCAGATGTAAGTTAATGGGGTGCCTCAGATCCTAGCTTACACTCATATCCTACGCTTAGATGAACGACACCAATGCACTTTTGATTAGACTGTTGTAAGTACAATGGCTGCATTTAAGTTTTCCTGGCTGTTTTTAGGCAGACTACCAATACTGGAGTCATCGTAAAAGGCGTTCCTGTCGCTCTACTACTCAACCTCTTGGGATATTCATAGCACAAGCAGCACGTATTTTATTTTAATAAAATAAGCGCTGCTTGTGCCATGAATATCTTAAGAATATTGGTTACCCGGACCTTCAGGCCCGGGAGGTTCGCAGTTCTCTCGTGCTATACGAGGTGTTTTGGTGCTCGTACATAGGTACATTTGCCGTGTTAGTTGCGCAGTCGTCGGTTAAATAACACGTGAAGCTTTTACATCATGTATTTTATATACTTCACTATATGTATCTAGAAATGCAAAATTTAAGTTACTATCACCCTCTGGTCCACAGTGCTAGTGTGCGGCTTATTCGATATTTCCGTACAAATCGTCGCGGCCAAACCGGCTAGTGCAATGATTATTTTAAAACCATTGCACTATTAAAATACAAACATTATACATATTAATAACGTTATCCAAGTTATCATTAAGCTCTGCTTAGGACCTGATAAAGGCAATATCTATTTTAAGATTTTGTTTTGGAGGGAGTAAGCGATGCAGCGTCAAAAGCACAGGCAGATGCTGCGGCTGCAAAGCAGACGCAGGAGATGGAGGCGAAAGATGTGATGGAGTTATTCGTAAGTTTTGTTAGAGGGCATGGAACGGGAGTATGTTGTTGACACTACAGCGGTGAGGAAGAACGCTTACCCAGCTCGTGCCAACAACTTATTGTTTGTGCCTTTCATTGAAATGTTTTTTTACACTTGAGGATCTTCAAATAATACGGCATAGGTTGGACTCGGAGTATTATACTTAGACACATTGAGAAGCTTGCAAATGTATGGCTTGACCGACCTCATTCAGCGTTCTAGTACGCTTGAAATCGAATGGTTGGAGCTCCCAATTCTACTTTACTCTTTATCTGTACACAAGAACGACGATACATCAATTTCAATAATTAAACTTTATGAATGAAATTAGACGGGTCAGACCAGGTTGGAAGGCACTGAGACCCATATTGAAAAGACCAAGGCCACCAGGAGGACACGCGAGCACTTTCAGTTGGATTGACCCGGCAGAAACTGTTCTAGAGAACCGTCGGCGACCATCGAGTGCAAATGATAAGCTCATCAAAGGCCTGACAGTAAAAACGATTTAAATTTTTATTATAGAACTGTAGTTTTTGGAGCTATCGATGGTTACGGAGCTAATCAAGGGTTACGAAGCGTTGCTCCAAAAATAGACTCCTTTGAGCTAGAGCGCCCTTCATAACTCCACTGGAGTTAAGTATTGGAGCATCTCAAAATATCCACACGGAGATCTATTTTTGGCTAATCCGGATTTTGCTCAGATATTCCTTACTCCAACTGATGGCATCCGAATGGAACCATGTTCTGGGGCAATCGCATTCAACAACATCCCCTGCGCATCTGGACGAAGAATTTGAGAAATTCGTTCAAATACCAAAAGAACAACAACTTAATGAAGATGAAGCCAAATCGATTGTGGAACCAATCTCGGAGTATGAGACGAGAGCAGCGATTGAGAGATTGAAAAGGCACAAAAGCGGAGGATCAACCGGACTCACCCATGATTTCTACAAAGACTTTAAGGACGAACTAGCTCCTGGCCTCACGAAACTATTTAACGCTATCTCAATGGTGCAGGAATCCCTCTTACATTCTTGCAAGCTATTGTAGTGCCGCTCCGTAAAAAGGGTGATTCGACAAGCGCAATGGATTATCGACCAATAGCACTATTAAATACAGCATACAAGATATTTGGGAGAATCCTTGCCGAGCGTCTGCACAAAGCTCGTCCTAAGCTAATAAGCGAGGCACAGCAAGGTTTTGTCAGAGGACGATCAATCGACAAAACAGTGACAATTTTGAGAGCCATTCTAGCTGAAAGTGAATTTGATGACTCTATGGCGTGGGCTCAAGGAGCTGCAGTTCTCTGTCTGGATTTACGAAAGCTTAGGATACTTTGGATAGACATTTCGTCCAGCTTGTTCTCAAAGAATACGGCTTCTCCAACAAGTTTCTCCACGTAGTTCAACTTCTACACGAAGGAACCACAGCACGATTTCTAGTGAACGGGCAACTGTCAAGAGACTGGGAAGTAAAATCTGGAATCCGACAAGGATGCCCGCTAGCACTGCTCATTTTCGATTTGGCTTGGCTGTGGACACTCTAGGTCAGGCAATCATCCGAAATCCGATACTTCGTGGAATCCGAATTCCTGGTCAGACAGTGAAACGGCATAAGTTTTCAGGATTTGTTAATGATAGCACGATATATATGTCTACACTTCAAGAACTTCCCACAGTGAACCAGATCTTGGCACAATTTGGCGATCTATCGGGTCTTCGAGTACAACAGAAAAAAAGCATTTTGATAGGACTAAACACGGCAGGCACACCAGAAAAATGTGGAGGATATCCAGTACTGGACCCTTCTCATACTACCCGGCAACTGGGGTGTTGGATTGGTAATGCGGATTCTAATGTGGCCAGCTGGGAGATACGTATTGAACGTATTTATCGACGACTTCGCATTTCTGCTACAATAGCCAATTCGGTAATACAGCGAGTAACACTTTTCAAAATTGTGGCGCTTCCATCAATACTATACACTGGGAAACAGTTTTTACCGTCAAAGAACATTTTAGCATCTGGAAACCATGCAGAAGCGGTTTGTTTGGACCGGAAAAACAGGAGTAGACAGCTACACGCACAAAATAAACCCTGCACTCGTTGTTACGCCTCAATCCGCTGGACGATGAAAACACAGCAGCCGCCTATGCCAGTAGCATTACCCTCTCTTGAATCCCCAATGTATTGGTCACTGCAATCAGGACAAGACGAAAACACAGCAGTCATAGCAGCTCGTGTGAAATCTCCGCTTTTCATATGACTAAGGAACAGGATGGAAAGAACTGGAAAATCACATGGGTGAACGACGACTATGCAACAACTGCCGACTACAATGAGCTTAAAGCTTGGGAACGAGTTATGGGCTTTAGCTTCCAAGACCAAGCTGTGTTTAGCCTGTACACTTGGAAACTTAATTCAGAAGTGATGCCTACTCACATAGCCTCGGCACTACGACGGCAACGATCAAAACGAGCTAAGCTACAGTTCGGATCAAAGCTACAAGTCATGCTAGAAAAATTACGTCCACAAAGTTTGACATCGACGTGGGCAAGCGCAGCGCTGAAACAAAGCCCCAGCCAAGTCTGGAATTCGAACGGCATATTCACAGACTACCAAAACTGGACAATATACCGAATTGCACTCGGGACGCTAAACTTATATCATGATGGATGGCAACATGATCGGTCTTGTTATCAAAAGGAATGTTCATGCACAGACGCAACAATTGTGCACATTATTTGGGAATGCAATGTGGCGCAAACAGCATGGGCTCGCTGGATTCAATAATGGTTGGGGGCGGAATGCACTCCACAGCAATTACAGGATTTCAAGCCTGCATTAGCATCACGACAACCTCCTACAATACCAGCTTCATTCCTAGCCACAGCGCGAAACTGCTTCGGGAGATGGACACCGCATCACACAGAAGCACTGCGAATCATCTGGAAAGTATGGGCCACGACAACCCCCACAATGCTATGGAGACTCCGAAATAAAGCAGTGTTTGACGACGAAATCAGTGATGATCATAAGACCAAGGAGGTGATCCAAGCCGCCGGAACTTACCAGGTACATGCTATTGCCAGTGCATGGAAGCGAAATCCCAAAACACGAATACAAGGACTGTGTCTCGAAATATGCCAAACTATTATGAACACAGTCAAAACAGTACACTCTCCTGAGCCTATCTCTTGTTGGATTATGGAAAGCTGCCAGCAGACGAACACTCACGGACTAGTAACTGGAGGATGGGTGCTGTATCAGCACACACAACAATCAACTTGGGAAACAAGGTTTGCTGGTAATACTTGTCATCAATTCCAAGGAACGCAAGACGACCATGAAGCTTACACACTCCACCAAGGAATCAAGACCCTTGCATCGATAACGCCGTTACAGGAAGTACTCCTACGAACTGTGACGTTGGACTCTCGAGGAAGAAAGCATTTGCTAAAAGACAAATCCAGCACAATGATCAAGTCGCACCTGGAAGACTTACGTGAATCGATTGGCAATATTTCGCAGTACTATGGGAAAAACCAACGAAAAAGCGGCTTCGGGCTGCAAAATTTCTTGCGGCTTGTCAAACCGACACGTTGTACGACTTGCAGGAAAACACACCCTCCTCTGTTCGTGACTTTTTAAGTAAAACGGCACCGCAAACCTCACCAGGTCTAGCGTTTAACCATCGACAGACACAAGACATCGTCTCGTGTTTACATGCATACAAGGCTTCTATAGAAAATTTTAGTTAATTCAAAATAGAAGGCCACCATTCATTATCATTCCTTACTCCAACTCCAGAAACTCTATTACTTAAATCTGGAGCAGTCCCTGTGCAAATTTGCTGGAATTCACAATGATTGGGGATGAAGTCCCCACTTGGTGGTCACGATAGGGAGCCGTCTTTTATTATACGTAAAGTAAACTTGGGTATGCGTAGGGGCGACGCTACTAGCTAAGCGCAACGCTAACTATTTACAGCCACACGTTGACTTTCTCCTCCGCAGTTGTCAATCCCATTTATTTTCTCCTGGAGAATTCTAGGTGCTAATGACGAAGTCAATACTACAAGTACTTTGAAATATATTTAAAATTTCTTTCAAATCAATTTTATTACTTCGAGGTAATATCCTTATGAATTCGAGCTCTACGGCCACGTTCTAACCTCTGAGAGAAAAATATTGTTGAAAATCCTGCGCTTTCAGTTCTGTAATATATTAATAATTCATAAAAATACAGCGTACAAATAATTCTTCCGCACAGCGTCACCGCGATCTCTTGGAACACCGGTACACATTGGTTAGACTAGATGGTCCAGCGTTACCCTTACAGTTAATAAGCTGTAATAATCTTGAAGACACTACGTAATTTTTCTTGTGCTGCTAAAAGTTCTACTAATGTTGGACCCTCGGGACGCCAGGGCCGTTGTGATCCATCAAACTACAGCGGTGCATCGGCCTCCTAAGCAGCTGCTATGAAGGCGCTCAGCTAGTAGTGTTTAAACCGCTGTACTGCCACATCTTACGTTATGAGTGCCACTACTGTATCGCGAAAGAAATGTTATACGAATGTTACCTGTGGTCAATGTCGCATGATCTCAAACAGCTTCTAAAGACAGGTTGCACGAATGTTGCATGATCTCAAACATTCCAGTTCTTCGAACTGCGATTTTTTTTTAAAAAATAATGAAACACTTTATATCCAGATGGATACTGCAGATCCTGGCGATGAGATGAACCAATTGGCGGTGACTCGGGTCACCAACTATTTTCAGGAAGAAATCTGAATTATTTATTTTATTTTTTAGCATTAGATTGCTTAGTAGAAAATCACTTTGCACAGTATAGCCTTAACAATGTACCTAAGTAACTACGGATATTAATTTACCCACAACAGCTTCTTTCGCTGGCGATTGAAAATCAAGTCGCTTGTCGCTATTAATATATGTATATCTCCACTCCTGCTGAGAATTTAACTTATCTCCCAGAAAAGTATCTTCCAATACGAATGGTGGTGAGATGGGAGAAGCTAATGAAACAGACATTAAACGAAAAGTTACAATTGGTGCGCATGCAAGACGACTGGTTGGGCAACCTTGAAAGCAATAACTTACTACTTGTAGTACAGCAAAGTTCAAACTTCACAAGGCTTCTCACACCTCTCCAAATATATATCACCAAACTGCCGTTAGCACGAGTTCAGTCACTATAATCGGCAAAGTGATCACTAATGACCCCGCATCTGAACGGTAACCCAGCTTAGCGGTAGACAGACACATCCGGATTATCACAACATTTACGTAATACAAATGCTCTATGACAGAATAGTTAAGTGGCGGGTCAGTGGTGACCCGGGTCACCGCCGATTGGTTAGATGATGATAATATGAGTACCAGTCTAAAATACTCAGCACAACTGCAGCCTCTTGCTTTGTACGCATTGATACAGCTCTCATTATTCAGTTTGCGCCCAGGAACTAACACCAAAAAAAGAATGCAGTTTGCTAAGATGTGATCATCGCTATCGTTTCCGTGATGAGCGTCAGTACTGCCACGATTAGCGAAAACCATGGAGATTTCAACCGGGCCAACCCTACTTCTGGTAGCAAACTTGGGACTTCAACACCTGCAATTGGAAGTTAATCATGCACTACCTCACGAAGCATGCCCAAGAGACCGAGAGAGACATCCAGCAGATTTCCTGTACTACTCAATCGGCATGGAAATAAAGTTTGTGCAAAACCTTCCCTCCAAAGCGATTTTATTCGCGGTCTATTTACTGAAGCTTTGCGTCGAAACAAAAAAACATGAATTGCGATGGAAGCACACATTAAAATTGACCTGCTCAACGACGTATTCATTTGAGGGCAAAAACTACGAAAAGTAAATCAGCTTCACTCCAATATTCGTATCACCTGATGTGCGCTGGGCTTATTGTCGTCTAAAAGCAAGGAATAGATCCTCTCTGCAACGTTCGTCACTGATTCCCACTCTGGAATGCCGTTCGTCAATCCCATCACTATATCAAATCGCTCGACTATATCGTCCAGGTTTCTGCTAAAAAGCCATACTGTGAAATCCGTGACGATACTGTAAACCTTGGTCAATTCTTCGACATCCGCAAGTATCTCGCTCCCTAGATAAGCCTGTGTGAGTCCCTTCTGATAATCTTCTCGTTTCGCCACGATGACGCCAACACGTGTACTGCTGCGCTCAATAAAAAAATCAAAGTGTCCTTCTCCATGTACTCGTTTCCCAACCACCGCTTTATTGGTGACGATCCGAGCCGCGCCATCAAAGTGCTCGCAAACACAGGCAAGAATGGGGAGAATGAAGTAAGGGCTTATTGAGTCTTTCCCCGAAATCTTATTAATATCAAATGTTCTGATCACGACAAGGAGATATGCATAAAGCGCATCAATTTTGTCACTTGCGATGGCCTTCGACGGTTGCTTATATCTGCTCGTCCCCATAATCTTGTCACAACTGTCAAACGAAATATACGAGTCACCGCTGGACGCCACAGTGGGGGTGTTATCAGACTAGTTACACATCGTTTTCTTGTTGCGCGCGAGAAGTTTATTCAGTTTTTCCCATCTTAGTATGCGAGCAGGGTGGGGTTGTCGGGAGATTTCTCGTGTATCTATGTTGTCATTTATCGTGATCCCTTCGCTGTTGTAAGAGCCGTCCGTGGTTTCCACATTGGAAGAATCATCAGCATAAGTGAGTCTTGGTTTCTGCTTGCGATCGAGCAATTCGTTTAGTTTCTCCCGCCTCGTCAGGTGAGCTGGGTGGGTTACGTAAGGGGTCACAACCAGAACGTGAACCATGTTCTCACCGAGCGCAACGTTTGGCCCAAAGAGAAAGGGATTATCCAGCTTAGACGCATCACACAGCTCCAGATAAGACGCGTCAAGTTTGCTTCACAGTCGTGTCGTCTTGCAGCCACGAGTCATTTTTCTTCGCTAGAAAGAGCTGAAGGTCCTTGGCGTCGCATCCGATCGTCGCCGGGCTATTGGCCTTGATCGCGTCTTTCAACTGGCCCACCGACTTACTTGAGTCAATTCGAGGCAGTATATTCTAGAGTGAAGAATCTCAAAAAAGATCAACTCTTTTTTCGCAAATTTTGGGGCAATTTTGTGACGCCCTAAACACCAACCTCCTTTCTTTCAAACTGCATCCTGAATTTTCATTTCCTGCCCGTTGAGTTCAGTCAGACTCATTTGGGCGGATATTTCGGACTTCGACGCTGGCGCCTTGCTCAACTGTACGAGCACTTCCCTTATGCCGGGCGGTAATGCCGCTCTAAGCCCAACACTATTGCGCATCCTAACGCCGAGACCACGACGTTTATAACTGGGATCGAAGCTTGGATGCGGAGGCGCTGTCGGTTGCCTGTAAATGCCAGTGACTCGGATTGATCGACAAGACGCGTATGCTGCACCGCCTTCTCAAACAGGAAAAATAAGCCGGCTGTATACGTCATTTTAAGATGTGCTCGGCGTAAAAACGATTTTTCTCGACAGTCTTGATGTACTTGTCGATGTATCGACTACAATACGTCGAAGTATTGCGCATCCTCCTGCCTCCCGCTTCTGTAATAGTGGTAGGCGATTTGGTTCTACTTGAACAACTCGTCAACGCGAAGTAAGCTGCATCCGCTTAATCAGGTAGATAGCACTGGAGCTTGTGATCGTGCTGTCCCACTTCGTTAGTCGAAAGGATTGCCCTCAGCTAGTCTGTGCGTGTTAACCGATGCGTCTTACAAGTTGAAGCTGTGCCGCTGGATGTGCGTGAATGTAGTCTTTATATGCATGTGCAGACCGCCGTCCGTGCATGCGACTGGTGTCAGCATCACATCGGGCTTTGTGTAGCTCTGTAGCACCGCCCGCGCCAAGCGAATGAGTTGATATCTGCTTCGAGTCTTCATTGCATGGCATGGCCGCGTTTCGTAAGAGGCCGTCGTGGTCTCAGTAGATGAACGTTTTCGGTAGCTAATAGAGCAGATATACGCATCTTGTTCCAGCTCGAGGGTGATTGCATTGTGTTGAAGTACCAGCTCAGCAAATAATGGACACATGGGGGCTTGACCACTCTTGAGTGTGGTCCGAATGGTAGTTCTACAAATTTGTTATTATCAGTTTTGCTACCCTTGAGAGCTGTTTGAAGTGCGTTCGCTTCTTTGAAACTCTCTGCTAGTGATGCGCCAACGTGGAACACCGCTACACCTTGTACGTTCAGGCAGTAAACCTGTCTTTTTTTTCGTCTTATACGGAAATTCGGCCCTTCGCAGGCAACCAAAGAAGCCCTGCATCGCAGCCCCACAATGACGCAGTGCTGGGTGCTTGACATCTCTGCCCGACTGCGGCGAATCGAACATATTACACGTGACGACGAAGTGGTGGTGTCTCGAAGTGTTGTCCCGAAGGGTTGAGGCGACGCATACCTTGGATTACGAGCTCGTGTTGAGGTGGGAGTCGGCGTCTAAACCCGATGGTCTCTCTTTCTGTCTGTCTGTCTGTCTGTCTCACTCCATTTGATACGGCTGCGGAGAGCCTGTACCGTGTTAAATCGGAGAGTTGTGTCCTTCTAACGACCTTGCCAGCAGCTAACTGAGAAAATAGTTAGTTGTAGGGATTGGCTGTTGTTATCCGTGGGCGACAGCCAGCGGGAGACCTATGTTCGGGCGCAGAACGATCTTCATCGTTTCGGTATCGACACCGCGATGTGTCCGCGAGCGATCACCACTGAAGATAGGAGATCTGCTGATGTAAATCTTCCGATATTGATATGACCCGCCCTGTTCAGACCACGAAGACGTAAGGTGAGTCCATTCCTGACCAAACGCGAGACTCAGATCCGCGAGAAAGTTTGACGAGCCTTGTAGGTGCCCGGTGGACACGTGTAAGACGTACCCGAGTTCGGCGCACGACACTAAGATAAACAGCCCTTGACCCGACGGGTTTTCAGTACGATGCCGGTCAGTCCGCGCGACATCTGAAGTGCTACCGATCCAACCGCGCACGTGGGTGGGCCGTCTCGTGTTGCTACTGAGTCGGTTCCAACGATGGTCCCACACCAGAACGGTCAACGCACCACTGGGCATTTCTCGAACATTGATACAGAAGGCTGTAGCACTCAGGGCAGAAGTTGCCGGGATAGCTTGTACCTCGTTGGTATCAAATTGAACTCGAATAAATTCCTTAATTGCTGAATACAGTGCGATGAGGCCTGTGTTAATCGCATCCTTTCGCAAGTAAAATTGCGGACGGAGCGTTCCAGCAATAGCACTAGCCGAAACCTCATTCATTGCCCCCCCCCCCCGTACCAGAAGAGACTCGACTCACTAAAAGGTCGTGTGGAGTGGTGGCACCGGTACGGGCACTACCAAACCGGAGACCCGGCAGTCACGGCGTGTGAAGCCTCCGAACAAACGTTCGTACCGCTCGACAGCAGAGCCCGCATGACGAAGAGATTTCAGTAGATTTTGTAGCTGGTGTCGCGTCATTTTCTCGAAACTACTCTGCAACCGCTGCAAAGCCTTTGCAACTTTTTCCAGGGGCATCGATACAGTACGTCGTTGCGTGTCCTATTGCAGACCGAGCGCTGTGAGCTGCTTTGACTATGCCGAAAACTTATTCTGATTAATAGTGTCATATCCTAATACCACCAGTATGCCCAGGCATGACGCTGCTTCTGTGAAATGTAGACGGTGGTCGATGTCGACTTCCACAAGCACGTGGTCGTGAACTCAAAGAGTCGAGAAGCATGGACCCGAGTACGTATCACGAGGGTCAGCGAGTGAGGACTCTCTCGTGCCGTCTAAACGCAATGGCGGATCCGAAAACGCCGTAGTAAGCAGGAGATATCCGGTCCACGTAAACGACAGGGCCAGGTCAATGACAATGTGGTCGCCATGAATAGAGCCTGCAAAGTGCGCTGCCAGACTGGAGGTCACAGCCATCCGACGAAACACGCTTTTACGTCGCCTTTCAGGATCATAGTGCGCAGCCCCGGGCATGCACTGCCAGGCCCTTCATTCTCATTGCAATTCGCCGAACGCTCTCAAAATTAGAATGCCGTCTTAAGCTGATCAGGCGTTCACCGAGCTACCGCCAGGGTAATGTTAGAAGCGATCGTGGATCACCACCTTGGACGAACCCACGTCTTTCTTCGGAACGCCCCAAACGGGATACAGCGAAGCTGGCGCTACTTGATCAGCCGGTGTGTACACCTCGAGATAAGTGCCATCGGCTTGGATCCACCTAGCGAGGGCGCTGCGAAGCTAGTCAGTCCTTCGATGATTTCGTACTAGCGTTATATCTGGTGAGCGAAATGAGTCGAAGTTGCGGTACACGTGGCATGTGGCAATAGCGGCAGACTGTTCGCGATACCGATGCCCATGTAGGAGGATGTGGAGTCACACTCGGTGGAGAGCCTTGTTCGGCCTAGGATCCGCGGTGGTCTCGTGTCATCATAGCGCTACCGTCGATTCCAGTGTCGTCGACTTGGCCACTACGAGGAGGAACAAGGGTTCAGACAGATCCTTGACGATCCTGCAGGCTGACCCCGCGCACGAAAAAAAGGCGCGAGGGGGGGGGGTAGCGGCTGCCCGGCAAGGTAATTCCTTCGAACCGGAGGACTGTAGCGAAGTGTTTCCGCCGGAAAAGATTGCCGTTTCGCAGTCGAGTAAGTAGCGCGGGCGTCAGCATTGTCACGGCGCTGACGATAACTCGGAGCGGTAAAGAAGAATAGTTCGATTGTGAAATGGGCCGATCGATCGCACAATGTGGCCGACTGATTGGCGCGAAGGGTGGTGTCGGTAACGGTAGAGTATCAACAAATGGCGGTGGAGAACGGTAAACGGTAGAACCGTATGGGTGGTGAAGATGCCTCTTGGCAGTCCATTGAAGAAGTGCTCTTTTGCAGCCGCCCATGTCTCGCTGAATGTGGTTACGTACCCTGGGAAATCCGCACGTCTCCTCAGACTGCGAGCAGCATCCTTTACGAGACAGATACTTAATACAAACCGATAGGTCTCCTTTCTTCGGCAGTGCCTCGATACCACCGTTTGGCGTTCGCTTCACGAGACGAACGTCCTCCTGGCGACGACCTCCTGCAGATCGAAACTGTGCGTCCGGCGATGTCCGATAGCCTGATGAATGCATGAGAACGGAGGCGCCTTCGGACTGGATCACGTACAATACTCTCAGAAGCTCGGGATCACGCAGGAAGAGTTTTGCTTTCCCTATTGCACGAAATAGTGCGCCGGTTCGCGCCAGATACGGTAGCCGCACGAAAGTCTTTAAAGACGAACAAAACTGAATATCTTGTGCGGATCACGTTTAAGCTGTTGAGCTCGTCGACGACCTCTGGGGCTGCAGTGATTGAGCCCGGTCGTCGCAGAATTCTTCGTTAAACCCATGCAGCATCACCAGGAAGCTCAATACGTCTTCGAACGAGCGTGGTTTGGGCGCTGTCGGCAAAGGGACGGAAGCAGCGAAGTTGCTATGGTTGACCGCGCCTATTTGTTGCGTACCATGTACATCGAGCAGAAAAGTCGAACTGTCGGTAGTGTCGGATCGAATGACCACGAGCACCAAGCTCAAAAGCGTACCTTCGCACAATGGTTGCTGGGCGTGGCTGGACTTTGGTAGCACGAGCTGAAATCATAATATAAACCAATATGGCAGGGTCCTTCCTTACCTAAATAATCTGGTTAGGCGGTCTGGATAACGCGTGCTTGGAGCGCCCGGTCGGTTCGTCTGACTCACGCACTAGATCGGCAGAGCTCTCGAGGATGCGCCGTCGTCATCCGGGGCGGCATCGTTGACGCCTGCCCGGCGCTTGCTTGAGCTTGACTGGCCTAATTTCAGATAGAACCGAATTAACTCGGGATCATCGCCGATTGTGGTGAGCACCTCGGTTTAATTAGCCATGGAGGGAGGCAGTAGATGCGGCTGGACCACGACGTCGCTCTGCGGCCAAGCCATAGGTCTGTCCATTGAGTTTAAAGGGCGTCCAGAGTAGTTTTGTCGTTGTTATCTACGGTATCTTCTGCTTGTTGGACAGGTTTTTCAGTAGGAGACCGGTTGGACGGGTCGTCGTCAAAGCGGTCTTCGATGCTATTTTGAACTCGAGCGGGGTCCCTCGATGTAGAAAGCGGAGGAAACCACATGGTGAGCGCAAACTGATGACGTAACGCCTGTTGGTGCATTAGTCCAGTATATCGTATTAATAGCGTTGGGATGGGGATGAGACCGGGCAGGGAGAGAAACGCGGGGGGGGGGGGGGGGGGGGGTTGTTGGATAGGCAGAGTAGGGGCCTGATTGTCCTGATAAAGCAACCGAGCAAGGATTTTTATGGCGTTACTCTGGCAGCTCTACCATCGTAACTTCTGTCTTCGAGTGTGGCTCCATCCCTAAGAAATGCATAAGACTGGGGTTATTCAGATCATCCGTGGCACAGGATGCTTCACCTGAGCCGGCTGACGGCTTGACCATATATCAAGTGGTCATCCGATTTACCGACCACCGGCTCCGTAGCTACAACCCGGGGACTCCTTCTACTTACTCGGGTTCTCCGGACGGCATGGCTTGATGACAAGCACCTTGAATATCCGATGTTGTTAGGATGTGAGCGTGAGGCGGGCCGTAGAGGCGAGACCCGAGTCTTGGATCACGTTTCCGTGCTGGGGGGGGGGGTATAAAACGGAGAGGCAACGATGACGTCCTCAGGCATGATAAGGGTGTGCGATACTTGATGGTAGTGATAGCAAACCAAGCGATTCGTCTTTTTGTCGGAGAAGCAAAATCTGCAATGAACTACGGCTAGTCAATGTTGTGATCGCCTCGGTCGTCGAATTGGTGGCTATCCAGGTTGAGTCGGCCTTCGTACTTGTGCAGCATCGTCACGAACTCTATCCCCCTGTTGTGCAAACCGGATCTTCAGGATTGCCCAAGATGCCCAGCCGCGAGCGAATCGAGATGCGGGGAGCCGGAGGGGCTTTAGCCAGCCTGTGACGGGACGCCACACAACACCTTGCGTTTGGGGAAGCTGGCGTCCGAGAGTCTACAAACTCTTAGTGAACGGCAGTTCACAGGTTCCTTGTCAACGTGAGCAAAGTAACCAGCTAAAGATAAGTTTAAGTATATATAGGTAAGCTTGAGGTTGAGTTCAAATACAAACTACAAGTCACCTATAGTGAAACTATATAATACGATACGAAGCGTGGCTTTGAACGTACGCTCCCGAGCGCTGTTTGGCATCTGAGACCACTCCTCCTTTTGACGAGCTGTACCAACGTGGTTCATGTGTCAGTAACCCCCTGCGGGTCATGGTACCACTTAAGACATCCAACGTAAACCGTCGGGTGCGTCTTCATTTACTTGTCAGGTCGATGGTGTACGACTGACCAGGACGGCGAGCTGTCCGATGAAGCGGTGTTCGATTTGTTGATGCCGACGTAGCTGGCAATGTCTAGCAATAGGTTTCTTCTGTCAAGTAAGACCTATTTGCCCACTTCAAACTCGGTAAAGTTTTCACTTCCCTGCTTGTCCGAGCACTCCTTCTGTATGTCCTGTGCCACTGCCATTGCATCGCGGACCCTGCTTATAACATTCAACTTGGTGTCGACAAAGGACTCCACTTGTTTCCACAGAGAAACCAGTTGCAAGTACGAGACCTGGGAGGAAAGCGATTTTCGAGTCTCTCGCCACTAAAAATAGAGGACGCAACGTCTCCTCGATAATTGATAGATATTCGCGGGTGGCAAAGCCGTTCAAATAGATCGGCTGAGCCCCGTGGACGCGTGCGCCGTGTTGTTGATCGCGAACTCACCACCCGGGAGCTGCGCCGACTACGTAGATGGGGCTCCCACTCACACACTGCACCGAGTGTCCTCGAGCACTCGGTTGACGCGCCCCGCCTGACCGACCGTCTTCAGGTGGTCAGCAGTGAACATCAGGAGACGTATTCCTATCAAGGGTAACAGCGTTTTCCAGAACGCAGCGGTGAGCCACGGGTCTCGGTCAGAGACTATTGTCTCCGGTAGAACGTAATAGCGGAGCACGCCATGCACGATCAGCCTTGCGGCCTGTTCACCCATGACCGTATTGGGATCAGGGGAATATGCACTTTCTTGATCAAACGACACATGAATACCAAGATTCTGGTATTGCCGTGCTCATCGTCGGGAAGTTCAATGATGAAGTCTAAGCTCATCGAAACGGAGCCGCCCTTCGGGGTTTACAATAATCATTTTTTATTAATGAATCTAAAACAATTATATTATTTTTAATTTTTTATTAAAATTAAAAAAATATAATTAACTCGCTGACATGGTTCACTTATCTTCACGTACCAGGCGACCCACTTGTGCATGAGCGTCCGCCAGAAAGCCTGCTAGACCGACAGGAATATAACTAGAAGGCGCATCATGCACTTCCACGAGGATTTCGAATTTCAGATCCTCGTCGTTGGGCACGACAGCCCGTTGAGGATCGCTAGTACCACTCGGTAATAGAGGAGACCGTCCCTCAACTTATACCAGTGGAGGGGTGAGCCCTGACGCTGCGAAAGCCAGTCGGACTTGGACTCCGTGCATGCGTCCAGGAACCGGACGATATGTGCCCACTCCGCCAACGCAGAAGACCGCGAAGAAGAAGAAGTCTAAGGCGTCGCGGAAGAAGCTCAAGTTCACAACATTCTCGGACTCGGACAGCCGTGACGAGATCGCAGCGACTAGACCCGACAGTCAGCTGGAGGAAGCATACAACCGGAACGAAGTTCAATCGTTCCTGACCAAGAACAGTCATGAAGATCGTGCAGCCGATGACCTCGTCGTCCAGATACGCTACGCATATACGGTCGTAAAGATCAGCTGTCACCCGTGTGGTATGGGGCAATTCATTGTCCGGCCGCCGTGACTAGGCGTCAGCAACAGATTATGGCTTCTACTCAACGCGAAAGTTGCATTCCGCGAAGGTGGACAGTCACCGCGCCGGCGGTTGGGAGAGATGAGGCGAATTGGCCGCTATCCGCAACGACGCGTGATCGGTGTAAATCACAAAGAGCATTAAGCCCAGAAGATGTACATGAAACTCACGATGTCATACTTCATGGAAATGAGCTCCTTGTCGTGAGCTGAAAGCTCCAGTCGGCTGCTTTGAGCTGCCTAGGTTGGATCCAGTAGGCTCGTTTATGTTCTTCTGCGTTGTTCTGCGGCAATGCACAACCGGTTGCATCGTCGGAAGCATCACAGACGACACTGAACGGCTTGATCGCGCCCGGCAGGGCCACAACCGCCCCCCCGGAAGTCTGGTCTTGATGCTAGCAAAGGTGCCCAGGGTCCTGCTCCCGGAGATAGTCTGCTTCGCTCTTCAGGAGATCCGACAAGGGTTTCAAGACGCGCGTACCCTGCACTGTACTTGTGGAGGGAGTTGACCGAGCTCAACTACTTCCAGAGATCCTTCTGCCGTCTGGCTGTCGACCACGCTCGAATGGCCTTCACGTTGTCTGGGTCGGCCCAAACGCCGATGTTCTGACGAAGAAACCGAGAACTTGATCTCCATCGACACGAGGACGCACTTGTTAATGTTGGCGTAAAGCTTGTTGGCTCTCGTGACGGCATCCAACACTCGACGGGGTGGTTGAAATGTACCTCCTTGGCCGTCTAGCCTCCATTGGTACGGCTATGGGTGAATGTGTCGTTGAATTATGTTTGTACGAGCGCAAGCAGCGGCCTGATGAGCTGCATGACCAAGCGATTGAATTTCACTTGGGTTAGACAACCCTACGGCATGACGAGCCACACACAGAGCGTGCCGCTTGGAGTGCTCCCCGCAGTGAGCGGGATGTCACTCTCACGCATCAGGATCTGATAGTAACCAGGTCCTGTACGTAGGCGGCTACGGTGTTTAACAATATATCCTTGCGTGGGATGGCGTCTGGGCCTGCACCCCATTGTTCACCTTGTTATAAACGTGAGCCAGACGTCACTTCCAGTTCGCCTTGCGAACGCATAAGGTCGGCGTCGAGTGCGGGGATTTCGATTCCCTCACCATACCCGCCTTCGCCTATAGCAGCGAAAGAAGGCAATAACGACCTCGCACCGCTCACGGGGGAGAGACCACTGTCTCGAGACATAGTACTTCGTGCCCGGCCCGATGTCAATCTTGTGCCGTACTCCTCGATCAGTGGGAGTTGGGTCGGTGGGAGTGTCGCCACCACGTCCGCATACTCCGTCACCAAGGCTACCTCGTTTTTTGGAGTTCTTAAGAAACGCAGAGCCCAAGCGCGATCGGTGCTGCTTGATCAACTCGTCGATGACGTCCTCATTCAAATTTAGGAGGGGCTGAATTCTTCCTGAGTGGCCTCTTGTTTGACGTGTATCATCTCGACAATCTCGCCAGCCTTGAGATTGACTAGGAAATTATTCGCTGTCTCCTAGAGCCCCTGGTACCATGTATCAGATTTCCCGAAGAGTGACAGGTCACTCTTCATGTACTTCGTCGGGCCGTACCCCGTTAGAGCATCTCCACCGGTGAGCCAAAATCTATCAACTAAATTCACGATTGACTCTGGTTTTCACCCACCCGTTCAGCCTGAACTTTAGGCTAAATGTTGGTAAAAGGAGCAAAGGTCTCCGCTCAATGTAGCGAAGTTGGCATTCTTATCCAATGGCGATCCTTTGAAGACCACGGAATCCACGACACGCTGCCCCCTGTCGCCCAAGTTAAACTCCAGTCAATTTTGACAAGCATTCAACTCAGATGAGGTAAAACTGGTGATTGGACTGCTACCGGTGGGAAGATTTCTGACTAAATTCGGTGGAGATGATCTTACAGAAGCGAAACACGGCTAGAAACATTTTTCTTAAAAGTAGAGCACGAATTATGGTTTACGCAAAATCAGACTTTTCTGAGAAGTGAGGAAATTCTAGATAAGTTGGACCTGCACTGATACGTACGTGCGATACTCTAGTGCAAAACGATGTTGTTAGCATACTTTCGCTTCAAAATGTATGGTATTGTCTTGCGATATGTTCCTAGTAATGTTTGTGGACAAATATCACATTTTTGTTTGCTAATAGATAGCATCCGGGCTTTAGCATAGCCTAGTTAGTGCTAATATGCTTTCACTTGCAGGTAATACCATGTATGTGATATCCATTTTCTCATGATTATCGATGGTTATAAGCGAACGAGGTCCCAAAGGCATTCAAACAAAGGTTATGTGTAGGGAGCTATTTCTTTCTCCCTAGCACAACGTTCTGTGCAGAAATGACCGCTTTCAATATCTGCAAGGAGCAAACAGAGAGGTGACACTGCGGCATGGATGACTAATTGTAGACTGGCGCTTCCCTCCCGGTACAGCTTGTCAAAGAATAAAATCAACAGCCACCTAGATGGGATTCAGGCCTGATTACCACATCTATTCACTCAGTTTTAGTATCTGTCTTTTTTATCAGTGCTGATCCCAAGGCTCTCATTAATACCACATTGCT
Source organism: Phytophthora tentaculata (assembly GCA_033557915.1). NCBI lineage: Eukaryota > Oomycota > Peronosporomycetes > Peronosporales > Peronosporaceae > Phytophthora > Phytophthora tentaculata. Next base: position 5,108,455 of record JAUCEA010000007.1, on the reverse strand, counting down.
TTACACACTCGATACATCCGAGAGAAGGACACGAAGCCCATCGAGTCACCGCTAGGTCCACCAATAGATCCACCGAAGCCATCCATGATGGAGCCGGTCCCCATGCCACCTCCGTTACCACCAGTCGTTGTGCTCGTTGAGTCAGCCATAACACCGCCGTCCGCCGTCAGATTACCTGCTGCATGAAAAGCTTGTGCCTGAGTCTTGTCGTCGCCGATGCAGATCCAGGTCAACAGACGATCCGATACCGAGTCGCCCAGCAGTGCGAAAGGATTAAAGTCCTCGGCCACTTACTCGGACAGAATCGAGTTGTAAGTGTTGACCGTGAGCTCCTGCGTGTTGGTGCGGTAAGGCACCGTGAGTTCCACCTCACTGATGAGATCCTGGTCCACAAAGAGTTGCCCCACGTGCGACGCGTAGCCTCGAACGTTCGAGCAAAGTACCGTTGTACGCACAAGGATGTGAATGTGCGTGGCTCGGGGCGTGTAGTAGCCAGGGAAGAGGAACATGTAGGAAGCGACGCCGCCCTTGTCCGCCGTGGACGTAAGTCCGCGTAGGATCGTTTTGTTAATGTTGGAGGCGTCGGAGCTGTCGACGTTGGCACTGGCCACGATGCCCGACAACGCACCCGTAGCGTTGCAGTGCCAGAAGTCGAGGTACAGACCCTCCACAGGCTCGCACGTGTTGACGTCGATGATCTGGATTTCGGCGTACAGGTCGACGCCCTCCTGGTCCTCACGTACGTCGGAGCGGATCAACTCGCTGCTGACGTAGTAGGGGGCCTGTGTGACCTCAGGCTCGAGGATGCGCTTGACGTCGTCTACGAAGAGTTCGCTGACGCTCGTGTTTGCAGTTAGATCGGTGAGGCTCTATTTGTGGCTTGTAGCCAACGCGATGTCGACGTTCAGCAGGATGCTGTCCGCCTTCGCAGCACGACGGGCGCAGGCGTGCTCCAGCAGTCTGAGTGAAGCCTCGGAATTAGCGCAGTCCTTGAGCGAGCGCTTGCTTTCCGTCATAACAAGACGACACTGCTCCAGACGCTCATGCGTACGAGCGCGCACGGACTGACCGCCGTGGGCTTCTACACTATTGGAGAGCATGAGCGGGGCGAAAGCAGCAGTGGCGACGAGGAATGTGGTTGAGATACGAACCATGGTCGAGGGTACGTAGCCCCTCTTCGTCTCATAAGACGTTCTCCTCCGCCGCCGGTGCCAGCGCGCCCCCCTCTTTGTCGGACATATCAAGCATGGCCGTCGGGAAGGCGTCGTACGCGCTGGGTCATCCGCCTTGCCCCTCCCCATACCCACCGTCTGGGCCTTCGTCAAACGATCCGTAGCCAGTGCTCATTTCAGTCCCCTTGGCCTCCCAGGCGCAGCACTAGTCACGCTCTTTTCTCTTCTTCTGTAGACCGGCGTTCAGGCAGTCGCTTGTGTTCCGGCTTCTTGGAGAAATAACCCTACTTCTCCACCAGTTGTCGCAGCCCTTCCAACTCCGTAGGGTCGTGAGTTTTTTTTGAAGAAGCCGGACAGATAGGTAGTGCAAGAAGAGTTTAAAATTTAAAAAAAATAACTTGGCTTACTGCTTTGTAGTGTCTTGTAAAAGACTTGGCATTTTCACGACTGATCCTCACACTCCCTCCGTCGGTTGCCAGCCTCCCAGCTCGTACGACGCCCTTGGCTTCACCTCTTCGCTCAGTCCTGGCAACACCCCCTTCTGGTGGCGCTCTGTACGGACCTCGAGCTCGCTCTCGACCTCCGCCCCCGTCACCAGCTCGACGCCACAGCGCCCCTCCAACACTCGCATATTCGGTCGATGACTGCTTCTCAGAAAGTAGCTACACTTGGTACTCCGTACCAGGTTGAAGCGGCTCGAGCGAAGCCACTCGCGTAGCCTCCGCATCTGCACATCTGCACATCTTCCAACTTGACAGGTCAGCTCAAAAAGCGTGCGAGAGGGAGCATTTACGAGGGAATCGGCGAGGACTGCGAGGGCTGCAAGGACCGCGAGGACATTGACGATATGTATGTTTAATGCGTGTGATGCTTAATATACTGTTTCAACTATCTGCTTCAATTGCTCGCCCTCCCCTCTTGCTCTTCGTAGCCCGACGCTGAGGAGCCTATGTTCGCCCGCCAGCGGTGTGGGAAGTCTCATAACCAATCTGGGGTCAGGGGCAGCATAAACAACGACAAAAGCCTGCATTGACGGGCTGTCTGCCCCTCCCCGGACCCAGTCGTCGGTAATGGGACCCGGTGTATTCGGTAAAAATACTGAATGCACCTTGGTGTCCGCGGTCAAGCATGGTGTGATCACCCACGGGGTGTAAGGAGCCCCCGCTGCTCACAGTACAGGTATAGGTAGTTAGCTTTATCGGTAACTGGTACCGCACTTGCGCCACTGCTTGTAATGCGAAGGCGGAGGCCTGAACTAGCGTGTTGCGAGGCACTGGGGAACGAGTCTTGCTCTCAGCCGAGAGCCTTCCGGCAACCACACTGCATTAAATCATAAAATTCCGTTTGGAAGGTTTTAAGAGGGACAATTGGGAATTGATTCCCACCAATAAGAGATGCATCTGATTGGCCAACCCCATCACTTTTTGTTCTTTACGCCTAATCTCATTAGCTGCTATACCGGTATTCTCAATACAAACTTTAATACTATTTTGCAGCACCACCGCTCCGTGCTTTAGGCTTAGGAGCTGATACTTCAATAAGTTGTCAGCCACGGCATCCCAAAACCGTCGTCAATACACACTGCCAATATTTTCCATTTTTTTTAAAAAGAGAAATGATAATTAAAAAGGCTGATGGCTAAAAATTAAAATTAGTGATCCGTTATCGTGTTATACACGTTAATAGTGAAAGGTTTGCTATGAAAAAAAAACTAGAACCAGGAGACCTGATCTATGTACTGTGTAGCCCATGATACACGGGGGGGAAGTGGATGCCTAGAGAAGCTACACTTGATCTGTTGTTCGTGCTGCCCACGAACGATGGAGGAAGGTAGACGCTTCGTCGGTTCGTAACGTGCGTGCGGGTGAAAAAATATTAAATTTGAACTAAAAATTACAGAAGCATTTAAAAGAGGCTATCTACATGAGAGTACCAATGGAGACTTCTGAAATATTGGGCAAAGGACGAAATTGATAGGCGAGGTCATAAACCATTCTTACATTGGTGGGTATTGGTGACTGATTTCTTCTAAAACCATTTCACAACACACTGCGGCGAGCTGCCAGATTCTAAACAATCGTGCAACGTCGTGGATACAGCTAAGTGATGGCGCGGAAGCGGTAGTATAACGCTGAGGCGGAAATTGAAGAAGCGTTTCGCGCGCCGGACGGAGAAGAATCAGTGGTGGATCGAAGGCGCAGATTGTCTAGCCGGTCCTCTGCTCTAGGTATACTCCGAAAAAAGTTACGGCACAGCGAGGCTGCGGAAAACGCAGCCATACCTTCTGCGAATGTAGTAAGCGGGAACGCGCAAGGCGTTGATAGAGTTGTCTCTTCGCTACATTATGTTCACAATTCGAACCACGGACGCAGAGACACCGAGAATACCTCGAACTTTACGATTGGAACTGTTTCGACAGTAGCAACGCCTCTTACGAGAGAGCGAGGACAGTCCAGGCGGTGTACGAGGGCAGATTTGGTACCTTCCCAATTACGTGCTGTCCGCGAAGCGGACAGCGCTCGAGAAGCTCGGCAGAGAGCCAGCCGGTCGGAATCTCAGATTGCCCGCGACCGAGAAGTAGATGCCGCACGACAACAAGCGCGACGGCGGGCTGCTTCTGAGCAGCAACAAATACAAGAGCGTGATGCTAACAATGTATCAACGGCTGATCGGCGTAGCCGCATGACTGAAGACGAGCGTTAACATATCCTGGAGCGTGATGCAAAAGCACATAGAGAACAGCGAGCGGCCTTAACGGTACAAGAGCGCCACGATAACCAGGAATTTTACACCGCCTGCCATAGCGATCGACGTGAGGCAATGTCGGATGAGGAGCGCCAGCACATGAAAGACGCAGAGCGTTTGCGAACTCGGTCTCGGCAGTACAAGATAGGTCTCGCGTATCACAAAGATTTCGAACTGTCGAGGGTGCCCGGTGGTCGCCACTATTTCAACCGCAACACGGGCGATAGTCGCGAGAATGAGTGTGTCTGTTCAAAGTGTGATGCATGGAAATTCCCTGATGAAACTGATGCTCGCTGCTGCCATAACGGATTAGTGTATGTACCCCTCGCGCGAAAAATCCCTGTTCGACTTCTCAATTTTTACAAGAACCCTGGCTTCAAGAAGAATGTCCCTCCGCACCTTGGAGATAGCGCTCTGTCGCACCTTGGTGCGCGTACAACAACGCCTTCGCGTTTACCTCTATGGGAGCTTTGAAAAGTCGCCCGCTCCAGGTGAACGAAAGGGTGACAAGAACGAGTGTCCTAAACTGTCGGGTGCAAGGATCGGTCTGCCATCGCATGGGGTCGCTTCTGCCTTCTCCAAACAGACGGTCCTAGTTTGCCCAAGTTTACACTAGCGACGAGTATATGAAGCATACATGAAAAAGGAACACACGATTCCATTCAATGAAATTCCTATAACTTGAGGCACTGAAAGATGGAGGGTTGATACGCACGCAGTTTTCGTTTTCTTAGTCAGCGATGGCTAGCGATCTGCTTCATGCTTCTCACATGTGCTAAAGATACCACTCCGTCTCAAAAATGATGCTCTATACGATTTCAGCGCGTAATTAGTCACTTCTGGCTCAATATTGAAGCAGAATGGATCAAATTGTAGCTGTTGATCAGGCGATTGTTTTGATACGCCCAATTTCATCTTTTGTGCAGTATTGGCGGTAAAATGTGATATAAATACCTCCCAAGCTGTCCTATTCATCACAAAGTAGCACTAGTTATGCAGTTTAAGTCCGGGTTTTGCTCATTACTGTGTATCCAATCTTCTCACATACTGAAATCAAGATATATAATGTAGCAATATTTTTGAGACAGCAAAAAATTGAATGGAACATTTTTTTTGAGACGGAGTGGTACGTATTATATCTTCTTTTCATGCAACTGTTCCGTTTCCATCAATATCCATGACTTAAAGTTTCTTTCTTGTGAAAACTAATATCCATGACAAAGTTTTCTTTCATGTGAAAACTAATCTATTCTTTATCAAAAATCAGACTGACCTCGTGATATGTCTATAACTAGTGGTTAATATAAGTGCTGACCAATAAATAAGGGACCCCGGGGTCCGTCCAATTGTACGTCCTATTTTTACGACATGTCTCGTTTCCAGAATTACATCTGCCAAAATCAAAGGATGCGACATTTTGTCGCACGAGTGGTGACGAATTGCGAAACGCGAGTTTTCGCAAAGCTATTACCACTCACATGCAGCTTTTAACCTTACCCTACTTGAAAAACTGGACCCAGAACCAGCAAGCCAGCGCGACCAGCCCCTTAGTCCCAACTACAATTATTACTAATGTTATGTATGTGATTTGCTTTGGTGTGAGTTCCGAAACCTTTTTTTTTCTACAGTATCATCGCTTAATCCTAAATCTAACCAATCTGCATACATTATGTAACTTAGTTCTTGTATAGGTGACGCTTCTGAAAGGTGGATTACGGTACGATATTCAGTTCAGCTGTCTCGCCCAGATCGGGTCTCATTGCTACAAAAAAAAGTTAAGTACATTTCGTAGTACAGTGTAGATGAAGAGCCTTTCGAGTTTAATGTGATTTCCCTTCTCGTAGATCGTTGGAAAGGTCTTTAGTGGGGATTCGATACACTATCCTCGAGGGGTATGCGTATCGCGTTAGTTACGGATAAACGTACGTTCGTACCAAAGTAATTTTCTTGTACGGTACAGGGAAAATTACTTTGGTACAAACGTATGTATCGATCTACAACAGGCTGTAGATCGAGTAAATGAGACATTACTGTCCTACTATGGGACGATTTCAGAAACGGACCACTGCGAATGTAGTGGTGTAGTACACTTGGTCAGTACACCGTGTACTGAACAAGTAATCTGACTGGGCTAAACTATTGCGAAGTAGTGGTATGTTGAGTTCCACACGTCGACTCTCGTTACTCCGCCTCAAAAGATGCAGTAACGTTGTAATTAAAATTACAACGTGACACTTTTTGTGTGTTTACAGGTATTGTGAATTCCGCCTAAAATTGAGTATTCTGGGCGGTAAAGCAAATGTGTCGAGTCTTTCACATACAAAACGCAAGTCACAAGAAAATCGCGCCACATGAAACCATATTTTTTCTTGGCTCTCAGGATCGTACTTAATGGGAATCCCCAGCCATCTAGGGCTTGTGCGATTGGCGGAGATTCGGCTACTTAATCTAATGCTTAGAACACTTATTTTATTCATTTAACAAGCCGTGTTCCCCAATAAATGTTTGGAAAACATGATACCGACTCATGCTCGTTGCTAATTCGTTGGCAACGAGAGTGACACTATTACCTTTTGCTCCCACGCGCAAGCCCGGATAACTTTTGTCTAGAGCAATAATTTAGTAATGAGAGATTAAACTGATGACTGCACCGCATCCTCCTATTTTAGACGTCCCCACATCCGACGAGCACATGGGTACACGAGAGCTCGAAAAATGAGGTTTTATTGCTCGCGCCATTAAGTACGAGAGCAGCGAGCACAAGACACGCGATCGAACGTTCAGCTCGCTCCATGCGTGAGGTGTTCAAGTCGAGCTCGTGATAGCGGCACGGTATTCGCATATATCCACAATGCGATCCACCCTAACAACTGAACCATGGCAAACAAGCAGCGTGGGAGTGGCCAAAGCACGACCCAGAACTCGGTGGGCGCTAAGAAAACATGTAGTGGGGTTACGAAATAAGCAGCATTATTTTATATGTTGGTGCCACTAGAGCTCACGATCGCTCTCCTTCATGCTCCCCGGCCTCACTTTGCGCCTTTGTCATGACAATTATCAGCTGAACTCGGTCTCAGCACTATCCTTGGTATTGGCCCCGCCCTCTTCGGTCGTGTCCGCAGCGCTCCCACGCGTCCTTGGCCACGCCCGCACTGTACTCGGTCTCGGCGCTATCCGTAACCTTGGCCACGCCCTATCTCTCGTATTCGCAGCACTCGCACGCGTCCTTGGCCACGCCCGCACATCTCGGTCGCGGCGCTATCCGTGGCCTTGGCCACGCTCTATCAGCTTGTAAAACTTGTAATTGGCCAATCCTAGAAGTTGATTTGTGTTTCTTTTTAGTGAATAAGAGACCTTGAGAACGAGCTTTGCCGCCGAAAAATTCGAGCTCCCCCTCTAAAGCTGATAACCCCCGCGAGCAGTAAAACCTCGCGAGTCGAGCTCCCTCCGAGCTCATCGGATGTGTGGTCTACTGGACCGTAACCTCTCTACCGAACCCGCCTCGTAATCATCTGTGCTGCTCAAAACCGCTCCGCAATTATCTGTGCTACATAACCCACCTCTTATTCCAGTGTCTTCGTCACCTCGTGCAATGCATGCAAACAGATACATGTACCATTCGGTGCTTGTCGCATCGACAACGTCGACACGATCGAGCTGATCCATGCAGCACCGCCATACAGTACTCACTGAGTAACTCAGGCCTCTTGAGACTCTCAAGTTGAGAATAGGTGGTGGGTCGAGAACAGTACAGAATGCTTATTCCAACTTTTTCAAAATGCCTATTCACCGACCATTCAATAATGTGTCCTTTGGAGTGCACGAAAACGGAGCGACTACTCTGGCTTCTGCAGCCTCGACGTGTAGAGCAAATTCTTCGATCCATGGTAATTTAGCCACCTAGTACAGGTTAATTATGGGAGCATCAGGGTCCGGATGGGACCGCCAACTGTTTCAATTGATGACGCCACTGTGGTCACAAAAATTGTTTTATACCTATACTGTATACTGTACAATACTGTACCTATACTGTAGCCTCGCAGTACGCTCGATCTGACTTGCGCCATTCTTAAACTTTCGCTGCAAAGATTTAAGCATACGTACCTAGATAAAATGCGTGTTTCCACCATTCTTCTAGCGGGTGTGGCTCTCACTCTTCTTGCATCAGGATCTGCCCTATCCACGGTGGAGGAGTCGACGCTTTCAAGATTGCAGCAGGCCATTGATGTTGCCCAGGATGGCGGTGCTATTGGAAAGCGACATCTACGAGCTGAAACACCTCAGCAAGTGCTCGATGATGCAACAGAAGAAAGAAGCAATTACTGGGCAGACCTAAAGAAAATTCTGCCTACATTATCACGTGACGAAACGAGCAAGATAAAGAAACTAGCCGAGACGTTTGATGGTTACAGGAACCGCGATTTTATGCCGTACGATGTCTACACCATTGGAATGGGCATGAGCTACAGTCACAAGAAGGCAATGAGGTATGGGCTTCGCTACGAAGAGTACCTGAAAAATCCCTCCCTTTACGCGAAAAAGTGAGTGCGTCTCAATTCAGCAAAGTGAGCAATAAAACTTCTGTCATCTGTCAAAGATTGGAGAGACAGCAATAACAAGACATAAATTCTTAAAAATTAAAAATTACGTTCTTTTGAATCGACAACTACACGTAGATAAATGCATCATAAATATAATTCTGTCCCATAGATAAGCGCTCCGGAGATGTCACAAAACAACGCACTCTCGTGCACGCAAGTTCTCTCCCAGAAGTCTTAATGTGTACGGGCCGGTACCGAGTTCATATATCGATCAAATAAATAAATACTTCAGTAACTCGGTAATCCGTTTTGGACAAACACCGCCGACGAGCCCTCCCTGGAGCCAAGAAGTATCTAAACTAGAGCCAACGTGGAGCCGCTGCGCTCTGTTGTATGCCCTACCCACCACCGGTGGCATGATTTCTTACTAAAAACGATATATGTCTAGTACATAACCGTATTGCACTTAAGAATAATTCGCTTTATCTTCGATTTCTCAATTTTGCGAGACATAAAGTAGTTTGACGATCAGCCGCCCGTCTCCTTTTATCATGTACGTAGAAGTAGACAACGCGTCACAAATACAGGAAGTGTTGGGTAGCACACTCAATATGTGTATATACAGCAAAATGCAAGTCTCCACAGAAAAATGCTGACCAGCAGAGATAGATGTTGAGCAGCACACATAATCACAGCGCAACGGCACTAGTTACTTCGCCTTTAACTACGACAGCACGATCGCTGATAGCGCGCCTTTAGGACTTTAAAACGCCTTAAGTGTGTTGTTTACATCAGAATTGCGCCTTTAAGTAAAAACGCCTTTGGGTGAAGCGTTGCTTTGAATTGAACGCCTGGCGCATCAAACGTTTAGTTTAACATTTAAACCACAGGTAATTCAATTCGAATTAAATAAATCGTCAGTCAGTTCCTCAGTCCCAGTACGTTACAACTTACAAAGCATAAACGTACATGCAATTTTTTTCCACATCTCTTTCTCTCTCTCTCTCTTAGCTACATTGCTATATACGTCTTATTTTTCTCCATCGACGCAACCTTGTTCACTTAAGTTCTCACTTGCTCGTCCGTCTGTCGGCAGTTCTCAAATCGCTCAGGTGGAGGTAGCTTCTCGTAGCAGTAACACGTAATAAACCACAGGATCCGCAGCCGCATAAGTCTCACTTGATCGGAGCTAACTGCGCCTAAGCCACGTTGGCTGTTTAGTAAAAAATACGCTTGAGCTATAATCAACACACCACAACTTGAGCCATATCCTTTATTGAATAGTGGCAGCGATCATCACTCTGGTTCCTTTTGTCACTTGCTTCAATAATAACGACATCAACTTCTGTTTCGCCGTCCTAGATTTGCATCAGCCAACGTTTATCTGCTTCCCAAGTTCCCCGCTACTTTTTAATCGAGTAGATGGATACTAACCGAAAGTAGCAATGAAAGGTAAACCCGAATTCTTGTATTAGCTGTTTCAGCTTTTCCTGAGCTGTCGTCCTCCCTTCCAAACGACGAACGGTATTCCGGGCTTGTTGTGACGTCACTGGTCCCACTGTCACACGTAAAAGCAAAGGCTGATATGTAATAGAACGATAGGTCTGTACACTGTTGTCTTTACCTAGTTTCTCTGTCAGGAAATCGCGATTCCGCGCGAGCGTGCTCCATCTCCGGCAATGTGCTCAGCATTTCAGGACACTCATCTGCAGAGGCAGCGCTCAAGAACGTATTGACAAGATTACTATTTGCCTCGTGGCTGTGGGACCGTGTCTAGAATAGGAAAAAATAAACAAATGTTCAAAAACCTAAAATAAAACGACATAGCAGCACTCACCTCATTCTTGATGATAATCTACCACCATTTGGCTGTGTTCTCGAACTTCGCCGTGGATCTCGCAGGACATCCTTGAAAACGAACGAGTTTCTGTCGCTTTCCCTCATCCCGCGGCTTTGAGTAGCAGCCATGAGTACATCGGTACACCCTGAAGACCCACTTGAATGTGCTTCGTATTTACACTTCAGAAGTTCTGTAAATGAAATGTTCGAACGACTTTAAGTCAAAGTACCATTAACTAACAGCACCTTTACATCAAGAACGCATATTTGTTGTGGGTCTCAGTCAAGCGAGAATCACGCCGGCGAAACCGAAGATTGTTCTCGTCGGTGTAGCTCTTGGCGGCTTCTAAGATGGAATCCCAGTCAAGTGTTTCCCGTAAAGGAAATGGTGGCATCAACTTTGTAGTATGATCGACGCTCTTGATAATGTTGGACCGCTGTCTCCAAGATCATCTACGTCTCTGACGAGGAACGGGTCAACGGAGACCATCTCATACCCAGGCGTATCGTCGCCAGTAGAGTCTGATCTTGTTCGGTCGCGAACTACAAGAACATAATCTGTAAAATCGATTATTAGTTGCTAGTGGACAAACTAACAAACATACTTGCATTACCTGGTCTTGTGTCCTTGAGTACATTTACAGCCTCGCGATCACTGTGACTTGGGCGCTAGCGCTGGGATGGGGGACAGAGATCCCGCTTGTGGTAGCGATGTCCATCTTCTAAGCCTACCAAAATAGTATCGTAATTAAAACCGAGGAAGACGAAATAATTAAGTTTGAAGTATAACGTACGCTCCGCTTCTTGTGTGTCACCACAGTCGCCCCCCCCCCTCATCGACCCGTCCTCGCTTTCTTCGTCTTTATCCGGTACGCAGTCTGAGTCGCTGTCGTACGACTCGATGTAGCTGACGTCGCGCTTCGTGTTGTTCGCGCGGTCCTTCTCGAGCTGGCGCCGAACCGGAGGTTCGTCGGGGCTACGCGCACGCAAAGGGGCACTGGGCGATCCATCCTCCTCGGAGACACGGCTTGCTTGCGACGGAGAGTGCCGTCATCCTCGCGGCACCCGCGGGCGCCGGTTTCCCGGTTCAGCATTCCGAAGCTTTCCCGCTTTTGACCGTTGTTCTCTCACAGCCGCTGATTTCATTTGTTTTAATTCCGACCGTTATTTTAAGGGCTGTAAAATACATTATTAGATTGACTTGGACAAAATGCGTTATTTTATGTTTTTATCACAACACGATTGGACGAACTTAAAGGCGCAGTAACGACGCAGCGCAACATAGCAAATCATTGATATCCATAAATAGCTTTATCTTCCAATCAAAGGTAGTATGACCGTTGTCATACAGCCAGTTAGAATGAAGCGCAGAGCCAGGTTTACATCTTCTCTTTCAACCGCAGTAAGTTGTCCGTCTGTCATTCCGTCCGAGGGTAGGGTTAATCAAGGCGACGCTAATTCCCGCGTTCTACTGGCTGCCGAGCGCAGCGAAAGCGGCCCCATTGGATAAAATTTAATTTCTATGTGATTACGTATTGTATGTGGTTTACATATCGTACTTAAATGCACCATTCAAATTTCATTTTGCCCCCATTTTCAAACTGGAAGCCGCGAAGCGCCACGTTACGCAAGGTACGCTGCGTGTATGTATGTTAGTTTGCATTAGTAGGCTACGCCACCGCTCACATAGCGTTTCTAGCGGTCATAGAAGCTGTCAAGAGAATTTGGGCCGGATTCCAGCTATATCTGGCCTTTTAGCTTTTATAAAACAGAACCTCTGATTTATTGAAAAACAAGTTGGACCAGGTTGACATATTAATTCATTACTACTTATTGAAAAATAAATCCCTGAATTTATTGAACTATTAACATGAATAATAATAATATCACTCTCCAATGGAACGTTTACCAACAATATGCCCGACGTGCCCGGCGGCCATTGTGCGCCCCCCGTTCGACCACGACGGGCTCGGGATGCAGCTCCGGCGGTGTGCCTCATGTGAGCAATTCTTAGCATAGGATGCCTTCGCACTGGGCGAGGCCCGAATGGGTGCCCGCCGGTGCATCGCGTGTGCCTCTGGCCCATACAGCCAGGCGTTCTAGCACCGCCCAGTTGCGCCAGCGCCAAAGCCACCCCAAAACCCGCGCCAGCGAAGCGCGGCCTTAGTGGCCGCTGCGATGGACCCACCACGCCCACCACCACGCGTCGTCCAGGAGCGCGTTAGGCGCCGCCGTCGTCGCTGGAAGCCTCGCCAGCGCAGCAAGCATCCCCGTAACCAGCGTAAGGACTGATTGGCTAAAAATAAACGCTTTTCCATTGACCACAATTTATTTTGTACTTGCGAACTTAGTGTGCGAACCTTACAATACGGTGCGAGCTTACCAGCATGGTATGTGGCACACATTAAACACACTTGGAGGGCTTGCATAGAATAAAAGCGAGACACGGAATCACGAAATGACACGAAGCACGGATGGACACGAAATCAGGAAGGGCACGAAGCCATGGAAGCACACGAAGCCAAGGAAGGACTCGACACCACGGGAGAACACGAAACCACGGGATGGACTTAGCCAAGGAACCATAGACCATAGATGACCAGGGGAGCACAACACCACGGGTGTACACGTAGCCACGGTAGATCATGGGCGGAAAATTAGCGAGCCACGTAGCGCGATACCAACGACACGAAACTACGGAAGAACTTGGGAGGCACTAAACGAATGTGGACTATGGACTGCGGAAGTGACAACGACACGACGGTAGTGCAAGTATCCATTAGGGAGTACGGACGGAAACCATTGAACCACGGAGCACGATAGCATGGTATAACACGTAGTCACGGACGACGGAGCCGCGCCGTGAGACCTAAGGCATCATTGAGACGCACGAGTCAAGATTGAGCACGCAGCGACGGAGACGCGGACGACGCCCGCGGGAAGCCACGGAACGCGAAAGCGTACGGAGCACGTAAAACAACGACGCGCTTGGATCCACACACCTACGCCAAACCTCGAAGCGCATGATACACGTTATACCACAAAGTACTTGGATTCACGAATTTACACGGAACCTCGAACCACGCGATGAACTCGATGCACGCGGTACCACGAAGCCCTTCGATCTGTGAGTACCTTTTCTCCAACAAATCATGCCACCACCGCCGCGAAGCGGCGGCAGTCGGCTAGTCTTTACTATCAACTGTAGTATGGTGTCTGTCCGTCACACATAATGATCAGATTTTTGGGCATTGTCATTGGCTGCCGAGCGGAGTGAAGGCGGCCCCGATTGGCTAAAAAATATTTTTGCTGCCGAGCGCAGCGAAGTGGCCCAAGCCAGCACCTGGTACGATCTTGCGGGCCCGAAGGGCCCGCCCCAGCCACTACTTACCAACCTAACATGCGAGTAGTGCAACGAGCCCGTGGCGAGCGGAACGGAGGCGCAATATGATGAGAAACATGAATGCGCCCCCCGATCATTTCTCTTAACGCTTCTAATTCGACGATTATTTGGATTCTCCGTAGTTTTAATACATAAATTAACGTATACCGGGTTATCAGTACATTATATGAGACCACTATTTTCAAAAGTACCACTTCTGGTAATTTGAGGTTTTGAGCTAGAGCTCGCCAAAGATTGTGACAGTTGTACCCTCAAATCTACACTGATTTCCCAACCAGCCACAAAAAGAAAACAACCGACAACAGTGATTGTATGAGTATTAACTCTCTTAGCGCTTTTTAACTGTCTTTGAGAACGAATTAAGCCCTTAATAACGTCTGATAAGAAAAAAGCATATTTTTCTTTGTAGATTATAATAAAACAAAAAATTGAAAATTGAATTTTATAAGCGAGATATTTTTACGGGCTTATTACTCAGGAACTATTTAGCGGTTTTAGAAGTGGAAGGGCTCAAAAGAAAGCTCAAACGCCATAGATTATCGTAATGCGCATATCTAAAAAATCTCAAATTAGCGATAATGATACTTTTGTAAAAAGTGATCTCATGTGCTATTTTTCAAGCTCTATTGCGTGACACGAGGTCTATACTTCCTCCGGGATGAAATAAGTGCAACATTGCATTTTTTACTGGGCATTACCTCTTTAAATACATAATTTACCTCGTTAAACACACGAAAAGTGGCGCGACGGCAACCTTGCTGATGGCGCTCTTGTCGACTTTGAAGGGCGCCTACGCTCGTATAAGCACTAGCAAGTCTGGTCCAACGCTGACGCTACGACAGCACGAAGCGCACAACGCCTCGCCACGCCCTGCCATGAGTGCCTGAGAGTTTGGGTTTGAGGTGACGATGGTGGTGTCTACGTGTGTCGAAATGGCGAGTGCCTGGTGTTAAAGATGCCGAATATAGCACACAAGCGAGCTGACTGAGAGCACTCTATCCGCCATAACTTTGGTGTTTGAAGAGTTTTTTTCTCGCTCAAATCAGTGCTGGAAAGAGGAGATCAAAGCGCGTCGATTCCACCAATCAGCACCTCGTAATCGACTCTCCCAGAAAACTGCAATTGTACAAAAACGTTTGTTGCACTTATTCCATACCAGAGGAAGTATAAACTATCTGATTGAATAGGAAAAAAGATGGGAAGTGCAAACCCTGCTCAAGAACTATGATTTTTTGCGATCTCCCTGCAAAACCGTTACTTTAGCAACCGAGAAAGGACACCACGTCCGCGCCAAAACGGTCATTGCTTAGCATGTGAAGAAGAACTGCACTCATGATGTCTTTACTTTCCGTCGGACTAGCTAGCTATGTCAGATCTACGCTTGCCTACATGTCGCAAGTCTGCCGGATGTTTTCCAGCTCTGCTGCAATTTTGTTGAATGTGAGACTGCAGCCCTGGTCCATACGACATATCGCGATGCAGGGCAAGTTCTGTCCTTACTGACGCCAGTGATATTGGAAAAAAAAACGTATCGTGTGCCTTAGTGTTAAACACTTTGCTACCAAAGCGAGTGAAAACTTGCATTGGCTCAATGGTTTTTTCCTTCTGAATTTTGCGCGTTGTGATCGGCCTTGGTACATCGTCTACTGACACTTCGTGATAACCTTTTCAATGATAGACTTGTTCCCTATTATCAACTCAACTAGTACGTCAACAGTGGTAATGTAATACATCTGCATTATGACAGCTTATCAAATGCAGCACCCTTGGACAACCGTGTCTTCTCAGTTTCTCGCTAATGTTCTCCGCGTTGTATAGGACCAAGCTACGTCGTCACTTCCAAAACGTCTATTTACGCTGACGCCCTGATTGCAATTACGACTTCATAATTTAGTATATAGAAATAGACAGGTACCAAAAGCCATTCATTTATTTAGATAAGATGAATTAGACGCAACATCCGCCATCATTACACCTGGAATACCGCTCTCAATCTTTACCCCTCATTCACCGGGCGCATGATGGTAATTGCCGAATCGCAGAACATGTCGGAGCCTCCTTAAAAAAAAAAGACCTGGTTATATTATCGCTAAAGTAAGTACGAAATTATTCGCAGATTTATGCTTAAAAATTACCCATCTTTGTCGATCACCTCCGACATACCTCCGACATGTTTTGCAAAATTAAATCGTTTATTGTTTGTCTTTGTCGGAGGGGCGACATCCACGATGACGAACGTAGGAAATGTGTGGGAACGATGCTCGACGGGGTTCAAGAAATGGTCATAAACACTGCAATCAGCACGGTGCTCACATAATATGTAGTATAGCACGAACGAAAAGTTCATAACTGTGCAAACGAGACACGGCTCATGAGCTATCAACCAGCTGTATAGGAAATAGATTGCTGCATAGATTGGCTGAAAACCTATTAAACTAAATACTCCAGACAACAAGATTTGCGCGCGCTCAGAAACCCCCTCTCCTCCATCCACCAAAACTGAGACCATGGCCGACGTCATAGACACTCTGCGAGCCGAGAACACCTTCCTCCGAGAGCTACTCCTCGAGGCAAATGGCCACATCAGAAGCCTCATCACTCAGCACCACATTGAGAGGATGAGGCTCCTGAATGGCCTCGAGGCGAGCCTAAAGGCCCTAATGCAAATGCACCCTCGTTTGATGGAGTCGTTAGCGACTACAACCACTGACCGCGTTACAAAAGCCCCCCCCCCTGGGGAAAAGGTCCATGGATTGTGAATCACCATTTGTTTTCTATATCTCAATTTCCGTTTAGTCAAACCTACATATTTATGTATGAAGATCGCTTCGGTTCAAACGACGAGATGAACACATACCCAACTTGACCATTGACAGCAACTCCGCCTCCTCCTCCCTCGTCTCCACCGCGATCGGCTGCAACAGCGTACTCGACACCAGAGACCGACGTTCGACATGCTCTAAACAATGTACGACACCACCACTACGGCAGCTAGCGACGACACCTCATCCACCAGTGCGACATTCGCCCACATCGCCATTGTCCGAGACGCGGCCGTACCCTGCACCAGAACCACCTCGATACTCTTCGTCCAGCTCACGACGCCGGATTACAACTCGCCGGACATCCGCCACTTGCCACCACCCTTCACGCTATGCAACATCACGATTCAGTTACTCTTGGGAAGTTGTCGTTCTTGCGTGATATATGCGTGCAATTACAATTATACTGCGTCTCGTTGGCATTGTGGCTGGCGCTTCTTACCCGTAGGTCGTCTGTACTGAATCCGCTTGTCCACGTTAAAAAGAAGTCGACTGCCACATTCCCATTCTTCGTGCCAGATCGAGAAGCACGATTTTCTCGCACCAAACGATCCATGTCTGACAAGTTGGCAAATATATACACTAAACATAAGAGCATCACGTCAGACATCTCATTGTATAGCTCACTAAACAGAAGCGAGAAACTTACTCTCCATAATGACCTTCAGAACACGCAGCTAACAGCCACTTCGTATTTCCCCCCCTCTTACCTGCCGGAGCAAGTAAACTGCATACTTTACTCGTTCTATTCATTCTTTTCCGACCTGGATCTCCAATTTCACCGGTGAAATCTTCGGTTTCCGTAGGAGCGTGAGCTGCCAAGTTTCATTGGCGTCGTGAGCGTTGAGCTGGCCGAGGTGTCGGTAGCTCGTTGTCCTGTCGTTGCTGATCATACCAAGCAACACGGTTAGTTTGGCAGCGTGCGTGAGGTCACAACCGTTATTTGAACTTACCGGTCCAGCCATATCCGATGGCTTGACAGCTAAAAGCTGGGCATGCAACGTGGTGAGGAAGACCGAGTGCGGCATAGCGCTCCTCCCGAGCCTTGTGTAGTGTGTCCGATGACCAATGTAAGCATTGACGATGGCCATGTCAAGTCCAAGAAAGAGTCTATAGAAGTGCATCACAAATAATTAGTAATACAAGAGTTTGTAGAATTCAGGTACGTCTTGTAGTATTTCTTAAACGTGAAGGCCAATTGGACTGAGTAACGTTGCAGTCTAAGCTGGTCATGGACATCTACTCCACCCATTCCGTGGTGGTAGTCCTTGACCAGCTTAGGGCACGGAACTTCTGTCGGTCCAGCCTCAGCCCACGAGTTTCGTCCTGCAAATTTTCACATATAGCTAGTATACACGTGCATATTTTCAAGTATCTTCTCATCTTGGTTACCTATCGTCAAGTGTTGTGTACTCGCCCCAGTTGCAAGCAGATGTACTGGCTTACTGTCCCACCAGCAGCAGGCAGACAGTTCTGGCACAGCTTTTGAGTGCGCCAATTTGTAGGTTCCACGTGGGACATTGATTGGGCGTTTCTTGCGCTTGTCTTTCAGTATATTTGGGAAATCAATCCGCCTCGGCTGGATTGTCCCGACAGAATAGATCTTATTCACCAGTAGTGTCAACGCCAACGAGGTATAGAACCTATCTATCACAACAATGTAGTGCGAGCGCCGATCCTTGGGCAAAACCTTTTCCAAATTAAGCAGCACAGCTGCAGGTCCAGCCTTATCGTCAATTGTCTGTGAGCCTTGGAGGTGGGCCTTCTTTCCGCAGTAGACCTCCAACCTGGAACAAATATTTTTTTTTTCTTAGCTGAGTGGTGCACAGGTACGACTCCGTCGTTCAAGTTCATACCTCATACAATGTGACGTCCTTTGCCAGCAAGTTAGAAACAGCTTTGTTCCCCACTTGTGTGGCTTGTCGCGCATGTAGGTTCGAGTGCTATTAAATCTCGAATGCGAAGGTAATATCCCTTCATCGAAAGACAGCACAGGACCCGGTATATACCCTTTCTTGAACGTGCCCTGAAGCATGTCGATGATCGGGCGTATCTTCCACGCTCTGTCGCACTTCGCCAACGGGCTCGAGCTGAACACGAAGCGAAGATGACGCATAATCTCGTCAAATCTAATCAACAATCCGCAGCCATACACAATTAGCAATATTATTCTTCGATTTCCGTGTAAAACGAACCGATTCCGAGGCATCCACGCTCCGAAAGTCCCACTCGGAAGTGCACCAATGCTTGAGATACTCCAGTGCGTTGATAAACGCCATTTATGCGGGCAAAGCATCCGAGCCAACAGCAGACCGAACTCAGTTGCAAATTCATGAGGCTGAAACGGATCCATTTTTCGCAACCGGTGCCGTATCTGCTTGAGTGTCTCATTATCTTTTTGTCTTATACCACGACGCTTGCAAGCCATTTGACTCTCTTTTATTTTCCGTGCCCTGGTCACGACTGTCTGGCCAGCGTATCGGTTGGACTCACCCGCTATCAGCTGCAGCAGCTCCTTCGGGAAAAATAATCAAAAGAGTTCGATCGGAGAGTCAGCATGGCGAAGAGCATCTCGAGTAGGCCCCCATTCGCCTTGGTCCAAACCACGGTACTCTTGTTGAGCTGCCGTGCTTGTATGTACTATAATAGCAAGAGGTATTAATACATCAGAAAACATAAGCGCTCATTGAAAGCTTTTTCTTACCTTCGTCCCATCCTGTTTCTTCCCAGGCTTTGATCTTTTTTTTTGTTCTTTGCCAATGTCAGCAGTGCGTCGTCGTCGTTTACATCATGCCCCAAATCTGCCATGAATGCAGCGATTGCGTCGTCACTCCAGTCTGAGTTGATGTTTACGAACGGCAAACTACCTTCGTCAGAATCAGAGCTCGCGCTTTCTGATGGTCCATCTGATTCCATGGCATCGTAGTCACCGTTTTCACCTTCCTGCCACACGTTTACACCGTCATGAGTAGCAAGCAGGACGCCTCTTTTGTGTTGCCGTTCGATCTCCCTGCTGCTGGTTTCATCATCTTGAAAACAGTCGTGTTCTCTACCATCATTGTACCAATCTTCCAGCTCCATACCAATGTCTTCAGAATTCGAATCACTGTCAAGAAGTACAGTGCATGCATCGAATAACTCCTCATTTGCCTTTCGATGCGGTATACACATAGCTACATTCGGCTCCACCACTGCATCAGGCACCAGAGTAGATGTAGTCGTCGCCAGTGCCACATTTTCCAAACAAACTGGAGATGTGTGGCTCATGTATGCTGTCGGAGCAGACGATACCAAGACGGATGCCTTTTCACTGGCCGGCGGTGCCACGATTGGCGCCTCGAAACTGCTTGGGATAGCAGCCGTGAAACTGTTTAATGCACGAGAACGACGTTGGTGTTTTTTAGCCACAGTCTCCCCAGTTGTGACACCTGCCTCGCTTGCCGTACGTGAGCGCTTTTTGCGTTTCCTGGTATTTGTCATCACTGTCATAACGGTTGAGCTAGTTCTGGATGGCTGTGGAGGAGCCGACTCCGCTGCCTCCACTGCACTTGGCGTAGAACCCGCCGTTACCGTAGTTTCCGCCTGAGTCGTACGACAACGTGATTTGCGTGGCTTCGGAGCAGCCGCCACAGTCGTCGCAGTCAAGCCGGCGCTGGGTGTCTCTGGTGGAGCTGACGCCATTGCCGCCACAGCAGTTGACGTAGCGCCCGCAGTTACCGTACGTGTCGTAGTTGCCGTACGTGCCGCACGTAAACGAGTAGCACTCGCTTTATTAGAGCTGATGCTGGGTGGGTCCGGGGGCGACGAGAGTGTTGCCATCGCAGCACTCCACGTAGCCACAGCCGTTTCTCCACTTTCAGGAAGTTCCGCAGTAGAGCGAGTACAAGGCGGCTCCGTCGACATAAGCTCATCATTGGGCGATAGCGTGATTGGTGGCGTTGTCGCACTCCGAATAGCGACGTTGGAGGACGCCCTAACCGCACTCAACGTAAGCTGACTCGGCGCCGATGCAGCAGCTGGATCCGTGGTTGGTACCTGGGTCGTTCTTGGAGTAGCGACCTCGACGGGCGCACAGGCCATCTCAGGGCAAGGCTTCTTGGCTGTCGCTGCCATGGAGATGTTTACAGGGCCGTTCATGGGGCCCACGATAAGATCAATGGGAGCCAGTTACTGTCGATAATTAATGTCCAGGCTTCTCAGGGATGTGTAAACTAACCCGCTTTTACTTATCTCATGTCCTATTTACCGCAAAATCCGCATATAGATATTTATATGAATTACGAATTCTGGGTCACTAAGTGTGTTTATAACATCCTAATGTCGGAGCCTCCGACATCGGTGAATGAAGGGTTAAACTGCGTTGAGTGCCAACTTCGCCAATACTACCACAGTTCAGGATCCACAACGGACATGTTTGATTAGATATTTGTGTAGGTAGATAGTAGGATTAGATATTGCATCAAGAGCCTTAGTGCTCAAACAATCAGAACAGCATTTACTCTCAACCACATAAGGGCACGTCCGACTATCGATAAGTACGCGGTAGTGGCGGGATAGTTACGGTAGCCTGAATATGACTGTCGGTGAGCACTCCAACTGGTGGTAGCTTAGTGTTCATCCCGGCAGGGTCAAGAGATAAGAGAGTAGAATTGGCCGCTTATTTGATAGCGAGTCATCGCTGTGTGTTGGATAAGCTTGTGCGCTATCCAGATATTACTTACCGTTTGGAGTATAACTCCGACAGCCCCGTGTCAGGTCTGAAACACGTCCGGTACCCTATCTTTATAGGGACCGCGGGATATATTTGAGAGAGAGGGGGGGGAGCACTCTAGCCTTTGCTCGTGGCTAGTAGTGTTGAGTCATCGGTGACTTACTTAGCAGGACACACGGTACACAGAGGAAACCCCAACCTGGTAGGGTAGTTCCTGGGCCTTCAGGTTCAATACCCACATTAAAGCTTGACTGAGTTATCGGAACTCAGTTGGTGTTGTTGGTGTGGAAGTGTGCTATATACATTTCTGGCGTGTTCCTACACGACAGTTCTCCATGACAATCAGCAAGGCCCAAGGACAATAGATCCACCACGTAGACATCTACTTGGAATCGCCAGTGTTCGCACATGGACAGCTCTATGGGGCGTTGTCGAGAGTGACTTCAAGGAAGGCAATTAAGATTGCTGTGAATCCAGAGACCATTGATGAGGACGGAAACGTACACACCAAAACCATTGTGTACAGAGAGATTTTTGGGACGCGAAATTGGTAGGGTCAAATAATACATACAATACATTTAGCTTTGCTTCGGTATATTTCTATCCGCCGCAGCGTAGCGGAGGCAGCCAGTCACCACTACACCAACCAACCATGCCCTAGCTCCCGCCGAGCGGGCGCCTTGAGCGCTAGTCTGAAATGATAAATGTGTGTCTGTCTGTCTGTCTGCCATATCCCTCAAACACGACTTCCGATTGGATTAAACAATCTCTTATCGCAGTACATCGTTGGTACAGCAACGATGTACAATTAGCCACGACGGCGGGGGGGGGGGGGGGGGGGGGGGGGGGGGGGGGGGGGGGGCTGCGCCGCATAATGAGCTTGCTCGTTTCGTATTATAAAACGAAATGCATACAAGTAAGTAAACCCTACTATAATCGATGCATCTTTGAATTGGCGTCGTAGCCAGCACTCCCAGTTTGAGGCTAAATTGTAGCCAACTTCGGCCTATCTCCACCCACGCTTGGGGTCCTTCGTACCGAGCACAGGTACGGATAGGGACCCGTTTTAAAGAAGGTTGGCGGTCCACACAGTCATAAGTACCGACGCCCATCCAGACTTCCCTGAAACCTTTTTTTGCAGCGCTTCAGAAGAAGGCTACATGTATGCAGACAGGCATTGTTTTGTGCTGTAGGGATGAAGGTGTTCACGCGTATTTGTCTATGGTTGCTTGAATTTCACCATGACTTCAAGGCACGCGTGGTGCAGATTCGAGTAGAACACTGCGCCATTTTGGTAGATATCGGACATCTTATGGCATTTCATATGACGACGTGAGGCATTAAATCAACTGCTATTTATCCTATCGTGGCTTTAAATAGGAGCCTGACGTCGCCAACAATGTGCTGCCGACGAAGTTCTCCTACCAGAACTGCGGATTGAAGATACTGGAATCCTGTGCAATCTGCGCCAATTTTATAAATGCGCAGACAGTGCAGAGCCGCTAGATTCACCGGGAAAGCGACAAGATGGCGAAATAATGAGCTTATGTCGTGCGTGACAGGTTGTTCAACAAGCGCAGAAGCGTAAAACCAACTAGGTAGACTTTCTTGCTACTGTTTTGGGGTCTTGTTGAATCCAAACTAGTGCAAACTACACACTTACACTTTACCTATAATTTTCCATAAGATAGCAGCCACACACTAAATCTTTGACTTCAATTTCAGCCCCATAAAACAACGCGGATGATTAGAGAATTAGCTTCATGACAGCTCACAGTAGTACGTACCGACAGAAATGTTGTATAACTTTGGGGATAACAGTAGCCAATACCCCGTTGTTAAGCACGTCGGATGGATGTCAAGCTGGTAGTGAGGCAGCGTTGGCAATCCTTTTGTTGCCAGCCTTTGTAAAACGTGGCATAACGCATCGTTTTTACAAACTTGGTCAATAAAATTCGCCATATACTTTTGGACCAACGAGCGCTAACCGGAATGCTCAGCAAAAGGAGGCATTACGCCGCTTGACTTTTATATCGACGATTTATTTATGCTAACAGTTAGTCTACCGGAAATGGCTGTAAAGCGTAGCATTATCCAACGGGCACACTGGGTTGTAACAGACACGATTTAACAAATCCCTTATACGTTTTTTTGGTCAGTTACAATGGATTTTAGAACGATTCTTCAACAGACTGCTCACATGCAGCAAAACAATATTCTAATTATCTTAGTTTGAGCACCCTGCAATGCTGTTGGAGCAGCTGGATTTTTTATATGCTACCATTGTGTGTAGCTTTTTCCTTCCCTAAGAAATGAATGGACAAATGCAGTTTCCCCCCTCATAATTTGGGACCAGGTCGAAGCAAAGAAATACTTCCTTTCGTTGGGAATGATTGCATTGAAAGTCATACGGAAACTAATAACTTTTCCTGGAAAGCAATTGGCATGCGAACCCTTCCGTTGGGAGCAGAATCGTTTCCGTTGGGTGTGGTTTTTCAAACACTGCAAAGCTGAAAAATTGACAACCTGCAAAATAGTGTTTCAGCCTCAGAGCGGATTGTCTTTAACTAAAATGTCGCCGCAACGTAAAAACTGATCTATGAAGAACCCGACGCGTACAAGTGCATCACGGTTTTGTGTACAATACAAGCTTCAAATAATGGCGTTGTTTGTTCATTTCCTTACCGACGACTCGTGAGGTCGTCGGAGCTTGAACTATCGCAACTTGTCGCCGGAAGGTCGTTGGATCTTGGCCAGCTAAAGCTCTTGTCCTTTGCGCCCTTCCCAAGCTGAACAGTCGCTCGCACACACTGATTGGCCACTCAGCTTGCCGGAAATGCCGTTACCGACGACTCGTCAGCAACTTGAAGCTCCGCCGAACACGTGAGAACGAGAATTCCGCGGGCTTCCAGCCCCGCGGCTTTAACCCTGGCGTCACACGGCTCGTCGCGTCTCAGCTCCTGTCCCGTGGCTTCCGGCTGGAATACCACGTTGCTTCGTCACTAGGCTGAGTTTCGACCAATCGTCGCGAGTTGTCGGCACTACCGTAACTTGACCCAATGATGTCCGTCGAATCTCGTACTAACGGGGTCATCATCTTTGAAGGGGATGGATATGCCAGTTAGCTTTCAGTGCGTTACGTGTCATCTCAAAGCCAAACGCTACACCACAACTGCCCCCACAGCGACCCGAGCCACGGCGCTGGCGAGTGTCGTTGTGCCTCAGTCTGATTTTCGGCTCCGCACGTGCTTCGCCTCCAACGTCTGCTGCGCCATTCACCGCCACCAGATCTCCATGTTGGTAAGTGTTCGTCACTGCATGGTTGCTTGCGTTGTTGCCGTTGAGTGTTATGCTGACTTCGGTTGATCGTCATCTTTGGTCGCAGGATATGCCTTCCGCTGGTCAAGCTCCTCCGGGAATCAACGAGCCACTTGCGGATCCGCCTGCGTCTCCATCCTCGCACTTGCCATCATCGGACGATACTGCTGCACCTGACCTCCCGTCGGAGCGTTTTTCTCGCTTGCTGTCTTGGTATGTTTGAGCTGCCTTTTTCACCTCGGCTTGTTCGTGCATCTAGAGTCCATTTTCTTTGCAGCACGCTGCGAATCACAGCATCTCCCGCCACTCTCTGTAGCGTCTTGTGCAGAATGCCAGTGACGCGGCCGCTGACCGAGTCGTCGGCGTGATACCCACTCAGCTTGAGACTCTCGGGCGTTTCACTGTTGGGCTGCAGCTTGCTCCGCCGGCTCGAGGGAATCACGCCATGCGCCAGAGGTTTGCGAGAGCTCGTGATCTCTCCGAAGTTGTCAACTCCATAGTTCCAGACCCAGACGATGAGGCTGCCGCAGCTGCTGCTGACGATGACTTGACGAAACTTCGTTCCCAACTCCACTCCGCTTGTTGCGCTCAAGAGGCCGCTGAAACTTCGCTCACCAAAGAGGTTTTGCGCCGCGAGAGTGCTCGTAGCGCCTGCAGCTCGGCTCGTAAGGAGCTTGAACAGTGCCAGAAAGAGGTCAAGCGCCTTCGCAACCATGAACGCTCCCTTTTGGAGGATCTGGACGCTTTCAACGCGCAAGTTGATAGCCACAACGAGGTTTACTAGCGTCTAGAGAATCGTGTTCGTCAGGCCGAAGATGAATCCCAGCGTTTCGTACAATCTCTGGAGCGCCAGACAAAGATCTTCAAGGCAACAGTGGCCACCAACACTGAGCAAACCCGTCGTTTGCATCGCTGGCTTGCTGAGTCCGACATTTCCGATGACTCGGCGGACGCGCGTCTTAAGCGTCGGAACGAAGATCTTCGTGAACTAGCCGAACGCTTGTTGAATGCTAACCGAACTCTCCGAGCGCACGTCAAGTTGGAAGAAATGGATCCCGATGTCTGGTACTCGTCCTTGAAGGCTCGTCACACCCTTGTTCATCATGGCAGATGTCTCAGTATACTCACTTGTTTCTGTCGGACTCAGGCCTCTCGACTGGTGAGTTGAACTGGGAGCTACGTGAGGTGAGTGGGCAGACCCGGTCCATCCTCCGTCGTCTTCATGATACAGCTGATGCGTCGGCTTCGACTGAGGAAGTCGCTGCTGACCTTGTTCTCGTGGCTCACCGTGAAGGTGATGACCTCGACTCGTCGCCAGAAGATCAAGAGGCCGCAGCGCGGCGTACTTCACCCGGTACGTCGTATGTCGAAGTCCAGCGGAGTAATTCAAAGTCAAAGGCTCGAGCTTCAGCTTTCCGCAAACGTCTGCGCGAGACGTCCCCAAGTGATACTGATCCATCGGCGCCGTCCCCGAAGCGTGCACCTCATGACAAACAACCAATTTCCAAGCCATAGCACACGCCGTCGGTTCCGGCTGCCACTTCTCGTGTGCAGGCACCAACTGCTCCGGTCAAGGCCTCTGGAAAGGTCGTACGGCGGTCACAGTCGGGTTCCAAGAAGAAGTCAACGACTCCTGTCAAGTCCAAGTCACCGGCCCAATCCACGAAGTCTCCAAGTAGTGGGAAGCAAGTTTCAGCTTCGTCGGCTCCATCCACACCGTCCTTGTCGTCCGCCGAATACTCGCTCATCTCTCCGTCGCCTTCGGAATCCTCATCCAAGGATAGTGAGTCTCTGGTCGTACACACGTTTCTCCGGTAGTGACTGAGTCTTCGGAACGAGCGTCGCCGACTTCGGCTCCGGTTCCTGTTCCTCCGGCTGATCCAGCTGCTGCTCCATCTACGGCTCCAGTCGCTGCTCCTTCCGCCGCTGAATTGTCGTCTCCGACTGGCCGTCCAGTTTGTCCAGTTCGTCAACAGGCTGCGCGTTCATCCTTCCGTTTGTCACTGCAGCTCGGGTTCGAGCAAGTGGCTGACGGCGAGGTAATGGAGGTTGATGATGCAGGGGATCCTGGTAGGTGATCGAGCGATGAGTCTGACGTACAGACTGTGGCTCAGCTTACAGTCCCTCATGTGTCTGAGTCTCGGTAATCGTCGGAATCTGCGTCGGAGCCATCTGCTGCTGACGTCGAAGCCGAACGCACGGTCCAAGCGCTGCGACGCTCGTTGCTGGCGTCCCAAGAAGCTGCGGCTCGCGATGACTCTGACTCTGATGCTGAATCTACCGGAACCCTCGTTTTCGACATTGATGATAATCTCGACTCGGAACTTCCTGCTGACTCCGTAGTCCAGTCTTCGGCTATTCTTCCGCCTGAATGTAGTGAAGTCCCAGGTGTTGCTAGTGAAGCACAACCCCGGGACGAGTCTTCGGCCCCAGCGGACCCGAAGGTGTTTGTTTCACGTCGTTCTTCTCGTGGTGTACAGATTGTCGCCACGTTGTCTTCGACTCCCGACTCTGATCGTCAGTCACTGCGTCCTCTTACGCCACTCCCGGCGCCAGTTCGAGGTCCACCACCACTCGTGCGTTTCTCCAAGCAGGTGGCTAAGTGGGCTTCGCCATACTTAAACCCTCCTTTCACTCTTCGTGGTGCGTCCAAGTGCTGGATCCAGATCCTGAATCATCGGCTGCCTTAACTCCACTGCCTCCGAAGACCAAGATTTCCTGTTGTGCTAAATTCATCCGAGCCTTCGCTGACTTTCGGAATCCCAATCATCCATGGCAACGTGTTCGTCATTTGTTTCCTCGGCACGCTTTCCTTCTGGATACCCAGGACTTTGTCATTGACGTTCGCGTCTCGCAGCGGGCTTCTCCGTTGCTTCGCTCCAAGGCATATAGGCGTAGTTGTCGTCGAGATGGTCCTGACGTGGACACTGATCTCGGATTCACTCACTGGGAGCGAGATCACTGGGTTTCAGCTCGTGCCATTGAGTTATTCTTGGAGACTGGGTACCGGGTTCTTGCTGAAGACACTACAAAGTCGGATGCTACTAAAGCTGCCTTCAAACTCGCTCTGGATGAAGCTCGGGAGGCTTGGGATGAGTACCACGCTGGCCGGACAAAGCGTGTTCACCTCCGCGTGAAGATCATCTACAAGTTGTGGAAATGGTGTGTTAGTACCGACAGCGAGTTTGCTGCCATCATTCTTGAGTTCTTGTTCGAGCCATCGATGCCTGGGTACTCCTTCGAATATCTTACATGGGTCCCTCCGTCGTCCAACTGGCTTGAACACATTCTAGCGTTGGACGCTGCTGAACCGTGGCGTATCGGGTGGGTGGACACACCTGCGTTGCACCCGTACAACACAACTTTCGCGCCGTGCAATGCCAATTTCCCGCTGTTTGTTCCTGCTGGCGAGACTCGTGAATCCGTTTACCGGCAGATCCAGGTAAACCCGCTGTTATCCAACACCGAGATTTCTCCGAACTGGGATGCTGACTTCAGAGTGCCCCAGGAAGCTGCGGCTCCTGCTCCACCGGAAGACCCAGCTCCTGAAGTCGCTGTCGAAAACTCGCCAGTCATTAATGATGCTGATCTCCTCCAGTTCTTCGCTCGGGTGGCTACTTCTGCCGAATCGGGCGAAATTACAGGGTCTTCAGCGTCGTAGCTTACCTTTTTATGTCACGTCAGTGTGTTTCTTCGAGCTCGAACTGTCTCAGTTGCAGTATCAGTCGAATAGTCGTAGGCCGAGCTCGAATATCTTTCTTATCGTTTCGTTCCAACGCGTTCATGTTCTTTGATGTTATACATTACGCAATAACAGTCTGCAGTAGCTTTCTTCGTCTGTAGTCTTGGGCTGCATTGCCCCAAGTACAGGTCATTCTTGGCGATAACTCGTTGACTAGTCCTCGTCAGCTACTTGGACCATTTGAAGACGATGTTCACCCCTCTTCTGTCGCAAGTAGTCGTAGAGTAAACCGTCACACGGAAGATTTGACATTGGTTCCCACGTAGGCTCTTCAATAACCAATTAACTTCACCTTGAAATCGCGGACAGCTCTTTCGGTAGTCGTCGTGAGTGGTGTCCTGTCATCAAGAATCGCTTTGACTTCATACTCGCCTGTTAGCTGGTCTGGTTGCCAGCTATCTTCGGGAAGCAATTCTTCGTCGAAATCGAACCTTGAGTCATCGGCGACACCTCCGTCGACGTAACCGTAGACCTACTTTCGAATCCGCAAACTGGTTTCAGTCTGGAAATATGCACCACTGGGTAAAACCTATATCCGCTCTTGTCTGGTAACTCGAGCTGATACGCGGACTCTTCCACCTTCTTCTTGATCCGGAATGGTCCGTACCAACGGTGGGCGAGTTTTTTATGGTAAGTCCAGGTTTCACGCGCTCCATGTAAAGCCAAACACGGCTGCCGGATTCGAAGAGAGACTTCGGTGCTTCGCTACCGGGTTCTTGAAGAGTCTGCGAGGCATCGTCACCATGCTCTGTAGGTTCGCGCTGTACTCCTCGGGAATAGCTGCTCGTCCTTTGCGACTCAAAGCCTCGTTGTATTTCTCAACTCTTCGTGTCTTCTCCGTAGCTTGGTATTCCTTCGCCATTTCTAACGCAATCTCGTGTTGCCGGTTTACCTCTCGGCGCCATGCCAACGCATCTGACTGTTTGCGGCTACCGCGACGAATCGACGGCGTCAAAGCTTTGACGGTCGCATGTCCGTTCCAGCCATGCACCAGGTAGAAGGGTGTTTCCTTCCGCGTCGTATCCTGCGAGTTGTTGATAGCAAACACCAATCGTTCAGATATCGCATCCCAATCTCGCTGCAACGGGTCTTCGGCATACACTATAACCGATTGAATCACAGTTTTGACTGATCACTCTTGTTGTCCATTAGCTTGCGGTTGATAACTCAATGTCGCTCTTGATCTTGATTGCAACATTCAGCGAAAGCTTGAAAGACTTCGCTCATAAATCTTGGATCGCGGTCATGTTTTATGAGGGAGGGTGCCCCGAATCTTTAATACACGTTTTCTTCAAAGGCCTGAGCAACTCTGAGTGCGTCCGTTTCTGCCATGGGTTTGGCGATTACATATCCAGTGAAAGCGTAGAAGTGCCGTGTTTCCTCGTCGAGACATCGGTAGTGATTATGACGAAGTCCATCGAAACGATCTGGATTGGTCATTCGGCTAACACGTTGCCGGGTGAGCATCCACGCAGCTAAGGTCGGCTCTTACTCGAGCTACATTTCGGACAAAATTTGACGTGTCTTTCGACGTCGGCGTAGAGTCCGTGCCAGTAGTAGTCGCGCCTGACACGCTGATAAGTCCGCACTACACCTTCGTGTCCGCCTTCCAGAGAGTCATGGCAGTTCTGAAGTACTTCCTGAGTCATTGTGGTGAGTACCACAAGTCTTAGCTGGATGTCTTCCTGCTGCTGTGCCTTGCCCTGGTGGCTGGATCCAAGGTAGTGAAGTACGCTATCGTCCGTAAGGACGAACTTATCCGCTATTTTTAGCGCGTCGCCTGCAGTTCTGTATCCAAGTTTCTCGACTTCTCCTCATAATACAGCTCTGAAATTCGACCACCGTAGTTCTTCAATCTGTGCTTTAGCGATCTGTCGTCTGCGCTCTTCTTGCACAACCAATTAGTCGACGTCATCTGCGCTCGGCCTCGACTGAGTCTGTGCCCCAGTCTGCGGCGTCTGCGGCTCACTTTGCTGGTATTCGGTAGGTACGTTCCGCGGTAGGTTCTCGTCGTGCGTGTCATTCTTCTGATCTACAACTTCGTCAGCAAAATGGACTCTTTTACGAGTCTTGGTTTGAGAACAAGTCGTCGCCATGAGCACGTTGGTTCCTCTCGCTCGAAATCACAAAATGTCTTGCGCGTCGTTGAGTAGCAAGCGTCGGTAAATTGAATAGAGCCTGTCGAAACAGAATTTTTCACCTCTGCATTGCCTGGCTCGTCGTAGATCACCTCTGGGATTCGATTGAGCTGAGCGAGTTCTGCTTTCCGAGTTCCGCTCAGCACCACCTTCGACATCATCGATTCCAAATCTTCGGTTGCAAGGGAGTCGGTAGCTGCATTGTACTCACGGATCACATGCAGATACCTGAACGTGCGTCACTGCTTTGTGGCGACTCAACTGAGTCATCAGGGCTTCGTTCCGACACTCTATCACCCCTAGTGCTTGCTGGATTGCGAGCCTCGAATCACCGACAATGACCAACTCAGTGGCTCCGTATTCAAGGGTAGCTAGGACCCCATTAGTCATTCTCGAGTGTTCGGCCACGTTGACTGTCGTCTTCTCGAGGTAAGCACTCGCTGCAAGGACTATCTGCCATTCGGGTAGTCGCCACACTATCCAAGAGCAGCTTCCTTAACCACCGTACTTCTCTGTCTTCGCAGAGCCGTCAAATGATACGACGAATCCTTCATGACTCTTCGGTAGACGTACGTGGAGCAAGCTTGGGTTCAATCGAGTTGTCGCCGAACCTTTGTTTGGCGGTTCCACAAGTTCCAACGTCTCGTCAATCGGCAAGAAGCTCGTTACCGTCGCATGCAACAATTGGATGAACGCGCACTTGGTTTCCTTCACACGTTCCACAATATAGTGCCATGGTGATAGGAGTACCGCAAATTGCACTGCTCGACCGAAGAGTGACTTTGACTTCGTCACCCGTCCCAGCGTTGAGAAACGGGTGTACACCCGCAGTGTACGACCTGCTAATTGTGTGTAGCACGCTTTCAGCACTAGTAGCAACGCCAACACCTCCTTCTCCGCTGGGTGGTAATTTATCTCAGCGTCTTTCAGGACGCGTCCACAGAATCGTACCGGATGCAGCTTACCGTCGTGCATCTGAAATATTGTTGAACTTAGAGCCCACTCATTAGCGAACAACGTGATATGTACATCTTTCGACTTGTCGAAGTGCCGAAGGATCGGTGCTTCTGCAACCTTCGTCTTCAGTTCATCAAAACTTCGTCGGGCTGTAGTCAGGTCTCCACCAGGAGCGAAATCTTCTTCCTTGTGCTGATATAACGCGGCGCCGTACACGGCAAAGTCTTGAATGAAGTTGTTGTAGTAGTTAAGCGCTCCCAGGAAGGACTGTATACCCTTCTTCGTCCTTGGAAATTCCAGCTCCAGGATGGCTTCTAGCTTATTTGGGTTCGCCCGTATTTCTTCTCTCGATACTTCGTGATATAGAAAGTCAACTCGAAGCGGCTCAACAACCGATCCAAAATAGCGAGACAATCTTCAAACGTAGCTCCACCGAAACAAATGTCGTCAACAAACGACCTTCGGTCGAAAACTGGTACCAACGATGACTCATCGGGCTCGTTTGTCATGAACATGTTCGAATCGGAATCATTGATCAGCTGCTGTACTGGATCCAGTTTTATCGAGTCGTCGCGAGCTGCGTCGAACTTTGTCCTAGGCACATCCGACTGACTTGAAACCAACATCGAACCATCTCTGGTTGATTCGCGCAGTGCTTTAGCTTGGTATTCTGCGGTCTCCATCTTCTTCGCGAAGGCTTTCCATCCGCCCTTGGGCTGCACATACCCCCACAACGCATTGTCGATCATGCGTTGATAGATCATTGGTGCGGTTTTTAGGCCGAAGGGCATCCTCAGCAATTCGAAGTGCCCAAGGGGACACACGAAGGCTGAGATCTTGCGAGCTCTAAGCGTCATCATGATTGCCCAGAATCCACTAGCGGCGTCGAGTGAGCAAAACCACAAGTATGCTTCCAAATCCGCCAAGAGATTGTCAACGAGAGGCATAGCGTTCTCCATAATGGCCTTGATCGCATTGGCTACCTTATAGTCTATGCACAATCTGATGTCGACGCCGTTTTTTATTTAAACAATCACGATGGGTGAAGCCGATGAACTGTCCGAGAAAGCAATCAGGTTGGCTTCGAGCAACGCTTTGAGTAGCTTGTAGAGCTTGCCCAAGTGCCTCATCGGAATTCGCCTGGCACGCTGTTTGATCGGTGCGTACCTTTGGGTATCGATGTCGCACGTCACGCCGTAAGCTGGTGGTGGCAGGGCACTGCCGCTCGATATCATAATCTTCTCGTGGTTCTTCAGTATCTTCACCAAGTTGGCTTGACGTTTCGGCGACAACTCGGGGTTCTGGACGTTGTCAGCTGAGTAATCGAGTGTGGTGACCGGTGCCTCCGATAGATCCGGCAAGAATGCCAGTTCCTGGGCGTAATCTTTAAACTCGATGTCCGCTGCCTTGTGTTCATACAGATTCCTGTCATCTTTTTCCGCGATTCGTGCACCCTTAGTCGTGAGGACTCGCATTACTGAAACGTACGCGTTCTCGAGGATGGCGGTCGCTGAGCTGTCAGCATCGATTCCAGCGACTCCGGTCGGATGTGGTAACGCGGGCGCGTTCTCCACCTTCAAGCAGTAACTGTAGTATCTTCCGACATGCCATCCTTGTCACTCCTGTCACTGGGCTGGTCTCGGACCGTATCATCTCCATCGGTTGGTGATGTCACCCCAGTTGAGTCATCGGCAGCGGTCGGTGCTTCTCTAGTGTGCACCAGAGAACACAGACGCGGCTCATCTATGCCAGACCAATCGCTGGCTGACTCACAGATATCACTCCCACCTCCACGGGTGCGACATAGCAGCTGCTTCGGAGTCGGGTAGCTGGGAGTGTCAACTGCTGGTGGCTGATGAGCTATCCATTCTTCATACAACTTCCGCTCCCACGTATACAGTGTCTTGTCGTTTGCTGAAGCGTAGGCTAAGACCTGTCAGACTTGGTACATTCTTGAATCCAGACGTACGTAACCAGCTTCTTTCGGCAGGAAACCACTTGCCACCCACATAACGATGTGGAGGTATGGTCTGACGTTGGCGACTTTGTCCGAAATGTTCGTCAGTCGCACACGAGTCGGGTTGCCCCTTCGAAACTTCGTTATTGATGGCACGAGCTTCTCCGTCCGCTTCGCCCATACAACGTGAGTTGACAGCGAAGGTCGTCGACGTTGTAGCGAAAACTCGTAGCACTCATGTGGTTCGATTCTTGGTTCCTCGGTAGGTCCTCCTGGTATGTGCTTGCCTTCGTTCTCATCGATCATTTTTTGCGTTTTGATCAGCACTTCGTCTGAGAGCTTCGCTGCTGCGTTGAACATGTCCAGTCGCACCCCTGCTGGAATCATGAAATCGGTGCTGAGCACCACGTCGACTCCCGCGTTGTGGTTCATGGTCGCTCCCATCCGATAGTAACCTTGACTCAGGCACGTCGACTCGTTGGTGTCTTTCCTTGAGTAATTTCTTTCACTTCAATGCGACGGCCGTGGTTCGGTATGTCCCGAAGTCCTAGTTTCTTTGCTTACCGCTCTGATACCACGCTAATGTAAGCTCCTGTATCCAGCAGTATCCGTGTTCTCAAGTTGTTGATAGCGCCGTAGACCATCGTGCGCATCCGGACTCTCCTGTCGTACTTCTGCTTCGACCACCACCCCATAGGTTCACCGGGTAACAGTCGAACTTCCGTATCGATACTTTGACTCGGCTCCTCTTGGACTGCACTCGCCACCCAGTCTTCGGTAGCATCCTCGATCGCTTCGCCGCCTGTCATTTCACACTCCTCACCTCCACTGAGGGTATCATCCCCTCTCCTGTTCATAGTCCGTCGTGTTCACAAAGTTGTCTCGTTCAGTTCTTTCCCATTTATGCTCTCCTACGAAGGCGTAGATACACTCCGCTTCCATTGGTGGACCGCCTGGTTTAAATGGTCGTTGAACAGTACGTCTGGAGCTCCTTAGGGCGATCCTTCTTGTCTACTTTGTTTCGAACGAAGTTTGTGAGGCTCTGGAACACTTCGCACTTTCCAGCATCGTGCACCTGCTTACACAGTTTGCACCGTCTGCGGCAGAAGTGAGCGGAGTGCGACATGTTACCGCAGGCTGCGCACGGTCCGTGTTGTCGTCGACTGTCACGCTTATTTCGACTTCGGTAGCGATCGTCACGAGTGATCGGCTTTGGGTATCGGTCTTCTCGTCCGCTTCCACGATCGCCGTTGTCACCCCTGGGTGCCCGTTCCTCGCTTCGGCTGTATGAGCTGTTAGCGGCTGTACGTCTGTCGGTGTCGTTTGCTGCTGCGAGATATCGGTCGCCATCGTCAGAAGAGTAATGGTCGCTTCGGTCTTCACTGCAGCATTGCGAACCCTCGGAGTCACACCCATCTTCACCCTCGCTGCCGCTGTAGCGTTGCTGACGAGTGTTCGGTTGACGCTTGCTATCGTCGCGAGCGTCGCTGTCGGAGCGTCCGTCATCGTCAGCCGTGTCAGGCAGCGTTACTCGTGGCATGTTATGTGAGTCATCGCGGCGGCGTCCAAGATCCCAGCCGCGTCGGTCTCGACGTCCGTAGTCATCGCGCGAGCTATCGTGGCGACGTTCATCACGACGGCGTGCGGTTTACCGACTTCGTGAACTTGACTGGATGGACTATCGCGATGCGGTGCGCTCCTCGATCTTCAGGATGTCCATGATCATTCCTGCCAACACGTGAATATCTCTCACCCTGATGAGGCATAAACGTTTCTCGAGTCCTCGATCTCCACACGTCTCCAAGAATCGTTTGACGTGGTTGCGAGCCTTGCGGCTGTGCCCTTCGAACGTTATTTCGGCGTTTCGCGCGTAGCCGTTGAGACGATTCAAGTAGTCACAGACATGCTCCTTATCGCTGCGCTTCGCCGACTAGTACCGCGTCTCAGCCGAATGGTTGCACTGAGAACAGAAATACTTGATGAAGGCCTCGCTCAAGAGACTCCATGTCTTCCTGGTTTTCCTCGGGAGTTGCCGGTACCAATGCGCCGCGCCGTCTCTGAGACTCAGCTCGAAGGGCATGCACCACTCATTCGGAGACGACCGGGTTCCTTTCATCTCGTAGACGAACCCTCGAAGCCACTGCATCGAGTTCTCACTTCGGTTTCGGAGTCCGGAAAAAATCTTGGTCTGCGAAAGAGGCTCGTAAGGTCAACTCAATCTTTGGAATGGCGTTGTTGGACTCGGCTTCGGTTACTTCACGTATCTGGCGTAGATATTCGCCCACTTAAGCACTTCTCGTCTAACTCGGGTAGCCATCACCACTGTCCGATGAATCGTCGGTGTCACGCAAGGGTCGACCAGTACATCTCGTAGATCCCCGACGAGTATCCACCGTCAACTTGGAGTTGTCGGTACTACTTGTAGTGTGTTCCGTTCCGCTAGTCGAGCGTGGAATCACCATGTGGGAGTCCTGAAAGTACGGGGAATGCTCACCGGTCGCGGAGAATACACCTTTTGCTGCCGTTGTTTTTGACTTCGTCGGTGTCTTTGGAAGCGGAATCCGCGCCGGGTTAACTGGTTCGTGACGGCGTTGGAATTCGTAGCCGGTTACACCGAACGCCCGACGCAGTTTTCCCTTCCACTTTCACAGCTCCGCTGCTGCTTCAGCGGGAAGCCAGGCTTCCATCATCGTAGATGACGGTTGTTCTGCTGGCTTCAAACCCAGCGCTTGCAGGAACAACACGGTGTTGTTCGCTACTTGTTCGAGCGTGGACGACCCTACGGGACGAGCAAAGCTGTAGTTCAGGTCACTCCGCCTTGACTGACGGACAGGTCTCGGGGCGAACAACTGAATCCAGTCGCTCGTCTTCATTTCCTCGTAGCAGCGGCCGAGAACCTTATTCGCAGCTGGAGTATCACCATTGACAGGCGGTGTGTTGCCCGTCGTTTGCTCAGTTACTTGAGCCATCTTCACCGGAGACGAATCTTCGGCTTCTTCATCATAGTCGTCATAGGCTGGCTCGGGGCCAGCAGCTTCGTTCATTTCATCCGCGAGACTTCGTGACAGCGGACGCGTTCCACTACTGCGTCCCGCCGACAAAATTGCACCTTCTGGGTTATCCGGCGTTGCACACATAGGGTCGTCAGCCTTCTCTTCCAGGTTATCACCGTACACGGTGTTCATGATTTCGTCCATGGCGTCGGATCCGTCCACCGACACATCGAAGCTGACGGAGCGCTCGTCAATCGAGTCTAGGCGCGGGGTGATCAGGTCCGCGTCCAGGTCCTCGTCTTGCGATCCGCCGGTTTTCATCTGTGTTGCTGGTACCGCTGAATCTTTCGCCATAGCTGTTTCTTCTTCTTTCTTCTTCTTCTTCGTGTTTGCTCGTGAAGGTCAGCTAACCTGCAGAAGCACAGAAGGTCACCACCAATCCCAGGTCGCGACACCAGTTGTCGTGTAGGAACACGCCAGAAATGTATATAGCACACTTCCACACCAACAACACCTACTGAGTTCCGATAACTCAGTCAGGCTTTAATGTGGGTATTGAACCTGAAGGCCCAGGAACTACCCTACCAGGTTGGGCTTTCCTCTGTGTACCGTGTGTCCTGCTAAGTAAGCCACCGATGACTCCACACTACTAGCCACGAGCAAAGGCTAGAGTGCTCCCCCCCCCCCCCCTCTCTCAAATATATCCCGCGGTCCCTATAAAGATAGGGTACCGGACGTGTTTCAGACCTGACACGGGGCTGTCGGAGTTATACTCCAAACGGTAAGTAATATCTGGATAGCGCACAAGCTTATCCAACACACAGCGATGACTCGCTATCAAATAAGCGGCCAATTCTACTCTCTTATCTCTTGACCCTGCCGGGATGAACACTAAGCTACCACCAGTTGGAGTGCTCACCGACGGTCATATTCAGGCTACCGTAACTATCCCGCCACTACCGCGTACTTATCGATAGTCGGACGTGCCCTTATGTGGTTGAGAGTAAATGCTGTTCTGTAGGCTGCAGAGTCGCTCGCACACACTGATTGGCCACTCAGCTTGCCTGAAATGCTGTTACCGACGACTCGTCAGCAACTTGAAGCTCCGCCGAACACGTGAGAACGAGAATTCCGCGGGCTTCCAGCCCCGCGGCTTTAACCCTGGCGTCACACGGCTCGTCGCGTCTCAGCTCCTGTCCCGTGGCTTCCGGCTGGAATACCACGTTGCTTCGTCACTAGGCTGAGTTTCGACCAATCGTCGCGAGTTGTCGGCACTACCGTAACTTGACCCAATGATGTCCGTCGAATCTCGTACTAACGGGGTCATCATCTTTGAAGGGGTTGGATACGCCAGTTGGCTCTCAGTGCGTTGCGTGTCAACTCAAAGCCAAACGCTACACCACAGAGCACTGGAACAGCCGGAAACTGCTTACGCTTGAGCTGGAACGGGAGATTCTTGTCATCGTCCTCACTATCGAAGATGATCCGAGGAATGAACACCTTCTTACCCTTTAACGGCCCGGACATTATGCTGGCCTCGTCGCTCCTCTCGCTCAGTGACACCACCCAAAGTCGCGCCCCGTTGCAAAACCTGCGTCACTGATCAGGTTTCGAATGATGGTGATAGGTGTACCAACCCTTAGGGCGATCCTGTGTGGTGGGATACCAGAGAAGTTAAGAACTCCTGCTCAAACATATTTGCGTCCGCGATCCCTTCGAGGCTGTCCACAGAGAGATATTTCTTCGTTTCACCCGACAGTCGTTCCGCAACCATGTCGTTGATACGCCGACCACTTGCATTTGTGGGAGCTAGTATGGCCCGCTCGACGAAGTATTCATCAGACAAGTTATCGGCATCAACGCCAGGGTACACCGCATCTATGGGTGCGTTCACGTTGCGGGTTCGTCGGTCTTCTTCAACTTCGTTCAAGTATCTCTCGTGCTGGTCATCCACAGAGGGGAGTAAAGTGGCATTTGGAATGTCCATGTCTTCTTCGTCAGAGGCAATTTCTTGTCCCCTCTCTCTGGAATAATGGACATGTCACTGGGAAGGCTTATGTCGTCGTCGCTAATCTCTGAACTGACGGAATAACGACCTTCTCCAATTTGAAGTAAGAATTCTGAGAACCGGCCTATTCTGCTGCGTTTGCCGCGTGTGGACACGCATGTTTTCAGTAAGACGCACTTGACGCAAATATTCCCACAGCGGAGATGACTTGAAGCAAGCTTCAATCGTCTCGGCACGCGTAACATCCTTTAAGACAGCTAAACACTGGCGGTGGTCGCCACTGATGTTGCCGAACGGTTCCAGCTCATTCGTCATGATATCCCGAAACGACCTGCCCATCGCCTCAGAGCAAGCTCAATTCATCATCGGTGCTTCGTCCCAGATGATCAAACTCGCGCTACAAACTAATTTAGCTTTCTGACTCTGCCATGAAAGGCTGCGTTTGAGGAGAATCCGGAACGTCGAATGCGCGGAATGACCTCCGGTTAACAGGGTATCTGCAATTCCGCTATATGCAACAGCGATGGCAACCTTATGTTGCACCCGAACGTGAGCGAGTATATGCCCGAGCAGAAATGACTTTCCTATCCCACCCGTTCGATCCAAAACGATAGCTCCTCCCTCCAACCGGTCTGACCATAGCTGCAATAACTTAGGCAAAAATATTTCTCTGGTTGTTATTCAACAACTGGTTCGCCTGCTCCGCAACATGCTCCAGTTCGTTCTGGGGGTACGCATCAATTTCTTGCTCGAAAACATCCGCTGATTCTGTACCCTGGCCGCCCTCTTAAACGGATATATCGTCGTTATCGGACAGCGGAGGAAGATCATAAGTTTCAAGCAGCTTTTTATTCGAAGTCAAGTAATCAGCCAAGTTCTTCAGCGCCTTGTACACCACCATGCGAAGGCGTACCCCCTCTTCGCAAGGTCCGAATCTCTTTCTTCAGTGCTTCGTACGTAATCCTGACATATTCTTCTTGAACTTGTCCCAGAGATCTTTGGCATTACCAGGCATCGAGTATATCAAAACGACCCCGAGTGTTGGCGTAGCTGGTACGGCATCTTGGCCTCGGCGGCATAGCGTAAACAGTGCGACGTTTTCCAAATATCCAAGCTCCAACGTGGCATGCGGATATGTAGGATGCTCCGTACCCTCAGCCGTTAGAAGATCCGCAAATGACTTAGGCGAGCGTCGGATTCACAAGAAAAGTCGCAAGTAGAACCGTTCCGGGTCTTTCGGAGTAACATGTACCATCCGTCCCTGGAAGCAACCCCTTTCTTGTACGGTTTCCACATCTTGTGCTGCGTCCACCTGTATTGTCGCGATACTTCCTTGTACAGTAGATTGACCGTAGCTTCTGGGTTACGGGCACACAGCTTGAAAACCTCCGTCAGCATTGTTCTGTTCGGTCGATTGGTCAAGTTGTGAAGATGGGGTGTCGTCGCTTGATCGCGATAAGCAACCAATGCTCATTCCTTCCCAGTGGATAGAAAGCTTCACCACATAGTGTGTTGATCCTTGTGTTGGATGTCGGAGCAAGCTACTACCGGAGAAATATACCCCCAGAAGAAACTGAAGAATTTCGTTCGCCCGAATCACTTCGCAATCAATCGTGATTGTCGTCATGTCCGAGCCCTTGAAGACGTACCGGTAGATGCACTTAATGGCCTTGTTCGTGGTACAAA
Organism: Phytophthora tentaculata; assembly: GCA_033557915.1. Classification (NCBI taxonomy): domain Eukaryota; phylum Oomycota; class Peronosporomycetes; order Peronosporales; family Peronosporaceae; genus Phytophthora; species Phytophthora tentaculata. Next base: position 5,068,423 of record JAUCEA010000007.1, on the reverse strand, counting down.
CCTCGACGTTGATGTGGTAGTTATACTTTTGCAACAGGAACGGGTTGTAGGGGACCGACCACCCATTGATTAATGGTCGCGTTATCTCGTACTTCCCTTTGTGGCACAAAATTCCTTCTGGACGTCGACCACGCTTGTATTTCGGGTATTTAGCGCGCACCTAGTCTTTCGAGCCTAACCGCCTATATAATTTTGTTCTATCTGAATCAGGCTTCGATTCAGATCAAGAAACGACAGTATGGCATGGAACCCAAGCAATGAAAAGGTTTCGTAAAAGCTGTAAAGAGAGCTTTGATTCTGAATACACTCAACTACCTATGTATGGACGTTAAAACTTCCCGCGAGGAACTAGAAGAGCGTATACAACGAGGCAGGCAAGTGAATGCTTCACCAGCGCAACTGGAACCGAAAAAGGAATGGCAACTCTGTAAACAAAGGCTTCGTAAAGCCGAGGTACGTTATCGTAAGGCGATCCAAGAGTTGGAGCAGCGCGACTTAGGCGAAGCCGCAGCAGCAACAGAGCCAGAACTGCCGCGCATATCTGGTCAGGCTGTGAACCGCGAGGAGAAGAGTGAGGATGATGACCCCGCGGAGCATCAGCGACAATTCGAGGAGGGAACGCACCGCGAAGAACCTGTTGGCAATACCTGCGGTTTTCATATTGGAGTGTCAGGACCGCAGCAGAAGATAGAGTTGCGGCTAAATGTGCTCGCGATGCAGAAAGAGCCCGATCCAGGAGCGCGGCTATGACGAGCTCACAAAAACAACGGCCACGAGCGAAAGACGCGGAGAGGAAACGAATGCGTAGAGCTAACAGATCCGATTCGCAGGTGGTCCGGGACCGTGGCCGAGATGCCGAAACGGCAAGGGTATGATGCGGAAGAATGCCCCTCGAAGACCTCGATGCTCTTCCAGAATATATTCGATACGATCAAGCTAACAACAGACCCCCAAGAATAGAGGCAGGGCGTCAAGATGGAAGGATACGTGATGCGGTGGGACACGAAGATCGCTGGGTTGGATGACAGATGAACAGCGCCAAGCAGAGAGCGACCGAGATGCTGCCGATCATAGAGCCCGAAGGGAAGTTATGAGGGAAGATCAACAGGAGCAACAAAAGGTAGTAGAGCGGTTTCGCAAGGGGCTCGGCAGCACAAGAAGGGTATCGCGCACCACGAAGATTTTGGTCCTTCCAGAGCGACCGGTACCGCTATTACTTCGCGCATTACACGGACGACAACCGAGACAACCAGCGGGTTTGTCGATATTACTACGCTTGAGAATTTCCAGATGAGACAGCCGGATGCTGATGTCGTACCAGACTGGTGTTAGTTCCCTCCTCGCGGGAAGCCCCGGATGCTCTTCTAGCACTATTCGAGAACCTGACTTTCATGCGGTCAATCTGAACTTGCAACAACGCATTCTCGTATACGTCCATGGGAGCTTTGCGGTCTCGACCACGCAATGTCGACGAGAGCGTGACAAGAGACAGCGTCTTCCGTTTACAGGGATCAGTGTGCCACCGCATGTGATCACTACTACCCTCTCCCTTCGGCCGCTCAATGTATATCCAGGTGTATTATAACGACCCTGACATGATCGCCCGCGTGAGAAGCCGTATGAACATGACTCAAGGCTCGATCACACAATTGCTGAGACGATTGACCGAATTATGGTGGCGCACAACCCCTACGCACAGAAGTTTATCAACGCGCGTAACCTTTTGATACAGCGCGATTGGGAGGCGCATGTAGTTTCCCAAATGAACCACGAACGACGTCGCACGGCAGGCGAAGACGTCAACGACGAGGGCTCAGCGTTAGACATTCGGAATTTCCTTCTTGAAGGGGGTCACTTTAGGCTTCGTTTGCATGTCACCCGGAACGCGAGACCAGGTACTCACAGCACCCCGACTGCTTCGGAAGTGGTGGCCGTTGTAATCGCCACAAACGTGGATGAGCACAGGGACATTATCCTACACGACAGGGGGAAGTTTGGAGTAATTTTCGCGACGAGTGTTACGTATGACCCGCTGCAGTACCCTCTCCTCTCTCCTCACGGGGAGAATTGGTGAACGTACGACATCTCATACGTTGGGAGTCCCGATCGCCACGGTGACCCATTAACGATGTCGCTTCGGAAGTTTGAGGCGTATCTACTTATGATCGGACGAGCAGTAATTCGCTCGTAAAAACCTCTTGATTTTTTAAACCTTATTTTTTGAGAGTTTTACCTTAAAGAGATTGACTGGATAACCGGACTGAGAAAAAGGGGATGAAATATAGTGCAAATCAAAACGGAGAAGACCAACGGAGGTGAGCGGATGCGAGGTCGCGTAGCCGCAGCAAACCCGCGCGGTATTTGCGGAGGCGCGCTCAGCGCCGAGCTCCACAGCGTACCGAGCATTGCACTCTCCAGGTGAGAGAATCTTTTTATCGCAGGAGCGTAGCGACTGCATTTGCGACGCGCAGCGGAACAAATCCTAAAGATGAAAGTGATATCCATCCTCTCTATCGTAAGATTGTGGACGTTATCTTGAATTTAGTAAAGACGTAGATTCTCTAGTCGGGCACAGCATCAAGTGCCTACCTTAAAAGCCCAATTCTATTTGCAAACAAAAAAAGAAATGTCCGACCAAATCTAGACTTCTGATTGGATGGAAACAATCACTTACAACAGTATTCTATTGAGACAATTCCGACAAAAATTTAAATTCGATTAGTAGAAAATTCTATAATGTGCAAAAATTAGCCTCGATGGCGGACGATTTGTATACTGTAATCTGATACAACAAACTGAAAAATCAAACTGTCATTTCCCCGACACATCATATGGGGGGGTATCTTATGATTATGATTTATTAGTGCAGTTACGTGCAAGATTCGTACACTAAGTGTTTATGATACATGTACAGAATACCGTAGCACGGAACAACACATCGACCAAGGGCGTCCTGTTTTCCGTACTAAAGCATAACTAGACCCTCTAAAAGAAGCACTGTGTAGCTGTATCAAGAGCCAGCTCATGCCATGTTCGATTTAAAAAAAAACGATTATGTGCCACAATTAGAGCATTTTTTATAAATTGAAACGCAATAGATATGTAATACCTAGTGACAGACAGGAGCTCAAGGGTCGGTAATTTTGACTTGATAAACGTAAGAAGCTTGGATGCCTAATTAGAATTTGATCCACAACTTCCATTTGAATCGATTTGGGTCGTAGTATGTTGTCCTGTACGGATGAAGTATTCATTGTCCAAATTCCCTTTTATTTTGAGCGGCCCAGATCGTTCTTCAGTGGATTATTATATATGCCCATAACAGAGTTTCAATAAAAAACGCTAGAGGAAATTTTAAGTAGAATTCATAATACATGTAGCTACTCGCTGAGAGTATTAATACCAGTGATACCGTAACGTGAAGCCTCATAATATGAGTCCGGGGATAGCCGGAAAAAAAGATGTGTTGGACTCGATGTTTACTAGCACTGTAAACAAGGTCAATACTGGGAATACCTCATAATGAGGGCTGGACAGCCCCCAACGAATTAATTCATGGTACTTGCGTGAGCGTAACCTCAGTCAACATTCGTACTACATTCAGCGCGTTCAATACAGTACGTCAGTCACTGACGGTTGGCAGTACAGAAAGAAAGTACAGTGAGTCAGTCGAGTATGTTAGTACAGTAAGTTAGTACAGTAAGTCAGTACAGTGAGTCAGTAGAGTAAGAAAGTACAGTGAGTCAGTACAGTAAGCAAGTACAGTTAGTCAGTACAGTACAGTACATGTATATCAGTGTAGAGGCAGGATACATGTACTGATGGTTCGAGATAAAGAGTAAAAAAAAGCGGACACGCTCAAGAGCATCTATATGACGATGATCTTGCAATGTATTGATATTGAGAGCAAGCGCAGGATTTCCAGGCATGTGTGTACAGCTCCCGAGCAAGCGCAGGATTTCCATCCAGCTACGATCGAAATCCTGCGATTGCTCGGAGCTGCATACATTACGCCTTCCAGCTGTAACGGAAATCCCGCGGTTGTTTGGAGCTGCATGCATGACTGCATTTTACAGTGAGTCAGTACAGTTAGCCAGTACCAATAAGGCAGTAGTAAAATAAGCCACGACTTCAAAACTAGCTCAAGAGCCGCGACGAGTCGTCGTGTTTGGGAGGAGCCCTACAGGGTGTGAAGAAACACAAAGAGCAGCAAGAGGCTGATAACTTCTCAGTTTTACTGAATTTGACTATGCGACCTTCTATTCGAAGCGGTTCGAACGTCAAGCAGAGCAGGGCGCCCCTCTTGCAGAGCGATCGCGCTAGCATGGAGGGCAAACATCCTCCGGGGATGCCGATAAAGCCATGCGATAGTCGATCTGACGACATCAAGTGACGAGAACTCTGAGGACGAGCAGAGCAACGCGGAAGCAAGATCTCGTCTGACTTCAAAAAGAAAAACCAAGGAAAAATGGATGAGGTTATCGACTTGACGGCACTAAGTGACACGAACCAAGAAGATAAGTGAAGCAATGGAGACGATGATCGCCACGTGTCCACGAAAAGAAAAAGTCAAGAAAAAAACAAGGATGCGGTTGACCTGACGAAGACCAATGTAGGATTCATGGGATAACCGAAGCAGTGAAGATGAAGCGCGACAAGGATCTTCGAGGGCAAATCAGATGATAAAAGATGATGTATCTATGTCAGGAGGCTCAGAACCACCACAATTCGATGACCTAACAGTGGAACCCCTCTCGTTCATAGAGATGTTTGAGTTCCTACGCTGCGAGCTTCGAGGGCTAACTCTAGAACAAGCCTTGGAAGTGGAAGGTGCTCAGGAATTTTAACAAGCCCTTTTCAAAGAAGTGTTCAACGCGCGGCCTGCAGAACCTCTTCCACCAGAAAGGAGTCATTGTCCGGAGTTAAAGGAAGCGGAGATGAATAAAATGGCCGAACTGTTCTTGACAGATATTCAAGATGGAAAAGCCAATGCACGCAAATGGCGGGCACGTCTTTACAGTCTTACGCGGTCCATCTATAAATCTCGTAAGACACTTCTGGAAGTACTAGAGATAACTGAACAAGCATCGCGGGCCAAGCCAAAGCAATCGGTTAACCCGTGGACGCAGCGGTTGCCCCATATGACAACGGTAGCGGAAGTCGACGAGATGAACGGACAAGCATCACCATCTTCATTCCGATTTCTTGCTAGCAGTTATACGTCTGAAGAAATTTCAGCCTTGCGCAAGGTCTGTGAAATTCGATATGGATTTCCAAGCTGCCTTCGCAAGCCAACTGAGCAAGAATGGACTATAGTAAAAGGAATCATGGAAGGAACCATACTTTGTATGGCGAAGCTACCTGATTTCTTGAAACGTGTATGCACAAACGCCGCTCTTCAGTTGATACAGAACACAATCAAGGCCCAGGTTGAAGGCGACCTTATGCTCCAACTTACCCCGGAGTTTCGAGTGTACCCTGAGTTCCAATCTCGACGCAGGCTCACTAATGAATTTTTCATGGGGATCCGTAATAGCGAGAATGATCCGGCCAAAGTTGCACAAATGATGCAAGAAGCCAAGCAAATATGCTACGATCAAGGCCGTCATATAGTGCACATTATCTGCTGGACGAGGGAGATGGCAGCAAAATGGAGTAAAGAGTTGAACTCACTGACATTTCGAAACAGACGCTTCCCTTCGAAAATGCGCATGAGGATGATCCTGATCTACCAACTGACAACTCACAACGAGCAGCTCAAATATGGGGAGGCAAATTGGGGCATATGGTATTCGTAATGAGCAGCCGCAAGACCGCTACCATGTGCATCTTCTTAACATCTCGAGATTTCTCGATGAGGTAGCGATAGATGAGTACATAAAGCAGTACTTTACGGGGACTTACACTACGTGGCAGGAACCAAGTGATAGTAATCAGGCGTTGCAGACAGACACGTGGGAAATTTTCTTCCGTAGTCCTCATTGCCCGCAATTCCTCGAGGGAAAACGGTTCATCAATTGGGCAGGCACAATAATCCTTATTTACCATGTAAGTAAGAACCGTGCTTACCCATGCTTCTCATGTGGAGGCAATGGCCACTTACGTACTGCATGCACGGTGTCGGACGTGTATTGGCGAACACACTATAGTAATGAAGTGACAGCCGCGGAAATTAGTGCATTACCCCGCCAAGTCTCAACAGTAGCGAGCCTGGGTGAGCTAGCCACCTACTGGGTTAATGAAACAGAAGAAACTATCCAAGCGCAACAACAGCCGACGACTCGCCCAGAACCAACGAAGACATTGCTTAAACGAGAGGAAACAATGTATCCGGAGTCATTGTCAACCTCGACGAAAGAAAACAAAGGAACTACCTTAGAACCGGGCTGGAAAACGGCGGGGAAAGGCAAACTTTCCACTCAGAAGGCAGTCCGAGGGAAAACGAAGCCCAATCCTACGCGGGTTAATAGCCCACAAGACGCGAACGAAGAAACTGAGCGACAGAAAGAGAAGCAGAGTATTGCCCAGGCAACAAATCCAACTCAGACGGATCGACCGGAAGGGGATATGTCTATCTCGGAAGCTGTTAAACGGAAACTGCAAGAACAAACGCCTGCAATGGAGAAGCAACGCAGAATTATTGAAAAACAGATTCGATTGAAGTGTAATAATCTGGATCTCTCGAGCATAACTGCACGCTGCACAGTCAAACTTGACAATCTTCTCAATTGGTCAGGAACGGAAATCCTTCAGCAGTGCGGACTAAAGGAAGTCCAAACACCGGCAACTGGAAATTGCCAGTATTATGCTATTACAATGGCATTGTTGCAGAGAGTGTTCGACTCAGCGGATAGCAAGAAGGCAATTGAAAATCTGACGAGTAAATTGAAGAAAGGTATAGTAGCAGCCACGAATCACTTCTTTGAGCAAGAATTTCCTCATGGAATCAGAGAAGCAATTCTCCGCACGCTCGATTGTCCCAAGCAGCCACTTACGCAAAACCAGTCGGAAAAGGCTTTGAAAATGCACATACAAGCGATTGGGCAGTCATGTCCCAAGCGTGAAGATTGTATTGATCATTGCTACTGGGGAACGGAAACCACGCTGCGCATGCTATCAAAGATTCTAAACCGAAAAATTTATGTGGTGGTAGCGCCGAACGGCCTTGAAAGGGCTAGCTACCAGATTTTCTATCCAGCAGAACGAAAGGTAAATGCAGAAGCGTATCTGACTAGCATAGAAAAAAAGATCAGTATTGGTAAACCGACGGGGTGGATTCAAGATATCCAACATGAGCTCAAGAAGTCCACTGATCTCAAAGGGTCCAATTATCGTCCAGTTCCAAAATGAGCACTACAGTTGACTAAATCAATGAAATACAAGAACAATGGAAACGCACTTGGCAACTGAAGCACACTAATGAACCCCTCAGCTATTGGCAGACTACGACAACTAAATTTGCAGGAATGGGGATTCTGCTATCACCAAGTGTAAGGGAGAGAGTGAAGCCATGGAAAGCAGCTTCTTGGACATCGAGAGGGATGGCAATCGAGCTGGACGACTGGCTCATCCTAAATGTGTATGCACCCGCGCACAAGGAAGAACAACCACAATTCTTTCGAGATCTTGAGCCTTGGCTTAAGCAACATAACTCAACAATTATAGGCGGGGATTTTAACTGCGTTTTATGACCGCGCCGAGACAGGGTAACTAACCGACAACCTAACACAGCAGTGTGCGAGAGCATACTACTACGATCACTAGTGGACAAGTACGACCTAACAGGCGCAGTAGACATACATCACGAATTTAGAAGGAGAAGACGAAGTGATCGAACCACTGCAATTCTATACGAGATGGAGGGGTGATGGGGCAAGTAGGTTAGATCGCTTCTACGTACCGTTTCAGGCCGTCCAAGCCGTGAAGGTTATTGATCCTGCACACGACTCGGACCATCAAGAAGTCAGGTTGGAAATATCGACGGGTAAACAAAGGAAGCTACGATCAGAGATGATACCTTATTACCCCATTAAAAGTTGAAGACCACAAAGAGTACGATATGATTGAACAAGGTCGTCAACCTCTTTTGGAAGAATATGATCAATTGGATCAACCGGTATCTCGATTTGACAAACTGATCACTCAAATTCTGCCTTTACTGGTCAAAGTAAAAGAGACAGATCGGCAACAATCGAATCGCTATTACAAGAAATTAAGAGCTGAAACCCAACAACTAAGAGAATCTCGAAAAGCCATTCTAAATGACAATGCTCAAGTTGCAAGAGCTAGTGCTGCCCGTTCGTTCAGTAACAGACTACGAAACAATCCAGAACAAATTCGCCTCGTATTCAAACGTAACAGTGAATAGCAGCGGGATCAAACTATTTCGAACATTGAAGCATCACCAGGATACGAATACGCGGACGAATACCTGATCGAAGAGCGTATGGCTTCAGAATGGAGTCATGTGTTTGGAGCATCTCATGCTGATAGCCATCAGGCTAATACGCAGAAAGGAGAAAAATTTCTACAGATACCTAATAGCCAACAACTCTCGCCGAAGGAAGCAGCAGAGATGATGAAACCCTTACAGAAGACGAAACCTGGACATCTAAAGTGCCATAAACGAGGCACAACAGGTCTGCCTCATGCATTTTACAAGGACTTTGTAGCACTCTTAGTCCCAACCTTGACGAAACTATTCAATGGCATTTTGGGGGGAGCGGGTGTGCCACAATCCTTTCTGGCAGCCACGGTGATCCCGCTTCGCCGGACGCAATGGACTACCGCCCTATTGCATTGTTCAATACAGCATACAAGTTGTTCGCTCGAATAATCGCGGAATGCCTTCACGAAGTCTTACCAAAGCTGATAAGCGGCTCTCAACAGGGGTTTGTACGTGGGAGAAGTATTGACAAAACTGTAATGATCTTGAGAAGCATTTTGGGCATGAGTTCCAATGATAAAGAGAAGGAATGGAATGATCCAGCGGCAGTACTCTGTCTGGATCTACGAAAAGCGTACGATACGCTGGATCGCAAAATTCTACAAGCAGCTCTTAGTGCATACGGATTTTCGGATAGTTTTCTGAAACTGATCAGAATTCATCACGAAGGAACAACAGCACAATTTCTTGTAAATGGTAAACTATCTTCCGCATGGAGAATAATATCAGGGATTCGACAGGGATGCCCGTTAGCACCGCTAGTATTCATCCTAGCGGTAGATACGCTGGGTCAAACAATTAATCGGCATCCGAGGATACGTGGGATAGCGGTAGCAGGGAATGCTCATATTCGACATAAATTCTCGGCTTTTGTGGATGATAGCACAGTGTTTCTCTGTACCCTCAAGGAACTAGACAAAGTAAAATGAATTCTGGATGACGTCGGAAGAGTGTCGGGGCTGAAAGTCCAACAGCAAAAGAGTATACTGATTGGCCTCAACACTAATAAACCGCCAGGGAAGTGGAATGGCTTCCCCGTCTTACACCCTAAAACGACAACTAGACAGCTCGGTTACTGGGTGGGAAACGCAACAGCGGCGATAGAGAACTGGGAAATACGAATTGAAAAATTACAACGGCGACAGAGAATAGCGACGACTATCAGCAACTCGGTTGCTCAGAGGATTTTGCTGTTCAATGTGGTGGCACTTCCGTCGATCTTGTATACAGCAAAGCAGTTCGTACCACCAGAAACTATTTTACGTAGACTGGAAACCTACAAAAACAATTTGTTTGGCATGGATTAGGCTAACGATTTGAATTCACTTTCGGATTTTCTACTAACTACACAAGTCAACTGGTCTTCACCCACGGCAACTTTTCCTGCGGATTCTGAAAGTGCAACAGTCGGTTGAGAAGAATTGAGCGAGGCGAAGACACTAGTACAGCCAGATGAGGTGGTACATTGGGCAGACAAAAACATCTGCCAGGTTTTCGATTGCCCATGAAAGCCACCCGATAGTCACCAAGTACATCATCTTGATATTCCTCATTTGTACGAGATCGCCGTATGGGAAATCCTCTGCATAGTCCCCCAGTATCACCGACGATGCGTTTGCCCAATCCGATGAGCAGCAAAGAGGTATTGGAGCGCTGTGGACACGCCTCGGTCTCAATATCGGAGAACAAGTGGTAGTCGACGTTCAGCCCCTCACTTCCGTTTATGTCGAGGCATATTGCAGCGGCATAGACAACGGGTTGGATTGAAGGTGTCCACGCCAAAATATACTCGTGGGAAACACCCCTCTGAGTTGCAGCCGTTCGGGTAGCTGACAGTTGGATCAACATCGTCGTCTTCAAGCGGTAACGTCGGTATATCCAGCGTCAGAGCATTGAACTTGACCGAATCGCTCAGTGTGAAACTATTGTACGTCGTCTACGGAAATATTGGACGAGTTGACCAGCATTTCCCGTAGTAGTCGAGTAGAAGTCCTGACAAATTCGGTCTCAGATACTCCGAGCAGTGGGGCAGCTGGGTATCTTGGATCTTGGCCGGCGACTCCGGAATATGTCACATCCATTGCAGCTCGAAACGTGCCGTAACCAATCGGAGGCACACTCCATACTGTCTCCAACAGCTCAGGTAGCAGTTGTGTTGCTGCTAGGACCAGATATGTGGCGTCACTCATCGGAAGCGTCGAATCACCCGGCAGTGCCGGGTGATTCGATGCCGGGCCAGCAGATCCAGCATCGAGTCGCGATCTAATGAAATTTTCAGCTCCTGATCGGGGACAACCACTGTTCCAAGCGTCTCGAGGTGCCATTCTTGCGCCTTGAAGCCAAACGAGAGCAACGGGGGACTGATCTGCCAGTTCATTCCATCTTGAAACTCCTCGCACGTTGTCTGCACATTTTCGTACGAAATGAGCTTCGTGCGGAGAATAGTGTTATGCACGGAGTTGCCTGCGCTGTCCTCACTGAAAGACATGTGGTGATCAATGAGCCATTGTCAACTTTAATACTGGCTGGTTGTTGGTTGTGCTCGAACTCGCGGCCAGGTCCTCACGCGTGATTAGGACAATTGTATCCCTGGTAATCATCTGAACATTGAGAGAACTGAGACCGCTCGACAGTAAAAACACCAGAGCCCAGCTGCCATGGCGCTCGTAGACCGAAATACCATGTCTTTGACACCGCGGTGAAGCATCCAGTCACTTGCAAAGCATATGCAAGCCACAGCGATGCACACTGAGACGAGGAGCTCGATGGAGAACAGCACGGGTGACACCAAAGTACCACTTACAGTATTGTAGTTGTCCAGCATCTTCCTCCTTTCCGCGTCCGTCTTGTTGCCGGAGAAGAACGTGCCGAGGTGCTGCTGACAGCGTGGGACAACGATTTAGGGGGGAGGGGGGCTGTCGATTATCGACTCATGTTGAAGGTGCTGGTACCCTGCTTGGGAGAAGGTCTCGGCGTCGACGTCTTGACGCGTTCTTCGCCACTCCGTCGCTTGAATGTTTGAACTCCTGTCCGAGTGGTGGAATCACTCGATTCGAGGCTCTAACGAGAAGATGCAACCAACTTACGGACGCAACTGTGAGCTTCTTGAGGCAAGGCTTGCCTTACGGTGGGCAGTGGAAGTTACTGTTGAAGACGCCACATTTATTCAGAAGTTCTGAACAGAAGCTGAACAGAAGTTCTGAAAAAATGTGGCGTCTTCAACAGCAGTATGAAGCCTTCCAGCAATAATTGCTTAAGCCAGCAATAATTGCTACTTCATGTATTTCCGGTGGCTATAGCCAATATCGGGCCCAAAATTTAGACCAAATCAAAGTCAAACTTTAACTTGTATGCATTTTACAAAATGCACGGTAAATGCTTATTTAACGTTACATACATGTATTAATACAAGTAATTTATTTTAGTCACTACACTGTAAAATGATGAAAGATTTATAATCAATAATACTTCCCTTATAAAGTACTTTAACTGTCAGTTACGGTATATACAAACGGCGTTACGACATTCCTCGCCCAAGAGGCGCAGAAACTACTTGTGTTGATCCTCGCATGGCTGCGCGTGGTCTTCCGTCCGCTGCGGCGGTGCTGCCGTCTCCCGTCGCGATGAATCCGTCGCTCGGTCCTCAGAGTCGTGGCAGCAACTGCGAGGCCGAGTCTCTCAGCTCGTCCTCTTGTTCCTCGGCGTCTTCTGCAGCATCACAGTCGGTCAATGGCAAGTACTACAACCCCGTAGTGATGGATATTATCCGCGAAGACTGGATCCAACAGCAACTACAACTACGCCAAGCCTCATACACAGAATTCCGCCCCACACGCGTCGTCACAGGGACGTGGAATGTCAACGCCAAGAAGCCTCTAGGCCCGTCTGAGGCTTCTCATATCATCCGTTGGCTGCATCCTCCAACGACGGAGAGTCGACGAGAACCACCGGACATTGTAGCCTTAGGATTTCAGGAGATCGTGGACCTGAACGCTGTTAATGTCGTGGTCAATAGCACGCTGACGGTGCAACGTAGCTTGGCGTGGGAAGAAGCCATGCTTTCGGCACTAAATCGCCATGTCGGGGTCTCTTCTGCGTCGGCTGGGGCTTCCGAGACTCCAGTACAGTATAGAGTGGTGTTGGAGAAGCATTTAGTGGGGATTTTACTGCTCGTGTTCGTAAGAACAGCCCATTGGGACCATGTCAAGGAGATCAAAGGAGCTACCGCCGGTGTGGGGATTATGGGCGTCATGGGCAACAAAGGAGGAGCTGCTGTGAGGCTTAAATTCTATAGCAGCACACTCTGCTTTGTGTGCGCTCACTTGGCAGCACACAGAGAAAATGTGGCTGGGAGGAATGCTGACTATCTCAATATTCTGAGTAAGATCCAGTTCGAGGAGAGTGCTGAGGATGGAACTGCTGCTCCAGTACAAGATCTGAGGTGCGTTGTCTGCTATTTGGTAAATGATCTTGTTGCAGTGAGTTCTAATGGAATTTGATGAGCGTTTAGTGGCAGCTTTTGGAGCGGTGAACCGTCAATTCTTAATCACGACTTCGTATTCTGGATCGGCGACTTAAACTATCGTATCCTGGATACCTTGACAACCGAAGAAGTGTTCCGTCTTGCAGAAAGCGGTCAATCGCTGAATGAGCTGCAGCAACATGATCAATTAACGAACGAGAGACGAGCTGGGAGGGTGTTGAGGGGCTTTGAAGAAGGTCCGCTTGCATTTCCTCCAACGTACAAGTTCCAGGCTGGCACGTCAGAGTATGAAAAGCGTCCGGAAAAGAAACTACGTGCGCCGGCTTGGTGCGATCGTGTGTTATGGAGAGCGAAGAACCCAACAGACGTGAAGCTTCGCTGCTATTCCTCAGTTCCAGCGTTGGATCTGTCCGATCACAAGCCAGTCCACGCGCTGTTTGATATCCAGGTGAAGGACCAAGTCGAGTCGAAGAAAAACGACGTCATACGTGAAATCATGATGCAGCTGGACAAATGGGAGAACGAGAATATGCCTAAGGTTCGGCTACTCCAGGAGGACAGTAGTACAGCCAGCAGTGGCGTTTTCTCTTTCTCGCAGCTCAAGTACGGCGTGGAGCAGAAGAAAAAGGTGGTTATCGAGAACACAGGCCTCGTTGTGGCGCACTTCCGGTTCATTCCCAAGCTGGAAGACGTCGCGATTTGCAAGTCGTGGCTGAATGTAGCGCCCATGTTTGGTATGATCCCACCTCGAGAGAAGATGGAGATCTCCATCACAGCCCTCGTTGACGTCAATGTGGCTCACGGTCTCACTAGTGGAGAGGAAACTCTGGACGATACGATGATCTTACGCGTTGAGAACGGACGCGATTACTTTCTAGTGGTCTCTGGGCAGTACGCTAACTCGTGTTTCGGCAGTTCTCTGGAGCAGCTAGTGTCTTGTTCGGAGCCTATCAGACAAGCGAAGTTCACGGCAGCTCGCTTTCCTGCTGCCTCGGTCTTTAGCGTTTGGGTTGGCGGTGCGACGGGCGTTGACGCTAAGACACTGATTTCGCCGCAGTCTTCAAACGGACCGCCGAGTTCTACGACACCGAGTGATTCACAGAAAGTACCGAAGGAGCTTTGGCGCATGGTGAATGACATCTACGAGAACTACATGGACGAGAAGAATTTGTTTGTGGAAGCGGGGAGTAAAGCGGAGATCGTGCAGCTTCGAGAAGCTCTGGACACAGGCTCCCCGTTCCCGCAACACAGCGGCTACTCCACAGCAGAGCTGCTTGTTCGCTGGCTTCAAGCTTTACGACAAAGCGTGGTGCCGGACGAAGCATTGGCCGCCGCCGTGGCAAGTACGAATGGCAACATGGCGCAAGGATGTCGAGCGTTGCTGGATGGGTTGCCTTCAGTGCGATACAACGTGGTGGTCTACTTGGTGGCGTTCTTACGAGAAGTGATCAAGCACAGCGGAACAAATAAACTGTCGCCTGAGAAGCTGGCGTTCGTGTTCGGTCGGTGTCTCGTGTCGCCGTGTAGACGGAACATCGGCAAAGACTCGAACGTTGGGCGTGTTTTGGCGCTAGACGAGCACAAACCGCCGACTTCCCACTCGTCGTCCGCGTCGACAGTGTCCAGTGTGGGCTCCAACCAGCCGAGTATCCTTGTGCCTCCAAAGAGCGGACCACCCGAAGAGCGACTACGTCGGGACGCTCACGAGTTCGAAGTCGCACTAGCCAACGCAGCGCAGCGAGCGGAAAAAATGGAGAAGTTCCTTCTTCACTTCCTGTCCGTGCCAATGCCATGACAGAGAAACAATCGCAGGTTTGCCCAGTTATTCTCTTCAACGGATGACGGGCAATAAATCCTGCAGACGACACAAAGCTCGAGTTGTATCAATAGCCTCCCTTCGCTTATATATCGAACTCGCTGTTTCATTAACGCATAGGCCAAGTGTCCACTTCGATCGTGACTTACCGTGTGTGTTACCTTTCTTCTTATAGGACGCTGATGGTGAACAGTGTGATGGCTCCGCCGTCAAAGAGAGGAAGCACCTGGTTGCGCAGGAAGATGACGCCCCACGTGAACGTGGTAAACCACAGGTGCGTGAACTGGTTGATCTGGTACTTCCTGATCACGATCGGGTGGGGCACAGGCAGCAGACCAACCATCGTGGTCGTGCGCAGGAAGTAGAGCATCGCATCTTCATCCAGACTCCCTCCAGCCTTCTGACAGGCTTCTTCTAGCTGAGGGATCAGGTACTGGAGCAAGCGAAGACTCGTGGCCAAGGGGAGTTTCTTCTTCCAGGCAGAGAGCCACTCGACGGTAGGGACGAACTCGTGGGCTTCCTCCGCTGCCTCCTCTGCTGCTTCGCCTTCTTTCTTGGCGGGTTTCTTGCTTTCAGTTGGCGCGCGAATAGGTGGGAGTTGCAGGTCATTGAGCTGATAGAAGACGTTCTTGTTCTGGATCATGGCGTACACGACCTGCTGGTTGCCTTCGTACTGGTACTGGATGATGTTGTCGAAGGCCTCAAGCAGGAAGAAGACGAGGTGGTGGTTGGCTTCGTTGTCGAAAAGGTATCTCGGCTGGGCGAACAGCTTGAACAACCGCAGTAGACGGACAGCTGACACCATGTTGAGCTTCTTACAGTACGGTGAGATGTTGCAGATGATGGTCAGGAAGCAGTTGTACACCGAGTTGAGCTTCTCGTAGCCACTGACGATGATCTTGTGCAAGCAAACAATCAGCAGATCTGCGTGGTTCCCCGAGAACGGAGGCAGGTCCAGAGGCAGATGGTTGTTGAACGGTTTGTTGAGGTTGACACCAAAGTCACGTTCTCCACTCAATAGCAGCAGGATGAAAGTGCAAATGTGGATCATCCCCACCTTGGCCGGCTCCTGTCTGCCTTCGTACATCAAGAACAACAACGGCACCACCAGCTGGTTCACGTCCGCCTTCTTGAGCACATACTGCAAGAACTCCGAGTTCTCATCCAGCATCTTCCACAGCAGCACGAGCAGCTCCTGGTGGCACTTAATCTGCTTGATCGAGTTCGGCAGCAACGTGCTCATAGACTGGTGGTAGTTGTTCAATAGACGCGAGAGGCCTGAGAAGATCAACTGGAAATCTTCTGGTCGTTGCAATGCAGACAGTAAGGTACGGTACACGTTCGGCACACCGTCAAATACCGGGTTGGACGTGCGCGACGTGACGGACGATGATCGGCGCTTCGCTGCAGGCGTGGCGCTTCCCGGCTGCGGCTTGGAGGTCGCGGCCACGTTAGTTTCAGTCGTCTGGCCGAAGTCCAGCAGCACCAAAAGCACTTGGAGCGACAAGTCCACTAACAGCTCTCGATCGTCCGACACAATGGAGCCAGCGTAGGGCACACCCCACCCCACAGGGTCATAAGACACCACGATGTTCAGCAGCGAGTAGAACAGCGTCGGTCCAAAGGGACAGTCTGGAGCTGTAGCCACCTCCAGGAATCTATCCTTCCACTGACTGCAGGTCTCTGCGGTCTGATACAAAATACCGGAAAAGCACGTCAGCAGCAGCGCCAGTACCTCCTTCCTGTTCCTGTCGTAGTTGGAAGAGTTCACCACACTTGCGTCTGGATAACCCACACCCGAGTGCCATAACAGACTAGGGAACACTAATGATCCACTCCTCGTACTCTGACCGCTACGTGTGGCACTGCGTCGCTCCTCTCCGTACCCTTTGTACGCGTGGATGGAGACTGTGAACTCGGGTAGGAACAGCAGACCCATAATGGCGTGGATCATCTGCTTGGCTAGTGGTTCCGCTACGGTTGTTTCATCCTTTGTCTCGTCCTCTTCGTCGCCGGATTTCACGTCTTCCTCTCCTTCGACACTCCAGAAAAGCTCTTCGACGAACTCGTCACCGCCTTCTTCGAGTATAAAGGGCACTAGACGCGTCAGTACACGCACGCAGTTCAGCGCCTGCTGGTAATACTTTGGCACAGGCGTATCCACGATCTGTACGATCTGAGAGACTGCTTGTTTGAGCATCGTGGCCAGATTCTCGGGCTGCTGGTGACGCAACATGCGCACGTCGTCCGGCTGGATGAGCGTGAAGATCTCCTCGGCCACCGTCGGGATGCGCCACAGCTTGTCCCAGAACTCGAGGTTCTTGCTGCTGATCACCTCATTGTTGAGCTTGTACACGCTCTCGCGGAACTTGCTCTTGCTGTCGCTATTCCCCATGCTCGATACTCAGTGTGGCCCTTTATTGCTGAACTGACTGTGAACGACGTGTCAGGCTCTTTTGGAGAAAGTACCGTGAAGCTCCTCGTAAAATACGTTTTCTATATAATAGGATATGTCTGATTCTGAAGTAAACCTATGTTATATGCAAGGTTTATTGTATTTCAAAGTGTTTCTTCAAGCAACCCGTTACGTCATTTTCAAGCGCTAAAGTTCCCCCTTGCGCGCTAGTTCGTTGGCTGCAGCTTCCTGCTCCTTTCAGTTCCCCGTTCAACGTGCAACGTAGTGCGTCGCATTCTGCATATTCTTCTCTTTTTAAAGCAGTTTTAACCGATGTCTACTTGCTATGTGAAGAGATGGTGTTGATCCACGAGTTCCGCGTTCCGCTGCACATGAGTGTGGACGAATTCCAAGTGGCGCAGCTGTACATGGTGGTGAACGCCAGCGAACAGCTCACGGGAGATGGCGAGGGTGTGGAGATCCTGGTGAACGAGCCGTACGACAACACGGACGGCCACATGGGCGTGTCGAGCATTTCTGGCTGGACCATCCCGAGAAACAAGGGCCAGTACACCCGCAAGCACTACTACTGCAAATCCAAGAT
This sequence comes from Phytophthora tentaculata, assembly GCA_033557915.1. Taxonomy (NCBI): domain Eukaryota; phylum Oomycota; class Peronosporomycetes; order Peronosporales; family Peronosporaceae; genus Phytophthora; species Phytophthora tentaculata. Next base: position 5,050,679 of record JAUCEA010000007.1, on the reverse strand, counting down.
CCCCGGCTTCGTATCCGCCTTGTAAGTGCTGCTACACAAGCCACGGTGGCGATGCTCTTTGCTGACTTTTGTGTAATTGGATGTGTAGCTGCCCGGAGGACAGCATGGTGCTGATCGAGGAGGCGTGGAACGCGTACCCGCACTGTGTGACCGTCATCGTCAACGGTTACCTGGCCAAGCACAAGTTCTACATCTCGATCGAGTCCGTGCACAAGGCAGACCGCGGCGACTCAGAGAACGCGGTCGGTATGAGTAGCAACGAACTCAAACAGCGCAAGGTGGAAGTGTACGTTGGCTGCGGCAGTTGAGTAATATTGAAAGCGGGCTGATTAATTGGGGCATTGCGTTGCAGTTTGGACATTGCGGAGAAGATGCCCAAGCAGGAGCTCAAGGAAGACCGCGACCCGGCCACGGTTTGTAGTCTCAAAGTGATGGGTTTTCTTTATTGCGCGTAGTCATTGAAGATTTGTGTATTGTGTTATTTCCAGTTCAAGTCCGTTAAAACTTCGCGTGGACCGCTGGCTCGTGGGTGGATGAAGTCGGTTGACCCCATCATGACTTGCTACAAGGTTGTACGCATCAACTTCGATTACTGGGGCGTACAGGGAAAGGTATGAACAAGGACAGCTATGATTTTGTTTGGTGAAAGTATGTCTAACACGTTTCTGCGATATCTGGCTGCATTTTGAAGGCGGAGAAGATCATTCGTGACCAGCAGCGGCAGCTGTTCCACAATACTCTGCGCCAGGCGCAATGCCAAACGGATGAGTGGTACGGTCTCACAATGGAGGATATTCGGCGCCTAGAGGCTGAGGTGGTAGCAAAGCTTGAGGCCAAGCGTCTGACCAACTCGGCCAACACATAGAGATGAGGATGGAAGACAGCTATCAGATGTAGCAGTTTTGCTGTTTGGGATAGCGCTCTCGTTAATACAGTACATGTGATGGATTTGCCGCTTCAATACCAGGCGCAATAAACGCCTTACAAACAAAAAATGTCAGAAGTTAATCCACTGGAACTAAGTATCGGAACACAATCGTAATAACGATATATCCGTCATTTTACTGGGATAGCAGTAGCTTGCGCTGCTGGGACTGCCCAAACAGATTAATTCGGCTGAAGCCGGTAGCTGAAGCCGGTAACCGGTATCGGTATGTGTGTGTGGCTGTCGCATGCCGGCATAAGTGCGATGCTGGAAAGGTTGATGTTTCATTATCTTTACATGGGCGATGCCGGAGCATAAGACGTGTTGAATTTTGCCGCGGCTATTGTCACCGATTTCTTGTCGATGGGCAATTCGGCAAAATCGGCATGGCATTCATAGATCACCTCAATAAATTCCTGTGTTGGTAAAAATGATTAAGGCACGTATGGCAATCATAAACTACTAATTTGGATTCGAATAGCTGTTAAACTATGTGACTAGATGCAGGAGACCCCGCTTCCCAACGTCAAGGCGCGCGCACTCGCCAAGGTTGTATAGCTCTAAGAGCACCATAATGCGACTGCGATGGAAGAGATCGCTCGGTCAACCAAGAGCAACGTGCTGAGCGAGGCGGGCGGGGCGCCAAGTTTAAGTACTTTGATGCAACAAGCGCAGTACCTAGCGACTTCCGTTAAAAAGGAATTATGTACGGGCTGAATGGATTGTAGTTAAATTGACTACCACAGGAACTTAAGGCTGGATAGAATTCTAACTAAAATAAACCCCGGCGAATTTTATTATATAACGGTAGCAACATCTTTTCAAAATCTCCTTGAGATCCCGGTTTCAATAGAGCGGTCACTAACGTTCATAGCGCCTTTTACCGGAATCCCGGGGACAGGACCCCCCCCCCCTCCCGAGGTCACAAGTCCTCAAAGCGTTTTTCAACAAAAAGAGTTGTCGTCGGCATGCTTAAATGAGGCCACAGAAAACAAAAAGAGACTAATCAGTATTTTAGAGTTTTCGAGATAATCGCCTTTAAACTGCATAAGTGAGTTGTGTGAAAAGACGTTTTAAGAAATTGTCTATATTTTAAGGAGGTGTATCACCTTACGACAATATCCCGACAAGGCTGTTTGAGAAGATGGAGTCGGCTAACGATCAGCAAGGGGGGCCAGAGGCATCCAGATGGCGAGACCCAAGTGCGCGGCGCCGATCCCCAAGCGCTTGGGGCGCCTGGTGTGACAAATGCGTTTGGGGAGCCGTGTTCTGGCCACAAAAGGCCTTCGCTCAAGACAAGCGACCACGGCCTCGTGCGTGAGGACTCAAATGCTAGCGAGAGTGACGGTAAAGATGGTTGCGATTGGTACAGCTTTCTGCCGTCATCGACTCTTCGCTTGCGCTCGCTACGGACACCTCTGAGCCCGACGAGTAATCACCGCCATCGGATCGCGACGATCCTGAGGATACTATCTACCGTACGTTGGACAAGTGCAAACTCTATTACGGTGCACCTACAACGTGGAAACAACATGTTCAAGAACTACAAACCAGCGCTGACGGAGCTATATTAGAGGTTGGATGGCATCCAACAGTTTCAGATTTTTAGCATGGATTCTGCATTGCCAGGTGTCGTATTCTGTCAGAAAGGTCCCAACACTGAGGTGGTTGCCAAGAATCTGTGCAGAAAAATTGATGGTGTCCTCACGTCAAAGGCGAAAGTGGCAGTCATGATGAACGAGTACGTGGAGGTGCTAGCTCCACCTACTCCAAACGCGGAAAAGATCTACCAGATGCACCACAGTATCCGCCCATACGTGCCGGAGGAGTTCAAGGATGATGCCATCTATGCTAAACCGAGTTCGCCACAGCGTGCAGATGCAAGGTCAGCCAAGCAAGCTTGCCGCGAGCATCGTGCTGCTATGGCCAACGCAGTACAAGCAAACCTAGCTCGCAGGGACTGGAGCAGTGATGCTGAGGGAGTAACAATCACGCTTAATGAGAGGGCGGCCGCAAAGAAGCGGAAGTCAGTGGTACTGGATGAACAGGAGGCCCGTTAGAAGTGTTGAGATCACTTTGATACCTATGTCCAACATGGGTTACAAATTAAAATGCTACCTATTGACAAATTCTTAATTTTTGAAAATATTATAAAACATACACCGGGATTTGAAAGTCAGGGCGACAACGTTCAGTTTTGAAACGGATAGACTCATCATTGGACAAAATAAAGTATAGCAATGGATTCCTCAGTCAATTTTGGACAAATTAGAATAATTATTTTTTTGCACATTTTCCCCATTTCGGAGACACTTTTTTCGTTGGGTCATTTCTCACGAACAACTATACCAAAACGTTTGTGCAATAGCTCAAAAGAAAGCCAAGACACGCCTCTTTCGATTGAAGTATGCTATAGTGGATTCGTACTTAGATTCATAAGTCACTTTTTGTTTTCCGTGGCCTCAAATTGGATTGCGCAGCATCTTCATATTTAACGGATAATACGGAATAATACGCCGTCTAATAATTTTATAATACGCGGTAAAATTGTGTTGGGGCGTTGTATTCGATGGCGCTCTATATCCAGCGACGGCAGCTTCGGTATCAATAATTTGCAGAGCAGGTTGTGGCTTGTTCAGACCCCAAATTATTAAGTCTCTTTTTCTGTTACCAGTCCTCAATCCAAATAGCGTATCAATCGCTTGGCGTAACGTAAATCTACGAGCGCGTTCAATTTGCGACCGCACGGCCTCGCAAACAGCTTCAGCACAACTCCGGTTTCGGACTCGCCTGCTATAGCCACAGCTCGAATTGCACAGCGTACTAAGCCTAAATTATACTGCCGTCTAAAATCTTGATATTGCTTTTGGTATAGCAACTTCTGCTCGGCTTCTCAAACAACTCTTGGTCGCTTTTCGTGAATCGATTGCACCTTGTTCAGCAAATCAGCTTTCACTTGGTCTCAGTATTTCTTTGAACTGCCCTTGATCGTTTAAGAAGCCGTGCGCTTAAATATTCTGTGAAGCCGCCATGACATCATCTTAAAAATAGAACCTCCGCTTCTGTGGTCCATCGGGCGCATGGCGTAACCTTCTATAAATTAAAAAAAAACGATAGACTGTTGTGAATGCGAAGGTGGTGGCGTCCCACCTCGTTCCGGACCAAGGTATGGCTTGGTGAAGTGTGTTTTGCAAATTCAAGAAATTAAAGGTACATACTGGGTTGGGCGTATTATTCGATGGTGTTCTATTATAATAATGCGTGGTCAAATGGGGCTCTCTAATGAGGGGGCGTTCTATTCGCTAGGGGAGCACTATTCGCTAAAATACGTTATGTCAGGTGTATAAATGTACCAACAAAAATTCGAAAACTATTTGAAGGTCATTAGCTTCGACACGGCAGATGCTGCGGCTGCGAAGCAGGCGCAGGAGATGCTTTGAGATGTTTTGGCACGTGAGTGTATCATATTATTCAAATGCTGTAAGTGTAAAATTAAATATAAAAAAAGGAATTAGGATGCATTAACATGCTTATCATAGCCAGCCTGTTCACGTTTCCTTAACAAATTTATAAATTAAAAATTTGCTTCACCACAGTCTGAGATAGCGAGTTCGAAAAGTGGGACTTCGTTGTTTCAAATATAGCGCGAGTATCTCCTTCCATCTGAAATTCAGAATTGTGTAGCTATCCCAGCCTACGCGTAGCCCTAGTTTTAAATTATATCCTAGCTCAAGATTTTGGAGCAACAAATGTCATATTTCTTGCTAACGACACCACCCACCCTACTTTTTACGGGTGACATCAGTTTGTCCAAAATTGCGGAACAACGCGCAACCTTCGTTATTCCACTGAAACTGAGTTACTCAAGTTCTCTATTAGAGAACTTGCAGAAACATTGGAAAACCCGAGGTACTTCGAGATAATTAATAAGACCTGGTGGTAACGTTAATAAGCTTATCCGAGTCAGATAACCCGACGCATTGACAGCGCTGGCTCTGCGTTTCTATTGTAACATAACTTTTTTTTAACCCAGTGGGATTCTTAACTTTAAAATGACCAATACGCTGGTTGAATTATATACTTCGAAGTACTTGGAAGACTGCCATTACCGTAGAAATCGGCCCCAGTACGACAAACGGTTCCAGTGCGACGTACCCAATTATGATGATGACACATCGCTCTGAACAGATCTCTAAAACAGGATCTTCCGTCTGTGCAGGACGGGTGGCATCAAAAAGGCTCACTTATAAAACCTTAATGAGGTTTATAATTGACATGACTCTGACCAATAATCGGTGTCGCACTGGAGCCTATTTTTACGGTATAGACCTGATGTTACAAGTACGTCGCTTCTGCCCATGTCGCTCTTTTTACCTTTCCGATCGCACGAATCTTCGAGAACCAACACAGTAATGAAACCCAAGATGTTCATCACATATTATGTGCGTAGCAGTACACAACGACGTGTCGTCGTAGTACGAAGCTTCAGGTCATTCAGTTTGAGTGTACATAACTATTGCCGTGCGTTGCCCGGAAAGCTCGGATATTGTCGATAGTAGAATCCTTTTCACTATCGCTACCTCAACTGGGAAGGTAGCAACCGTTTTCTATAACGTTATGATCAAGACGCTCGACCGTTTTTAGTGGAAGCTAATGTAACGAGAGCGAAGTATGTTAAACATTAAATGTCAAATTTTGACCCCTCTTATAAATGTCATTTTTCAAACTACAGTTCCTACACGAAGGAACGTTTGCAATAACACGTAAACATGCGACAAGGATATCCTCGCACTACTTGTCCCTTTCCCAGACTCCCGCATCCGCAGTACCAACACCTGCGTGGGCCGATGTCGTATCACATTCCACCATATCGGCAATTTTGCTGACAATACGAGCAACGTCTTCTTGTTGAGATAGCTCATCGATCGAAGACGTTAAAGTGTCGTGGTCGGTTGATACCTTGGTCATTCGTATTTCAGTATCAAACTCTGTCGTGATGAACGTCCACTGGCAGTAGTTCGAGAGGATGCCGACGGCATTTATCGACAGTTGCGTGTTAACCGGTTCCAACTCCATGACAGTCTGTGCCAAAGCTGTCTTCATGTTGCATTTTTCACATGCGATGTATTTTTCTTCAGCATTACAAATATTTCCATCCTCGCCTTCGTCGTCATACTCCTCGTGTCGCTCGTTTTCCAGTTCCTTTGGTCCCATCACACATACATGTTTTCTTCGATCCGTTAACAGAAAGTCAACCTAACCATGGGATCGCAAGAAACCAAAATACGAGCCGAAGCAAAATCCAGGTTGGATCTTCATGCGTCGCGAGACGCCCTCAAGAAGCACACATTCCAAAATACTGAACAGCAAATATTTCCGAAGAAAGGCACCACCTGTCATTTTATTTTCAGTAAAATTGAATATCGACTCGATTGTGTTCTGCACAGCCGACGACACATCGACGTGGTTTGGACTTGCACGTTTGCTCGTACAAGTCCAAGTAACACAGCTTTTTAAGATGATGCCATCCGATGTAATTGAAAGAGTCGGTACCCCAAGGCTTAATATTCCTTAACTCGCGGAGTAAACTCTTCCAACAACGAAAGCGCACTCTTAGAGAAACAATCGCGGAGCTCGTCGCTAAAGGCTGAAGATGTTTGATACTTGGTGCATTCACGAGATCGGACGCGTCCGTCAATTCCGCCTCATCTTTCATCATGTACTTGATGCTGTCCGTTATCAAACCTTTGTGGAGAGCTGATCGCTCTCCTGACGGGCCATAATACGAAATACAGCCTCCATTTTCCCCTTTTGCCAAGTAGAGGCGATGGCCGTCCACTGGGATCATAGCCGCTTTTGCGATGGTCTTTCGAAGCTCGTGAAGAGGTTGCCTCATATCGACGGTGACTTGAACATCGCTAGCCTTAACTCCCGGGAACGTCCAACGGACTTTCCGTACGGCAGGCACCACGAGGACTTCGATGCACTCAATTTGGTATGGTGCTGCTGCGAAGACTTCGTCCACTAGAGCGCTATTATTCAGTTCGAGGTCTTTCTTCAGGAGGTTCTGGAGATACCTTGTCTCGCCTGTTTCCAGCAGATCCCTCAATTCCATAGAGTTGGGCACAATAACCTTCTTGGCAGCGAACAGAAAAAAATCGTCCACGTCGAGGTTGTCGAACTTCTTGTCGAGGCGTCGTTTAATAGCCACCTTAAGATCTCGGATGTTATCTGCGGCGGGGACTTCTGCGGTGAAAACGAAGCTTCTTCGGGCGGGCATGCTGCACGATAGTTGCAGGGCGGTCATTATATCTCAACGAATTGTGTCAATCACGATAAAAATAATATATCTTGGACCAATATTTTACGCGGTGATTTTCTTGAAATGAACGCGAAGAATATGCTAAACGTTTTTGGGTACAAGTAATAAAAATTGGCAACATTAGTTGAATTTTTTTTGACGAGAATTTGTATAAAACTCTAAATAGATGACGTCATTTTGAGACCAACGGATTTGACCCTTTTTCTAACAATCGTTGCTCCAAAATCTTGAGTTACTAATAGTCGATGAACTAAAGTTCTGAAGCAGAAGATACCCTTAATGTGGCGCTGAAATGGGAATTGAATTCGAATTACGTTCCGCTGTTTGGACCCACCGAATTGCAATTTCTGCAGGACCAAATTGTATTCAAAACAACCGCTGTTTAGGTTTGCATCCTAAAACTTCTGGGCTTTGGCGGGATAATTATGTTTTGAGCCCATATTTTTCAATACTAGTATGTCTAATACGGATTCTTAAAAAATGGTATTAGTAATAATGATAAGGAGTCTTGGAGTCGCTTCTTGTATCCAAGTCTGACTACCACTACACACACAGCATCTGTACACTTTTAAGTATGCTCCGGTCCGATTGACCGCTTTTAAAACAAACTTTAACAAACTCAAGATTTTGGAGCAACCATTGTAGAATAGGGGTCAAATCCGTTGGTCTAAAACTATATCCACTAAGTTAAAAAAGCGTTTTGTGCGTGCTAGACATAACATTTTGTGCTTGGTAATAAACACATATTTTGTGCGTGCTAGACAACATTTTGTGCTTGGTAATAAACACATATTTTGTGCTTGGTAGTCAATAGTAATCAGGATACGAGTTTGACTACCAAGCACAAAATGTTTTTTATGCCTACAGGTGCTGTAGGTTATATTTCTACAAGACCCCTGGCCTCTAGCTTTCGACGAAGGTAGAAAGCGCCTGGAGTAGCCACAAAGCCATGTAAGCTCGCTACTAAGCCTTGCTTACTCATTATTACCGTGAAGGAGGACATGGGCGGGTGCTTGTACAGCTCAGGGAGGACACTGGACAAACCACTGTCTCACGTATTGGAGAAACCTAGCGTGTGCCATAGATGACAAAAAACACACGCTGAATCCACCTCAAAAATGCTATCGTCTTTACGCAATAAAGAATTGTCAAAATATGTTTCATTGTCATGTATTTGGCCGAAATGTCAGGTTTTGTCATTTTCGAAAAACAATGCATTATTAGTTGTATAAATCGTACCAGCGCTGACCTCTTCCAAATGCATGTAAAACAAGCCCATCTATCTTTAACGGCTGGGTATGCAGTCTCAATAATACTGACGCGTTCTTTCCATGACATAGGGAATCGCTTTCCAGGGACGATAGGATCTCCGCACGCGAATATAATATTTGGGAAAGTTTGCCTAATTTGCCGCTTCAAGGGCCCGTTAATCGGTCATCATACTGAAGTCAACAGGTAAACCCGCCACACCGCTCCATTTATAGATACGACATGGTCGTGGGTATCGGGATTGCGCATGTTGATTGACGTGCTATTACCAACAACGTCTGTGTTGACGACGAAGCCATATTATGTTAAAATTCAACCCGATCTCAAAAACTATACTGGTATTCTATTCTATCAATGTAATCGATTTCAAGGATCGTTGGGGGTTAGGAAAGCAACATAAATATAGAACAATTTTTCTGATTTTTTTTTTACAAAAACTAGCATTTAACAAATTTACGGTTTGTTTTGGCCGCTCTGGGGCCGATTTTACATACAGCACAGTCAAGTGTACACATGGAGCTTTTTTTTACAGTCGTCTGAACCAGTTGCTGCAGCTCAAATCATTGTGGCAGCAGGAACATACATCATGCAAACTGCTCTAAAAATGATTTTGTATTTTGTCACCAGCCCTCGTAAAAATGACACAAATTGTCATGACATTCCTCGCGTGTCGGGCTTGGTCAAGTTGGAACAGCCCGCACTAATGAAAATTTACACTCTCTTTCTTTTTTCTGTAGCTAAAGCTAAACATTTTTTGTTAGCATTCACAGCAGTAATTGTTCACCACCACCGCAAATTATCACTTTTCATCTTGGATTTGAAATTATCAATCTTTATGGATGAAAACACGACACGTGAACTGAGCGGTATCTATTAAATTAAGATACCGTGATTTTAAGTATCAGAAGTGGGCGAATCTGTAAGCAAGGACTTAAACAATAACCACCGAGCGACTTATAGCTGAATCGCATCCATCGGCGTTGCCCATAATAGTTTTTAGCTGAAGAGTCATACGGTTATGTTTCACGCCTGACCCGAAGATCTTCATTCCACACTATCATATGCACATTACACGTTGCGCCGCCAACATGTGTCCTTCAGCCCGGCAAAAACACTTCGGAGTAGCGCTTGTAGTGCCAATGATTCTGATGTGGCTATGGCTACGGCACAAAAACTTCTCAGACCCAATATCGCATTTCAAAACACCTATCCGTCTAAATAAGACTTCGGCACGACTTACCCCCGGCGTGAAAATGTGGCGATGACTCACAAGGCTCAGAAGTCTGTCCAGGCTCGCTGCAAGGAGTTTGAGCAAGCTTGTGGCTTTCAAGTAGTGGTCGACAGTTGTAACAGCAAGCCAAATCAGGGTGGAAACTAAAATACGTGTGTAAGAACGTAGCGGGCAACACGGTTTTCGACAACGACATCTTCCACGACTACATTTCTTGTCCTTTTTCCATGAGTTGAATGGAAACTGGAAGGCGACTCGAGCCAACCTAGCGCTTAACTGTCTCATGTACGCTGGGTTTTCTGGACGGACAGTAGCCAAAGGACCTGCCGCTCACCCTGCTTTGGACAAAAGAAATCGGACACAAGATATAACTACCCAAATTGCGTTAGACAAAGCCAAGATGCTACCCCACTACGACAGAAAGTCTGACAAGACGACAGGTGCAGCCGTTTCTTTTACCTATTGAGCAAATGGAACAAGGTAGCTCGGAGCGCAGTATGTTCATAAGCATCTTTTTGTTTGACCCTGCCTCATTTGAATTGCCGATATTAAACCCTTTTCTCGAACCGACAGCGCCGTAAAGGTTCCTCGCACCGAAAATTTCTTTGGCAGTTCAGCAAACCATATCCAATCCTACATATTTTTGGCCTGACCAGGTTAAAATGCGAACGAGTAATGGACTAGATATAGTCCTTAGCAGTGGTCCCCTGAAAGACACCGCAGCTAATCATCTCGCCCCGCGATGTGCTCTATCAAAGCCGTAGAGTTGACGCTACATCAGGGCAACTCGTATGCCAAACTTTGGGATAGAATATACACGTTTAACCCTTCTGTGCGCCTCTGGTCTAAACTATACTAAGACAATGTTTTTCTCAAAGGGAGCGCCTTTAAGAAAGCAACGGTACTGCAGCGAAGACACAGCGTCCTTCACAATCTCGACGGAGGTGTGCTATGACCAGACTAAAAAGGTTGCTTCTGGCTCCCCTTTAGATATCCACGTTACTTCACCGAGCGGATGCTGATTGGCTTACGTTTGTTTTTATTTAAACCCACTGATGGTTGAACAAAACAGTGAGCCAAAGTACCACGCCTCGTTATTGTACGAAGTAAATAAATGTGTCTGCTGTTTGGTCGTAGTTCGGAGCGCGGGCACGACGATGTCGTCATGCCTAATGAGCCGTATGAGGCGACTCTCATCGCACCACTGAACCCCACTGACGAGGTTAAATCTTTCCCTCCGCGTTGACGCAGATGACCAAGCCGCGCAGGATTGGGACGGCCACGCCAACCTCGCGCGTGCGCACAAGGAGGGCCATCAGCCGCTGCACTTAACCGCGCTTTCGAGTTGGGACTTGAACAAGCAGGCCTGTTTCGTATCACTGGCGAGTTTTCTAATACACCGTCCGACGTCCAAACAAAGTACGAATCACCCGGACGTGTTCTATCGGCTGCTATTGATGGCGTTGAGTAATGGTGTTTGAAGTTGTGATGGATCTGGAATTTTTGTTTTGAATGGAATACGGTGGTGCAGTGTCGGTAGGCAAAAACGCCTCCAGTCAGCAAACGTCAAGTTATCTCATGAAATGGACGTCTGAACCGCTCAGTGATAATTTCCCTAAGAAACCTTCGAAATCAGTTCTGGGAACCATCTATGCTTCTTTTACAACCACAAGGATAGGAAGACGCCGAAAAGAACAGCGAGGGTGATACTGTTGCACTACACCCGAGTGGGCATGGGTACAAGTGCTATAGCTGAAAAAGTGTACGGCTGAGAGACGTGTAGTTTAGTTCATGATACTAGCATCTGTCCGGCGTGCGCTGTGATTTGCCGCAAATGTCATGAACTGGCTGTGTTGAGTGTGACCATGACGGCTTGTGCCAGGCGAAACAGAACTTGCCGCCAGCGCAGGAGCTAGGTGCAGGAAGGAATGCGAGTGTGACGGGATAAGATAAAGCAAGATTCAGAGCTAATTATGGCCAATTTTGTTTTTGGAGGCAGCTGTCGGTGGTGCGGCGACTCCGCTAGAGACGCCAAACCGCCCAGATTGGGTAAAATTGCACAGAATTGACAAATACGGCTCTTGAGAGAGTTCATTTTATTTGGTTCATTTACCTTTGTGAGCGACGTCTTTTCCTTAAATTTGTCAGTAATTAAAGTTTTAACTCGTTTCATTTTTCAAAATGTATGATATCTGGCTTGCACTATACTCGCTAAACTAAAAGGCACCGAGCGCAGCAACGTACACCAATCTATCATTGTCTACTTCGTGCTATGATCTTGTGGTGTATTGCCATACAATTCCTCCAAAATATTATGTTAGCAGGAAAAATAAAAAATCGAAGTCATTTGCATTATTCAACAAAATATCCACCAATAGTAAGATTTGTAAAGAAAAAGTCGATAACGCCACCAACAAGACTTGCACCGGTTCGACAAATTGTTTGGCAATAGCTAATGGAGATCCAGTTTCGACAAGAATCTCACCAAAGTTGGTGGAATTTTTTGTGCCTCTCACAAATCGTTATCGCGCAGAAAGAGTCAGCAGCAGCAGCACAGAGCGCACGGCGCCCACCACCATCACCAGCAGCACCGAGCCCACGACATCCAGTATGGCGTCTTCTCTTCACATTTCGGAGTCAACTGACGCTACAGTGGCGCCTTCACCGTCATCTTCCTCGACCAGGCGTGGAAAGTCTTTTGTAAAAGAGGATCAGCTACTTCTGTACAGGTGCTTCGTAGATGTTAGTGAGGACCCAATCGTCGGGAGGTGCCAGAAAGGATCGACTTTCTTCGCTAAAATTGCTGATGCATTTAATTCAGCATTGATAAGTTCGGGTGAACCAGAGAGGAAACGAGGTCAAGAAAGTATCACAGCACACTGGAGAGACACTATCCAGAAGAAGGTGTCCAAGTTTTGCGGGTGCTACACCAAGGCTAAGGCAGTCACGCGTTCTAGCTAGGCGGAGCAGGACTACATTGATGAGGCTCTTACAATTGTGCATGGGCTTGTGTGGTAGTGCATTCCGTCTACTACACTGCGGGGAATACCTTCGCAACAAACCAAAGTTGGCGGGTGCGTTGCTTCGACATTAACCAAGAATTGCCCCACGGGAGAGCCATCAGCGATGCGTACAGAAGCTTTGGTATCAGGGGAGGGTCCGATCGGCAACAAGAAGGCAAAACGTGTGGTTCGTGAGAAAAAGGAAACTGGGGAAATAAAGCTGGATATTGTTGCTAAAATAGCACAATCTATCACGACCAAGAACGACCTCCTCCGATAGCAGAACCAGATTCTGCAGGATCAGCTCACTTTAAAATTGATTTGTGACGACACCAGCGCCGAAGCTCAAGCATTTATCGCAGCTAAAAAGCAGCAATTTCTCTTGGCTGCTCGACGCCAGCTTGGCGAAGAAAGATTGGCTCTAGCAGCTGCCGAAAAACGCTCGAAGAAACTACAGTTATTTGCAGTACTGTAGTGGACAACCAGCAAGTACTCAACGAGCTACTGGGAGAAGGCAGTACGGCCAATCAAAGCGGGGGTAATGTTGCCTGAATCTTGTAGAAGTTTCATACTAGATCTCCTAATCTACTCCAATGGTGCTCCGTTAAATCACGTTGAAGTTCTCGGTGAACTTATCGATTTTCTACACTTTGTCGGAATTGCCTCGAACTAGCACTTGATGTATCTGGAGTGATGGAGGCGCCACCGTAAATGGCTCAAGCGGGGGCGTTTCATGTACATGTTCACTGGACTGATCGTACGCTAGCTCGTCTTCAAGTATCATATTGTGAAAGACGACGCATGCTACAATGACCGATTTCTTGGCATGCTTTCCCCACAGGCGATGTTGTCAGAATGTGCAATCGTGCCTGTAACATTCCAAAGGCTCGCTCAACGTTCTTCTCCTGAGATATCTGCATCTTGGAGTAGTGTTGCTGCTTCATTCCAGTTGGACTGCTGGTTGTCTTGACAAAGCATGCGTACTCCGGATCGATTCCATCGGCTAGCCAATAGCCCATATTGTACATGTGGCCGTTTACAACAATAGGCGAAGCTCCATTCATGGCGTCATTAAAAAGTGGAGACCGATCTCATACAATTAGATCGTTGTTTGACCCTGGCATGCCAAAAAAGCAGTGCCAGAACCGTCTGTGACAGTCTGCAAATGCTTCCAGCACAATGGTTGGCCCCGACTCCTCCCCCTTGTACTGCCCTGCCCACGAACTAGGGCAGTTTTTCCAGTGCTAATGAATACAGTCAATTGACCCTAGCATGCTTGGCCATCTTCGGCGAGCACTCTCTGTCAGCAACTCAACCAGGTCGTTCACCGTCGGATACCGAAAATATTCCCCGTATATGTCGATCACATTCAATCAGAACCGTTTCAGCGTTTCTAAAGCAGTTGATTCAGCCAAACGGTAGCGACCATCCAGATCATCAGCAGAACAGCCTGTTGCAAGGTCACGGATGGCTGCAGCGCACTTCTGGTGGCAAGTGAGACCTCGCTTTCCCGTACAGTCAGGTTTTTGCCGGAAGTAGAAGTCGTTGCACTCAATGTCGGAAGCAATCTTCGTAAAAAGATTAACCAACCATTATTTACATCTCTCATAATATGTTCAACACTATTAAAAGCTAAATCAATATGTGGTGTATAATGCATTGCTAAAAAAATACCAGTTAAAATTTGTACTACTAACATAATACCGGCTGACGAACCGAATCCAAAAAAATAATTTAAATTAACAGGAGTAGGATAATCTATGCATCCGAAAACAACGGCGGAAGTGTTTCTCGTTGTATGTAGGCGACGCACTGAAATAGTCATGGTAGAACTGCTCGACATAGACCTCTGTATGCCTGTCAATGTTAGGATTCTTGCCTTGGCGCAACCCGCCACGCTGAGGCTGCTGCTCATCGTCAGAACTCTCACTGAGGAGAAGATCGAGGACAAGAAGCTCAACGCTGTCGTCGAAAAGCTTGTTAGAGGAACTCCACGGGCTCGAGACGCTTTGCGCGCTGAAGGTCCGTGTGTTAGGCCAAGGCTTAGGCGCCATCTTCTGTCGTTTGCTGAAGAAAATGTGAAAATATCGTGAGGATTGGTGTGGGGGCTATCGACAACTGCATAAACAGTACTAAATATTCTGGCAAAAATGATTGATTAAAGCTGAATTTGGTGGAAAAATTCCGACACCGGTGGTGATGCTCTTACTATTACTAGTATTTTAGATTTTGGCTAAGGATAGAGGCACCAGACAAGAACTCGTTAAACCTTATATCTTGGGGCACCAAACAATTTAAAGGCAGCAAAAAAGATTTTTATGACCCACTTCGCACTGTATAAATTGATTTCGGGGATGAATGTCATGTCGCGTAAATTCTGAAGCACCGGTGGCAACATTATTTCCAAAATAGCGCCATGCATGATCTAGGGAGCACCAACACAGCAGAGTCTAGCTAGCTCGGTAATACTCAATCCAACCTCTGAAGCGCTTAACCCTTGTAGCCCGAGGTTTTATTCTGTATCCTACAAAATAAGCAAATATCTTGATTAAAGTATACATTAAAACCTGCGAAAAATATGCTGGTTGAAGCCCTTCTGCTCTGAAAGGCTAAGAACTGGACGTATTTTGGACAAAGTCGCTTTATAAGAGAACATAGTATCCACAATGTATCCAACACCTGCCATGATTGCGATCGTCTATTGGCTCTTGAGTGTGTAAAGGGAAGCCAAAACCGCCGTGGTATCAATACCCTGCATGCTTGCTAAAACAATGGAGCTGTCAGCGCCAGCCATCTTGAATCCACCCTCGACTGTGTGTAGAGGAAAAATTTGCCCAGTTCCTCCTCACTACTACGTTAGTAAGGAACTGGTCACTACTACGTTAGTAAGGAACTGGGCAAATTATTCCGTATGTTGAACCAAAGGATAACTACGTTTCGCCCTCCACTAGTATTGTACCAGATATGCTAATTTTCTAGCATCTTGCCACTCTCCAGTAGGCGAGCCGGCGGGAGTTATATGTGTCTGCCTAATCGTATGTCTGATGCGCATAGTTGCTGTAGTAGTAGCTAGTACGAAAATACTTGCTTGAGGCGACGAATATACATTAGATGGAATCACGCTAAATCAGCAAAATACAGAACTAGGTGTGTATTGCCATAGCTTATTCCGTATGATCATGATCTAGCTCTGTGTATTTCGTCGAAAGGATTATGCTAACTCTCTGATCGAGCTGCCTTGCTGCATCATTCATGACGACTCCAACATACTTCGCCTTCATTTCTTAGCGTTCCTCTACGGCTTGGCACCCTTTGGTACGCCAGAATAGGCAGCAACTGTCGCAGCGCCTTCCAGGGATAGAAAAAAGTCGAGTATAAATTTCAGACAGGTCTGAATATCTAATGAAAGCCACCATTGACACGTTTCAGCCAACCCTTCTCCGTTCACAAATACAAACGCCTTCGGCTTAGCGAACAGAACCAGATAAAAAAGGGAGGGGTCGCATACATTCGATGGTTGCCGAGGTCTCTTGCTACGCGAAGCCAAGTACACAGGGGAGGTCTGCCGGGTCAAGACGAAAATTCAAATTGCAGAAGGATGGGTGGAATATTTGTAGGTTTATTATTGTGTGCGTTATATGCTGCATTCTCTCGTTGTATTTGTGCAGCATGCTGGCTGATCAACACGGCGCTTATTAGGGGACGAACGGGTGATTCTTGTTGGTGCACAGCAAGCATCATCCAATTCGCCGCTACTCTGTCCTTCTCTTTCTTGAGCATTTTCACCTGCTGCTTCAAAGCCTCCAGTTCAAACTTTTGCCGTTCGTTGTAGGCTGTACGCCGCACATGGACCTTCACCTTGTCCTCTTCTTCAGTGTGTGTCTTCTTCTTCCTGCGGTTATAAACTTTTTGTCTTCTGGGGCGCCTTCAATACGATATGCGTCGCAGCCAACACTGTCGATCGCCGGTAAAGTGAGCAGGTCAACCGACGTGAGGAAGTCTTCAAACTCGGTGAGGAACATTGCGTCTGACGTCATCACCCTGTGTAGCACTCACACAAACAGCGGTGGCACTCGATTTTACAATTTCTCGATGTAAGGAACTGTATAAAGGCACCAAACAGGGCTAGGGTGTAAAATGAGGGGTGATGCAGCTCATCCGAAACGGAGTTTAACCCTTCTACGCCGGTATTCTGTATCCTACAGAATACGTGTTCCGACAGGATAATATATCCAGTAAACTTGCGTACAGAACCAATCTTCGCATGTAACATTTTGTATGTGGTGGGATCAGTTAAATTTTCCTGTTGGATTAGCGAGGGGTAGATAGACGGGGATTATTCTGAAGGGGCGAACACTGAAGCACAACAACGACGACTGTATGCGAATATTGTGGCTGGTGCTACAATGCTCGTAGCTACGAGCATTTCGCGGGGTCTTGAATCAGTGTAATAGCACTAAGACGAGCGTATTATCTTACCCCCATTTGATAGGTCATGTCGCGTCCACGGGTAAAGAGTTGTACGAGGTCTCGGTGGCGTCGCTAGATGGTCTCTACTCCAAACTGAAGCGGTACCCCGAGACTGCGGGCTCGACACGATGGATGAGGATTGGAGCGACAACAATCAAGCATGTAAACGAAATACCGAGTCGGGACACTGCCAGTACGCTGTCCCACACGCTGTCTCCTTTGAATTGGAGGAAACTTGCCGCTCCACGTGGGCTTCGATTCACATGCATCATCGTCAAGAAGGCCGAGAGGATTACCACGACAGCTTTGAAGACTCGGAGCGCACAGTGGCGTTCAAGTTTCGTCGCATAATCTACCTCGCGCCAGGCAACGTCGTGTCACTACTACAGCGCTTTGTCTTCCGCCGATACCAGGAAGACAAACGTATGGTGCTCATGTGGCGGATATGGACTGAAGGCGGAGAAACCTTCAGAAGCATGCATGCTGTACGAGCGGATGGACTGTGACGGTTCGGTAGCCCTGTCGGAGGCTCCGATTATATATTTATTCTGCTCCCAGGCCACCGGTACACGCGTCATTTTGGGGCTGCAACACAGTGCACGGAGACCAATAGAATCCGTCCCGAAGACGTGAATTGTGTGCTGTAACAATGCACCTGGGTTTAATGCTGGTTCCGGACCGGAAACACGAGAGTCCACCTCCCAAGCATTATCAATGGTTGGACAGCCTAAACCTGCTGCCGATAGGGCCTGCGAATCATGTACAATGCTGAACAGTGCGACTGCCACGAAACGCTCCTTGTGACCTCTCGCGAGCGAATCAAGCAGAGCGCGAAGTCGTCAGAACGAACCAAGAGAATTAGAATGACAATGAGCTCACAGCGCTTCACTAGCAGCCAAAAATGCTTCAAAACATGTTCATCCCATGGCGGTTCAGCCAACTGGTCCTTGGACTTGTGGAGCGTACACGATACAAAAAATAGGCACCAGCTACAACATGCCACGTCACGTGTGCATAACGGCTAGGGTGGCTCTGGTTCTACCACTGAACCCTCTGAAGTGGTGTTGGCCTCACATGCAGCAACGAGTGATGCTATGGTTGCATCATCTCCGAATAGTACGGACATGAGCGGAAGCGATCAACCGTCTGCCGTACGATCCGCGATGATAGAGGGGAACCAATGGTCGTCATTGGGTGTACAGGGCGTTCAGTCATCGAGGAATGTGAAGAAAAAGTGGCCGACCTACTCTATTGTGGTGCTAAGTGGCGACGAGTGTGTGTCTGAATGCGTATAGGTTGTTCGAGAGACGTGTTCGGGCAGACCAGGCAACGTATTGGCCTAAATTACGTTACCTCATACGCTGTACGTAGTAAGCGGATAAAGCACACGCTGACGGCTTCATCCATGACATTTGTGAGATCTACGGCGAAACGTACGGCGTTTCGAAACACTACACTTGTTTCCAAGCTACATCCGCTAGATACTACGCCAACTAGATTGATGGGGCAACCGGTGCATCGGTTTTTATCTGCTACCGATGAGTTGAAAGTCCATGCAGAGCTGGGTGGTTCTCGCGAAAATGTAGACTCCAGGCGTTTAGCCGGGTACTTTTCACTAGGTTCTCCAAGATCCAACAAGATCTTGTTATTTATACCACCAAGTGGTCATTCATGAAATGCGCGGCAAATATATATCGCCAAACAGCCGAAGATCCCACTCAACGGCGCATTTAAGATCACGAGCTCTCCGTTGCCACTTCTGGCCGTTTTTCAGTCTCTCAGTCGTTGAAGTGCTCGAAGAAGCTCGTTCATGGAGAGCAGTGTCGGCAATGTGCTGCATGCACAGCTTATTGGGTCGATGAGCGGCATTCTGTACACCTTTACCCCTCATTCACCGATGGCAGATGGTCTGACACGCTAAGATATCTCTTGGCGTAGGTGGTGACATGTAAACCATTCTATTAGTGTTTGTGTTGGCACACATCTAAAACACCCACCAGATACCGTAAGTGCAACCAGGCCCTAAAACCGAGTGTTATGTACTGTGTGGCTTAGGTGAACTATGCATCAAAACTCCGTAGATGGATGTATATGAAAGAACAAGGCCCGAAAGCGCAATCACGAATTTGAAAAGCCGTTGTTGCAAGTCACGACGGTGTCGCTCAGGAAGGATGTGCGAGGCAGAGAGACAAGTGAACCTGATCTTGGCAACATGTCAACTACCTCCGCAGCAACCAACTAAATGTACAATGAGTTCGCAGGACTTGGAAACTGGAAACTTGATGTGCTCATCGCTGGAGCTACACTGCAGCATGGTGATAATTGAGGCGGCAGGAACGCAGCAAGTGGCGAGCGACACCTGTCAAGAGCTAATGCTCTCACACACCCTTTCTTTCTCATGGCGTACGTGCACAAGGAAGGGCACTATAATGAGCAGCAACTCGGTTTGCCACAAGCCACCGCTTGGATGATCGCTGTACAGGTCCGTCCTGCCAATACTCGCGCAGCGGGTTTTCGGTGCTACCAAACGCCATCTTATTGCAGGTGGACGACGGCCCCGAAGCTCTACATGAGACGCTTAAGTTCTCTGGAAGTAGGACTTCAACATTACGAGTATCGAGTCTCGTCCGACAAGGGCCATAACGTGTACTACAGCTTTTTCATTGACTCCGAGGACAAGAGCGGCCAGCACAAGATGACCGATCCCATGGCTGATCTCGAGAAGGCTGCTTCGATGTCAAGAAGGGTGAGCGATGCTGTCCCATTTACATGTTTCTGGGTTAAAACCTGACCATAGTAATTGACTTGGATAATGCCGTGCTTCCCAAGTAAGATTAACGTGATCGCCCGCTCAGTGGCCAGCATCCTGGACAACGGAACTGACCTGGAGTCGGATCCGTCGGTCAGTGTACGTGGCATGATCACCGTCATTGGGTCCGCTAGCTTTTGACTACTAGTATTGAATTTTGTAGGGCATAGAGTATCGCAGACGCCGCACCATGTACGCAACGATTGTCCAGACTTACGTTAGGGAGAACCGATTATTCGTCTGGACTACACACAAGACGAGGTGCAGCGGAGTTACTTGCCTTCATGATTAGAACTGTGAACTGACGCTTTGTTGCAACATACTAAAACATGGGGCGCCATCTACAAGCGCGTGAGGGAGATGGGGAAACAGAATACGTCCGCTAAATTCAACTGCATTATCCTGTCCCTCGAAAGGAACTGCGGTACAACATCCCGCAACGTCGGCTGGCCGGTTATTTGTGTGCGTCAATCGTTTCGTTGTCTGCAAGTAACAATACAATGGCTATGACAAGGGTGGGGATGTGATTAGAATCCAAGAATCACCCGAAGTCGTGGTTGTGAGCGGTCTGATCATCATCAAACCGAGTAGTAAAAGTTATACGTTTTGATTATATTGCATCCTGGAGAGTGATTTGTGGCAATCATGAACCATTCTCTTGCTGGAATGTAAGGGCATGTCAGATATGGAAGGCTCCGCGACGTCGCTATATTTCAGCATGGTCATCTCCAGTGTGGCTCATAGACATTTTTAGGTTGGTGCTCGTCCAGCGTATGCTATTTCCAAATATCATCATTGAAAGTGTACCCGTGTCCAGGAGATTTCTGTTCCACGCTCAAGACAGTTCAACTCGATGGTCGAGGCTCGGGTTGGTTGTTTCTGTGAGGTCTCCGCCAGCCGCGCTTCTGAGCGCGCAACGATGAGACGTGAGCCGACATGGCGTGGAGAGCGCCAAGATTAAGCTGAATTGTCACTCGACAAGGCTGTAAATGGTATTGCATACCAAGGTGAAAGTTTGCCGGGCTCAGTACGGATGAACTTGTCTAACTCGAGATTACAAGGCGCTCTCTTGCCAGTGTTGCGGACAATTCACTCGAGACCAATACCACAATCTTGCGCGGGTAGTTTCAAGTCGCGTTGTGAAGCGTAACATACTTCTTGCACATGTACCGGATGTGTGGCATATCGATCTTTCATGTTCCGACCCACCGCCAGCAAGTGCTTCTTCTAAGAAATATCAGTCTCCATCGCGATAATCTTCTTGCCGTCGAGAACAACTTTACTCACAAGCGTATCCGTGACAACTGCGAGGTTGGTGCACGTTTTGATTGGACGCATGCGGCGGCTGGCCCAAAGTCCTTGTAGATCCCCATGCCCAAGTATCCGCTCATGTCGTCTATGAAAAGGTATCCAGCCTAGCTCCCAACACCATTGAGCGTTTTTGAACAGGATCTGGTCTTTCTGGTTGCCACGAATGGTGCGCAATGGACCGTCGCCGCCTCGGAAGCCTTCTGGAGCTCCTGGTTCCGCTTCTTTGTGAAATAAGGCCATCGCAGCTCCAGCGGCCCGGCCCGCCTCTTCCTCAAGCGTTTGGCTAGCAGAAAATGGTGATCACAGGCACTTTGTGAGCTGACGACTGAGCGAAAATTATATGAGATACTCTGGATAGCAAGGAGCACGAGACGACCACGCCACCAAGGCTTGGCCTTCTGCGACCACCAACCCGTTCCCCCCAATTGCTCGCAAGCATCACCACCATCGATCTCGTATAATGCATATTGGGCAACACAGTACTAGAAGTCGTTTTCAGAGTGGTACGTATGGAGATCGCCTCAGGGCGATCAAGAAAACAAGATACATTCACGAGACAAAAAGCAATTCTATGCACGTCGCTTTATTCACGTCGCTGTCGTCTGGTGATTCCTGCCTTATCGAGAACTTCATTTATATCAACCAAGCTCTTTTTCAGCGCCATAATATCGTGGCGTAGAGTTGTACCACTCGATTTCATATTGTTTACTCCGCGCTTGAGCAGTAAGCACAATTGGTACAACCTATACACCTCTGCGTCCGTGTTTCTTAAACGCTGCTCCAGGCAACCGGACATACAACTACCAGGCGAGACGTCTCGGGCATCGGTGTGAAGTTTAAGCTTAGGCCCTTCGCGTCAAAGTCTAGTGTCCGCGCAACCTCGTCGTATAACTCGCTGTACTTCTGCTCTTCATCTTCGTTGCTTTCTGACGACTCCGACATCCGCTCTGTTTAGGGACGAGCTCTTAAATGAATGCTGATGTCGCAACATATGTCGCTGGAGGAGCGACCATCATCTCTTACTTCGACAGTGTAGATAGCTCGGATGGGCAACGCAGGAGAGAGTAAATATTTTTTGTCTCTTGATTTTGGTATGCTGTTTGGGTAAGCGGCATAGGAGAAATATTTTTTTTGCTTTGTTCTTGATTTTGGTTTACCATTTGGATGGGCGATGAAGGAGAACTGCACCGTTTTCTATTTGCGATCTGTGTATGTTGTTTGGATGGGCGACGTTGTGTGGCGGCGAACTATTTCCATACTTAATTAATGTTAGGGGTTGGGTTGCCGACGTAGCTCTCCCCGTGACGACACGCAGGCTAGCCTTGCATGACGCCGCGACTCATGACCGGATGGCACGCAAAATCTATGAGAATTTGTATACAAGAAAATATAGATTCTCGCCTGTATCTGCAATTAATAAAATTCGGTTCCAAATACCCATTTTCAATTTCTTATAAAATCCAAGTAAAGCTAGCCCCCCCCCTGGTACATCACCGTTGGACGTTGCAGCAGCTCTTTCCGTGGTCACTCTGATGGGCCCTTCACTTCTCAAAGTGATCAGGAAATAGGAAGCCGGTAAACAGTTGTTACAGCGCATATGGCGTTTGCAATCCCTCTGCTTCAAAAGCAGTGTAATGATCGGTCTTTGTAGTTCATCGATCAACACCCCCGACAACAGCAGGATATATCAGCTGCAAGGTACTTTGGTTGCTGAAAACATGTACGACTAAGATGGCCAGTCGCTACGTTGCTCGCTTGGCAATACTAGCAACATAAATAGTTCACATGACCAACATACAAGCAGCGAATAATTTTACGTTTTAGGGCCTTGCTATTGGGTAGCGTGGCGTCAAAACCATGGATATACTTAGTAGCTCAATCCACTCTGCATTCTACCATGCTCCGGACCATTGACAGTATAAATTTACGTTTTGATAAAATATTGTATAAGTTTGTTTTCATCAGTTTAACACACCATACTCAAGCTCAATGGGTAAAACACAGGGCTGCCGGTAGGGGAATCTGAAAAAAGACCCACCACCAAGGTAACCGAGAAACCAAATATATAATATTCATGCTTGCTGTTTCAAATTACATCTCGAAGTGGTCACGTATAAATTGGCTAAGGAATGAGCTCACAATTTACCTTGAGCACAAGTCATATTCTAAGAGGGTCACGGCTCATAAAAATACAGTATCCTGACAATGTCCGTTGATTTTGTCGTCGTGACACAAAGGCTAAACCCGACTGCACTGTTGGAAAGAGAGCGTTCTTGTAGCAACAGCAATAGCACTTACAGTACCCAGTATAAGGTAAAATGCCAATTATGGCACGGTTTCGATAGCCTCAAAACCTGACATGTATCTACAGTACTATGCGAGCAGTACTATGCGAGCCTATCATGCTGAAATTTGTATCACTAAAAGAGGAGCAAATCCCAACTGGTAAACACTTCGCAGTACTTATAGCTTCCGTCGTTATAAGGGTAGTCAATCTTCAATCGTTTCTTCCAAGCTGTCAAAAACTTTGAGATTTTGGCACGTAGATTATCCAGCTGGATAAACAATTCATCAGCGTAATAGTCACAATTACTAATCATTCTCATCCCAGCGCTTGAAAGATCCCCTAAGGCTCGCATTTGCATTTTCGCACAAAGCCATTAATTGGATCATACCGTCGTCAAATCTGGACTGCAAGTCTTCGATAACATCGTTTAGAACTGCCTTCTACACATGATTGTGATAGTGTGTTTCTGTGTGACAAAAGGATTCCTGGGGGTTTCTGCTCTAGGAACTGCTTTCCTTCCTTTGCCACAATATCGACCACCACGTCTCACCAACGGATCCTGTTTGTCAGGTATTGGAAGCTTGTTGTTTCGGAGGCAATTTCTTTGCAGAACTTTACAGTTTCCCTCAGATCATGTTGAAATCGAATGGGCCATCGGTGTCGAGTAAATTATAACCCATTTGAATTACCTCTAAGATAATTTGCTCAACAACATGGGCAACTGAAGAATTATTCATGTCCTTCTTTTAAAGGTACAGTTAGAGAGTGTTATATTTCTACAATACCGCTATTAGCAGCTTAACGTGAAAAATAAAATAAAAGTCAACATCCAATCCAGATTTCCCACAGATCCATCTCTTCAATCCGGTTTCAAACAATTTTCGCCAATGTCGCCGAGCACATACAAATAGGAGTCCACAGCCACCGAATCCGAAGTAGAGGTTGGGCTCTACAGTTCCAACTGGGTTTGCTAGTTGATTCTGTAGTCAAACTGATTCAGCCCTTTGCCAGTTTCTAGATATCCACTTCCAGTAACCGCTCCTTCTCGTCTGCTGCTGTTTGCGATAAGTTTTCTTTGCGCTTAGAAGAAGCATGCATACTATTCAGGCGCTCAACGACCGATACTGTTTTTTTGCACCTGCAGCTAGTACGAGGTTTAGACGGTAAGTAATGCGACGAATGAAATATGCGTGCGGACACCCATTTCGAACACGTTGCCGCAAACTGTTGAAGCCCCCGGCGATGTTCGCCGCTCCATCGTATCGTTGACCTCGATACTGAGACAAGCTCAATCCCCACGTTGTAAGCTGCTTAATCAAGGTAGTGAACAGCGTACTCGCACTGGTATCCTTGACGTGCACCGTTCCAATGAACCTCTCCATTATTTTACCAGTCGTTTTATGTACAAACCGGATACCAGTTGACATCTGCTCCGATTTAGCCTCGTAGGTGGCTTCATCAACAAGTGGTGAGAAGTATCCATCTCGGAGTTCACCTATTAAAATGTGCTATATGATTGCTGTCGCGGCACAATGAAGCAGTTGGCGTTGAACGTCAGAGCTAACGTACTTAGCATTGCACCCAGCAGTCTCCATTTGTAAGGAAAACGCTGGTACCCGTTCACCGGTAAAACGCATCATTTCTGGAAAGTTGCCACGATTTCTTGATCCCTCCTATCCGTGCGGGACGTATTACGGGCCAACTTTCAAATATATTATTTTTGTATATAATCGATATCCCTATCGGCACTTTTCGGGTCAGGTGCTTTAGTATGGAGTACTGAACAAAAAAAAGACCTTATATCCTGCTCTCGAGTTGTTGATGCTGCTGCTGGCGCGCGTCTGAATCTTTTTTTGGGAGGGCTAGCTGCTTTAGCGTGTACAGCCGGCCACTCCTCCTTAGCCTTCCGTTTCTCGAGCTATCTCCTGCTCACTTTGAAAGATGCGCCTCGACTTACCAGTCTGACGGTGGTGTTTGTAGTGGAGATTCGTAGCGTCTCGATCACACTTCTCTGCGGGTGCCGACTTTTTATTGGCTTCTTTCGTTGCTTTCGCATCACCTTTCGCTTTAACGGCAGCAAGCATCATTTCGTAGCTTAATAGATTGCCACCTGAGTAATTCTCGTCAACTTATTCGCCGTGAGCTCGTTTTTTGCGGAATTGGAACAGCTACCAATGCCGAGAGCAGTTTCATCACGTTAAGTGCATCCATGTTTAGATCGCGCTCGCGAACTACACGTTTTTGTCGCTCAGTCGCTACCAAATCAGTTCCAGGAGTCATGACTTGCTCAAATATTATGGAGAGATGTGGCAGGATTTCATTTGATATGGCAGACTTTTTGCCACTAAGCCCCTTTAGCATCATGTCGAGACATAGCAAGAATACACCAGCCTTTTCGAATCCCCTTTTCGCGTTATCGGAGCAGCAGGCTTAAATCAATGGTTCACGAGGGATACCTGAAATATCCTCTTTGGTGGGTAATTTGTTATCGTTCTGTCATGGGAAAGCGCGTTCGCTGCTGAGTGATATCCTCTCTTCAAGGAGCCAAAAACTGCGATATCGAGCGACCGCAGGAAATGTAAGGTATGCGCCTGGCAGCACGAAGAGGTGAACGTCGTGGGCTACACCATATCGCGCTACTTTAAGCTGGATATGAGCAAAATGGCTGCCTAGTAGCGATAGCTGTGGTCGCTCAGAAAGTGGTAGACTGACGAACCATTTAAACCAGTGCAGGAATCGTTTGCCGTTTATGTTTGAACTGTCGTTCACGTCTCATCGCGCTTTTTTCTCTGCCCCTGCCATCCATGTTGGCTTTCTGTATCGTCCTTTGAATATGAACATTGGTGGCAACCGTTCCCCGGAAGCGCTAATACACGCAAGAATGCTGGTATTCTCTCGGTCGCTAGAGCCCTAAACGTTCGCTAAAAGTCCTTTGCGGGAGGTTACTTGAGCGCCGCCATGTCTTTGTGGACAGATACCGGTTTCGACGCAGTTCCAGAGGCTTTTATCGATGAGCTTTAGCTTTTTTATTACCGACGTCAAGCTGTTGAAATATCTGGCGACGGCGTCCGACGCCGCGCCTTTCGCTCGTTTCTCGTCGAGGAACTGCGCGTGTTTAATTGATATCTGCTGGTGCTTAACTTGCCATCGCGGTACCTATTTGGCGTTGAGAAACTCGCCGGACCGCGGGCGTGTGCTGGTCTCCGTTGCCGCTACCCGCAGCATTGACCTTAGCTCGTCGTTGCTTACGCACATTCCATGGAGGACCCGATATTTTAATTTTGTCAAGGAGCCCTACGCTACCCCCCCCCCCCCCCCCCCGGATATGTACGCAAGCTGGGGGCCCAGTACGAGCGTCCAGCGGCACAAGGCCAAGCTGCCGTTGGCGGAGCGGCTTCCCGGGACACGCTGCAGGTTTTAGCTGCTGTCCGCGGTGGCATGCCGTCGTTAACCATGGCAATAGCTCCCAGCCAGGTCCTGACTGGGGTCTTTTTCTGCGTCTTCTTCATTGGGGAGAGGGGGTCTTCTTGGAGCTGGTTTGTTGGCTAATGAAGTTGGATCAGCGCGCCCAATGGCTCTTTGAAAAGAAGCTTTGAAAGGAGGGATCCTTTCAGTCTGCAGTACATAAATCGACGTCGCACCAGTAGTTTAACTGCTAGAGGGAGCGCAAAAAGTTATCCATTTTTCCTTATTGACTTGTTATTTTTGTATGTGATAGAGCTAGCATGAAATATGTCCAGACCTGAAATATGTCCCGCACGGATACAGTTGAAAATTTATTACAGATCGATTAGTAAACTAAAACGAATAAAAAATTTAAAAAGCTAGAATTCACGACCAACATACCTTTTCGTTATGGCCACAGACACCTAAACGCGCAAGAAGCAAGCAAACATTCAAAACGGTTCTTAGTCTGATTCAGTTCTCAATTCGCTCGATGTGATTTTGTTGGTGTAGTGCCAAACCAATATCGTGTCCCCTCGATAACAAATTGGTGAGAGCTTATTCTGCAAAATTGCTCGTGAAGGATCCATCAACAACATGTTTCTCGTAGCCGCTACTAGACATAGCCTTCTTACGGTTGGTATACCCGGTTGAGCAACGACTTGCATTATATCCTTAAATGCCATTACTTCTCTGCTAAGATAGCAACAGAAACGGTAGCTTACATTGGTCTTCGGGGAGTACGCAAGCCAAGGGTAGCGCAGAAACCACCCAGGCTGAAATGAACGAAAGCGGTTTGTATTCGTTTGACCTTGGATGGTTCGGTCCTCGACGATCATAAGCATGGAGCACTTGTCGTAGGAACTCAAGGTTGTCAGACAATTGCTTAATGCAATATAGGCCGGGAGGTCGATCTGCTGAATCAGCTCTAACGAAATCAGCAATGCTACAATCCGCCGAGACATTTGATACACCGTTACGCTGGCACCACGCTAAACCGGCTGCCATGTATTACTCAGTAATTGTAGATGGAAGTTTTAACAGGAGTATCGTGCTCGACAGGCGAAGTCTGAGGTTTCTTTGAGAAGAAGTTTCTTGTTGACGCCGTCACAAGACGCTTTGGAGGCACCGAGCAAATTTGCTATTGAGACCAGCGATGTCTATCCCACTTGCAGCTTGTTCAGGAACCTAAAACAACATCCAAAGAAAAATCTTTTTTGAAAATTTGGGAAGCCCCCCCCCTTCTTGTATGAAGACCCACCCTTGTCGACACACAGGATACCACATACAAGCGAAGTGGTTTTCCCGGTTGGCTTCATCGGATTGTATACAACCAAATACTGGTCTTGACGCGAACGACAAGCTACACCCGCCTCATTTAGCGCCAAATTACACCCTACGAGCACGTACTTCTGACCTGTCACCTTAAAAAACATTCAACAGCGGGCGAATACGTGCAGCTGCATCCGTGTGTAATGTCGTGGGATATGCATTGAACATAAGGCAGCGACGTAGAGGTTTGAATCTGTTTTTGAAGTCGTTACTCGATCCAGCGCTTGTTGTGCTTCCACCAGAGATAGCGTCTTTCGGCTGAGGGCCCAGTTATGGGGGAACTCTCCCTTGTCGTTCAGCACCACAAATAAGAGTATGCCCATGAAAACCATAAGTCCTTGCAGTGTAAAGGGCTGCGTTGTCCGGATATCATTAGCAACATCGCACTCATTTGTTTCGTAAAACCACTTGCCTGCAGAAATACAATGGTACATATGAGAACTCGCAGAATGTTGGAAGATATGCTTCAATTCTGGATGCAATGTTGTTGACGTAGAGCTGTCTAGATGCAAAAATAAGTCGGCCGGTCCGTCAATACCCTCGTCGTGATCAAATTGCAAGCTTCAAATTTTTTCAACCTCTTCGAGGCTCGCCGCAGGTTCATCTTCAATGACGGATCACCAACGTTGATACGCTCATCCCTATCAGCCAGCACCAACCTCTGCCAAGCGGGGTTATTTTTCAGCTGCGTCATAGACCAAAAGTTCTCGACGCCGCGTGGATTAATTCCAATCTAAGGTGATCAACAGCAGACTGAAACTGAGAGTCTACCCATCGAACTCGGAATATATATGCGCCTCCCTTTCTCAGGGTGGCGACCCATACACTCAATGATAGATGCTGTACCGACGCCCTTGTAGACTATCGAACTCATACCTGGTTTCCTTTCCGGCGTAAACTCCATTTGATTATCCAGATACACGTCCTGTAGTAGTGTCGGCGGTGTTCAAGCATGACTCACTAAAATTTGCGGTGTCACCGACTGCCGTAGAATATGTTGCTTTCTAGCGATCCCAGTAGTACAAGGAAAAGGCTGACCCTCGCTACCATAGCCATTGCATTCACATAGCCCATGACCACGACTTTGAGCCCGATCAGCTGCGTAATGTCCATGCATACGCCAGATCGTCATATCTACCCCGTTTGGAAATGCATGATAAATCATCGAGGAGTCCCGAGCCCTACATAATTCCAACCCTATTCTTGCGTGCTATCTATCAGTAACAATCACTTGCCCTGAAGGCTAGTTCCAATACCTTTAAATCGGAAGATCTACGCGGATCCGTCTTTTTTGCGTTGAGTGTTGATCTGGCGAAAACAAACCATGACTTGTGCCCAGAAGACACCCTAACTTCCTATTCTACTTTGCTTGGAATACGGGTCGACTTCATCGTTGGCGAACGGCATGATCCATCCAAATCCTTCTTCTACGATAACGAGCATTGTCTCGAACATGCATCAGTTTTTGCCATCATCACAAAAAAAATGTTTGGCAGTCTTACTGGCGTTAGACCATTCACAAACCTGGGGTACCTTTTATGTCAGTTGTGCGGGCGTGTCTTGTTTCTATCTTCCACTTTGGTCTTGTATCCCATTTAATAATCAACAGTACCAGTCCGATTCTTTGCCCATCCTCGATAATCCTGATACCCCATTCTCATGTGCCGTCACTAATATATTTCTCTGCCCAGAGAACCCAGTACTGGTACTCATTCTCAACTATCCTGCGATCAGTTATCCGATGGCCTTATATTCTGGTTCGGGTTTGTGATTTTCTGCGGCACCAACGTCGGGAGCGCGATAGGCTTCACCTGATGCCGTGATGGAAGTACAACACGAGCGCCATGTTGAGCTAATGTACGTTCTTGCCCATGCGTCATTGCACCAAGATTCAGCGGATGTACAGCTCGCACCCCTGACATGATGATTTCCGGTCCACTTCTACTGTCATTGTCGCCAGCTTTAGGGCTGTCGTCACCCTCGGCCGAATTCTTTTTGTTAGCCGACGTCTCAACCTGATTGATCACACGTGTCGAGCCCAGTGGTGCTTTTCCCCTTGTTGATTTCACAACCATCGTAGTCACGCAGATCAGGCTTAGTGTCGTCTTGCCCTTCGTAACTGCGCGTGCCAGATCCGCGAGAACTGGGCTCCGACAATGCAGCTCATTCCAAAGGGTATTCAGACATCAGGGCCGATGCTGAGTCGACTGTATGCAAATCTGGGGTCTAAGCGGAGCAAAGTGTCGGTTGCTTCTTCTGCAGGTGGTTAGCGTTCTTCCGTTGGTGGGCAGTACTCATCTTCAGACAACGTAGTAGTGTGTGCGGGGGATGGCACCATGGCCGACTTCGAAACTTCTTCAGGTGTGAGTTCAACCGTAAAAGGGAAAATGCGGATTTATTTTTGCCGTTTATCATAAGCATCTATCAAACCCAATGCTTCCTTGGACAATATGTCCTCTTCTCTTGTTAAATCTGACTGTTTTGCCGAGAACTTAGCGTACGGAGAGATAGCTAAACGTTTCTTCAGGCTTGCTATCCACAAGATCACTGATATCGCCATCTTGGTATACGAGTAAGTAGAAGAGCCTGTACGTCTTTAAGCCGCGCGATTCGATCGTTTATCGCTATCATCAGGCTATATAGAACCGAATCGAACTGTGAATCGTTGCCTGCGGCGGATCTACCTACTTGGGCGTTGTTTGCAGTACGCCATCGTGCCTTCAGGTGTCCTGCCAACTCGCAGCATTTGGATACAGAGATAGGCGCCCTGAGGTGAGCATTCGTGTCAACTAGATCGTGCTCCAACCTCTACACGTATCTAGCGATTTGCGTATGTGGTGAGGTCCTACTGCGGTTGACTTTAAGTACCTCTCTCACGTGCATCAGAAGCTCTGCAGTCGTTTCATCGTCTGCGTCGCTGGAAAACATTGTAGCGCATGTAAGGGGGGCCACAATGACATGTCCAACAGCTCGCCATACGTAGTGACAAGCTGCCCAAATTCAGCTGCGAACAGACTCTGCTGTAGATCGTGAATGGGCCGCTAGGCTTTCCCAGAATCTACTGCAACCTCCTGGGTGTAAATCAGCTCTCCAGACAAGCCGCTCACCTCGTATCGTGGCACCAATCGGAATAGAGTTTTGAGCGGCTCTCGTAGTGAGAAGACCAAATGCATTAAGCATGTGCTGCTGCTACCGCTCGGAGGATTTGAAGACGGAATAGCCTTGCACGACGAAAGTTTTTGTTGGAGCGATGTGGAGAAACCGCATACCGGAGCTCGCTAAAGAAAGCTGCTGCCTGTGGGCGAAACAGGTATCAATAGCCCTGCCAAAACGTACCATATCATTTTGAGAAGTGATTCATCGTGCACAGACTTGAGTCCTGAAGGCATCTCTGCGTAAGTGATTAAATGTTCTACTCAGGCCGCAGACGGCGCATCCTAGGGGGGGGGGGGGGGGGCGTTCGTGTGGATGATGAAGTTGCGCTCCTCAATGTTGCTGCCCTTTTTTTGAAATCTAGCAACACGCTAAGTGTCGGACAGCGAGCTCGGATGGCGTTCTCGAAGAATGTCCAGAGTTTGTTCATAAGTATCCTATCGCCGTCGGCTTAGTTATCAGATCACCTCCTGTGCGCACTCTATATTTCGTGGTTTACAATAATATTGAAAAGGCAGCTAGTAGTGAGTAAAAGTTCTGGGTAGGCTAACTAGATTCCTCAGAATATGCATTGCATCTAGCTTTGTCGATGATAACCGTGTTGACTGTAAAAATTCCGCAAAGGTATTTATCGGCTGCTACCTCCTGACCCACGGTCCATGCAGGGGTGTGTTGCTCATACACAGCGCGATGTGTTTTAGTAAGCACTCTGCTCGATAGGATTTGCTGGGAATCCGCCCACGAGAGCTCACACACCACACATATACTGGCAATGCATCATAGCGGTATGGACAGCCCACACCGGGTTAATTCCACGGTACTGTGTAGATCGGAAAGCCCAATGTAACCTGGAACAACATTAGTGTCACCGCAAAAACGTTTTTCTAACTGAAAAAAAGTATTTCTCAATGGATAATTGTGATGGATTCGTGTGTTGTTGGCGGGCGGTCTTAACTATTACTTTGTTTTCGTTCCACGTAATATATCAGTTGTCATTTAAACTCGAGTCAGGGATAGCAAAACCGGTAGGGATTTTAGATATGAAATGCAAGGATCTTGCTTGATTTTTTTATTATGGCTGGTGGCTGCTGGTCCGGCAGAGACGGTCGCGTTCAGCGGTTGTTTATTTTTGCAGCACAAACGCCACATAAGGGATATTGAACGGCGTACGATACTATTATTTTTTCTGTTTGTGAGCACATGCCCGAACATTCATGCTTCTCAGAAGCGTCTAAGCATCTAGCTGATCTGGTGAAAGGTGGTATTACATCCAGTCTTACATATGTTTAAAGTTACATAGAAGCCTTATACTTTAATTAGAAGCGATGTGCAAATTCAGCCACTACCAGCGAGAAGAGCCGATCAAGAAATATGCAAATTTAGAAGATCCGTTTTGCAATTGTATTCTTTTGCTGCAAAATTTTGACGAGAACAGCCTTCAACTTGATGAAGAACGGTCTGGTCGCGGATTTGAGAACCGCGCGACGGATAGTTGTGACCACGAAGAGTTCTGTGAAAAAATTTTCAGAGGTAAGGAGGGATGCGACTCGAGGTGCTATTTCGTAGAGTTTTAAAGTCCTGTCTACAACGGCTGACAAAAAGAAAGATCTCTTTACAAATTTCAAATGATTGGGTCCCCTTGCATTTTAATATCCGAATGAAACTGATAAATTACCTGTATGTTGTCAGTGTCGTCCGGGTCGAGTCCTAAAACTATTTCAGATTGTTGCAAACACGTGTAGTACATACAGACAACGGCGGTGGAACCTGCCCGGAGTCTGAACACTCCTTCATATAAAATAAAAGTTTTTCGCACGACAGGAATATCCGCCCGTGGGTGTGATTGGTTGAAAGTGGCGGTTTCAGTTCAGAGTCTGAACACAAAGCACAAAAATGATTCCAAATTGTACAAAAACGATACTAGAATCAGCAGATCCTGAGTTAAATGTACAGAAACGCCGGAATACAGGACACAGATTGGTTGGAACTGTTTTCTTTAGTGGGAAAACAACGCTTGGTCCCGGGCGTGTTTCAAACGTATTGCGGATTTCACCGTCGTTGTCTGTACCCTTCACGCCGAATCCGACAGGACCTCACAAAATACCCTCACCATATACAATTATTTTGCAAGAAAATGTTAGCGTTTACAATTACCCAAGTTATCGGCCCGTTTCAATGACAATCAGCCAGGCAGTTCGGATTATTGTCGAGGTCCAATTGTTGATTAAAAAGAACCGAAAGAATGATCAAATAGAGAGCATGTTGACAAAAAATTGCAGTTGGCATCAAATAAAGACATGGAAGTCTGTGTTAAGACTAGTTGCTGTGTACAGCATCTCAGTTTACACACTTAAACATCACCAAGCAGCCTCAACATAGCAAATAGTGCGGCTGCAAAATCCCAACCTTCGGAGCTTACACTACATAGTAGGTGCATTGGTTGTGTTAAATTTCAGTGCTTCTTCGGTCGAAGCACGGCTTTGTATTGAAAGCCCAAGAAAGCAGTTGGTGCTACCAACACAACTTTAGGGACCAGATACAATAATTTAGGAAATTGTACTCGAAGCAAGAATACGTATCTTATCACAGTGCTCATCTATCCGGAACGAAATACAATGCGTCTGTTGCCTTATTGATGTGTCGATTGATAGTTGATATAGACCACCAGAAATCCTTTCGCTTTTCTTCGCTACGGCGGAACGAGATGGTTTTCGACCTAAAAAATCAGAACTTCGAGTGCAAAGACCGTTTATGTTGCTTACCGCTCAAACTAGGGCGCGTTATCGTAAGGAGACTTGTTGTACCTGCACGAGACAATGGTTGTTGAATGCGCGAATGGTTTCACATGTATAAAATCCTTTTATTTTTACGTGTATAGGATCTTTTTTACGTGTTATCTGCTGCTAAAGGTCAATACACCCATTTTATCGAGTTATGATGGCAACATTTAGAATGGCAAGGATACATATCCAAACAAAACTATAGAGCTGTCTAAGCGCTAGATTTCTTTTTGTTATACGTCAGCAATCCCTGGTAGGCGGATGGTGTGCGCTGCACAGGCGTTATCCAGCATAACTATCTGCACTAGAAAACCATTCCCGCTCCGTTACGGCAAATATTTCGTACTAAATTGACTCTACAGCAGTACAACTCTAAAGTATCTAAACTCGAAAAGAAAAAACAACGACCAATTCTGCGCAAAAATTGTAATTGCATTCCCAGTATAAGGCCATACGACCTAGTTTCTTGCCCTTCTATGAGATCGACGGACCGACGTGGATTTATCAAGATTTGGCAACTTGATTTCACTCAGGTGTCTTATACGGAAGAACGGTATATTCCAGACACAGCCCAGAGAAAAGCCGATACGATGAAATCCTACCCTAGTGTGATGCGGTTCGCTGATGTTGTGCTTTTTGCAGTGGTAATTGAATTGACAGGGGAAACATAAGTTCCTGACGCAGACGGTTGGAGGACTTACTCTCTTTGGCTAAAACCTGTGAATAGCTCGCTCTTTTTTTTCAGTCGAGATACATGTTTAAAAATTCGGACAGGTGTTCCTGTGGGCCAAGCTAAATTTTCCTGTAGCGAATACTTTTTGTTTTACTGTTGCTGCTATAATAGACTATTTGCATGTGGTGGCGGCTCTCCCACGTCTGCAGCCTGTCTTGTTTAGTCTCTGAAGTTTGCAGCTACCTCCTCCTTCGCGTGTTTGTAGCCGACCTGTCTTCCCCTGACACTCCGACGCTTGCAGATACTTCAACGTAGGTACGCTAACGTTTGCAGGTTCTCCGACTTGTGCAGACACGACGAGGTCAGCAGGTATTCTGACGTTTGCATCCCCATCGAGGATCGAATTGCAAAATACTCTGTTGGACTAAGAGTCTGGCAACGTCGGCGTTATCAAGTTTAGCCATTCAGCTGCTTGATGTTTGTTTGAAAGTCTGCTGCAAGCTACATCCTTCTCTAGGAATTGCTATGAAAAGTAGCGCTAGTCGCGCTGACGTCCGCTGGCGCTCTGGTGATACATGTATGTTGTCTCTGTATGTTCAGCTTATAGAAACAATCTCAAGAGCCCTTTATTGCACTGCAATACCAATCGGAGTAGCTGACGTAGCCCCACCTCATTGTTACACCAAGACACGTCAAAGTGGTTTCAATAAGATTTAGATCAAGAGTAGTTGTGCAACGAGCTTGTAGGGCCTACTCCTCTCTTATCTCCTTCTTGATTCCGCTTATATTGGCTGCTGCTTCTTGGTTTTTGGCGACCAACATATATGTAGTTCACTAAGCCTAGGATATGTGTTTAATTATGTGTAGGTTGGGTGCTTGGTAGCGCAAAGCCGCTCAACGGGTTTAGTTATTTATGCTGGTTATTTGCTTTCGGACGTTCTTGAGTCATCCTCCGGCGCTTCGTTGCGACCTTGTACGATGTCACAACTTACTTCTTCCAAGCCCCTGCCTCTTCAGGATCCACCGTTTCGTCAAAGTGACGTGTGTGTGTCCGCGTCATCATGAGACGGGTCGAACCACACCGCATGATCGAGTTGTTTACGCTTACGTCATGTTGGAGTTGGATCACTTCACCAGCTTCAACTTCAACAGAAACAATCTGTATCTCGCTCCCAAGTTATGAGTCGTTCACTGCTGGTACAGTAGCACCGTCTTGATCACCTTCCTCTTAATGATGTGTCACCAGATGCCCTGGACTTGACGTCTCGACGAACTTCACGGTGCGTACGATTTGAACCATCCCGGTCTCAACGCTTTGGACACGGTATCCCATGACACCATATTCGTAGCTCATGGAACGACATTTTAACGCCTTTGCGCCAAGCTTACAACGCTTCTCGTCCGGGTTGTGCGCGTAGTCGAGCGCACCGAGCACCTTCATGTTCTTGAGTTGTGGCTTGGTACGGTATACAATTTCGTACGGTGTCTTGACGGTGACTGAATTGGGGATCCGATTGATGCTCAACGAGCCTGTGTTAACTGCTTCAGCCCGCCACTTCTTCTCGATGCTGTCGTGATCGAGCATGCAGCGAGCCATCTCCACGTGGCCCCAATTCATGCGCTCAGGTAGCCCGTTCTGCTGAGGCGTATACGGCACCGTCTTTTCATGCTTGATGCCGCTGCGGTTGAGGTAGTCATTGAACTGTCGACCTGTGTACTCACCGCCGTTATCCGAACGCTGACACGTCATCTTCTTCTCTGTTGTGTTCTCAATTGCTTCCTTGTAGATCTTGAACTTCGACAGCAATTTTGACTTCGCCTTCACATAGCATTCAGTGACGTGACGTGAGTAATCGGCGGCGAAGGTCACAACATACGAGCAACCACCAGTCGTCGTGGTCTGCATCTGACCCATCACGTCCGCATTCACCAAGTCCAACCCCCCATACAGCAGCCTGTACAGACGTTATCACCCTTGATTCCATCCGTGGCGCGAGGCACTCCTTCTGCCATGGGCAATAGCTGATCGTAGCGCTTGAATAGGATGTGGCCCAGGCGTGCATGTACTAGAGCCCACGACTCCTATCGAGTTATAGCAACATGTCACACCTCGTCCCCCACTGTCTTCAGTTTGTAGAAGCTTCCACAGCGCTTAGCCGTCATGGTGGTAGCGTCACCATAGCGAAAGACACATTTGCCCTTGCCGAACTGCGAACAGTAGCTAACATTCAGTACGAGTCAGTCAAGCTTCCGAGTAGTAGCACTAGCTGCCAAGCATTATTCAAAGACTCATCGATTGGCTCCATTAGTACCTGCTCCTTGAACTTGTCTCCATGGACAGCGAACTTCGTACCGGGCTCCATTTTGAAGTTGTGCAGCTTCTTGGTAACGATGAGCCGGTTCTAGTTCATCTTCGGATCGAAGTGCTCCTCGAGCTGGGTCCACGCTTCAGCAGCGGTCAGCGCTCCATGGATGCAGACTTGGTACGTGAGACTCACGCCTCCAGCGATCACACCATGGGCTTTCAAACCGTTGGTCATCCATACAACCGTGGAGCGGTCACACACTTAGTCAAACTCATCCTTGATAATATGCTGGAGCAGACCCTTACACGCTTCATCCGCACGTTTGAACTCCCAGTGAATGTAGTTATCCTCCACGAGCTTCTCGATACTGTCAGCGTAACTTGGGCTCGTAACCAATTGAGAGTAGAGGACGATGCGAACGAAGCTCGTAGTTGATGTGAGTCGATGAATGGAAATTTAAAAGAGATTGATTGAGTTAATAGTCCTAGCACCTTTTCCTCACTCCTATATTCAGCTCCTTGTACCACCTACTACGGGTAGTCCGTGTATCTAAAGCGTATACTGAGACGGCCACACTTGTATAGGACGGACACACTTGGGTGAGACGGACACACCTGTATACATATATGCATATAAACCATAAACTGGGACGGACACACTTGAGTGAGATGGACACATTTTTACGCCATATGTCACGATTGCTTCCCGTTGCAGATCCCGTGACCGAATTGAAGTTGACGCCCAATCACAATCCAGGATACCAAGCGATCTGCCCATAAGGTCGCACCATTCCTGTCCTTCAACTGTAGCGCGCATTCGACACGCGCACAGCACGTGCCTAGCGGTAGGTATCCAGACGTGTAGACAGCGAAGTGCAACCACAACATATACATAGAAGAGGGCACCCGTGCTAACTATTGAAAATACGGTACTGACGTCCCAATAGGCGGTGCTACCCACCATTCACCACCAAGGTTTCGAATTGTGTGTCGCCCAAAACCTACATTATTTGTAATTATTCAGCAAGGATCTACATGGTAACGTATTTTATCGAGATGGTTTGGTTTGATACCCGGAAAAGTGATCTAACGTTATCTTTCGTGATTGACGAATTCATTGTGGGATATTATGACCGCCATGCAACAAAACCTGCAGCATGCCCGCCAGATTTCGGGGCTTTACGTCCACGGTGCAAGTCCATGCAACTGTCACGACACGTGATCTCAAGGTGGCCATCAAGCGGTGGTGAGTTTAAAATCCTTGGCGCGGACGGTTTTCTCCTATTCGCTTGCTAGAATGAAGGGTACTTTTCTTGCGGCACACTACAAAGAAGTAAAGGAGTTGAAAACCGGCGAGGGCCGGTACCTTCAGAAGCTCCTAACGACAGACCTCGAGCTGGATGCAGATGCTCTAGTGGACGAAGTCCTTGGGACACTGCTAATCAAGCAGTGCGGTTTTGTTGAAGCCCTCGTTATGCCAGCAGTGCGAAAGGTTCAATGCAAGTTCCAGAATTTCGATCGAACGGATACTGTAAGCTTACGCAATATGTTGGCCACTATGCTCTCAGCAATAAATACAGGTATCACTAGCCCTTTTGCCGTTCTAAGCGTTACCCGTAAATTATAACCGTTGCATATGAAGACACGTTGAGAAAGACATCGAGCTACCGAGAAGTTCTTATTCCTTTGCTTAGAAGGCGATTTACATGTCGGCTTCCGGTTCTGGAGATGTACGTTTACCGGACCTCAGGTCGAAAACTTAGGATATTTTCAGAATATGCGCCTATCTGCAGATTTGTATTCAATGAAAAATATTCTTGAAAAATTCCAGCTAAATGTGGTTGGAATGGTTGGAAAACTGTTCCGATCCAGGAGTGACTGTCATTGGTGGACGTTAAGGAAAATGATACCCATGATTGGGTAAAATGTAGCAGATATTATATCTGATCCAGATTGGTTCGGAAAACTGCCATTCTCCGGATTTTGGAGGACCTACGATGCTCTGGCGTCATTTTGAAGGCCGTGAGATCCTTTAAAGCAAGGTTTTCCTTTGAACCAGTCGCGACACAAATCCCCGTTTGCCTCAAAACTCAAATTTCCATGGAATTTTGTGGACAGGAAACCCCTCAAAAACAATATACATGATTTGTAATTTGGCTTGTCGTTTACATATATATTGGCTTGCCGTTTGTTTTTATATTATAAGATCTGTGCGCGTTAAAACCTTTGGAACGCTTACCTCAGGATGAAAAGTCATGGGTGCATACCGTCAAACTGTTTCAAGGGTTGCTCTTGATCATCTCCCGCACCTGTACTTGTGAAGCTAGTGTTTTTACTCTTTCATTCTATGTCTTTCCTTCGGAATGGTGGCACTAACGACAGTGCCACCATTCTGAAATAAATGCTAAATGACATCAACGTCTACTCTACTTCAAAAAGAAAGAATGGTGATAACGACGCAGCCACAAAGCGCCGTAGAATATGGTTGTGCACATATAAGAATGTTGATAAACCGAGAAGGAGACTGCTGAGCTCGGCAAGTCCTTTTTTGCGGCTTCAGTTAAACTTATACATGGATATCATTATATATAATGCTATTGAGGGTGAGTACATACTGGTAATGATGTGCTTATTACGAGACTCCCACGTCGCGACATAGGTAAAATACCGTAGAGGATCTTATGCATTCCAAATTGAAAAACTCAGCTAAGTTGTGATAAAAGTCCCGCGATGAAGATGTTTAATTCATAGCACAATCTAAAAATGAGATCGAATCATTCAAAGAGAAGTGGTCATAAAAACCGCAGAAGCAGCACCAGTACATTGTGCCACTACAATCAGTTCGATTAAGTACGACCCCTCATTTTGATTTGGGTCAACAAGCAGCTTACAACAAAATGAAGGAGATAACAAAAAGCGAAATCCGCTGTACCGTGGAATTAATCCGGTGAGGGATGTCTATACCTAAAGGTGTTCCCAGTATAACGTACATGTATTACTATTGTTTCCTCCGTTATAAACCATTTCCAATGTTGAACAATCTGGTTGACCTTGATGTCAGACTTTCTGGTTGCTTGGGAGGGCTCTTTCGCACTAATGGCCATGGATTCAGGCGAAACATTCGCACAACAACTGCTTTGTCACTATTGAGATTTTTCTCGTTCATGTGAAGAAGCCGGTCGTACCAATCCTTATGGGAGGCCACAAGCTACGATAGTACTTAAGTAAGAATTAGCATCGAGTGGGGAGATCGACCCTGTGCAGGGTGACCAGATCGCGCTTAGCCTCTTGGTTGGGCTAAATGTTCAAGATGTTTTGTTTGGTGGTGCACGCGCTAGGTGAACAGATAATGACTATCCGCAACAACGATTATGACTTCGCTTCAGGTGGTAAACAGTGTGCGGATACTAGGCGCAAGCGATGCATTTAAAAAAAATTAAAGCACCAACAACATACAGTAATATCAGGTCAAACACGGTAGTATTATATAATATATGGCGTTGTCTCCGTTAACTAGGGCTTCGCGTAGGCTGAGATAGCCCTTTCTGTTCCGCCAGCAACACTAGAATTCACTAAATATGCTACTAATTGCAAAAGTTGAAAAAAACATTTGCTACATATTTTCACTGTGCTTCTTGGTGAAAAACTGTTTTTGTTGTCAATAACAGAGCTATGCAGCGCTTAGTCGACATGCCAGCACAGCACAAGTTACCGACGGTTGGGCTGGAATTCGAAGCTGTATGATTAAAACCCAAAAAATTCAGTACTTTCAGGATAAGCCTAGACTTTCATGAGCATCTCCTACGCCTGCTTCGCAGCCGCAGCATCTGCCTAGCCTTCGAGAAGCATTCATGTTAGTAGCCCACACAGAGCTGTAAAAAAATACGTGGTGTTGCGCACAGAACACTGTGGAAAAATAATTATAGATTCAGTTAGATGTCAACATGATGTTATTAGTCCTTCAAAGGCTTACGTTGTTTTGTCGGCCACCACCATCGCAAACCTAGGTTCGTGCAGGTCAACGTCAAGCGCCGTGCCGGAGTACCATAAGCATGTTCAACTTCTTTGTTATGTTTAGAACTGAGCCTCCTTTCCAGCATTTTCTAGAAAAGTAGTCAACTTCTGTCTTCTCTCTCTTTTAAGTTCACTTTCATCTGCTTCGCGATTTTGAAAAAAAAGAAGCTTTACTTAAGCTTCACCTGATTCGGCTTCAAATAACATGATTTGGGCTGCTCCGCAGCTTCGCTGCTATCTCAGAATAATAAAATATTACCGGGTTATCAGGTTGAAAACTTTAGATCTCACGGTACAGACAGCTTAAAGTTCGCATGCTTTGCCCTGAAGGATTCTTCAACGTGGTTTTCAGTTACAACGTGAACGTTGGATATAACCGTCGCGTTTAGTATCACTTTGTTACAAACTATCAAATATACA
Organism: Phytophthora tentaculata; assembly: GCA_033557915.1. Lineage (NCBI taxonomy): Eukaryota > Oomycota > Peronosporomycetes > Peronosporales > Peronosporaceae > Phytophthora > Phytophthora tentaculata. The sequence continues at coordinate 5,008,932 of JAUCEA010000007.1, read as the reverse complement.
AAGTTTGTAGTACTGGTAATAAAAAGGATACAAAGTTAAACAACATTGTTTCTTAAATTTGAAACCTTAGAGCTTCTTCGTGCAGCGCACGGCTTTGTTAATAACGGAACCCATTTATACTCAAATGGCGTTTCAGCAATGTTTTTTTGTCGCTTACCAGCTAGCATCACTTCAAGATCTATGCGACACCACGAGGCTGCGCCTCGAGCTGGGATCAATAATAAACAATTTGGAAATGCAACGTAAAGAAAAAAAATGGTACAGATGAACTTGTCTAAGATGAGCTCGTATATCATGATATCCTGTAGTACTTGATAGATTGTGATTCCACCGGACTGGTAGACTACTGATTTTTCTATCATCACAATATATCGAGTTTCAAGTAAGACAGTATTATCAAGGCAGTTTACAAAAAGCACAAATGAGGTCAAAATCAAAGGTTTTGGCGAGAATAAGGGCACAAATCGACATGAAATCACTGTGTGCCCATTCTAAGTCGGGAATTAGCCTCTAAAGAGGTCCCAATAGAGGCCTTTTGGACAAGTCTGGCGCATCGTCAGGTATTTCTATAAATTCCTCGAATTCCTCTAAATTTCATGAATGTGCACCGCATCAACCGCCTTAACATGATCAGCTAGCTATACTTGATCAAAAGATGTTTTACGGACTGATTTAGCTAAGGGAGGTTAATTGGTACATGTATTCCCAGCTAAAGCGAAGACAATCTAGTTTGAAGTCATCGTATCAATGCGTGATTACGATATGGTAATCTAAATAACCCCCTTATTATGAACCACAACAAAGCGACCAGAACTTGTGGTGATACTACGGAGCATTTTATTTTTGTCACACGATTACAAAAAGGTACTCATGGCTTACCTCGGCTGGCTACAGTTCTAGGTGGCACGCTACCGGTGTACCCTGTTATTGAGTTTTGTAGATAAAATGCATGTATTGGGATAAACAGACCCGATTCGTTTTCCCATTTTCTTCAAATTGCTTCGTAAACAGTGGTTCGTAAACCAATCTTGCATCCAAGCGTTGTTAATACGTTTCCTTTGGTTGGTCTGTTCGTGCCAGTTCTCTGAAAATGATTGCAGAGTCCCTACTTTATCAAGGATCCGACTTTGCTCCCAGAAACGACGCAGCTCTAAAAATCAGGAAATCAAACAATTCTAGCAAGCTTGAAAATTCCCTGTTATATGTTCTCTGAAATTTGTTTCAGAGCTAAGGAAGGATCTAACAGGAGGTACGATTTTCCGTGAACGAGAACTACGCGCTGGGTGCTTTTCTGAAACCAAGTCTGCTTCACCCGAAGAAGCTTTGAAACATAATTTAAACGGTTTAATCTTTTTCTGTGAGGTCTTCTTTTTTACCCAACGATCTTAAGCTACATGTAGACATCTCAGCAAATTATATTAGACTTGCGAAGGCATCTCCTGCACCTGCTTCGCAGCCGCAGCATCTGCAGTGCGGTCTCACTAGAAACAGATGTGGCGATCAATGATCTGACACTTTTAAATTTATGTATCAAAATCGCACAGGCTTAGTAACCGGCTCCAGTTACCGGCATCAGATTCGTAGTCAAACCGCCTCAGATACCGGCTTCATATTGATACGATCTCATGCCTATTGCTATCCCAGTATTAAAACCTGGAAATTTATTAGGCCTAATACTATTTAAAAGAAAAAGGTTTCATACAAATTCTAAGGGACTCAAAATCTGATTATATTAAATATAAGAAAACCGCGATAAATCTATAAATTTCATGCCTGTCGTTGGAACCGTCCACCGCAGCGAAGCACGATAATACATTAGCCAATGTATATTAGCCAATGGTAAGCATGCATGCTGCATGAAGGGAGCTTGATCAATCACTTACTTTATAAAGTATCGAATTCCCAGCCTTACATGCTTTTAACTGACGGCACTACCAAAGCGCCAGAAATACGGCCTACGCCTAAGACGGCATTTAATGCAGAATGTAGCCCAGCAGCAGCGCCGATACAAGCAGCCACTGTTTTCAAGGTCCACCTGCAAATCTGTCTGGTCTCACTTTTAAATCTAGGTCAAATAATCTGTAAGACTCACCCAAACAATGGCAGAGCCCAAGAGTGAACCTATCAGTTGGATCAGATTAAATTATTCCATAAAGCTAGCATCGCGCGTAGAATGACTTGGTATAGAGAATTGCAAAAAGCGGCGGGTTGTAGAGACCTCTGTCGCCGTTATCTGTACGTAGACAGGTATGAGGGGTATGCTTTCCATGAATATTGGTAAACAGTGGGTAGATGCTGCGCTGCGAAGCAGGTTGAGGAGAAGCATCAAAGGGTCCAAGACACACAGAACGGAGTATTCGAAGTTTATTAGCATTAAAATGTGTCAGCCCAAACACGGCACCAATATATAGGGGATATTGTACGTGCCAAGTGGCGGCCCACTGTAGCAGGCCGCTGTGGTTGCGTAGACTGGTGAGGTGCCGTGCGCTCTCTAGCAGAAGTCGCTTCCTTCAAGAAAGACAAGCGGTGAGAAATTTAAGTGCACGTTACAGTCACTGCATGTGCGTCTAACCATGTTGTACTACCTGGTCTAATGTCGCTGAGCTTCATGCACCTCGTTGGCGCACACCAAAGTGTCAGCGATCAGCCCCGATTCGTGAAAGGCGACAAAGTCGCCAAAAACTACGACGAAGAAAGAGGGTTTTCGGAAGTAGCTCAGCAACTCATAGCTACGCAGCTGGTTAGCAAGATGACAAGGACAAACTCTTTCTCAGATCTTGAGAAAATGGATAGTTTGGCGACGCTCAACAGAATTTCAGATGCTGCAGATGACCATTTGACATCGGTGTTCAAGTTCGCTTACGACGCGAAAATGCGCCCGGCAGATCTGGCCAGCAAACTGAAGAATATGCCAGATGCCGACGATGCCTTGACAAAAAAAGGCAGTGGAAATGTACACCGAGTACTTGAAATCAAACGGCAAAATAGCCTAGACTAACAAAAGAAAGTGCAAACAGTTTCTCTGTAGTCAATTCCGAAGTAAGCAAAAGCAAAAGTGAGTGAGATTGAGTGTTACCAAAAACTACCAGGTCTGTGACGGCCTCTACTGATGGCTTCAGGACCAATGCTTCTGCCAATGCGCAAACACACGCTGGTTGCGCATTCGCTTGTCCGACGGCAGCAAACAAGTGCCGAGTCCAGACTCGATCGCCACAGCTCTGGACAATCAGGATCTCGGGATCCGCTACACCGCCCTCCAAGAGCTGCAGTGCGATGTCACCGCTCCGAGTACCCGCTCGATTAAGCACGGCAGCCTGCCCGACGCTGTGTGACAGCGACCGCAAGTGCGAGCTTCAGCTCCTTACTGCTGCAACCGCCGACGTACTCGTCGACCTTGACAGGCACTTCGCTTGCCATCGCAGTGAGAGACTCCCATGGATCCTCTTCTTCTTGAAGTCCGACCCACGATATCAACAGTTGCCACTAGTTGGGCGACTTGACGAAACGATGACCCTTGAACTCCTTGATCTTGAGTACCATGCTTTGGTTACCAATGTGGGCAATAAACTCCTCGTCCACGTTTAGGCTGGAAACTTGAGACGGGACCCGTGAACATTGTAGACCTTACGAGCGGCCAAATGCCGCACCATGAAAGAGTTTGGCATCACCTCAATCACTTCGAATAGCCCGACCCAGCGAACCAAAAGCTTGTTGCTGGACAAACGTCTGTCAATCCTGAACCAAAGCACGAAATCGCCCACATCGAAGTTACAGGGTGTACCAAGAGACTTGTCGATGGTCTGACGTCGCCGCTTGTTCTTGGTGTTCACCACATCACGGTGCAGTGCACGCAAAGCTACCAGCAAATCTTCGACATTGTCGCGTTGGTCGGTCACGTTAATGACAAGATCCTTCTTGGCCCTTGGAACCACGGTCACTGCCAGTGGGTTCGGGACTGGTAGGAGCGTGAAAAACTCGCTTGGCGCTCGACAGTTGAGACTAGCCACTGGTGTATGATTCAAATTTGCTTGAACTAAAGACAGCAAATAAACCCATTCGCGCGTGACCAGCTGAAACTCCATTAACATCACACGCACCACTTGTAAGATATCACGATTGATACGTTCAACATATCCATTAATCTAAGGTGAGTATGCGACCACGAAATGCTGTTCCACCGACAAGCGTCGACACAGCTCATTGACCACCACATTCTTGAAGTGTGTGCCCTTGTCGGACATCACAATGTCGGGCGCACCAAATCGCTTGCACCAGTCAAGCAATGCCTGCACCACGACATCACTTGTCGGGGAGTCATACGCAACCAGTTCATAGTAGTGCGTCAGGCCATCCTTCAACACGAGTACATACGATGTTGCTCCCGTACTGTTGCCCATGTAGAGGAAATCAAAGTGAAGAAATTCGTTGCGTCGCGTAGCCTGGTAGGTTGGCCCCCAGGGGCCATAAAATGATATTGCCGCCCTTCGGGTGCTTACACAGCAAACACCGAGCCAAGAACAGACGGCATATTTCGTGAGGTCACGAACATAGAATACTTGCTCAATAGTATGAACCATCGCATCCAAACCACGATGTCCTTGATTTCCACAGTAGGCCACCAACATCACACGCTGCACAAGGTATTTGGCTCATTCAGGGAGTCACGGCATGGCATCCACTTCGAGAAGTAGAGCGGTGTTAGCAGCCGCTCCATTCGGCTTGGCACGACGGTACACCGTCAGCGTGCGCAATACCTCATCCAGTATAAGGAAAACGAACCCGTTGAAGCGTGGCCAGAGCTGGCCGCCAGTTTCGACGGAGAAATCCCCAGCTACGCGAGAACAGCTGCGCGCGACGGCTTTGCAGGGCACAACAGTATCGCTCGTCTCCAAAGAACCTCCTCACCGCGAAAGCAAATCGGGCCAGTCGTTGCGCTCGCCGTCCGCATGCTCGATTACATACGGTAGACCCGCCAGTGCCAGCGCCCATCGTTGCAACCGCCCGCGAATGTGGCGCTTTAGATTGACGGCAAAAGATGTGAATAAAGTTCTTGTGATCACAAAAAGGTCGGAATCCACGGCGACGAAGTAGTAAATACTCCAAATTGACACAGGCCCACATAATTGGAAAGGCTTCCTTGTCGATAATGCTCCGGTTGTGGGCCGCTCCCGAGAAAATGTCGCTATTGCAGATGAGCAGTTGATGCGCTTGCTCCCATGGCGCAAGATCATCGTTCCACTCTGCCACCTGGCAAACAATTTAATTCCCACCCAGTCTCGGATGCATCTGTGAAAACAGCGATCTCACTGGCATCGCAGAGAAATGCTTGTGGCCGCGACGATGCGATTGGATGTTTGACAACAAAGTCAATGGCAGCACGCTCCTCCTCACTCCATTCCAAATCGACACTGGCAGCTAGACGACGCGTGCGCCCCACACGCGAGAGTACCGACTCGAACTTGTCGAGGAGTGGCTTTGCCACACGGCCATAATCCATCAGTGTGTCGCGTAACCATCCAGCTGCACACATGAACTGCTGTGAGTCCGTCCCAGTAACGGGGAAATGCAGATCCACGAGCGCCTGTAGGCGCGCCGGGTCATGAGAGATGCCCTCACCGCTGATCCTGCGGCCGCACCATTTCGCCTCTTTCCGGAACAGGCAGCTCTTGAGCGCGCTCAGACGCAAGCCATAAGAGCGAACACGATCGAAGAATCGCTGGAGCGTGTCTAGGAGAGCTCGACCTGACTTGGCATGCACTAAGATGTCATCAATCCAGAGTAGCAAACTGGTGTATCGCATGTCAGCAAAAAACTTCTGCATTAGGTTCTGGAAGTGGACAGACGAGTCCGTAGCGCCTTGGGGCGCCTGCGTTGGCGTGCACACTGTGTCCTCCGAGATAAAGCTCATAAGTTCTTGGCTGGACACGTTGAGGGGGAACTGGAAAATCCTTTTGGCAAATCAAATGTCGAGAACCTATACGCCCCGGCAATCTCCTGCGTGATAGTGTGTATGTTGGGTGCCGCACCCGCAAGTGGCACTGTCTGCTGATTTACTGGGCGATAGTCGATGGTCATACGAAACTCCATCGGCTGACCGAGTTTGGCAACAGGAACGACAGCTCGTACCCATCGACTGTGGTTGTTCTTTCGGATGTATCCAATGCTCTCGAGTCGATTTAACTCCTTTCGCAGGAACTCGCGCTGGGCCGAAGCGTACTTGCGCGGCTTCGCGCGGAACAGCACCGCATCAGGCTTCAGCTTCACCACGAGAGGCTGGATTTGAGCAGGTGGATCGTCCCCAATGTCGATGGCGAATATATCGCTATACTTAAACACTAACTGCCGCAACTCTTCGTAGAGACTGGGGTCAAATTCTTCACGTAGTACAGCAACCAGCATCTCTTCCAAGTAGGAAACCACATCCATGTTGGCAGGGGGGAGCCTCAGGCTCAAACGTATCATCGGCAAGCTGCCATATCCCCGCCGGCGAGTTGCTCCAGCTGCCGATCAACGTCAATTCCAAGTGACTTCAGCGTGTCGTCACCCAGCAAAGACTCCGTTTCGCCAGCACTCATCACTAAGCATGTGACATTTGAGACACGTACAACGCCAGCTGCAGTCTGCAGTTGTAAGTCAACCACCACTTCTTCTTCACACTGAACCTGGCCACCACCCGCTACTGTTACCATCACTGGTTGCGACAGTTTCCTCGGGCTGGCGTGAACGTCTAACTGGACCAACTCGTCTACGACAACCTTGGGAATGACACTGCTATCGGACACGGAGTCAGCGCAGTACGAGACTGTTACCATCCCATTCACTAGCACCTCCCCGGTCTTTGGTCGGCGTTGCTGGTCAAGACGCACCGCCTTGGACCGTAGCCTGGCGCCATCCTTCTACGTGCGCACCCGTTCCAGTGCTCTGCGGCGGTCATCTTCGCCCACCGTGGGACACTCTCGAAGCCAATGAGCACCACCACAGTGCAGACATCCGTCCGTTGGTGGGTTTGAAGGTTTGCTACGTACAACCGGCGTCCGATCATACGTCTTAGGCTTCTCGCTATCACCACTTGAGCGGTACTCCCGATCCTTGCGAGGCTTAGCGTCCTTAACCCACGGTTTGTTGTCGCTGCCTTTCCCAGGATTCTGCTTGTACTCCAAGCTCATGACGTGATACTTATGCTGCGCCCTTGCGCGATCTTTGATGAGTCAAAACAACTCGAAACTGTCCTCCTTTGCCGAGCGACACTCAAACTTGATGTATCGTTTGACATCGTCACGTAGGACTTGCGGTTCGAGGTTGTCGAATAGAATCTTACAACGCAACTTCATACAGTCTTCAAACATGTTGTTGCTTGGAAGACCAACTGCTAGGAGGCGGCCAAAGCCGTGTTGCTCTATCAGCTCCGAAAAATTGCGGTAATAGTTGAGGACTCGAGCATCGATATCCACCTCCTTTAAGTACATCTTGAGGTGCTTGTCGAAGAAGCCGTCCAGGTCCGGAACAAACGCGTTAATCACATTGCTCGTGCGGTCGTTGATCAGCTTGACGAGCCGGTCTTCCGTCACATCTTCCACCGTTGTTTGCAGCTCGTAGAGACTGACGATCTCGAGAAGCTTCGGCTCTAGTGAGTCCTTGATAGAGGAAGGAGCCTTTGCCATCGACTCGCCGCTGTCCGCACAGCGCTGGCGCATATGCGACTCATACTGAGTCCGCGCCTTGCGCCACTTGACAATTGCTGCCTGGCTCCAATCCTCGAGCTTCGGGGCTTGGATGAACTCGAACACAGGCTGGCTCACAGCCATTACGACGTCACCGTCCGTGTTGGATCTTGCCAGACATTACGGCCTTGAGGCTGCTATAGTTAACTTTGTAGTCAATTCCGAAGTAAGCAAAAGCAAAAGTGAGTGAGATTGAGTGTTACCAAAAACTACCAGGTCCGTGACGGCCTCTACTGATGGTTTCAGGACCAATGCTTCTGCCAATGCACAAACACAGGCTGGTTGCGCATTCGCATGTCCGACGGCACAGCTCTGGACAACCAGGATCTCGGGATCCGCTACATTCTCAGAGCTGAGTGTGATTTCTAGGATAACGTAATCCATTGGATTTACCTGTTTTCACCACACATGAACCAACGATGCTATATTTCAGATGCATAATAGCGCCATGTATAATGACGCTATTCAAGGTTGAAAGGATATTGTACTACTAGCTGATTGGCATCCGCGAGCTGGTTCCTCAAGGACAAATATCCAAAGTTATTGTCTGTTGCGCAGGAAGATCTGTAGATTGTCATAGATAAGTGAAATACAAAGGATGTTTTTGGATGTTTATACTTCATTCTGTGAATTTGTGGCATCCAACCCCAGTAAAAGTTTTTTTAGGATGATAATAGCTGTCAATCGACTGTGAACTCGAAATTGCCTGGTGGCGTAACCGCTGTTTTGCCACCGGATTTCGAATTTCACAGGACCAAATTATATACAAAACAAACCGAGCGCCGCGGCAGTTATTAAGGTTTTGTCCTACAAGTCCTTCTGAGGGGATAGTTATGTATTCTGCCCATATTTTTAATATGTCTAAAACGGATTCATGCAAGTTTGACTACCAAGCACAAAATGCAAAGAAAACGGCCCGAATAAGCTCTGAAATGTAATGTATAATTAGGGGTTATTAGTAGTGCATTTTTGACCTCATTATCAAATAGGCATCCGTAGGCTCATTTCGCGAAACAATGAGAGGCTAAAATTATTGACAAAAATGATAAACGGAAACACCCTAATTAGGGGGGTCCGTTCATGGGTACGTGAAAGTGTGAAAAAAAGCCAATCGATGAGATTTCGGTAAGTTTTTAACTTCGGAAGCCCCGACTTCGGGTGCAAAGTGAAAGTATTGCTGAGGGTGCAGCCCTAGATATGTGTTTTTACTATCATGTACAGCTCGCTGATCTCGGTCCCACAGTACAGCGGGTGCAGGAAATGAGCGCCCCCCCCCTTCTTTTCAGCTGATCAAACGGTCATACCGAAGGCTGTACATGTCGGGTTGACATAAAATTTTGACTGTACTCTTCAGAATTATGCGACAAAGCTTTTTAGGTCGACTGTGTTGGATAGCTATCCTAATCTTATGGTAATCATCTATAAACCAGCAAAGTCTGGCGCAGAAAGTGAGCGCCCCCTCGTGTCACCCATCCCATAAGAAATTTTTCAATATATTCGACGTGACACCCCTCCTGTCCAATGTGCAAAAACGGACAATGATACCTTTGGTTGCTCCTAGCGGCGTCAAGCCGCGTAGGCATCAAGCAATAAGCACACCATTCGAAAACATACGAGGAGCCGCTATGTTTGCCTATACGTTTTAGTGGCTCAGCCATTTATTTAGAACATGTTGGCGAAGGACCATTCGTAGTAGGTTGGCATGTACGACTCAATACAAAGATCAAGCCAAACGATTTGACAATTGCACCTCGCCATTACTAAATGAAGTTTTATCCTAGTACTACACTTGCTGAGGAAACTCTTGGCATGTACAGGACGACCTCCTCGTATGGTTCCGGATGGTGTGCTTATTGCTTGATGCCTACGCGGCTTGACGCCGCTAGGAGCAACCAAAGGTATCATTGTCCGTTTTTGCACATTGGACAGGAGGGGTGTCACGTCGAATATATTGAAAAATTTCTTATGGGATGGGTGACACGAGGGGGCGCTCACTTTCTGCGCCAGACTTTGCTGGTTTATAGATGATTACCATAAGATTAGGATAGCTATCCAACACAGTCGACCTAAAAAGCTTTGTCGCATAATTCTGAAGAGTACAGTCAAAATTTTATGTCAACCCGACATGTACAGCCTTCGGTATGACCGTTTGATCAGCTGAAAAGAAGGGGGGGGCGCTCATTTCCTGCACCCGCTGTACAAAAAAAAAATTCCGCTCTTCTGTCGGTCCAACTTATTTTACCGTACGGGTAATAACAATGCTATTGTAGCATATGGAGTGGATTCCTCAGGCGTTCGGTCGCTCTATTTATTTTTGAATGTGTTTGAAGGACCAGCGCATTCTATTGTACTTAGGTATAAAATCGTTCTCCTGGCACGGCCCGCTAGAAGAAGAATAACCAGCGAAAGTGCCCTTAGGTGGGATTGGAGCTTCCACGTAAAGGGGCAACAAATAGTTGGGTTTGTTTTAATTTCCACGAATTTTAAGGGCGGTGGGAATGAAACTGTGATGCACCAGTGTAAAGTTTGACTGTCTTACCATCAAACACACACAAACTGTTTACTAGAGCGCACTCCGGGAGAAAATTCTGTTTTAAGGAACTTAAGTGTGGATGGAGTTATTGCTGTGCCATCCGACAGCGAGTTGGTCCAGTGTTGCAAGAAGAACTATATTTAATTACATTCTGGTAATGTGCTCGGTACGCAAAGCCCCGCTTCTTGTCACAAAACATATGTGCTAAGGTTCTGCGAAGTTTTGTCTAATAAAAAATTGAGAGGTAATGCCCAACCGATGTAGCCGTATACTACGTGGGTTTGTCGTGCTATGTAAGAAACTAAACGGGCAACACTTTTTCGATAACGACATTTCTTGAACATTTGTCTATCTATGCTAAATATCAAGCTAGCGCCTCAAGCACACGGATTTTTCTGGACTGCCAGTAGCTAAAGAAGCTACCGCTTATCCTGCTTCGGACAAGATAAATTGGGCACAATATATAACTATTCTAACTACGTTAACCAAAGCCTCGATGCTACCCCGCTACGACGCAACGACTGACAGATGACTGGTGCTGCCATTTCTTCTTACAATTGGGCAAACGACACATGATAGCTCGGAGCGCAGTATGTCGGATATCGATGGACGTCTCCGCGGTGATCAGGAAGACAACTGCTAGAAATTCGAGAGCTAGTATGAGAAAATCCAGGGTCGGTTTGGAAACATGAGAAAGAAAACGACGGGGGGGGGTTAAGGTTGTGTACTTTATCCCAAACATCGCCATACGAATTGCTAAGATGTCGCATCCACTTTACGGTTTTTATGGAACACCCCGCAAGGGCGTTGCGAATAGCTACGGTGTTTTTCTGGGGCTACTACAATTACTACAAAGACATATATCCAGCTGCGTTCGAGTTTTCCCTGGTCCCGGTGGAGAATATGGAGCATTGGATAGGGTTTCATCAAGCTGTCAAAGAAGCTTTTGGTCGCGAAGAACTTTTACGGCCCTGCCGGTTCGAGCAAAGCTTTAATACTGGCAATCCAAATTGTTTACCCCTACACTGGCCAGCGTTTGGGTCTCCGTCACGTCAAAGACAACATTGGTCGATAGCGAAGCAAGAGCGTAGTGTAATAACCAAGATGATCAAGAGTGATTGCGAGAACGGTACCGCGTCTGAGCTCAAGGTAACCAACCCTACCGTTGTCGAGTATCTGGAGCAAATCGACAAAAACACTGGGTAAAGTACGTCTATACCGATTATTTCGACATTCCAACATTTGGTGGGAGTACATCAAACCTATTGGAGCAGGCAAATTATTGGATCGGGAATGATTGTAGAACGCCAAGCCACTGGAAGCCTTTGGCTTGTTCGTCTGGGAATTGAGCGAGCTGGTATCCGACAAGAGACAGATAGCAGCGCCATTGTTGACCAAGACGCGTGATACAGAACTGGCTCCTAAACGCTCCGCTAAACACGACGAATTAGCCGAAGCTACCGGTAAATGCGACATGAAGCCCTGTTTAGTCAAGTTGTATTGTAGTTGGTTCCGACAGTATCGGGGGACGGGGTACGTTCACCCGTGGCGGCTTGAGGATTTACCTGGCTGGGAATGCACGTACGGCAACTGGCAAGACACAGAGTTTCCTTGCGTCCAGATCGCTGCTACCGTCCTTAAAGAAGGACAAGCTCTGGGGACTCTGTACGGCCGAGGGCGTCTGATAATTGGTCATTTCAAGGAGATCTATAATACCTGTCCCGTCCATGGCCTACAAATGTGATCCTGCGAAAAGACACAACGCTCGTCGTGCCATCATTACAATCCAACTCGCATGAAGGGGGTATACATGATATAAAGCCAGGCCCTCCACGGAAGAACAAGAAGAACAAGTCGAAGGCATCTAGAGTCCCGAAAGGCAACTTTGGGCTGTTTCAAACAATTAAAAGCTTAAACCGCGTTTGACCTTGGTACTAGAATAACAATTTGAGGGCATAAATAGCCGGTTAGCCAGCGAAACAGCACTATGGTCATAAACGCGAAAGTCGAACACAAAAACGCAAAACTAGCTGTTTTGCCCCTAAATAACTGATTTTAAATTTACAAAAAAGGGGGTTTTCACAACTAGCTTTTTGGATCCTATCGACACCAACTTCGGCTCAAAAAACAAAAAAGAACGAAAATGAAAACGTCCGTTATGAAAACTCGGCATGCTAGGGCCGGAAGGAAGAAGGGTTCCCTTCCAAATTACTACCAAAATATATAGGAGTGCGCAGGTGATAGAATTCGTAAAGGCACCGACACGAGGCACAGCATAGCACTGTAGAATGCTGCTGAGAGAAGCGCAAGCCTCTTTTGTTATTTGTACACACATTTGCGTAACTCCGTTCAGGTTTGTCTCCCGGGTTTTAGTGCAATCCAGATAGAGATAGTTTCGTGCTCCAGCGGCTTTGAGATGAATATATTTTGCCGTTTCGGAGGCACAACGCAGCTATCCCGCTGAAGTTGCTATTTTGAAAGATCGTCGTTTTTGATATTTCAAGTCGAACACGTCCTTATTTAATACTGGATATGGGCTGAATATTGACTATGAAAAAGCTACATTACATCTATTGCCGGATTAAGAGCATCTCCACCGCGACGCGGCCAAAGCCAGCTTTATTTTGAATGTATAGAGGATGCGATAATTAAAACCGCACCACTCTATATGTATCTCTAATTTAAATTTCTCTCCAAAGTGGCGATGACTCTTCATTGCTGACCATATATGAAGAGCCGTCTTTATTTTGACGTGGATCCTGCCGGAATCTACTCTGCTAGCAGCGTCACTACTTCTTACCGTTCACAAGTACTATGGGGGTGCAGAAGAAGGGGGAGAACTTTTCCGCTACATCTCTGCCGCTCGTACGCGTACGTCAGCAAGGACTCGGCGAGTGACATGAGCCAGCCATCTACAGCGTTCTGGAAAAACCTGACGGACCGCTTCAATGCAGATATCGGGGAAGGTGCGGACAAGCGTCCTCAGCGCTCACTGGAGTACAAGTGGAGCATTATTCAGCATGATGCTATCAAATTTTGCGGAGTTTTAGCAGTGATTCGCGGCCTGAACAAGTCCGGAATGAGCGCAGACGATGAGATTGAGCAAGCGCTGCGGTATTATCGAGAGGACCGCATGACCAAGGGCGCGATGGACAACAAGACTTTCTAGTTCATGCACTGTTGGCGAGTGCTTTCAGCCGACCGAAGTGGCAAGCATTTCGCCAGCGAGCGGTGTCTGGCGCTGAAAGTGCTAGAACTAGTGTTGACAGGACTCGTAGCCATGACAACGAACAACCCCAAGAGAACGAAGCCGCGAAGGCCGCTGTGAACTGGCCGAAAAGAGCAAAACAACAAGCGCATAGCAGATGCTACAGCTCGGGTGCAGCGAGTGAGAAACGAGCTCGAGCAATGGGAGAGAACAACAACTTGATGTTGTTTTACTATTCCACTGAGAAGTTTGGAGCCTCGTGCGCTGGAGTGCGCCTAGCTGCGCCGTGCTGTGCTGCAAAAAATAGCTAGCACAGCTCAACAAGCTACCGAGTTGGAGATTGCAGCTTTGAGCGATACTGAAGCTGATACTACCAGAAGTACTGGGGAGTAGATGAACAATCTTGCACCTCAGTGCAATGGCGCTATTTGGTGTTTATTTTCTACAATGCCACAAGTTCTCAGTTAGGGCTTGCTGCAGCTCAGAGTGCAAGGTTGGGTTCTAAATTGTCGCCATCTCCATCAATATGTCATCGAATGTAAGCTCATCTCGAGTCGCGGAATGTACTTCTTCCTCTTCTTCTTCAACACTATATTCATCAACTCTATTGCCATATTCAACCAGCATGTTGCGCGTGATAACGCAAGCTTTCCACACAATTCCCATCATAGCTTCATCCCAAGGCTGGTAAGGCTGCGATAGAATGGCAAAACGAGCTATAAGCACTCCAAATCATCGTTCTACGTCCTTTCGAGCTGCTTCCTGCTCTCTTGCAAAGATTGTTTTTCTTCTGCACTTGCAGGGTGGCTAATTGTCTTCACAAACACTGACCACGCTGGATAAATTCCGTCGGTCATCAAATAGCACGTTTCGATGTCTTTCTCGTTCACACGAAATTCGTAGGTAGGAGCATAGCCACGTAACCAATTAACAATGAGTGGGGAGCGATCAAGAACATTGCTATCACTATTAGAGCCGAGGACACCCATGAAATGGTGCCATACCCACAGATCTCGAGTTGCCACTGCCTCCATGATCACGGACGTTTTCCATCCTTGTCCTGATACATTCCCTTCCAGTCGACCAGGCAGTTCTTCCAGCCCCAATGTGTAGTCAAGTGACCCGAACATACCGGGGAAACCGCGCTAAGCGTTCAGCTCAACCTACTACCGAATATTACTTTCCGTAGGATTAAGCAGATACTCACCACCAAAGAGATCTACCACGGCCATTGAAAATCTCTTTAAGCTCTCCAAAGCAGTGCCTTCACCTATACGCATTGTACTCGCCTGTTGCATCTGCTGCAATGCCGCAGCAAGTCACCCGCGAAGTAGTCGAGGTCTTTTGATGAGGCGACAGACCAGGAGCGCCAAGCGCACCATGCTTTTGCATGAAATAGTCGTCTGTAGCAACTGCACCAGCTAAATTCTTCTCGAAAATTCCGCGCGGCATTGTCATCAAACGCAAGATCGGGTGCAAAGTAGTCATCGAAAGACAAGCATTGCCACTTGCATGGTCCCGTCGAGCGTTAGCGGTAAGTCCTGAAGCTGATCCCCAGCGCTTCTTGTTCGCAGGAGCCGCATTTGAGTCGAACTCGCGTACGGCTCCCAGCACCACCAGGTATTCCGCGTTGTCGGCATCGTCGACCTCCTCGAAATCTGTCGTCAGCCTCTTCAACCTTTGTCTCCAGTCTTCTTCCATTCGGATCGTATTCACAAATGGCGACAAATTTGAAGCGTCACGATGGGAGTGGCGGCTCTCTATCTGGAAAGATTTTTGTCAAAAGGTCCTTTAAAGATAACGATAAGGTGCTAGCGGTGGATGTGCTCTAAATAAGCTGATACCGGCTACGGTTCTGATCGTACTGAAGTGGATTCTTCTTCAAGAAAAGTCTATAAAAGAATTGCACAGTTGGGTGCGCGTTCAATCAAAGAACCGCGCGTGGCGATTTTGAGTAGAACCCACAATACGGTTTCTATCTGGGGCAGCTGCGCGGATCGCGGCGTTCCCAAACCTACGTTGCGGGGGAGCTACGGTATGTGCAGTGAGGTAGTACGGATGGCCGACCAGACAGCTACTGGGCGTCGGACCTGACGCAAACGGGTCGAAATAGCGAGGGGGCATATTATTGGCGACCCCCCCCCTTCTCGTAGGGCCTGTGGGCTGTGTCCCGAAAAGTAAGCCCCGTATTTACATATACAACGTACCGTTTTTGGGCGTGGAGATCCGTGCAGCAAGCCGCATTCGATCTCCTTGTATCCTCGGTCGACAGCTACGACCCACATTGCCTCTCTCCATTACTGCCACCCTGCTGAGCACATCCGCCCTCTTCTATCCCCGCTACCCTTTTACCTTTTCGCCCTTAGGAACCTAAGCTTCGGCACCACTCTCCTTGTCTTAAGCCGTAACTGCTTTCAGTCCGGGATTAACCTTGACGGAGGGTCGAGCGGTCAGCCGCACGATCGTGATCCTCACCTACGAAAAGCCCACCGCCGCCTAACTACCACTAGCGAGAGGGGCCTTCGCTATCTTACCGATCATCGCCTCTTCTCCACTTCATCCATCCTTGGTCACACTTCGCCCAGATCAGATCCCCTTCATGCGATATTATGTCGCCCTTGCAAGCTCCTGCCATCGCCTCCTTCGGCCGCTACCTTTTGTCCTTGGCGGCACTAGGCCACTGATTCAAACCGACCACCGTACAGCTCTCGTAACACTCACTGCCACCGAGCTAGTCTGTGTCAACTACGTCAACTCCACCGGCAAGTCGACCACCTCAACTTACTATCCATGCACATTATCGTAGTAAATGCTAGGTCCCCCACTCCCTTATACCTCCTCGAAGTATACTCAATAGAGTAGTACGACAGGTGAAGCGCGGGAAGTGCTAGCAGCCCATGCAAGCTCTGCGTGACGAGCCGAAAGCCGTAGCCCAGAAGCAGATGGGTTTAAATGCGGCTGGTCGGATATAAGATGGGGAAGATGCCGCCGTCGCGAACGCGATCAAGGTGCGGTCACAGCGGCCCACCCACGAGAAGCATTAGGTCATCGACAGTAACATGCCCTCGGCGCTCAAGAGCGGAGTGATAGAGCCGAGTACGAGCGCGTTGAGATTTCCTGTTGTACAGGTGAGGAAGAAGAAATGTACAATACGCTTTTGTATCGACTACAGACTACTGAGCGCTTTTACCAATAAGGATATATATCCTTGAAACGGATCGGTGACGCATTAGACCATCTACACGGTGCAAGTAGGTTCACCAGCTTGGACCTAAACTCGGGGTACGGGTAGTGCCCGTAGCTGATCGAGGCAGAAACGAGACAGCGTTCGTCACGAGTAAGGTGGTCTTCCGCCCATGCAGATGCCATTCGGGGTTGCAAACGCGACGAGAACTTTCCAGTATATAATAGCTGCCTTACTACGAGGGCTGACGTGGCAGACAGGCCTGATTTACCTGGGCTATGTGACCGTCTTCACGAAGGGCATGGTCAAATTGGCTATGGTGCTGGTGAGGCTGTCGCAGGCAGGATCCTCGCTGAAGGCGAAGGAGTGCACGTCCATGGCCGAGAGGTTGGAGCGCCTGTGTCACCAACGGTGCAATGCCCATGGGGGGTTCCGTGAGCAGTGTGAAGGGGTTCCCGGTGCCGAGTGGCACGACGGAAGTGAAGAGATTCGCGCACCTGGCGGGGTACTACCGCAGGCTCATCCCGGAGTTCGTGAGTCGACCTGCACCGCTCACGAAGTCGTTACGATAAAGGAGTGGTTTGGCGTTGGTGAGAAGTACAATAGAAGGCGTTCGATGACTTGAAAACCGCACTGACGGAGGGCTGGTTGGTGACGTATCCGGACTTCACGAAGCCGCTCCGATTGATGAAGGATGCTTTGAAGACAGGGTTGGGGGCAGCGCTGATACAGGACCAGGCGGCGGTGGGCGGCCGATCGCATACGTGTGACGAAGTGATTTAAATTTTCTCAATGACGATGTGGTGTAACGACATTGGCTTGCAGAAAATGATGAGTGATGACATATTGATGGATGCTGTCCCGGCCGCATCCGTGTGCGGCTGGGACACATGGACGGAGATTGGAACGGGTGGGATTTTGGAAGAATGTTGGCGCCTGGATGCAGATGGGCCCGAAATAGCCTAGAAAGCGTGGTTCCTGGAGAGTGCATATCCAGGCATCCAAGAAGCCGCTTCCGTTCGACCCCGGACTTTCCCTTACGAGGGGAGCCTAAGGACAGGTGGCAGCTGGTTACTTTGGTGGACCACGATTGGATCTGCCACGGTGTGACACGAACCAGTGCACCGTCTTGTCCCGCTTTCACTATCTTTAAAGATTCAAATTACAGAACTTTGAACCAAATCTTTCCGACTTTGAACGATTTGCTTTCGGTGCCGGAGTAAATTACGACATGTTGAACCCGTTGGTGAATGGAACGGTGTAGAATATACGATATTGCTCAAAACACCTCACGACAACTT
Source organism: Phytophthora tentaculata (assembly GCA_033557915.1). Classification (NCBI taxonomy): domain Eukaryota; phylum Oomycota; class Peronosporomycetes; order Peronosporales; family Peronosporaceae; genus Phytophthora; species Phytophthora tentaculata. The sequence goes on along the minus strand of JAUCEA010000007.1, from coordinate 4,990,985 downwards.
ATTCACCTAAAAGTTGCATTAGGTACACATATGCCACATACAAATATCTACGCCGTATATACTACATAAATAAACGTGGTTTCGATACACTTTTCCGGGAATCAAGGGGCTAAACAGAGTTCGTTTTCTGTGTAGACTCAGTGGAAGAAATATCAGGTACGGGAAGCGTTGCGAAGAAGAAGTACACTCTGCCGCGTTCTCACACTGTCGGACAAGCTGATCAAGAAGGACGGATCGCTCGACGGAACTCCACCTATGCTCAAGTCCATTTAGGTGGCGACCAGCGACCGTACATCCTGGAGTGACCCACTTATTTCATATCCTAGTTAGTCGCTAACTTGTTAGAGTTTTGCCGATTTCATGTTAACATGTGATCCTGGAGTGCTAAGTAGTCGCCTTTGGCCTTTTGTATTGACTGCTGTGTGGATTGGTCGTAGCCTTGACCGCAGCGAACGTTTCCTCTTTATTGAGGTGGTGCGCGCTTGTATTGTTAGAGTCTCAGCTGCTAGGTGCACTCGAGTGAGCCTAGTGTGTGGGCTCCCCGCTCCGGATCTGTAATATTTGGACCGCTGCACTTTTCTACGTATTTGCATATAACTCTGTTTATTTGTTGGTTATCAACTTGTCCAGGACTGCACCTGAGATACTGTACACGAGTTCTCTGTGTCCTAGCATACCCTCCTGGGAAGCCACCCTGCATTCCCCCCTTCCACGCGCATGAACTCGAATCCTGGCGTGGAAGACCAAGCATGCTGTCCTCCTGGGATTTACTGGCTCAGCAACGTCGCTGGATTGCGCTATACACTTTATGAGGCGGTAAAAAGTTTCACCGACTTCGCCTCATACGCCTCAAAGACGAACTCAGAGACGGTGGCAAAGTACAGCATTACGAGTGTGGAATGCGCAGCGATCATTTGGGAGGTGAAACTGTACCGTCCGTGTCGTATGGGCGGCGTTTCGAATTGATTACAGACCACGTGGCGCTTGAGTGGCTGATGATGAGCAAGGACCTGACAGGGCGACTGCATCGATGGGCGTTGCAGCTCGAAGAATACAATTTTGAGGTGATCTACAGGCCGGGGTTGAGAAACGTGATTGCTGTCATGAACTCTTTATTTTTAATAATGAAAAGTATTTTTCATCAAATCAGAATGTTTTAACATTCTATTTTAACAATAATAATAAAAAAATTATTTTACAAAATAAATTACTTCTGATAAAAAAATTTTAAAGTGTAACCCCTGGTTACGTTCTCAGGAAGAATCCAATCGTGCAGACGAAGAAGCAGAGATAAAGGTTAGTGATCATCTCTCTGTCTGTGACGATGGAGGGGCGAAACGGCAAGTGGGTGAACGTGGATTACACGAACCGCATGATGGAGGAGTCAGCAGCGCTGCCTCCAGCTGGGACTGCTGCATCCTCTGCGACTAGCCGCGACCTGGACGACTTGACGCCATTTCTCCCAGCTTCTGACGGGCAATACCATCGCTCCTTGTCGTCTCTAAACTCCTCCTCGACGTCCTCGGCGCGTGGCGATCCCCCGTCCAACATCCAGGTGACTGTCAGCGAGCCCGTGAAACAGGGAGAGGGTATGAACGCCTACATTTCGTACAAGATCAGCACTACAACGACACGTCCGCAGTTCTCCAAGAGCTCCTTCTCGGTCGTGCGTCGCTACAGTGATTTCGTATGGATCCACGGCCACTTGAGTGCTATGTATCCTGGCGTAGTGGTCCCTCCGCTGCCCGAAAAGTTATTGGTCGGACGCTTCTCGCCCGAGTTCATTGAGAGCAGGCGCAGAGCGCTGCAGTTGTTCCTACATCGCTGCTGTCTGCACCCGGAACTGCAGCACAGCGAACACCTCACCACGTTCTTGGAAGCCAGTGAGGACCAGCTACAGGCATTTCGTAAGGATCCGCGTCATGCGGCGCCCAATGCCCAGCGTGGAGTGATATTCCAGTGGCTGGACGACACGGTAAACACGATCTCGTCCTCGTTGATCACACCGGCAACGAACTTGCCGAAGACCCCAGCGGACATCGAAGTGGAGGACATGATGGCTTACATTGAAGGTCTGGAGCCGATAATGACGGGGCTGCATAAGCACGCTCATGGACTGACAAAGCGTGCAAGGGAGATCGCAGACGGACTCTTTGAGTTTGGAGTGTCGTTTACGTTGCTGGGCAAGTCAGAGGAGAACCCGTCGCTACAGGAAGGACTAAACCATATTGGCTATTGCTCGGACAAGCTGTCGATCTTGGCTGCTGAACATGCTGAACGTGAGGCGCTGCACTTTGAAGAGCCGATATTTGACTACATTCGTCTCGTTGGGGCTGTGAAGGCTGCGCTGCAGAAGCGTAACGAAGTGAGATGTGCGTATGGCGCTGCTATGGCCAATCTGGAAGCCAAGGAAGCTGCGTTGTCCAAGTTATTGAAGCATGCTCGAGGTGGGGCTTTGGAAGAGAAAGTTCAGGTCGCTGAGAGCGAAGTACGCACGGCGCAGCAGCAAATGGAAGATGCGAAGCTTGATGACGACATTGTAACGGAGCGTGTGCTACGTGAAGTGGAGAGATTCAAGCGTGAGAAGCTGGCAGACTTCAAACACATCATCTTGGACTACATACAGATGCAGATCGAGTACAGCAAAAAGGTGGAAGATGAGTGGCAAAAAGTCATTCCACAGCTCACAACGATCCACGTGGAGAACGGTGGGTCTCCAATGGCATCAATGAGCCCCATTTCAGAAGCCACCAATGGGAGTTTCCGAGAGAGAGAGACGCCAGCAGCTTCTATTGGTCCGGTTATTCAGGAGGACTATATCCCGTCGAACGGAGATCTGGCGGACAGTTTGTCGGACTTGACACTGATGGCAAACGAAAGTATTGGCGAGGGTCCGTTCCAGCGTTCTCCGTACGGTTCTCGGCCTATGGAAGACTCGAACCCGGACGTGTCACTATAGGGGACGGCCTCTGCTGCGAGGGGCGTCTTATGTTGGCGATCGATTATATTTTAATGTAAGCAAGAAAACTTTAACGCTGTTGTGTCTAATGTTCAGCTGTAGGACGCTGGCGCCGGGTATTGCGTTGAGCAAGGGCAGCAGCTATCTGGTCACGGGAAGGTAAAACCCATCGGGCGTAGCTGTCTTGGTAACGCAGTTCTCCTGCCGCTTCCTTGCGGTTCTGGATAAACTCCGTTCCGTGATACAGAGCCACGCCAGCTACGACACTTAGAACAATGCACAGCACCAGTATCACAACTTGGCTGCCTGATAGTCCAATCAGCTTCATAAGCGAGAGTGACTCGAATTTCAGTGCCGCTACAGGACACGAAGGCTCGCCACTGGTTGCGTTGGAGCCGACGGTGAGGTTCACGGGGTAGTCTGCGTACACGTACAAGTTACACGGACCGTAGTCCCCCACGCTGCTGCCACGAGCTATGCGCATGTAGCCGTCCTCGCCCCACATCGTGCCCCACGTATTACGGATGATCCAGAACTTTTCGTCAGCATCAGTCTCACCGAAGCCCACGACCACCACAGCGTGGTTTACCTCGTCTCCGTCACTGAGACAGTCTTTCGCATCGTAGATCCCTCCTGCGTAATGACGGAAGCCGTCTCCTGTGGCGTCAATGTTGGCAGTAACAGGTCCACTCGTCACAGCTCTGAGCAGCGCCTTCTCACTGGCTGCCACCACTTTGTAGTCCGACACATGTGCCTTCCAAGCCACTGCCACGTTAGCAGTAAGTGCCGATGAACACTGAGGATGAGTCTCGTTCGTAGCCATCACGTACGGATAGGCACTGCCACACGAGATACCGTGAGGCTTAGCGAGCTGCAAGTACGCATACGTGAGGAACGGCATCCCACCCGCACATCCTTCCGACGAGCTGGTCATGTTGTCCTCGAACTTACTCCGGATATGATCCAAATCCGCCGAGCAGCTCAGCACTTGCTCGACACTCAACGGAGATGCCTGTACGTTATTCTCAATGGCATATCTTGACTCCACCGCCGCTACGCCTGCAAAGGCCCAGCAGCTTCCGCACGTTCCTTGGTTCTTTATTGGCGTCATATACTTGCCACCGTCCTTCGTAGTCCAGTCCAGCTCCGTCGGTACCTCTAAATCTTCTTGTTCATCGTCACTCTCACTCGATCCGCCGTCCAAATCAAAACTGATCGTAACCTGTTTGCCTCTCTTGCCTCTATTCGTTGTGGTTGGTTGTTCCTTTCTGTGCTTCCTCCTGGACGAATCTCTGTCCGGTTTGGACGTCAGGAATGCGCGATATTGCTCGTCCGTCAAGTCGCTGAGCTCGTTGTAGCCCATGAAGTAGCTTTTCTTGCCTGCTGCGTGCTCTGCATTGATCTCGTCTATCACTTGCTCAGTATTGGCCAGAGCCTCTGCCCTCGTCTCGTCGGAAGCTCTCGTTGGCCCCAGCAGCGCACGTCGCCGTGTACGCGTCTGTGCACGATGCAGACGCAGCTCGAAATCATCCACTGCCTGCATTGACACCGCCATTGCATCGTATAGAGCGCAACACAATAGAAAAAGTCGTAGAATGCGCATCTTTTTCAAAGCTTGTAAAGAGTAGTTACGCGCGGGAATTGGTGCTGCGGAATGAGCGAGAAGAGACGAAGCACTCGAGGCAAAATACTAGAGGAGGGCTTAGTGCAATAGAGAGCCCTAGCAGCAATAGAGAGCCTTCAGGAAGAGGCGGCGAGGTCGGTTCAGTGCTCCCACGCATGCGGGTTGTTTCTGAAAAGTGGATACTTTCAACTGTGTCGAAATGATAGTATCGAGAGATACACTTGACATGTGTCTGAGTGCTTGGAGAAGAAATGATACGGTACATACATTACAGTACACCTGTAGAAATTGCTGATCAGCCGTTTTATCTGTATAGAAAGGGGATATAGCAAGGCGCTGCTGCTTCAACTTGTTGTGTCGCTCGAATGAATCCACGCGAACTTGAACGTAAAATCAGCTCCTGGAATCATCAAATACATGTGCAAGCATCTTACAGTAAGTTATGCCGTTAGGTTAATCGTAAAACACAGAGCAGACACCCACCAAGATGTACAAGCGGCACTTGCATCACGTAGACGAAGAGTGTTGTCAACATGGATTGCACCATCGCAGCTTGTGTCTGGAGTACGATAGCCAGCTGATGTAGCGTCAAGAAGTGCAGCATGTGTTTTAAGACAACGAGAGCCTTTATCAACGAGACGAACTCGAGTGAGCTGTACAGTAGCACGTTCTTGACGGATGATACGAGTTCGGCATGTGAAATTTCGGCAAGTGCTGGATAGAAGGCTCTGTTTGGCATGCTATATAAAACAACTTCATGCATACCTGGCAGAGCCGTGTTAGTTTTACAAAGAAAAAGCCGGAGTTAAATCATACGTACAGTAGTCAATTGGCAGCACGACTTCGGCATACTCGATCAGAACAAGGTATTCCGTGATGAAGAGCACCCGAGCGCTTTTGCGAATGAATAGTGCGCGTTGCTTCGACGATAAAATAGTTTCGAGCCCTAGTGGTTCACTCGGACTAAACGTAACTTGGGGGTCTTTTACAGCGAATGTTGGGCGGACTCTGGTCTGCAACCACTTTCGTCGGTGAAAAAAGCGAATCGAGAAAATTCGTGCTAGATGCAAAGATAACAGCGACTGGATCCATTAACCCATAGCGTTGTGACAGTGCTGCCAGCACTGCTGGCATCTCTGGAAGTGGATGTTTTGATTTTATTTCTAGAACTCACCCACCGCTCCATTCGCAATCTCCAAGACGTATTCTTAGTGCTAGCTGTGCTTGACGTCTTCAGTGTCGATTCCATATCCAGGATCCTCACTGCTATCTGCACAAAGCTCTCTTGCGCAATCGGATGGTTACGAGGAATCTTAGCCATTAGAATCTTCACCTCGTTCAAAGCCTCGATGACGTCAAACATAGACACCCAGAAATGTAAGACATCTATGGCCATAATTGCCGCTGTCGTCTTCAACGAAGAAGAGTTGTGAAGAGCAATTGAGACGTAAAGAGCGTTAAAAACCTCCACTATAAAGATGACGCTTTCAGGCTTGACATCATGGTTCGTGTGTTGCCGACTGACCCAATTTTTCGCGATCAGCTGAATAATTGGTAAGATCAAGACAAACATCGCCTGGTGGATGCCAGTGAGCGACACAAATCCGTAGATGTAGATCGGATAGATGAAGGTGAGTGCTACTTGGCAGTTGAAGACTGATAATTGTCGCTTGACGTCTTCCCATAAGGTTGGATCAGATCTCCATCGAGGACCCGAGATGAATACAAAGCACGCAGTAATCAAGATGACGTCGGGTGGTGCTACAATAAGTAAACCAAACGGTAACGGGAAAACAGTCAGCACACACAGCACGACGATAAAGGCGACGGAGACACCCGACGCGAACAAAGCGGAAAGGATAACTTGTCGAGGAGTCAGCTTAAGTCGAGGTGCACTTTGGCCCATTTGTATCATCACATTTCCACTTATGAAAGCTAATACCAACCAAGAACGAACGAAAAATACTTCGTTGTTGAGCACGCCCTCTTCCAGAGGACTGAGAGGCGGGACTTCTTTCAATAAGCTGATGGCGAGGCTCGGTAGTGGCGTTAGAATTTGGGTATTAGGATTGCTACAAGTCGTAGAGTTGTCAGGTTTTCCGAGTACGAGGCTAGTCTTTGAAGGCGGTCTACCGAATAGCGGCCTTGGAATTCGACTTGAACTGACATCCATGCTGTCCAAAGGCGCTGAGTTGCGTGGTGAATTCGCTTGATCATGGGTTGGAGGATTGCAGGTTACAGCCTCAGTGTATCCGTTTTTAGTTTGGCCACCTTCAGCAAAAAAAAATCAAATAGGCTCATCAAAATACATTTTTACAGGACACATCAGAATTGACAGAGCAAAATAAGTAATTTGGCCATCACCTAGCTCAGCTAACTGTTTACCGCAAACTCAAGTGACACTCACCGTTAACAAGCTGTAAGGATACCGTCAACTTCAGATCGATTGCATCCTAGTCTTCGATAACACCACGCAAGAAGTAAAGCGTATTTATACAATTTAAACGGTAAATGTGTATTTGAGCTATTTGAGTTCCACCACGCTCCTGTTCATGTTTTTAGTGTTACAACTTGTTACCTTCATTTATTCTTTGGAGCAGCAATCGAACGAACACCACATCACAACCAAGAGGTGGCCGTTCTCAGCAGCGGCAGCAATTGCAGCATTCGTGCTTTTTGATCGACGTTGGTGAGCAAGTACTGCACGATATCCAGAAATCCTTTCGACGCGGCGCTGATCATAGCTGCAGGGCTGCATCCTTCCGGCCGGTTTTCTTTTAACCACCTGACCGTGCCGAGGTATCCCAGCCCTGCCGCTTTGTCCATTAGTGCCTTGGTACAGCCTTCAGTACTGTTTTCATTCAACCAGCGGGCCATTTTCGCATGACTGTTGATTACCGCACCTTCCATCGCAGCAGTGGTGCAGCCTTCAGAACGGTTTTCGTGCAACCACTTGACAACGTCGAGGCGACCATTGCTCGCGGCGCCATCCATCGCTGCAGTCAGGGATTCCGTAAATACAACATAATCGTATTTATCTTCCCTACAATAGGTCGAGCGAAATCCAATCCTATGGTTCGTCTAGTCGATCAGTGTAAACATCAGAATTGCCCGTGGATATTGCAGTCCTCCGAGTCCGAGTCCGAATCCGTTGTGTAGTACACGAAACCGTACGAATCTGAGTAGCCCGCGAAGCAGGTGTACTCGACATCCGTGCTCGAGACGGACATGTCACTCACAGCTTCAGTACACTCTGGATCGTTGAACAACTGCAGCTCCAGTGACATGTTCGCGTTGACGACAGCGATGGCAGCAGTGTACGACGCGATCTCGGGGAGAACACGGCACGGCCATCCGCATAGAATGCGAGTCCGTTCACCCAGTTGTCACATCCAGTTAGAGGTGAATATTGCTCCAGCAGCACGTAGGGCGCATCCGCATCAGCATAGATGGAGGCGGTACCCAATTGGCCACTCTCGTAGCAATCCACTTTGCTCGAATAGACCGCCTCTCCGATGGAAGTCAAGGCGCAATCTTCGACTTTGCAGTTGTCGAAGTCTTCCTCGTAGATGAAGTGCGGCGTTCCTGGGCAATTGTTGCCGTCGAAGTAACTGGTGAATGCAACCGAACCCACGTTAATCGAAGAGGCGAGTGCTGACGCAAGAACTCCTAAGAAGATAGCGGTTTGGTACTGCATTGCTTGAGTAGGGTAGTGATGTGGGCTTGTCGAAGAAAGTTGAGAAGTGTGCTTTGTAGATGTTGCTGACAAGACGAATTGAGTCGCAAGGCTCACGTTGGATTGCTAGAAAATGAGAACCCAAATATTTTATTCGGGACAATGGGTTCATGTTTTCGAGCTTCCCTTGATTCGACTTTATGATAGTCTGTGCATAACGAAGTAATTGACCAAGTCAGTACACCCACACAAGCTGGAATAAACCATAGTTAATGATTCCATACTCAATCGGATGCTTTCTCTGGGTTCTCTGTCTCCAGCGCTACGACGGATTCACTTACTCCAAATTTTCTTTAACTCAGTCTTTGTCACGATCACGTGTACAAACGACCGAGTCCGGAATTACAACTGCACTTGTCAAATATGTGGAAGCATACTACGGAGACGTTTTCATTCATTCCGTTTAGAGCCATGCAACCATGCGAACTTGAAGCTGAAGTCGGCTCCTACGATCACCAATCGTTATTATAGTTAGACTTGTTGCGTACTTTGAAGTAAAATACAACACTTGATAAAGTAACAAAAAGCAAGCATATCTGTACCAATGTGAGCCAGCGAGATTTGCATGACGTAAATAAGAAGAATCAGCAACTTTGCCTGGATGATCCCCGCTTGATTTTCCAACACAAACGAGAGTTGGCGTATGGGTAAAAACCCAAGACTTCGTTTTAGGAAATAACAAATTCCAATGAGCTGTAGATCAACACGTGAGAGGTAGTTGTCTCCAGCTCAGAACTGGATATAGTCGCCAACGCAGGATAATAGGCTCGATTATGCAGATTATACACGATCACGTGGTGAGGACCTGCAGATAAAATCATTAGTTATCGTTTAGGTCCAACTCGTATTTGTACGTACAATACACAAGGGGCAGCACCACCTCGACATACTTCACAAGCACGATGTACTCTGTGATAAAGAGAACTCGGGCGCTTTCACGAACAAACAGCGCACGTTCGTTCTGTGAAAAATAATCCGCCAGTTCACTTGACGAACTTGAATCTGACTTTGATTTTGCTCTGTCCGATGATGGACGCCTGGTTTGTAGCCAAGGTACAGGAAAAACTCGCGTTCCAAGGGATGGCTTCCGTGTTTGGCTCGGAGATTTTCCCCCATTCACTTTATCGTGCTTGAGTTCATCTGTATGAATCTCATCATTCTTTATGGTGGGAGCATTTGAGTTCACCCACGATTCAATTTGAGCTCTCCAACTTGGATGCGACGTTTCCGAAAAATGATTCCTGGTTTCCGATATTTGCTGCGTTTCTAGATCCAATAACCGCATCGCTATTTGCAAGAAATGTTCGAGGCCAAGTGGGTGTCCCTCCGGTATCTTATTCATGAGCACTTTAACCTGTTACAGAAGTTCTACCACGTCATACATTGACAGCCAGAAGTGCAGCAGGTCCACTGCCATGATTGTGACTGTCGAAGCTTGGGTTGAAGCTACTTGATGCGCATTTGCGATGTATAGCGCGTTGAATACTTTTACGTTGAAAACCACAGCCTCTGGTTTTAAACCATTGTGGCCGGCAAGAGCAGGGCTGACCCAGTTTTTGGCAATCAACTTGATGATAGAGAGCACCACGACAAATATCGTTTGATAGGCTCCTGTAAAGGATGTGAACCCGAAGATATACATCGGGTAGATTAGTGTAAGTGATACCTGGCAGTTCAGCACCGTTGCCTGTTGCTCCATCTCTTTTTGAATCGATTGGTCTGCCTTGAATTGAGCTCCCAGAAAATTGCAAAGCAGATTCCATACATGACAATGGACGGAGGTGACGCCAAACGCATGGTAAACGGCACTGGAAAAGTGGTCGCTGAAGCTATAGCATAAAGAGTTGCAACGGCTTAACACGCCGAGAGCATCGCAATGGTGAATATATGACGAGTCTTGACGATCAAAGCTGGTACATTCTGGCCCATTTGAAAAACCATCGAGCCAACCATGAAGCCTGTGACGAACCCAAAGCGAATCAGGAAGACCCAATTCTCTCGAACTCCATCTTCCGGTGCCGCTAGCGGGACAGCTTCGACCAGAATTGCCTGCACCAGGCAAGGTAACGGAGATAACAACGCCACTGAAATCACGGCAAAAACTCGCGGTCTGCATGTAGTTGTTGAGTCGACTCAGTCTGTCAACGGAGTAGCGGCCATGGAACTCAACTTGCATGGCCATCCACGCAGCCCAAAGGCGCCTAAATACTGCTCTAAGCTTTCCCGTGAGGCACTGATCCAATGCAGTTTAAATATTTTAAAGATGGAAGCCGGCACTACAAATAGTTGTAGGCTAAAGAAGGCTAAACTAATCTACTAAATTTTAGTTCAAATACCTTATCACTGCGCTACTAAAGACCTTCGGAACTCTGCGAGGCCGTCCTGCAATTCTTCATCCTCTTCTTCTTCATCGTCGTCGTCTTCATCATCAGATGTAAACGCAGGAAATCCAGTTGAAGGGGAAATTGGTAGCTCTTCGACGATACTACCGCGGGTCTCCGGTTGCAGTCGATGGAGACGAGAAGCGAGAGCACTGTTGATTTTCTTGACAGCATCAACTTGATCTCTAGACTCGCTCAGGGAATCCTGTAGCTGATGCACAGTGCGCTGTAGCTCCGCGTTCTGAGCAACAAGACGCTTGGCACCCTTGTCCTTGTCTCCAACATTGTCGAGTATATTTCTCAGCTCGGCCAACTCGTCTGCTGTACTCCTCGCATCCGCCTTGACTGAAGCAAGCTCTGCTTTAAGAGTGCCACGCTCAGCCAATTGGGACGCCAGATCGTCCAGTGGTCGGTTGTTGTTGGCTCCTACCAACTTACGGAGTTCTCTTGAGAGCTCGTGGGATTTGGCTCGGAACATGTTGCGCACTGTAATGAGCTTCACCTGCTCATCTTGTAGCTGAGCAATTTGGAGTTGCTGGTCCTTAATCTGCTGCTGTAAGTCGCTTGCACTAACTGTAGCCACAGTACCAGACCACGCATCGCGCTCCCAACCAGAACTCTTCGTACAGTCTTCTCCATCCAGGAACTGCGTCTCCGTTTGAACTACCTGGTCTTGCATCTCCGCTGCGCGTTTCGCTGCCACATGAAGCAGTTGTTGCAACTCTTCTCTGCATTGCGCATGTCTTCGCTCTTCGTCCTCCAACTTGGTACGTAAAGTTTGAATCTCACGAGCTTGAGCGTCGCATTGTCCTGGGAACTTTTCAAACTGCCGAATCTTCATCTGCTGCAGTTCGATGCGATTGTCTTTAACTTCCAGCGACGCAGTGACCTGCTTGTTCTCCTGCTCGGCTGTTTTGAGGAGAACCGACATGGATGAGAGTTTCTCTCGTAGCATCGCAATCTCCCTGTCCTGTGCTGCAAGTCGGCCTTCGATAAACACACTGTCGCTGCTCTCACTGAACCCATTTTTAATGGGAGCCATTGCCGACCGCGGCGGTGTTGCTGCTGGAGTTACGTCGGAACTTCTCTCCTTTGTTGGATATCCAGCGTCTTCAGGTTCCAGGCCAACGAGGTCGCTGAGTTTCGCACTGGACACAGAGGTGAATGATCCTTCACTTTGTAAGCGTACACGATTCTTCCCAGCAGGCGAAGACACCGTCCCTGACGATGGAGTTGTCGTAGGTGACCCAGTGCTTGCTGTATCGGAATTATGAACTGGTGACATGGCCCCCGAATTGGACCCAGCGGATTGAGATGCAGTAAGCGATGGAGGGGGTGCCACTGCAACGACAAAAGCTGGATCCATGAACAGATTCCTCTCATCCGCTTGTGCCTGTTCTTCCTGCTCAAACGTGATCAGACGTGCTCGAAACTTGCGAATTAGGAGCGTCATAATGTCACGGTTCTGTCTGTTCTGCGCCACTAAGAAAAAACACGACAATGACTGGAGCTGTGCGTGTCGTTTCTTCAGATCGCACACGTCACCTTCACGGTTCCCGAGAAAGCCACCAAACTCTTGTACCTTCAGTGTAAACCGCAGTTGGTCTGCAGGATCCAGCAGCACCTGAAAAAACGTGCTGTACGCCGACTTGACCACCACTCCGCCTTCGTGCTCGTCTTCTGAAATCTTGACTAAACTCACATCGTCCGGCGAGATCTTAATCTGGAAGCTATCGTGCTCATTGCTCGCCAACGTAGCAGAGAACGACCCTGCACCAGCTTCCAGCAACACGTCGACTGTATTCCCTACCGCTGGATCAAGTACTAAAGGACTAGGCATCTCCACCACACGTTTCAACTGCGGAAAGCGGAGCGATTCGCACTGTAGTGATAAGATAGCACCCACATCGTCCACTGACGGGAAGTACGGACATCGCTTGACACCTTTAATCTGTCGAATATCCATCTCTGGGGGTATTTTCCGGAACCACGTGAGCGCGAATTCATTCACATCATCGTCTAGAACCCCCACAAACCTCCCTCCAGTCGTCACGGCGACAATTGGCGTCGAGTGCAGCACGTCAGTGTTCGTATTCACTGGCGTTTTCCGATGACGTCCTCCAGTCGAGCTGCTGTGTGGCTTGAGCGCAAGGTCGTTCATCCAGCCTTTCACTACGTTTTTATCTTGTTCAGGACGTGAAGGTTTGTTGCCCATCATTCGAAATAGGTTTTTCTTCACGCCATCCGTACCCACTTTGCCCAACGAGAAGCCAAATTTCCCTCCATTTGTCTCTGAACTGGGGGACGATGGGGACCGTGGAGCTCCATTACTGAGGTCCGACCCGCTAGTCTTCTGCTCGAACGACCCGGACCTCGTCATCTGGCTCAGTCTCGCTCCCCAGCCACTGCTAGACGGCGACATCGGTGGCAACGGTCCACTCGAATACTTTCTTTCCGGTTGTACCGGTTTATCTTGAAGTACCAGTTTATCATGTTCCTCTCGATTCTTCAGGAAACAATGGAACGTCAAAGTTAATGGGAATGTCGCCTCCTTGGCGGTAGTAATGATCTCTGCGAACACCATCTTGGTCACATCCACTGCGTTAATCAACACGAGTTCATCTCCAGGATAAACTCGTCCAGAAGCTTCTGCGTCTGCCATAGATCCGTCGGGTTTACGTCGAAATCCTTTCACTCGAGCTCCTGTTCCGTCGTCTCTTGAGTATAAATCGACGTATAATGGACCTGGACTTGGATACACAACGTGAACCTTCTGCATTGTGCCTCTAGGCGATTTCATTCCTGCAAAGTCGGCCATTCCAGCCAGTAAATTCCCTCCCATGGCCATAAATCCATTAGGTTTTGTATCAGCTGCCGGTCGCACCGAAATGGGCGGCGGAGGCGGTGCCACCCCTTTAGTCATTAGCGCAGACTCTGAGTGTGCGGGACTGGACTGATAGGCCGCAGTAGCTGCAGAATGGACGGTGATAGAATCCATTGTAGTCGAGTTTTCCATTCTCAAGTTCCCGGTCGATTGTGTGCGTCTATGAGCGTCCCAGAAACCATGTGGGGTCTCGTTTGAGCTGCCTGAATCTGGTGTGTTAATTGATAGTGATACGGGCGCTGCAGCAGCGGATACGGCCTTGGGACGACCGATGGAAGCTGGAGAAGCTGACTTGATAGGGGATACCGAGGACGAACTGGGCGATAACTCGACTTCTAAGGGGAGTTTGGGTTTAGGAAGCATGGTGTTGTCTTCAGCAGTGTCTTGTGCGTCTAAGAAGGCAGACTCGTCGTCTGAGGACCCGTCGTGCGCCATGGTCGGAGAGCAGGGAGATGCTGGACAAGGCGTCCACTCGGGAATGTGGGTACCCTTGCGGTGAAATATCAGAAAATCCGACAAAACACTGAAACCTAGGATATCGCATAAGTACTTGTTAAAACCTTGGATAACACATTGCAAACTCAAGATTTTTTCTGAGATTAAAAATCGGAAAATGCAGATTAGCTCCTGGTGCTAATTTCATGATGCCTACGTGAAAGTGTGGCGGTGCTTGATGGCATAGCTTGTGTTTCGGCAGTCAAAGGATTATCTAACAGAATTTACATTTTCACAGCGAGAGCTAGTCCCCACAGCTATGATCAAGTGGACATTTGGAAGTAAAATGCTTACCATCGCATTTATTGCAGTAGACATTATCCAGTATATTAGTGCAATTTCTTCGAGTTTAACCAGGCGAACTTAAAGGAGAAATCAGCACCTTTCGTAGTCAAAGGAAGACAAGAGTTAGTCTACCTTGTGTCAGATCTCCGCAAATTCTCATATTTACTCACCGTGATGGTCCAGTGACACTTGCATGATGTAGACGAATATCAAGTTTAGCTTTGTCTGCACCACACCAGCGTACTTATCTAGAACAAAGGCTAGCTGCTGCAAACCGGAATACCCAAGCTTACTCTTTAGCACAATGACCATCATGACGAATGAGCCGAGCTCGAACAAACTGTAGAGCAATGTGCTGAGCATTTTGGACGTGAACTCTTCCTTTGAAATTCCGGCTAGAGCTGGGTAATGAGCGCTGTTGTGCATGTGGAATAATATGAACTGGTGCAGACCTGGATAGAAGATTCTTAGTAATGGTCAATAGAGTTTGTAAACGTTAGACAACACTTACAGTATACGAATGGCAGTACCACTTCCACATACTCGACCAGGACAAGATACTCTATGATAAAGAGGAGGTGCGCACTTCTTCGTACAAAGCGAGCACGTTCTTTTCGACTGAATATCAGCTCGATCCCGCCAGGTTGAGGTGATATTCGCGGTCCTTCATCCGCAATGGGTACAACGGGACCAAGGCATCGCTTGCTCTGATCTCCAGTGTGTTGCGTTGGTGAGCTAAAAGGAAAAACCCGCGTTTTCTGGAATAAAGTCCATTTCTCGTTGCGTCTTTCACCCAGATCCGGAGCTGTTTGTGCTTCACGTGTAGCGATAATTCTCTCGTCATTACAACCAGTCACCGGCTTCTTCTGTGCAGACAGTACACCTGCGACTAGTGCTGGCCCAGTGTTGTTTTGATGTTGCTCAATATTCAGTAAGCGAACGGCCACTTGTACAAAGTTTTCCTTTGCAATTGGATGCTCAGGCGGCATTTTTCGCATTAACAGGTTTACTTCATCCAGAAGTTTTACAATATCAATCATCGATACCCAGAACTGTAGCAGATCAACTGCCATAATCGTAGCAGTGGATGTCCAAGAAGTAGCGGTTTGAAGAACATTTGACACGTAAAGAGCGTTGTAAACCTCCACGACGAAGATGACACACTGAGGTTTTTGATCATAATCGTCAGCAAGCGCACGACTTATCCAGTTCTTCGCAGCAATCTGGATAATGGGTAAAACCGCAACGAAAACAACTTGGTTCATGCCAGTAAGCGATACGAAACCCAAAATATACAAAGGGTACACAAAGGGAAGCGTAGTTTGGCAGTTGTAAACCACCAGTTGCCTCTTGACATCCACCAAAATCGACGGATCACTTCTCCACTGAGGCCCAGAAATGTACGTGAAGCACGTAGCAATCACAATAACAAACGGAGGACCAGCAATTAGTAAGCCAAACGGAAGTGGGAAGACTGTCAGAGCACAAAGTCCGAAGATGAACAGGATCGAAACGGTCGCTGCCAGTAAGGACACCCAGGTAATCTGGAAATTCGTCAACTTCAGTCGAGGCGCACCGTGACCCATTTGGATCAGCGCTGAAGCACCCATAAAGCAGAGTATAACCCATGATCGAGCAAAGAAAACTCCATTGTTGTACACTCCGGCTTCAGCTGGAGATAATGGCGGCACCTCCTTTATTAAACTCAACACAAGGCACGGCAGCGGGGTGAGCGCACAGGCCAATAGAATCCGTCGCGCACTGAGACTGTCCATGTAGCATCCGAGCTGTCGAAGCCTCTCAGCTGAATAGCTACCTTGATACTCCACTTGAACCGAAACCCACGCCTCCCACAGGCACAGACAAGCCCTACGAAGCTTTCCTTTCATTTTGACAGAAACGTAAGACCCAACAAAATGCAAATAAACCGAAATATAAATACAAAATAATTTATTTTTAGCAAAACCAAAAAAAAGGGGAATTACTTAGAGCACTTCGATCAAACTAACATTGGGAAAATGTCAAAAGGTGTATGAATTAGGTCGGTATATGCTGAAGGTGTAAAATCGTGTCAGTACGTGTGTGCGGTATCCATATGATATATTTATGCCTCCAGAGGTATGGAATATTCATAGACAACGACTGGACGTGTATGTCGGCAGAGAGGAAGAGCTGCCTCTCGTTTATTATGGACATTTAAATTGGTTGACGGTACGGCACAAGGAAGAACAGATCAGGAGATAGTACGGGAGCAGCTCGCCTCCGTAGTGGATGACGTTTTACGGCATCAACGAGCGCCCCTGACTATTGTGGGCAGCCATTCCTCTGATGAACGCGTCTGTGCGGATACAATGGACCAGTGCATTTTCGCCTCGGGCAGTGATCGACATCAAACCGTACATACAGAAGAAGGCCTTCCTGGGCATGGACAAGCAGAACTTCGGATCCGCCTTAACGACGACAATGGGGGGGTCAATGTCGACAATACAGCCTTATCTCCGCAACCAGCTTTGCCCAGTGATGAACCCTTAGGGGAGCATGATCAGCCGCCAACACTTCGCAAGGGAATGACGTTCGCTTCGGGGAAAGAGACTGTCGCGGCTGTGAAAAACTACTATCACAAGGCAATTACTTATTTGCGGCCAGGACATGATGACGGCTTTCACGACGACTCTAGGTAGTGCTGATGTTATGCTGATGGTGGCAGCGGCGATGCTCAGACCTCATCGACGGAGATATAGGGATCAGGAGAGCTCTGGTGCTGAGACCCCTTCAGGTGACACTTCTTCGGATATGCACAGATCCGTATGACCCAGACTCGGGAAAATGGAAAGTAAGATTAAACCGTTAGCACTGCTGCCGCTTAGCTTCAACACGAACTCAAGCGGGCTTCAGTCGCTTGAATATGCAAAGACCTGCGTCACCTAGTTCCACTATGCTCCATATTGTCAACGCACTTGTCGCGGTAGTGCCAGGTCTCATTGTCGTCACCTTCAACGTTGTCGTCGTTGAGTACGACACCAACATGGATCCCAACTCCAACACGCGTCTCTCGAAGCACAGCTTCGACTACTTGTCGTTCTCAACTCCGACCAACACGAGCAGGTTCTTCAGACGAGTCTTGTCGAGAGGTTTCGTGAATGCATCCGCAGGGTTTGCGTCACCTCGGACCTTATGCAGTTCCACCACACCTTTCTCGACCTGTTCTCTCACAAAGTGCCAGCGTAGCTCGATATGACGGGTTCGATGGCTGTAACTTGGATTCGTTGCTAGAATATGGACTGCTTGATTGTCGATTCCAATCCTCAGCTTCAATGTTTGTTTCAACAGGATCTCCTGGAGGATATTGCTTGCAGCTGCGGCTTCCATGGCGGCCTCACACGCAGCCACGTACTCCGCTTCAGCCGTGGATAACGCCACGACTGTCTGTTTTCTCGACATCCAGGATATCGCTCCTCCAGCCAAAGTAAAAAACGAAACCTGTTGTGTTTTTTCGGGTCTCTGGGTCGTTAGCCCAGCCACTGTCACAGTAGCCTTCCAGTGTCAGTGTCTCCAGCACGCTTAACTGCTTCTTGTACGTAATCCAGAGTTCACCGTACCCACAAGATATCTCATTACTCGTTTCAGAGCTCCAACATGCTTGTTCGAAGGTTTCCCAACGAATCTGCTCAGTTCTTCTAGCGCGAAAGCCAGATCTGGCCGAGTGCACGTGGCCAGGTACATCAGCATGCCTATCGCCTTCCTGAAGGGGAAACTAGTGTCACTGCTGTCGTCTCTCTGAGCGGGATTAGACGAGTGTTCACTTCCATCGGGTTCCCAACCGCGTGAGCATTACTGTAGCTGAACTTCTCCAATATCTCTTTGGAGTACTTGCTCTGCTTAATGGTAATGTAGTCCTCAGTTTGTACCACTTCCACACCAAGATACTGTTTCAGTAGGCCCTGGTCTTTAATTCCATACTCTGCGTCGAGGTCCTCGAACAGTTTCACCTTCTGCTGTCCGTTATCGGTTGCCACCAGGATATCGTCGACGTAGACTAAGACCAGCATGATCTTTCCATCCTCGAACTTGTAGTTCAGGCATGGTTCCGTTAGGGATCTCTGGTATCCGTGCTTCAGTAACCACTTGTTCAACTCAGTGTTCCACTAACGACCAGATTGTCTCAACCCATACAGTGCCTTCTTCAGCACGTACATGTGACCATCAATTTCACACGGAAATCCTTCGATCGATCTCGCGTACTGTCGAATACCAAGGCTTGCATTCAGATATGCTGTATTAATGTCCCCTCAGTAGAGTTTTAGATTCAGAGCTGCCGCCAAGCCAATCATCATTCGAAACGACGACATTCTTGCAACTGGCGAGAATGTATCCAGAAAATCGATCCCGGGCCTTTGATAGTTGCCGAGCGCCACCAGTCTCGCTTTAAAGCGTATCACGTAGCCTTGTTGGTCTGACGAGATCCCGTACACCCACCGAGTCCTTATCGGCTTTGCGTCTTTGGGTACCTCTTCGAATGCTATCTCCTCCAACACTCTTCTCGCTCTTATCCAAGACATCTCCTTCAGCTCGGCCTCACACCGTAACTTGTTGAGCTTGGAGCGCAGTGCCTCGCGGCGATTCCGCGGAACCTTCACCTCATTTGCTCTGATTGGCCTACTACTGCTGTCCAATACACGAGCGGTGCTCTGTACTGCGTTCATCACATAGTCTTCAAAGTAACTAGGACGCCTGCGTTCATGATACTCGCGTAGTCCTGTGCGAGTACGTTTGAGATCTTGTTTGGCTGCTCTCTGTTCGACTCGGAGCTCCTCCGATTGTGTCTCGTCGCGTTGTCGCTTTCCCAATTGTCCACAAACACTCGCGACGGTATCCTGCCGATCCATTTCTTCAGTAAGGTCCATCTCGTTCTCACGGTCCTCACTGTTTGTCAGAGATCCGCACACAGTAACAATCGCCTCAGCGTCCTCATTCGCCATCATAGAGAACTCCTGCTCATGTTCCACCAATTTAGTGTGCGTATCCGTCGATTCAGAGTGTATCGGTTTCTGGTCATTCGACACAGAGTGATCATTCTGGTCATTTGACACAGGGTCAGCCTTATCCTCTCTCACTTGTACTTGTTGTACTTCCCCGTAATGGGCGTCTTCACCACCTGGTTCACTCTGAGTTGCTGCTGACTGGTCTCCTTCGGTGTCGATGGCTCGCTCAGCAACCCACGAGTAATGCTCTCAACATCTGTAGCACTTCCCTCTGTCACCGCCCCTCTGCGCTGAGTTTGGCTTTCAAGTGGCTCCGGTCTTGACTGCTCCGTTCTTCCCCAATCGTTGCGCACGCCTCGCCATCCTCGAGATCTAGGGTCGCGTCGACCATGGTCTCGGTTCTCATCGAAGCAACGCTGGAGTTCGCATCGTCCAGGTCCATCGTCGATTCGATCGAACTATGGTCTGCGTTCTGGGTTACCGACTCCCCAGTAAAGTGTAACGACTCCAAGTCGAACTTATCTTCCGATGTTTGTCTGTCGCCGTACGTCACATCCTCCGTCACTCTCAAGTCTGCCACAAACTTTGCCGTGTGACTGTCTGGGAAATAGACTTTACAACTTACGACGTCTTCAGCGTAGCCTAGTACGTATCCGACTTTGGCGTTATCGTGATGTTTCTTTCGTACTGGTGTGGCTGGAACGTGTACGTACGCGGGCGCACCGAACTTGCGTATATGATGTACATCTGGCTTCATACCAAACATCATATGGTATGGAATGCCCTTCGTGCCTTTGTTGTACATACGGTTCTTAACATACACCGCATTGCGTAGAACCTCTGGCCACAGGCTGCTAGGAAATCCGGCCTGGTGCATCGTCGCCATCGTCATTCCGATGAGCGACTGGTGAGTTCTTTCGCAAAGGTTGAGTTGTGAGCTCTTGGTTCCGACTGGTACATGCTCAATTCCATGTGATTTGTACCAAGATTCCATCTCGCCGTTGACGAACTCTCCGCTTTTGTCAGTTAGCACTTGTCGCACGTTGTATCTGACGCGTTCTGCACCGTTCAACTGCCTTCCTGCCTGTCGTTCTGTCCAGAGAACGTATTCGTTGAGATGGCGGTTAACCACCTCACTCGACTTACTGGTTAACATGTGCACCGTCACAAACCTCGAGTATCCGTCCATTATGACGAGCACTGCTGCATACCGAGTTCCATTCGGTTTGCTCGGAACCAAAAGATCAGCAAATACTACTTGGTTTGGGACCTTAATACCACGGTCAAGCTGCTTCCGATTCGATCTCTTTTTCTGCTTACCGACATGGCACGCATCACAGGTACCGAGCTCTATTTGCCGTAACATCATGCCATGAACTAGCCCTTTGTCTGCCATCATCTTTAAGTACTGTGGACAAGTATGCCCAAGTCTTTCATGCCATAGTGTCAGGGAAGCAACACCTTCTGCAGCTGTGAAGTTGCACAGTGGACGGTCCTGTGGTCCAACTGTACCCCCGTTCGCTGGGTGCATGACTGGGAAGCCCCACGTCGCGTCCTGTTGCATAGCCACAAGCACCGTAGTGTTCTCATCCACAATACGGAAGCTCAACGACTGCTCGTCGTACTCGAAATCGAATCCTTGCTCGATCGCTAAACCAACCGATAGTAGACCATGAGTAGCTCCTGGTACGTAGAAGACGTCATTTAGGTAGACAACTGCTTGATGTCCGTCAACCTCAGTCACTAACTGCACAGTTCCTACTCCGGCAATTCGGGATACCAGCGCAGGAGTAACCCCATGTACATACTGCGATTGATTCGGATCTGAAGTAAACGCAACGTAGTACGATGGATTCCCCGTCACGTGCGCGTTAGCTGCGGTGTCAAAATACCACCACACGCCGCTTGTGTCTCTCTCCACTTCACCGTGTTCAACGACACCTTGCAACGCACTGTTCCTGTTACCCAGGTCCTGCACTTCCTCATTATCCGTGCTGTTAAGTCTTTCGTGCTCTTGCACACCGGCGTCAATCATCATCGCATCCAACCCACTCGTGACCACTTCAGGATCGTCAGCTCGACGCGTCGAATCCGGACGTCCAGTCTCACGATGTGGAGCTTGACGAGTCGTCATATTTGCACACGGTCGTCGCTGCTGCCCGGTTGCAATAGCTCCATCCGGACTCTGAGTCTTCGTCCTTTCCGGACACTCAGATCTGAGATGTGTTGTGCTGTCACAAATGAAGCACTTTTTCACCCTTTTCTTCCTTTTAAAGTCCTTGGACTGTTCCCCATGTTGTTCATCATGTTCTCCAACTTTGGGTCGGTTTCCGCCACCACCAGCACCTCCGTTCTACTGACCGTTGCGTGCTCCTCCATTCTTGGACTGGTAGGTCCGTTGACGTGAGTCTGCAACGCGAATCAGCTCTCGCACGCGCTCCGGTGCGACCTAGTCGTCCGATCCGTTGTAACGAACTCCACTCTTTAGGCTTTCGAACTCGTACTGGTGTGGTAGGCTGTTCAGCATCAACTCTACCATCGCCACGTCATCGAACTGATAGTTCAGCGACTGTAACTCCGTCAGCAAGTTGAACATCTTACTCGGGTGCTGGTTGACGTCTCCACCTTGGGCCAGTTTCAGTAGCTCCAGCTCGTGTCGGATCCATTCCGGTCTATGAGCCATGGCCGTCCGATTTGCTCTTCTCTCGTAGGTTACGCACATTGCCTGCCACATGCCCGTTCCCGTGGTCTTGTCGCGAATCTGGTGGAAGATGTCAGCGGGTAACGACATTCCGATAAGCTGCATGATGGTCAACTGGTTGTCATCAAATTCAGCCTCACTCTCCGACGAGGTCAGCGTTGATCTCTCGATCGTGCCATCCACTATGTCTTAGCGTTTCTTCTTCTTGAAAACAATCTCCATCGCCCACTTATACTGTTGCCAGTCCTTTCCGTTCCAGTTCTTTGGAACTCCCTCACTAGTGTATTTTAGTGGCTCTGTCATCTTGGGTCGTTCCTGTGCAATCTGTCCGCAAGTTCTTTGGGCTCAGAACCCTCTTCGGATATGCACAGATCCGTATGACCCAGACTCGGGAAAATGGAAAGTAAGATTAAACCGTTAGCACTGCTGCTGCTAGCTTCAACACGAACTCAAGCGGGCTTCAGTCGCTTGAATATGCAAAGACCTGCGTCACCTAGTTCCACTATGCTCCATATTGTCAACGCACTTGTCGCGGTAGTGCCAGGTCTCATTGTCGTCACCTTCAACGTTGTCGTCGTTGAGTACGACACCAACATGGATCCCAACTCCAACAACACTCTTTTTCGAATAGACAGCATTTACTTGGCGGTCTACGCTCTTATTTTTATCAAGGGATAGCTGTATTGTTGGTATTAATAACTCTTAATATAAGAAGGCTCTTCATTAAAGTTTGCACATACCTTTTCTGTGACGGTATGTGTATGCAGGTGTATGCACAGATACCGATGAGGGCGGTATGGGCTAGGGATAGTCGGTTGTTACAGGCTTAGCCCATTTCAACCGAATTGATACATCTTCAGACATTTTCCCAATGATTTGGACGTAGACCTACCCCCCTGAAATGACCTGTGGATGACTCCTCTATCAGGTATAGCAGTATATCATGTTACTCAGGTCGTCATGAGTAAACAGGCTATTGTTTGAGTTAGAAAGTTTATAGTATAGACTTTCTAACTCAAACAATAGCATGTTTCCTCACGAATATGAACGAGGTGAGGAAGCATGCCGGCTTAGAGAAGCAGAACACGCAAATGTTCTTCGCTGTAATTTCTTCTCGTTGATGCATTTATTAACGGCGCTGATGCAAATTCAAGGCGAATCGACGGTACATGTGATAGACCTGGTCTACAAACTTAACCCCCCCCCCCCAGCCTCCCAAATTGGTATGGAGGCAGTATTATGTAGACCTCCCACCATGAAAGTAATTTCGACTCCATGTTAGGAAGAGTTGTGAATATGCAATGGAGTATCACTGCCCCCTAAAAACACGTAAAATGATGATTTAACACGATAGAGTTTAGATGAATTAATGTCTTTTTGCGTTTTCCTACCTGTGGGCCTCCCAACAAACTTTTTGGTGGACCATCACAGTGCTAGACTAAGATTTAGTCCAGACTAATAACAATTTATGGTACATACATGTTTTGGGTTGCTTGCATCGAGAACGGATACAAAATGTATATGTTCTCGATGCAGTCAAAACATGGTACAAACAATTTCAAGGCTACTGGTTGCTGGTTACTGTCATAAAATCAACCACAAGTTTTTTTACGGTCACTTCGTAGTCGTAGGCTACAAAAAATACATTTGCTGTCCTCAAAATTCGTATCAGGTTTGTCACTTGAACAATAATAAGCTGGGAACGGACTCGGTGGACCGATTTTGTATCATGTACGACAGGATATCAGGTTTCTCAAGGTTCATTTAGGAGAGGTTTTACTGTATTAATAGGAGGCCGAATAGTCGGTGCAGAAAACGACCTATTTCGGGTTATCCATCAACAAAAAATAGTGGGCGGATAGTAGCCGACTATTCAGCTCACCTGATTTTTGTACGCCGTTTGATTGCCTTTTTAGTTGAACTGTGAAAACTTTATAGCGCCTGGCTACGCCCCAATTTGACTTTGCTCTTAGAGCATTTCCACCGATTCCGTAAAATATATGCGTACACTGTTCGGCGTACAGTGTACGGTTGGGCTGTACGGCACCAGGATTAATTCGCAGAATTGGCCAATGTGGTGCTCATAATTTTCAGGCGTTATATCTCTTAAAAAATCGATTATTGTGCATGGTTTGTGAAGAGCTATAAATTTGCGGAGACAAAATGACAACAATAGTTGGTCACTTTTCCAAGGATATTGGGTTTGGCAAGTTAGATAGTTATGAAGTAGGTTCTTCAAACACTTTTCAAAGGTACTCGTTTAGGTGGTGTTGTGCCATTGTATAAAATATAATGATGGAGCAAAGGCTACTCGCTTCTACCATGCAACAGGTTTCCTAGAATAATATTGCCATTATATGGCAGGCACTATATGAAATAAATAAGGGAACACATTTCTAGAGGAGAAGAAATACATTATTGCGGACTTCAGCGCTCCGAAATATATTATGCATAGAAAATAATGGAGTGACAGCATCAAAATAATATATTGTACGGGGGATTGGGCATCCTGAAAATACATAACTGTAGAGCAAAATATGGCAATAATTGTCATTACCATGTATTTCTAGGAAACCCTGCCATGCAACGGTATGTTTGGGTCAACATACGGATTCACCGCTGCCATGTATGATAACTCTAGGCGTCACGGCCACATTTGTTTCTGTCGAGACAGAGATATCCAAAATAAAAATATGGGTCAAAAGAGAAGCTTAGCCGACTCGGCTTCGGTCACGACGGTGCCCAATGAACATGATCAGAGGAAGCGTGTTCAGCTGCTGTTTTAGCGATTTGCTCTCCATGATTCAGTGCATGTAGTAAACGTGTCGTCTTTTACCCAAGCGGCGAGCGCCTCCAAGCCTTTCACAACTATCTGCTCTGTCAAACTCACGTTCAATGAACTCGCTGTCGCTCTTCGATTGCTGCCGCCAATTAAAAAGAAAAAAATGCGAACGCTTAGATTAACTTACCAACCTGAGCACCCCTACCAATTCGGCGCAAGAGGTGTCCCGATGAGGGAAGAGTACCGAAAAAGTAGCTGAGCGGTGAGAAAATCGCAAGAATTTACTATTGTGAGTTCTAGTCTAAATTTCCAAACCGGCCGATTGAACCGCTCCGGAGTTTCGCTCCGAGACTCGCTCGGAGGAATAATATTTGTAGTATTCCCGCATTAAATACGATTCCATGTGGCAAGTGACAGCTGTGCCGCAGAGTATAATCGCTCGAGCGGTTCTCGAATTAGTTGGACTTTGTATGTAAGCGACTCCACCGACCGCTCCAAACGGCAAATTTGGACGGAATTGACAATACCAATAAGACAGAAGTCGACATTAGTTTACTGTTCTAAAAGCTTCCATCAAGTCTACGGAACGACTTGATGGGAGCCGACATGGGCCTGGAAATGGCAGGGTTTGTTATAAAATTACTAGAAAATTGGGCTGGTTGTGCTTTTGAATTTTACAGTATCTATAAACGACTTTGGATCTGTTTTAGCATGTAAGAATAATATACATATAAAATACGTTATCACAGCTAAACTCCAACACCTCTAGAATTTGTAAATCTGTTTAAAAAGGTAATACGATGTGAGTGAGGTTGTCATTTTCTATCATCGGAAAGATTGTTTCTTTTAAAAGCTCACAGCCGCAATTTCTCGGCGAGCTCATCTGCTGCGGCGACCACCGCCTGAGGGCGCTATACTTCGTCGCCGCGGCGGTGAGTGAGCTGCTGCGGCGACCACCGCCTGAGGGCGCTATACTTCGTCGCCGCGGCGGTGAGTGAGCTGCTGCGGCTCTCATCGCTACTCATCTACACGATACATCTACTCTTCTGCTCGTCTACTTATCTTCCACTTATTTACTTATCTACGCTCTGCTCGGGGAAGTTCTGGGCCAATCGAGACAGCCACTGGCGACGCCCGCGGCGGCTGGCCCGATACGGCCCTAACGGCACATACGAGCGGACCTATCACTTCGCCAAGAATACCGCATGATGAGGGAGAGCTCCGAGATCACCATGTCTTGGAGACTCAGCGTATCAACGCTGCGTCAAGTGGTAGCATCAAGGAGTTGAAACCGCTGCAACTTGAAGAAGCGAGCAAGGGCGAAAGGTAAATGGATGATGCCGCGCTGCCTGGCGGCGCTACGCGCTCTCGTTGGACTGCCGGTCTGCGGATCCTATCATTCTGCCGCTCGACACACACCTCAACGCCCTCGACAGCTACGTTTACAGACCTCTTTAGAGTTATTAAGATCTACTAATAATAGTGATATTCTTGCACAACACGTAGCCGTCTATAGTGTAAGAAAAAAACTGACTTAAGGTAACATTCTAAAAACACATAACTCAGCATTTACCTCGAGACGTTTTTGAAGAAAGTGAGACGTATTTTTATTCGTACACCAAGTTCCTATCAGTTTATACCCACGCTAAACCTTTACTGCGGAGTGAAACATGTGAAGTTAATACAAATTGGTAGGAAAATAAGACCTTCTCATTTGAAATTTGTATTGAATCGATACCTACTATTGGTGTGTGAAAATAATCTCGAATTAATCCCTATAAATAGTATACTACTACTCGTATTGTGCTTTGCAGATGAAATCTCGTTCCGTTTTATGGCTTAGATCGAGCATGATCGGCAGATAAAACCAGGCTTAAAATTGAGATGGAGAAAGGCAGACATGTAACTAATTTATGTGTCATCGAGTTGCGTTTTCAAACACGCAAAAAGGGTCGATTTACACTTTAGCTGAAATAATACCTATATCAACTACTGAGCGGTCGATTTAGCTCGTTGCAGCTCGATTTATTAGCCACCCTACCTGGATCGATTTGTTCGTCTTTATGGCTCTCGATTTATAAAACAATCGCACTTAATTACAAGTCAAAGATGAAGCTAAGTGAAAACGACAAAAGCATTGAAAAGCACAATACCACTACCAGGAAAAGACTATCATAAAGTAAAAGGAGAGAAATAGGTAACTGTATCTTTGAAACGCATAAAATTTCCATGACTAAATGCGCAGCTTAAAAAATAAGAACATTAAAACAAGGAAACATGATATATATATACTTCCTTTTTCCTGTTCCTAAATGCGGAAGCCGTGGAGAAGACACGAATAGATGTTTCCGGCACAGATCCTGAGCGGCGGTTAAGAAGCCAACACGCAAAGCTGAACAGGCGACCGAACCAGGAGGAGCGACACCTGGGCTGCGGAAAGGAAGTCACTCGGCTTTTCGCCTCCTTCCAAGCAACCCATCCACCACTCCCTAACATTAATTCGTAATGTAGGGTCTTAGGCTCTGCTTCTGCCCCACCGGACGAAGCTGTAGTCGGCCGACAAGCCGTCACGAAATACAATTGTAGTCTTTGTGCCCCATGCAATGCGCAGGTGAATAGTAAGGAAATTGTCCTTTAACTTCAAGATGTGTTGTACCTTTCCAAAGTTTTGGCCAGTCTGACCTTTAAAGGCTGGTCAGGTGATCCTCAAATCCCATACCCACCCTTGCTTACCCTTGCTTAGGGTGGGTATGGGATTTGAGGATCACCTGGAGTTGAATTGCTGGCCCAGGCCACTACATAAATTGATATATGACCAATAACAACGTTTGATTTTGTCGACTATAATTCAATAATACTTGATTGTGGAGGTCCTACGTAAGGGCTACGATTTGGTCTAAAGGGTACCTTTTAAGAAATTAAGGACTGAATGGCCAGTATTTGCCGGTTATTTGCCCCTACGTAAGGTATCGGCAACAGATCATTTTTTAACCAAATATGGGCTACTTACCAGATATTCGCTGGCGAGGTATTGTCTTGCAGTATGTCTACAATATCGAGATCAGCGTTGTCGCCGGCGTACTCGGCGTCTCGGCCCGAAGCCTTCGAAGATGGTACCATCTATTCATAACAACAGGAAATGTCGAAGACAATCCGAAAAGTGAGCGATCATCTAAATGACCGGTTGAAGTGCAACAACTTGTTTGCGAATACGTAAAGCAACACCCATGCTTCTACTTTCAAGAGCTGTGCGAGGCATTAAAAGACAAGTTTTCGATCCAATATTGCTGTTCCGACTCGACAATTTGCCGCGCGTTACGGTTCGATGTGGGGTTAACGCGGAAAATTCTGACAAAAAGAGCTGGTGAGAGTAGTCCGAATGAGTGCCAAGAGTATGTGAATTGGCTATTGCCGTTTTACAGTGGGCCAGATCAACTCGTGTTCGTCGACGAAACTTCAAAGGATGGAAGGTATTGAACAATTTGCAACTGCTAAATTGGATGCTTTGTTGATTTGTCTTTTCGCTCTGCCATTTTTTAGGTTAACCCTGAGAAAACACGCGTGGTCCGCACGCGGAGCCACTGCAGTCGTGTCCTTTCCATTTTCCCGTGGAAAGCGAATATCAGTTCTTGCTGCGTTGGATGTTGACGGGTTTTTGCATGGGGTACAACCGAGGGCACTTTCACCAGGCATACGTTCCACGAGACCTTCAAATCGAACATTCTACCATTTCTCAACCCGTGACCTTTACCAAGGTCAATTGGCATGTTGGACAACGCCAAAATTCACATGTATCAAGAATTTCAAGAACTTATTCACGGTACTGGGGCACTCTCATTTTTTCTACCGCCGTATTCACCAGACTTGAATCCGATTGACGTCGGGTTTTCTCTGCTGAAGCGATGGATCCAACGCCACGCCAATATGGCGTTTCGTGAAAATCCTCTTGCGGTCCTCCATTTTGCGATGAACTTTTTTACTAGACAGTCTGAGGAAGTTGGGGGAAATTTGTACAGCCACTGTGGCTACGAAAACAAACTCAGTATAAAAATTAGTGCGTTTTAATGAAATTCATGTATTTTCACCGAAAACATCGAGCTCTACTCTTACTAGACTCTTTAGAGCTGGTCATCAAGGTGATCGACATCATCCGTGGCTTCTGTAGGAGCAGGAGTCTCGAAATCAACTGGGTCACGGAACGGGGGGCGTAGACTGTAGGCCGGTAAACCGAGAATTTCCTGGAGATCTCCAGAACGAACTTGCACTTGGATCACTGCACCTTGAATTTTGATCCTGAGCAATCTGAAATTCATTTCAGCGGTTGCTTGAGCTGCCTCTTGGCTAGTCCCCATTTCCTGCGAAAGCTGATCAATGTTCCGAAGTTGTCGGAATGTTGTGTTATCAGGCACTTGAAGTGGACCGTCAGCAAGTAGTCGCGCTTGCATTGTTGCCATGTACAGCTGTGAGGCTGGACCACTCGAAATAATGCGGTCGACTAGCAGAGCTGCTACATGAGGAACTTGTTCTTGGATTCGATTGTCGGTAGCCCTTCGAATAGTGTTGGCTCTAGGATCTGGTGCTCTTGGAACATATACAATAATCATTAAAACAAAATCAGACTGACCGTGTAGGCGAAGGCGAGCTAATTCCCAAAATCTGGCGACGCGGCTGGAGTAATTTTCCTCGTCCAACTTGAGAAATTCACGTTGTGGAGTGGGCTTGGTGGGCTTGAGATAGATGCTGAAGTTATCCTGCCAATCGTTGGACAGACGATGGATGAATTCGGTCGCTACTTCAGCCTTGAAAAGCCTAAAACCATGGTCAATCTGAAAGGAGAAGTCGATGGGCTTGGTTTTGTTGTGGCACGAAGTGAGAGGATCACCGTTCTTGATGGTAAGGCGGCAGGTAAGAGTTGCTGGTAGTCGCAATGATATTGCAAAACTAAAAATGAGCCTTAGCCAAAAGATGCCAGGACGTGGGAGAATACTAATAGTAGAGTTCGACAAAATTTAGGAGATCATATGGACACGGGATGGAATTTTGCCAACTGTCATAAGATGTCGACACAATGTGTTTCGTTTTTGTTAATCTATCTTAACATTTGTATTAAAACCATGGTCTGTAAATTTGCAATAAAGTACAGGCTTTAGCCAATCGAGAACGTTTGTGCCCAGGGAATAATCCCATCTGCTGTCCGCCGAACGCCCATTGGACAGAACTTCCAAGTGGTGCAATTAATCCCGGAAATCCTATCCCGACTGATCCATACGAGACTCATCCCCGAAGAGATGGCGTGCCGATCCAAACACTTGGTTATGTCTCGGATCCGACGAAGGACTTGCACACGACACTTACATCAAGCATCGAGCACCCTACAGACATGGGAATTGAACCCACGCCACCTGTTAGCTGACGGGTTAATCAGGCGCATACAAACCGGTTGCGCACAATGCATACTAATATTTTAATGAAATTTTGTCAAACCTGATCAAATTTGTCTTTGATTGGCATCGTCTTTTTTTTCGACAAAGAGTTAGGCTAATTTTTAGTCGGAAGCACCTGATCAGATAGGAGGGCTTCCGTAAGGGTCATCCTCCTACGTAGGACCATAAAACTGAGGGCGTTTTGGCAGAAAGGCACTTTGTTAGTAAGGTTGAAGCCAGCTTGTAGGTATGGACGACAGCAGTGTCATATCAATATGTTCACCATGGAATAGGTTAGTAGTCTCCGGATTTATATCCATAATAAAAAATGCTTTAAATAAATACTTTCAAATATTCTTATGCTGTAAATAAGTTGCTTTTCACACTACCAGCCCAACCTTCTAGTATTTAGGTAATAAGAAGTGCGTTGTAATGACTGCAAGGAAGAAGAAATCACTGGGTGAAAGAAGACCTGCATATCCCATAACGCGCCACCTTAATGCGTTGCTATTTTAATCAAAATGGCAACCAACAACCCCTTCAGCACGCGTCAAGTGTGCAGCTACTTTTACAAGCCCGTTCTATATGGACATAATGAGCCGACGGAGTGCTTTTGCTGTTGGTGGAATGTTGTGCAGAGGGAAGCACCCAAGATTGGCTACAGTAACCTCTTCAGCCATGTCCTTAAGCGCCACCTGGACTTCGTGGCGGCTAATATAGCAAGCGGTGCAATGCTGCCACCCTCGTCAGGTTCATCGATCAAAAGTCGCAGACTATCTTCTGCTGGTTGGAGTGGATGACTGGTGTCAACGTGTCATTTTCGTAGTGCAAGGACGCCCTCGTGCTTAAGTACACGAACTTAGAACGCATTTCGTCGGAGACACTGATACAGGACGCTGGTTTGGTCGCTTGGGAGATTGAAATTGATGTTAATTTGACGATTCCCGTCAAATTCGGCATCTTGTTCGACAGGAGTACTTTTCAGCCCGAGCATTATCTCCCGGTTTGCCGTGTTCGAACACAATGGCTGCACTGACAAAGTGCTACTCGCCTTTGTTCCTCTGGTCGACGATGACGTACGGGCCACTCTGCAGCAAGCCGCGTGCAGCTTCTCGACAGCACCCTCCCCTTTTTAATTGCGACATCAGTGACGTGGTCTACGTCGTTGCCGATAAATGTACCATCAACACCAAGCCGCCTGATTTGCTGTCAGTCCCTCTCATTCGGTGTGCCCCACACCGCCTTTACCTCGCCGTCGAGAGGTCCATGGCTGGCCATGACACCTTGCTGAGCAAGATCCAGGAGCTAACGAGGAAGTTACGCAATCTCAACCAATCTGCAAAACTCGGGTAAGTATTACAATGTTTTAATTAGGTGGCCATCATTTTAGATATTTGACATTTCTTTTACTTTAATTAGAGAATAACGTCTGTTACGACAAACCACACGCTCAGACTCAACGTACAACATGACTAAACGTTTTTTGTTGTTGCAATTAAGCACTTCGAACGAGTTGGTGGAATAGATTCCAACGCGGCATGATGAAAACAAGCTATGTGTGCTTCAGGACGACCTGCGCGACAAAAGGTCAGCATCCAAGAAGCTCCAGAGCAATGATAATGTCATCCTACTTGCGTATGTGGCGTATTCAACGCTCTGATAGAGCGGCACCCGTCAATGAAGAAATATTTGAGCGCCGAGGTCTCCTCGTGAAGAGTGCCTCCTTTGAAAAGGCGTGCGGTCAAGTTTCGCTGGATATGAAGGCAGAGCTAACAGCGGAACAGCACAGCCTGTCCAAGCATTTTGCGATGCCCGAAGCTCACTACGCCGACGAAGACGGGGACAAAGATGATGACCGCAGTGGTTTTGCGGATAACACGCTGCGAGCGCGAAAATCAACGCGTCGCTGCTCAAGGCTACGGTGCTCCTCGCTTCATACCGCCTATGTCTAATGCGGTGGAGCGCCTGTTCAGCAAGGTTCGATATGTGCTGTCACAACTTGCTTCTAATTCGTCTGGAGTGGGTGGTTCTCAAAGATTAACCTATGGTTCTGGGGAGCTGCAACTGTGTCGAAGGTCTTGAGGGCGTAAGGCATGGCTAGATTGACTACCAAAACACAGGTCGCCATATTGTGTTTGAAACCGTTACCATTTAACAATTTACTTTGGTATGTGTAAAATAGCTTCAATCCTACAAAATAGTTTATTTTGACACTGTCTAGTGATTCGGGAAATAACGTCGTCCAGCGACATAGCCAAATGGCTTTGCGACGCAATGTCGGAGGGCCTACCAATGCCTGTCAAGCAAACGTATACTATCGGAAGTTTATTGGGGACACTTGAAGCTGGTGACGTGATCCCATTGCCAAGTGACATGAGCGTAAACCACTCGATAGTTCCGTATGGCTCGACCTGCCCCATGATTACACAGACACGCACACCTCTCGTTGACGAAACGACGGGTCCTGAAGAGGTAGGTGCAAGGAAGAAGTAAGTGGTGGTATCGTACGATGTCGGGATGAAGCGCCAGCAGATGATACAAGAACGTCCGAAGGAAAAAGACCAACCAACACCTCGCAATCTACGAAGGTGGACAAGCGATGGCGGCTACCAAAGACGCTCCTAATTCCTATGCCGAGGTGATTTTGGGTGCGGATAGTGACGTGTGAACG
This sequence comes from Phytophthora tentaculata, assembly GCA_033557915.1. Classification (NCBI taxonomy): domain Eukaryota; phylum Oomycota; class Peronosporomycetes; order Peronosporales; family Peronosporaceae; genus Phytophthora; species Phytophthora tentaculata. The sequence continues at coordinate 4,958,062 of JAUCEA010000007.1, read as the reverse complement.
AAGACAATCACAAGTGAATTGGAGTCGCTCATCGCGAACAATAATTGGAAGCTGGTGCCAAGACCAGTACTACAGCGGCCAATCGGTTATCACTGGGTATTCGCGCTGAAGCGTAACGAGAAGGGGCATGTAATCCAATCCAAGGCTTGTCTCGTAGCGAAAGGATTCCCGCAGAAACATGGCATCGACTATGACGAGACGTACGCGTCGGTGGCCTACCTGAATTCGATCCGCACCAAGCTAGCGAAGCGCGCTGCTGACGGTTTCGAGATCGAGCAGTGTGACGTCGACACGGCATTCCTGTATGGTAAACTCGACGAGGAGATCTACTTGAAGTTGCCTAATGAACTTCGAGAGCTGCTTGCTTTGGCTGATGCAGAAAGTGAGGATGCCGTCGTGCGTCCGCTACAGCAGAGCCTCTACGGACTAAATCAAATAGTATCGTGTGTGGAACGATACAATCTACAGCCACTTAAGGACATGAGGCTTCGGCGCAGTCGACGCTGAACCGCCTGTAAACACGAGATATGTTGGCGACGACGAGTGTATTGTGTGTCTCTACGTCGACGACATGCTCATCGCGGCGAAAGACAAGGCTATTATCTCTTTGGTGAAGGATGAAATCGCAGAGAAGCCCAAGCTCATAGAGCTCGGACGACCTCGCCTCATTTTAGGGGCTACGACCGCCTACGTCATGGGATGCACGACTCTACGGATTTGTTAATAAGCGTAGACAGAGTCGATCATCAAGAAATTCGGGCAGGAGGACGCTAAGCCATGCCTCACTACTCTGTTTGTTGGGGCTCATCTGGACAAGGCTGATTCAGCTTAGACAAAAGACCCCAAGGCTAAGATGAGTTTGAAGCCGTACCGTTCCACTGAGGGACGCCTTATGTACCTGGCATGGGGTACACGACCGGACCTCTCTATCCCGGCTGCTCAGTTGAGTTGTTTCTTGGAGGATCTCGGACAGAAAAACTGGGACACATGTTGCGCTACCTGCTACAGACCAAGGACGTTGGCATCACATACGACGGGCACCAACAATCGGAACTCGTAGCTTACTCGGATGCGGATTGGACCGGCAACAGTGACGACAGACGCTTCGTCAACGGAATTATGCGAATGATTTTGGGGTGCTCCTGTGGTGTGGCGACCAAGTTTCAGAAGACCGAGGTATTGAGCTCAGCTGATGCTTGAACATGGCGCTCAGTGGCTGCATGAAGGAGGTGGTTTGGATGCCACTTCTGCTCAAGGACATCGGTTCGGAGCTAGATGTAGGAACTGTGATCTATGACGCCAACTAAGGAGCCATGGCGTTGGCGAAGAACACTGGTTTTCACGCTCGCTCCAAGCATATCGACATTTGCAACCATTTTATCCGCGATAAGATTGCGAGTGGAGCAGACGTACGTGGACACATAGAACTGGCTCGCTAATTATCTCACAAAGGGCTTGACCAAAACGCTGCTCTACTTAAATGGTCGCAGTAGCGGTGGGTCCAAGCTCGAGATATCAACTGGAGTGGGGGTGTTGTGGGTACACTTCGCAGTTTACTCGTCTGCATACCTGCCACTAGGCGCGCGGTGTGCGCGTGCCGAATGTGTGCTACAGCTGAAGTGGCAGGAATGGTGCGACTTCATTGGTAGGCGATTTGGTATTGTAAATTATGATGGGCGACAACTTCAATTCGGTTTACCGCAGGAGGACAATTGTGCCATGCGGAATGTGCACTGTTTACAAGTGTGTCCGGTGGTCATAGGTGTGTCCGTTGCAGGTTACGATTAGTATGCACCTTGTATACAGATGTGTCCGTTGCAGTATGGAATTTCATATACGCTGACTGCCCGTGGTAGGAGGTACTGGGTGGGACTGCATATAGGAAGGAGAAAGAAGTACTAGAACCTCTAACTCAATTACGTTTATATTCAAATTCATATTCATTAGCTCACATTGACTAGAAGCCTCGTTCGCATCGTCTTATGCACTCAATTGAAATTTCAGGTCTTTTAAGTTTATCTGACTGAAGCTTGCCAAACAGAGTCCCGCTATTACGCGTTATTTACGACCCGAGTGAAAACACCGGAGTCTGCAGTGATGGCTCCCAATTCAAAATCTATAGAAGGCTAAAAAATAGTGCGCACCAGCTTCATCATTTTTAGCATACAAGAGCTTTATTAATATTTTTACGCTCCTTTATCGAGCTTTTCTGCTTAGGCAAAAAACAACACAGGCTAAAGGGTGGGTTTAAACGCGAGACGCCAGACAGAGGTCCAACACGTGCATGGTGCAATCAGTTGGAACCGAGTCTTCAAATATTATAGACACTTTGCGAGCGCTGGCGGTCGTATCCGAGACTGTGAATTGGGTCATACCGTTGATGTCTATCCCATATAGCTCGGTCACTCGGCTGCACATCAACTTCTTTACTTCTGTAGACACGTGACGCGTTGGCAACCGTGACTAGTAACGCGATCTCACGGTACATCCACGCTTGATCGATCCAGCGCACGGACGTTTCCAGCACTCCAGTCTTCCCGTTTGCCGTAGTCCAGGTGTCGTGGTGGAGTAAGGAACGGGGCATGGTGAGCGGCCGTAAACTCTCTCAGCAACAAGTTAGCTGTCATTTTGCAGAACTTTGCAAAAATGGCTTCCCATAAGTCTCGGAAGATTGCTGCTGACAGCACAGTAGCGTCAGAATCACCAGTGGCCCGCAGAATCAGTAGCTTGAAGGCCTCCGACAGCACCGTGTTGTACGGAAGCCCGGCATTGATCAGCCAATAAGCGATGTACACACCCAGCTCCTTCTGCGTCAGCGACCAAATCTTCAGAAGTGTGCCGCGTTTCTTTGAAGGATGGCGAGCGGTCGTCGTGGGGGCAGAGCGTTTGGTCTCGTGAGAGTGAGCTTCATCCATTGTCTCATCCAAGTGACGAGCGGCCTTTTTCATTCTTTTTGTAGCTTCTGACTGGCCAATAGGATGCTTGCGGTGCAGTGCGTACATGCGATCCTAGGCGTTCGAAGTGTGGCTGACGCAGTACAAGGCACGTTCCCACGCGTCCTGTGCTGCGTACGGGTTGCACGTGTGCTGTTGAGCACAGAGAATACACACATGGGTAGCTAGTTCGCCGTCCTTGACCACGTACGGTGTCGCCAGTCGATGCATGACATCCCACACATCGTGACGACTTCCCAGTTGACGGAAATGATGGATATCTAGCGGGGTTCCGAAAGCATCCACACCAGACGAGCCCGTCGATGCGTCATTAGGTCCACCACTGACATCACTGAGGCCGCAGGACTCGCTACTGCAGTAGGAAGTTCTTGGGAGTCCGGTAGGCCTGGCGACGGGTTGAAGTCGAGTCAATCGATCCTTGCGAGTTGGCTATAGCCTCCAGCGGTATTGGTGGCGGAGACGAGATGGTCTTCCACTTGTAGACGCACGATGCGGTGCAGAAGCGCTCCGAGAGGTTACCGGAGTCGTACAGATCATTGCTGCAAATGTGGTGAACACCACGTCCACAAACGGTGCAAGGGTCCGTCGTCGTAAGTTCAGCACAGGAACAATCTGGGTTTGCGCACTTCATGAGGAGTAGGAAGGGTAGTTTGCCGATCTCTCAAAGCTCTTTCCAGGATGGAAAATTGAAGAATGAACTCAAAGCGATACTACAATTACTGGCTTTTCGGCGCCAAAGCAATCATACCCGATGCCCACTTACTCGTGCGACGATTTGGACTAGGAATTCTGTCGTGCTTCCGCCGTTTTTAAATGATCAATAGACAGCGAGGGTCATTTAAATACTCTATTGAATCGTTACGAGCTTGTACGTGATCGAACCAGAACATCCGCGTTGGTGGCGTTTTGTCCTGTGCCGGAGTTGTCGCACGGTCGCCCCCTGAGCTGTTTGGCGTTGCTTGCTGAATAGCAGGCTCAAACGGAGGAAAGCAGACACTCGAGATTTGAGCCAGACCAGAAATACAGTGACTGACTTCTTGGTGGGCTTGTGGACCGCCCGCTTCAGCTCCGTGAGGATAGTCTGTTTGAGAGCAGGTGGTTTTATCGCCGCACACAAAAATGCCACCGCCATTTGTGGCTCCTCCAATGGGAAGTCGTCCATATCCTGCTCATCCAGGATCGCGTTGAAATCAGTCACCAGTTTCACCACTCGAGAGTCCGCATCTGGTAACGACGTGTCCATTGCCACGGAGCGCATGGCCTGCGCCAGGCGGGCATAATCTTAAACTTCAGGTTTTCGAGCGGCAAGAAAGTACGCCTTCCACTTGTCCTCGGTGATATCCTTTTCAGCTTTCCCTATCTCGTACATGCAGATACGGATCAGGGTCCGGTGTTCAATACAAACACTCAAGGGCATCATAAACACCCGGTTGTGCGAACCCTGGTTCAGCGCGGTCACCCGACGTTTATAGTTAAGGTAGCTGTCCATGAAGGCTTTCTTCTCCTTCTTCGTGGAGCCCCGTAGACAGGCGGTACCGGCATATTCGATCCTGTATCCACTGTGATCATGGACTGCCCCCGGCTCTCGCTAGGGTTCCCACTGGCCATCGACTCATCGCCATCCGGATCGCGAGCACCAGTCCCTGCCGTTCGGGCGAACCACCCCCAGCGGCTTTGACCCCTTGGCGACGACACCTCTTGCTTCAGATCCTCGATCTGACGACCTTGGTGGCCTACCATTTCGGCAGCCTCTCTCATGAGCTGGTACTGCTCCGTCAGGGCCTTCTGCTGCTCCTCGAGCTGCGCACTCAGTGCTGCCTGCTTCGCATTCAACTCCACCTGGTTGTCGTACTGCTGCTGCAAGTACTCGGTCGTTTTCGAAGACAGCGATTCTTGTAGCTGTTGAAATCGATTCAGTTGCTCCAACGTCAGCTGTTGAGCCGCCTCAGCCTTCTGAGCCACCTCTTGGACCTTCTGCTCTGATTCCGCTTGGAGGCCGCGTGCCAGCGAGGACTCAAACGTTCTAATCTGACGCTGCGCCACGACGACATCTTCCATCCTCACTCGAGGTGAAATCAGCGCCTCCATTGCCAGGTCACGGCTCCCGTGATCTGGACTGCTCATTGCTTCCGCTCAGCAGCGCGAAGAGAGCTAAAGAATTCTTTGTTATCTGCACTTGTTAGGAACGTAGCAAATGACAAAATGAATTAAAAGGTTAAGAAAAGAAAAACAAAGCTACTGATATGCCATGTCCACTTCGTGGCTGACCGTCAGACACACCGGTGCCTGACCATCAGACACGAGCACGGTTGAAGTTGCAGTTGTTGGGAGCGGGCTTCAACCTCACTGCCAGCAAACTGCTGGAGCCTGCCGGCGACAACACCAAGCAAATCAATATACCGGCGCATACTTCGAAGTACTTCGTTGTTACTTGAGCTGTACGACTTGAAGGTTAGAATGATGATTGCTAAATGCAACCATTGGGTGCCTCAGTTGGCCCATTTTAGTTTCTTTGATGGCGTGATGTCATCACGCCAGAAATCGTCATCATTTCTACCGTAACGTTACAACAATATCGCTTGTTTACTTCGATGGCGTGATGGGGATCTGAGCTAATCAAAAGCTTGGCCGCTCGTTGAATAACGTCACATAGATTCACCGCACTTGCAGTGTTATTAGCTTTAAACGAACTGCGTCCTCCCCCGGGACCACGGGCCGGGGTAAGCAGTAATACTGCAACTGGATTTGCAGCAGTAATACCGCTGTTACGTCATATTAATATATGATATTACTGTTTAATGTATTCTTCGTTATCTATATATTTTAGAATTTAGTGTTGGCGCTCAGTACTTTTCTACTGGATTGTGGCATTGATGATTCCTACGTTTTAAAACCATTGGAATCGGGTTACACTGTTTACTATATGTTTGCATTTGATTTGAGGAGCAAGAAACTCGAAAGCGACTGGCTAAAAATCGAGAACTGTATGATACCTTGCTGAAAACCTACCAAAGTCGTGATGATCGTGAATCTGTACAGGAAATTCAATTCCGTAAAAGTCCCATTGGCAGAGCATATTGACACAATCTGGAGAGCGGATGTCATGAGACAGCAAATCTCCAAAATTAGAGGTGTTGGCTCGAATTCTATCACCCTGCCTAAACCCACAAAGCGACGATTGGTATACAAATGTAAAAGAACTGGCAGTATATGTATATGTATTTAAAAAATGCATTTAGGCGAATAGTAGAAGCATGGATTCCCACAAATCCAGTGCTTCCCCGTGCAAAGCGCGGCATTGTCTGGCTGAATTAGAGCGGATTACGGTGTACGTACTTACTGACAGTAAGTTACTGTGCGCGGCGGTTGGATCATATGGATGGAAAATAATTAATTCCTGTCACATTAGCACTGGTCACCTGTTGGCTTCCTTCAGATACTACTCACCTGTTAGTGACCCTCCTGAGCTGATATTCAACGCTAAAAACCTGGTAGGGAATCTATGCTGCACACTTGTTACTGCGTCAATAGGTGGGTTGTTTGGATCCCACGTACCTTCACAACACGAAATCGATTTACGAACAGATTCATCTCGGATAGCGTTAAAACAAAAGCATGTCAGGTGCCACATAGACACACATATCACTGCGAGAAGTAGTTCGAGGACCTTAGAAGTCGGCATACTTCCGCTTATCACTGCGATAAGTGGTGCGAAGTCCTTAGCAGTCTGGGTACAAACGAATAACAACAACGAGATCAGAGTGTGAGGTTTCTAAAAGTTAGTTTTAGAATCGGGGCGCGAAGTAAATTTAGCATAACGATAAGACTTCGAGAACAGCTGGCTGCTCGAGCATTGTGGTGTTGGTCTGCATAATAACTTCACTTCGTCTTCTTCTCTGCTTAAGGGATATCGATTGTAGCCATTGTTTAGCGACCTCGACAGTACTGTGCCGTGGCTATGGGCGACAGAGACGGATCAATAGACGGCACTTCACCCCGGCAAATGCCTGTCAGCCTTCTCGGGGGGAATAGCTGGGGTGGGTCTGGCTCATCGGATTCTGACTCGGACTCGTCAATCGAGCTTACATAGGACACACACACTCCCTCATCGGCCTCGGAGGCAGCTCCTAATCGGCTGTACACAACGGTTGGCGTTTTCGAAGCTTTCGAGGCGGCAAGAGCTGCTTTGTTCGACCACGATAACTGCATTTACGCATACGAAACGCGGTATGAGACGGACAGGTTTCTAGCTCGTGTGTACCGCTGTCAATCTCACCAAGACAGTGAGCATCGGTTGAGGAAGTTGACTCCCTTCTGAACATGGGATGGGGGGCAATGCAACTTCGGTCAATGCTAAATCACCGCTATAGGGATCAGGTGGAAATACTACGTCTCGTACCTACTGCGAGACAGCTAAGGCTAATTTTTTTTCTTTAATTTTTAAATCTAGTTGATTTTTTTAAAATACTTAATAGATGTTATTTTTAACGAGGATCCATTTGTTAAAATAATTTTATTCTTAAAGGTATTTTTATTTTTATTCAAATATTATAATTTAATTTTTGGCTAGTAACGTAAAGGACTGCAAATCCTTTATTTTCATTATCTTTTATTAATGGATATTTTAATCGCTGATATTTTAAACTATCAAAAAAAAATATTGTTTTATTTGATATCCATTCTTTATTAATATTAAAATTAGTCTTAGGTAAAATACGTACAATTATTTTACTAAAAATATCATTTTTAATATTTGACCCTACACTATCTAAAATATCAACACCTTCTTTTTTTTTAATTCCAAAAAAGAACGTGCTTTACAGCTTGGGATAGTGATCGAGTCTGTTCTTCGCGACAACAGTTCGACTCCGTTGACGATTTGGATGACAGGGGAATGAATGCTATGATCGTGGTCGACACATTTACATTCGAAAGCCAAGAGCACATCGTTTGGTGTCATCGTTACATCTCGCCGCGTGCTCAAGAACATAGCGACATCAGTGAGAGACCAATGCGACAGACTGCTTTGCACAACTGACGGAACCTATAAGCTGCATTTTGGTGGGTGGACTGTGGTGGATTGCGGGTCAACTGCTGTGTCGTGGTCGCGGGGCAAAAGTGTTCATACCTTGGGTATACATGTTCGTGAGGAGCGAGTCTATTGCTTCATACACGAGAATGTTTCAAGTGATCTGCGACCGAGCACACTCGTTTATCGAAGTTGAAGTGAAGGTAGCGCTCGGCATGCTTGACCATTCAGACGCTATAGCTTCAGCCTTTGTGGCTGTCTGGCCAGATTTAACGCTGATCACGTGTTGGTCTCACATAATTCGGAACGTTCGTAAAAAAAAAGCAACGCTGGCGAATGCAGCCCTCTATGAGGACATGATCCGACCCAATATCGATGTGTTGAGGTCAGCGCGGACACACATTCAATTCGCTTAGATGGCTACGATTTTAACAGATAATTGGATTGCCCACAATGAGGACGCTTTTGCCGAGTGGTTCAAAGAGGTGTACCTGGCTCCTAGATGGAACCGCTGGCACATCAACGGAGCCGGTTTCCCCGGCATCACACCTAGTCAATAGGGCATTGAATCACACTACAGTGTCATTAAAAAGACCTGTGTTCCCAGTGCTCGGGCGTCAACCAGTGGAGTGCTAAACGGCATCCTGCCGCGGATCCTGATGTCTGATGGCGAAACTCTGTGCCCTGATAAAGCTGCTCACTTCTGCGAGGGGCCCATGCCGCCAGAGATGATTACCAAAGCGATGAGACTGGTGGACACCGAGAAAAACTACATGCCTGTCAACAAGGGGCGCGGGCGACATCGGCGATTGATGTCTGTTGTGTATAACGTGTCGAAGCACCTAGTCGGTGCCCCAGGTATGCTAGGTTCAAATGTGGACGACAAGCGTGCCGAAAAGTTCCTGCACTCGTTAGAAGGCCGTTTACCACCGTTTACCACGTGGAATAAAATCTGAAGAAGTCGGATTTGAATTGCTTTCTCTACACAGAGTGTTGGTAAAGTCGCAAACACTCCCGCAGCGTTTCATACTAGCCCCGATATGGTCTGCAGAGAATATCAAGAGCGTGCAAGACCTACTGCACTGTACTTGCGAGTCATTCATTCGATCGGGGTGGGTGTGCTCCCATGTTTTAGCAATCCTGTCAGTGCTTGGGCTCCTAGACTTGCAATCCGCCATGGCCTGTGTGCCCGTTCGACGGACTCCTGGCCGGCCACGGAATCGGCAGGCGACCTTAACTGTTGAAGCTACCCAGTATGGTTTCTACGATGTGGAAAGATTGGTGCGCCTGTTTCTACGACAACCTGGCCGGCCATTGCAGTGGAGAGTGATGGATGAGCTCAGTTTCAACAGCACTACAGACGAGACTAGCGCCTTCATTGGAGTAGTTGTCGCCCTACGCATTGCTGATGGTGTGTACAAGTGGTCGATGTAATTTGAAGATGGGCGCCTTCAAGACTACGAAGCAGAGCGACTAGCTCGAGCAGTAAACCGAGCTCACAACTCCGGAGCACGGGTTACGATCTAGGAAACTGTCGGTTTCCTGCATGTACTACTGTATTTCATGCTCTTCGAATAAAAGTTAGAGGCTAGATGTAGCGAGTGCTTTGGGCGCTGCGAACTAGGGACCGTCTATCATATATAAATCAATGTACTTTTCAAGTGATTCGATAAAAATTTGGAGGTCCAATGATTTGCGTAAAATCTTTAGAAACTGCAACAGAGCACGCACTGGCGATTCGTATATGCATTCAACTTCCTCATCAGACTAGTATACCTCAATAAGAAGGCACGAGAGGGGCACATTCAGTTGAAGCAATATGGAGTTTTAAATACAATTCTTGGCGCGAATCTCAGCACATGTAGACAAGAATGCCAGCATATCGGCAAAATTATATATTTTGCATTTTGATTGGAGATTGAAGCGATATTAATGTCTTACATGGTCAAGTTCAGCATGTAACACTGCAACACGTTAAAGTTACTGTTCGTGTGTGTGTCACATAACGTTACACAGTACAAAAAAAGGTATTAGTAGTCCCTCCTACTAGTGATAATATATTACTGCTGAGAATGTAACAGATTCAACAGAGAGATGACAGCTGACAAGTGCAGACAACATGTGAGCAGTGGTTGTGAGTTGACAACAGGTGAACAGTGCAAATGTAACAGGTTTAAATTAGCACCCATTATGGATCGGTTGCTTTTGTATTTAGGATCGGTTACTGCTCGATCGGATACCTTGCCTGGTTACCTGGTACTCAAGACTATAAATCCTTTAATTTGAAATTTAGAACGGGTATTTTCGTAGTTTTACAAATTTTCTGCAGCAACCGTGGCTACAAAATTTCGTAACCCGACCAACTAGGCATGCCAAATGAGAGACCGTTTGCACCCGCAGCGAAGCTGGAGGGCTGCAATGGTCGGCGCGTAGCACGGAGTAGTTATGCCGAGCAAAAACTTACAACCTAATCCCGACATCGAGCCTGGCCGAGTCAAGGACTTGGCGTAAGGCGCAAAGGGGGGGGGGGGGGGCAGGGTTCCGCAAAATATAATTTATATCGATTTCTTCTTCTAAGAGCAGTAGATACCTGTATGGCACCTCGGAAATCTGCAAAAAATAACTTGTGCAGACGACGATAAGAAATAACTATTTCGCAACTACTTAGATCATGTTACTAAGGCTATGTGACTTACTCACATGATCTCCCTTTGTTCTTGGAATCCGGTCGAATCCCCATTTTCGGTATGTAGGGCTTAAGAAAGAACGCAGCGACAAGCTTGGGAGAGAACTTGCTTTGTGAGCGCTGGGAAGGCATCAGACATGACGAAGGGATGTGTAGTAAATTGCAAAGTGCAGTGACTGCTGGAAAAGGCCAATAAATATCGAAAACCCATAAATAAATTTTCAAAGTGTGGTCAACGCATAAGTAAATTATTCTCCTGAAATCCAGAAATATATTTTTGAGGATCCCTGTGGGGGAGGGGGTCGCTAAGACCGCATACGAGAGCCAACGCGAGAGTTTCCTATGGGATCTCCGCTTAACTGTGCACAGTGTGTCCATGTTCTAGTGTTTACATTACGCAAAAATGTAGGCCACTTTTCGCACTAGTGTTTCATGTGGAAATGACCTGTTTAATAATGTGTTCCGTCGGCTCGAATGCGTTTTGAGTCGGTCACTTTTGCATGCAGCACTGGTCACTACTAGTGACGAGCATAACCATGCAAAAATATCCGATCGAGCATATAGTTTTCAAAGTGTTTGATCCTAAATTCGAAAGTAAACCGGTTCTAAATTTCCACCCGCACCTTCTTAACTTAACGATTCACAAGCCACGACAACCCAAACCGTTACCGATTTTAGGCTTGGTGGTTGTACAGTATCACTTCCTGATACGCGTAGCGATGTATGGAATTTGACTGTTAGCACTTCTCCTGTTGCGATTGACAACAACCAAACACGAGTCTTATATCATCCCGCCAGAGCGGGATGAAGTTGGTGTTCAAAACACCAACTCCAGGACACCTGTGATGCGGATACAGCTCCAGACCCCGGGTGGGCGACATCAACGAATCTCTCTTCATTACGAATCGAATATATACATAGCCGAAGTATTTTTAGCGCTTGACCAGTCCAGTTCTTTAAGATGCTAATCAATGAATAGTAAACCATGCTCACCGCGCACACAGCGCTGTTGTTCGTGACTTTATTACACCCGATGAAGCTGTGAGTTCGACCATGTCATCTCTTTAAATATTATGTACATCCCATCCCGCGCCACACAATCGTCCAGCGGGATGAGCGGGGTTGTCACGAGAAATGGAGCCGGTGTCATCCCGCAAATTCGGCCGCTGATTGGTCCAAGCTTTCGTCCCGCAAGATATAAGTTAGGCCTTAGGCCTTAGGCCGAGTCTGATATCTTGCGGGACGTATCAAGGAGGCAGCACATCACAAAGAGTATCCGCCTCGTGACAAAACCGCCCTGTTCTGCGGATTGGTACAGTACAACGAGTACATGTATTAATACTGTACATCGCACTGACAGTTTATGTGCTGGGTACAGAACATGTATTACAGGGTTAAAAGGGTTACAATCTCATGTGACCTTAATCGTGTAAGGCCACAGATCTACCTTAAAATGTAGAAAACATAAAAGTTTTTTTGGCCACAGACCTAATTTAAAAATTTAAAATTTATGAGTCGAGTAATTAAATTAAATGAGTGGGTCACGCCTTTGAATAGTAGAGAGCTTGAGTTCCTAACTCAAGATTTTGGAACAACAAATGTCAGAAAAAGGGTATAATCCGTTTGTCCAAAATTATAGAACAATGCGACCTTTCGTTATTCCACTGGAACTATCTACTGGAACATCCATCGGTAAACTATCCGTCATCTACTCAGATTTTATCCAGATTGTCTTTGATCCAAAAGTCGCGCTGTTCCCAACAACTAAAGCTTTCAAATAAGGATATTGCCACTGGACTGTTTCTACCAATGCCTACCACATGATGCTGCTATTACGAAGTTTATTTCCCAACGCGGACCCAGGGTGCTACATCAAGGTGCTCCGCTAAAAAAGCCAGAAACGGTGGTAACACCCGCCAGTTGTTTACATACTTGTATAGTGCTTGAAGTACAAATACGATGGCGCGCCGTTGATTATCTGCATTGACATGTGAAGAGTTTACACAAGAAGCAATCTTTCAGTAGGCCATTTTTATAATAATAAAAATGAAATGTTACAGTCTCTATCTCCTTGTACCCTGTATAGCCGATAGGGAAATATTCATGTGTCACTTAAAATCCCTTTAATCAGTCGCAAAAGCTTCTATAATCTCGAACAGACCCCGTGACCAGGGATTGACAGTAATTTGTACCAGCAGTACTGCTCCGCTACTGTCTACTGCAAACTACTGTTTAAACTACTGCAGTGAACGATGGGGATCGTCGCTACCGAGGATCTGTGCAGTGCGTCTTGTTCTATATGAACATCCCCAACTTTGAACGACGACTTCGCGTGGCTGACGATGGTGGAGATTATCCAATGCCAACAGGACGCGGCTCATCCTGTTGATCTCCAGCTCGTGTCTGACGCCCAAGGCATTTTGCGGGCGCCGTAGGGACAGGTGTGGATTCCGCCTTCGGCAGGGTCTCTACAGCTTCGGATCTGTATTGTAGGGCATTTCGGAGCCAGTGGGCATTGTGGACTAGATGTTACACAAGCTGCAATTGCGAAACGATTTTGGTGGGCGGAACATTCTTCGGATGTGGATTATTTTGTTCGTCGGTGTCTCCACTGTGCAAGCGTACGTGGGGGACCTCCTACTCCTTTTCCTCTCGGTGAAGCCATGCACACCGAACGCCCCAACGAGCTCCTTCATTGGGATTATCTCTTCGTGGGTGCTTCGTCTGGAGCTGACAAATACGTCTTGGTCATCAAAAACGACGCGTCGAAGTTTGTTTGGCTGTTTGCAGTACCCATTGCTACGGCGGAGACGACCTATGCATGCCTTATGGAATGGTTTGCGGTTTTTGGTGTTTGCACATCGTGGGTGAGTGATCAGGGCACTCATTTCAAAAACGAGGTAATTCAGGCTTTGCAGTATGCTCTTGGTGCGCACCACCACTTCACCACCGCCCGTTGTCCGTGGGCCAACGGCACGGTGGAAGTCGTCATGCGGGAAGCGCTTCGCTGTTTTCGATCCCTTTTGTCCGAGTGGAGAATGTCGCCGACGGATTGGCCGCGAGTGACAAAAGTGGTGCAGCTCGTGTTAAATCATTCGCCGGCTACATCACTTGGAGGCCACGCACCCGTGACCGTTATGACTGGACTGCCGGCGATGTCTCCGCTGGACGCGATTGCCTTGCCCGCTCCGATGAAGTCAATCACCTTGGCGAGCTCGAAACGCTGCGTCGCGAGTCGTTTGCTGCACTACGAGATGCTTTAGAGAAAATGCATAAGGCTGTCAACCACGCGAGCAAGGCCGCCCGCGCAAAGGGCCGCAAAACCCATCGACATGCAGGAGTGGCTATGGCGCAGTATGCTATCGGTGACTACGTCCTGTACGCAGACGTGTGGGCGCACACACGGGCCAAGCTGAGCGTGAAGTGGTGTGGACCAGATCAGGTGGTGAAAGCCGAATCCGCTTGGATTTTCAGTATCAAGAATCTAATTACGGGTGGCCTTCGTGAACTTCACTCTTCGCGTTTGAAATTCTACAGTGATGAAACGCTGGACCTTACTGAGGAGTTCCTGCTACACATTGCACACAACGGTGAAAGCCACGTGGTTGCCCAGATTCTCGACTCGCGCTACAATGACGCTGAAAAGCGGTTCGACTTGCTCGTGAACTGGCGTGGTCTCTCGGCTGTCGAGGATTCGTGGGAACCAGCTGCAACTTTACTGGAGGATGTGCCAGTGATGGTGAAAAATTTCATTCGTGCTCACCGACGATCACCAAAATCCAAGAAACTCGCTCAAGGTTTGGGGCTTCAGTTATTACTCAAGGGATAACCTGTTTTTGGAGGGAGGTGTTGTCGCCGGCAGGCTCCAACAGTTTGCTGGCAGTGAGTGAGGTTGAAGCCCGCTCCCAACAACTGCAACTTCAACCATGCTCGTGTCTGATGGTCAGGCACCGGTGTGTCCGACGGCCAGCCACGAAGTGGGCATGGCATGTCAGTAGCTTTGTTTTTCTTTTCTTTAACCTTTTAATTCATTCTGTCATTTGCTACGTTCCTAACAAGTGCGGATAACACTTGGGAACATTCTTATTCTTCTGGCGAGCAACAACGCAGTTCTGGCTGCTAGAAGCGATCGTCTGAAAACTCCGAGGTCATCTATCGATTCAATTGAATCCCCTCTTAAAACCTCGAGCGGCATCAGATTTCTCCGCGCGCATGAGGGTGGCATTGGCGACCAAGAGAGAGCATTTGATGTGTCCAAACTTCCTCAAGGCGTCAGTTTGGCTGCCGCCCAAAAACTCGAAAACGAGTGGTTAAAAAATCGAGCGGTGTATGATACCAAGCTGAAAAACGACGTAGTCCTTATCAAGCTTCTCAACTTGGAAAGGCTTGGGCTATGCGAAGCTCGATGTCGCGTGGGCAATGATAAAACTTGGCGAGAGTCCTACCAAAGTCGTGAAGATCGTGAATCTGTACAGGAAATTCCGAAAAAAATACCATTGTCGGGCAGAATTAGAGCGGATTGGCTGAGATGTCGGCTTACGTACTTGCGCGTGGTAACACTACTACATGAACAGTACGACTACCTGTCTGAGCTAGGACAGTGATGTTTGCACGACAAAGTATAAACAATACTCTTTGGTGGCAGTTTTCTTGAAAGAAGTAACGATTTTGCAAAATTTTCAGTATATTTGGGTGATGTGAAAAAGTAGATCCACAAACATCCAATATTACTGTCCCGTACGCAATAATCCTAGTGGGCTCTAGAATTAATTCAAGCGTGCCCGTAACTACGCAACCTTCGCTGTAAAAAATGCGAATTCTCCATTCGCACAGTAAATAGTCTTCACGCGAATCGAGATCAAATTACTCCATTAGTAAATTCTCCTATACTTGCACACGGAGGTGGCAACAACTTCAAGCCCCCACGGGTTAGCAGCATATCAACGGCCAAGATTTCTACCGAAAGAGGAAAAAGCTGGGCTTTCACAACTTGACTACTGTAAGCTTAGATTAAATCATAGCATAGTCAATCCTAAATCTGGAGGAAATTATTCATCTATTCAACAGTTTTTGGTGAGGCCGGCTTAACAGGCACAAAAGTGTCTTTTCAAAAGCGCCCCGGGTTAGGCTTTATAACGCCTCGATTAACGCTAAAACCTCGCACTGCGTAGCTTAATAATGTTGACTGAATGACGAAGTGAAATGTGGCGACAAGCCGGAAACCGTGTCCAACTCGTGGTGTTATCTTCGCATGAAAAATACATGGAGATGGCTGTTATTAAGCGCTTCATTTTGCTCTTTACAGCACAAGCCGTGTGGCGGTGACCCGGGTCACACAAACAACCCGGCTCTCTTTAGAAAAGCATATGCACTATGAAGGGCTGCTCACTGCGTGGGTGTTAAGCGTCTCAACTTGAGCCCGACTGGCATTTTAGAGATATTAAAATAGTGGGGTACCCAACCGGATCATCGCTGGGATCACATGGCAAGTAGAACAACTGATGATGGTTCGACATGAGTGCGGTGGTATCTAGATAGAAGCAGGATCGATCTATCGATGGAAATTACAACCACAGAGCCATGAACGCACGGGACGGGTTGCATGTCAATTTTATCAACACACTGCTGGCACTAGCACCAACGAGTCACAACCAAAATCTTCCTCAATTGTCCTCTCGTCTAAAATATTATGCCCCATCGGCACTCCATATTCGGAAAATTGAGTGATCCTCCAGAAAAAAATAAGCAAGTGAAATTTCTTGTTTTGAATTTGCGGTGACCCGGGTCACCGCCACACGACGCTAGACCCATTTAGTACTGCATAAATAACTGGCACTTAGAAGTAAACACTTAACGAAATGACAGGAAGCTGATATTTACTATCGGTCGTATCCTCTTTACCAGTACGTGCAGTACGGATCATACGATACCTACTTTCTCCAGTAGGGGATCCTCAGCGTATCCCGCATGTTTGTGGTTTTCTTCAGGAGGAAGCTCTGAATCCGCTGCCGATGGAAGCACTACGTAGTGAGGTGGCACTGTTTCAACCGGGTAAATCAGCAGCAAGTAAAACAGTAGTGAAACGTACAGACCAGCAATCACGACTAGGCCAACATATGCCACTGGTGACAATTTTTCTGGAAGATTTTTTAGTACAATATCGTACACGAGCGTGTAATTCACGCTGCAGATCAGCGCCGTACCCACGACAAGCAGCGCTGTAATCCATCGAGTATTTACGAAATGTGGTCCCATCAGTCTCTTACTCGTAGTAAATGCGAGCAAAGGCAGAAGTGCAAAAGGCAGCTGAACACTCTGAAGCACGTTAAGGAGCTCGTTAAAGCGATCGCTCTGGAATTGCCGGTTTTGACTGATAAGAGCCACAATAATAGCTGGTACCAACGCCACTCCTCGCGTAAGAGCTACACGCTTCCAAGCTGCAATCCGAATATCCAGAAATCCCTCCATAACGAACTGACCGGCGTAGGTACCAGTCATTGTAGAAGCCTGACCGGAAGCAAGCAATCCAACGGCCCAAACTACCTTAGCATACCCTCCCAGCGCCTCATGCACAGCTTCACCAGCCTCCGCAAGGCCAATTTCTTGGCAATATCCAGCCGTTGGCCCCGATCCTAGCGCCACAGCAGCAAAACGATCCCCACGTCCATCTACATAACACGGCGTGCATTTCATCGCCGTATCCATAATCTCCGTAGTCACATTTCCTCCAAACACCTTCTCCCCACCAAACACACACACATTGCCCGTGAAAGCATCATAAATATCGCCCCCCGAGCTCAACGCTGCCTTCGCTGGAATACAAGACGTCTGGATATCTCGCCCATACAAACTCGAAATGGGATTGCTACTCAGTGCATAGCATTGACTGCTGAAGAAGCTGCTAGCAAAGGCACATACCACCGCTGCGTTGATCAAGAAGCTGACAAATAGCGCCATAACCGCTTCCAATCCGAAATAATAATTGGCTTCCTTCACTATTGTTGGGAATCTCGTATCAATTTTTCGTTCTTGAACCAAAGCTGAATGAAGAAAAATATTGTGCGGCATGATGATGGCTCCTAGCATCGCTACCGCTTGCATGGTATTCTGCTTGTCCATTCTGGGCTCCACAACCCCTTTAATAATCTCCATTCCGTCTGGATCGCTCATAGTGAAGTCGGCGAAGAAGCACACGCACATGGTGGCGATAAGTAGCAAGAAGAACATCTCGAGGTATCTAGTTTTTGAATCCCCCGCTTTGTGGAGAGCCAGGAAAGTGAAGGTATCGAGCCCCGTTAACAGGCATCCAACCCATAAAGGCAGTCCGAATAAAAGCTCGAAGGCTACAGCCGAGCCTAGAACTTCCTGGATGTCGCTGCCGATGATAGCGAGCT
Source organism: Phytophthora tentaculata (assembly GCA_033557915.1). Classification (NCBI taxonomy): domain Eukaryota; phylum Oomycota; class Peronosporomycetes; order Peronosporales; family Peronosporaceae; genus Phytophthora; species Phytophthora tentaculata. The sequence continues at coordinate 4,939,999 of JAUCEA010000007.1, read as the reverse complement.
CCGTCATGACCCAAAGTCCGAAAGAGACGAGTGGAGGATACTCGGAGCGACACAATTGGGCCAAGTGACGACCGGTGCAGGCCCCCAATCTGGCAGCTAAGATCTGGTAGAGCCCTCCGAACATGGTGCTGAGTAGGACGACGTAGAGCAGCTGGTAGCGTGTGTATGCCCCACTCTGAAGGTCTGCTTCGAGGTTCCCGGGGTCCAAGTAGGCCATGCTCATGAGCCAACCGGGACCTGTGTACGACCAGAAGACAGACCAGGAAAACCGAGCACGACGTGGGTGTGTGGCTGGATCAGTTAGGGCAGGAAGAAGCGCCTCGGAGACGGACTTTGAGTTGATCATCATGAAGCAAGTTTGTACCTCTAAATAGTAATAATGCCTGCGAAATAAAGAGGCAAAAAATCGAATAAAAGTTAATAATACCGGTATTCGCAATCATGATATCCCTGTCGTCCAAAAATTATAGCGTGCCATGAACCAATCGGCACAGGCAGCCGACGTCATTGGCCCAGCGCCACTTCAACTAAAGCAATGAGGCGGGCGGAGGTGTTCAACGCAGTGAAAGCAATGCTTGAGCATCCCTTATTAAGCCCCCTTAGGTGCGTCCAACCCCTGTAGCCCAGCCCCAGATACGTATACCGGTAGCCGGTAGCTGAGGCCGTCTCTTTTGAAGGATTTGACTACAAATCTGACGCCGGTAACTACTTAACCCTTTCGATCGCATCTTATATGAACTATAATGTACAAAGTAGAAGTCATTTATAGCTAAAAGGGGGCATTTCTTATCCTTTTACAAAATCATGGTACTCGTTTAGAACTATCTCTTGTAACAAATCATTTAAGATACTATGGTGATGCAATCTGCAACATGAATACGACTGGATTAAAGTATACTTTGATGATAACGAATCGTACTGTAAATGCTATGTCCCGAAAGACAGTCCATGAACTTCTGTTAAACGGCGCTAAATGCGCCCTTTAAGAGGCTGATTCCTACTGTTCTTTGCACAAACCACTAAAAGGGCGACTTCTGCGCCCTTTGCCGCGAAAGGGTTAATTGATATGAATACTTTTACCGATCAAACTTTAGAAGTGTGACTAAACGAAGCAGTTGATCGGAACTGATTGCATCTGTTGTAGTGAGGCTGCACTTCAGATGCCTTCGCAAAAATGATAAAGCTTCTTCAGGCGAAGCAGCTTCAGAAAATAAGGAGAAGGCTACCCCAGCCTACGTGTAGCTCTCGTGGCGTAAAACGTCTTAAATGGCTTTAAGAGTCAGACTGCGATATTGTGGCAATGCAATATAATTGAAACAAATTGCTGGCACATGTCAACTCTTGCTACCCACTAATATCTTTGAACTTTGAAAGGGGGGGTCCCGTCTTTTCTATATTCTGTGAAATGCAGTTGTAGGCCCCAGACTTACTCCAGGCGCGTTGTTCTCTATTTTTGTTTTTTTAAACCGGGTAATGACGAGTGGTGCACTTATCCAACCGCTTCAAATAATGGCCGATAGCAAGGCGCGAAGTCTGTCCAGTTTGTCCATGAAGTCTGGCGCATGAGCAGGTTCTTTAAATAGTCCATGCGACTCGACAACCCTCTCTCTTCAGCTTCATCGGGTTTGACAGTTTCCATCCTCGCAGAATTCTGTGTAGACTCGACGCCTTTCGCGATGCCTCGCAACGCGCGCTTGGCCATGCTGGCATCAGGATGGGAGGTGCTCCTGTCTTTCAGGGTTGCCGTGGAAATGCGGGCTTGAGCTGGCGCAGTATTGACAGTCACAAAAACAACGCTTACAGCTAGAAAAATGATCCGAGAGGCGCGCATGCTTGGGACTTGTTGGCCGGAAGGAAAACTGAGAATGGACTGCACTAGCAACCGAACTCAACTGCAAAGAGGAATTACCATAAGTCAGTGAAAATCACTGAGAGATGTCAAAACGATTTGATCACTGGGGAGCACTGACGTCAGTGCTAGTTGATAATACTAATACAAAGGCTATGTACTAATATTTGTCTCGGTTTAGTTGAGGAGCTCCAATTGTGGCATAAAGAATATCCTTAGCGCCTAAAAGCGACTATCTAAGTGGACTCTCAAAAATGAGAATGCAAAAATATTTAGAAGTGGAAGTGATGCTGTTGGACACCATGTGAACCAATACCGAAAAGAGTAAAATTGCTCGCAATGCGGGGTTTAAGGATGAATTTTTAGGTTCATATGCGGCTACTTCTTTTTATCTACTGCTTTCATAAAAATTGCATACATGCTTGAAATGCCTTTCCTACATCCACGCTGGAAGTCACCATTTCAAATATTTCCACTCAGAATTCCACCAATGACGCTCGCATTTTTCCTTAGGTTGTTACAGAGCACAAAGGGATTAATTCAACGTTTTGTAAAAGTTAATGATTCGCTATCCTCTTCACTATACACATCTAACGTTCTATTTACACGTTTCCATAGTCCCAACGAATGATATATTGCTGCATATCTTGTCTTAAATTTTAAGACCAGAAACAAGCAACGAGCTACAAAACCAACCCGCAGCTAGTGGTAAAAGAGGCAATTAATATTCGAGGTAACTCCGCACAGAAATTCTGGCGATAGACCGTTAACAAAGCGCCGTAGTATCTGCTATTAATCCGCATCCAGCCTAAAAGGTTAAAAGGTTGAGCAGATCAGATAAAAGTCTCTGTTGGCAACCAAAACGAGCATGGTAGATTTTGTTGGCGTACTAGAAGTGGGTCCCAGAGAGGAGGGAGAGACTCCACTCGCACTTTACACACTAAAGTAGCCGACATGAAGCCCAAACCATGGCAGTCGGCTAAGAAACACACAAGATGAGAGCGTTTAATAGACTACGCGATGATTTTAGCGATAATCTACTTCTCGAATTGACCCAATTAGTAGGAACACCGGTTTTACTAAATTTTGTGCTGTCACTGCAGTAATACAGTATCCACATCTATACTAAGAATAAGAGAGCTCAAAGATTACTATGCGTTCACTGAGGCACGGCTTTTTAGGGCCATTATCCCAATCCTTTTGACACATCTCAGTGCTTTTCACTGAGTTATGGTAATTCCTCTGCTCCCGTATTCGACAGGGTGACCTTATCAGAATCTAGAGATCTGCAGTAGCGAAACATGTGATGTTTACAAATCTAATTAATAATCGCTTGCAGGGTAACAAAATTCTAGCGGTAGCGAATACATGTACTGTAAATGTACCACGTGCTTTGTTCTGTAAGGCACATATTGTGTTACCAAGATTTTCCAGAAAAATTGTCGCCAGCAGTTTGGATTGATTACATTTCAATGTGGTGCCATCAGCAGTAGCCACAAAACTTTACGCTGAGGAGCCTCTCCGATATTGGAGAATTGGAGAACGAAGGTGTAGTGTGATGCAGCAAAACAAAAGTGAGATTTCGGTCACCGACTGGCTGTAAAGATTGTCATTTTGCCACATTATCACTAGCCAAGTTCTACGTTGGAGTAGGGCTAGTCTCGATCACGTACAAGCGCCAGACCCCGAGCTCGCAACTCTTGTTCCCATCTGCAGATATCGAAGCATGAAAATTAGAGCCAGACTTTGCTGTTGTTCTAAATGTAGTAATTCCATATACTCTTGGTAGCAGGTTTCGTAGTACTTTTGCAGTCGAGCCTGTCGAATCGCCAGTACTTCTTTGTCTAACAACGCTCGTTCTTCGTCAAGTCTACAATGAAATTGATAAAACGCTTCGTCAGAAATGATGACATCGTCCATGGAAACTCTGTACGAACCGCTTGTTCTGCTGGGCGCGAGCACCACTCCCCGAGAGGCGGTTCTGCTTCTCTTCCCAAAGCGCTCTACTTGCGTTGGTTTCGTTCACATAAGTGTACTTCCGTGCCTGGAACAGCTCCTCCTCGCGAGCGATGAAGCGTGCGACGTTCTGTCCCGACGGCTTCTTCACTGCAGGGGGGCGGTCAATCGCTCGAGACGGGATTCCAGCAGGCAAGTCGCGGTTCGCCGGCATGACGTTTGTTCAATGGCGCTATCTATTGGAGTCTCCTCGTCAAATCTTTGTGGCTCGTCATCTCAAATCCAAAAACGGCACCTAGAAGTTTCAGGGCCCCGTTGTGTGTGCCTGATGAGCGACATGGGCCTATTTAAACTTGAAGCTGAAATCCGTGCCTACAGTATGTGAACGCAAAATGATTCCAAACCCAAAACAAAATACTACAACTGGTCCACTTACCGACGTGTTCAAGTGGAACCTGCATTACGTAGACAAACCAGAGCATCAATTTGGATTGAATCATTGCCGCTTGCGTCTCCAGAACGAAACCGGGTTGGTGCACTGGCGATATTCCCAACACGCGTTTTAGTACAAGCATCGCCAGTATCAACGATGTCAATTCCAGCATACTATAAGCCAGCACAAAACTAACATTCGCAACCAGTTCGTGCTTTGAAAGGTCAGCAAGTGACTGCTTGTAAGTCCAATTCGGCAAGTGAAAAGCGATCACAGAATACAACGCTACAAATACGAGGAAAAAGTAAGCAAAAAACCATACCGAAGAAGAGTCTGCGTACCGAAAACCACAGGAAGTACTGCTTCTGTGTATTCTACCAACACGAGATATTCCGTGACGTACAGCACGTGTGTTGTGGTGTTTATAAATGCCTCGCGTTCTTGGCAGGAAAAAATGGTTTCCAGTCCTAAACATGGCGTGACGAATTTTCTGAAGTCCATTCCGGGGCCGGAGGCAATTTTGACTGTTGTCGGCTACTGGAATGAAGAACTTGGGAAAATTTTAGTTGCGCTCCTCATCAACCGATTTAACATTCCCACATATCTCGGGCCGACACGAACTAACGACAATATTTCTGCTCGAGTTTGAGCTCGTATGGACGCATCCTCGCTAAAGCCCTTGCAAATCTGGACCGGCTTGAGTGTCAATGACTCCTTTGTCTTGCTAATCACCCGACTGCGTAGCCGCTCGTGAGATTCAGCGCGATCTTGAATCGCCACGATTCTCAGTGCCACTTCCACAAAATTCTCCTTGGTAATAGGATGATGTGGTGGAATTTTCGCCATAACTCTTTCACCTTTTTCAGGACTCCAATTGTACCCAGCATGGAAAACCAAAAGTGTAGAATATCAATAAGCATCAGTGCTACCGTAGTTCCGAGTGACGATGAATTCTGGACGGCTGATGATACATACAGCGCATTAAAGACCTCGACGTTGAATATGGCAACTTCTGGTTTGATATTATCTTGGCCAGCTAGAGTATAGTTGATCCAGTTCCTACTCGCTGATTTGATAACGGGCAGAAGTAGCACATAGAATAATTGCCGTATCCCACAGAGAGGTGAAACCAAAGATGTACAGAGGATAGATGAACGTTAACGCTACGCGGCAAAGGAATACCATACTGTGTCTCGAGAGATCTCGACGTAGAGCAGCATCGGACCGCCACCGTTGACTCCATATCGATCCAGCACTAACTAAGATAACGATCACACTCGGAGGTGAAGCCACAAGCATACTAAACGGAACAGGGAACGAAATCCACACCGCGACAGTGAATACAACACCAAATGAAACGATGCTCCCTAAAAGAGCGATCATCACGATGTAGCTGTGCTTCATCTTTAGTCGCGCAAGACTCCGACTTAATTGCATAACCATTGAATAATCCACGAACGCCGTAACGATCCAAGCTCGAATCCAGAAAACGTAGTTCTTATTCGGTCCTGCTTCGGGGGAATCAAGGGGCACTGATTCCACCAGTGTGGCCAATGCAACACAAGGTAGAGATGTGAGTATACACACCAGTAGAAGTCGCCAGCAGTTTGAGCCGTCCATGTAGGTTTTCAGCCGGCGAAGACGTTGCGCGGAATAGCAACCGCGGGGCTGTAACCTTTGCGCCACATTGGAGACTTGTCTCCACCTTGCGAAAACACCCATATCGGACGTCAGTTGTCTGTGGACGCACAGAATTAACTAGCTAACAACTTTTTTTTGTTATTGCGAAATATAACGCTCAACGCGCTTAGCTAGGTACTAACGGATGGTCAGTGATAGCGCACCTTATACATGTATCTAAGGCAAAAAAAGCTTAAAACTTCAGTTGCAATTGAAACATCAGAAGAGCGTCAAGAAGTAGCTCAGGAGCGAAGATCTTCCTCCACTTCATTGTCCCTTTCTCAGCATCGAGTAGCGCAAATCAACGTTATCGTGAAGATCCGGGCAGAAATATTGCCGCAAGCCAAAACCTTCGTGGGCAATGATAACTTAGTGGTGCCCTGGTATTATATCGTATCTAGATATATACTGAGCAGTCACAGAAAGTCAGATATCCGAGTAATACTTGAGCCTCGACATTTGCATTTCACTCTGCATTTAGATCGGCACCAGGCAGGTCATCCTTTTTCGTGTATGTAGTGCTCGTAATAAAAAGAATACTACTATTTGGCTAACTCATTTTTCTCATCACCACGAATTTCTCTCCATTTTGAGATAATTGCATCGCTTAAAAGTTACATGCACCTGATCGTTTTATTTAGTAGCTCGTAGTTCTAAAGAGCACGATGCGTGTATTATATGTTACTATTTCGCAGACGCCAACGACGGCAAAACACGGACTCAGATTACTGAAGGTGATCTTGGCTCGGGCTCCGAGTCCGGAAAGCTCAGTCTCCAAAAGTCATCTGGTGTCTGGTACGGCTCGAACCTCGCTCGATGACGCGAGCACTTGTTCTTGTGCGCCGCAGTGTCTACCGCGCCGAGTCCTCCCAGTGCATCGTAGTACTTCTTACACTCCAGGCAGTCATGACCCGGCAGAGCCTTCCTCTCTTCTCGATTACGAACCACTTCAACATAAGCGAAGGACTTCCGCTTGTCCATCGTCTGGCCTGTCCGCACATTCTCCTTGTTGGCACCTGAAACTGTTAGCTCCAGCGTTTGCTCCCACTTGGGCTTCTTGAGCATTCGCCGCTTCTCCTCAGCCCACGTAGCCGCCAGCCCACCACTTCTTCTCTTTACTGTGGGCTTGAATATAGAATTCTTCTCTTTTTTATTCTCCTGAACCTCCATCTTCTCAGGAATTGGTGCAGGATTCTCTCTAATAGTTTCTAAACCCGATGCGTCTGCTGTCTTCTTCTTCATCCAAGTCGAAGCTGCAGGATCCTTAGGTTTGACAGTAACCGTAGTTCCGGAACTGGTCTTGGTATTGTTACTTGATTTGTCAATTGTTGTGGCAGTTTGCTGGGTCTTTGAAGTGGCGGTCTGCGCGGAGCTGAGTGCGTGCTGGTACCTGTCTAGCAGTTTCTGCTGCTCCTTGAGCGTCTGTTGCAGCAGCTTGAAGCGCTTAGCGAGGGTCGCGGCCTCCTGCTCCTGCCGACGGATCGTGGCCAGCAGCGCCTCCTTCTCGTCTTGCCACTCCATACTCAGATGAAGTTAAAACTGGACGCGCGCAAAAAGGTCGCATTTACATGCCACACCAGCTAAACACTAATGTGGTGTTGAGTCTTATGTATGATCGCGGAAGAAAATGGCCCGGATGGGGACACCAGGTGGGCCGCTGTCTCCCTACCCCGGCGCTTCAATATGATACTCCTACCCACACAGTCACAACAACGTAGTGCTCGTGCTCAACATAACCACCATGGTTTTAGGGGCTATGGTAAACTTCCGCCAGTCTCCGTTCTTTTAGCACGCGTCTAGCGGTAAATTACAATTCCAGCCTCGCTGGTCGCGCATAGAGTTGGCCAGTCTACCCTCCACCTTTTCGACAAAACAATCACTCCGCCCTGTTTTAGCGCATTCGGAGGCCGGATCTTGCGCACAACGCAACAACGTTTTCGGAGTCCTATCCAGCCAGTGTATCACTTCAGCATTCTCTTGATCGTCGGAAGAACGTACGTCAGTCATGCGCTTCGACGGCCTGCGCACGCGCAGCGCCAGCGCGCGGCCCTCGCCCAAGCCCGCGGCGTCCGACGTACGTCCGCACCGCGGCCACAGTGTCATGCCGCCGGCTACGATGCCTATCCCGCATACAGTGACGCGCAATATGTCGCGTCCAGAACCGCCTCCGTCCGTGGCCTCGGCCAAGTCCCACTCGGAGCCAACACTACCTCCAGTAGACGAGCTCTTCCCTCGTCCAGATCTGGAGCCGCGTATGAGGAAGCACCTGGTACGTGTGGCTAATGAGACGTCCAATGCTCTGATCAAGGACACGCTGGCCCAGGACGAGCCCGGCAGCGTGCTGTGGCGTCCCGCGCAGCGGCCTCGAGGCGCTCCGGGCAATATCCACGTGCTTCGTGGCGCCGCTCGAGATCTGAGCGAAGCCAAAGACGCCACGTGCGTGCGAGCAGTTAGTGACGACGTGCACGCAAGTATCGAGGAGTTCGCGTTGTTGTTCAAACTGGACTCGAGTCGGGAAGCTGCGGACCATTTGCTGCTATTTAACGCCGACTTGGTGCAACATGCAACATTGTATACACTCGTATCTCCCTCTGGACAGCAACCACGCCGATATGTGGGCGTCAAGTGGGCTCTTGTAGCGTCGCCCTCCAGGTTCTTTAGGAACCGAGACTTCTGTTACTTGGAGTGTCAAAAGGAGTTCACAGATGCAAGAGGAAGACGCGGATGGGTCAGATCTTTACACTCATTAAAGCTCCCTTGCTGTCCGTCGCTGGAGAAGGAGCACGGCGTTGTACGCGCCAGTATCTACAGATCTGGCCTTACAGCAGTGGAAACAGACGAACCGGGAGTTCTCAGTGTGACGTACACAGTGGAGCTGGACTTGAAAGGCAAAATGGCATTGGAACTACTGCAGCCGACGTTCCTAGCGCAGCGTGTAGCAGCTTTAGCAACGGTAGACAAGCTACTACAGCAACAGCGATTGAGTAGCAGTCCGCTACTTGGAGATTTGGATATCCCAGCGAGAAAGCGCACTCGTGGCAGCTGCAACTTGTGTTTCCGTGAGTTCGTGACAGCTGGAGGACTCAGAGATACGCTAGCGTCGATTACCAACATGTCGACCAAGTCCAAGCGCTATGTGTGTCGTAAATGTGGAGAGGGCGTGTGTCGACGATGCAGCGATGACTGGTGGCTTGACGTCCCAGTTGTGGGACGCACGAAGGTGCGTATCTGCACCGTGTGCTCCGCAGAGGCCAAGCAATCGCACATTTCAGCACATACGACGCGTGCCGGCACGTACCCGATCAGAGGACACGCCAAGGAGCCTGTGACAGAGGTGGAAGGGGTCACGCATCCTGGTCTACTAGACCCACCGCAGCGGGAGCGGAGACGCTCCTTGTCGATGCTTGACCGACCCAGCGACGCTGCATTTTTCTTCGCACAGCAGGAGGAGATCAAACGTGACTTGGAGGTCCGAGCCACAGAGCTGAGTCGACGTGTCCAGCTATGGGACGAGATGCAGGTGTACGACCGCGACTCCAGTTTAGTTCCAGACGAGCAGGAACTGGCGCAAAAACTGTTTTTACGTGAGGAACGCGAACGCGAAAAGAAGCGTGAGAAGCAGCAGGCGATGAGTCGTATCCCTTCCTCTCGACTGGTGGAGAAAGAAGAGGAGAAGGAAGAACCGGAGGCAGAGTTAATGCCTCAACACCACCAGACTAGAAGTGTCTCCACGAGTGAAAGTGAGAAACCAGGGCATCAACCGATCGACCGGTACCCGTCGTTTATGTCGTCGGAGCTCAGTAGCAACCAGGAACCCAGCGACAACGAACGAGGAGACGTCGTCCGACTCACAGCGGAGGCTGGTGCGCGGCTGTCGTCGGACTATCGCGACAGTGACTTGACGGACTATGAAGAGCACACGATCGACGATTTGGGAGAGATCCGCACGACCACGGACCTTACGCGCTGGTGGCAAGACCAACAACGCGCCAGTGAAGCCGGTGAACAGCCAGTTAAAGGACCTCTGTCTCCCGTCGCGTCGCCGAGGAAGGCTAAGCGTCGCGTCAGTGACGATGAGATAGTCAAGACGCAACAAGGACAGAAACCTCGTGCGTCGGTGGCTGCGTCGGCAGTAAAGAAGCAGGAGATGGTTGATCTGTTTAATCATTGGAAGCAGGAGTCTACGAACGAGATGCAGCACCAACGACACAACTTTCACCCCGAACAACGCCAGCAGATGCAGGAGTTTGAAGAACAGGCTCGTTATCAGGAGGAACAAGCACGTCGTCGTCAGCAGTCCGACTTCGAGGAGATGGCTCAGTACCAAGAGGAACAAGCTCGACGTCGACAACAGTCTCTCGAGTCGCCGTTTCGTCGATCTGAGTCCGTTCAGCAGTGTCAACCAGCTGCGTCGGCATTACAGCAGATCCAGCAGCGTCAAAAGGAGCTGGAGAAGCTGCGTCGCCACCGTCAACAACCGCGTGATGACGAGCCACCAAGCAGCCACTTTTCAATCGACTCCCAGTCTTCTGTAGCGGCTAAAGAGCGATATCTTCAAGAACAGAGACAACAGCAGCTGGATGTGGCTGCTGAGCGCAAGCAGGCTCGTCTTCGAGCGAACAAGGCGCTTGACCAAACTGCCGGAGAAGACGTTGAGTTAATGGAAACGTCTCAAGGTGAGTGGGTTCCGGCACGTGGCAGCAAGGACACGTCCGACATTGCGTCGGTGGTGAGCTCGCCCCGACATGGTCCGGGATTTTGTGACCACTGCGGATCTCCCGAGTATATGGAGAACGGCATAGTGAAGCCTAGCTGCAAGTGCAGCACTGTTGCAACTCCTACCAAGGCCGCGGGCACTGTTCTATTCGACGGCAAATGGATCAGCAGCCCCACGCCCCAGGACTCACCGTAAGGCGTAAGTACTGTAGTTAACAGTGTGTATGTCGTCGACCTAACGACTGCATGTAGATAGTCTCCAGTCGAAGTATTGACTGGTGTTGGTACCAAGTAAAATATCTGTTGTCCAAGTGGGAAAATTTACAAGCAATATCTCGGTGTGTCGGCAAGGTGGACGGAATGGTACATGTATACCTTCAACGAGCTGACGTGTCTTCCCGTTCGGCATGTCAATCCGACACAGAACTTTTTTTCGTGAAGGCTGTCGCTACGATGCTGCGCGTCGGGACAATGCGAGCCAGTGGATGCAATTGGCGACTCGCAAGTTGCGAGTCGCGAGTCGCAACGCCCCGAAGCGATCTCATTCTTGGTACATGTATCGTTGTTGACGAATCTCGACCGATTTTGCAAGGCGTCCGGATACTGTATTATACCTGTACATCCAAGCTTATGGAGCAGCCAAGAACAATCATGTCCGCTCATGTTGCATACGTAGGCTACAGTGTAGCTACTGCTTGCCGATTCATTGCATCGCCCCCCCCCCCCCCTAGCGTCTGGATCACTACATGTACGATCGACAATGGACATCATCGACGCCGCGAACGCAAAAGCCTTGGGAGCAAAACAGGAATGGGCCGTCTGCTGTGCCAAATCGCAAAAAATGTGTCGAGCTAGCCTCAAAATGAGCTCATGTCAAGTGGCCTTGAACACCACTATGCCACGCGTTCAGAGGGCAAAGCAGGTCAGGCATTGCCGCCTGAGGATAAAAGTCCACGCGAGCCCGTACTTCATGCCATCTTCACCATGAACTTCATGGTGAAGATGACACTGAAAGATGCATCTGTAGTGACACTGACCTCTACAGTCAAGAAACGCAGTAGCAAAATCTTCGGGAAACCGGTACTTGGACCGGTATTGAGCACGATGACAGCGAATGCACATGCTTGATCAAGCATTTTACACTATGCATTGCGCTATTAATAACATGTACCTCGAAGTAAATAATTTAGCAAGGTCGGAGCAACAAGAATGCCGCAAAAGAAGAGTTTTCGACGGGAGGCTGCCTTGAGAACGTCGCCAAAACATTACCCATTTAGGGCCCCAAATGATCTTTTTGATTACTAAATAACAGATGACCCGAGAGTTGCACTAAGATCGCTGTTCGGCGCTGCTAAGTGGCTGAAACTCCTCGCTAAATTCTTTTATAGGTCGAAAAAGCGATCTGAAGGGACGCGTGTTGACACGGAAGGGGATGGGCTTTTCCGACCCGGCTCTGCGGCCTCAACATTTCATGATGCACGTCCTGCGCCTCCACAACGCAAAGGGAAGAACGTTCGAGACTGCACTCGCTTCCAATACCTGGCTGTCACCGTGTTTTGCCAACCTCGACGTACAACGCAGTTCGGCTCGGTCCGACTGCTTGTCAACTGCCTTCACTTGTCGTCAACAAGCTCCTCCATTTCGGCGCAAACTTGTCGCCTTCCGTGTAACTGGCTCTTTGCATTCGTGCAGGGATCGGCATACGCTTCGTGTTGGCCTCTTCAGTTGGCTTCGTGTTCAGAGTTGCAATTGGTTGTCGTTTGTGAGAGGAGGGTGCCAGTTAACGACCCACCGAGACCCTCGCTCAGGTGTAGGTGGTTGCTTACCACCTGCCTCTTGCTCCATTAACTCTTTCCTAACCGTCTGGCGCCAAGTTGTCTACCCAAAATGGCAAGTTTTGGCGTACCCGACTTCATTCGAGGCTCGGCGCACTCGACGTCGCGTTCCGGTCGTTCAGGACGCTCAGCCCGGTCTGGGCGAGGCTCTGCTCGCAATGACATGAACTCCTCCATGGCCAACTCCACCAACTGTGCTAACTTGAAACATGGCTACAATAGCTCTGCAGACGGCTACATTCCAGGCAAACTGCCACTACCCGACGACTTTTTCCCCGTGCCACAGCTTAGCGCTAAAGAGAACAAATATCTTCTAGGACTCGCGAAACATGCTTGCAAAGAGGTGGTGTATTACTCCAGACAAGACGACGGTCCTATGAAATGGCTACATTTATCATCCGAAGACGGCGTGGACGTTTTCCAAGGTGTAGACAACTCTGGTACCAGCGATATGCAGCAAGATGCCAAGGTACTTACCTATTTGCGAGGATCTTGCAAAATCCATGCCACAATCGATGAAATCTCGGATTTTTTCAAGCTCGATACACCCGAGAAACTCTCAAGTTTTGCGCAGACAGTAGGCAAAGACTTGCTTGACCAGAAGACGCTGCTGACTCTAGCAACGCCCACTCCGGACAACCCAAAGCACTACGTCGCAGTCAAGTGGACTGCAGTGGAATCGCCGAGTAAACTCACTCGACACCGCGATTTCTGCTACATCGAGTGCCACGACGAGTTTATCGACACTAACACAAGGCGTCGAGGTTGGGTGAGGAGTATCCACTCCATCCGTCTCCCGTTCTGTCCACCTTTAAACCGGAGCCACGGTCTAGTGCGTGGCAGCTTCTATCGGTCTGGATATATCTTCACCGAGTCGGCCGAGAAAGGCTTTGTGGATGCAGTGCACACACTTCACGTGGACATCAAAGGAAATGCCCCAAACTGGCTCAAAATTCTCGTTATGAAGCGGCGAATCAAGAATATTGCACAAGTGAATCACCATTTTCAGGTACAGCGATTAAAACAGGGAAAGTTACTGGGTGACTTGGAGTTGCCAGCGAAAGACGGAGTAACTCACTGTCAACTTTGCGAGACTCGCTTTGGGTTTTTCCACCGTCGACGGCTGTGTCGGAAGTGTGGGAAAGTTGTCTGTAATCCTTGTGGGAACGAATTCTCGCTGGATTACGCTGGAGTTGGTCCTAAAAAGGTGCGGATCTGTCTGGAATGCTCTGAATCGGTGGTGTATGGAGTCAGCGTGCCCATGATGGACGGCTCGGGTCAGATTATCGAGGACGAACACACTGGAGCTAAAAAATTTGACGACAGTGTGATCCACCCAGCGTACGATGAGTCGATGATCATTCTCGAGAACCGCCACCATTCTATCGACGAGAACGAGTACTATTTGGATAATGAGGATGCCGACGGACTCGCGGATATGGAGGAAGCTAAGCGTATGAATAGGGAGTTTGAGGAGATGCTCAAGAAGACTAGTGACGAATTTAATGAGTCAAGAGTGCAGGAAGAACGCAGATTCAACGTGAACGCCAAGTCTCTTCTTGGAATGAACAGCGCGTCAGGCGAAACTTTACCGGTGGATACTCCATTGGGTGCAAGTGACTTGGCTCCATGGGAAGAGCCGAGCAAAGACGACGACATGGAAGACGACGATGAACTAGGCTTGCCACCTAGTAAGAGCGAACAGATGCGTAAGCAGCTGCAATGCGAGGACCAAATGCGTCGTGAACACGTTGAACGTGCTAAGAAAATGCACCAGTATACTACAGGATCGATCGAGCATTGCGACCCACCTATGAGGCCCCGTGCGCACGGATTCGTACGCAATGAATCGGGAGATTCTCTTCGGTTAAGCTCTGAATACGGCGAAGAGTTCTACGCAGATACAGGGGCGATTGGACGAATCGGACCGGACGGATTAACCAGCTTCCACTCGAATAATTCCGGTCGCGGTGTTTCTGATTACGGACGGTCAAGATCTAGATCAAGAAGTAGCCACGAGTTTCGGAGCATTCCTCGTCATCGCGAGACTGGATTCCGGAGCAGACACGACAGTGAGGAAAGAGACACGTTCGAGAGTCAGAGACGCACTCAGCAGTACTTTGACGCTCGTAATGCTCGACTTACGCTGTTGAGTGGAGACCAGCACCGTCACACAGTCGACTATGGTATCGGAGCTGGCTCTGGCCCTCCTGTTCGTCGTCAACTCACGGGGTCGGAGTTGGAACCTCCGTACACTTCTCTGAGTGACTCGAACATCGCTGGAGCCTTCACAACTCGACGCAGACATCGAAGTGACGACTTGGAAGACCGAGACGACGAGGCTTTCCGGTTGGCGATGTCAGCTATGCGGTTGTATGAAGAAGAACGCGGTCCTAGTCTACACGTCACAGAGGAAACAAGACAAGCAGCTCTAGCCAAGATGATGGAAGTCTATGCACGGGAGATTGAACGCAGTCACAGTAACGATACAGGACCGTTTAGTCGAGGGACCATCTCAGATACCCGTCGGCTTCATCACGACGTGGGGATCGCCCCTCTGTTGCGACGAACTGTGAGTGACGACCGTCCGCCGTCGATCTACGGCTCACCGCTGCAAGTTTTCAGACACGAGGAGCTGTTTCCCACTCCTAGACGCCAGCGATATCCAAATTCTAACAAGCACAGCCGTCGAGACGATACGTACGCTCCAAGTTTAATCACCAAGGAGCGGAAGCAGAAGAGCAGTGAAGAAACTCACGAGTACAGAGACCTGTCCGATCTCACTTCCAGCGCTTTCCAGGCCTTCCAGATGAACTCTCTCGGACCCAGAGATGCACCGAAGTTACCGGTCGATGTTGTGGAAAGCTCTGAAGATTCAGACAGCAAACATGAAGACGCGCAACCTTCGGTGCAGTTCCAGCGGGAATCAACAAGTACGACGCATGTGCAGCTCAAGTCGGACACGTCTGGAGCTGCGTACGGCAGTATGGAGAGCAGCGAGGTGTCCAACATGATTTCACGTCCTAACTCGATGTATGGAGTGGCTGATTCAGACACGTTCAGTGACATGGACTTCACTGACCTCCCACATTTAATGCGCAAGGACGACGTTGATACGGGTGCTCGAAGCTCGTTCACTGATCTCCAGCACTGGACAGAGGAATCGTCGGAGAACGGAGGCATCGAGTACGTCCCCGAGCCTCGTCTGAGTGATCTCCTGTCTTCTCTTCACTTGGAGGACGTGCAGCACGTAGACGATGACGATAGCGAGAGTCAGTCTTCCGACTCGTCGTCTCAGATCGACTGGCAGAGCTCCATGTCGAGCCAATTCCAAGATCCTCAAGGCAGAACTCGAGGAACTGATTCCGAGTCTTCTTTTGTCCGAGCGTACTCAATTAGTCGCCATAATGAGGCACAATCGTACTCAGACCGCACTAGCACGAACAATGCGCTGTCGGCGAGTATGGTAACGCAGAACGACGAGCCACCGCAACGTCAGTACCGCAAGCCTCCGTCACTATCGGAACTCTTGTCGGAATATTGCGACAGTGAACGCTCGTCGCTACCGTCTTACCTGGAAGTCGGAGGATCGCAGCCCGAATTGGAGCCCGAATACCTCGAGGCCATCGCAAATGCGTCCAACCAGGATACAATCCCAGTGGAAGGAGGAAGACGAGGACATGAGAGGAGACGATCAAGTATCCCATCCGAACTGGAAGCCATGACGTCGCGTGAACTTTTCATGTAAGGTGTAACCTTATATATCTTGTGAAGTTAATGTCAATCGAAATAACAGTAAGCGAGCCTACTTGTATTTCTGGACACTATATCAATGTCGGGTAACAGCGAGAGTTCACTGCATCAAGACTTGCAACGATGTCGTCGTCTGGTGGCTGTTATGCGTGGGCAGGTGTTAGTGTCATCACGCAAGCAGCAAGTGATGAAGCAACTCGTCAGTGTCGTCTTCGAACAGCAACAACGACAGCAGACGAAGTGGTGGACTGAGAAATCGTCACCATCTCCGCGACAGCGCTATTTGAGGTGAAGATTGACGTCTGCGTGTTTTGCAGTGGAAAATACTAATCGATAATTCCATGTAGGGAGATACAAGTTGCTCGAATAAAAACCATTCAGAGGCGATGGCGCAGGTTAGCCTTCAGTAATTGACAGGTAGCTCAACGTTCATTGTTATATTGTGGTTTCCCACAGACATTTACTACAGAAGCGCATTCTTGCGAAAGTCCGGGTGACACAAAAGTGGAAACGCAGACAAGGTTCGGTCAAACTTGCTTACGTAGCACGATCTCGTTCCTATATCTTCGTTATCTTTCGGTACAGGTGTAGCTCGATTTCGAAAGAGTGCCGTGATAATTCAGAAAACTTTTCGAGGTCACTTCGTTCGGAAGCACAAGTAAGTACATTTCGACCTACTAGTTAAGTATATATCCGCTGATGCTAGACATTGTAGGATCGATCTTGCCTCGTACATCGCGGGGCTTCTGTCACGGGTGGAACACATGCGAAATGACCGTGAAGCTTATCACTTAAAGTGCGACGATATTCAGCAAGAGCTCCAGCAGGTTCGACTCGATATTGCGATCGTCCAAGATAAAATATTCGAAAAAGAGAAAGAGATGGCGAATCTCACTAGCAAAACTTCCACCGCTCGGGATAGCAGTGTCGCTCTCAAAGGATTCGTCAAGTTGGTTAAGAATTATCAAAACGAAGTGGCAGAACTCGAGGAACTAGCCCGTGATCTTGAAAAGGAATTCCAAGAATTAATAGATCAAGAACCGGTGGTTCACGTCGCTGCTAGGGTGATTCAGGCACTGTTTCGAGGCGTTCATTGTCGGGTGAAACAGATACGTGAGCTCCAGCGTCAACGACAGACATTTACACGGTACTGACGGTCATTGGGGCGTCATCAAACGGAATATCTCACCAACTTTGTCTTATCTTTTTACAGGATGCTTCAGTCTAAGGAGTCATGCTACGATCGGATGCACGCTGCAATAACATCTCGCAACAATAAGTTGTGGGATGCAAGCGCACGGATCATCGCTGGTCTGTATCACATTCAGCAAGCGAAGTTTCAACGTTATCTACTCCGTCGAAGGCGAGCTGGCAGGCGAATTTCACGTGTGTACTTGGATGCTAAAGCCCGAAGTACATACACTGCAAAGCAGGATCTGCAGTGGTTGAAAGTGAAGCAACAGGCAGAAGAAATCGCAGCGCGAAAGCTTCAAGCTCTAAAGCAGCTCACTTGGTCATTTTGGTTGCGTTATGTACAGAAGGAGAAGCAGAGACGTAGCGTTATTGCTAAACGTGAAGCCGCAGGGTTAAACCAGTGGCGTAACGCGAAGGCTAAATGGTTTTTACTGGCTTATCGAGCGAGAATTATCAAGCGTGGGCGCCTGGAATGTGAAATTTTGCCTCGACTCCATTGCCGCGTTCTTGCTCACATCCGAACTGCCATTCAGACTCAAGAGAGAGAAGAACTCTCGACATCCGCTCTAGATATTTCGTCGACGTTCTTACTGCTTATTCGAAATGATATCTGGACGTGGAGGGTGCCACACAAACAATTTTACGTTCTAGCAGAGCGATACGATCTTCCGTTGGATATACTTCCCTTGGAGCAAATAATTTCGTGGTTAGCGGAAGAAGCTCCGAGTTTCGTGGATTTACACGCGCCAGTTCCAACGCAGACGCTTGTTGTTTTAGATCGGTTATCAGCGTATTTTTCACTTCACTCTCGCGTATTGGAAGAGGTCCAGCGGATTCACGAATTCTACGAAGCTCGCATGATTTCTCGCGAGTACCTTGCGCTATTATACGCTGGGAACGTCGTGCGACTGTCTCCATCGACCACATTCTCGGCTCATCAAAGACAACGAGCTGTAGATATCTTACAAGAAAAAGATCGTGTTGAGTATCTACCCATTTCAACGGATAACGAGGTCGATCCTGGCGTGAAAATGCTATTAACAACGCAAAATGCTTTTACTTCGTTCCACTGCGTACGGAATTGCCGTCTGTGTGAGCGCTGTCTGGTTATGAGACCTGAACGGGACCAAGTCAAATGTCCGAGATGTGGCCATAACCATTATGAAGCAAATACGGCAGCCAGAGACTGGCGCTTGGAGTCGCGTGAGAGCTTTTCTGATAAGGAAATAGGAGTCTACCGATCGGACCCGACAAAAAAGATGTGGGTATCGACAACAGAACGCTGCGATTTTGTAGTTCTCAACACGTTTCTTCATGTTTTAGCCCCGGTGAGTCTCGAGAACCGAAGAACTCACTCTCTCGATGTGTTGTGGAAGCTTGCAATGAGAAATGCCCATGAACCATTGGCGGAACTGTACACCCGATTGCCAACGAGGTCACTTAACGATCTCTTGAATGCGTCCAGACGAGAATTGGAGGCCTGGGCGAAGGATTCCTGCCCACCTGGTGTTGGTGCACAGCTTCACTTGTTCCTCTCAACTATGAAGGATGAATGGAAGCAAGTCGATGCTCAACTCTCGCTTGAAGCTCAAGTTACAACGAAGCTTTGCTCGCAGCAAAAACTACAAATGTTTAATGGAGATCGAGCAAAGGTGAAACGAAAGAAAAACAAACGATTGATTCAATCGAACGGGCGATTGAAGCCACTTTTTAGCTCTTCTCGAACTACAGAGGCGTAGCTACCGGGTAGCGGCTACTTCCTTACCTTCAGTAGTAAGGACTTGTTCCCTTTGATCTTCTTCTGAAGTTGCAAGAGTCCAAAGACAAGCGCTTCTGCCGTCGGTGGACACCCGGGAACATAGATGTCGACAGGTATGATACGGTTGCAACCGCGTACTACAGCGTACGAGTAGTGGTAGTAGCCACCACCGTTGGCACAGCTGCCCATAGAGACCACGTAGCGTGGCTCAGGCATCTGGTCGTACACACGACGCATTGCTGGTGCCATCTTGTTTGTCAGTGTCCCTGCCACAATCATGACGTCGGTTTGACGAGGTGAGCCTCGATACACCATTCCCATGCGCTCAATGTCGTATCTCGAACCAGCTACAGCAATGATTTTAGGAGAGGTGCGAGACTTTTGAAAAATTTCTGCATGGTTCACGCACCGAACTGCATCATTTCGACTGCGCAACACGCGAGACCGAACGATAATGGCCAAATCGAGCTTTTCCGCCCCCAGTTGACGAGGTCGTCAAGGCGAGACACAACATATTCTGGGTTTAAGTAGTGTGTGGCAAAAATTTTAGTTAGATAACATGCGATGCCTAAAATTCCAGAACCTGGTCACTTACCAGCGCTGTTACGAGCGGTAGCATTTTCAGCAAAGAGATCAGTAACAGTGGCGCGCTCGGTGGCCTGGGTCGAGTTTGACTCTTCCTTCTCAGTCGACAAGGTCGTGCGGAGGAATCGAGGAGAACCGGTGGTTCTCGGTGCTTTCAGTATCGTGCGCGATCGTCGGCACAAGAGATTTGACCGAACGCAGATCATTGTACCTAGTCAAAACACTCGATACTCGGCTGCAGGAAAATCTTGATTAAACTCAAAAGGAAGAACATAACGAGTACTGTACGGTGTAACAATTGATTATGCATGCATGTTGATGGCCACGTTATCAACTTTCAATACTATTACAATAGTAGCAGGAAATGAACCGTGTAATCTTGTTGATGGCCAAAGCTCACAACCTATTGACGTGCTGATTGTATCAAGGGCAGAGAATATTGCCACCATATTCAACTGCGATTTGCACGCATGTTGTGGTGTGTTGTGTTAGTTTTTCACAACTTAATACAATACACCACAATATGTTGTGCCACACCACCACAATATCCACAAGCCAACAAGTACTATGTACTCCCCATCCCAAAAGCAATCATCCGGTGGTGCACAGGTGGAGCTCATCAAAGCAACGCTCAAGTACTTCACGCGTTACTTTAAGTGACATACACCATCACCACTCGTTTCTTTGTGTAGGATACTTCACGGATCGAAGGTGCAGCTATAGCTGTGGCCCTTCACTAATGGACGTTGATTAAATATAGTAACTCCGACCAGAACCCGGGTATCCGGTAAAACGTATTTGACCCTTTCCCGTAGCAGATGTCGTAAGAGGAAAACATGTTTAATGCTAAGCGTCATAAAGCAAATCTATAGTTTTGTCAGCCCTAGATGAACATTGAGTAAAGTAGCAACCTATTCTTAGCAAGTTTATACCGTTAGAATAGCTTCAGTCTGGAACAGATAACTTTCAATGCAATCTAGCACCAGTGGTCCGCAGCTCACTCTTTTCAACGTGGTCTTGCCGATACTTGATGACGTGAAACTGCCACAACCATATGCGTGTACCTCTGGGAGCTTGGAGCGCAAAAACTCAATTTCAGTAGCCTTCGTCGATGACAACAGCGAACTTCTTGCCATGACGGATTGCCCTTCTTGAATTGTATATTCGCGATAACGCGCGCGTACGTTTCCGCTCGTTAGAAGTCAGTAAAGCATGCTACAGAATTGAAAAGAACGGAAAAGTCTGAAATTAACTCACAACATGCCACAATATATTACAAAATCACCACAGTAGGCGCACAATAAACCGCAATACGAGCAGATTGTATTTACGGGACGGATCCATAAGGTGGGTAGCACGACTCGAATGTCTCCGTTTTCGGTACGATCCCGTAGCCGAATGTGCTGATGGAGGGTATGGATCTTGACACTGTAAGCTTGACGGAGCGGAGGGAGGGCAGCACTCCAGGTGAGACCGGAGCAGAGACTGGAAACCACTTGAGGGGTAGTACGAAGATTCGAAAGTGATTGAATTGTTGGAGCTTACATCCTACTGTTATAGACACACGACCCTGCGTCCTATCACCTAGTGCATCTAATCAACCATCACTCACCGGTGTTCATCCAATCATCCTACTCGTCTAATCATCGGTGGCGTAAACAACTTACCGTAATCACCATAATTAACGTGGGTTCGGATTGGACCGGTTCGGGTTGATGGAAGGTATGGATCTTGGACACGAAGCTCGGACGAAGCGGAGGGAGGGACGTCGCAGACAGCGGGACCGGAGCGAAGGCACTTGAGGGGTAGAATGAAGATTCGAAAGTGATTGAATTGTTGGAGCTTACATCCTACTGTTATAGACACGCGACCCTGCGTCCTATCATCTAGTGCATCTAATCAACCATCACTCACCGGTGTTCATCCAATCATCCTACTCGTCTAATCATCGGTGGCGTAAACAACTTACCGTAAATCACCATAATCAACGTGGGTTCGGATTGGACCGGTTCGGGTTAACCGGTTAATGGGTACAACTGGTACACAGTACCCAAGACCAGCGACCCTCAATACGCCCCCTCAATGCGAAGTCCCACGAATGCCGAGAGCCACCGTCAGATCCGTGTGACGTGGTCCCGCAAGCGCCTTCGTCATGATGTCTGCTAGCATCACAGAAGTCTCGCAGTACTCAAGCTTGACTTCATCGCGGATGTGGTGGTACTTGATGTCGATGTGCTTGGCGCGGCCGTGGTTCACCGGGTTCTTCGTCATCTTGATGCACGACTGGTTATCTTCGTGTATCATGAGCTCAGGTCCAGTGACGTTGGCAGCCACCAGGATTTCGCACAGAAGGCGATGGATCCACTTGCCTTCTTGGATAGCCAGACTGAGCGCGATGTACTCCGCTTCGCTCGTGGACAGCGACACACTTGATTGCTTCTTGCTTCCCCAGCTCACAGGCGCACTCATGAGCATGAACGTGTAGCCGGAAGTCGACTTGCGGTCGGCGAGGTCGCCGGCCCAGTCCGCGTCCGAGTAGCCACGAAAGTCGATCTTGTCGCCCGGCTTGAAGCAGATCCCATGCGTCTTGGTGCCTTGCAGGTAGCGAAAGATACGCTTGACCGCAACCCAGTGTTCCTCTTGGGGGTTCTCCATGAAGCGCGACACATAGCCAACGGCGTACGCAATGGCTGGGCGCGTGGCGGTCATCAGGTGCATCAGAGCAACAGCTTCGCGAAACGGAGCGTTCACCTTGGTCGCCGCGTCGCTTGGAACCAGTCGAGTGCTCATGTCCACCGGACTCACCACGGCCTTGCACTCGTCCATGGCGAAGCGCTTCAGGATATCGTTCACGTATCGCCGCTGGCACATGGTCACGCTGCCGTCCGGGCCGTCCACCAGCTCGATCCCAAGAACAAACGCACTTGCCGCTGTCGGTCATCTCGAAGCGCGTCTTCAGGTCGGTCTTCGTGCGTGCGATCAGCTCGGGCGAACTCCCGGTAATTAGTACGTCATCCACGTACACCAGTACAAGCACGCAGTGACCGTCCACCACCTTGATGTAGAGGCACGGATCGAAGGCCGACACTTGGAAGCCGATAGAGCACATGAGCTCGTCGAAGGTCTCGTTCCACACGCGCGAAGCTTGCTTGAGACCGTAGATGGCCTTCGCCAGTTCCAGGCAGTCGAAGTCACCATCCAGTTCGACGCCTTCCGGAACCACGCAGAAGACCACCTCCTTCATGACCCCGTACAGGAATGCTGTCACCACGTCGAGTTGGTCGAGGGGCCAGCCAAAATACTTGGCAATCGCGATCACCATGCGCAGCGTCACATACTTGACCACGGGCGAGAACGTCTCGGTGTAGTCAATGCCGTATTTCTGCTTGAAGCCCTTGGCCACGAGGCGCGCCTTGTACTTCTCGATCGAGCCGTCCGCTTTGCGCTTGATCTTGAACACCCACTTGGTACCGATGGCGCGTTGTCCGTTAGGCAACTTGGCAGCTCGAAACACACCACGCAGTCGCATCGACTTGAGCTCCGCGCGGATCGCCTTGCGCCAGTGCACTTGATCAGGACCGTTCACAGCCTCTTGGAACGTCGTCGGCTCCGATAGATCGGCTGCTGCTTCCACAGCGTTGGCACTGGCACGCCAAAACACTGTAGGCGTCGAGTCGTCGTCTTCATCTTGGTCCCCAGACTTTTCTTCTTCGTCGGGGTCGGCTCGGGGCGAGGAGGATACGTCCGGCGCACTTGCTTCTTCTAGCCAGCTCGGTGGCGTACGGGGCGCGATCTTCTGGCAGTGTCGTCGTCGCCACTCGGTCGGTACTTGCGCTTCCCCGCCTGCTTGAAGCTCGTTTGGCGCGGTCCATCGTTGTCGTCCAGGTCCAGCGCGTCCAGGTCCAGCACAGCATCATCGACGTCTTCATCCGAAGTATGCGTCGAAAGTCCAAAGGTGGACTCATCGAAGTTGACATCGCGACTGATAACCACCTGCCCCGCCTCAATGTCATCAACTCGATACGCCTTGGACACTTCTTCGTAGCCGAGGAACAGCCCGGCCCGAGCCTTGGGGTCCCACTTGCGCCGTTTTTCCTTCGGCGTCAGGATGTACGTCTGGCATCCGAACACACGGATGTGCTTCACACTCGGCTTGGACTTGTAAACGATCTCGAACGGAGTCTTGTGTTCGATCTTGGGTGATGGCAGACGATTCTTCACGTAGATGGCCGTCATGGCCGCCTCAGCCCAGAAACACTTGTCCACCTTGGCGTGATGCAGCATGCTGCGGCCGATCGTGACGATGGTCCGGATGGCGCGTTCTGCCGTGCCGTTGGTCTGGTGCGCGTACGGAACCGTGGTTTACTGCTCGATGCCTTCGACTTCGTAGAAGTCCTTGAGCGAGTTGGTCGCGAACTCACGGGCTCCGTCGTGCCGCACAAACTTGACCTTCTTGCCGAACTGCGTCTGCACCTTCATGATGTACGTCTTGATGCAGTCCTCGCTCTCCGACTTGGCACGCAGGCAGAACCCCTTCATGCATCCGCTGGCTTCGTCCACGATCAGCAGCAGATACTTCCTGCCACCCAGTGACTCTTCTTCCATGGGGCCGCACACGTCGAAGTGGAGCAGCTCGAACGTGTCGTAGTGACGCTTGTCACGGTTGCTTGGGAACGGCTTCTGGACCATTTTCCTTGCTGGCAGCCGCGACACACGCTTGGTCTACTCGATTTGAAAGGTGCCTTCGCGTCCTTGATCATGTTGTTGTCGACCATCTTGCGAAGCACCTCCACCGGAGCGTGACCCATATGCGCATGTAAGTCGACCGTCTTCCCACTGGTCGCCGCATTCGCCGATCGCTGAGGCGTCATCAGCCAGTAGAGTCCATCCACGAGGTTTGCCGCCGCCACCACTTGCTTGGAGGCCTTGTGCGCGACGCGCGTCTGGGTGCCGTCGAACACGGCTTGGAACAGACCACTCTTGTTGATCTGCGGTACCGAAAGCAGATTCTTGCTCATGCTTGGGACGTACAGCGCGTTCTTGATCTCAATCTCGCGCTCGTCGCCGTTGGGCAGAGCCACTTGTTCCACGATGGTCCCCACACCCATGATGGCCGCTTTGTTGCCGTCGGCCACCGAAAGTTCGCCTTCGTTCCGCTCAATCAAATGGGCGAACTTGGCCTTGTCGTAGCAGATGTGGTGCGTTGCGCCACTGTCGACCGCCCACATCTCGAGCCCACACTCCAGTGAGACCGCGAGCGCCACTCGATCATAGTCGTAGTCGTAGTTGTTGTCGTCGTTTCGCCACTGGATGTTGTTGGCCTCGCGTCCACGGCCGTTGCCATTGCCGCCGCGTCTTGGGCCCCGATTCTCGTCCTTCTGCTTGGTCCAGCACTTGTCAATCGTGTGCCCCAATTTCCCGCAGTATGTGCACTGGCGAGACTCTCGGTCGGTGTTGAACGCCTTGGCAGCGTCCTCCGTCTTCACCGTCGCCGTCTTCTCGCCTTGTCTCTTGATGTGCTCATTCGTCAGCACCTTCACGACGTCTTGCGATCGTAGTTCAGCGCTGCTCATCTCCAAGTTCAGCACGACGTTCTCGTAGCTCTTGGGGAGACCGTGCAAGAGGCAGATCGCCACGTCCTCGTCCTCCATCTTGGAGCCGATGCTGCTGAGCTTGGCGCTGATGTTGAGGACCTCGTTGCAGTGATGCAACACGTTCCCGCCTTCCGACATCTCCATGCTGAAGAGTTGGCGCTTCAGGTAGATGCGTCCAGCCTTCTGTGAGCCACCGTACAGTGTCTTCAGGCGCGTCCACGCAACCCACGCTTTCTCGCCGTCGTCGATCACATGGTGGTAGTCCGCGTCCATGTGGAGCAACATCAGTCCGAACGCGATGTTGCTAGATTTGACGTAGTCGTCCTTGGCCCGCGAGTCCGTGAAGCCCGGCGTCGTCTCTCGGTTCACGACATACCACACCGACTTGGTCAGGAACACGCCACGCATGGAGCGGTTCCACGTCGCGTAGTTGTCTCCGTTGAACCTGTCGATGGAGACCTTGGTGGAGGCGTCGTGGGCAGAGGGCATGGTGCTTGGGCTCATAACCTGATGGAGGGTATGGATCTTGACACTGTAAGCTTGACGGAGCGGAGGGAGGGCAGCACTCCGGGCGAGACCGGAGCAGAGACTGGAAACCACTTGAGGGGTAGTACGAAGATTCGAAAGTGATTGAATTGTTGGAGCTTACATCCTACTGTTATAGACACACGACCCTGCGTCCTATCATCTAGTGCATCTAATCAACCATCACTCACCGGTGTTCATCCAATCATCCTACTCGTCTAATCATCGGTGGCGTAAACAACTTACCGTAATCACCATAATTAACGTGGGTTCGGATTGGACCGGTTCGGGTTAACCGGTTAATGGGTACAACTGGTACACAGTACCCAAGACCAGCGACCCTCAATATGTGCTGACGTCGCTCAAGCGAAACGTGCACCATAAACGAAAAGAGCTTGTATCGAAGCAGTGGTGCCGTGGGTTGCATTCACGAGAAGAACCTCAGGAAAGCTCAAAAACAAGGACGCATTTGCGCCGTCTGGATTGTGATGCATCCCACCTTTTCTCCTTCGCGATTAATGTCAATGTTTGCAACAGCGTGAGGGTCCCTCGCAAAACCGGACCAGCGTCTCGGACACTCTGTCAGACACGAACGTGCCGCCATCTTCTTGACACTTCAGCTTTGCAAGTAGATTGTGGACATCCACCATGTTGGGTTCACACGTTGTGTTGTCCAGATGTAGCGAGGAATCTCTTACGAGAAAGACCAGCTTGTCGTAGCCCGTCAACCGTCTTTAACTTGGACACGTGAAGATTAAGCCGGTTTCTGTGTAGCCTCACGAACGCCAGTTTCCCAACTCGGTGGTTGTGGTGATTGTGGCGCATGGACACCTTAACGTAGTAGGTACCGTCTTCTTCGCGCCGAAGCAGAACGTTAAGCTGGAAATACTCAAACAGCAGATGTAATTTTGTTAGATCGATGAATGTGGACGAAAAGGTGTACGATTCAAACCTTGGCTGGACAACCAATCGAGCGCACGTGCTGACGAGGACGTTTTCCTTTCCCTCTCGTGCGATGCTTGCCGTTGTGCGTGCACTCGTACGACATAGTGTAGTACGGGAAGGAGTCATCCTGATAGAGATCTCTCTCAGGAGTAACTTCCCCCCTTTCTGCGTAGTGTGCTTGGATCGCTCAATTTCTTGCGGCACGACTGGTCGACGTTCTCTTTACGTAGGTCTAGCGGCACAGCAAGATTTTAGTATATATCATACGTTTTCAACTGTTACATGTCTTACTTTGAAGGTTTCCTTGCTGTACGACTTCAGTGCTGCGGTGAACAGATATGCACAAGGCTATCTGTAGTCGAGTGGAAGAGGACTTCAGTGCTGCGGTCGACAGTCACGTTCTCTGGCGTCACGTCGCCCCATTCATCGCTGGGCTCGCGTGGATATCCGGCGTCGTCCTCGTACGCAGACTCCACCGATATGTCAGGACTTCTTCGCTCGCATCGCGGTTGAACTGGTGCTCGGCGGCAGGGTCGTGGGGCGCGCTTTCCAAAGAGGGGCAGATTTCTGAATGAGCCGCAGCCAGTAAAATCGGTCCGTAATCTAACGTTTGATTTGGTTATTTTAGCAGTGTCTTTTGAATTTTCTGCGGTCAAGTCTTTGTACTGCGACCTCGTCCTATCCCGCTCCGTAGGATTGTGAAATACCGGCTCTTGATATAGTGGTGATAGTCACTCTCTTGTATCAAGCAGCGCAGTTTACGCGTTTGTGCTGATGGCCACTGGTAAGAACGATCAAACCTGAAGTAAGGCCATATCTGGCGGATATTTTGCGAGCGTTCATTTGTTACTTTCTCAGTTTTAGGAGCAACGAGACCGAAGGCAGGGGCTTCAAGGATAGTATCCACCTCCGTTGGCCCAACTCCAAGTAACACCACGTCGCGGGGCTCATGAAGAAAAAATCGACAAGAAGATGAGGCGCCAGTTTGTTGGTCCGCGCTCCGGCAATTGTCATTAAATCGGTCTGACGGGATGAAGCCCGAAGCACCACTCTCGCAACAATTTTGAGCGGCACAACGGTTCTCTGGTACTTGAGTTTTGTATGCGACGATAGGGGCAGTAACTAAAATAACTGTAGCAGGAGTGGCCAGATACACAACAGATTTTGTGGATTTTGGCATCCACGGCAGACCTTATTTCATTCAGTCAAGGAGTGCACATTGGACTCCCTAGAAGACGGTGTTTCTCATTTTATTTTGTGGTGTGTGTAAATGTTTAGGAGCCGCTAGATGATCAACAAGTGTGTCAACTAAAAATCTTATGTGGCACTCGATCACTGTCTACTTTCTCAGCTTCAGCAATAAGGACTTGTTGCCCTTCACTTTCTTCTGCAGCTGCATCAGACCGAAGACGAGAGCCTCCGACGTGGGCGGACAACCCGGAACGTAGATGTCAACGGGCACAATGCGGTCGACACCACGGACCACAGCATACGAGTAGTGGTAGTACCCACCACCATTGGCACAACTACCAAGTGACACCACATAGCGGGGCTCCGGCATCTGGTCGAAGATTCGACGAAGCGCAGGCGCCATCTTGTTGGTCAGCGTTCCAGCGACGATCATCACATCCGTTTGACGCGGAGAAGCGCGGAACACCATACCCATACGCTCGAAATCGTAGCGCGAACCGGCTGCATCAATACGTCAGCATTTCACATTAAAGAACGTCGCAATAGTGTAGCTATGTGAGTGAAAACGTACCGGCGTGCATCATTTCGACGGCGCAGCATGCTAAGCCGAACGAAATGGGCCAGAGTGAGCTCTTACGACCCCAGTTAACAAGATCGTCAAGGCGAGACACCACGTATTCTGTAGTGCCAGAAACGAAAACCGAGAGGAGAATTACACTACCGTTACAACATGTATTAAGGCAGTAGAATAGAATTCTACTGGCATAAAGACCCCGTCACCTACCGGCGCTGTCTCGGGCAGCAGAATTGCCCTTGAAGAGGTCGGCGACGTTGCCACGCTGCGAAATCTGCAGCTCCTGAGCCTGAGCTCCAGCCACCGTCGAGGTGGTCTGAATCGCTCTCGAGGAATTAGCAATTACAGGGAGAGCACTTTGTTGCAGAAGCTGAGAGCCGACGCGAAACATGGTGATGTGACCGATTGAGGCAGAAAGCTAAGACTGTCCGGAGGGAGACCAGAGGAATCTGCGGCCAGGAAAGAAATCCAGTCCAAGGACAACAACACACAGATTGCGCTGGACCTGCGAATGTGGTGATGGCCACCTCGCCTGGATTGCAAAAGGAGGTAAAGTTGTGGAGGGAAAAACTCTAGGGAAAAGGATGAGATCACTTGACGAGATCCGATGCAAGCCTGTTTTTACTGTACGACACTGAATCTGAGTACAAGCTCTACAGAATTGCAAACCATACTGAAACCAAGTACTCAGTCATGATGATGGCATTGCGAGATTACGCGTCGCCGATGATGGCCACCCTTGCATCCCTTAATGGACACGTTATGAACCTCATGGGCCTGTGTAGTACTGCATGGACCCCCCCCCAATACTGGGGCCGAGCATTGGACTGCTTCCCACTGTCCTACTTGCACAGCTTGAGCACCAGCGACTTGTTTCCCTTTAGCTTCTTCTGAAGCTGCATGACACCGAAAAGTAGCGCCTCAGCGGTGGGAGGGCAACCAGGCACGTAGATGTCCACCGGGATGATGCGATTCACACCGCGCACCACAGAGTAAGAGTAATGGTAATAGCCGCCGCCGTTCGCACAGCTTTTCATCGAGATCACGAACTTTGGTTCGGGCATTTGATCGTAAGTACGGCGGAGAGCAGGAGCCATTTTGTTCGTGACGGTACCAGCGACGATCATAACATCGGTGCATCGAGGCGACGCGCGGAAGAGCAAACCCATGCGCTCAAAGTCGTAGCGTGATCCAGCTAGGAGTGGTGTTAGCTACGGTGATTTTGACCAAGAGACAACGTACCGGTGTGCTTCATCTCGACGGCGCAGCACGCCAGGCCGAAGAATAGAGGCCACAAGGAGCTCTTTTTACTCCAGTTCATCAGGTCATCCAGGCGAGAAACAACGTACTCTTCAAACCCACAAAATGTCAAAGTCAGAAGAAGTTGATCATACACAATGCTCAATGTCGCGTACCAGCTCCATTTTGCGCAACTGCATTCCCAGCAAGATCTCCGATGTCTCCACGTTGCTGAAGTGCAGATTCGCTCGCTGTAGTTGAAGTCGTGTGGAAGCCACGGTTGCAAATAGCGGCCCCGTTTGCTTGGGTAAAGCGAGTAGACGCTGACACACCACGTTGAAGGAGCTTGGAGCCAACGCGCAACATCAAATTTGAACAGCAATATACGATATGGCCCAAGGTCTCTAATTTGTGACCGTCTGTTTACTCTTGACGACGATGACGTCAAGCTACCGGGGGCAAACCAATGAAGTTCGAGCTCGTTTAGTACTGGCATGGAACTTTTCAACGGTTCAACTGATTACTGCATGGAACTCAACAATGTGATTGTTCTGGTGCTTGTGTCTGAGCCAGCACAATAAGCCAATCGGATACGTCGCCCTACCGGTAGTACAGAATTCAACATGGTACGTACAATTTTGCAGCCTGGAAGTCAGACACCACGATGTATGTTCATCCAGATTCATTTTGCTTTGTGTGTGTTCTCTCAACGTTATACAGGTGCTCGGTGCAGTATTATCTCCCTGAGCCAAGCTAGTCAACGCCAAGCGTCTATTTCCTCAGCTTGAGCAAAAGCGACTTGTTGCCCTTGACCTTCTTCTGGAGCTGCATAAGTCCGAACAGTAGCGCCTCGGCCGTGGGCGGGCAGCCGGGCACGTAGATGTCCACGGGGATGACGCGGTCCACGCCGCGCACCACGGCGTACGAGTAGTGGTAGTAGCCACCGCCATTGGCGCAACTTCCCATAGAGACGACGTAGCGCGGCTCGGGCATCTGATCGTACACACGACGCAGAGCCGGCGCCATCTTGTTGGTTAACGTTCCGGCCACGATCATCACGTCCGTCTGACGGGGCGAGGCACGGAACACCATACCCATACGCTCAAAGTCGTAACGTGAACCAGCTGCAACGACAGGACAAGCGTCAGCCCTAAAAAGGCAGCGAAATAAACGATGGAGGACGTACCGGAGTGCATCATTTCGACGGCGCAGCAGGCCAGACCGAACGTGATGGGCCACAGCGAGCTCTTGCGACCCCAGTTCACCAGGTCATCCACGCGGGACACGACGTACTCTGCGAGGGAATAATAAACCGCGGTTAAAGTCGAATTTGGCTCAAGGAATTACTGGGAGAAGACGTACCGACGCCGTTGCGGGCCGTGGCGTTGCCAGCCAGCAGCTCCTGGATGTTGCCACGCTCGGCGGGAGCCGAGGACAAGGAGGTGGCGGGAACTGCCGAGGCGCAGCGGACGGCGGACGTCCGGGCCAGAGCTCCTGAGCGGCGCACGAGAGACAGCATGGTCGACTTGCTTCGTGTGCGGTGTCGATCGATTCTAGCCGCCCGTGGGGAGGCCACAGCCACCAAAATCCCTCTGGAAAACGATTCCTGAGGAAAATTATAATGACAGGGGGACATGATACTGCAGGGTTTTTTGGAATGGGATAAACTGGCAGAGGTGACGACCATCGGAATGGTGCATTTTGTGTGTTGTTCGCAACGGAACGGTGAAGCGCGGCATGATCTGTCTATTATGATCAAGGTCCCAGAAGCAACGTTCAAATATAAATGCTGTTTGTTATTATACCCAATTAGTTTCAAAGCCCGGTGCTCTTCAGCACTGTCGACAGCCAAAACCTACACAACATGAATACATACAACTCAGAAGAGTGAAGAGTTTTCATCTCCTGAACGGGTGGCGAGCTAGCAATGTACAATGTACACAGGCTATTTCCAATGATAACCCTCGCTCTAGAAGCCGTCCATGTCAGCAAGCTCGCGTTCGAGCATCTCCTTGTCGCTGTTCATCGTCAGCTCGTCTAGTTCGATATCGTCCACATTCATATCGGACGGACGGATCTTCGGACTGCCGTGGGTCAGACTGTGCTTGCGCATCTGGTGCAGCGCCGGCAGCAGGTCCGAGCACTTCCGAGTGATCCGTTTCTTGATCTCACTGTCGTCCGAGATGCTAAAGGCAGACGCGCGTGTCTCGTCCATCCACGGATGGGCCAGAATACCCGACGCATCGAGCCGCTTGGTGCGATCCACAGTCAATAGCTCCGTCACCAAGTCCTTGGCCTCATCAGTCACATCGTCCCAGTATGGCGACTCGAACTCGTACTCGGCCTTGACGACTTTATCAAGCACTGTGGCGTAGTTAGCGCCAGGGAACGGAGGGTATCCACACAGCAGGATGAAGAGAATCACGCCAAGACTCCAGCAATCCACTTGAGCGCCGTACGGTTCGCCCTGTACCACTTCAGGGGCGACATACCCTGGTGTACCGCACGCCGTGCCGCGACGGGAGCCGTTCATGGGTCTAGCGAAGCCAAAGTCCGCAATCATCACTTCGGCACCAGGAGCTGATGTCTTGAGTAAAATGTTCTCAGGCTTCAGGTCGCGGTGGACGATCCCGCGTGAGTGGAGGTAGTCGATGGCACTAGCCAGCTTCCTCATGAGTACTCGGGCGTCTTCTTCCGTGTAGCTCTTGCGCTTCACGAGGTCGTCGAACAGCTCGCCGCCCGTACACAACGGCGTCACAATGTAGTAGTATCTGTCCTCCTCAAAGTAGTCCAGCAACGGCACAATATTCGGGTGGTTCAGACTCGACATAACCTCCACCTCTTGCTTCAACGAGTGCACATCCTGAGGGCCCAGACTCACTTTGGCGATACACTTGACTGCCACCTGCTTCCGCGTCTCTCGGTGAGTTGCAATGTGCACCACAGAGAAGGCACCGGAGCCGAGTTTCCGTCCGAGTTTGTAGAAGCGGTGGAACGACGCCAAGTCCACACTATTCAGCGACCGGTTGCTCTCACTCGAGTCAATGCTACCAGCTGAATTCTGACGCATCGCGTACGTAGGCGCTCGCAGTGTCGGCGCCTGACTGCTGGGCTCCTGACCGGACGACGCCGTCTGCAACGCCTTCATAATATTCGCGTACGCCGTCTTCACGTGGGTCGTCCAGATGTGCTCCGACTGCTCAAGTTTCACCTCTCCAGCTGTGGCTATGAGCTTCTTGATATACCCGCTATTCGCACCGTCCTGCACTTCTCCTAAGATCTGGTCCAAGATGTAAATCATCTCGTCTTCCTTCTTACAGTCGTGCATATCACGGATCAAGTTTGCAAGTACCGGGAACTCCTGTTCGACACTGCGTCCAGCCTGTGAAGCGGGGGATAAGGCCACCGTAGAGCCACAGTCGCCCACCACAGACCTGGACGATCCACTGCTCACTACTTTCTGTCCGTAGCGGTAGTTGCTGTACTCGTTATTCACAATATAGTTGAGAATCCCACGTCCGAGTTTGGCCGGGCTCTCGCCTTCAATCCAGCGTTGCAGAGCACGAATCCAGCGCTGTCGTTCGGCTTCCTTACTGGCTTGTAGATAATAGAGCACGACCGGTCCATCATCCAGCCGGCGGGAGTCCAAGTTGCTCTCCTTACGGTGCTGGAAGCAGTTGCCGCCCGTGCTGCTGAAGCTGGCGGCGCTCCTCGTTGTGGCGTCATCGTTTCTGCTTGAAATGCCCAGGCGTCGCGAGCGCTTGCGTGCCACGAGAATGAAGCAGAAAGGGTGGTGTTTGAAGGCGTCCGTGGACTCGACGCGGATGGCATCGGCTCTGCTCACTTCCATCTTCAGCAGCTTCTTCTCCAGCCGCGCTACGTCCTTCTGCTGTTGCTGTACGTACGGATTCTTCCTGTACACTTGAAGAGCACCTCGAGACAGCACCAAATGGCGAGGTAGCCACGTCTTGAAGAACTGGCCGCGCTTGTTCAGCGCTCCACTCAGGATGACTTCGTGTCCGACGTTATTGGCGCCGGCGCTCACGCCTCCCGTGCTGCTGAGCGCTGTACGGACGCTCTCGATGGCGTCGAGATGCTGATAGGACGGTGCGGACGGTGGAGGCGCCGCGACGTGGCTGTATCGTCGTCCCGCGGCTTGACGACGGTCATCGGGGCTGCGCAGGCGGTCGGAGGAGCCGCCGATGAGCTGCTTGCGACGCTGACTCGCGGACATAGGCAACGAGGCACTGGGCTGCTGTAGTAGGAGCGCGGTGGACGGCGCGTGGGAACTCCGGTCCGAGTCGCACTGCGTCTTCATCGCGCTGGCTTCCCCGGCGCGCTTTTTCTAACTGGGAAATTATGGAAATGGCCGTTGATAAAATAGGGCGGGACGGTTGTGGTCTGCGAAAAGCAGCTGGAAAACGCCATAGAAAGTTTTTAAATTGGGGCTAGGGACCGCTCGCAATAATCAGTCAGAGAGGCAGACGACGCTGTTCTGAACAGTTTCTCGCTGTCCTACGTCGAAAAATGGCGGACCGCCATGCCAGCTCGATGTGGCGCAGAAAGCTTGCGCTAATTGCGAGCGCATGCTTGTAGCGAAGCAGCGTGTGAGGCTGGTCGGCAAGTACGCAGGAAGTGCGTGCATTTACATGATGCAGCAGTACAGTACATGTACGAATGCCGCTTCAGCATCTTCAAGTCTCAGATCAAAAGTCCGATCTTCCTGAGCAGCGTGACTGAAATCAGTCATGCACTGACCTCCAAGTATTATAACGTGCCTAAGTTTTGACAATTATGAGTAGCGAAGATGAACGCCCGGGCGCGGCTTGCTATGGTTTGCGTCTTGGTGTTCTCTGCAGCTTTATCTTGGAGACCAAGCTGTCCGACGCTTTGGATTCTTTCACGCGATCCTCACATCCTGCAGCTTAGGTCAAGTTGAACCGAACTTCAACAGCTGCGCAATCCCAAGGGCGTCAACACTGACAAAGCAATTAGCACCGGTATACTCAAGCTCAACAAACAGTAACATGAAGACCATGGTTCCGGCATTTCACTTCACTGTCGAGACAGTAGGTAGTTAGTTCACTGCAGCTTGTGTACTCCTATCATTACTATTCGCTTCAGACTCGTCATGATGACTACC
The DNA here is from genome assembly GCA_033557915.1 of Phytophthora tentaculata. Lineage (NCBI taxonomy): Eukaryota > Oomycota > Peronosporomycetes > Peronosporales > Peronosporaceae > Phytophthora > Phytophthora tentaculata. The sequence continues at coordinate 4,905,028 of JAUCEA010000007.1, read as the reverse complement.
GATCTTCACTTAGCTGTCCAACAATAAGCGCTCCGTTGCACTCTACCTCCGTCGTGGATCTCGGCTCAACTTCTTAAGATCAGGTTGGCCAGGCAGGAGTCCAGGGGGTGGACCAGCGGTTCCAGGGGGTCCTGGTGGAGGACCTCCTGCCATAGGCGGCCAGACATTCATAGGCGGCGGTGGCATACCAACACCAACGTCGTCGTCGCGAGCGCGTTTCATGCCAGCAAGAATGTGCGGCGGGGGTGGCGGAGGCACCAGCAGTCCTGCCGCGGGAGGAGGAGGAGGCATCATCCCTCTTGGAGGGAATCCTCGAGCTGATAGCGGTGGGGGCGGAACGGGACCCACTCCACCCGTGCTCATCGGCACTCCAGTGTTAACAACTGGAGCGCCTTGAGGACGGATCTGACTTAGCAACGCATTGATAGCGCCATTCCCATCCATGGGACAGTCCTGCTTCCAGTGACCTTTTTGACGACACTTGTGGCAAGTATACGACGGCGGCGGCACCTTAGGTTCGGTACAGTCGGAAATGTAGTGGCCTGGAATGTTGCAGCGCTTGCACAAATATCCTTCAGGCGGAATTTTGCGTTGCATCTGGCCATTGGGATTATGCTGGTCTTTTGTGGGGCAGTCCTCGATCCAATGGCCTTTGGTTCCGCAGCGATTGCACGTGTACGAGTCCGGAGGAGGGCGACGCCCACCATTTCCGCGGTTGTCTGTGACAGATTTGTTGAATGTCTGGAAGTTGGCTGCATTGATCGCGCTCGAACGAAGACTGGCTGCTCCGTCCGCCATTCCAGGCAGCACTTCAGCGCCATCTGCACCTCCACGCATATGTACCATGGCCTCGCCAGTCTCGTGCTCATTCAGCACAGTCTGACCGCCATTGTACTTGTCGTCCATCGGATCTCCCGGTCGATTGCGACACCAGAACTTGGTGCTGTGGTCATTACTGTACAGTAGACAACAACATAAAACACAAAGAGGTCACTAAAGCAGTCCAAGCAGAGCAAAAATGGCTGAGCTAAACGTACCTTCCAGTCGCAACGACGTGGCCAACAGGATGCCATTGAATGTCCCACACAGCAGTGTCATGGGCCTGTGGAATGGATGCCAGTGCGTTTTCCTTGCTGTCAACCACAAATATTATCAATAAAATGTGCATCAATCATGAAAAAAGCGCAGGATAACGTACCCGACTTCCCAGTACATGAGTGATCCGTCGTACGAGCCACTGACAAAGAGACGCTCATACCACGGGTGCCAAGCGATGGAGGTGACCTCGCGCGCATGGCCCTTGAGCGTGGCAAACTCCTTGAGCATCCGGATATCGTAGATCTTGATCAACTGGTCACGACTGGCCGTGAGCAGCCAGTTCCCATTCGAGTTCCAGGCCACCTTGAACACCGTGTTCTTGTGTCCGTGTAGGGTGTTGAGACTGTTGCCCGATTTTGGATCCCAGATCTTCACCAAGTTGTCCTTACTACCACTAGCCAGCAGACACTTTTGCGGGTGATAAGCTACACATTTGACGTCCCAGCCGTGTCCTGTGAGCACGCGCTCCTCGCGTCCGCTCTCAAAGTCCCAGATCTTTACCGTCGCGTCATCCGAGCATGAAACGAACTTGAAATCCGTAGGCGAAAAGCTGAGCGAGCGCACAGCTTCTCTGTGTCCTTGTAACAGCTGCACATTGGTCATACTGGACTGCCAGTACTTGATCACTCCGCCGTGATCGGCTGTTACCAGCCAGTTATCGTTGTGGGACCACACCATGGCCCGCACGGCGTCGTCGTGGGCCTGCAAGATTGTCTCGAAGTTGAAGGCCAGGCCGTTCCAGAGCGTGAACTCACCCACCGAGTTGCCCGTGATGAGGCGGCGGCCTTCGGGCGTCCACGTGAGGCAGTTGACGGGGCAGCGCTGCTTGTTGGTAGAGCAGCGGCAGAACTTGGTGCACACGCACGAGGCCAGATCGTCGTCTCCTGGGTAGGCCATGGGAGGCAGCATTTGCTTCTTGTAAAACGAGTGAGGTGGCAGCGCATTAGAGCGAACACTGCGCGCCTGAACAAAGCGGCGCTGGGTTATGTAGTTAATGAAGGTGGCGTTGGGGTCCACACTCTTGCGCACGATGGGCTTACGCATACGCTTGTGTGGTGGTGCGCCTGCATAGTGGCTCGATCCAATGTCGTGACCGCTCTTGAGCACCTGCGCCGGGTGCAGCTCCCCGCTGTCCAGCATGGTGCACCAGAAAGTGGCTGGGGCAACGAGTGAGAAACCGGTGTAAACCGGTATTTGCGGCTTTGTAAATTTAAACCGGTTTTAGGCTCCTTTATTCTGGTGAAATCGGGGTGTGAAAGGTTGCTACTATTATTGAAGATGCTCGACGTGTTATCGCACAAGAAGTTGTCACCAGCGCTGCAGCTGTGCATCCAGATCACTCGATTGATATTGAGCATTAAAGATGCGTGGGCTGCTGTGCATGTTACGGTGGTAAAATCTGATAGTTGTTCGTGTGATGCTGTACAGCCAGAGCTGACCGATGAAACGTTTCGAGTTTACTTGCTTGATCGCCCGGATGAAGTTTTGGCGCTGTGCAAGACACTTGCACCAGAGGATATATCGGAGTTGTCCCACGAGCAGCTTTGCTACTTGATGTACGACGCTGACTACGACCCAGCGGTGGCAGCACGTGAGAGCGAATCTGGTCTCTTCTTGGATATCCACGCCACGGTCATGGAATTGCGCTGCAGGATGGAGCAAGGTGCGTTTGCGGCGGATGTCCAACGAATAGCTTAGATATTAATGCTGTGGCTTTGCTGTAGAGCATTTAGATAACAAGTGCCTCTCTCCAACGGCGAAGTTCGTGATCGGAGTTGATGGCAGCCGTAAGTTCTAACACCAGAATACAAACTGCTATTTTGTATGTCCTAACTTTCTGGGATTCAGGTCAAGCTTATCTGGCTTTTGAGCTGGCAGCACGCTTACGACGGCAAGGGCAACTTGTGATCGTTAACGTGGGCGAAGAACTCGCTGCTAGCCGCCAACTTCCGCAGATTTCAGGTGAATTCATCAAGGAAGGTGCGTGCTAGATGCTTCGTCTAAACCATTAGTCGCCTTTCAACTAACAAGGGGTGTGCAGAATATAAGGCCCATTGCGCGCGCCTGCAACTGCCTACGAACCGTGTCACGATTACTTGCGAGGAAGGTAAAGCCAAGAGCTCAGTTGCGCAGCAACTTTTGCTGATCGCCGGGCGTGAGCGGGTTGACTTCCTCGTTTTAGGAGCCCATGGCAAAGGCGGCCCTGCGATAGACCAAGTGCATCACGTTCCACGGGAAGTTCTGCTTTGTGCCACGTCAATCCCTACAATTGTCGTGCCTCCAGCCCCTGTGAACTCTGCCATCAGTAAGCAGTACGTGTTCGTAGTTGCCGTGGACAAGTCGGCGGCTGCAGGGCGCTGTCTCAACGCCACACTCAAGCTAATGCGCCCTGTGGATATTCTACGCATTGTCCATTTCTATGAGAACTCGATCGGCGGTGAGTACGACATAGAGCCGTTCGAGAGGTATAAAGATGTCGTTGCAGGGGCGCAGGTAAGCAGAATCAAGATAGTGCCGCCTTCAAACTCGCTCACATTTTATTCAATGTGCTTTTCATCAAGCAGATTGACGGAATAGTGGATATTCAGCGTATTGAACGCTCTAGTACCATCGCGGAGAGCTTGCAAAACTACCTTTCGACCCACACAGCAGCTTACTTGGTGCTTGGGTTGAATGGCGAGGGTACCGAAAAGAAAGCTGGAGATCCTGAAGTCGAAGAAGTTGACACTGCCGAAGAAGGCAATCATATTGGTCGACTAGCGTCCGCCATGCTTTTCTCACCTCGCTGCGCGTTGTGCCTCTGTCCGTAGTACTTCAACGTCCCTCACGTTAAGTGCTTTATGATCGTGGCAGTAAGATCTTCAACTTTTGGTCTGTAACTTTTACAATGTTATTGGCGAATTTTTTTTCTGCCGTGGTTTATAGCCCCATATCCTCGGCTTCTTTGAGTGCGATTTGCGTTTGAATCGCTTCTTGTGTCATGAGTTCGCAAAAAGCCTCGAAGTCCAGTGCTGACAACAGGAGCTGTAAATTTCCCGTCGCGTCCTCATGTTTGGGACTGCGTTGCAACGCTCGACAGTGAGTAAAGAACTCGTCGGGGGTGAGCTGCAATACCAATGTAAGATATCGGTAAGCGCTCCATTTGCTACATTGTGAGGTAGAAGTGTTAAAGGATTTACCTGTTCTTGGCGGAGGAAGGTCGCAATGACGTCTTCAAACACCTTCTCGTAGCTCTTCACCCAGCGAGATATCAAAAATATTGGAGTTGCGATCGTTATTAAAAGACAGCCAATCCACGCACCTTGAATAGTTCGTGCACCTCGTGGTCATGTTCTTCATCCGCTGTTACTCCATGAAAAGTAGCAGCATGTCTGGCAACAGCGTCATGAACCGAATGACAAATTACCAGTCGACATTTAACTAACCTCTGCATGAATCCCGACAGCTTCGTCTCCACCCCCTCTAACACCGCAACACATGAGGCTTTCATCTCTTTCACTATTAAACCAACTGTCCTCAAACCTTGATCGCAAAAGGCAACGAGTCTCGCCACCACGGGGTCCGAGCTGTCCACCGCCAGCAACACTTCGTCCATATTAATTAAACCCCGACGCTTCAACTAGGAAACCAAAATGTTACACTTGCATTTTGTATGCCGTGTAAAGTATTACTTGTTCCACCATCTACACCAGCAGATACGATAAACCAGTTTTCCGATTTGAAAACCAGCAATGGAAGAGCGTGATGCCATCGTATGGTGGCTGGAGCAGGGCGACAACTTCCTGCGAGTCACAGCGTCATCTCCGTTCTCTTCTTCCTCGCGTCGTGGCCGGGTTAACCTCCGCGACGTGGTACAGGCTGAGAGCCAAGCGCTTAATGAGCTCGCGGCGTTCGTGAACCGGAACATCCCGGGCTCCAACTGGGACCCTCAACACGCCAAACAGATGCTCAGGCACTACATGCTGGAATACCGCTCCACGGCCGAGGCGGCTGCGAACCCGCAGTTCATACTGGATGAAAAGGACGAGCTACTTGGCATCCAGACGGTACAGGCCAAGCTGAACGCCATGTGTCTCCATTTCCAGCGGCTGCAGCAGCTCCATGACCCAGTGACGATTGCCACACGAGAAAGGGAGAGGAAGAGGATGGAGAGAGGGGGCGAGAACGAGCAAAGCAACGGGCAGAGGCAGAAGCAACCGACTGCGACGCCGACAACGTACGTGAAGGTGCATGTTGACTTGACGGAGACTCAGGGCAGCGAGAGGGAGGAAGTTGTACCGGAGAGTGACTTGAGTAATTCCAATGAGAACAGTGAGACGGACAGAGAGGCAGCGTCTAAAGTGTTGTGTAGTAACTCGACGGTAACTGAAACTGTGGATAAGGTCCAGCAGGGAGCATCGAAGCCCACAGTGCAGCAACTGGTCGAGCGTATACAACATGTAGAGGGAAATAAAGTTGAATCCGTGAGTAAATCGAAAATAAGCAAGGAGAAAACGAAAGTTACAGCGGCGAAAAAGACCCAGGCACAGAAGAAGCAAGAGAAATCACAGAAGCAGTCAAAAGTTACACCAGCGACGCCCATGGTTGCACAAGCTTCGTACGAAAAGGAGGAAGATGAAACATTACCGACTTCTAGAAGTTCCACTCCAGCAAAGAAACGGTCGACGAGGTCTGCGGTAAACAAAGATGAAGGGAAGTCTCCAAGGACTAAAAAGAAACAACGACACGCAGAGACTCCATCTGGGACGAAAGTGCATGTAGTGGACTTGACACTTAGTCAAACTACGCAAGAAGCTACCAGTTCTGCCTCTGAAGGCTCACAAGATTCCCTATTGAACGATGAGAACACGGTAAATGGTACCACTCACGGTGGCATGAAACTCTTTTCAGGGAACAAGCGTAAAATTATTCGCACATCAAAACCTACGCAAGTTGCGAATGGTTTGCCATCTTCGTCTTCTGTTCAAGCCACCGAGCCACCGACGCATCGGAACCAACTTGCAAAAGATGGCGCCTCCCTTCCAACAAGTCACAGCTCCAGTCATCAAAAATCGACTCAGAGCACGGTCGTATCAGATGCGTTGCGCTCGGCAATCGCACAAGTTGTTTCGCAGCGTCAGCAACTATTATCTCGTCAGCGTAGTCGGAGTTACAGCGATTCTGATATCGATACGCCTGCAGTGGATCTCAAGTCACGCGCATCCAGTAAAGCGGATACTCCTCGCAGTCGATACGAACCGGTACCGTCAGCAGGTTTTCTTCCTCCTCTGATTGTCAGGGCAAAAACCATCAGTGCAAAGTCGAATATGGAGCGTAAGCGCGCCTTCTTCCGCGCTAAGGAGCTCGCGTTTGAGCAGCTGAAATGGCAGCGTGAGAACGAACTCCAGCAGCTTGAGTTGCACTTGCTGCGTCGCGAAATGGAAGCTCGCCAGAGTCTCGCTCAACAGGAGCTGAAGCTTCAGAGAATGCGCATGCGGGCAGACCTTATCCAGCCTATGCTTTCTGCTGGTGCAAGCGTTGCTGAAGTTGCCGCGCGATTGAGGTTACTCTAGGTTACTCTCATGTGCATTTCTATTTCTAAAAATGTAGTGTGTTGTTGTCGTTGGACTTCCCAAGTTGGAATCAAGCGTCGTTGAAGCAATTCAAGCAAGTAATGGAGCAGTTGGTGCAGCGGAATGTCGTTGTTGCGTAGCTAGAGCGAGGAGACCATTTCCTACAGGCCACGGCGTTCTCAACTCTGGCTGGACTTTATCCGCGCCCTAGTGTGTCTCAACTGCAAATGGCCGAACAGATCGAGTGCCAGGCTTTGTGTGAATTGGTAGCGACGGTAAATGCTGTTTTGCCTCAATCTCAGTGGAGCGGTGCGTTTGCCAGGCAAATGCTGCAACATTATCTCATGGAGTTCAGGGACACGGCGAGACAAGCGTCTTCGCCAGGATTTACGCTGAGTATGATGGACCAAGCGCACGGTATCCGAACCATCGAAGACAAGCTCAACTCGATGTGTCCACACTTCATGAGGTTACAAATGCTTCATAACCCGAGGATACGAGCAGCTATGAGAGGTGGTATCCCGTTAGAAATAAATCAAGAGAGAACTACTGAGGTACCTGTTAATACACCTTACGTTGCTGAATATCCCCACCAAGGCAAGGTGATGCCATGGGAAGGAACTACAGACCTCCAATCAGTCCAAGGAGGCTTATCCATTCCTTCAGAAAGTACGGAGCCTCCGAAGCAAGATCACCAGGAGAATAACACCGAGGACATGGTAGTTAAAGTAGAGTTTAACAATTTCCACGTGGCTCCAGATATTACGATGGAGCAGAGAAGAGAAGATACGTGGTTGAGAGCAACAAGAAGAGCTCTACGAAAGAGCTAACGACTCCGAACAAGGTGATGAAACAAGCGGTGTCGGCCAAACGTAAACAGAAAGAGCAGCAGCAGAAGCAACAAGAGGAACAGGAGAAGGAGAAAGGTGTCCGGATGCCCAACTTCACCGCACTTTCATCTGATGAAGAAGAAGAAAATGAAGATCTCCCGTTCTTCCGGAGTAAGGCGAGGGTGGTCAAATCCCTTATTTCGGCTAGTGACGAGCCATGGCTGAAGAGAAAGCTGAGACGTGTGGAGGCGAGTCCAGAGCAGGCAAAGCCCACTACAGTGCAGAGAACTCCTCCTCGAGTCACGAGAAGTTCTGATAAGACACCAGTTCGTGTGACCAGGAGCACGTCAAACCGGAGCAAGAACTCTCCGAGGAGTGCACGAAAGGGTGCGAAGGAAATCGTCCGAGTCTCCGAACTAGATACGCCTGTTAGCAAGACCTTGGAACCTGAAATCCAGCAGCCAAGCTTGAAATGAGCACTGCAGCTCTCAAGGAAATACTAGCGACGATAGGAGCAACAAATACCGCATGTGCACCGAATGCTGCTAAAGACTCACCAGTTAACGGACAAGAATCTGTGAACGCTACATCCTCAGTCCCAGAACGATTGAACGTAACTACATCTGACCAACCTAAAGAGGTGGAGGCAGTTCAAGCTACAATACAGGCTCCAGCTACACCGGAAAACGGAACACAAGTTCCAGTTGAACCCAAAATGAGGTACAAGCTTCTACACCACCTCAAAGCGTCTTGGAATCCTCTGCACCCGATGCACAACCCTCGACTGAAACAGACCCGCCAGTCCAAGACACTCCTGCGCAACCTCGGTTTCAAGTTCCAGATGCACTTCGGTCAGCTATTGCACAAGTTGTCTCGCAACGTCAGAGGCTACTTAAATCGAGGCAGGACCGTCGTATATAGGATGTAGCGCGGAAAAATTTGCCCAGGTCCTCCTCAGTATCACGTTAGTTAGGCACTATGCAAATTGTTCCTCTGTGCGCGGGATTTCCTGGCGCCAAGATGGTTGACGTGAAAAGCTTCAGCAATCCCTCAGTGCCGTAGCAAGAATGCAAGGTATTGCTACACGGTAGGTATTGGCTGTACTTTACTCACCCCGGAGCCAATAGAAGATCGCAATTTACGCATATGTTGGATACATTGCAGACGCTATGTTCACGTTGTTGCGTCTATGTTTCAGATGTGTCTGGTTTTTGTTATCTTACTGTGAAAGGGCTCATCACAGCATAATTTTCGCAGGTTTTGAAGTATACTTTAATCAAGATATTTGCTTATTCTGTAGAATACAGAATAAATCCTGGAGCTAGAGGGGTTAAAACGTTTCGACTGGATTGTTGGTGGTTGCCCATCCAATCGGTGTTCTGAAGCATAGCCACTTAAAAAATTGTCGGAGAGTCATTGCTTACGAAAGTAGTTGCCGAACTCTTCAGTATCTGGATCCACAAGCCATTGTCTTAGTGCAGTTGTTTTCTTCGAATGAAACTGCAACGCAGTTTTAGCGTAGTGCATAACAAATACATCGGCTACAACGAAGCTTCGTTTGCCTGGAAGGATGGAGCTGGTGCGCTCGTGAACTTTAGCGACCACGTGGTAACAACACATCAGAGTGTCGGGATTACAGTCTTCAAAAAATCTTTATATGGCGTTGTACTGAGCCCCGTCAGCATCGCCCATTATGAAGCATACGGCCATAGGTTTTTCCATAACGCGAGCGTAAATCGCACGCAATGACTTCAACGCAGACGTATAGTGAGTTCTTGTTGGGACGACACCAATACCCCTACGAAATGGAACGAACGGGCATTATCTGAAATGCCACAGACAAAGGTCGGATGTCGACCTGATGGAGCTTGTATGTAGCATCGAAATGGAAAATAAAGCTTTTCGGGTCTCGGTCCATTCGTCTCAACATCCTTTTCGTAGTGTACCCCACCAAAAAGGTATCGTTGTCCGTGCCTTCACCTACATATATCTGTGCGGTCGTCTCCAAACTGCATGGAAACGAGGAGGCATCAATATTGTCAACTTCGTTTCTGTAAGCCTTGTCCTTCACCATTTGAGCAATCACATCCAAATCATCCGTATTGTTCAGTTCTGTCTTTCGAAAGTGAGTCACAAAGTTTTGAACCTTGTTCAGATGCGGGGTTCTATCTTCTGCGGCGTTGACGGGGGTGCGTTCCGGATGCGGGCGGGCTTTATGCTGTCGGCGGCTAGCTCTAGCGCTCTTTTTTTTGCTCAACAGTCAGCTTGCCTGAAGGTGGGTCCATGCCTTGGACTTCGTAAGAGCTGATTTCATATTTATTCGCCACACTGCTTTCCAAGCAAATTAGCACCTTGCACTGCCATTAACACTTCATTGCAGCCACGCACGCCTCCGCACAAACACGCGAGCCACAGGAGAGAATTTGGTTTCGCATTTCGTGCAGAGAAGGAGCTCTACAAACCGTGCAGGTAACTAGGTTGCTCACGGTAATTGCGTAAAGTTTGGCATGCTTCATATTGCCTACGATCTGGTCGCTCTTCTCTGTCGCCACCTGGCAATGCCCAGCACCCACCGCAGCGCCTTCCCCATTTTTGGTACTGCCCCTGAGTTGAGATAATGGCGGGAGGGGGGAGGCGGCCCACAGCTCCGAGTGAAGTCAGCTCGAGTCCGAAGCAAATGGCCTAGATACGTTGGGTACGAGTTAAGTGAATATATGGTTTAGGGTAGGTTATTCAAGTGCATTGATTGGCTGGAATAGCTCAAAATTGATGGATCCGCGATATTATGGATTGGGATGGTACTCCGGTGGATTAACCTGCCAAACTGTTGATTATGTCACGAAACCGTTAAGTTTTCACAGCTTTGGTGGATTTATGTACCATCTGTGTGGATTACGTCCATCTCTGTGGATTGATCTGGCACTATTATGGAGTTTTGGAGCGTCCTCTTCAGCAACGGTAACGGCTTGCTTTTGTGCGAAAAAGAGACGCGGTTATTTGTTGTTTAGCTCATCTCTCCCCTCGACAAAAGGCGGAATCAACTCGTTTTTGGGAACGCTAAATGTCGCTTGGGTCTTTATAAACTGTCTCCAACTTATTATCACACTTAGCAACTAATTAAGGAAGCCGCACTTTTGTTTGTATATTATAGTATCATACTACGGGTAAGTGACGTGGTAACCAAGTTGGTCACGTTGTCACAAGAAAAAGTGTGTGATGAAATCAGTTCGGAACAAAACAGTACTATAGACTAAAAGAACATCTCCATCTTAAAGCATCTCCACCGCAAGCAGCCTAAAGACAGGAGCGGGTGTATCAAACACATGTATTCAATATCTAATGTTGGTATTGTTACTGCATTAGCACTGGATTATGATCATATGATCCTGACCTCCTCCAAATTTTAGCGTGGAGGATTATTTCCATATCATCCATTGTGCCACCAATACAACCTCCTCGGACACGCGTGCTGATGAGCCGCCCAAGTAACTAACCGATCAGGTGATTTTACTAGACACTAATTAACAGTTTGTTCCCGAACTATACATGCCAGTATCGTAAATGAGAGGGCATGTACAACGCTGAGGAAGCATCTTTCATAAACTATTTATCTTTTGTTCCAATTGGTTTTACACTTCTCATCACCACTGTCATCTACAGAAATTCTGTCCAGCTGGAATCAATAGCCTCTTTGTAGAATACCACTGTCTCTGTCAGATATCTGCCGAAGCACTAGGACACACACATGGTCTTGTAGCATGCTAGTATAGTGAATTGAAGCAGGAGAGAAAATAAATTGTGGACCTCTAAATCAGCTCCCTCGAGATGCATAAACACAGATTTTTCGCGTGAGCTATGGCATCGCGGGAATACTATTGGTTTTTAAGTGAGCCACCCCTGTTTTTTCGTCATTTTCCCTGCTTGCAATTCAGCATCTCAGATGGCGCCAATTCCACCACCCAGTTGTTGACTCCAAACCAATCAAGGCGCTATTTCGCTCTAGCTTAGCTGGCCGAACACCTCGTCGCTCATCAAAGTCGGTCATTACGTGTGGAGGGATGCCACAGACCACCGAATAGTCTTAACATAGGGGGGTTTACAGCCAATATGCGGTGATAACCCAGTCTGTCCGGGTGCTGTGCGTGATATTAAGTTGGCTGTATTGCACCAAAGGCAAACGCTATCCTCTCAATCAGATACCACTCTTGTCAGTGAGAATATCATCGGCTATTCTGCTTTGTGTCGGCAATGCTATATTTCTGGGATAGCGCCATCTGGCAAAGTATTTGATCACACTAATGACGTTATACATAAAAGCTATAATTGTGGTCGGCAGAGCGACTGTTGCTCTGGAGACTTTTATCTGGTTTAGAGGACTAATGAAATTGTTCTTTCATTATTCAGCTTTGTGATTTACGTCAGTTCCTTCCAGCTCAGAAACTAATCGAGAATAGCGTGCCGCTTTACATGCCTTAACCGGCTGCAATGAATATTAAGAAGTTAATCTAGCTCGTCTTTAAGCTCATCTAACTGTCCCTGTACAAATAGACTAAGTGCCCCTGACATGTTAGCTCAATTTCTTGTACCTTAACTAAGTAGTAGGTAGCTAACATGTATAGCCACTAGCATATCAGTGTTAGAAAGTACGCTGTGCCCAAGTCACCCGACACAAGTGTGACTGCTGAAGCGACTCACAATCAGAATGGAGGAGCTCAAAGAAGAAGTCCAGCTGGTCAGATACCCTGTCAAGTTGACAGTGTCAACACGAAGCCGAAGAACTGTACATGTACGGAGTACCCTAGTATGTTTTGTGGTACATGTCAACAAGCTGCAGCTCACGTAGCTGATGCGCTGCAAAATCGTGAAAAAATATCACGCCTCAATCACTAGTCGCGCTCAACTCAATGGTGCAGGAAGGCGTTGAAGCTGTACTGGAAATGTCCGGGGTTCTCTCAATAATTCTATCTATCATCAAATCATCTCGACTAATTGTACAAATGGCTAACTGCGGGTCAGCCAACACAGCCGTAAAATCATATGGCGGCGTCCTGGTTTCCAACTAACCTTCTGGCGACTCGGCAATACCCTCGCAACCATCTCATTGGTTGGAACAGCCTATGATGCAGCAATTTTGTTTCCCTAACGTTACTGTGAAGTCTGCGTGGGAGATGTGGTGGTTCGGGCCCTTAAGCAGCAACTGGCCGACATTGCGCTCTATTGCACCAATAGATTTACCAAGTTTGCAGGCAAGAAAGAGGTTATCATATTTATGCAGAAATGGAGGCCACAGAGACATCCAAAGACAGATGTGGTATTATAAATGTTGCGTGTTGCAACGGAATGTCTATCCGTGATAGTAGCCTTCACAATTTTACCCGCCGCAAAGAACAACTGCAGTTCTCTGGATTTTAATCCAGAGTCCTACCCGGGATTGTAACGAGGTCAGAATCTTCTGTAATTATTAATATTAGCAATGAACTCGATATAGATACATCATTATTCAAATTGTAATGATATTGATTTATTAATTAGCCTTTTGGATATTTATGTTATCTACGGAGGTTTACCCATCCGGAGAAGATTACAACAAAGCACCTGTCGAAGATTATCGGCTACTTTCGCGTAACATGCATATTTATCCGATAGTCTACACAGCCCACCCCATAAGGTGCGATACCAGCCTCTGGGGGCAACGTCTGCTACTTCGTTCAGCTTATTGTGAAGCTCCCGCAAAGCAGTGACGAAGCCAGACTGAATCTATCCGCTCGTAATAGGCATCACTCGAGAGTCGGGTGCATTTACGCGACTTAGCTTTGTAGAGTGGTACGGTAGATGCTTAACGAGCAGGTTGTCAAGTTTGCAGGTCACGTCATCTATGCAAAAGGTGAGTTTGTAGGCATTGTTATGAGCGCATTTGTGGGGAGGAAACGACAGCTTTAACCAACGGATGAGGTGATTCGAGAGTTCTACGAGGCGCGAGCTCCCTTCGTACGCCCCGGATTATTGAATGAGCTCAGTCGTTCGGGCAGTGCGCGTTCGCGCGTCCGTCGTTGCGCGCAATATGACGTCTGGAAAGTGGGTCCTATCGGAGCCTATGACGGCCAGGATCTATCGGTACCCAAAACAAAAACGTATTGGTGTTACCAAGACGTTAAAAATATTGTAATTTTTTGGGGGTGCTGAAAGATAAAAAAAAAGGCTTGTCTTGGTACTACCAAGGCGTTAAAAATATTGTAGCGTTTTTTTTTTTTGGGGGGGGGGGTGTTGAAAGATAGAAAAAGCGAATGGGTAGGGACATATTAAAAAAATAATAGGCTCGGGCTCCGTTAGCGACACGAAAGCTATAGAGCCGAAGCAAAAAGTACCACCGGGGTTGGTGCGGGCTGGTCGTCGTTTGCGTTTGCACGTTTCGGGAAAGTTTTCTTCGGCGGATTTTTATTGTTGTTTTTTGGCGTTGGTGTCTCGATTGCAGCACTCCCCTTCTGTCGTTATATTAGGTGGTGAGGAAGAAGTCGTGTCTCGGACTGAGCCCATGCTCCTCGGCTTCGTTTTTCTCTTTTTTTCTGAAGACGGATTGTACGCCGGTGCTTGGACGTGTGGAAGGAGTTGTAGCCGGCGAGTTTTTTTTTGCTACACTTGACTTTGGCGTCGTGAGCGGTGCATCCCCTTACTTTCGCAGTGGCACTGGGCGGCAAAGAAGTGGCGCGTCTCGGGCTGAGGCGTTGCGCATCAACTGTTCTTGGCTTTCTGAGATTTGATTGTTGTCGGTGGCTGTTGCAGGAAGAGTTTTGTTGCTTAGGTTTGCGCTCGACAAGCAGGGATCCGCTGGCATCGGGGTCCGGCGGCAGCGTTGTGCAAGCTTGCTTGCGCTGTTGCTGTCGACAGAGAAGTGGGTTCTACTTCGTTCTGCACCGACCCGCATACGTGCCCAGCGCCGTCTGGAGAAACCGCGAGTTCGGTAATGCGATGAAGACCCGATTCCTTTTCTTTTGGGGGATAGCGGTTCTTTCTTGGATAGAAAATCCGGTAACATGAACACAGCGAAGAATTCAACCCTCTATAAACGGGACTTCGGAGAACCACAAATCAATCTTGGAATTGAAAGGGAATAGGTATAGTGCGAGCGACAACATATACTTCTTCATTACGAAAATTGGGAGACTTTCTAGTGTGGTTTTGGTTGCGTCAAAGTAGAGCGCTCATTTCGCGTCAACAAAGTTTAAAAACCACCCTCGATCAAACCCGCGTTTTGTGAACAGTGTCATCGACAAATCGATCCACCCAGTCTATTCTGCGTCCGGCTTGGCTATCCACTGCAAAGCTTCCTAGAATGTAGCAATCACCGGGATTTCGAGCGACCGATGAGAAGCGGCGACTTGCTCGAGGTCATCGTCGCTGTCGTTGGCGGCCATGGTAGTGCAGGGTAAAGGACAAAAGAAGAATCGATTTTACTTGGGCAGGAAGGAACGAGAAATAACTAACTGTAATCAGTTTCTTTTTTTCGTTTACTGGGGTACGAGAAACTTTCTCCGGGTAAATCCAGCATTTCCGAACTCGGATGGATGTGGCAAGATAACACGGCGTACAAAAATTAAATATCGGGATCGCTCCGTCACCGGTATCGGTTCCTTTTGTGTTAGTGATTCCGTGAAACGAGAGGATCGCGAATCTAGGATTTACGCGGCCGAGACTGAATCCAAGAGGAGGTGAAGAACTAGGCTCCAGCTCGAATGAACACTATTCATGGTAGAAGTGAAAGAACACGATTCTTAAGAAAATCAGCATAAAAGACCGTTCTCAAATGGGATTTCCTTTGCACGACAAATGATGTTGAACGCGGCCCGCTCATCGATATCACCAGAAGATGAAGCACGGCTAGCCTCGGATCGCGAGCGAAAGCGGCGCAAAAACTGGTCAAGCGGCAATACCAAGTCAGCAGGCTTTCCGCCCGGCGTACCTCTTGAGAGACTCCATCAGATACAACTCAAATGCGCGGAAAGACTGTCAAACTCATATTTGGAGGAGGGCGTTTGCTGTGTTTGTGATTGTTAGCACCCTCTACGCGAGACGCTCCAAAAAACGGTTGCATCCTCGCCGGTTCTGATCGGCGTGATGAAAAAGTGGTTGAAGGTGCTGTGTGGTTTGCGTGAATTGCTGGTTAAATGCTACGACGTTTCGAGTAAGATTCCACAGTTTGAGGGGCATTGCTTTCGAGCAAAGGCATTTTAAATGGGGGGTTAGACTTGCGCATTTGCAATCCGTGCTTCAGGTCCCTTATGAATAAAGGACTTAGGAACCCTCCCAGATTTGCAATTGCGAATGCTTTGTATATTGGCTGGCTACCGGATAAATACGCCGATACGTCCCCGACAGAGCATGCTATGGTAAGCTTAACTCAGTCAACAAAAATGCTAACGGTTGTGAGAGGCGGCCTCTACACAGCGATTCGGCCACACGCATATTATTTTCGAGCCGATCCGCCGACGCCAGATCCGTCCTACAATAATGTTTCCGGTGACGACGAAACGACTACCCAAGTGGCGACCGCCCTTCTACAAACCACGATGATGGTGATGAAGTCAGTCAAGCGAGATATGTTTTGAACAAGCAAAACCACACAAAAAATGTTGTAGTGCGCAGTTCGTCCACGATCATCTCGGACTTTGATAAACCGTTCTGGGTGCACGCGTTTGTTGAGCTGTTCCCGTTCGGGCGGGGTGGACTTGACAAACACAGAAAAACAGACATTGGAGTGGAAGAGTTACTATTACATTTGAAACAGCGGGAGGATCGCCTACGGAAGATAGCATCGAATCGCACGGTTGGAGCGGCGCCTCGGTCTGACGAGAGTATCCGGAATCTATATTCGTTTATCACTACCGGGATGCGAGCTCAGTATGGGTCCAATGAAGAGCGCTCTCGTGAAAGGTCCGATCTACTGTCGATGCAGCTAGCATATGGACAGCCCTCGATATTTTTTACCGTTTCTCCGAGCAGCTCATCGGCGTATGGCGTGGCCGCATTTGCCGGTTCTATGGAAGCCAGTCTTTTGGACCCTAGCGCCAGGTAGCTGATGAGTCACTCTATTTAAGCAAAACGAAGCTTGGGGCTGTAGCGGCATCGAACCCCATGGCGTGCGCGGTAAGTCGATCCTAATTAGCGGTCCTGCTGTTGTACTGATTCCTAATTGTATAGCAGATACTACGACGCGGTAATTTCTTTTTTTGTTGACATGATGCTCACTTTGATCAGAGTAAATAGCTCCAGCGGGTAGGGACGGGGATTTTTGGTGTCACGAAAGCGTTTTACGTATGAACGGAATCACAGAACTCCACGGGAGACCTTCACGGCCACATGTTAGTATGGATCGACGGGATGCCAATCACTACTGCAGAGTACTACGACATGCTCGAGATGAATTCGTTTCGAGAGCGAATCGGGCTGTATGTTTCGTCCATTGCCCGTTCCAGCTTCCCTCTCAATCGTGCTTCGTGTCCAAAGTGCCGTTTATCTGGTCTTACTGCACTGCCATTCCAAAAGCAAGCTTTCCAAAGGCCAACTCGAGGACGTGAAAAATGTGCAACAGCATTTTGTTTTCTTTGTACCGAGCATTATGGCGCCTCCGACCTTGCAACGATGGAGATCGACCGACAGGCCAATCTTTTGGGCTTGCCCTGCGACCAGATGAGCGACAAAGCGATTCATCGTCGTGTAGCGATGCCTCAGTCGCTTGTTTTGTCTCCGCAGTGTAGATCAGAGGAGGCCCTGGCTACTGTGAAAGCACATTTGTACTACCAGACCCACCGCTGGGCCCACGCAAAATCGTGTTTCAAGCCGACGAAGCGTACTCCTACAGGAAAACCCTGTAGGATGTTTTTCCCCAAAGAAGCATGCACAGTAACTAGCTGCACCTCTGATAGTACACTGTGACTCGAGCGCACGATTAACAGCGAGTATCTGAACACTTATGTACCGGTTGTTAACGCGGTCCTGAAAATGAACCACGATATAGTTAAGCGCTGGGGAAGGTACGGTGTATTAACGAAGCTCAATCGACATTGAAATGATGTAACGCCTTGTGTGTTTTTACTTTAAGTATCGAAAAGGCGTATTATATGATGAAATACACAACGAAATCCCAAAATGAAGTGGAGAACCCGCTCGCAATTCACATGCACGCCTTTGATAAGGCGGTCTCTAAGCGTGGAGACGCGAACGACGCAATTATGGAAGGGCGTCTTCTGGTGCAGTCAATGTGTTGCACCCTGTCAAAGCCGCAGGAAGTGTCTGGGCAGATGACAGCAATATTTTTCTGCGAAAATCGTCGTTTTATTCTTCTTGCTCGTTCGAAAAGCTGTTCCTTGGTTCGATTGCGAAAGCCGTGTTTGAAGGCAAACCCGTCGATGTTATGCTGCATGCTGCAGGATCCGGGGCAACATTTCACCCGTCTAGCCCATTGCTCGACTACATCCAGCACCCGGATAAGCTAGCTAACATGTGTCTCATTGATTTCGCGCAGCAGTGGACAAAGCAGAATGGGATGAATGGTTTTAGCTTTTAAAGAGGTCACGCGCAGTACGGTAAGTATACGGTGCACAGGCGTCGGCTTCCCGTGGTAGCCACGATAATTGACTACAGATTTCCGGACAACCGGAACGGTCAATTACGCGGGGAGCAGTCGGTTACGTTCCAGTGGTCAATGTTACTGCTATTCCGGCCATTCCGTCATAAGTTTGATCTTGTGGCGGAGAAACAATCGTTAGGAGAATCTTACTGTGCTTGGTGGCAATCCCCTGCGGCTATGCAAGTTCGAAATGTCGAGATTCATGCAATGGATTATTACGCTTCGCGCGAGCTAGCTAGCGCTCACGTAGACGAAGATATGCTGCGGTATAGTGAGTACGGCGACACCCCGCCGAATATCGATGGGGACTGTCTTGATTTCGAAGAAGATGATCCGGGTGATTTGTGCACTGCCGGAGAAGAGGATGAAGTGGACGATTTATTTCATGGGATATTGGAATGTAATATTAGTAATATCTTGCTTCTGCTAAATGTTTTGGCGTCGGCCTCTCTTGCTTCGTGCTCTAACAAGCTCCCGCCAGTCGAACTCGACATTCCGCGTGCTACAGATAAAGAAATTGATCGTCTGCTCGCTAGTATACCGTCAGAGCGCTAACGCGGGGTTGAATTGCAGAGGACATCGAGTCTGTTTATTGCGATGAACGTACCGACTCGAGTGCAAGTCTTACGGGATGCATGGCTCGATAGTGAATGGGTTGATCCAT
This sequence comes from Phytophthora tentaculata, assembly GCA_033557915.1. Lineage (NCBI taxonomy): Eukaryota > Oomycota > Peronosporomycetes > Peronosporales > Peronosporaceae > Phytophthora > Phytophthora tentaculata. Next base: position 4,886,260 of record JAUCEA010000007.1, on the reverse strand, counting down.
CAACTATCGACGCATCTGCTCCTGACGTGGTCCCTGACCATGCAACGTTACGGTCGTAGCAGCGCGATTTCGACTAAACAGAAAGCAGCACAAGTTTTTTTTTTCGAGCTGGTCATGTTCTGTTGCAGTCACTCGCCACTGATAGCGCGTGCGGACCTGAACAGCTGGTTGGGTTTCTCGGTGGCTTGCCATGTTCTGGAAAGAGCAAAGTGATTAAGGCTCTACAAGCCCTTGCTGGCAGCTGGGGAAGTGCCGATGCGCTTGGTACCACTGCATATCAAGGTGTCGCCGCTCAAGCAGCGAACGGGCGGGCAGACACTGCACAAGTTTTTCGGCTGGGGGATTCATGCTAGGATTGCCTAGCAGCGCTGTAGTATGCAGCAGCGAGAGCGATTCGCAAAACTTAGAATGATCAACAATGGATAGCGCGTTTCTGGGGATGGCAGTCACCGCGTTGCGAGAGCTCAGAAACGAACCTGATCGACCTTTTGGAGGTATTCATGTCATGTTTGTGGGTGATTGGTTACAGCAGTTACCAGTAGCGGGATGTCCAGCGTATAGAGTCCCAGACCCTGTTCGCGATGTGGGTAAGATGAAACCATCCGACGCAAAAAAATATCTTGACCGTATACGAGGACATGGTGGGTACTGCGCGGTAAACTATGTGGTCATATTGGAGAGAACATGCGTCACAGAAACGATCCACAGTGGAAAGAAATACTTAATCGATGGAGAGTGGGAAATTATCTGGAATCCGGTATCGAAACGGTAAATACTATCTACTTTCACAAATATTGGTCCGACGAATTCCATCAAAGCGGCACTATTACGTACTGCCCGATCATCGTGACGTCCAACGCTTTGCGCTCGGAGTTCAATCACGAGTGCGCTGTTGCGTTCTGCGTGAAGCGCCAGCAGATCCTACATGAGTTTCCAGCATTAGTAACTCGAGCCAAAGGGTCAGCTCTCACACCCAGCCAACGGCGGGGTCTTAGCTCAATCCGCGATGACAGAACAGGTAATTTACCGATTTGGTTGAGGATAGCTGTTGGGATGCCCGTCTAGTGCTCGAAGAACGTGTCTACAGTTTTTAAGCTTGCGAACGGTATGATCGGCCAAATGGTTGCCATTCAGACATGTGAGGAAAATACATCCCAGGACAGAATACATTCAAAACCTCCGGACATTGTATACGTCCAACTCAATGACCACAGGGAGAATAGTTTTGGCGAGCTACCCGGCGGTGTTGTTCCAGTACGGCCGTGGAAGGGTGACGGGGTCAAAGTTCTGCTCCGCGATAGAACATTCTCTCTTAACGTGACACAAGCTCCTCTAGTCCCCTCTTTCTCTCTAACCAGCGAGAAGTGCCAAGGCCTCACCGTGAACAAAATGATTCTAGCTCCCCTCCGGGGACGCTACCAGACGTTCCCCACAGAAGTCGTCCTTCTACGTGGCAGTTGCTCGGGTGACAACAATGCGCGAGCTAATATTAACAGAAAAACTGACGCTTGAATACCTCAAGTATTTTACACCGGAGGCCAGTGCTCTAGCAGAAACACGTAGACTGCTCTCGTTGCAAGCTTAGCTCAACTCTGGCAATTTATATTCCATACTTCAATTCACCAAAGAACTAGCTTTCATTTGTGGAGCACGCCATGCATCGGCACGGGTTGACAGCGTAGTCCTCACCGTAATTAAAGGTAACTTCTTGCCCCAAGCGGATGTTTTTCGTGGCCGATATACCAATCTATGCACACCTTGCACCGTCCATTATTCAGCGATACAGTTGGGGTTGCAGCTGTGGTAGCAGTATCTGGCAATGTTACCGAAATACTTATCATCAATAAACTTATTCCATGCGTGTAATCGCAGTCTCCTGCCTCCTCTCTTTCGCCCTTTTCTACTTCGTCGATGTTTCTCCTAGATACTCGCACACAAGAGTTCCTTTCGCATTCAGCTCAAGAGCAAATACACCAGCGCAGTCCGAAACGTATCACGTATTTCCAGCTTTGTAGGAGCTGACTCGTAGACAGCCCACGGGCGTTGCTCACGCTCCTCCCAGCCGGCACGTTTTCACAGTGCATTCAATCCTGCGCAACCAATTCATGCACCTGGCACCACAGTTGCGCTCACACAAACATTTTTCCTCCCTCCACGCACTCGTAGCTACTTCTCCAATTTTCCACGATATTGGGTTGTACGGTGGCTCCATCCTCAGTTGTTGCTGGCGGTCGCGAATAAAAAACTCGTCTATCGACGTTTGCACTAGCCTAGGCATTTTAATCGGTGTCACCAGGGTGCTCTACTCAAAAGTAAAACAAGCCAGCACAAAAGCTTTTGTTTTTTCTGTTCTTGTGTCAATATCCTTCCAATTACACTTTTATTAGTCGCAGCGAGTCACTGTCAATCATGCGGTCTACCGGCCTCTTTTCTAGCATTACTTGTCATTTTCCGCGACTCACAGTGTGTCACTGGAATCCTCTGTCTCACAGTAATAACCGAAGCAATATTAGGATATACTTCGTAAGAGAGTTTTATTATATCTTTGGCGTTACTATCAGCCTAATCGCAAAAAAAAATATGCCAGCCCGGACAGTAGAAAAAGGAGCCATGTTTATATAGCTATCGCAGAAAGATCCGCAACATCCTCGCTTTCGGGCAAAACTTGTTTTTGATGTTAATGCGCTAGTATATTGCGCTTCTTTCTGCATGTATTCTTTGGAAGCGGCTAGAAATCATCTCTCTCATAACAAGAAAACATCTGTGGTCATAACGAGAAATGCTCCGAGCAATTGAAGCGGGCGTGGTTGGAGAATCTCCCGCTAAAAGCACAACGGCGATCAGAGCACAAGTTTGTCTCCTCTTCAAGATGCAAGCCTATTCCTCCGCGGTATCCAGTGCTCTCAGCGCGCCACGAGCTGTGTGGTCCCGCGTACCAAATTTGGGCGGCGAGCGTGTCCTGGGTATAGTAAACGAATTGCTTGACCCACTGCCGCTGTGGTCACTTGAAGCTGCATTAGCGCGTGGGTATGCTAGACTGATTGCTCGTATGGCCGAGCGGAACCTCTCTATCGCACACGACCGCCAGTTTCTTGACGCTATGTGCGATTCCAGGGTGACCAAGGCGGCTTATTTTGGTGACCTACAAACTATCATATGCTTTTCGCGGTCTTTCCCTGAGCTTGCCTTCAGTGGCGCTGCTCAGGCCGCTGCTACTACATCCACGTATTGATGTGGCTGTTTGAGCATAAAAGCCTCGTTTGTTGGGGCCCAAATATTTTTAAAGATGCCCTTCTTCATTTGTCAGTATTGCGATGGTTAGACGCGCGGTTCCGGATACTCGTTGACAGAGATCTTCTACTGATGGCGGTGGAAGCGGTGAAACATGATATAAATCACGAAATGGTAGCTCAATGGCTCTGGTTGGCTGCAATACTCAATGAATTGCCGCAAAAAAATCTTGAAGAAGGCATTTCAGCAGCCCCTTTGGGTCTAACGCGCTGAATGTGGAGTTCTAAAGTGGGTCCAATGGAGTTATCTCTAAAGCCGGCCGCCGCCAGAGGAGATATGGCATTTTTGGCGTGGGGTCGCGCACTAGGGGGTACTATCGATGAGGATACAATCGATTTTGCAGTGAGTAGTGGTAGCATCCGAGTTCTCGAATGGATGCGTCAGCATACAATCGCGAGCTGTTTAACTATGGCTATGGACGAAGTAGCAGCTTCATGTCGAGTGGATCTTCTTGAGTGGTGTCGCTTTCACGGCGGCCGAGGCTGCTCCAGTCGTAATTTTATTCTTGCTGCTAGCAACGGTCACCTCGCCGTAATCCGATGGCTTGTGATTGACTACAGGGGACCAATATCATCCGACTTCCATTGCGCACGCGTCTGGCGCGGGTCACTTAAAGATCGTATCGTACCTTTGTTGCGCTTTATCCTACGATAGAGGCACTAGACTGGGCGGCCGCAAGTGGTCACCTCGATATCATGCGGTGGCTTCACAACAATACAAACGCTCGCTGTACTACTGCTGCCATGGATTCTGCTGCCGCGAACGGCCATCTAGAAATCGTGCAATGGTTGCACGAGCACCGAGCAGAGGGATGCACGTTCCAAGCAATGAAGCGGTGCCGTTGGTGGTGGTTTCCTACCGGCAATCGTGTGGCTTCACGAGAACCGCCTGGAAGAAGCCACAACCGACGCGATCGACCTGGCTGCTCGTGGCGGCCATGGCCCCGTTGTATACTGGCTTAGCTCGCACAGACATGAAGATTATACGAGCGCTGCTGTAGATGGGTCCATTGCGAGCGGTAATATCGAGCTATTTCAGTGGTTTTGGCTGATGGCCTTCGAACATGCACACACAGAGGATTGGATAGCGCGGTCCGGTCAGGCAACACTGGGATGCTGCAGTTTTTGCGGTGCGGTAGGTTCGGTGAGTGTTCAAATTTCAGTTTTGCGTTTGCAGTTGGCTGTGGAAGGCTTCACGTCGCCAGGTGGTTCTTCGTAAACTATCCACAAGAGTGGAACATGATCGGCGTCGCTGACAATGCTGCCAAGCTCGGTTGGTCCGATGAGATAATCAACGTGGCGTTTGGGAAGGGGGTTAAGTTTGTCGAGGTTACTATGAATGCAACCACGTGAGCGCACATGTTTCGCTACCGTATTTGTTTTACCACTGTCTGACTAGGTGACTTTAGGTCTTATGCGATTGAAAGTAAGCTTTACAAAAATCTTACGGATGTTAAGCTACATATTATCGACCTCCAGTTGTAGTACTTATAATGCCTAACCACTTCAGTTATCTTACCTAGGCTTAAAACAGGTACTGGTAAACAACATGCCACGAGAAAAGAAATGCAGGTAGATCGCCGCGTAAAATCCAGAGCTGTTCCGTGCGGAAGCGCGGCTTTGTGATTAACAGTCGTGAATATTCTGCGCAAGCAGACAAAGGACAAAGGCACGTATTTTTTGTACATTCTACTGTTGCCATCCATATTTTCTGTTCTGGTTTACACTTAAAATACTATCAATTCTCTGAAATTTATTTCAGAGCTAAGGGGGGGATCCGGTTGGTGTTTCAATTTCCGTAAATAATAACCCGGGTATTTATATTCAACCCAATACAATAAATTCATGAATAGTAATACACAAATACAGTAAGATGGTATCATGATGGCCATGGACATCTATACCTGTTGTTGGATTAATAAACTTACAAATGTTACTTGTGTCGTTGCCCTCGCGCTTAAGTACGTCAATTTTAATATTGAATGTTGCACGAGCTATTCGCGGAAATTAATACCTGTCTGAATGGCAGGTGATAAGTTTTCTTGTTTCGTTCCTGTCGCTCATAGTGCGAGCGTACACGCTGAGTGATGAAAGCATTCCATATATTATGCATACACTTGTTGCGTAGGATCATACTCACGCACCTGTAGACGAGAACACTTCAGATGGCAGTAAATTAGCAGGCGGTACGCGCCGCTTGAGTAGTCCATACCACTCAGGTTTTCGATGAAGATCTTCCCAAATATCCCAACCGGGAGATGATCTTCAACCTTACAACTTTAAGGCATTTGCTCAAGCCCAACTTGCTTCTCGGACAAACAATAGTCACCACGCTAAAGAGCGGAACAAGCCGAGTGTTTGGGTGTGCTGCATGGCCTGTATAACCTAGTAGAAAGCTAATAACACGGACTTTTGTTCACTGAGCAATAATGGGCGCAAGTTGCCAGGCTGACTGATCTAGTTTCAGCGCTAAAACCCTTTTTAGGGAAATTAGACCGAATTGCGGGAAGGGGTGCACACATTTTTTATGGCGCGCACTGTATTGTGCTTTGCAGTTATTTTGCCGACAGTTTTAGGCGCTAATTATGGCAGCCCACCACTGTAAATGTGTGTGAAAAACGATCCATGTCCCTATTTAGCTAAATGTTTGTCTAAATGCACCTGCATTTATATTGATCGATGTTGCTACGAGGCTATACCAGCCGGCAGTACCTTGTGTTTGCTCTAAATAAATCCATCCTAGTTTAATTGTACAACTACGGACCACTGAATGAAATACCGCATGTGTGCCAGAATTGCACTCTCAAAAGTGCAAATCTGGCTACTTTAATTATCGTAAATCCACCACGTGTTGTTTATAAATCCAGCAATTCTAATCTCGTTTTGCCAAAATCGTAGAAAAGCACAATTACATGTACTTGTAAGTATGCGGTTACTGTAGTAAAACGAAAGTGCTATGCAGATGCTGCGGCTGCGAAGCAGGCGCAGGAGATAGGTCACTACAGGAAATCCCAACCTTCACTACACTAATAGATTTTGTCGAGAAATCCCCAACCTTCACAACGTTAATAGGTTTTCTCTACCCAAAGGGGGTAGAGAATCGTTAACTTTGAAAAGAATAAAAAAGGATGGTAAATTTCAGAGCTTCTTCGGGTGAAGCACGACTTAGTTATAAAAATTGTTTGCTGTCCGACTTTTTCGGCTCAATTCACTCTGATACGGGGTGTTGGCTCGGAATATACATCTAAATAGTCGAAGATGTTGGACAGCCATCCAACAGCCGTCCGACCACAGTCCATCACCTGCCCAACTAATTCCATAGAATCGTGAATTCATGTGTTCAACGTAGATCCTAACGTGCTGCAATAAGTTATTCAATGGACGGTTTTCGGTTAGATCAGTGTCTTTCGCGTTTGTTTCCATTACATGTTTGCCTCTTACTACTGAGGCAAATAATGACAGAGAGGGGGCGTCCCCTCACCAGCGCGAGGCAAGTATAAGTCTCATAAAACTTATGCCCTCGCGCAGTATGATACTTTTTCATATTGTTTCCAGTTTGTCTGGATAGTGTTTGGGGGGCGCCCCAGTAGCTGGAAGGGTCTGGAATAGTGGATTAAAGCAGGCCACCTCTGTTTATCTTAATTTTCATCTATTTTAATACCTTTAAAAAGGTCAATCCTTAAAATATGCCCTTTTGAAAATTTAAATTATTAATATTAGGCTAATTTTAGGAGACCTGATTAAGGCTATCCTTGTGACACCGCTCAAATAGTAGTTTCCGACGCTTTGACGACTGCCGAGAGTTACAGTATAGCCTTGTCAATCAGATAGCAAACAACCGATTAACACACGTTCTGTCGCTTAGAGCATGCATTTGATCGCCCTATTACTGAATGGTTCGCCCCACCATATTGCTGTCCGACACGTTTTAAAGAAAGAATAAACGCACAGAGGTAATGTGATGCCTTCTTAGCCTCTTAACGCATGCTCTGTTGCACTGCGTTAAATTACGCGGATTAGCGAGTTCAGACCCCATTAGAAAGAGGGCCGACAAGCATGGTTTGATATTTCTCATCTAGCTATTCGAGCCTTCGTAGGAGACGGCTGAGTTTGACTGAAGCCTAGATTAGATGGTAATGTGTACAGCATGATCTGTACCTACAGTCACGTAAGAGTGCTGTATATTTTAAAGAATAAAGACAACACGCTCAACCTGATCAAATCGGCACAAAGCGTAGGCTTCATCGCAGAGCCCGGGGCTGATATCAGCATTGATCTTGTTAGTTTAGAATTGTGAGTGAGTTGTAAGGCTAAAAAACATTTAAAAACATTAGAACGTGTTAGTCATGCATTCCCAAATTCTTGGACTTACCATGTGCGCATTATATTAATAACTTTACTGTCATGGTTCGATTTGGTCACGGTCTGGTCGAGTACCTAGACAACAAAAATAATGGTATCGAAATGAAGCACGCGCAAATGAAAGTCAGAAAGTTTTTGAGATTTTGGGGCCCTGAAGCCCCGACTGCAAGGCGATTATCTGGATTTATCATCAATGACATAGTATTTTCTCAGAACGATAGCATTGGAGGCTTTCTAGCGGCGTGACAGCTTAGATGCAAGTAGTCTCGATCCGCTTCCACTCCGTCGGTACGTTCCGAAGGACGTACTAGTCGGTGAGTAGGTATTTTTAAAAAGTATCAATAGGCATGTTGTACTTTTTCTTGACCGACTACCTACTCTCAAGAGGCATTAAACTGTCTTAACCGATACCTGGCAACCTCGATATATTCCTATAGCTGATATGAAATCCAGTCGCTGACTTTGTGGTTAGTAAAATGTACAGTATGAACAAAAGCTGATACCTGTCGAATACTATAGCTGATATCTGGCTTTGGTAGATCTAATAGTATTAACCAACCTGAAAAAGCTGGTTTTCGATGTCTGAGTAGTCTTAGTGTCATGTTCGCGTCCGTACTCGCAGCTGTAGCTTCCGAAAGCCTTTTAACAGTTTGAATCAAGGTTCGGGTGCTCTGGAAGCATAAAAATGGCGCCAAACATACGCAGCACATCGTGAGGGGACGCCGAATGATTTAAAATTGTTTTCCAATATAAAAGACGTCTAAAACGACATTTTTAAATTTAAAAACGTTTATTTCAGTGGGATAAAAAAATGCAACAGACACTCTACTTTCAAACCTGATTTACTGCTATACCTGATGCGAGGTGCTGTCCACCGGTGCTATCAGGTATGATAAGTTAATCTGTATATCCAATGGATAGTAACCATTTCCAATGGACCATTGGTCCAATGGATCCAATGGCATTGGAAACTAGAGTGTTCCACCATTCCACATGCGAGCATCCTGGTCAAGCATCACGTCGCATGGCCGGGTTACATGTATCTTCAACCAAACGCTATCACAAGACTCGAGGACCAGAGCAGTTCAGACTGAACTGCTTTGGGACTAAACTTCAGTCGAGCTTTCATTTGATGACCGTGGTACACCGTACCGCTGGAAAATGTTGCCTAAAGTGCCAATCTCTCTGTATTGTATATTTCTTTCATTTCGCTATCGTCCACTAATCGATGAAATCTTCCACATTTGTTACTTAAAAACAAAACTAAACAAGTGCTTTGACGCTGCTTATATTCGTAGATATCGTCGTTTGGGTTGAGCGAAGTGAGGTTGTTTTAGCAGCGACCAGGGAAAATTACATTCATGTAAAAACGTAAGACACACATAGTCATTTCAAGAGTAGCGTAAGAAAATGTCGCTACGATTTTAATCATTCGTGAAATGATTTCCGGTTTTTTGTGTGATACACATCATTCAGAGATCATCAACCGAAATTGTGCCCGAATTCGTAGACTCGATTCTTACGATCAGATGGCTGCCTCCATTGGCCAAAGTTATGGCGCTCTGCAGCATCTACTTGCTACGCGCACCGCTGCGAGCAGTAGACCAGGTAGGCCACCAGCGGCCCGCTGGTGGTCTATCTGATGCATGTACATGTCGACCGGCTAACTACTTAATGATCGGCACTATTGTGAAGTACGTAGAGATCCACGTTTGTATTATAGTTCATTCGATTCCTGTACTAAAGTACATAGGCTTCTAAATTGCTACCGACAGTACGCTTGGGTTCTTTGTCGTGGTTATAGTACGCACGACGAGATCAAGGACTGCGGTGTCTCTGTAAAGTATCCCGGGCCATACCAGTACGCTCGGGTTCTTGGAATGCGATATGAAGCACCACGGTGTCATGTTGGCCATAGTTGTCATTGCCACGTTGAACAGAATAGAAAAGTGCATTCAAACAGCAACAACTTGTTACGCTCCAGTTCCGGCTGTAGCAGCGTTGATATATAGGTCGGAACTCGCACTATCGTATAGCAATCATGGGTGCTCACCATTGGAAAACCGCACGCTAGTATCGCATTTTACGACTATCAGTGATAGTCGTAAAATGCGATAACTTCCGTGATAGTCTATCACGCCACTGACCATCATGTGGTGGCCATGTTAGGGAGCAGTGTCTGTCGATCACCGTGATGTCACTCATCGCGACGTTAACGCTGATGTGAATGGCACGCGCACCACGGCGACAACTACTGTACATGCGGGGATCAGGAACGCGAGGAGTGCAGCTTTGACCATGGCGCTGTCATCGAGCTAGTCGTCGAGAGACACTATTTGGACAGAAGCTGCACATATACGTTGTCAGTGCCATAACACAAATACATAATTAGCCTCGCTCCTAAAATCATGTCAATCATGTTGAGGTTCACGTACCATCTCGATAGTGCCTCCGCCTTGGCGTCCGATCCGCCTTGAGCTGCTTTGGTGTTCAAATTAACTTGTAATTTTGACCAATAGAACAAGAGTAACCCAACATAGTATCCCGATCTTTCAATTTCTCCTCACAATTCACTGTACAACGCCAATTACAGACGCTGTTACTACTAATAGTACCGTTACGGTATGTAGGGGACATTACGTATGGATCTTATTGAAACAGCTCAGAGATTTCAATTTCTCCTCACAATTCACTGTACAACGCCAATTACAGACGCTGTTACTACTAATAGTACCGTTACGGTATGTAGGGGACATTACGTATGGATCTTATTGAAACAGCTCAGAGATTTTTTACAAGTTAGGGTACAGTATACACATGCATTCTGTCATGACTTAATCAAGCAATGGAGCTGTCCCCCTCATGCATCCATTGGTGACCGACCAGATCACAAGCACCGAGAATCTCGATTTGGGACGCTCAGTCAGACCAGATTAAGTCCATGTCGCGCAGCTCGCAAATCGCGAGCTGACGGATTCAAAGAATCTAGAGTCTACATGTGTCGGGTGATCAACGTGGATTCCACGAGGGTCTGTAGACTCTACAGTGTAGAGACCATCACGGGGGCAACACATAAAACGAAAGTGCATCGACCCAGCGAGGGATCGCTCTTCTCCGCGGCCACACTCCACCCTGTAGCGTAACTTCGAAGCAATTAATACTCCGAGCCTCGGGGCGAGGACTATTTAAAGTATAAGCCAATGTCGTCGAGGGATTTAGCTTCATTGACACTGTCAGTGTCAAGTTAACAGTGTTGCGTGGATCACCAGCCGGATCTGCGCAACAATGCGAATACGCTCCGAAAGTCAGGTACTATGGCTGCAAGTGCAAAAGCATTGCTACCATCTGGAGGTTTTGAAAATGATAGATCCCACGCCGTCACCTGGTCGTTCTCGTTTGCTTTGTATTTTGCCCGACTTTTGTAGAAATGATCCTTTACATCTTCTTCGTAAGCACCCTTACATCTGGCTGGCTGGAGGGGCAACTCCCTTCTCAATCGAGATCGCTACTGCACTGACTTCGCATAATGAATCCATGCTGCACTCAATGATCCCCTCACTCTCAAATTTGCAGTCCGGGGCGCTTCATTACTATAAGCAGATCAGCGGAAGAAGCATGCAGGTACTCGCTCTCATCGCGACAGCAGCCGCCGTTCTGGCATCAATGCCGGCAGTCCAGGGTCACGGCTACATCGTGGATCCGGCTGCGCAGTGGGCCGACGGCTACCCGAACAACGGCTACGGCAGCACTGTCGACAACGAGATCTGGGGTGTCTACGATAACTCGAAGTACGGCTATGGTGTGAACGGCACGCTAAATTTCTTCAAGGCCACGTTTCCGACAAAGGGCTACGACTCGCTTGGCACGTTCATCGCTAAGAACCAGGAGCTCTACAGCAGCAAGACGGACCCTGATTGCGGACTGACCGTTTACAAGGATTCGGCCCGCTCGGAGCTGCCGGCGTCGCAACTCGAGTATACTGGATTTACCCACACGGGTCCGTGCGAAGTCTGGTGTGACGACACAAAGGTGTTGTTCGACTATGACTGCCAGACCAAATACCCGGACATTCCGGCCAAGATTCCGTACGATGAATCCAAGTGCGCGAATGCCAACCGTCTGACGATCTACTGGCTTGCTCTACACGGTGACCCGTGGCAAGTGTACACTGACTGTGTGTGGCTAGAAGGCGGCTCTGGCAGCGGCGCGGCTCCTTCTCCTGTCGGTGCTGGCGCGTCGACTGTTACTGCTGGTTCCAGCTCGAATTCGGCGCCGACTGCTACCACTGCACCGTCCTCAAATGCGTCCCCGTCGGCAAGTACTACCAGCAGCTCCACGACAGCTCCAAGCACTGCTACGACAGAAGCGTCCACCTCGGGCGAGACTGCCGGTGAGGCATCTATTATTGTCAACGAGACCCCCACGGCGACGACAGCTCCGTCCGCGGAGGAGACTACCCCAGCCCCTGAGGCCCCTAGTGCTGCCACTACGCCATCCAGTGTCAAATGCTCCCGTCGCAACTAGATTTATTGAGTAAGAATCGCTTCGTCGATCACCGATGTAGATGTTCGTCTAACCAGTGAGTGTCGTCAAGTTCAAAACACTGCAGTGAAGCTTGTAACTGCATTGCCACAGCGTCGTTGTTGTGATCGCTTTGAATCAGTTTTGATGCTTCTTGTTTGGGGGGACGGACGTCAAGTTGCAAGAGCATGAAGAAGTTTGCAACATTTTGGAGCCTGCAATCCACCTCCGCAGATGCACATTTCGTAGAGTCTATGTTGTACAGTACCGGTAAGTTGCCGCATTCGCCACGATACAGCCATCTATTTCAAGGGATCTAGAATTTCCAGATCTTTGAAAACAGACTGGAATCGAGTGCATTGTACTGTAAAATCTCCTTTAAAACCCCATGGGGTCTAGCGTAAAGCCCCATCTCTACCTGGACTTCTATAATCTAGGTGATTCCCTAGTTCACCTATATATATTTAGGGTTGAAAGGCCTCCTACATATAGGGTCGGATAGGAGTCAAGAGTACATAGTGGAAATAGTATATATATATTGATATGATTATGTCATATGAAGGCTGTTGGTGGATGTTTGTTGGTAGTGCCGTCACAGTTGAGCATGTAAGATACCCTCTAGAGAGAAATCTGTCAGCGACTTCCGATATTCATTCTTCTCCCACTCAATAACGGAAAAGTCAGCCTCGACTTTTGCTGTGTCTGTAAACACTGTCGCCATGACACGACAAAACTGATAGAAGCGTGAATAGACCTCCTGCGATCTCCCAGCCCGACTCAAATTCAGTTACACTGTCCGTAACGTTTGCGATGCTGTCCTCAGTTTGACGTTCTTCCGGAATTCTGCAATGAGAGCTTTTGTACGTTCTCAATCCTGTCAATCTGCTCTACGGTCCAACCTGCCGTCTGCAGACGTGCCTTCAGTTGCTTGATAAATGCGCGCAGTTCTCTTGTACACTCAGGCAGTGACTCTGACGGTCAAAGAAAACTGCTTTATCACGTGACAAACTTCGGTATTTAGTCCACACCTTCGAACGCAACAGCCTCGTGGTGCGCCTTGTAGTTATCGGCACGGAATGGGAACCGGAAGTATTGCACAAGGCTGGCTCTCTTCCTCTTGCCGTTCGAGTTCCGTGGTTGATACAGAAATGACCTTAGATGTATCGAGATTCCGCTCAGTTATTTCAAGGCCATACATGACTCCATGTGTTGGCGGAAATGGAAGCTGCACGGCACTTGGCATCTTGATTTTAGCGTGAACTCACTTGTGGGGTCGCTACCTGCGTAAGAGGCGTCTACAAAAAGCGGGTGTCGTGGTAAGACTGGAAGCACGAGAGCTAAAATATTAATTTATGCCTCATAACAACCCCTATCTCAAGCAAAATTGACATAGGGTCGGTTAGGGATTTTGGGTCAAAACCCCTAGATTATAGAGGCCTGTCTATTAGGCTCTCCCTACTGTCACCAAGTTTTTGGTTAAAGAATAGACAAAATCGAAGAACACATGATATATTTTGTACCGGTTTGCTAGTGGTATTTAGAGAAAAAGGTCTACTATTAAGTTGCGCACACACTTGGCATTGAAATCATAAGTGGCCGCGTTCATAGCATCAGTACAGTGCTTTCGCCCGCTAAAAATCTTAAACAACACAACATCTGCATTTAAAAAGTCAATCACAAACGTATGCATTACTGAAGCATGTCCGCATCTCCTACGACACTATCACAAATGTAAGTAAAGAGCTTGTAGCGCTCGTACATCAGCTGATTGGGGTCCAGTTTGTCGCCATGGGGCATAGGGATGCTGTGATCAGGAGGCGTAGTCCGCGCTACAGACAAATACAGCTCGAAAAACCCGACAACCAGTACGCCGCAACTGAAGCCATCTCGCTGTATCCATCCTGGGAAGCTTGTAACATCCATTTCGGTCATCATAATAGGTACAAATCTACTGTTGTAAATTCTCCCTACTTCATCCAGATTTTTTTTCTATGGGATGGGTCGTACATCCACATAGCCTGTCGTTCCACGCCAAAGACGATGCCAGACCAGTGAGGAAACTCTTTCCCGTAGTTCCTCCCAATGGCTGTCGGTAATAGTGGCACTAAAAGACTTGGTGACTTCATCACCAACATCACCAATGTCATCACCAATACCATCACCAACATCACCAATATCATCAATGCCTTCAATATCACTAACGCTTACGTCGAAAGGAACATTGTTACCATCATCTGGCTTTCGCGAAGAGTGTTGGTGCATATTTTCACGAGCCATTTGCTCCAACAACTCTAAGTGGTCGCGTTACCTCTCGAAGTGTTTCTTTCCTTTATCTGCGACGCATCCCGCTATCCGCTAACACACGGCAAAGACCGTCCTGTACTTCTCGTTGTGTGATAGAATCCCCTTCTTAGCACCAAAATCGACGTCTTGACATACCAGAGCAGCGTCCTCGTCCGTCACTCCAGTATCGCTTCCACTCCAGTCTTCCGCAATTGACCACCGTTCAAGAATGGCGTCAAATTAATTGCGGACCTGAAAGATCCATCCTCACGGCGTAAGAACATGATGTGTCTGAAAAAAAGAATTTAAATTTGGCACCTAGTCAAAAAGGATCAACTACTTCAAGTAGAAATACTTAGCCCGTTCCTTTCAAGTGATCGGATTCCGTCGGCTCGCTGAAGATTAAAGGAAACACACCACGATTTAGTCCAACGACAGAAGGTTACCACGCCACAAATCGACCTGGTTAATTTCCTTTTTCCTGCTGTCACTCGGCATCCGTCTTTATCCTTATGGTTTTGAAAAATGTGTGGTGCTTCTTCATTGACATCGGATGCGGATGAGAGCGTGGCTGTACTGCAACGGAGAATACAGGAGAGGTTCTGGATGACTTGCTTCGTTGTATCCCCTGTGTTTTACCTAGCAAAGGGCGGCGAGAATAATAGGTAGTTTCAGGCATCAAGTGTGGAGTGCGAACACTTGAAGCAACGGAAGATCCCAAATTCGGTCATGGCCATGCTGCACCCTGCGAACGAGTTGGATCCTCTTCTCTTAATAGGGGACGAAAGTTATAAATTTCCCCTTCATATGGGAACTCAGAGGCAACGACATCCATATCCTCGTTAAGCTACCGGAGCGTGGAACAGAAGGTAGGAAACTCTGCTGGCGTCGGGCAGAACGGATAATTCCCTACTGACAAAGTCGTCATTACATATAGCTACGCGCTCGTGGACGGAGACACTGCAAGGTACGACGATGCTTCTTGATCGGCATACGACTATAAAATGGTATTTCTTTCTTGGCTGTGTAGGTTATGCTGGCAGTGTTTACAGTTATTTTCAAGAAAGCGCTCCTGTCGATCCGAATTCCCAAGCAAAACTAAAACAAGAAAAGAAAAGAAAGATTGATTCAACGCCACACAAAAAAGTATTGAAACCATTTCAAATAACTGATAGAAGTCACCACCATAAAGATCTTCTTCACCAACAACAGTATTTTATTTGTGATGCCCGAAACAGTTGTCCAGTATCCCAATACACCAGTATAGCACCGATTCTTCCCTGCTAGACAAACCTGAGTGTGTTGTACTTCGAAGTAACAATTGACTCACATGTCAGTTCCGCAGGGCGTTTATGGTTACTTAATCGTGCTGTTTCCAAAATCTACCTGGCGCCAAAAGTGGTGGATTCTGTAATAAAACACACACTGTATAGTGTTTGGTCTCAATCGCTCGTATTGAGCATATATTGCCTAGCAGGCGCATCAAAACAGCGACGCATCTTTAGAGATCACGGAAGGGGTTTTCCGGGTCGTCCAGGTCTTCTTCG
This sequence comes from Phytophthora tentaculata, assembly GCA_033557915.1. Classification (NCBI taxonomy): domain Eukaryota; phylum Oomycota; class Peronosporomycetes; order Peronosporales; family Peronosporaceae; genus Phytophthora; species Phytophthora tentaculata. The sequence goes on along the minus strand of JAUCEA010000007.1, from coordinate 4,870,257 downwards.
AGATCAAAGTCCTGGTCGTTCAAAAGGCACAGTCAGTTTCCAGCCCCTTTTAACGTATTTTATTTGTCACTCACCTTGTACTCCTCCCACGCGTCCTCCACAAACGATAGGAACTTAATCAGCGAGTCCGTCGACGCCGTGTCTTTCTCTGCCAACATCAGCAATGGATGGAACGTCTCGCTCGTAAATTCCACTCCGCGGGTCTGTCCTTGCCTCATAAGCTCCGTCGCGTCATCATACTCTCGGCTCTTCACTAGCTCCACCAGCACGGGCATGAAGGTCTGCTCCATGGGACACACGTCCTCCCCACTCACGACTTCTCTAAGGACCTCCGTGGCCTCCTCCACCCTCTTGGCATCTAGCAGCGCTCTCAGCAATCCATCATACGCCGGCAAGTCCAATACCACCGCCTGGTTCGCAGCCTCGTCGTACAGCTAAACGAAATAATTTAGTATTCGATTCTAGAGCTCATGAAAAGCTCAAAATTGCATGAAAAATACTTAAATACGCACCTCCATTGCATGGTCCAGCATTCGGAAGCGTAGGCACGCGTCCATGACGTAAATGGACGCCAGTTTCGTGTAGTCGTCGGGCTTTAAACCCGGAGCACGATACACTCCGCGCAGTATCTCGAAGGACCGCAACGCATGACCCCGACTCTTCTTCTGTCGCGCCAGGAGAACCGCAAGTCTCTGCAGTAGCGGAGCACCTGGAGGTGTCTGTAGCTGTGCCAAGTGGCTCAATGCCTGGGTGGGAAGGCGCTGGGCGATCGAGTGCTCTAAAAGTGTCAGTACTTGACTGTCTCTGACGCAAGGAGACGGGATTTTGTGCTTGACGGCGACAGCGGGTAATGGAACAGACAATTGGAGAGCAGTGCACGCATGGAACAGCCGCAAGGACGTACAAAGCGGTCGACGCAGCGCCGACGCCAACGAACGCAGCAGCATTGGCTTTGTGCGGTGTGGAAATAGCTCGCTTGTTAAATTTAATACCCTTTTGAATAGATGGTTAGTTTTGAAATTGATACAAGATATTTGTTTTTGGTTGTTTGGTTTTTATTATGCATTTCTTCGCAACATTTAACACCAATTCTTTTTACGAAGGACCTCGCCCACCCCTTCCATACAAAAACTAGGCATAATGTAGTCATTTGGCTCGGATTTTATCGTACCTATCCCAGTTGAAATTGTTTCCTCGTAAAAAGATCCGACGCAATCAGGAGGTAAGCTAATTCTATGTTTTTGGGCTCAAAAGACGACTGATGCTTCTATTTGGTCAAGTAGAGCAATAAGAGCCTTCAAAGTCTGGTCGGTCGTACCGACTGGACGCTCTTAAAAGATGGTATAAAATACTTTTGTATGGGTTTCCATAATTTAGTCAAGACACATATTCTATTCAAGAGTCGTATTCCTACCCATGGCTGTCTTGACACCCTCCTCGCCGTTTTTGCGAAATTTCTCAGCTGTAACTGAATATTTCTCTGCGCGCCCTGATTGGCAGGAAAGTCCAGCTTTTCAACAAGTAAAATAGGGTCTTAAATAGAAGCCTGCCACGTATGCTTTGTCAGCAAAAAAACGTACTTACACTGGATTTTGTTAAAGCAATCCCAGTAAATTTCGTACTTATACGCATATTTTGCATTTATGTTCGACACATACTGCAATCTAACCGAGGGCTGGGGCTATCATCATTTCTTTGATTGGTCATTAATGGACGTTCCAAAAGACGATGTAGTCTAAGTTGGAGTTCTGTCAAGGCCCTGTAGTCCGTGGGCGATTGATTAGCTACTCTCACTAACCTTCGATGGTGTATTGACCTGCAGCATTTTCTCGCCCAGCAGCTTGCTAGCTTCATCGCGCGAGCGCTTCACAGGCGCAGTCGAATGCTTCGCACAGTAATGCCTTGATTAACATATAGATAAGAGAGAGCACCATGATGCAGCGCAGACCTACCGCATCCGTTGCTATTTGTTTGAAAGCTTAATCTAAGAAATAAAATCATTGGTCGATCCAGGAGGTTGCAAAAATCCCGGCCGACCGACAGAAGAGCACCTTCTTACATAAAATTCGTGTTAATTCAGAGTTTCCTCTTTCCTTTAGGCTGGCAATAATTCTGACCTTAGAATTTACGGGGTAGGAGTGATCACCAAACCAGTTACTACTATTAATAGTACTTTACAAAGCGCGCAGGAATGCATAGCGTCGTGTGCACTAAATATTCTATTTATGACTGCCTTGATTGGCGTATTAGGTCAAGGGAACACGCCAACTCGTCCAGTGGCTGAGCAGCTCAGTAGATTGACGGCTGACGAGGGGTATGTGGCGCAGCGCATAGATTATGTTGGCGTCGTATCACGTATTAATGCATGCCCAATTGCGCTAGGCTGTCATATTTCGTTTGGCAACCCAATATGAATCAGATCTTCACCGAGTTAATTTAAAAAAATCGCGAGTTGCCCAACATTTCAATGAAAAATGCATTTGTTTCTTATGTGACTCTGTCACTGACAAATTTTCTATTCGCAGTTGTGTGGCCCAATCACTGATGAGCAGATTCGTCACATTTTCACTTGCCAGAACATTACGTCAATATCACAATAAAAACTCAACCACCCAATAGACTGCTCAGCTATTGTTCAATTGACTGGCAGCGCAATCTCACGCGAGTCAATAGATTTTGCGCCAATACGGATGGCCACCGCAACAAACCACCTTACGTACAAGCTGAAACAAAGTCAACAGCCACGATCTCTGTTCATTCTGAGATCTATCGCCCTTACCCCTTCCCAAACACCCCTGCTTCATTCGCAGTGCTGCCGTCATCCCCGTTTCTCTCCGCGGGGGGCGGGGGGGGGGGGGGGGGGGGGGGGGGGGGCTGCCGTCCAAGACGCCATACTTGACAATCAACTCGCCCGACCCGACGACTCGGACCAGACCACCGACAGTACCTCGCCCATTTTTTACGCCTATCTGGAGCAAGGCGGCAGTGGGCCATCGTCACGCTCACAAAATTTAAGGTCAGTGAGCTCTAGGGTACGTTGGCCAGTGAAACTTGTGGGCGTGGCAAGAAGAGCAATACCAGCCTAATGGGCGTTTTATTATGATGCTGTGTGTTCTCAAGTACTATGCTGCGTGGCATAAATACGCCATCGACTTCGGGTCTAAGCCGCCCATGTTTGAGAAGCTCGTCCATAGAGTAATGGACATATCTGAGCCTGTTACGTAAGGGGTTCGTCACTCCTCCCAGCATAAGTGACCACCGATGCAACTGCCCGATCTTTGCCAACTACCTCTATGCTCTATTTGCTGTCGACGTGAAGTTCCAGCTCGCACTCCGACCACCAGGGCGCTTCGAAGAAGCACGCCGGTACTTCTCAAAGGCACAAGCTTTATGGCTTTAAAACTGAAGCTTCTGTGGACCCCCAGGTGAAGTAATATTTTTCACCAATCACGCGACCGGAGCGGTGTCTGGTATTACATTTAGTCCAATCACGTGGAGAAAAACCGCCACTTGCTGAGAAATCAGCCAATGAAAGTCCTCTAGATGATCATGGTGAATGATCGAACGACTACTGAGATTCATGGGTACTGCTAGCAGATAAAGGCTGCCAAGGAGCAGCTTCAATGGTCCGTGCCGTGCGTAAAAAAAAAAAGCCGAGTGACGGCGAGCTCACGGTAGATGAAGTCACTGCGTTTCATCTGATCGTGTTATCGGGGAGAACTTCTTCGGGCGGGTCTGCAGCCTGTGGTTGGCCATGCACGCTACGTTCAAGTGGAATGAGAGCGCGTTCGACAAGGTCGGTGCTCTTTTCTTTGCTATGACTCATTTTCATGCACGGATCAACCCTCTCAACCCTCTCCGCAGTGAGGATGGCGAATTTTACCGCTCTATTGCCGCCAAATACAACTCTATGGCGGAGGAGAGACATGCTTGCCGTGCACAGATGCAAAGGTTCTACCGTCGTCGTCGCGACGCTTGTTTTGCAGTTGACCGTAGTGTCCGTGTACGGCTGGCATCCATCAGCTAGTAAGTGCTCAGTGATCATTAACTGCAGTAAAAAAAACACACACACGCACACAATAAACCCGTTGAACATGCTGTGTCTGGTCGACTATCTGACAATACCGTTATTACATCACTATTAATCTGATTGCAGGTCGTCTGATAATTTGCATGCGATCTATTGTGCTGTTGCATTGCTCACCGGCTTGAACTGTCTTTTCGTCAGTTGCAACGTAAATGGCCATGTGATCTATTGTACTACGTAGTAGGAAAGGTGGGCTATTAATAACATGCTGCTTATTAAAAGTTCTCATAAAAACACACATGGCTTTCAAATCATATTTTGCGACGTGCACGCTTCGGGCTTTTCAGCCGCTTTCCTGTCCGCATTGTCAGTCATTAGACGTTCTCGTTCTGCAAGAATTTATTGAATGTAAGTTAGCAGCGCGGTCATAAGCTTATCTTCAGCTGTAATTCGGAAGAAGTTGTTTGTCTTATACTTAAGTAAGCGCTAGCGACAATTATAAGCCTAAAGCAAGCAAAAAATAATAATAATTTTCGACAAATCCACATGTTTCTTAGCAAAAGTCAAATGACCATGTCACCTGCAAACGGATGGTTGGCTAGAAGTTGTTTGTGGGCAGGCCTTCATGATAAAAGTGACTTTTGTCCATAACGTGCCCTGTAAATATGAGGTGAGCTCAGAATTCCCGAAGTACATAAGATAAAAACATATTTTTTGTGCACAGATTAGACAAAATAAAAGAAAGTCATAAACCGAACAACCAAAAACGAATTTTGTGCTCTCAGCAAGCGGGCGCGATGCTACAGCAAAAGATTGGGAATATGACAAAGATGTTAGGTGTAACGATTGTTTTATGTGTTGGAGGAATAATCCGTGCTATACGCCAAATTTGACCAGTCATGGATCGAAATTGTAGCATAAATTGTCGACACTATCGAATGCCTGCTGTCCTATGAATAACGGCTTTGTACACGGTTAAAATGACTTTCAACTGCATAATTCGTAACACTAAAGAGTTTCAAGCATGCTTTAATTTCTTATTCTGTAGGATGCGGTCAATTTGACGCTTTCAATGATTAACGTATCATTGTAGAAACGGCGAGCTGACAAACAACATGTGTTTGTACCGGACATATTCCCTGGCACTTTTCAAAACGTCTTAAAAATTTTAAAAGGGACTCTGACACTTTCCCGGTCACAATACTTGAAGCGTTATGAAAAGTGATTATGTATTAAACACCTTTCCGCTCTTACAGAGTTTTGGTAGGACTAGGTTCCTGTAGCTAGAGTCGTATTTCGAGATTTCCATTGAGCATAACACCAAATCAAAGCTTACTGAATCTATTTTAAGTCTTTCGGAGTATTGTATCAGCGTGGTACTTCATGGGACATTTATTGCTGGTTTTGTATCAAAAGAGGGGTGACACGAAATATATGCTGACCGGACATATGTCCGTCTCGGACAACTAATATATAGCGTTTATAGATTGGAATGAAAACTTCTTTGAAATGGCACGGCAACATTCATGCGCGTACATAATAGATCACAGAAACCAGCTTAAGAAGGGCAATCTTAAAGGGCAAGAATAATGGACGGATGTCAGCGAGCTTTTTAGTACAAGCTACAGCCGAAGTTGTAGCCACTCACATCAGATGAATGCTGTGTTGATGCGCGTTGAAAATCGCTGGTTGAGCTAGACGCCACATCCTCCCCGAAAACTCTAGACAACTCTGTCGCTGGAGATGAGCTCGTTTTGGCACCGATCTTCAGGGGTGAGTTGTTTTTTATTTTTGCGAACATGGTCTCCAAGACCTTGATATCCTTTGTCTGCCAGAACCGCCCATTCCTCCGGATAATCTGTCGCCATTAGCCATTGTCGGTAAGACGGAGATCACCGTAACTTTACGGCGAGCTGATTGGTAGAATGCTTCATTATTGAGGAACATTATGATGTCCGCCGCATTACCACGTGAAAAGCGAATATAGTTGACGGCGAGTCCTCGCGGATTGACAGGCACTTCAGACTTGAACTTATTTAGCACTGTAGAAGGGCATATGGTACCGCTAGGGCGATTCGACTGTTGATAGGCTACGTCGGTGTCATACAATGCACAAGGAAAGTTCTGGAACGTGTGCCCCGACGTCGCCAACACCAAGGGCCCCATCTGTTGTGGAGATCTACACAGTTGGTGACGTACGCATCTGTAAAGTCAACCGCGGGAAACTTCTTGAGGTCGAGCATCTAGTCAATGTGCTGCATGCCGATGTCAATTGAGAAAATGCTAAAGCGGGAGAGGACGCAATGTTGTAGGATAGAAACGGCAAACAAACTTGATCTACAAATATTCGTCAATACGGGACTGAACGCTACAGCAGGGAGAGGACACGATGTTGTATGATAAAAACGGCAAATTTCTTGCTCTACAAATATGTTCATCAATACGGGACTGGATTCGAAGTTACTGCGATGTTCAACATTCTGAAGCCAAAACGTAGTTTCGTTCACTTTTCGCAAACCAGAGCCGCATGAAGCCAACTTCCTCGAGGCCATTGGTATCCAGTACTACTTTAAAAGTAAGCGTGGCTAAGGTAACCCTACGTTATATATTTATAAAGAAATTAATTTATAAATATTTATTTTAATTAAAATATAATATAAAAATGTCATTAAAAAATTTAAAAATCTATTAGAATGAAATGGAGAAGTAGTTCAAAAAGCTGATTCTCATATAGGTTTATTACACAGAGGACGGAAAAATTCATTAAGTAATTCAGTTTCTAAGAACAATTGTCCATCAGTAATTGAAATAACATTAGTTGGAATATATGCAGAAACATCACCCGCTTGAGTTTCAATAATAGGTATAGCTGTTAATGAGCTACCACCGATTTTTCTATTATTTTAGAAGCTCTTTCTAATAAACGAGAGTGTAAATAAAATACATCACCTGGATAAGCTTCTCTACCTGGAGGTCTTCTTAATAATAATGGCATTTGTCTATAAGCTGCTGCTTGTTTAGATAAATCATCACAAAAAATAACAGCATGTTTTCCATTATCTCTAAAATATTCACCTAAAGCACAACCAGTATAAGGTGCTAAATAGCGTAAAGATGCTGAATCAGAAGCAGTAGCTGTTACAATAACAGAAAAAAACATTGCATTTTTTCTTCTAAAGTTTTAGTTAATTCAATAGTTGATCTTTTTTACCTACACACACATAAATACAATATAATTGATTATTTGTATCTTTTTTTAAATGAGGTTCTCTTTGATATATTATAGTATCGATAGCAATAGAAGTTTTTCCTGTTTGTCTATCACCAATAATTTATCTTCTTTGTCCACGACCAATCGGAATTAAACTATCTACAGCTTTTAAACCTGTGTGTACAGGTTCTTTAACACTTTCTCTAGGCATAATACCTGGAGCTTTAGCTTCTACTCTACTTCTAATTTACTATTAATTTGACCTTTACCGTCAATAGGTTGTCCTACAGCATCTACCACTCTACTTAATACGTCTGGTCCTACAGGAACACTAACAATAGATCCAGTTTTTCGTACAAAATTACCTTCTTGAATTTCTCTATCATTACTAAAAACAACAAAACCTACAACATCAGGTTCTAAATTTAAAGCCATTCCTTTAATATTACCATTATTAAATTCAACCATTTCTCCTGTTTGAATTTTAGTTAAACCATAACATCTAGCAATATCATCACTCATTCAAAGAACAATACCTGTTTTTTGTAAAAAATTTCATCTTTATATTTAGTGTAGTCAATGCTCTGCTGTCCGTTCCTAAATAAATATAATCAACGATTTTTTTCCTCATCAAGGGCACGTTAATTGGTATCAGAATGGTTGAAGAGTAGACAGAAACCACTTAATAGTCTGTCGAACAGGCTGTTGCTCGTCGTTTTGTATTGATATTTTTAGAGGAGCACGAGGTATCTAATCATGTACGGAGACAACCAACTGAGACAAACAGCTTGGCTTGAGGTTGCCTACATACGGTGAGCTGGTAAGTACAAAATCAAAGAAGAAGAAAAACACATACACAAAATATATTTTGTGAAGCGATGAGGCCTATGCCAGCCAGTCATTGCGTCAAACGTTTTACTGTAGGGCGAGATTGACGATGGACCTATCTGACTCCGTCAACAGGCAAGCTCCATTTACAGTACACTAGAGCTAGTTTGTAGCGAGGAGGGCCCATAGCTAACCAGTCCGACGTGGAGCCCATCTAACTGTTGCTCCTCTTCAAACACACTAGCAAACAGCAAGCAAACAGGTGCGTTCGCGCGAACATTGTATGTAGTAGGTTGGTTGTCTTCAACATTTATTGCATTGGGTGATCACGCAAGCAACGTTCATACAACACTTGTTACAGAACGTACGTGCAATATTTTGTACCTTTAGGCTGAGTCTGCGGGTTATCGACTCAGGTAACAATCGCGCAACTAACCCCTGAGGGGCCCACACCACCAATGAAATAGTATTGGTTAGGCTGTCCAGCCAACTAAAGCTGCCCTACCAGTATAGCTACACTATACTCCTCTACTTGACGTCAGTTTCCCGCAGCTCATTCACTGTCTGCAATGCACGATGATCGAGCGATACACGATTGGACGAGTGGCCCCGAAGCGCACGCTCGCAACGACTGTGATGTGTTCAAGGCGGTACCGGATAATTCTGACGGCAAAATGTTTGTTTACTTTGTCCACAACCTGGACACAAGTGTTGATCTGCAAACATAAAAAAATAAGTAATTATTTAGACGATAAACCCGAATAAGACAGACTAAGTCAAACTAACCCATACCCATCCAACTCACCCAGAATTGCATGACCACGTCATGAGCTGCTCGACACAGCTTATTTGTGCTGTGCAGTCTTCGGTGCGAGATCCCTGGTGAGGTCGTGGTACTTGCCGTATTGAGTACAGGCAAATGTTTTCGCGTGGTTCCACTCGAGTGGGATTACCCATACTCAACCCAAATGTGTCGATTCTTGTGTTACGCCAAACGCGTTATTTGGTCAGTAAACGCATGTAGATAATATATTGAATGAGTAGCACTTTATCAGAATACATGGAAGGTTTGTGCTTGGTATGTTGCAAGTTATCCTCAAAGGCCTTCCATGACTCAAATTGTATTTCTTGAGGCGGCGGGCCCATGAAAATGCGGGTGATGAAAATTCGTGACTCGGCGCAATTTCACTGGTGCTGCTGCTGGTCTGAGTGACCCCTAGTGGTATAGGGCTTGACAAGACCTACCTTTCGCTTGCTGTGTCGTTAGATGGGTTGCCCTCGCTGCCCAAAATATCATCCGAGGTCAGAGAGCGCATTGTGCACTGCGGGAGCACGCCGCCATACACATTCTTTTGTCGCGCTTTGTCTGGATGGAGAGGGAAATTGTGTGGTTGTGAGAACTACGTATACGCATCCGTTTGTATGAAAAAGCCGAAAATGGGAGAACATGTGTCACATTTTAAATTTACGGAGGCGGGTCAGAGTCTGGCAAAATAGTTAAACACTTTAACAAATGTGACGATCAGTCGGGCAATAGCCGCCCTGACAAGAAAACGACAATAACAAGTCGGTGACCTTTAAATTTCTAAACGTAAAGTCAAAGTTTGCTTCGCGTTCTACCTCAATATGAAAGATACCTGCTCTGAGAAACATGCACTAGATAACGGCACTATGTTTCACTAGTTTTACAGATTTCAACCACAACATTGATCGAGCTGACTCTACAGCCCGTATTGACATTAGCAGAGCGACGACGATACTTTATTACGTGGATGCGGCCGTTCGAGGTACGTGGTATTTATGCATTTTTTCACACTTAGTCTTTAACCTGATAGATTGGTGTGGTAATAATATCACCATAGTGTGACTTTAAAGCAAAACGCTAATTACTCTTTTAGTTAGCTTTAAGCAGCGCTCGCCTTTTCTGGGACGCAGTATGCTATTGCCCCAGGGAATCCATAAGATAGGGGAGATGCATGAAGGTTCATCCCTTCTTCGTCACCAAAGGCCCGTCTTACTCTTGATGCTCAGTCCGGAGCCGCAAACACACGGCTTTTTACTAGGAAATATAGCTTGTACTGTTCCTATGACATCAATATTTTTCTAAAGCTACTCAAAATGAGCTACATAAGCCCTCGTCTTGTTTTAGGGCTGGCTACAAGAGGGCAACACAACGTGATACGATGCCTTGCCAAGAATGGCAATCGAGGTCAGCACTTCAGTTAAGTCGCCACCGTAATCTTCGGAAGAAAGCTCGGGGAAGCTTCAGCAGTAGCCCAACCCCAGTCAAACCTGCACGAAGCAACGCCACATTGTGGATTGCATTGTTAGTGTGACTGAAGGCAAATATCCTGCTGGTATTTTACCGATGTGATTTTGTTTATTTCACCTTTTTTTTTACCTCCATTGGGATCCTAACCGAATGTGTTATGAGTTGGTAATTGGATTAACTGGATGGCTGCTTCTCTTCCCATCTATAGTTGTTCGCCAGCACGACATGAATGTCGTATGTCGACCCCTCTAAAATCTTTGTCGAGAAGTGCTGCTGACACCGATCTGCTCTTTGTCTACGGTTGTCTTTGCTGAAGAGAAGGGGGTCCGCGTGGAAAATACCCTCACAAGATACTGATACCGCAGAAAATGAGTCCTAGCTGTAGCTTGTGCGGGGTAAATTCGGTTGTGGGTGACTAGGCATTCTAGGGCAGTCATAGTCACTCAATGGCTTTTGCAGATCGAGTCTCTTGACACGTTGGCCATCGGCTTAATTTCTGCTGGTCCTATAGGTATGGAAAGCGAATTTATCTAACGATTCGTACCCTCAGTCCTATTGCTCCAACTACCCTGAGCAGCATCAAAAAGCAACACATATTTGCATTAAGAGAGTACGAAATGGGTCGTCTTCATTCAATGGAATAATCTGACATCACTGTACTGTGTTAAAGTCCAGTTTTATCTAGATCCAATTAACTATTGTGCTTTTGATATAAAACTTTTAATAGCCATCAATACTATAAAATTATGCAATTCATATTTGCAATATGTTACAAAATGCTAAGTTATTTATTGCAATAATTGGTCATACCAAATTATTGATCAGCCCTGTATTGAATATAAAAAATAATCATTTTTATACAACTCTATCTGTTAAAATAGAGTGGAGGATTGGAGAATAAATTCTCCACTCTATTTAAATGGAATAAATAAGATTATTTTTCATTTTCAATACAGGGCTGATCAATAATTTGGTATTATGACCAATTTTAGCAATAAATAAATTAGCCCGAATCTGGTTTAAACTTACATTTTGTAACATATTGCGAAAACAAATTGTATATTATTGGGATAGGAAGCTCTTTAGTGCTGTAGGGGACAGCCCAACAAGGATAATTCGGTGGTCCAATACAAGTACTGAGCCATCAGTAGCACTTACATGACCCCCAAAAGTGGGATGGTCGTTATTAAAAAAATCGATACAAGTGCCGAGCCAACAGTAGCCCTTACATGCCCCCCAAAAGCCTTAATGCGGTGGGATTGTCGCTACTAGTACATCGATACAGTATTTTTTTAGTCCGAGAGATTCATAATATCTTACAAATGAGGGCTGGTAGTGCCGATATCGAACCAGCAAGCACAAATACGTTTACTTTGCTTGATTAAAGAGTTATACAGATTCGTGCGCAAGCTCAATAACTACGCGGGTTTGCAAATTTTGTGGCGAGCACGTCGCCAAAACAAATACGGTGACACAAATCTCCAAAATTATGTAGAACTTTCTAGATTTTTTCTACTTTCAAATTTTATTTGTTATCAGAATTGTCCCAACAAATTGGACTCCATGCTTTCGAGAAGATTAGCCAACTCTGCGTTGATTAACTGCAGTAGTCCTAAACGACAGCGGAAATGCTCTCGAGTAATCAATGTCGAAACTGAGAGATGCAATTTTATGAAGCGGCATGCAATCATGCGGATCGTCTCGATGAATCATTTGCATACGTACATGTATATGGATGGCACTACACGAGCCAGCAGCGTACCGTTATTTGTAAAATATCGTTTCTGCTGGTGGCAAGATCTCCGAGGGCGATATGCCAGTGCTCGCGCCCCGAACACGACCTCCGAGTGTATGGACGGACAAGCTCAAAGCTGAGTGCCGTGTTCGTTTTCTTCGAGCCTAATAAATGTGGCTCCCAGTACGCCAAGGTGTTAACGTTAACCTATCCCAGCCTCGCGAATTTTAACCCTTGAGACCGGATCGTTTTCATTCCCCCCATTTACCTAAACCCTACTTACTTTAACGTGTATGTGCGGGTAAGGTTTAGTATACAAAGCTCGATATGTTACGCTAACGTGTATGCCACCTCGTTTTTACGAAAATTCTAGACCCAGATCTGTATGTCCGCCATTATCGTGTATGGTCCAAGATATTCAGAGTTCGACATACACGTTTCGGGACTAACATGTATAAGAACTATACATGTAAATAGTGCAACAATGTGCTAGAGATGCGAATGCGTTGAACAGAGCATTGCACACTTTGAGCAGAAATCTAACTGATGGGAACACATGTAACGGACAAGAAATGGAATGTACTTGCAATACTCAAAGCTATATTATTTCAAAGAGCGAGATCAGATACTCAGTCTGTCTCTTCCATATCAGCTCCACGACGGCCACGCTTGCGTGGATAAGGAGAGGCTTCGCTGGACTCACCACTCGACGACGCTTCTTCCTCGTCGTTGGAGCCCTCGCTGGACGGCGCCGCTGGCTTAAGCGCTTGAATTTTTCGCTTAGAGACCTTGCTAGGCAGCACGCTGCCATTCTTCCACGCTTTATGCCAGATTTCAAAGCAAGACATCGCATCCACGTTGACCGTGTGACGCACCTTGCCACACAGGAAGACGCACCATGCCTTAGGCGCCTTAGATGTGGTAGGAAGCTTGCACGCACTGCAGTATATAGAAGAGTCCCCGCCACGCGCATTGTCGGTGCCCTTCAAAAGCGAACAGACTTTGCAAGCTCGGGTACGCCTCTTACTGCCGTTTTGGTTGTTCCCCACCCTCCATTCGGCAATCTGAAGCGGCTGGTGCGCTGCCTGGCGCTGGCGAGGGCGAGGTAGCGCCATTGATGGTGTAGCTTGCAGGCATTCATCGCTTAGAAGCATCTTCCAGTCGTCATCGCATAATTGACACAGCTCCAGATGGAGCTGTTTCAGGAACATCACACGGGTCATCTTCGGGAGATTTTCGGCGGTCCGACGGGCATTGAAGATGATGTAGACGTTGATAATGGCTAAGTCAACGAGTCTTAAGAACAGGGACTTGTAGTATTTTTTGTACTTGATACAGAGTTGAAGTGAATACCTGTAACACGTATAATGCACGATAAGAACTTGTCATAACATGTACATACAGGATAGCAGTACTTACCGCTGTAGACGTAGCTGGTCGTGGACGTCCACCCCGCCCATGAAGGTTTGGTAGTCCTTCACAATACGTGGGCAGACGACCTCATGTTGCTCACCAGTCAGCTTATCGCGTCTTACAATGCGATCCACTGTAGTACTTCCACCCGATGACAACATGTAGACGGCACGGGTGTCCCACCAGCGTAGGACCCGCATACCCGGGACTTGTTTGGCTTCAGAATAGGTAAAAGAGCCTCGTTCGACGTTGGCAGGTCTGGTTTTGGGGACTTTGGGCTTGTGCGTATCTCCTTTCTTCTTTTTCGAGATGAGTTCAGTGCTCAGGCCTTAGCGATTGGTTTGCACATTACCCACAGTGTAGAAGCCCATGGTCAAAAGTTGCATGGCCAACGGGACGGAAGTATAAAAACCTATCCGTCACCACTAGGCGCATTTCGCCACTCTGTGGTGGTGAAGGGCCAAATAAATACATGTCGGAGATTGCGCACGACAGCTGCAGGGCCCGACTTATAGTCAGTCGAGCTTCCAACCCCGGCACGCTCCTTTTTACCGCAGTATACTTCGAAGCTGTAGAATACATGATAACAAAAATGCTAGTATGTACGGTACAAGATAAGATAACTTTAGAGCCAAGAAAAAAAACGAGTACTCCAAAAAGGAGCACTCGTTACTTACCGAATACAGTATGCGGTTGATGAACAGCACAACATGAATAACTTCGCCCCCACTTGTGGGGTTTATCCTTGAGGTAGACTCGCATGCGGTTGAAAGTTGATCTCGAAGGCAACATGGCTTCGTCGAAAGCCATTATTGGTGGCGGCGTGTATCCAGCAGCAAACCTACGCTGCAATGCGTCTATGACAGATCTCAGTTTCCAGGCCCTGTCTGTAGCGGCCCGTGCGTCGTCATTGCTGCTTAAGTGTAGGTTTCTAGAGAGGTGCATGAATCTAACCCGAGCCATAAATCAACCGAAGCAACCTCGGGGAATGGCTCCTTCATCAGTCGTGCGCCAATGGTTCGCCAGCCTCTCTTTGTTGGGAATGATAGACCGCGCGGTGAGGAGGCCGATAAAAATACACAACTCTCTTGCAGTGATGTCTTGTGTTCGAATCAGATCGTTTCTTATTTGATCACAGCTTTTCTTCTTGAATTCTGGATGTTTCTGATCTCGCGCCACTTGCTTCGCATTCTGGCCCTCGACGCGCTCTTCTATCTTCTTTGTGAAGTAGTTATTGCATTCTGTAGCGATGGATTCCCAAAGCTCAGGTTGCATGTAGTAGAAGAATGAGCCTGATGGCGTAGCTGCAGCTACCATAGCCTTGGGCGTCGGCCCCCACTCACCAGAGTATAGGTTAGGATAATCCTTAGCCGTGGAACCGGCCAGTCTGGGCTCGTATGGCTCCATCAAGTGATAATACGGAGTCTCGGTCACGAGATCCGACCATCCATTGTCGCTCATGTTTCTTCAGAAACTCGTCTGACACACTACCAGACGTAATGTTGCCCAATCCCCCAATTGCCAATATCATTTCGTTGTCAAAATGCATTTCAGGCGCAATAGGCATCGACTCATCAGCACTCTCCACAGACTGGGTGTCATCATCCCAGTCTCCGTCGTCGTTTTCAGCATCGGACTCGAATACGACAAAAGCACGCGGGTCGTCGGTAGCTGGAACACGATTGACATCCCCTGAACGCACACAGCATTAGATACACTCAGTTAAGCTAATTGTGTACATCAAACTTGTAAGTACACGTTAACAAACCTTCCATATCACCTGTTGACTCACACAGATCTTCGTTGCTTGCATTCTCCACACCAGCGGCGGTTTGATCATCGGCTACGACATCCGACTCACTGAGAGGTTCGTCGTGGCCCACGACTTCTTCAAAGTCTGCCTCGAGGTTGTGTGGTATCACCGATCGAGATCCTACACGATAACATCAATATACATGATTAGTACCCATGTTACCTTGTATAATACAATATTGCCGAATCAGTAGACTGCAGATTGCTTTCAACGCGGGTTGAAACATGGGGCAATGCTTCGTGCATCTCGCTGTCTCTGGAGGCTGCTTCTGGATCTTGAACGGCTCCTTCTCGCTCTGTAGACACACAAACGTACAATACAGGATTAGCCCGACTCCAACCATGTATCATACACGTTAAATGAGCACACCTTCTTCTTCGCTGTTGGTGCGAGGGCCTGTCAGTAGCGTACACGATTAGCAAAAGCTGTAAACGTGAACAATACAAGTTAGACACGCGCACCTTCATTGTCACTTTCAGCGTTATGGTCTGGCGGTTGCTGGGGTGTCGTTGGGCTAATCGGAGCGGGAGACGGACTGGGTGAGAACTCGGCCTGAGCCTGAGCGCATCTGAACACCTCAAGCCGTCAAAAGGATGTTTCACAGACCTCGTTATAGTTTGAGCACGCACCAAGGTCGATCCGGTCCAAGTACCTTATCAGTTCTTCTTCCCCGACGAATACATCCTGTCCGCGCACTCCATTCTTCGTTTTTCCTGGCCTGACGTACGTGCGCATGTTGGAGAGGCCTGTCGAGCGCTTTGACGTCCATCCGTCCTTTTTGAGCTCGCGCCAGCGCGCACGGAAAGCCATTTGTGTTCTTGCCGGAGTTTCTAAAAGTGAGAGTCAGTGTGTGGCTGGCATTTTTCACCTCTAATATTATATATTTGATCTGCAGGAAGCACCGATACCTCTCATTATTTGTTATATGATTCGGTTATGTACCAAAGGATCGTGCTTTGTTCGGAAAGTGGTACATGCCGGGAAGATTAGAGCTTTATGCCTACCCCTCGTTGATTTGACGTTTGTAAGATCCAATACAAAAAACAAGTATATAATGTCTTAACGAGTACGGTCCACGTTAAGAAATTTTTCGTATCGTGTACGGTCCAGGCTCCTGGTTTCAAGGGGTTAATGGTATAAATAAGATTATTTTTCACTTTCAATACAGGGCTGATCAATAATTTGGTATTATGACCAATTTTAGCAATAAATAAATTAGCCCAAATCTGGTTTAAACTTACATTTTGTAACATATTGCGAATATAAATTGCATTTTTTTATTACAGTATTCGCAATATAGCTCAGCCTCGTCGAATAGCTACATGTATACTACCAATCCTTCAGCGACTCTCCAACTTTTGGTGCGACCCCATACCTGCAGCTTGTCCTTTGGCCCATGTGGTATTTGCCCTATCGTGAGTGATGGTCCCCAATCTTCGCGCCTCAGTACACGATCATATTCCAATTCGCCAGCAAACGCTGACAGCATCATTCTATGTATGATCAAGATCGAGTGATACGATATCGCGGGTGTTTGGCACTTCAATTCGCTGCCGATTCCTCGTTGAAGAAGAAGATCCAATTGATACTTGGGATGGAGCCTCACTTTCCCATGGTCCCTGAAGACGCATGGCACATGACGCTAGTCACAAAGGACGAACTTCGTGGGTTGAGCGCCACTGTAGTACAAGATGCAATGGAGTCGCTGTCGACTCGCTGTTTCGCGATTGGATTGGGCGGTGGCAGCGGAGCGACGAGAGACGTGGGGCCAGCTGGAATATACTTCATTGTGTTCGTTTGGCCGAAAGCACAAGCATTTAGGTCGAAGCACGGACTTCCAGTAAAGGATTTCCACGTGTCTGTATCAACTGCCAACCGCCACGATATTGACAAGTCAAGCAACGCACTACTGGACAATTCATGCCTGGAATCGTTAGATCAGGCAACTCTGGGAGCGCTGAGTCGACAGGTGATGCTGGAGAACAAACCCAAACGTGCGCTGGAACTTGCCACGCTATTGTGTTCGAAACATAGAGAGGAAACGACACGTGGTTGGGTACGGCTCGCCGATGCAGCGTTGCTTACAGATCGACCAAAGCTCGCCATGCTCAGCTACGGATACCTAGTCGAACGTATGACCCGAACACCACTTCTAGACGACAATGATGGACGCGATTCAGCACTGTGGAGACATTGCTGCATGCAACTCTCAAAGTGTGCGAGATTGACTGAATGGGGTCCAGTCTTTGTCGGCGGGGAAATTGAGCAAGTATCTTCGGACTTGCGCGGCTTCCTCTGCAGGCCGTGGAGTATTTCAACATGGGTCGCAGTAGGAGACAATACTCAGAACACGTCGATGGCTCTATCGTATCCTTCACGGACACGGCTTGTGACGCCGTACAGCCCGGTAGGAAACCCTATGGAGCAGTACCCGCTCCCACGATTCTTCCGATGGATCGTACCGTTCCAACTGGCCGCGATGTCCACACCTCGCAATCGAGAAGACATTCGCTGTCTTTGCTATTCGTTGCACATTCGACATGTTGTTACATTGACGGATGAAGAACCACTGCCAACATCTTGGTTTGACGGGCTTCCGAATATCAAGAACACATTCCTTCCTGTGGCCAACTATAAAGCACCCAGTATACCGCAAATTGACATGTTCATGCGACTGTGTTGCAGCTCCTCGCCTGCAGGAGCTCCTGTACTCGTGCACTGCGGTGGAGGCAAAGGACGTGCTGGTACCTTGGTGGCTTGTTATCTTGTAGCTTTCGGGTTCAAACCGCCTCCAGTGGAAATAAACGAAGGTAGTGCATCAAATGAAGGCTGGTACCAGCCTGCAATGACGGCGGCGGAAGCTATCCAAGCCCTGCGAACAATGAGACCTGGAAGTATTGAGACTAAAGAGCAGGAAGAGGTTGTAAGTGATTATTGCTCTCTCCTCTGGAAGCGACGAGGTGTATTTCCACCCAAGCTAGCACAGCCAATGCCCAGTCGACCCAAGATCACTGGCAAGCCAGCTGAGACGACGGATCTCCTTGTGCTTTGTGGAATTCCAGGTGCAGGTAAGAGCTCATTCCGTCGAGCGCTTGTCAAACGCATCGTGGCCTCAAATGCAGCGCCAATTACAGTTCGCTCGAACAACGCTCTCTATCAGCCTTGGACTGAAATCCACAGCGACGAGATCGGTCGCAAAGGCTGCGAAAGGAGTATTGGGCAGGGAAGTATCCGACGAGCTATCCTAGACAGATGCAACGGTATTGCTGCTGATCGTAAAAAGTTTATCAGTCTTGCTGCTACCTGGAGTCAACACGCCACCGCAGTTGTCTTCGATATCCCGACGAAGCTTTGTGAAGCAAGGGCGATGCAGCGCTCGGACCACCCTACGCTTCCACCTGGCCGTCGTGTAGGTCTTGCGATTCGACAATATTCCAGCACATTCGAGTTTCCAGAGCTAGATGAAGGCTTCCAGACGATAGTCCGTATCACATCCGTCGAGGCCGCTCTTGAGCTGGTGGATCTGCTGTCTCCTCCGCTGCCACTTCTCAAGTTCCCGCGAACGCCACACCTTATCGACCTAGGAGCTGCCACTTGCGACGATCTGGTCAGTGACTTCAACAGCATATCATTCCCTGCAGATAGAGATACTACCATCGTCATCACCGAGAAAGTGGACGGCGCGAACATGGGCATCTCGCTGTCTCCTGACGGAGCTCTGGTTGTGCAGAACCGCTCCCATGCCATTAACTCGGAGAGCCACCGGCAGTTCCGAGATCTCGACAATTTCTTGAACTCTCATCGAGCTGTGCTGTATGAGATACTGTATCGAGATGCGTTGTTCCCGGGGCGGTTTATTCTGTACGGTGAGTGGGTGGCAGCAACCCACTCGATCTCGTATTCCAAGCTGGAAAGTCTCTTCTACGCGTTCGATCTATACGATCGCGAGACTGGGCAGTTCTGGGATCAATCATCGCTTCAAGAGCTGTTGGCAATCAGCAGTACATCATGTCAAGGCGATGTTGCCATTCAACTAGTGCCTAAAGTCTGGGAAGGCCGCGTTCTGCCTCTTCGAGACGAGTTGATCGCCATGGCACAGCAACGACGCTCGCAGTTCTACGACGGACCCGTCGAAGGCATCTACGTGAAATGGGAGCGTCTCGGTCGCGTCAAGGAGCGCAGCAAGATCGTCCGAAGTGACTTCCTGGGCGGAGACGCTCACTGGAGTAAACGACCCGAAGGCATCCGCTTCAATACCGTCTCGGCTTCAACTTCATAACCGGTAGAAGGGTCGGTACTGACGTACTTTTTTCCAGAATGTATGTAGAATGCATTCTATCCAATCAGATGCTAGATCGCTTCACCCATCATTCAGCCAGTATACCGATATCGTTTTTCAGTTTCCGATCCGCATAACCGCAAGCACAATGCTCTCTCGTGTGCTCCGAGCTCGCGGCACGTTGGTGCGCGCGTCTTCCAGGACTTTGGCCGTCTCTACTGCTCCCTCACGCAGCGTCTCCGTGCGCCACCAATTTCTGGCGGCCTCCTGCACGCGCTGGAACTCGTCGACGTCGACTCCGGTGGTTGATGCCAAAAAGGATTCAGAGCCTGCCGCTGCATCGGACGCTGCTGCATCTGATCCCGTGGACAATGTTAAGATCGACCTGGGCACTATCGGAGCCGAGGATGCGAAGGTGCTGACCATTGCCGACGTTTTAAACGCGCGCGAACAGGAGCTGGCCACCAACGAGGCGTTGTTCGACTTTGAGGAGTGGGAGAGCATCGCCGGCACGGTGAGAACGAAGAACCTAGGTTGGAAAATATAGGAAATGAAGGCTAACGAGATGGATGGCTGTAGGAGACGGTGCATGACGCGGTGCTGACGATGGTGGAGCGCAATATTGGTTCACTCATTGTGACGGAGGCTCAAGAGGGGATTGTCGGCATTGTGACGGAGAGAGATATCCTCAAGAAGATCTCGCCACGCACGGTGATGACCGAGGAGAAGTTCGTGCACGATGTCATGTCCTCGCACATCATGTGCATCCATCCCAGCACGACAGTCATTGAGTAAGTGCCTGGAAATATTGCTACATGTATCTGGTGAAATAGCTGAGCTCTAAAAATTCTGTGCATTGCAGTGCTTTGGCGACGATGACGAAGGAGAACATTCGACACTTGGCAGTGGTGAGCGGTGACATGACGAGCGCTGTCAAGCGAGGATCGGTGCAGGAGGAGGACATGCGTTGCGTGCTGTCCATCACGGACATCGTCCGTGCGTACGCGGAATTTGAAGCCTCAAGGACTGCGACGCCAGCTCAAGACAGAGCGGCGAATGCATCTGCGGATACTGAGGCGAAGACTAAGACCGAGACGGACAAAGTCAAGGAGGCGAAGTCAACTGAAGCGACTGAGGCTGAGACGCCAGAAGCTGCTGCAGCGGCGGATGCTGCGACAACGCTGTCGACTCCGGTAGTTACGGCGGCGACACTACTGAAGAAGAAGCACAAGCGCGTCAAGTTGATCCTGAACACTCGTCCAGAAGACAATATCACCGTGGCCGAAGCGGTGGAGGAGATGGCCAAGCGCGACTTCGGCGCCGTCCTGGTCGTGGACAAGGAACAACGTGTGCTCGGTATCTTCACGGAGCGCGATTACATTCGCAAGGTTCTTTTCGAAGTCAAAGACCCGACCAAGTTGCTCGTGACGGACGTGATGTCGACTGTGGATTCTGTGCTTCAGATTGAGGACCCACTGGAGAAGTGCTGGGACTTGGCTGCCACCTCCAACTGCCGTCACTTCCCTGTGATCGGAGTCATGCGCCAGGATCGCGAGAAGGAGCTTGCCGGTATCCTCTCTATCAAGGATATTGTCCGTGAGATCTCCAAAGACCACCACGCCACGCCGGGCTTCCGTCTGATGGAGTTTTTGAAGTCCAAGATGGAGCCGAAGCGTGCAGAGCCCAAATCTGAACCAAAAGTGGAGGCTACATCGGATTCATCGACAGAAATAAAGGCTGCTGCACCTACAGACGCGATTGCAGTCAAAGAACCGAAAGAAGAGACCCCAGTGATGGCCTCTAGCTCGGACACGGAGCCCAAAAAGACCGTGGAGGAGCCTCAGGCTTCCACTCCTGTGAAGTTGTAAGCGCACAGATCTGAAAGCTCATTTAGAAATTTAGTTTCTAGAAAAAACAAACTAGCAGCAAAACAAGGGACAGAATATCTTGCGTTTTTAAATAACTTCGCTACACACTAAATTTTTCTAGTTGCTTGTTCCAGGAAGAGGCTCAAAAGCCGCTTTCTTGGTTCCAGCTCGCGGCACAGACATTTTGCTCTCGGCTTCGACTGCGACATTCGAGTATGACGTCCAGTTGCAGTAGAGATCCTCGTTCCAGTCGCGATCAGTGGGGTCCTCCACTTGTACAGTTTGTCGACGCACACCCAGCGACGCCAGAAGACGCTGCGTCGCACGAAGAGCTGCACGAGGTTCCCCGTTTGGTAAAATATGCACACTGGCAGCGTAGTGACCTTCAGTGAGCATCCAAATGTGCAGATCGTGGACGTCGTATACGCTTGCGAGCGCTCGGATTCGCTTCTCCACTACACGCAAGTCAAGCGCAGGCGGAGCTCCCTCCATAAGTATGTGAACACTGCGTGTGAGCACTCCGATGGTCGTGCCAAGTACTAAGAAGGAGAACAACAGCGTCGTAATAGGGTCCGCTATTTGCCACGACGGGTTGTACCAGATCAGTCCACCAGCAAGACACACTCCAAGACTTTGTAGGAAGTCGCCAAGCGCATGGATGTATGCAGCGCGAACGTTGATGTTCTCGAATACCGACGACTTGGGCGCCAGTCCTTCCGAAACGCCCGTTGTTGGTTCTTCCACGCCGTCAATCAACGCCATCGCCGACATGGGAGTACGCACTACATCTTGCGTACTGGGGCTCTGTTCGACTGTAGTTTTGTCCTTCTCACAGTGTCCACCGTGTCCGTGACTGTGGCCGTGTCCGTGGCTGTGACCGTGTCCGTGGCTGTGGCCGTGTCCATGGTGATGCCCATGACCCAGAATCTTCATCAGTACCAGGTTAATACCCAGTCCGAAGACTGCCACGACAAACATAGCCTTGCCATCCACCGTTTGCTCGGCATCAGGTCGTCCTTGGTCGATCAACCTCCTCACAGCTGTGAACATGAGACCAATGGCCAGTACCCAGATCAATAGCACGCTCAGTAGTGCACCGATCACCTCTGCTCGATGGTAACCATAAGGCATCGTAGCAGACGCTGGAAACTGGCCCAAGTACATGGCGAAGAGCGATACGAGGAAGCCCGCGACGTCCGATAGCAAATGCGCCGCGTCCGTCATGATGGCCAGACTGTCGGCGTAGTAGCCGCCTGCGAACTGCACGCACATGAAGACGAAGGAGCAGAGGCAGGCTAGCTGTAGCTTCTTCATGGCGGAATGAGCGTTGCTCTTCTCTTCGTGATGTTCCTCCTCCTTCTCGAGCGCCACGAGATGGTCGTGTGTCGCGGGGCCCTGCACCTCCTCCATGTCCACAGACGCGTCCACACTGATGCTCAGCGCTGGAAGCGGCGTGCGCTGTGGCTTCTTGTTGTCGGAAGGCGCTTCCCCCATTGCTGCGGTGGTTCAGTGACGCGTAAGCAGAAGTGGGAATGGAGCTCGTCGAGCGGAGCTGACATGGCAGTGGGAG
This sequence comes from Phytophthora tentaculata, assembly GCA_033557915.1. Taxonomy (NCBI): domain Eukaryota; phylum Oomycota; class Peronosporomycetes; order Peronosporales; family Peronosporaceae; genus Phytophthora; species Phytophthora tentaculata. The sequence continues at coordinate 4,847,241 of JAUCEA010000007.1, read as the reverse complement.
AGCGATCGTCGATCGTCGAGACAGCTCTCTTTTTAGACTCCTCGCCGTCGGACAGGTGATGGCTATTAAATTGATTATAGCAGGTGTTTCAGGCGGCTTTAGAGTTAACGGTTTTGAGCAGATGTAGGAGGATATCGACGATTGCGTTCCGCTTCGATTTTACGTGCAAAGCTTGTGGTATGGGACAGTCTGGATTGCACAGCGGCTGGGCTGGGGGCTAAATGGCCCACGTGCAAATAGCACACCTGCCTTCGAGGAGCGTTGTCTTGGTGTTGCTGCGCGCTGCGGTCGTTGAAGCCGAGTTGTCATGCCGGATATTCTCGGCGATGACGATATCAAGGATTTGCGATTGTGGCCACTGACCGAGCAGTCACTGCTGCAGTGCGCTGATGCTGGTGTCGTTAAAGCACCTTTTAGTCGACTTGAAGGGTTTCTTACAAGTATTGTGTCACACGTCAGTGACGTGACGTCACATGCCGAATTCTTCATGGCGCGGCAGCTGTTGCAGCTTGTATTATAGTGCGGTGCCGCAGTCGCCCAAAGTATCAAATCCCAGCCGGCTACAACGTCCGAGTAACAAGACGCTTGTTGGAGAGCATCCTGGAGGTTGATTTCATTGTTGTGGCAATTACTGGTAGGCATAAATAGATGGTGGAGTTGCCACTCTGCAGTCTACTACTTCTAGCTCGTTCGGCGGTAGTCGATGCACCGCGACGCTGGCTCCTCAACACTGGCAGCAGGGGAAGTGGCGGCTATTAATAGATGAACGAAAAGAAAAGCGCCTCGGATGGTCGACTCCATTTGGTGAACAGTACCAGCGCGTTGGGCATCCTCAACTGGCAGTACTGCATCGCGAAGCGGAAGCACGGATTCGCAGCCAATGCCTTTGCTACAAGGCACAGCAGCGAGTACAGCAGTAGCTTGCGCAGGTACTCGAGGGGCAGATAGCGGTGGCGGACCAGCAGTGTCTTCGATGAATTGGCCTGCGCTGTAGACGCCAATGAAGCGGAGGTTTTGCTAGATAGTGTGGTGGTCTGCATGCTTCACTTCGATCGATGGAATTTACGTGTGTGCGGTTGGTCTCAATTTCTGGTGTGCCAGGCCAGACCTTGCGCACTTGCGGATAAGCACCGTAGGCACCATTCTAAAACACGCACACCCCTCGTGAGCTTCTTTGTCGCGCCAGGCATAGTAAAAACAAGTCAAAAATGGCGGCTTCAAGTTGTCAAGCATCGATTCGAAAAGATCCTTTCGTTGACGAAACACCGAATTGATCTAGTGGTCGTAGGCGCGTCACACCGCGGCTACCCCCTGCCAGTCATGCACGCAGATCACGGATCTAATGCCAGTTCATGTAGCAGTTTAGCAGTGAATGTTTCTCTTAATGAAGGTGCTAAAAGAAGTACTTCGAAGTAGTTGCTTTTGTCAAATACTGGCATAATGACCCTCCGGTTCTACACACTCAGCAGCAGGCATTGGCTTGTGTGGGTTTTGCACTGTCGTGCAAGCTGAAAGCCTTGCCGCTGGGCTTAGAAGCGCCTGCGTCGATGTTCTTGGAACGAGTGTAGATGCGGAGCACCAGCGCCTCCAACGCTTGAGAGATCGTCTTCACATCCAGATTTGGTTCGTACTCAAGCTTTGGTGGCTGCTGTTGCTTCAGAAACTCGGGCAGGGGTAGACCATTCAGTGACAAGCCCTGAATTGTCAACGCTTGGCCTGGTACTGCCTTCTCAGACTGCTCAAAAAGCTCAGCAGTGTTGTTGCGAGCCGAAGTACGCGCGAACATGAGGCTGTTGGCGATCCGGAAGGGAATTGCCTCCTCGGGCTTCGCGTCGTGTAGCCACCCCAGCCCCAACTTGGGGTTCTTGAAGACTGTTTCGCTCAAGACCTTTTTGACATCTTGGTCTTTTACGAACTTGGTCTTGTCTCCCGATGTCTCGTTCAGCTTATCGACTTTATTTTCCACGAGCATGACGGCCGCAAGTAGTGCAGGGTCCGAGTTATCTTTAAGCGCGTTGAGCCACTGACAACCAGTTTTGCCTCCAGGGAAAATATCGTTGAAGGTGTTCTTATCACTCACGTCGTATACGATTAGTGCACCTGCAGCACACTCCATATTAGACTTTGTTTTGAAAACATTATTTGCGCTTGATATCATACCATTTGCTCGCCTATAGTGCGAGCTGGAGATGGCTTGGAATCGCTCCTGGCCAGCGGTATCCCACACCTGAGCACGAATGAATTGGTTTGGCTCGCCGAACTTCCAGTCAGGACGCTGCACTTTCACTTTTATCATATACATCACCTGACCGTAAGAAAACCAAGAGCTCTAGACAAACACACAACACCGCAATACCTGTGACGAACTCAGGCTGGAGCGTCGGGGCGCTGCGCTCGTCGAACTGATCGCCGCGTGCTGCTACAGATAGCAAATTGGTTTTCCCAACTGCCTGGGTTCCGATTATAATGACCTTGTAGAGGAGCTCGCTCTTGGAAGGAGACGCACTACTTTTTGATGGTGACGCTGGCGGGGACTGCATAATCGGTAGTTTCTTCCCTTCTGTCGACGAATGCTGTGGGGTGGTAAAAGACCAAGCAAACCTCTGCTTCTCGAGTGGATGCGTCCTGTCAGGACTCCTGATGTGATGTCACTTAGCTCGAACAACGCACCAGAAATAGCCTTGCAACAACCGACCAAGCGGCAGCTTGCACCGTTCTTATCGCAGTAGTTTTTCAGTGTTCTTGTACCACGAATTGGTAGCGAGCCTAGCAATCCAACTACTGCAGCATTGAAGGCCCTGTTACCATGCAGCTCTCAGATGTGGATTGGATGCTAGAGCGTCCGTGGACGCTACTTGTTTACTTGGTGTAAAAAATGGCTGGAAGGCTGACGCTCGCTACACGGTCTAAAATCACGGTCGCCGCTAAATGCTGAGCTCATGGAGTAACCAATACAAAACAAGCGATGGCATTGCCTGTACTACCAGCATCATTGTTCTCACATAAACTGCGAAAGCGCGTTGTCTTCCCCAGCGCAGTGTTGTTATGAACACCACCAGTGGTGGATCTCTCACAAATCCATTTACTGCTGGTGGTAAATCGAGATACCCGTCTTCTGTAGAGTTAGTCTACATGCCCAGACGTATTGAACAAGAGTTTTGTAGCGCTATGATTACGAAGTAGAGTCCTTCGCATCCAAGACAGCGTGAGGTATACTTCGAGGTACACGAAGTACCCACTACATGCACTGGGATATGCTTCAACCACTTCAACTCAGACGAAAATGGGGGTTACACGACCCCCGCTTCTGTCTCCTTATCGTCATTCTTTTGCAAAAACTGATAATTAGGTCCACCCAGCCGAATCGGCCCAGCTTTTCACTTCCATGTGCGCTGCAAAGTGGTTGCGAACGCGTGGTGGGGACGGATGCTCGTTGTGCCGCGCGATTGCTGTCCGCTCGTTCGCGCTATCAAAAGGGCAGAAATGCTGACGAGACTTCAGCTCGGGGACCACCATGAAGGGTGTGCGGGCAACTCGCTGCCCACAGTGTCGGACCGTGTGTTCACTCTCTGGGTGCAGCCATGACGGTTGCCTGCGTTATCTCGAAAGTGATGGAGTCGTTACAGTACATGTATGCCAGCTTTGCGCGGATCCACTGTGCTGCGCAATTTTGCGCACCTTTAACGGGCATTGTTTTGTCCATCCACTTTGCCGCATCTCGTGGCATCTCGGTGGCCCTTTCGGATATCACGCCTATCCAGACCTACATGTACTGTTTCAAAGGTGAACTGATAGCTGTGTAAATTGATTTACATGTTTGGTTGTGAAAAGCGGATATGCTGCTTTGAATCGGTAATGCCTGTGGTGGCGCCTGGATAATGGTGGCCTCTATACCAGGCCTCCTATAATTAGGCCTTTTGGGGGAAAGGGCCTAATTAATTTTTCAGAAGAGCATTTCTCTCATGGAGGCGACACTGTTGTTCTAATCGTTTTGTCGTAAGCTCACAAAAGTGTACAAACTGACGATGACGCCCTTAGAACCACAATATTTACAATATGCAGCCAATAGGAACTCTCGACAAGTGCAACACTCGCTGCTGATTGGCCGCCGCAAACGCGCTTGTCAAACAAGCCAGCAATTTGGCGTGCGTGACCAGGTGTTTCTAGTTCAGCACCAGCGCTCCATCGTATAAGACTCACGAGGCCGCCTTCAAAGGCAGAGAGCGAGAGCGAGCGACAGCAGCGAGGGCCAGGCTGGCAAAGCTCGATCCGGCAGCAGCGCTTTAGATCGACACTTTTACGGCGTCACACACGTGGACGTTTCCATCTCCTGGTTTCCGTCGAAAAGCGTCGGTAAAAACATCAAGTTGCCTTTGTGCAGCTGCCCCAGTCGACGGAAAGGTTAACGAACCGGTATACTGTCGCTTCCGGCACTTCCACATTCACTCTCAATTCCGCATTCGTTCAAGGGAAATCGAGCAATAGTCCGCACTCGAGACGACCATGGGTAGATCGCGCACTATGAGTCGAAGGCGCGCCCAGAGTGGCGCGTCGGCGGACTCCCGCGGCGACGACTCGTGGCAGCCGCCGGCGCTCACGGCTAGCGAGCGCGCCTATATGATCCGCAAGGCCAAGGAGGCGTCCGTGGCGCTCGTGGACCACGCTCACACGCTAGACGGACCTGTGCAGTGGCACTACACTGGCAAATTCCGCGGCATTCAGATGTACCGCGGAGAAGGAAGCTACGACAGTGTAAGCACCTCCGGCACCGAGTTCCTATGCGGTGTGACCACTATGATGGGATCTATCGAGGAAGTGGCCAGCCACTTCGACCAGCAGACGACTGAACGTATGCTCGCCAAGAAGGCGGACGACGTGCTGGACTGCGGCGTGCTCTACTCGCTGGTACAGGGCGACCCAAAGAATTCGTACTACCGGGTATCGGCCAAGTATCAGCTGTATGAAGGCCCCTCAGCCTTCTCTCGAGAGCGAGACTACTGCTACTTGGAGTGCCAGAATACGTTCCGACACGCATCGGGACGTAGAGGTTGGGTGCTCAGTATGCACTCGATCAAGCTGCCGAGTTGTCCCGAAGTGGACGGTGTCGTGCGAGGAAGCATGTACCAGTCTGGCTACGTGTTTGTCGAGGCCGAGAAGGAAGGATACATGGACGTGATGCACAGTCTGCAGATCAACTTCAAGAGCACCAGTCGATTGCCGCATTTCCTGCTCAATTCGGCGCTAAAGCGACGGATCCTGTCCGTGGTGTCCATCAGCCGAGAGATCCAGACGTCCAGAATGGGACGACAGACGCTGCTGAGGAAGAAGGACCTGATGCCCAAGCGAGCGAGAGCTCTGTGTTCTCTGTGTGCACGCAAGTTCTCGCTGTTTGTGCGCAAGACGCGATGCCGCGTGTGTGGTGAAGTGGTGTGTCAGCCGTGCGCTCCGCAGGTCATGATCTCCTCGAAGCGCGGACCGATCAAGACGCGAGTGTGCACCAGGTGCTATCACTTGTCCCCTAGTGATGAATATGAACCCGTTGGAGCGCTGCCCAATTCTCATAATGGAGGAGACCCACGACGGATGCAGAACGAGACGCGGTACTCGGATATCTTGCAAGATCATCACGACCATCCCGACGTGTACCACGAGGAAGACGAGGACAGTATGGAAGAGGATGGAGACGAGGACGGACTTGAAGAGCAGTCGGACTACAGTGTGTTCGCCCAGTCTCGCTTCACAGAGGCGAGTCGGGACTCCATGGCTGCGAGTCAGTTTAGTGCATCGAGAAGTCAGTTTGAAAGCCACTTTGAAGGCTCCAGCCAGTTCGACGCCACCAGTGAACTTGACGACAGTCAGTACTACGATGGCGGCTCCAGCGAGAACAGCTTCGTTAGTGGCGTAAGTGGCACCAGCACGTCGTACTGGCAAGGAGGCAATAGTGCTGTAAGCAGCATGGCCAGTTGGAACCAGGCCAGCAGCGTCAAGCCTGCGGATGGCTACATTTACGACCCGCAGGCTTCGACGTCGAGCAGCAATTTCTATGGAGCAAGTAACTATGGAAGCGACTACGGAGCGAGTAAGTACTCGGCGGAAGAGGAGCCTCGTAAGCGACCGGATAGATACAAGGCAGCACCAATCCCAGAGGACGAGCCGTCGAGTCTCCGTGGCTACACCATCAGTCCCGACACGAGCTATAACGACTACAAATCGACTCAGAGCAAGAACTACAACTCAACGCAAGTGTCGGACTTCAAGGCTACGCAGGATTTCAAGGTTACGAAAGACCTAACGGCAACGAAAGACTCCAAGGCTGCGAAACGCTCCAAAAAGGCGACGAAAGACCTTAAGTCGACGAGTTCTAGTCAGGGCAGTCAAAGCTCCAACACGAGTACCGCAAGCAAGACTGTGTCGATCCAGAGCCTCGCCAAGGCTCGTTCCGCTCGCTACGGCATCAAGAGTCAGTTCCCGCCGCCACCTCCGCCGCCGCCGCTATCCCCGCCACCGGAGGAAGAGGACGAAGAAGATAGTCCTCTGCATCTTGGAGCGCTGAAGACGGACAAACCTCAGGGATCCAAGGACCGGAAGCCCAAAGGAATTGCTGCACGAAAAATGTTCACTCCTCCGCCCCCGCAGGAAGGACGACGTGAAGCGAACTCGTCAAGGTCGTCAAACCGCGCGCCCAAGGTGCCCCGGAACATGGCGTTCAACGCTGCTGTGGCCAACCGAGACTCCAGGATTTCCCAGACAAGCTCGAGAGATTCTAGGCTCGGCAGTACTCGATCTTCAGCGATTCTGGAGCAAGTGCGTCGCAATCGTGGCCGGACGTTCCAGCTCACACCTGAAAGCGATCGCTCTTCGGCAGTTTTGAAGTCGCTGGAAGAGGAACACTTGAACAGGATGCGTGAAATTGAGCGGATGCAAGAACTGGCCAAGGAGAAGGCAGCACGGCGGTCCATGTCATCCAACGGGAGTCGCAACTCTATGCGGAGTGCTCAGAATTCCCAGAATGGTGTTAGTGCTGCTGTTGGTAAGGAACCAGAGCAGTTCCGTCGCAGTTCTCGTCGCTCTCGTGCGTCACTAAGTTCTCCGAATGGCCCGCCACCTGGTTCCCCGCCTGGCACTCCGCCTAGTATGCGTGGTCGTCGCTTGCCGAACCCCAACGCTTCTTTCAACAGCCAAGGCAATCGATCGTTTCGTGGGGATCGCTCACGTCGTACGGACGCCAGCAGCGACTTCGGCGCGAGTCGCTTCCTCTCGAACCGGTCGAATGGCGCGTTCACATCGACGCAGAGTGACGATCTCATGTTCAACTCGCAGCGATCAGGCAAGCGATTCGACTCGTCGCTGACTTCGAGCAACGGCAGCAATGGCAGCAAGTTTGGTGGCAAGCGGTTCGATGCGTCCCAAACCTCGGGAGTTCATATGTCGAATCACGCGGACGACCTTGCGTTTGATGCATCTTTGCTATCGTTGGATAAGTCCAAGTTCTCGAGTAGTATTGCGATCCTGGAGAACCCTGGGGAGTCTCCAGAGCACGTCGCGATGATGGAGAGACCCAGTCAAGAGCGCAGTTCGAACGGCTCGCTTCTCCACGAGGACCTACTGGATCAGTCCTCGGCAGGCATGAGTGACCACATCAACTCGATCAGAGCTCGTGCTGCGTACAAGCTGCCGGACGAAGAGTATCGGGCATCCGATGAGCTTCGAAAGAGGCAGGAAGAACACCGCAAGCGTATGGAGGAGCTGTCCAAGTTGACAGCCAACCACGTGGTCGTTGAAGAATACAACGTTCGGGACAGCACGTCTACGCTTGGTGGACTGCACGACAGCTCCATCAGTCTGACGCAGTACTCCGGGAACGGCTTTGGCGACAGTGCGATCAGTTCTGCCAGCTCTGCCAGTTCTGTGGACATCGATGATGAAGAATTCGACTTCGAGACTCGACCGCTTGGACGTACCAAGCGTAGTGGCACCATCCCCTTTTCATTGGATGAACTGGAACAGGTTCTGGATGTAGAAAGTGACGACGAGCAGAGCGAGGGACCAGACGACTCGGACACCTCGTTCCGCTTGAGTGAAGATCACGCGGAGTATGCTACGCCATCGTATCGCTCGAGCGAAGAGTCCGCCGGTGTGGAGTTCGAGCACGAGAGTGAACCGTCCCCGGCGTACCGTCCCAGCGAGGAGTCAGAGCACGACCTTGAACAGAAGCGTGGATTTGTGACCCCGCCATTCCGCTCAAGCGTCGAATCTGTCAAACACGAGCAGGAGCAGAAGAGTGGACGTGTTACCCCACCACGCCATAGCGAGGAATCAGTTGAGCACGAGCACGAGTTGGCTGCTTCGGCGTACCGTCCGAGTGAGGAATCGGTGGATGATAAGGACGAACATAAGAGCGGATTTGCCACTCCACCTTGTCGCTTGAGTGAACACAAAAGTGGATTCGTTACCCCACCACGTCGTCAAAGCGAGGACTCAGTGGAGGAGCAGAACAGTGGATTTAACACTTCACCACGTCGTTCAAGCGAGGATCACAAGATTGGGTGTGCTACTCCTCCACGTCGTTCGAGTGTGAGCTCCGAGGAGCAGGAAGACGATCGTGAGCTTGCGAACTCGGCATACCGCCTGAGCGAGGAGTCTGTGGAAGATGAGCACGAATTAAAGAGTGGATTGGCTACTCCTACTCGTCGCTCCAGCGGAAGTCTCAAGAGTGGATTTGTGACTCCACCACGTTCGAGCGTTGATTATGAGGAACGTGACAGTGGATTTGCGAACTCTGCTTACCGCCCGAGCGACGAGTCCGTGGAAATTGAGCAGGAACATAGCAGTGGTCTCGCTACTCCCCCTCGCCGCGAGGATCACAAGACTGGATTCACCACCCCGCCACAACGTCAGAGTGTAGAATCGGTGGAGCACGAGCACGAGCGTAATAGTGGATTCACCACTCCTCCCCGTCGCTCAAGTGAAGACCACAACAGTGGGTTGAATACACCGCCACGCCGCCAGAGCGAGGAATCGGTGGAGCACGAGAATGAACTTGCCAACTCGGCGTACCGTTCAAGCGAGGAATCGGTGGAGCACGAGAATGAATTTGCCAACTCAGCGTACCGCTCAAGCGAGGAATCGATGGATCACGAGCAGGAGCATGGCAGTGGCCTTGCCACCCCTCCTCGGCGTTCAAGCGAGGACCACAAGAGTGGATTCGCTACCCCGCCACGCCACAGCGAAGAATCCGTCGAGCACGAGTACGACAACGACAACGAGCTCGCTAACTCGGCATATCGCTCGAGCGAGGAATCCGTGGACGAGCAGGAGCGAAACAGTGGACTCGCCACTCCTCCTCGCCGTTCAAGTGAAGACCACAACAGTGGGTTCACCACGCCGCCACGTCGCCAGAGTGAGGAGTTGATCGAGCACGAGCACGAGAATGAACTTGCTAACTCTGCCTACCGCACAAGCGAGGAATCGGTGGAGCACAAACATGATCACAACACCGTACTTACCTCTTCTCCACGTCGCTCAAGCGAGGAAGACAATAGTGGATTCGTCACGCCGCCACGTCGCCACAGCGTGGAGTCCATGGATCACGAGCTCGACAGTGAGCCTGAAGATGCTGGTCATCGTTCGAGTGAGGAGCACGAACCTTCCAAGCCTGCGTACCGTTCAAGTGTAGAGTCCGTGGAGCACACAAGTGAACGTGAGTCGATCTCGAGCTCCGAGTCTGAACCAGAAGACTCCGACGCAGCGTACCGCACCAGCGAAGAGCAGGTTGCACCTGAGAAGAGTACTCCTACGTTCCAGCCGTTCAGTTCGCAGCTTGTTCCAGGCGAGGGAAGCTCAGCAGTCGACGAGTTCCACGCTGACAGCTCACGAGTTATCTCCAATTCCAAGCTCGCCCAAGTTGACGAACTTGACGAAGATACTCGCTCTCCACGGGACACGTCGGACTTCCGTAGTAGCATCCCCGAAGACCACACCAAGACGCCCATTTCCAACAGCAGCACGGAGCCTTCGGAGCACGTTTCCTCTCCTCGTGAGTCAAATGTCTCGGCGATAGACGAAGAGTTGATGAACCGTCCCACGAACGAGCTTTTCGAACTGATTCGAGCGAATCGCCCCATGTACGACACGGATGGCTCTCGGTCTTCCGACTTGATGCACGATCTGGAAGCGAGCCACTTGCGCCGTATGGAGGAGCTGAACCGGATTGCTGTTGACCACTTGGGCAACCGCATCTCCAACCTGGACGAAGATATGCTAGGCAGTGCGTTCCAACCAGGTCGGTCCATGCACCCAGGCTTCCGAGATGAAGGTGAAGAGATGCAGTGGCGCTCGTCCAGCGTCATGCAAGAAGTGCAGTCCAAGCACCAAGTCGACATGGAGAGACTGCGACGCAGAATCCGCCAGCTTGAAGAGGAATGCCGCGAGTCGATCGCGTCTGTGTTGACTCCGGAAGAAATGGACTTGTCCGAATTTGACAGCGACGACGACGACGAGCATATCAACAAGTTTAACGGCCACCGAAGCTTCCACACCAGTAGGAGCTTCAACCCGCAGTCATCCTTCATGTGTGCGAGCGATCTGAGTGCGTCTACCATCTCGGAGCACAATTCGGACGACGAAACCGAGTCGCAACCTCTGCCTGCCCGCATATTGTTCGAGCAGATCGCGCAGTTGACGCAGTTGCAACGGGAAATGGCCGAAGCCGAGGACGACGACGATGAAGAAGAATACCGCGAACGTATTAAAGAGCAGTACCGTGTACTGCAATCGATCAAGTCCAGCAGCGCTCGTCAGGAGCGAGAGTCTCTTAGTCGCGACTCACTCAACCGCGAGTCCCTGGAAGAAGAAAACTGGATCTAAAGCCGGTCAGTAGTTTATATGCCGAGTAGAATGGCGTTGCACATGCATTTTATTATCTGTCTACAGGTATGGTCAACGTTTAGTGTACACTTTAGCATGTTGAACGCTGAGCAAGATGAAGCTTTCTCGTGGTAGTACGCGTAGATTTCTCTTCTTTAGTCACCACCGGCACCGGTCCGCAGCCCCATCAACTGAGCGTCTCCATTTCCATCTGGCAAGTCAGGATCGGGTGTTCTACCGACCCCATGCTTCGCCAGAAAGCTTGGTCCACGGTGAACCCCCGGTCTCTGCTCGGACACGACAGTCGCCCTCGCGGCATCGACATTCGCGCTTCGCCGCCACTCGTGCACACGAACTCGATCACGAAGACTCAACTGCATTTTTCGTGCTAGTTGGAGGAAGAGCCAACGCGGCTGGGCACGTGTCTGATCGGCGCCTTTGTGTGTGTGACAGTCTCGATCTGTGTTCCGAGTCATTTCCTCCTTGTCTTCCTTGTCTGCTCGTGCCATTCCAGTCCCCAGGATATCGTCCGTCGGTCTGCCAGCTCAAGCTTTTCACCGTCTACCTTCATTACTTGCAGTGCACTTTTATCGCCGGTTGCCACGCCAGTGTCGCCACCTCTTCGCTTCTTGAGATTTGCTTCATAAACTTCGGCCAGCAGTCACAACCAGAGCGTCGATGGGGGAGATCATCGTCTCGGAGCGAGAGCGGCTCGACCTGATCCAGCAGGGCGACCACGTCTTCCTCGAGGCTCAGGAGAGACTCTACGATGCCAAGAAGCAGCGAGCGGCTCCCGAGTCCAACGGTAAAGTCGTCACGACGCTCGACACCTTCACCGTCTACGGTTCGCTGGACGAAGTCACGGAGCTCTACTTGAGCAAGGAGAAGAAGATGGTGCTGGACTTCTCCGAGTCTCGAGAACTCGCGGTGCTCAAGCCCAATACAGTGCAGCGTCCGCTTGACCGTACGAGTCTAAGGTGGTCGCTGAGTCACTCACCCAGTCGCCTATTAGCCAAGGACCAGGACTTCTGCTACCTGGAGATCATGAAGCCGTACGGGACGGCCGACGGACGTCGAGGCTGGGCCAGAGTATCGCACTCGATCAAGCACAAGGCGTGTCCGGAGTTTACCAACTCGCATGGCCTCAATGTGACTCGAGCGGTGCTGCTTTACTGCGGACTGTTCTTCGAAGAGACTGATGCTTTGGGAGTGCTGAATGCCACCGTGTTCTACAACATTAGGGTGGACAAGACGCCGTCCGTGTTGATGCCGATGGTGCAAAAAGCACGCGGGAAGCGGACGATCGAGCTGGTGAATCATTACGTCAAGATGTCGAATACGATTCTCAAGTCCAGGAAGATCTCGCTCACTCGAGCTCTGCAACTGCAGGGAGAGAAACGCTGTGCTGCGTGTGCCAACCACTTGTCCAGGTGGAAGCCCAAGGACAAGTGCGTCATGTGCGGATCGGTACGTTCGTATACATCTGTATAGGGTCGTACGTTGTGGTCTCACTCGTTGTTTCTATTGCAGTACTTGTGCGATAAATGCAGCGACATTGTGACGCGGAACTATCGAGTGGATGTTGTTGCTATCGGACAAATTGCGTGCTTCTCGTGTGCTCATCGACGTGGCAAGAAGATCGTGCTGGAGTCAGAGGACGGATACAGCGACTTGGACTCCAGCGGCAACAGCGGCTCGGCTGTCAAGGTCTTCACGAAGACACACAGCATCTTGGAATCGGACCAAGAAGGAGGACTGCGAGATGGCAGCATCTCGTCCTTGAACAGCGACGAGCAGCCAAAGTGGTTTGACGACGAAGGAAAGCCGTCACTAGCGCACAAGCAGCGCCAAGAACCGCCACGACATCGACAAGAACTAAGGCAACAGCGCCAAGAACCACGACAGCAGAGGCCTCAGCGCCAGGAACCAAGACAACAAAACCCTCAGCGACAAGACCCTCCTAAGCAGAATCCTCAACACGAGCCACAGCCTCAGTACAGGGCACTCTCCAAGCAGACGTCGACTCCAACTCGCAGCTCGGAATGTACGTTATCAATGGAGCTGCTATCCCATCTGACCGTCTCACGTTCTCCCTCTGTTTACAGTCATCCCCCATCAAACGTTCTTCCTGCCGACGGACCATGAAGAGCAGCAACGACGACGTTGCAATACGCGCGTGTCCACTCGTCGTCCAGCAAAGGCACTGGACGAGGATTTCATCGCGCGTCGTCGAAGTAAAACGACTGGCAACTCGCGACTGTCAAGCAGAGCGAAGCCAACGGGTTGCGCGCCCGGGAAAGGCCCCAGTCGACCCAAGGAGTCTCCGATCACGTTCGATACGCCAATAGAGGAGCCGATGGACTTCGCTCCGGTGGGTACATGTAACCAAGTGGGCCTCAATCTCGAGGAATTAAATTACCGGATGCGACGCTATACGACTAACGCTATTCCGGTTCAACCGATGGATTGGACAGACCAAGGAGCTCGAGCTTCCACGCGCTGCCACACCGTAGACGGAATACGCAAGCACGAGCGCTACCAGCAGTCAAGTAGGATGTCTGCACGGCCGTCGGCACCAGCATTTACGCCGGCCATGATGGACTTTACGAACACGCCTTCGGCCAGGTACTCGAAGCAGAACCCGTGTGATCTATCGTATCTTGCCAGCTTCAAGTAGACAACATACAGTAGCAAGACTACAGTAATCCAAGGCAACAATGAAAAAGAGAGATGAAGAATAGCGAGAAAGGAGCCGCAAGATGCGTTACAGTACGGGCGCAGTAGAAAATGTTGCTGCCAGAGTAAACATGATCGTAGTGAAAAGTGATGATGGTCTTGCACAGTACAGTACTTATTAATAAGTATTACTTCAAAGTACAATAGACTATGGTCCATAGTGCAGTGCAAGTTGCCGATGTGTTGGAGGTTTGGACCAGAAAGGTGGCAGCATTTTGCATTCGAGAGCTTCTCAGGTGAGATGTATCCTTTGATCAGATCTGGTCTTTCGACTCATTCAAGTGCAGAATGCGGCGCTTCAGTGCAAGGTTAAAAGCGTGGAGATCAGATTCATTTGACTGTAGTGAGTGAGACACCCCACCGTACACAGCAGCAACGTTCTCCTCCATCCTTTGAGCTGCGCTGACTCAACCTTCGATGTATCTGTGGATTCCGCAACGCTGTCCCATCCCCTGCCAAGTTGGCATTTCCACCGTGGCGCATCACATGTACACGCCGTACGACAAGCATACCGGTACATGTACTGTAGAGTTTATTGAGCTGCAGTGGAATATTTGAGGGGCTTGAGCGACTTGCACCAAGCGTTGCGTTGCATGTTGATGTTCATCAAAAAGGTCGGAAGACGAGCACGAATCTCTCGTCGACAAGTCTTCCTTTTCGTCCACTTGGAACGATTCAAAGGGGCACTTCGATGCACGGCGGGAGTGTTCAGTGGCGATTTGCAGTCTTTCGTGCACATCTGAGGTTGATCCCCAAAAAGCGACTTTGGGTCGAGGTCAAGCATTAAAGTGAGGCCGGTACGTTCCATGCTCCATGCTCCATGCTTGAGCATTGCTTACAAAACTCGCAGCTCTGCACGCAACCCAACCGGATATCGCCTTGGCGCCATTGCCGAGAAACCGGCACTTGAGAAAACACCGAACTCCGTTCACAAGGGTCGATCAGGATTTGTGGTTGTACAACCCACTCAGGTTTCTTCACGGTTACTGGTAGAGCTCATTCCGCAGTCCTAAATCGACATCGGCTGGTACTTAGTGACTTAACCAGCATGTCCAGCAACAGCTGTAGCTCCAAGTCGGGGAACTGCGCGTTCTGCGGTGAAGTATGTCGCTCTGCATCCGTTGTGCCTTTATAAAACACCTACAAGTATCGTTGTAAGTTAACTTTCGTCACCTGCCTTGTTAATTTAATTGTGCAGAGTCTCAGTAACACACTCAATCCGATCCCCATTGCGTATGGGGCGCCACCTGGGGAAGGTCGTGGAACCTTTACGAAGCTCAAGCCCTTGCGATGGCGTTTCCTAACCAACAAAGCTCCTCGCACCAAGTTCATGTGCTCGTCTTGTGCGGAGAAGCGCCAGGTGCCTCACAAATCGGAACAGACTGTGAGTTTGGATTCGTCTTGGGATGGCATTCCGAAACCTTCGGATCAGGCGTTGAGACTCGAGCATCTTGAACCGCATGATGCGGTGCGTCAGCAGCGAAAAAGTCAACGAGTACAACCGGAAAAGCGAGAGAAGCTACAAGAACGGCATCCTGAACGTCGTGAAAACCGGATAAGCACCCGTGAACCGGTCTCGAGCAATGGCAGAAGACGACGATCGTCCCAAATGTCCGAAGACTTGGCCAGAAGAAGCAGCGTGTTACAACCGTTTGCAAACCACCGCGTGTCCAGAGAATTGGTCATTCGCAATCGCCCAGCGAGTACGGTTGAGATCAGGACCCCAACTTCGGGAATGACGCAACGCGCTTCAGTTGAGACTCCGAACACTCGATCGAGTAAGTCAAGCACGGGACAGTCGGAGCCTCGCGGATCCGAAAAGAAGGGTCAGCGATTGAGCTCGACAGCCGATATCCTCGGAATGTCCCGGTCGCTGGAGCTGCCGCCCAATTATTTTGACATGAGCTCTTCTTCACCTACTTTTTCTGCTCTGAAACACGATCCTGTCGATTGGAGACAGATCGAGACGCAGTTACCCCCAGCAGAGCCGCGTAAGAAGAATGAGACGGAGGAAGAACGCCAGCGACGACGAAGCGCTTCGTACGCGCACATGCTGCTGCGTATGCGGCAACATTATGATACCGTGCAGGTGAATGGAACCCACGGTCACCCCGCTACTGCACCACCGCGAAGGATTCGTGCAGAGCGACGTGCCAAGTCTGTTGCCGTCCAGAGCGTCAAGGAGGACGAGCCGGCTACGATTGATCCGGCGGACTTTGCCATCGATCTCGATTACCTCCGTGCGTACAAGGACGCTCGGTAGAGAGACTTAGCAACCGAATACAAGCAATATCTATTGACAGCGAAGGGGTCTAGTGTACTGTGGCAAGGCGAGACGGTGACATCGAGCCTTTCAGTTATCAATGCGACGGTCGAAGCGACGAAGGTGATGACTGAAAGTTGACTCAAGTACAACATCAAGAGACCGTCCGGCTACCAGGATGGCAGTACCAGCTATGAATGCATCGAGCTGAGCTCTATTGCAGCGTTGCGAGCGTGCAGCAGCAAGAAACATGGCCAAGTATTGACCTGCGCTCGTCATTTTGGCCTTCCTTATCTACGGCTGACGAGACTAATTTCGAACATTTTAAAAAAAAAATGTTAGGGCCTGATGGAAAAGTATCCTTTCTTAAAAACGATACTTTTTCTTACTACAGTATTTTAGTACTTTACAACTTTTTTATTATGTGTTGAAAAGAAAAAATAAGGTTTATTATAATACAACATAGTAAAAGAAATACTACGTACTTCAGAAGTAATAATTTGTTCACAGCGCGTCCTATCGCTTGAGCTCCCGATTCGAGCGTGTAATACCTAATTGGTCACCGCTGGTGATTCACCAGTGGTGAATTACCAGCGATAATGACTGCTGTTTATAACATGCACATACATTAAATACCACGTACTGTACCCGTTAGCCATGGCCGTCGAAAAATTCCGATCATCCGCCAGCCCACACGCCAACATCTTCGTGCTTTCAGATACACCACCGCGCGCGATCAACGATGTTGACGGTCAACTTGACCAGCCAGCAGCAGCAGAGCCAACAAGCAATCCCTGCTGGAGAACAGGATCCGACCCAATTCACATGTCAAGTGACAGCTTCATGATGAAGTTCATCTGGTCGAACAGCATGGCGGTGTGCAATCGCCAGCTGCTTCGGCCGCAGCACGCCAGCATTTTCGAGTCCCCCTCAAGCTGGCCGTCTGACATGCCGCCTGGTTTCTAGAGATTTCATTCTTCCCGCTCCTCTGCATCCAACGACCATCGTCTCCCTTCATTGCGCATTTCGACAATAGCGAGCTGTTCCTCTCTCAATCTAGCGGATACCATGGTCAACTGCAAAGGAGTCGTGAGCTCGCCCAAGAACCCCGTGAACAAGGAGATCTGTCGCTACTGCAGAACGGTGCGTCGTCGTCTCGCACATCTTGATAATCCTCGGAATCTAATGGTGTCTTGTGGTTGGCTCACAGCGAGTCTGCGAGGAATGCTTCGTCGCTGCTACAAGCAGGAGCTCGACGCTGCTCCGCCACCAGCACGTGTGTCTTGTGTGTAGTCGACTGCATCCGGAAGCCAAAGAGCTGCGCTCTCCGCCGCGTGAACGTCGCCAGAGTCGCTTCCAGCGAGTGAATTCAGCGTCCACTTCAGTGGAACCTCGCATCGATTCGCTTTCGAACATGGCGAGAGAGCACAGTCAAAGGATTCGCAGGGATAAACATGGCGGCAGTGTAGAGTTCTTATCTGCAAAGGATCGGCCACGCCAGCGGGCTTGCAGAAAACCCGAAGAGATGGAACTCTCGACTGTGGACCTTCGTCGACGCAGACACACGTCGGCTATAGCTCCATCCCAGTCTGTTGGCTTTTCAAGACCATCCAGAGCTCGACATTTGCTCAGAGCTAATGCCACAGACCTACAAAAGGCAAGAAGACTTCAGAACGCTACGGAACTGCACACTTCGACATCGTATTCTTGTGATTTCACAAAGACGAAGGCCCGGATGGTCATCCGTGATGCCACATCGCCTGAACTCTCGATGCTGACAGGTTCCACACCAATCGTCGACATGTCGGACGAGTCCAATGAGTTGAGACTGTCGACTGTTGATCTGAGACTGCCCAAGTACAAGGTGGATGTACCCACCACGAAGAGGGGACGTTGCGCAACTGATCCGTCGAACAGTGCGCTCACCCCCATCTCAATTGAAAACCTCGCAGCCATCGACGCGAAACTCTCGTCCGTGGAACTTGAGTTAAAGCGCTATGATGTACCATCGAAGACAGTGGCCAACAGTTCAGAGAACAACAAGAAACACGGTACTGAGCCGATCGACTTCCACCTCTCGACGGTGGATCTTCGACCGCGACCTCGTCGACACACTACGGCGAACAAGAAGCACACGGTTTTACGCCACGAGTCTGAGGTTGACGAGGTGCAGGTTCAGGTGCACGGCGGGTTTGATCCTTCTCAACGGAAAGAAGGCGTCCAGCCCATCGATTTCCACTTGTCAACGTTCAACCTCAAGCCACGAGGACACAATAAAGAATCTCATGGTGGGAAGAAAAAGAAGGAGAAACAAACGATCCCCAAATACTCCAAGGACGAACCGTGCGACTTATCGTACCTGGCGAATTTCCGGTCGTACACGGTGTAGACGGAAATGGAAGGAGGGCCTGAAATTCGCCTATATGTGTAGACATTTAGTGTTTGTGAGTTGAGATAAAGTATGTACGTGTACGTGTACGTGTACGGATACAGACTACAGTACAGTTTAGAACCACGCGGGCTCCTTTAATCATTTGTTCCATTTGGGCGAAACGTTTTGATAAATTTGTATTGATAAGCACCACATACATGTAGCTGAACAGCATTAGCATTGCTGACCCGAGACACGTCGACCAAGAAACGGATCTCTTGAAAACCCAGTACCAGCTTCGAAGTAGTATTTTTCATTTTTTTATGTGTTTTAATACAACTTATTAAAATAACTTGTTTTACCAGCAGTGACCAACAGGAAGAGGGTGCAGCACTGTGTTGTCGAGTTCCATAATCTTTCAAAAAGTAACGTTGACCACTATTGGCACTCATCGAGGAAAGAGGATCTATCCGGGATTCGTTCATCCATGTAGAGGCCTCGGCATTGTTGACAGACAACCTCGCGGACCACTCGTGCTGTCACCTGCAGCACGCAACGCAAAAGTACATAGACTCGCGAGTCTTCGTGGCTGCGTCACCTCTCCATTCAACTTCTTTCTCATTGTTAGTTCGGAATCGGACGTCGACAGGATATCTTTCGAATTCGACTTGCATTGTAATAAAATGCTATCGGGGCCAGTCCGGTTAACACCGGCACAGCTTTACGTGAACGAGCGCGAAGATCTCATCAAGCTCGCGCACGAACAATACAAAGCTTTATTCAAGAACGTCCGTCGCACAGGCGAACGGGTTCGCCACACAGGTCCGCGCACAACGCGCGCCACAGTTTGCGCCGAAACGGAAATCCACGCCGCAATTCCGGGGCTCGTCGACGTGTTTTTAGGAGACCGTACCAATGCCGTGATCGGGTTTGCGCACTCGCAACAGATCTGTCGGTTTCTAGCACCGACGGAATTGTCGCTGTGGCACTCTCCATCGAAGCTCATCCGCCAGCTAGATATCGCCTACTTGGAATACATGGACACATCCGTGGACGAACGCGGACGTCGCGGATGACGCAGTCTTTGGAACACCGGACCTGCCCGCCGCTGACGGGCTTGCACAACGTCGTTCGAGCGTTCTTACACTGCTGCGGAACGGTATACACGGAGACGGACGGCCTTACAGCTGCGGCCTTGGCTTTTAGGTCCGAACAGGGAGGAGAGAAATAGCAGCTACTCGAGTATGGCGAGGTCTGAGAGCCCTACACTTTGTGACCAGGGAACCCAATAATTCTCTTGAATTTGTTGGCGTCTGGCGCCTTTTTCGAATGAAAACTTTTGCGTTTTCTGTGCGTCTGTGCGCACACGACAACTTTTCCATACAAATCGCTGCTATTGTGGGGAGTAAGCAAAATGCTTACGAATTTGTTGGCGCCAAACGCAACAGAAAACTCTACTGAAACACAAAACTAAAAGCCATTATCGCGCTGACTAGCATTGCATAGCACGAGGCGTTAAGCTCAAGGTGAAGCAGCGTGTTGAGGGAGCTGCGTTCTATGGAAATGACGCTATATGGCTAAATCTTAGTACGATCGCCACTCTTGCAGTAGCTGTTCAGGTTTACATTGCAGTGGCTCGGCCACCGTCACAGTCGACGCCGCCATGGTTTAATAATCTAGAGCTACGCGCCACCACTTCCCTCCAATATCGGTAGCTGGATACGCAAAACCTTCACTAAGATGCCCCGCGTAGTGTATGTTCTGCGTATTCAGCTACCGAGTCGCGGCAGGACGATCTTAAATCATTATATCGTGGTTGCGTCTACTGCATCGTTCGCGCGATGGCATTGCTGAGGATATGTGTCATAGTGTGATCTATTTCAACTCCATTGTTGGCAGTACTACTATAGTACAACTTTTGGCGCTTCGTTAAAATGACAACAATGCTTGAAACCTGGCGTGGGCCAAATCGTCACCGAGACGCTAAAGCTCCCAAACACACATAAAAATTACCAGGGCTAATAAATGCTCGTGAAACCCGCGATAATCTATCAAAGAATTTGAACTGCACTTCGTAGTCTCTCGCTGTGTTTCCCAGAGTTGAGAGCGGTGCGATTATGACATGCATGCCCAGTGTCAGAAGTGAGTTACTCTACCAAAAGCCACGCACCATTCGACTAAGTACGGTCACAGGATTGTCAAACAAATTCTTGCTACATATAAATTTATTTACTGAAAGTAATTTTTCGGTTTTACCACAAAGAATTTATTGCTGAGAGTTCATTTGTCGAAGTATGGTATTTACAGTTTTGGTCGGAGTCAAAATTTATTGCCGACTCGAAAGCGAGTTGGCGCTACAAATTCTAGGTAGTTTACACCATCCTGTGTAGCAAATATATTTTTTTCGAGTTTCCTGCATCAATTATTTATTAATTCTAATATGGTGTGACCATGAGATATCTATTTCTGCCCGTTTAAAGAAGGCACCCGTTGCTGCCCCCAACTGGGATGTCAGAGACGGGTTAATTGCTCTCAACCATGCCCAACTGGTGCGCCAATATGTCCAACCAAGCCCAACTTGTGCCCATCCAGTACCCATCTCAGTACCCAACTCGTTAGAGCCAGCTTAGCATACTATACATCTGATTCGTATAGCCGGATGGTACCGACCGCACCGGTTTAAAAAAAGTCATACTTCGTAGTCACTCCAAACACACTCCGCTAAAAACTTTACATCTCTCAAACAGAATAAAAAAGTTGCATTTGTCTGTTAGCACTACATCCTACTCTTTCAAACACATGCGTAGATAGCGGTATCGCATGTACTGCAGCATTCTTTTGTCGAGGTGGCCAAGGGGTTCAACCCACAAAACATCTCGAAGGCCAGTAAGACGTAAATACCACACTTGTAGGTATCTTTCTGAATGCCTAAGCCAGGGTCAAGGGTCAGTAGACGGGATCTGGGCTGAACGGCTTCTGGCAGCATCGGAATCAAAGACTGCGCCACTGCACGAGCACTGGATATGTAAGATGAAGCCATTGAATCGTAGATGTGTACTCTGCCTTTTTCCAGGTCCATCAAAATCGCACACCAGTGGTTGTGATTGCAGTTAACTGGACACAGCACCTTCATTTTTTGAATTGTGCCTGTCAACGCCGCCCGAAAATGTGAACTTTCGGTTGTTATGCTTCCATGGGAGATTCCAAGATAAGCAGGGTCGATTACTCTGACGTTGGAGTTCGCACCAAACAACTTCATCAGCACCATGTTCATTGGTGAGCGCTAAGTGTTTCTCTTCCTGCCAAGTCAATTATATCTCTTTTCGCATGTGACAGTATTAGAAGATTTTCTACCAGTGTAGGAACGTAGCATCTTCATCGATATAGAAGCTATCATTTCCATAATGCGTAAAGTCAATCTGTTGTAGCCACACAAGCGCTGTCTGAATCTTTTTCATAGTCTTGATTGCGTCATACCACCTTCTCATGAGTGCTACAGTAGAGTTCGCAAAGACACCTACACCGACAACCTCCCGTGCAAGTTGCATTTCAAGTGTCCCCGGGTTCTTCTTTTGATCGCCGTTACCTTGGCTGTGCATCTGCTTATTAAATCCATCGGGAGTACTCTGACGATCTCTTCCGGTCTCAGCAGCGGTTTGGTCCGAGGAAGTTTTGCCAGCTCGTGAACAATTGGCGGTTTCAGTTTCTTGGCAAATATGAACAACTTGAACTGCATAAGTTTCTCATGTGACGACGTGTAGGCTGGTGTAGGTTCTTCCAGTATCTCGTACACAGAGAGTAGATTTAACTGACGTTGGTGCATGTCCATATCCTCTCGAACCATAGTAATACCTAAATTTCGCTTTGCTTTGACTGCACTCGATTTCTCTTTGGGCCACCCTTTTGACTTTGGTGGACTTTCAATTTGGAAGCTATCAATTGAACTTGCAAGCACGAGAGTAGGAACTTTGTCTCCCACTGCAGATTTATACCCAGCGCGCTGCTCCGCAGGCTCTGCACCCGGCTCTGATACACCAGGATCTGCATCCCCGCCCAATTCGTTACCCAACTCACTACACTCCATACCCAACTCACCACAACATGTACCCAACTCGACGGTAATTGTACCCAACTCAACACGATCACCAGGATGCGTCCCCAACTCGACAGAGGCCGTGCCCAACTCGACAAAAGCCGTGCCCAACTCGGCAGAAGCCGTGCCCAACTCGGCAAAAGTTGTGCCCAACTCGGCAGAAGCCGTGCCCAACTCAGTAGAATGCTTGCCCAACTCAGAAGACTCCGTGCCTAACCCACCACACTCCGTGAGTGAATGTGTGCTCTGGACGGCGGAATCTGGTGAAGCACTACAGCTTGCTCCACGTGTTGATTCCTTCTCCACAATAGTAGGAACAGACTGGTTATTCTCTTCGGCTAATCTTGCAATTTCGCTGTAGTCTCCATCTTTGGAAAGTGTGGCAACCTTACGCAGAGCTTTCACAGCCGATCGATACTCTCGCATCCCCAGTCCACTCAAATGTTGACATATAGTAGACTCTTAAAAATCTGCCTCCCGATATTTCCGGTTGGTATCCCAACAGGGATTCGAATCATTCAATACACGAGACACACTAAATTGCTCTCCAGAAAATTGTGGCAAATCAGAGTCACAGCGCAGCAATGGCAGGAGCCACCGCGGATTGATGAGCTGAGTAGAAATAACGTTTTCCATACCCAGTGCCTTCCTAATGTAGAAGACGTGTCGACCTGGCAACAACCGCGACGCCATGAACAAACACGAACACGACCAATTGGCCTTCGTCACAGAATATTCATTGTGGGGCTCATCGAGAGCTTCCTCATCATCCTAATCAACCTTTATGAAGTATAGACCTGGCGCTGTCTCGTGAAATCTGTACGCCGCCTTTGTAACTGCGTAGTAGTACTGCTTGAACACGAGATCGCACGCGTGGTTACTGATCAACTTCGGTGGAAACTCCATCTCCCGATCGTAGTTTGGATTTTGCACGACTGATAACTTGGATACAGAATCCACAAACTTCCGTTCCTCTAGAGCTTGATAATACATAATCGATTTTATGCACTCGTCCACACCCATGATTGAGTCCACCAGCTCCTTCAACTGCTTTCACGAAGCTTCAATTCTGCTGTTTGTGTTGCTACCAAGAGTACATGAGTTCTGTCTCTCAAAAGCGCACCACATGTGACGGCAGCCGTCCCAATTCTTCGGTAAATAGGCTTCAAAAGGGTGATTACACACCTGGTTGACGTAGCTGCCCTGAAGATCAACATTCTACGCAGCGCTCTACTCTTCTATTTGCGTTCCCAACTTGTCGTTTCTCGTGCCCAACTAGGTGTCACCTACGCCCATCTCGACGGTCACGCTACCATTCCCGACGTTCATTATATGTCGCATGTAGCCACGAAATTTTCCAAGTAGACGCTCAGTCCTCGCGTACACTAGCATTATGATCAGACCATTCAACTGCTCTTTCTGGATGGCCGTAAAACCATAGTCATTCGATGCAATTTCCTTCCGTAGATACTTCAACACATGAAATACTAATAATACCACATGCTGGTAAAATTAAAACATAAACTTCAGGATGACCGAAAAACCAAAATAATTGTAATTACTTTGAAAGATGTTTCATTTTTTTAAAACGTATTTTTAAATTATATATATATATGCTACAAAAAAGGAAAAAAATAATAATAGGAAATAATAATGAAGTGAAATTTTTATTAAATACCTCTTTTATAAAATAAATCCAAATATTATGTTTTTTAATAAATTGAACAATCATTTAATAAAAACTCTAATTCTATGTAAATAAGTTTTTTACATAAAAAAATGCTATAGAATATTTTTATGAGATTGAGATTATAAAACTTTAATTAAGTTTTATAAAAAATTTCATATTAGAAGTGTCGCGTCTGGAAATGCCCTTTTCAGAACGTTGATCTCCTCAAAGTCCTTGTCAATAAGAATACACTTGATACGAGACCAAGCTGAGTTATTCCGCTTGAATTCTTCCAATGCGGTCGTCAACGTAGGACCCCTCTCATTTTGGACGACGGCGTGCTGCACAAACTGACCTTTCCCGAACGCATCGTGCGACATAATTGAGAAGACTTTGTATTTTGACAGGTTTGTGCCGTGCGTCGCGTCAATCACGACGGCATCAGGAAACCGGTGCAAAAGCTCCCTCATGTGTTTGTCTGCAGCGTGATACACGTTGCAATCGCCTGTAGCAAAACAAAAATTAGAATACTTGTAAGAAAATACGAAGCAACAAAAGCCATACCGTATTGTGTACTGAGTGCACAAAGATTCTGCCGACATTTCCTGGCTCTTGTGAGAATTCTGACATCCACTGTTTCAGTCTTTTCGCGCTCGTTGGGGGCACTATGGTTTCGGTTTTCAGTTTGCGAACCAAACTCCGGGCATTAGCACTCGTCGGATTGCAATTGGAGTTCTCGTGAATGTACTGCAGGATACGTTTCTTTTGTGCGCCGGCCTTCACAAGCTCCGTAACAGTACCAATCACGTCAGGTTCTAATGCTGTCCTGTTGTGTGGATAGTGGTGGAAGGTGTGTTTGCTGAGAGGATGATTGTGATCCAAACTCGAAGACGTAATTTTTTGTGTGAAAGCAGGGGTTGCTGCTTTTGAATCCTCAACTTGGACACAAGCGTTGATCTGTCAAAACGACAAACAGACAAGTTAGCTCAAATGTTTAGCCGATCCCAACTGAGCCCAACTGTGCCCAGCTGTGCCCAACTGTACCCAACGGTGCCCAACTGTACCCAACCCATACCTGTGCGTCACACCCAAGGACTCGTGACTCCTGTCGTTTCCACTTTCCTTGCCCACATGGTTTGTACGTCCCGGCGTGAGAGCAAACGAAGGTCCTCCCGTAGTTCACCCACTCTTCAGGAACGAGCGGTGTCTTAGACCCCGAAGCTTGGATCTTCTTGTTTCTAGCAGCCACTTTGTTGTTTGTGCGGGCGCGAAAGCTCTGAATAGCAAACATTTAGCGTTCATAAAACACGTTCATACCGTTTAAATTCCAGAAACGATCCAGCAGCTATTACCTGGTATGTAGCAGCCATGTATTCTTTCAGGTACTCGTCGAGGTCCTCCCAGGAATCAAACTCTGCCCTCTCCAGTGGCGGTGCAACTGTTGTTCCTGGGGGGGGGGGGGTCGTCTCTTGAAAGGGGGGCGTTGCTAGGGTTGTCGCGCTCCCGTGACCGACGCTGCTTAGAAGACGACGTGCTAGTCGAACTGGACGACTCCTCCACAGAATCGACCCACTCCTCGTCACTACACACCGTCGACAGAAGATCTTTCAGGTCGCTGCCCCAGTCATCCGCGTCTGCGGCGGGGGAGGGGGGGCGGTGCAGTATCGTGCGCCCTGGAGCTCTGCAGCCCAGGCCGTTGTTGCCCGCTGCCGCCAAATTGAATTTTCGAGAATGTGTGGCCAATGAGGAGGAAGTATACCTGTATACGGGGGCGGATACGATAGACCCTAAACCATCTACTGGTTGTGATTCTGATTCCGATTTGAGCTGCTGAGTTGGGTGCACGAACCACTCTCTTTAAAGATCCATATAAATAATTCGCAGTTCGAAGAACTGTGTTAGGTGGCACTACAGCCCATGGAATATTTGAGATCATGCAACATTCGTGCAACCTGTCTTTAAGGATGCGAAGTTGCTCATTGACCACTGTTTTTGTGGTTTTTCCAACATAACCAGATCATGCAACATATCTCACATATAACTTTGACTTCTGCGATTCATAGAGTACATGTAGTATAATAAGGCGGCATAATGAAACGAAGTTCTATGTACACTTCGGTTCATCTTCCTATTGGCCAAAAGCTGAGCTCTAAATCGACAGCGTCGGTACAGAAGACGATTGCAGCGCTTCTTGACTTCTCGTCGACCATAATACCGGCACTTTTTACCCATGACTGGAGGCAACATCGCACAAGCCCACGCTCGAAGTAGGATTCGGCAAGAACCGTACCGTGACTTTCCAGGATAAGACGCAGGTCAAGTACGTTTCTTTCAAACACCAGGATGCCTGTGTGGGAGGCCTACTCAAGTGACACGTGGACTCGTCGGACCCGGACTCATCACTGCCCAACCTCGAGCACGTGCTACAGAGTACTGAGGTACTTGCTGCCACCCGTTGAGCTACACAACTTGGGAAAGAACCAGTACCTCTGAGGCCACCCGGACGACGGACAGGAGAGCCTACCGACGGAAAACAATGGATTCTTCGGTGCAGACATGTGCGTGGTGTGCTGCAAGTTCCTCGACTGGGTCGTCTTCCCAGATAACGACTTATAAACCGTAGCGGGACAACACACACTGTCAAACCAGCCACGACCGGAAAATTTGACCGGAATTCACAAAAAATATCACTATATATACCGTAGTCTGTGTGGTAACGCGAGTCGCTCGTGTCGGAGTTGGTGGCGTCATTTTGCAATTATTCGCTATAGCTTAAGCCGTTTTCAAGTTGAAAATCATGATTTCGCTAAAAAAAAAACTATTTCAATAAATTTGCCTAATTTTAGCAGCTCAATCGAAATACCTAGCTGGTTCGTTGAGAACAAGTTTACCACCGTTTTGGAAACCAGGCATTTCGAGGCATTTGCGGTTTTTCTAGAGCTTAGGAACAAAACCTTACTGTAGAACCTCAAGAATCAGAATAAAATCGTGCTGAAATATCTATTTATGAGCAAAGGCAAAATTTCTGTCGATTTTTCGTCGGTAAACCGACCAGGCAGAGGATACGTGACAAAGGATACTGTTAACGAGTTGATCCTGAATCTGCAATCTTCGCGTATAGTGCGAGAGTACGAATGCAATATAGATTATCTTCGGTCGAGATTTCCAACTGGGAATATTTCATCCCGCGGTGACAAGCCGATTAAGGAATTCGTTTGGTCCTATTTGCGGAGCATCAATCCAATTAGCTGGACGGTACTAGGCAATGGTAACTTAGATGCAGCAGAAGTCATGTGGATCGACGACAATTGGAAAGGTGTTTTGAGCTACGGTGATAGCCTTCCACTTTTGGATGTACAGTCTACAAGTGGTGCAGAAGGCGACAACAACGGTTTACTCTGGAGTGGTGCTCGCAATAATCTGGTGTTTCGGGCTCTAAGCGCCTACTGTCTTCGACCTTGAATTAACGCAATGGACTTCTTATGGAAGCGAGGGGTTGGCTGGCTCAACAACTCGACGTCGTCCCTCACGCAAAAAAACTTTTCGATGCGGAAAAAAAGCACGTTGCAAAACAGACTGTCATTCAGTCAAATATTTGCTGCTTTACGTGTTTGACCCATTTGAGCGGAGTAATGTGGCGTCATCTACAGCAATGTACGAAACAAATATGGCGGCTGGTAAATGCCGTCCATGTAGAGTTGAAGAGCAACTTAAGATCCCGTGCCTTCACATCCAGGTAATATTGTATGAGCTTGAGCGCCAGAATCCAGGCCAAATACCTGTATACAACGCGCTTCAGTATTTCCACTCCGCTTATCTAATGCAAACAGTACACGACGCTTTCGCTGGAATCGACGTCACTCTGCCTGTCGAATCGATTCCACAAATGAGCTGAGCATTTACCTGCCCCAGTTTATCGTCAAGTTGGGGGGGGGGCAAGAAAAGCTCGAGTGTCGGACATACAGCGTGGTGAAAAGCGGATACGCAGCAATGGAGAAGAATCGAAAAGTTCACGATCAGTACACAAAGCGTTGAGTGTACCAATTACAGACTCGTCTGGCCCAGACGCCTACGACGAGACTGCTGCATTCGATGCCTTATTTCAGTCGCGAGTCACAGCAGCCGCGCGCTCTCAAAGTACAGAATTCAAATGCAGCACATGCGGATTGAGTGGGCAAAACGCGAGCACTTGCACATTCTCGGGGCAGGATGTTGATGAAGCTGGAACAGGGATTCGTCCTGGAGTTTACGTACTTGAAGATTCACCACTACAACATTGTGGCAGTGAAATGCAGTGAAGAAATGGCAAACACTTGAGATTATATAACTTCACGGAAAATACCGCGTTATAAAAACAAACCAGACTTGTATTCGTGGCATAGCCGGCGAAATATAACTTTGCGTCAGTTTTCATTCGAACACCATACAATTGCCTGCAACAAAGTGTTACAATAAGTAGGATAAATTGATAGCATGAGCAATAGCATCAAACAACCATAAAACCATTGAATATCTTACCGCACGAGTATCGAGGAAGTGGAGACGGTTGATCGAGTAGCATATGTGCGTAGACTTGTCTTATTGCTTTACCGGTGCTTGCGAGGAAGCTCCGTCGCAGATAAAGTCTTCGCCTAAATGTGCGCGATGCTCCGCTGACCAAACAGACGTGTGCAACCGAGTTAGCGAGAGCTAATCCTTGCACTCCATAGCAACGGAGATATCGAGCACGATCTGTACGAATACATGGATAATAAGATAATGTAAGAGTCGTTAACAATGATTCCACACTGACCATTGCTTTTACCGTACTATATACCTACTTGCAGTGTTGCCTTCTGCACGATGGGTCCCCGTTTTGAGCCCCAACTCGATCGGTAGCGCACAAGTGCCCATGAAGTCCTCGATAAGGGCACCGCCCTTGTGCTCTTCGTGTCTATAAGCCTATTGGAGTTCAATCACCGTGCTTTTTATTTCAGCCAATCAAAGACGGTGTCTTCGTTGCGTAGTCTAACCGCCTTTGTTGCGGAGTCTGGCGATAATTATCCCGCATGCTGTCTCGTGCCGGGCAGTAAACAGTTTCGCTATTTTAATCAAGACATGGGGCTCATCTCCCATTTTATTCAACATTATCCTTAGATTTGCGAGGACGGATGTCATGGTGTTCTTTAGGCTTGGCTTCGCTTCGCTAAGGCAGTCGCTGCGCTCCTGCGGAAAAAAGATTTTCTCACCTGGAGAGTGCAGTGCTCGGCTCGCTGAGGAGGTCGGCGCTGGGCCCGCCTCCGCAAATACCGCGCGGGTTTGCTATGGTTACGCGAATTCGCACTCGCTCGCCTCCGTTGGCCTCCTCACACACCCTCTCATTCAGACGGTATGCTTATCCACTCTCATCCGACCAGACTGCCCCGGAAATGGCGAATAAACGCACATTATCACTGAGGACCAGGCGGTGATAGTAATTTGAATTTTGCAGAAATGGTTGGAGCTCCCAATTCTTTTTTACTTTTTATCCGTAAAAAAGAGCGACGATATTATTCATACATGTATTGTGCTTTGCACGTGTTTCTGCAAAACTGGCAAATAAATCTCTGTTATAGTTATCCTCAAAGTCTAAGCTAGACCTCTCTGTTTTGCAAAAATTCGGTTATGTGACAGCCTATCCACGAATTACGACTTGTCACATCAGATTAGCAATTGCGATTTGCGACCAATAACATTTGGATATGCACAAAAGACTCTCGGAAATGCCATCCTGGCCCGGCATTTCCGACTTGCAAAGCTGCAATATAGAGATCTCCAGAGTATATTCGACTTTTCTGCAGATGTAAATATAACAGAGTTTTGCAAATCAGACTCCCGCCTATAATTAGTATTCGCTTTTATAATAATAATTTAGCACAGTCTTTTATATCGAAAGGAGAACAGCATAGACACATAACAACTCATTTCAAATTCAGAGTTGTCACCAGTGCAGTGATTTTCGACACACTAAGCGTGATCAGCGCTGGCCCAAACGAGCTATCTCCCGGTACTAATCATTACTGATATATAACAGATAAAAAGTAGAGTACATGCCTCAGCTCGATTATATTACGGTGTGAGAAAAACAGCAAAGCGAGTTGGCGGGCTTAAATGGCTAGGGAACGAATAATTTGCCCTACACGTCGAGACTGCAGAAGCCCAAACCGTACGGGTTCTACGTGCTCTTCACGACCAAAGAAGGAGAGCTCATGCATGTGAAGCACGTCCCGTGGAAGTACAAGGTAAAAGTGCCGCATGACTCGGCATCATGTTTCGCAAACCTTTATGAGAAAAAAGAGCATGTTGTTCAACGAGTAAGAATAAGTGTGATTTTAGTCTAAGAATTAGATTAATTAAAAGTCGTTTTAGCAATTTTAAAAGTCTGTTATAGCACTCTAAAATAGAGGTAAAATATCTGCAAAGCACAATATTGATAACGTTATCATCTCACGCGATACAAGTACCGTCGATTCGCCTTGAATTTGCATCAACGCCGTTATTAATAATAAATGCATCAACGAGAAGAAATTGATACAACGCATAAGAAAGAAATACTTGCATCATTGACGGTTTTACGCACACAAGCGAATCTTTGTGCCTACCGTGATGGCGTTCGAACTCACCGCCAACTCGGCTGCCATGGCGCAGAGATTCTTTGTGAGAGGCCGACCGGGATGACACTGCGAGGTTGCGGAAGTCTAGATAGAAGTTCTCTAGCTGATAACCGTCGCCAAAGACGTCTAGACGAGCACCCCATGTCGTAGGCAACACCAATTGGTGAATCGACGGTATTTACTAATATAACCACAAAAAATGCAGGAGAAATTAGAAGGTAGAGTAGGGTATTTGCTTATCTTCGTCGACGAAGATAAGCAAATGCTACAATCAACATTAGTGCAACTTTCAAGCAACATCTTGTTATTCCTAAATGGCATTCATTGGGCGACGTAGACTTGAGGTGTAGCCTAGTCAGTTGATGAATTTAAGTTCATTTAAAACGCAACTAAATCTCACATACGTTGGGACCGTGACAAACGCGAGGATGGTTATATGTGTGCCGTATTGCGATTGCTTTGGATGCCAAATCTGTGCTTGCCAAAAATTTTGAAGCGGGGAGTCTAAGTTCATGTTCCGACGCATCTGTCAAGCATTTTCATGTATTCGCGATACAATGTGTTGAATGAACCTTAAAAGAACATGTTCAAACTGCAGGAGACGCGTCGAAACAGGAGTTCCATCAAGATCTTTGGGTGTATAGATTTTGGTAAAGTTCAGAACTTCTTCGGGCGAAGCACGACTTTGTCTAGAAGAAATACTAATCTAAAATGGGAATCTCTGCCATGTATTAATAGTTGTTGAATCCCACGGGGATGTTGTCTCACTTGTAGCCTCCTGGATGCCCGGGCGTTGGTTGATATGAGCCGACCTTTGCATTGTCTCGGCCGGAATACGGGCTGTTCTCGCCTTGCCCCACCTAACCTCGCTAAGTACCGTCGAATCCAGTGACTACTGCAACCTTTCCACGGCCTACCCCATCAAATAACAACGAATCGAACCACGCAGACGCTAGCTGCCCCTATATATATACCTCTTATCCCAGATTGGGGGGTGCTGAAGGAAATTGTCAAATTAGAACAGTCATATAAATAAGTTCTTCAGGGATAACATCCTTAATTCGCGATGTTTTTAAAGTCATACCCATGAGGGACACCACGGCTGATCTCAGGTCCCAGGTCCTCTGTTTAGCGAGCCGAGCCCCAGTCAATGTCGCAGCGCGAAAGGTAGTCAAATGCGATAAGTTCGTCGAAGCTGCGCGATAAAAAATCAGGGACGCTGAAAGCGCTGCAAGCAAGCCCATCATATTGGGGCTACCCCAATTAGATATACGCGACTATCGCTGCTGCAATGGTTTCCATAACAGCAAATTTAAAAAAAAAATCGATCTGAAATGGTTTATAGTACCGTAACAATTACTGTACTTGGTAACGCGTGACACGTTAAACATTAAATTACATTAACAACTACGCATCATACTGAATATTAATATTTTATTTTTTAATATTTAGATATCTGCAAATGTCTAAGAAATATATTACCGGTAGATACAAACAGTATGATTAATAAAGTAGTTACTATCCAGGTTAACATTCGGCTGTGTCCAAGACGACGCTCAGTGGTCTCCAGCTGCTTCTTCAGTATGCGGGTTGAAGACCCGGGACAAGCACGAAAATGTCAAACAGTTCAGCGCCAAGGTAAGAGCAGAAAGAGCTTAAGCTTTCCAAATGACTTCGACTTTACCAGGAAACTATTAACAAGGCTAAATAGAGGACCTGATAAAGACAACACAATTTGTTTTAGATTTCGGCACGTGCTATATGTCATGGTGTGATTTTGGTGGAAGTAAGCGATGCAGCATCAAACACACAGGCAGGAGGTGCATGGCGAAAGATAAGCTTTAAAATGCTATAGAGTCATAAGTAATTTTAGTTAAAGGGCAAGGAGCGGGAGCGAATTGTTGACATTACAGAGGTGAAGAAGAACACTTACCGAGTTCGTGCCATCAAATTAGTGTTTGTGCCTTCCACTGACTTTATTTTTCATTACACTTGAAAATCTTCAAATAATATGGCATTCTGTGGACTCGGAGTATTATACTCAGATAGCTTGCAAACGTATGACTTGGCCGAACTCGTTCAATGTTCTCTTACGATTGAGGCGTGATTGCGCACTAGACATGGCAACTGTAGGAGAAAGATTTTAAATCGCCAAAATACGTTGTATAGCACGAGAGAACTGCGAACCCCCCGAGCCTGAAGGTACGGGTAACCTTATATTTTCGGGTTCCCTGTTTGTGGGAAGACGCTGCTGATACCGAAATCCGGTACTCAACATCTGTATTTTCGGTTTTCAATTCTGTAGCTGTAGCACAAGTCACAGATGCAGTGGGAATTTATTTATTTAACCGAATCCCTTCCTTGTTATAATATTGTTTTTTATAATCCTGTGTTTTTGTTAAAACGCGTGGCATTCTCCGAATCGCTCGCGCTACCACAGCCGTTGATTTCAAGAGTGAACGTCGGATAGCCGAAGTATACACACGCGCCGTGCGCGTGTGCGCCGCACGGTAAGCAGACTGTTGAAGGACCGTGTAGCACGGGGTGTGATTGGCTGATCCTCAGCCGGATGCAAGGGCGTCGGCAACTGCGATGGATCCGGAGATCGGCACAGTGGTCAAGGTTGCTGTTTGGTTGCCAGAGCACGAAGGGGACTGAGAGGTGGATACGGAGTTGTAGGACGAAGACTGAGTCTAATATCACTCTCTCTTTTGCGTATTAAGCCTCGTGTGCTTTCAAGTGTTAACAAGTCTGGTCGATGACCGACTTTCTACAGCTTTCGAGCCCAATGACCAAAGTCACCGACGAGGCCGCCGGCAACGTAGCACCTGCGACAACACCAGCACGCGTTGTCAATCGCGAAAGTGTCGGCATGGCTGACGACGTCGAAGACGAGAGCACCGCTGTCTCTCACGAAAGAAGCAACAGCAACAGCCCCAACTGGCGGCTAGCCGACGGAGGGGACAACGCATCCGAGCTACTGGACATCATGCGTGGAATAGCCGGGAGACTGAAGAAACTCGAGGAGTCCCAGTCGAAGCTAGAGGAGAAGATTGGGGGCAACGGAGACGGCGCGAATGGAGCCAGTGTGCCCACAACTCCATCCATGAACTCGAGCCTGTTTGCTACAAGGCTCGGGCGTGGAGCACGGATGCATATCGACTCTTTGGATGATTTGCCAGAGACGTCACGAACGGCGACGCCGAGAAGCCAAGCGGCGCCGCCACAGTACTTTGCGCAGCAACAGCCTGGGTACGGCATGCCGATGTCGCACCTGCAGTGTCTGTATGCTGCGGCAGCGCAGGAGCGCCAGCAGGCAGTGGCTGCGCTGCCACAGAAGGAAGTCCTCGCTCAGCCAGGAGCCGGGAGGTTTCCTGGAGTTCAGCTAGCGGCCGCGACCCGCTATCCGGACGCACGGCAGAAGAAACTCGGGATCAGACCGTTTGACGGCAAGGAATTGTACATTGGACGGGGGTCTGGTTTCCTGGAGCGGGGTCGTCGCTTCGAGCGACAAGTCAACATCGACCAGTCGTCGTGTGGCTTCACGTGGCCCGAGGATATTAAGGTGGATCTACTCGGACATTACTTGGCGGGTACAGCGGAGAGGTATTACAACAAGCAGGTCGAGGCCTGGTGGGGGCAATTGCCTACACTACAGTATGTAATGGAGAAAATGCTGGAAGCGTTTAAGACGAACATCACCCCGGCCCAAGCAATGAAGTTGTTCACGGCGCCCAAGGACGCCAGGCGCACGTGGCCAGAACATTACATGTATCTGGTGGCCGTTTCTGAGGCGTGTGGAGGAAGTGCGGACTACCTACTACTGAATAACATAGTACAGTACGCATCCGTCGACTTGCGCACTGTACTGATGGCCAAGGTCGACAGTGCGAGGGGAGATTTCCTGCAACAGGCTGAGGAGCTTGCCCACTTTGCTCAGACGAAGAACAACAACCATGTCATCGCCACCGTGGGTGAGCGACGCAGCAACGAGACGCGGCGGTGTCGCGAATGCAAACAAATCGGGCATCTGCG
The DNA here is from genome assembly GCA_033557915.1 of Phytophthora tentaculata. Lineage (NCBI taxonomy): Eukaryota > Oomycota > Peronosporomycetes > Peronosporales > Peronosporaceae > Phytophthora > Phytophthora tentaculata. The sequence goes on along the minus strand of JAUCEA010000007.1, from coordinate 4,812,576 downwards.
AGCAGATTGTCCAGAGCGTGGTCGGGGCCGCGGTAAGGGACCAGATATGACGCTTGCCTTGCGGGACAAGCCGACTGGTGACAAGAACGAGTGGATACTCGACAGTAGGTCGAGCAGGCACCTGGTGAGTAATGAGTCTTGGCTCGATGAGGTCGAGTCGGTAGACGACGTGTGTCTGCAGCCCAACGATGATCCGTTGAATGTAACTAAGAAGGGCACTCTGACACTGCGAGTGTCGGCGTGAGGTACTGAGAAGGTCATCAAGCTGACCGGTGTGTACTATGCGGCCGGTGTCGTCCATAACTTGATCTCGTACGGCAAGTTGGACGTAAAAGGGGTTCATGTTGACCTACCGTGGTGGTCAACGTGTGACGGCTGCCAAGGACGAAGGCGTGGTTGTTTTTGACGTTGGGCTGCGGCGCAACGTGTTGGTAGTCCGAGGCAAGGTTGACAAGGCGCAGGAGGCTGTGTCGGATGTGATCATGGCGGCACTGGACCGCGGGGGCGCGTCGGAGGACGTGTACAGCGCAGTGCAAAAGGCATCTCTAGTCGAGTTCCACAAGAGACTAGGACATTTCAACTATGACGCAGTAGAGCGTCTGGCGCGGGGTCCGAGCTCGAGCATCGAACTCACGGATCGGAGGCGCGTGAACTGCCTTACTTGTGCACAAGAGAAGCAAAGTAAGAACAGGCAATCGTCGAAGGACAGTGATGATCACTCCCCAATTGATAGAGTGGGAGGTGTGGTCTGCTCGGACCTTAAGGGCCCTATGACCCCGAAGGACCGACTGAACAACCGCTACATGATCAACTTCGTCGCTCACAAAAGCAACTACTGTAGAGTGTTCGTGGCGCGTACCAAAAACGCGTCCGCAAAACAGTTTGAGCACATCCTTGTATATTTCGAGAAACGTTTCGATGGCAAGATACACGTTCTAAGGCGCCGAGTACCAGAATGTTGATATGCTCTGCAAACGGACTGGTGTCTCTAGGCAGAAGAGCGAGGGGCGGAACCAAGCAAATAACGGCAAGGCTGAGAGGATGCACCGCACGATCATGAACATGGCGAGATGCATGATCTTCGCGTGCGGGCTCCCGTTGAGTTTTTGGGGAGATGCAGTACAGTATGCTGCATATATAATGAACAGATCGCCGTCGAACTCCAACCCTGGGCGTGCGTCTCCGATGAAAGTGTTAACCAAGAAAAACCCGCAGCTGGGTGAGATAGTGGTCTTCGGGTCCCCGTGTACGGTGTACAGGGACCCACGCAACAAGAACTTCTCGCATAGGGCTCAGCAGGGCATGATTATTGGCGTTGGCGAAGAGACCAAGGGCTACCGGATGTACTTGCCCAAGGACAAGGTGGTCATCACAACGCAGCATGTTAAGAACATTGAAACTCTCGACAAGGCACAGAACGAGCAGGTTCAGCGCTTGTACTTGCGCGAGGACTCGGCCGAGGCTGAGGAGGAAAACTCCAGTGCAGGTGCGTCGTCTGTTGGTGCAGACGGCGACGCGAGTGCGAACGGCAACGCGAACACAGAGGATGCGAGCGGTCGCGGCAAGACCGGGAAGAGGCGCAGCAAGAAGACTACGAAGAAAAAGGCCTGGTCGCGAGAGCGGCCAGTGACGAGGTCGGTGGGCCGGGATGCTGCTAGTAACGCGAACGATTCCGCAGAGCAGGAGGAGGCTATACGCGACGTTGTGAATAATGTCGTCGACGTAGACCCGAAGAACTACAGGGAGGCCATGAGGAGCCGCCTGAAGGAGAAGCGGCTCAAAGCTATGGCCGAGGAGCTCACGGCGCTGGAAGCCAACGGCGTTTGGAAGATAGTGAGATTGCGTCGTGATGTGCGTGCACTGCACACGAAGTGGGTCTATAAGACCAAACGCGACGCCGAGGGGCTGATCGAGAGACTGAAGGCAAGCTTGGTGGCGTGCGGTAATGAGCAGGAGTTCGGCGTGAACTATGGGATCACGTTTGCGGCAGTCATCGAGATGACGAGCGTGAAGACGTTTGTACTGGCTCGGAAGTGGCGCGTGCCTGCGAAGCACGGCGACGTGCCCAATGCGTACACAAGGGCCGACAAGGAGGCTGATCTGGAGATCCTCCTGCGCATCCCATAGGGCATGATCATCTCGGAGGAGATCATGATGGAGTTGGGCGTTACCAGCGCGGACGAGCTGGCATTGGAGCTGCACAAGGCACTGTACGGCCTCAAACAGGCTGGCAGGCTCTGGAGCAGACTACTCCATAAGAAGTTGGTAAAGATCGGTTTCGTGCAGAGCTTAGTGCATCTATGCGTCTATTTCAGATCCAAGGACGGCGTGTTGTTGGTGGTCGGAGTGTACGTGGACGACCTGCTGGTCACCGCTACCGAGCAGGCGGCCGTCGACGCGTTCTTCGGTGAGCTGGCGTCGCTCTCTGGGAAGGATCTGGGGCGTGCGCACAAGTTCCTGGGTATGCGAGGAAAGTACGACGATGAGTGCGGCTACGAGATGGACCAATAGGTCACCATCACTGATCTGCACAGGGAGCATGAGATGGAGCTGGCTCATGGAGTGAGGGCTCCGATTGGCGATGAATGGAACGAGAGTGCGATGAATACGGGTGAGCTGCTCTCCGTGACCGGTAGCGACGACACGATCACCGTGTCAAAGTTCCAATCGCTGGTCGGTAGTTTGCTGTGGCTGGCGCGGTGCACTCACCCAGACATAGCGTTTGCGGTGCATAAGGCGTCTAGAAGGACGCACAGCCCGACGGTGACAGATTGGAAGCTGGCGAAGAGAGTCCTGCGGTACTTGGCAGGGACTCGAGGACTGCGTCTGCGGATGCATGGCAAGAGCGACTCGCGCAAGCCACTGGAAGTGGTGGCCTACAGCGACGCTGATTTTGCCGCTGATAAGGAAGACCGACGGTCGGTGACCGGCGGGTTCATCACCATGGATGGAATGACGATTGATTGGGTGTGATGAAAGCAAGGCGGCGTGTCGTTGTCGGTGATGGAGGCTGAGTATACGGCCGCCTCGATCATAGGGCAGGAGCTGCTGGGGATCCGAGAACTGCTCAAGGAGCTGGGTGTTGCGTTCGTAGAGCCGATGTTGCTAAAGGTTGATAACCAGGCTGCGTTGAAGAACTGGACGGCGAGAAGGACTCGTCGAAGGCCAAGCACACCGACGTCAGGATCAAGTTCGTCGTGCATTACACCAGGCCTGGCGTGATGAAGGCTGAGTACTGTGATAGCGAGCATATGCCTGTAGACTTGCTGACCAAGGTGCTTCCAGCTCCGAGGTTGAGTGAGCTGAGGGCACTTGTGGGGCTGAGCTAGGCGAAGCGAAGGTGAGCATGAAGTGTCGCACCGACCGATGAGGAGGAGTGTTGAAGTACCGTGTTGCACGGGGTGTGATTGGCTGATCCTCAGCCGGATGCAAGGGCGTCGGCAACTGCGACGGATCCGGAGATCGGTACAGTGATCAAGGTTGCTGGTTGGTTGCCAGAGCACGAAGAGGACTGAGAGGTGGATACGGAGTTGTAGGACGAAGACTGAGTCTAATATCACTCTCTCTTTTGCGTATTAAGCCTCGTGTGCTTTCAAGTGTTAACAAGTCTGGTCGCTGACCGACTTTCTACATAGACCCCCTCCCTCCGCTTCCACCCTGAAAGGTTTCCTCTAATGTCATGTATGCCACCAGGCTTCTGAATCCAGCGAAGCCTCGCGTGGAGATCTGGGCTAGTACGCAGCAAATCGCCTGAAGAGCGATGTTAACGGATATAGAGCGCTAGCATTACGAAGCCCGTTGCGAAGATCAAGCAAGAGGTTCCTAAATTGCGTCACGAGAACGAAGGACGAGCGTCGCAGGGCACATGAAACAAGAATACAGTTACGCGTAACAAATCCATGACAACTCACACAAGACGTTTGGAATAAGAGGGAATAATGATTCAAGGCGAATGCGTCAGTTCAGTGGGTTCCTGATTGCACATATGTGAGTTCGGTCGGAGACAACGCGCGTGAGGAATTCTCGACGGTGAACACATAGCTTGATAGAAGATGCAAGAGAAACGGTGTAGAAGCAAATACTGCTCCCGAATCTGTACTGGTGTATGTACTGAAATCTAAAAGAGGCTTGAGCTTATTCAATTCGGCATGCTAAGTTGGCTAAGTAGGCCACGTTTGAATCCTCGTAGAAAGAGACCGTTAGGTAGAACTAAAGTACTGCAGCAAGTATTTAGTAGTAATTGTAGGTTAGCGTATGAAATAACCGTGAAGAGTTCTTTCCACAATTAGTTTTTTTGACGTGGTCAAATACATCGGGAAATAGAGGTTCCAATAAAATACGTAAGATATTTGAGCGTACTTAGTTGGGTGCAACGATAAATTACGGCAAGTACAGTTTTGTGCTAAATAGTGGTCCCATCTTTTTCGGTATCAGTAACACGTACCCCTGTTTGTGACAGTTGGGGGGGGGGGGGGGGGATACCGTACCCAAGAAGGGCAAATTGGTAGCAAGTGAACGAGGAATGAAGTCTCTGCACAGGACGCGAAGTCATCACGCCATGTCGGAGGGCCCTTCGACGACCACCGCGGTAGACTTGTCGTATCTGAAAAACGTATAACGAGGAGGTAGCTCAGCCTCAGCTCCCAGGACAGTAACATTCGATAAAGCAAATGCAACATATGGCGTGGTGACGTCCGGCTGCGAATTACGCAATGGACACCTGTCAGAGTAGTGTGCCTTCGGTAATCGCGAAGAAATGTTTATTGTTTAGAATCAACAGAACCACTCGCAGTATCCTTCTCCGAGCTTTTATCTGCGGTTTCAGCACTTGGTGGTACCTCGTCGACTTTTGCTTCAGAGTCTATAGGGCTGTTCTTGTCTTCCACCTTTTCGAGCTTCTTTGGTGGGTCTTTGAAGATTTTGATTTTGTAGCGTACGATGCCTCGGATCAATTCGTCCACGAACTTGGGCAGCCACAAAGAGTCCTGGTACTGATCGTTGATGTAAGTAAGTAGCGATGCCTACATGTAGATGTCAGATTGACAATGTTGTCTGTAATGTCGACTGCAGCGTACGCAGTCGTGCAGAACTCATTTGGTGGGACCTTAATGACACTCCTTGTAGAGGCTAGGCGACGAAGAAGCAAACTCTCTTGAAGTGACTGCTATCTGCAATGTATAAGCAAGCGCTGGAGTCGTAAAGTAGCTCGTCTACATGACATCCTCCTGGCTTGGTGCGATCACGTGACCAACCACCGACCCGAAGTTCTGGTGGATAAGTCCGATAATTATCACGATGTTCGCAGAGTTAGAAAATGATGAAGCAGAGCTGCATGAAGTACAGTATCCGACAGCCACGAGTAAAGGGCAGTTCCCTCTGGCTTACCGACAGCTTCTTTTACGAAGATAGCGTTTGTTTTTAAATGAACGCTATAGTTGACGCCAGTAGCTGCGACACTGACAGTGTCGTCGCCGTCAGCACTGCGAAACACCTTGACCGGCACATGTTACTGATACCGAAAAAGATGGGACCACTATTTAGCACAAAACTGTACTTGCCGTAATTTATCGTTGCACCCAACTAAGTACGCTCAAATATCTTACGTATTTTACTGGAACCTCTATTTCCCGATGTATTTGACCACGTCAACAAAACTAATTGTGGAAGGAACTCTTTACGGTTATTTCATACGCTAACCTACAATTACTACTAAATACTTGCTGCAGTACTTTAGTTCTACCTAACGGTCTCTTTCTACGAGGATTCAAACGTGGCCTACTTAGCCAACTTAGCATGCCGAATTGAATAAGCTCAAGCCTCTTTTAGATTTCAGTACATACACCAGTACAGATTCGGGAGCAGTATTTGCTTCTACACCGTTTCTCTTGCATCTTCTATCAAGCTATGTGTTCACCGTCGAGAATTCCTCACGCGCGTTGTCTCCGACCGAACTCACATATGTGCAATCAGGAACCCACTGAACTGACGCATTCGCCTTGAATCATTATTCCCTCTTATTCCAAACGTCTTGTGTGAGTTGTCATGGATTTGTTACGCGTAACTGTATTCTTGTTTCATGTGCCCTGCGACGCTCGTCCTTCGTTCTCGTGACGCAATTTAGGAACCTCTTGCTTGATCTTCGCAACGGGCTTCGTAATGCTAGCGCTCTATATCCGTTAACATCGCTCTTCAGGCGATTTGCTGCGTACTAGCCCAGATCTCCACGCGAGGCTTCGCTGGATTCAGAAGCCTGGTGGCATACATGACATTAGAGGAAACCTTTCAGGGTGGAAGCGGAGGGAGGATGTCTGCATACCGTGCGGCGCACACGCGCACGGCGCGCGTGTACGCTTCGGCCATCCGACGTTCACTCTTGAAATCAACGGCTGTGGTAGCGCGAAGCGATTCGGAGAATGCCAATGCCACGCGTTCGAAAAGGATAACAAAAACACAGGATTATAAAAAACAATATTATAACAAGGAAGGGATTTGGTTAAATAAATAAATTCCCACTGCGTCTGTGACTTGTGCTACAGCTACAGAATTGAAAACCGAAAATACAGATGTTGAGTACCGGATTTCGGTATCAGCAGCGTCTTTCCACCTTGACCTGACTTGCAATGCAAGTTGCATCGGCGAAAGCTCGCAAGAAATGTATCCGATGGACGGGGCTCTGCGCGCAGTGGCATTATCATGTACGTGTGTAATGCACGCAAACTGTAGGACAAAGAGTTGCCCCAACGCTCTGCTGGCAAAGGCTTGACGAGTGTTTTGAAAGCATGCTATGGTTTCAACGCTCTTCATCGTAATCCATGCCTCACCGAAGTCTATGGAAACCGCTTCGACCAACTGGCCGCCAGACTGCGTCGAAAACTCGCCGTCTCTCAACAATCGGCGATGCAAATCTCAATTAACAGAGCAGCGATTTCGCGTTCCCTCGGCGACACACACAAAAGAAGTTCTACGCACGCATAGAAGTCTTCAGTACCCATCCGTCGAGCAAGCGCGAAAAACACCGAAAGCTCACTTCATCATCGAGTTGATTGCCGGCCAACACCTCAAACCGAAGCCCCCTTTCGAAAGAATTCCTTATTAGCACCGACATTCCTGTCGGAAACGCAGCCCACTGCGGAAAGTGGCATAAAGGGATCACCACGACGAACGAAGCTAGACGAAGCTACACAACGCATGGCTCGCGTTCGTCCAGCATTGCAACAAACCACTCTCGTCTCGCTTCTGTCAGTGCCGGTGGACCAACTGTTGCGAACAATACAGCGACCTTGTACATGGCGCATCCCACGTCAACTTGTCGGCAAGCACTCGTCCTGCTCTTGGCACGGCTGCAAATGGATGCCTCTCTTCTCCCGCCAACGCTGATCAAACTTCGAAGCCGTTGACGTCCCCATTCCTCATCCGGAATCACGACTGCAGAGTTGGTTGAGCGTGATTGATCCCCGGCATTGACAGGATGGTGCAGTACACGTACTCGCGGTCGCCCGACCACCCGTACGCGCTGGAAATGCTGCCACTACCCAAGGAAGAACTGGAGAATCTTCGACACGACGCGAAAGCGGCGTACCAGTCGCTGTTTCCAGCCGTGCACGCCGCCGTTCGGTTCGGAAGCGATGGAGAAGTGTTCAGCGTGGCGCACCGTAGCGGCAGTAACTGCAAGTCCCTCGCCATGTGGACGACGTCACTGCTGTTCGGTACATTGGAGGAGGTGGCCGCCTTGTATCTAGACCAGAGCGGACGCGTGCCCATAGTACTAGACTCGGCGCGCTCTCGACGGCTTTACGAGCTCGAAAAACCTTCAATTAATAAACCGTTGCGAGGTGCCGCTATGCGTTGGTCGCTCTGGAAGCCGCCGTCCAAGCTTTCGGACGGCAGAGACGTCTGCTTCCTCGAGTATATGAACTCGTTCGTGGATCGTGAAACGGGACGTCGTGTATGGGCACGCGGCATGCGATCCATCAACCACCTTAGTTGTCCGGCGTCGCAGCATCCGGACGGCCCGGTCCGGACGTACATGCGCGTGTCCGGCATGATCTTCCGTGAGACCGACCGTCCGAACGTGCTGGAACACGTCACGTTCATCCATATCGACGGCCGCGGCGTCCCGAATTGGGTCGTGCAACAAGCAATCGCCGCAAACAAGAAGGCGGCGGATAACCTCAACCAGGTACTCAAGATCATGCGTCAATTACGCCCTCGACAAGCTCCCGGTTCTATCGGATCGAGCGACGACGGCAGCCGCGACTGCAAGGCCTGTGGAGATCGCGTCTCCAAGTGGACGATCGCTAAGAGATGCCGCTTCTGCGATGCCATTTTGTGTAAGAAGTGCGTCGACATCTGCTACCACCGCGTTGACGCAAGCGGGAAGAACCACCGAATGTGTTTGTCTTGTGCCATCTACACGGGCTCAGTGAACTCCACGAGTCGCAGCTTGAGTGGACTGGGCTACAACCGACCGAACAGGTCGCAGACGCGAGTGCGAAACGCTACAGAGATCAGCGACCGCAAGCTGTCCGAATCGGTACTGACTGCGTTATCCAAGCAGAACAGTCTCCCTACGTACGCGATGCAGCCGAGCGTGTGCTCGGAAGGGAAACGACCGTCGATTTCCATGACGGATTCGGTTGGCTGTGGCTTGAGAGAAGACCCTGCGGCAGTCCGTGAACGTCTTGAGAACATACAACTTTACAGCCCCACCAGTAACAGTTCGAACCAAGAATGGAGACAGCGAACGCGCAGTCGCGTGCTCACACTGGACTTGGAGCGGGAGCCGCCACGAGCAGAACCCATCGATCTGTCGTATCTGTCCGAACTGGTTACGCCTCGCGCCGGAGCAACCAGACGCACCGTCGATATTTAAGGAAAAAGAAGGAAACAAGCATTAAGTTGCCAAGTACTAAAACGTATCAACCCTGTCAAGACACAACCAAAACTCCGAAAGAAGGAGCAACGAGCTCGAGCGTAGTAAATGATGAAGCAAAATACACAAAAGTGTTGAAGTTGCTCTTTTTGGGTATATGTATTTCGGGGCGAATATGGGTACTTAGTATATTTTTTCATTCGAATTCCCCTTTTGATCATGGATACACCCGGCTTGACGATGGAGGACACCGAAAGCGAGCTGCAGCGCCTAGAATCGAACCACTCGGAGTTGCTGCTGCACCACGAGACACTGGAGAAGCAACTGGCCTTCAAGAACAAGCGGCTCAAGCAGTTTCAAGCAGCAGTGAAGGAGGCTCAGACCTTGCTTTGACGAGAAGCCATCTTTAAAGTGAGAGACCAAGATTTGGATCAAGAACATGGCTACAACTCATGTGATTTTACAACACCAAAGAACACAAGAACGAAAAAAGAAAACTGCAACTCTTTATCACCATTTCACGCTCGCCACCCGTGCCAATAAATGTCGCTCGATCCTTCCGTCTCCTGCTCCACACCTTTTGTATCCAATATCTCTGCTTGCCCCCTCTCGCCTTGCTTGGGTATGGAAGGTGCCTCTCCCTGCTTTTGGCTGCACTTCTCTCGCTCGACTACTCCGCTGTCTACATGGAGCCAGCCATAGCAGTTCCATTCGCGACGTCCGCTCCCATCGGAGTGTACGATGCATTAGAAGCCGGAGGAATATTCTAACAGCAAACAAGTAAAAACGCACATTAGACCAGAGTATAGCAGACTACTACACTTATGACAGTGCTGTACCTGGTACGCACGTTGGGAGGCGTAGCGGCGGTTCATAGCTTCGATGTCGTCGGGCCGCGTGAAGTCGCGTTGTTGATCGTGTTGCTGCTGACGCTGGTGGCCATAGCTGCCGTGGTGTTGCTGGCCTCCAATGGGCTGCTGCTGCTGTTGGTACCCACTTTGAGGCTGGCTGCCTTGTTGGGCATATTGTCCATAGGCAGTGTAGCCATAAGCACCCTGTTGGTACTGCGGGTAGCCATATGCAGCATTGTAGCCATAGTAGTTCTACACAAAACATTTGAGTCAATAAACGGCACAAAGATCTGACCCAACATGACCACATACCTGGTACCCAGCCTGATACTGTCCGTATTGCTGGTTGTAGTAGCTGCTGTGGTTAGCTGCGCGTGCTGCGGCCGATCGTCCCCAGGCACATCGCACCTTTACGCCACTAATAACCGTGCCGTTCATCTGCAAGATGGCTACTTCCGCTGCTTCTTTCGACGTGTACTGCACGAACCCACAGCCACGTCCAGGCGGAACTTTGACCGACACAATCTCTCCTAGAGCGCCAAATCTCGCACGTAGTTCGTCCTCGGTCGTTGAAGGGTCTAGTCCACCCACAAACACTGTCGTGTTGGCGCCTTCCTCCTCGGCCATTCCGAAGCCAATTTGCTGGCGAGCTTTGTTCCTCTCGGTCGCCACACTGACACGCATGGGACGAGAGGAACAGTACACGCCGTTCATGGTCTGTAAAGCTTGATCGGCTTCTTCCTTACTGCCGAATCGCACGAAGCCGAAGCCCTTGGACATACGCGTGACCGGGTCCATGACCACTTTGGCGCCTCGTACAGTGGTAAACCGAGCTGTAAATGTGCTCAGTAACATTTCGTCCGTCACATCTGGAGCCAAGTCGCCCACGAAGATCGAATGATCGTCCGATGTCTCAATGCGACGGCCACCAGCGCCCCAGTTCATCCGGAACCGGTGCATCGTGTTCGCTAGTCGAATAAAAAAATGTAACATGTTATCAGATTTGTTACACAATAAAAAATAAAAGATTACACAGAAACGTGTAGGTCGTACGGATAAGCTGGCCGTTGTACGTCTCCAGCACTTGCTGAGCTCCTCGTTGCGTCGGGAACTCGAGGAATCCGTAACCTGCAGGGTACCCCGTAACCTTGTCACGGATCAACTTGATCACCGGCTGCTCTGCTGTAGAACAAAATAAAGTGAATAATAAAATTATGAGAAATGTTTTATATGTTGTGAGCTCTTGACTTTTAGTTCAATTTGAAGCTCTTTTCGAATGCTGTGAACGCACCAGCCGAGGCGAAGAGTGAGGCGATGAAGGTTTCGTCCCAGTGCATCTGGATGTCGCCCATCCACAGCGTCTTGCATTCCGTCTCCATGGCGCTCGAGAGTCGCCCAGACGCAGGGGAAGAGGGAGAGCACGTTTCCTACTTCGCGGGCGAGTTGGCTTGTGTGTTTTTTGTTCCCCCTTTCTCCCCCGCAACGTAGTGACAATGGCTAGTACCACAGAATAAGCACTGAATGTACGTTGAATTACACCGAAATTGATGGTACCTCTTAGGGTTAGGAAACGACGTGAGCGCTAAAAATGGCTGCATTTGTCTGTTACACTGTTACAGCAAGTATGGGCTCCACTACATTATCGATGCCATTTCCGTCGTCTCCAGCCTCTAGACAGACGTCCACTTCACTATGATAGCGCCCACACCGCTGAGCAACATCAGCGAGAATATGGCTATGACGTTGCATTCGTCCATGGCGCGACGCAGCTCGCTGGGTGTGCCTGTATCCACGTTAATCTTCCCCCGATCCGCTGCTGACCGTAGTGAGGCCAACAAACTGACCAAGGCCATGGAGGACAAGTATGGCTTCCACTATGTCACCAACTCGTTTACGCTGGATCCGCTCGTGGAGCTTGACTTCCAGGCCTACTACACCGAGACCAACTTGACTCCTGCGCTCTACGCCAGTTTAGTCTGTTGGTTCATCTGGATCACGCTCAGTACACCCGACTGGGTGGGCTTCTACGACGACGACCCGGACGTCCGAGAAGCTTCAGGACTGCGACTCTGGATATCCGCCTTCATCTACATCCCCGTACCCACATTGGCAACATGTTGTCGCTCGAGAACCTTCGCTGGCCACGAACAGACTCTACTATGTCTCATCGCGTTCTGCTTCGCTGCCGGCATTCTGGGCCAAGGGCTCATCAACGCGGACGACTATACGCGAGTTTTTCATAAAGATCTGAAGTCACTCTTCTCGCTCGCGTTCCCCTCTGGGACGGATGATCGGGGACACTCCAATGGCCCACACTCCTCCCCGAACAATGACACTATCGTTTTGGACGGGTCAACAGACTGGTGGATCTATCAGAACCTCGAGTCATCAGGACGAGATCTTGTGCTGACATATATCAACCGTGGTACGTGTATACCATCTCCCTTTATAAGGAATTACAAGTTGTTTGGACTAATGTTACCTTTGATCTAGTGGCGATTCCAATGGCGCATCTGAACATGAACTTGCTGCGACCACTAGTAGTGTTGCTCGTGTCTCCTCTGTTCAAGCTGGACGCGTTCCACTATCTGCTTCTAGTTTTTGTGATCAATCTGGAGTTTTGCATCCTTGTCTCGCTTCAATTCCCACCCTCAAGCTCGGCCATCTTCGTGGTCAACAAGTTCCTGCTAATCTTCACACTCATCTGCGTATCTGCAGTGCTCGTTGTCCGTGTCCGCCAAACGGATCACTTCCTGCGACTCAACTTCCTTCATTCGAAGATCGTCGAGGAGCGAGCGCGGGCTTCACATTTACAGAAAGAAATTATCCTCAACGAGAACAAAAGTCTAAAGAAAATGCTTGAAGAACGTGTAGGTGGCCACGGGGACGGCAGTCCACCGTTGGACTTTGACTCGCCCATGGCCAAAGTTCTGCTGGATCTCAAGGCCTTGCAACGAGCCACTGAATTGTCACCGGAACTTCGTGAAAATCTCGACGGGATCGTGACTTTACTCATGCGAAAAGGTCAAAATCTCTTCGCGCCAGATATTCATGAACAGCTGAAGATGAAACACGACGGAGACTTGGACGGAGATATCAAGTCGTGGGCCACTACAGTTCTTGCCAACAAATCGTACACAAGGAATCGTCGAGCCTCGGTAGTGTTTCAGAACAGTGTCGAGAATCCATCTAGTACCAGTATCAAGGATTCAGATAGGAGTATGACAGCGAGTTCCAGCAACACGAGCGTCTCAATCAGCCCCACCAGTAACAGTAGTGCCAACCGTGTAGAAACACGGCTACATCCAGAAGTTACAGCGCCGACCGATGAAGTGTTGAACGCTGTTGGCGAACTCATGGAGCGCGATGGCTGGAGTGTCGACACCTTCGAGTAAGTCTCAGCTAATAGCTGTCATCTGTCTGGTTTACTCATTTGTTCTTTTGTTCGTAGAGTGGCAAGGCTAACGAACAACAAGCCGATCTCCTTCATCACGTACATAGCCTTCGAGCAGCACAATCTCTTCGATCTCTGCTCCGTTAATAAGGGCACCCTGGCCAACTTCCTCCACTTCTTGGATATCGGATACCACCGGAATCCTTATGTGCGCCACAAGTTCATGTTGGGTGTCAACTTAACATTTTAACTAACACTTAACTGGTATCCCCTTTGTCCAGCATAATAATTGCCACGCTGCAGATGTCGTCAGCTCCGTGGAATATCTCATCTCCGTCATGGACAATGGCTACTTGCAGGATTTACTAACATACCAGGAAGTCTTTGCAGCGATTATAGCCGCAGCTATCCACGACTTCAGACATCCCGGCAAGAACAACAACTTCATGATCAAGAGCGGCAGTGACTTGGCCATCGAGTTCAGCGACTCGTCCGTTCTGGAACGGATGCACTTGGCTGAAGCTTTTTTCTTAGCCAAAGACCCGCTTTTCAACATCTTCGTGGGACTGTCGCCTGGTCAGTACAGTGAAGTACGCAAGGCCATCGTGGAGATGGTATTATCAACCGACCTTACTGTACATTTGCAGCTTGTGGGGAGCTTGAAGACAGCGCTGATATCTCAGGAAGATGCAGAGGTCGAACACTCCCCTATGCTGCTTATGAAGATCGTTATCAAGTGTGCTGATGTCGGTCACTCATCCAAGGCATTGAAGCTCCATGCTCGCTGGTCTGACCTCATTATCGAAGAGTTTTTCTTGCAGGGAGATGACGAACACACTCTGGGGATGGACATCTCTCCCTTCATGAACCGTAACAGCGAGAATAGCGCACGTAACCAGGTTGGGTTCTTCGAGTTTATCGTGTTACCGTTCTTCGAAGTCGTGGCTGAAGCGGTGTTCCGTCCCGAGTTTAAAACAATTCTGGATCAGGCTCATCAGAACTATAAGCTCTGGAAGAAGGCGGATAATATGCAGATTAACTCTATCAAAGACATTTTAGACCAGGTTCTGGACCCGGAAGCAGCCAAGACAGCAGCTAAAGCGCCATCTGGTCATTAGACGCGTCCGTAGAGTTCTGTACTGTGTCTGGAATGTTTTCGTCCAAGCCAGAACTTGGTACGGTCTCCGTTGCTCTCCAGCAGCGCGAAGAGAAGATAGAGACACGACACCACGTGGCCCAGACACAATAGAGCCCCCACTGTTAATGGTCCGTAGCGGGCGCTGCGTAGCCATTGCGTTGAGTCTCCAGAGGCGAAACTCTTCTCTCTCGTGCAGATCCAGATACCCACCAGCGCCAAGCCCACGAATTGGTTCAGTATGGATGCCGTAGGATAAAGAATGATGGTCTCATTATAGAAGAGTGTGGGTGTCACCAGTGGAAGCAGCGCGAAAACGTCTGGAGAAGGGTCGAATACGGCAGCCAGGTCCACAAGCAGCAGCAAAATTAGCGTCCCACACGCCGCAAACCACGAGTAGCGAGCGGTAGAGCCTTTAGTGGAGTTGGTAGCACCAGGAGGATCGAATACAGAGCGGCGAGGAGCAGAAGCGGCCTGAGCTGCGCTTAGCAGGTCGTCGTCGCTGTCGCTGTCGCTCACGGCGCGGATGATCATGGATCTTATCAATTTGATGCGAATTGTACCGGTTGTAATCTCACTAAGTACGAAATTTGCTACAGCAATAATTGTAGCTTTGGCTTGGTGCTCATGCTATTGGAGCTGCGCATAAAGCCCCACGTAGTACGTAGGGCTTTATGCGCAGCGTACCTGACGTACGTGCTGAAGAGAAAGTATGAGACGCACTGTTGAAGAAAGTAGAGGGATACGATAACGACAACAACTGGCTAGTGGACACCGGATCACCAGCAAGTTGAAGTAGTCTTTAACATGGACCTCGCCTGCTGATCCACAGCCTGTGGCACAGGTACATGTATGAACCCCATCCAGATGTGTGGCACGGATTCATTCATTACCTGCTCTTGATCGCTATCCTCGTTTCTCTATTCTAGTCGAGTGCATGGCGCGGAAGAATAAAGTCTCCGCTCTGCCGAATCCGCAGCAGCTGAACCCGCGCTTGCCGCGCTGCTGTAACTGGCATCTGTCATACGATTCGTAAAATAGTACGAAGTACCTTTCTGGTGATTGGCCCCTGAATCGCTGGAATAGCGAATTGCAATCAGGGATTGGTAGTAGAATCCAAAATATTACTTTGGGGGTAATACTACTACTATTATTTACATAGTAGTCATATGAATTCCAAATGTATGGTATTCACTATTGGTAGTAGTATTACTCTTCAAATGACAGTGCGATAGTACTCTCAAAGCTATTTTCCAATGAACCCTGAACGAGCAAGGGAAGCCATCATTTAGCAATTTTTGTATGTGTGACTCTCGTTTCCCAGGGAGTAGACGATCGCAATTATCGTCTTTGTCAACAAAGGGGAAGATCGCAAGTACGCCAAATCACTGACTCGAAGGCTAACAATGGGATGCGCCGTGGAAGGTTGCCAGGAAGGAGACGAGCTTAAAACGGATCCGTGCAGTGTGTGTGGAAAGCTGGTTCATCACATGTGTGCTATTGGGGTCTTTGAAGGCGCCAATTCGGCGCTAAATGAAAGGTACCATTATAATGTCCCACTGCAAAATTAGACAAATTGTATTAATGTACACTGTTCTATAGGTTTTGTAGTCAGCCGTGTGTGCGCGTCGTACACGCAGAGGCCGATCCAGAAGCTACCGTATCCTCGGCTGGAAAGCGACCGCTTCCGTTTGGTGGCTTGAAGGAGATTTGGGCTGGATCTGACTGGGGACTACATGCCTTCGCCAGAACTTTGTGGGGGTAAGGCATTACAGCGTCACGCGAAGCGGCGCAAAGCTTCTGCTGCAACTGTTTCTACTGGCAAGAAGAAGGGTCTTGCTTCACCGGAGACAAACGCCGGCAAGAAGAAAGCTGGACGTTTGGCGGAGGTGAAGACTGGTGTGGCACGCCGTTTGCTGCGCCACCTTCGCCACAGCCTCCCTCGCCTGCGTCTGATCTCGGCGTGCCTCTTTCGGTAAAGCATGCAAGGCGAGCAGGCACAACAGATGACGTTTGGGATCTCATTCACACACTAGAGATTCCATACAAAAATGCAGAGCCCGTGGAAGCCGGCAACAGGAGTGTACCACGACATTTGTTTCCTGTGCTGTCAGGACGTCAAAGCACGGCCTAAAACCAATCGATACAGCTGGGAGGAGGCGCTCCGCAACACGAAGAATGCAAGTAACGCAAAGGACCACATCAAGTTGAAGCATGCAGATCATCCACCTGCGGTTTTGGCGGAGCAGAGTGCCACGGAGAAGTCGAAGAAGGACGTTGTGGATGCTGAAACCGAGACTCTAGCTGTATTAGACTTAGCACGGGATTCTGAGCGACAAGATACTAGTTCGGGAACGAGTACTACTGCTACCAGTACCAAAGTGGGCGAGGGGAAAGTAGGCACATCTTCAAAACGATTCTTCCTGGCGAGTGAGGAGACCCTGAACGTGCTCGTATCGAAATTTCTTATCTCGCAAGGGCTGCCCTACTCAGTTTGCTCTTCTGCGTCCTTTCACGACATTATTCGAGCAGCTACCGGTAACCCTTCCTTCCAAATTTTGGGTCGAGACAGACATGATCGCCTGCTTAATGGCCAATTCCAGTTATTTTGCGATCTCGTGGGGGTACTACTGGCTTCGGAGTTCAAGAAAGCTTGCCAACTTAAGTTTCTAAACCTCATCCTTGACATTTGGACAAGCTGCGCGAAGGACAGTATCGTCGGTGCATCTGTCGCTTTCATCGACAGTTTGTGGAGATTTCGATTTATCGTAGTGCCGGTCTGCGTTAAGAACGACGGCCACAACGCTCCAGCGGTTGCAAAGGTCATCGAAAGTGCCTTTAAAGCACGCTTCAATCTAGATGTGCGCTCTCTAACTAGATTTACAATGTCGGACACCACTCCGTCAGCGAAAAACGCTGCAGATCATATAGACACGGAGCAGGAGAGCTGCTCCATGCACCTACTCAACCTATGCATTGGCTATGGGATCGGCTTGAAAGACAACATCCAGACGCTCACCGTTTCGAACGAGTCGGCCAGCTCGTGGGACAAAGCTGCAACAACGGTGACGCCTGGTGGTGCCCTCGAGGAAGGCGGTGACGTGATACACAAGCTTCGAAATCTTAACAACCACTTCCGGTCGCATAAACAGCGCAATGCTCTAGAGAAAATTCAGGAAGCGCTTTCCTACCCTGAACTCCAGCCAATGACAGATCAGGACGTGCGAGTCGCCTACACATGCAAACTGATCCGTAGATCAGTAGTCAACTACGCAGCTTTCGATTCGTATTTCCAGTCAACAAAAGAATCTACTAGTGTGTGGGCAGCGCTCACTGCCAAGGATTGGATGCTTGCTGTCGAAATGGAGGCTGCAACCAGTTTTATAGCGAATCTTGCACTGGTGGAGGCCTAGAGCGAGAACCTCGTTTCGTCGTACATGGTAGTCTTCCGGCGACTCACCGAAAACAAATTGAAAACGTTCAAGTTTGACGCCATGGCTATCGTGCCTCCCGGAGCCAAAGATGGAAACGAAGCGAGTCACCACCGGGTCGTGAGGACGCGTGACCAGTTCTCTGAGGCGGGCAAGACCTGTCTGCGAAGAACCCTGCTCCAGTTGCAGACCCGGTTCCCAAAGGTTACAACCGAGGCAATGGCGTGCGTGTTGCTGGATCCTAGGACCAAGTCCGCTGCCAAGAGAATTGCGGTCATCGGTAATATTCCACGCAAGGAGGAGAAAGCAATATACAAGAACGGAGTTGACTTTCTACGCGACGAGCACCGAAAGGTGTTCGCTCAGATGATCAAACCGGGAACGATGTCTCTCTCCCAGCAGTCGTTGTTCCAGAGTAGTGTATTGAGCCACGATTCGTCGCCTTTTTCCTCGCCCTCATCAACGGGCTGGGATGACGCGGACGACTTGCCGCTAGGGGCACCTATTCGGGCTACAAAGCCGAGAGACGAGCTGAAGGAGACTGAGATTAACGCCAGAGCCGACGCCGTTATGAGAGAGTGGCTTGATTTTGAGCCGGAATAGTTAGAGGGCGCCCAACGCCAGAACCCCGCCAGCACGATTGAGGACCTGTCCAAGGACATGTCAATGGACGCCCAGAGCGGTATGCACTATGCAATATTGGGCTTGCACAAACACATCGAGGTGTTGAAGTGGTTTCGAGACGAAGGCGAAGCGCAATTTCCCTCTATCGCGCTACCGGCGCGTTACATCTCGGCAAAAGTGGCACACCCGCTGAACCTTCCTGATACCCCCTGTCTGCGATTATATTTGACGTACCGGTAAGAATGAAAACCAGTATTATGTGGCATACACACATTCGACCTGCCAGATACTAAAGGTTAACCAATTTAAGCCAGGTCAACCTTCCAGGTTTAACTCAGTGCTCTTTTTAAGTTTGTATGGTCAGAGTTTGCGTATTCAAGATCGCAATTGGGGGGTTCAGGATTCAGGACCGCATCGAGGGCAGTACAGTTGAACCCCGGGAGTAGAGCAACGGGGTGGTTCATGTACGCTCACCAGCTGTACGCCCCCAGCACTATTGCCAATGCTGCATTGCAACTTGCAATTTGCAAGTGAGCACGATGGCAAACTCGTTGTACAGC
The DNA here is from genome assembly GCA_033557915.1 of Phytophthora tentaculata. NCBI lineage: Eukaryota > Oomycota > Peronosporomycetes > Peronosporales > Peronosporaceae > Phytophthora > Phytophthora tentaculata. The sequence continues at coordinate 4,793,709 of JAUCEA010000007.1, read as the reverse complement.
ACTGTATAGCTAGCTACATAACGAGCACTTTTAGTGAAACGCATCGCGAACGACGCGTCATTCGTGCCAAGATGGGTTGACTAGCCAGATTTACCGGCTGTGTACAGTAGATCGGTAATACCGGTCACCTTGAAGTTTGTCTTCCGAATCAACGATCGTACCATATTCGCATTCCTCGTTCTGCACCGTAGGCAGTCGGATCCTCTCTCCTTCGTCATGTTACGCGGACTGTCGCGCCAGCGCTTCCCCTTGCATCACCTCCGTCTCTCGACCCGCCGGGAGATCGCCAGCTACACGGAGCAATACCGTCGCAGTCTCGAAAAACCGGAGGAATTCTGGGCCGAAGCAGCGCATGACATCGAATGGTTCAAACCCTGGTCCAAAATTCTTGACACGTACGCAACAATACAACCCCCTAAATGAAGGGCAACACCTGCTAATTCATCCTAACTCCCCCGTTCTATTGCAGTTCGAGCGGACCGTCGTCGAGATGGTTCACTGGGGGCGAAATGAACACGTGCTACAATGCACTGGACGTGCACGTCAACAACGGGCGGGGCGACGTTGTGGCCCTCCACTACGACAGTCCACTAACAAACACCAAGACCACCATGACGTACAGCCAGCTACTGCAAGAAGGTCAGTTCTCCTTGCCTTATAACCTGGAGATGTCGTCACTCACGCTGTTATTGTAGTATCTACCTTTGCTGGTGGGTTACAAAAGCTCGGCGTGAAGAAAGAAGATTGCGTGGTTATCTACATGCCAGCTGTACTGGAGACAACTGTAGCCATGCTCGCCTGTGCTCGCCTCGGAGCTGTGCACTCCGTCGTATTTGGCGGGTTTGCGACGCTTGAGTTGGCTGCTCGCATTGAAGATGCGAAGCCCAAGCTCATCATCTCCGCAAGCTGCGGCGTGGAGCCCAAGGGCATCATCGACTACGGTCCACTGCTCAATGGCGCGATCGAGCGTTCCAGCTGGAAACCCAACAAGGTAGTCATGATGCAACGCGATCTCTGTCCGTTCCCCATGACTAAAGGACGTGACGTCGACTGGCGAGATGTCATGGCAATGGGCAACGCCGTTGATGCAGTGCCCGTGCTGGCAACAGATCCACTATACATCTTGTATACGTCGGGTACTACAGGACGTCCGAAGGGTGTGGTGCGAGACAATGGCGGCCATGCTGTTGCATTGAAGTGGGCGATGCGCAATGTATTCGACATCACTCCAGACGACACGTTCTTTGCGGCGTCGGATATGGGATGGACGGTTGGCCACTCCCTTGTTGTCTATGGACCACTCGTACATGGCTGCACGGTACGATTTCGATATGAATGAGCTGTTATTGTGATGGCAGTTAACAGTTAATGTTGTCTGTAGTCGGTTCTGTATGCGGGCAAACCGGTTGGAACTCCGGATGCTGGGGCTTACTGGCGGTTGATAACGGAGTACGGGATCAAGTCGATGTTTACTGCGCCTACTGCGTTGCGAGCGATCCGGAAGGAAGATCCGTATGCTTTACTGTTGAAAGAGAAGAAGGAGAAGATCCGCAAGACGTTCCAGTAAGCGTTTCTTCTCATACGATTGCCAATGTTTATAACTCAACTTGTTAAATTTCATTGTGCAGGTCGATGTTCGTAGCTGGCGAGCGTGGAGATCCCAAGACGTTCAACTTCTTCTCCGAACAGCTTGGCGTTCCTCTTATCGACCACTGGTAAGCTTTTACTCACAGACTATAGCACTAGGAGTTTCTGTTTCCTAACTGTGTCGTGATTCAGGTGGCAGACGGAGACTGGATGGCCCATCACAGCTCCGTGTCTTGGCATGAAGAATGATGATCTTACAGAGGACGGTCATCCACGCATCAAAGTGGGCTCAGTTGCTCGTCCAGTGCCAGGCTGGAATGTTCAACTTCTGACGGCCGACAGCACCGACGATGACGAGAACCATGGTCACAACCACGAGAAAGAAGAGAACGATGCCGAACTTGTGGTGAAGCTGCCACTGCCTCCAGGTACGCACTATAATAGTCGTTGCGTTTGTCCTTCTCTTAGTATTGTTCTGATGTGTTCATTCATCGATACAGGTGCTTTGACTACTCTACACAACAATCCGGACGACTTTTACGCCAAGTATTTCAAGCGATTCCCTGGCCACTACCACACGGGAGACACCGGACACATCGACGAAGAAGGTTTCGTCTACGTAAGTTATTCTGTTGTTGGCTCTAACTAGTTGAAAGTCAGCTAACACGTATCTGTTAAATAGGTCATGTCACGAACCGATGACGTTATTAACGTTGCGGGACACCGTATCACGACGGGGTCGATCGAAGAAGTGATCATTGAGATCCCGGAGGTCGTTGAGTGTGCGGTGGTACGTCATCCAAAGTTCTGGTCTGTTATTTACCACGAGTGACATGACGTTATGATGACTGCAGTTCGGCGTCTCGGACCCGCTTAAGGGCAACGTTCCAGTTGCTCTTCTGGTGATTGACAAGAAGATTGATCGTCCCAAGGAAGAGGTACTTATGCTTACACTCTGCAACTCGTCACTTTATAAATCGTCGATTTCTCAATAATTTCGTACTTTTAGATCATCGAGCAAGTTGTCCGCGATGTACGTGAGCAAATGGGCAGTTTTGTGTGTTTGAAGGCGGTTGGCCTCGTGGACGCGCTGCCCAAGACTCGTTCGGGTAAAGTCATGCGCGCGACGATCCAAGCGGTCGCCGACTCGGCTCCATTCCGTGTGCCAGCCACCATCGACAACGTCGCGGTGTTGGATGATATCCGTAAGGAATTGCAGACGCTAGGGTACGCCAAAAAGAAATCGATTGTGGGCAAATAACACTTGAATGTGGATGAAAGCGTGACTAACCAAAAATAACACCGTAAATAACGGTTCCAATCGTGCAAGAAAATAACCACTTACATTCATTCTGCACACGTTTACACACTTGGCAATTTTTTGCACTTGCCAATGTCGACGCTCGACGCTGCTTTCCTGGATGAGGTGGACGACTTCCTGGTCTCCTTCGACCTGCCCATATTCCCTACGCTTCAATCGCTCGACATCGAGAACAGCGACGAAGAGTCTCCCACCGACACGGTGAAGAAAGAGGTCCAGCAACCAGGAAACAGTGCTAAGAAATCGAAGGGCAGGAAGAAGACGAAACAGGTGCTTGACCCAGTTGCCAAGCACGAATTGGAGAAGGAGAAAGACCGCAAAAGACGCAGTGTATATAGGGAACGACGGAAGGTCGAGAAGGAGGCGCTGCAGCAACAAGTGGGGGAGCTCACGACCGAGTTGACGGAACTGCAAAAAGCCAAAGAAGCTGAGAGGTCCCTGGCTTCATCAGCGTGGGAAATGGTGGCAAAACGGCAACTACAAGCTCGAGTCAATGCAGAGGAGAAGCAGCATCGACTCATTACAGCTATCGAGTCTCGATCTGCTCTCATCCACGAGTTCCAAAACATAATGCAAAACCGTCTTAGCAGCGATGATGAGACGTACCAGCACAAGAGGATTCGCCTTGAACCTTCCGACGCGGAGTTTTTCAAGGCTTACGAAATGGAATTAGATCATTTTTACGCCCAGACAGATGAGGCTTTGAAGAAATATGGGCTGGACTCGACCGATGCCGCTTGGGATCAACCCAGACGGCAGTGGAAAGAGGACGGCAAGACGGGGTACTCTGTCTACACTGATAAACACGTCGTGCCCTTTGTCTTTTCACAAGTCTGCCGGTTTATGTGGCAAGCGGCACAGATGCATCACCGCCAGGAAGACCGAGAGCATTTTGATGGAGTGGAAGACCCCGAGAACACGTCGGCCTTTAAGTTTCGAGTCAAAAAGCGCCTCAATTCGGGGAGATCTGTGTCGGTGCTAGAGCGTACCGTTGTTCGGCGTTATGTCCGGGACGATCGATCAGTAACCGTTTGGCGGTCGTTTACCGAAGGAGAAGGAATGTTCACTGGCATGCACGCTGACGAATCGGGATGGTGCGTATCGATCCCTCTATCTAGCTCACCGGATGCAAAAACTTTGATCCGAACGATGATGCGCCATGTTCCAATGCATTTCCGTTCGAGATCGACACAGGACGTGGCCACAAAGCAGTTTACAGGATTTTTGCTTGACTCAGGAACCGAAGATGCTCGTGAAATCGGTAATAGGATGGAAAAGCTGCTTCTGCAGGACAAGTAGCAAGGAATTTTTGTCGCGTTCACTTGCGCCAGGATTTCCGGGCTAACTGTAAAGCGCAATACAACCTCGAGGATTATTTTTATCAACTCGGGTGGATCTGCCGCCATTACTGGCGTCAGGTGTCTAGTACTTGCCTTGAAGCAGCAATCCTTTCGATCTGTTTCTGACTTCACAATTATCTTCGCATTCCGTTTCAAGCAACAAGCGTTAAAACTGTTGTACAGCTAGTTACTTCTCCTTTAGAATTGGAGCTGAAATGCATTGGAACGTAGCGCATCATTGTTCGAAACAATTTGTTCGAATCCGGTGAGCTTGACAGCGGAGTTGATACGCACCATCCAGATTCATCGGTGTGCATTCGTGAATATATCTATCGCCTTAAATAAAGATTAGTTGGTTTTGTATTTATTAAAATTACTTTCCCACAAGTTTCCTACTTCCTCTGTCCGGAAATGTAGGGCCAGGTCGTACTTAAGTACGTCCGGAAATATAAGGCGACCTGATTTACTTAAAAAAATGTATTTGTTCGATTAGGTGCGTGTGGACGAGACGAAAAATCGTACTTACGTCAAAAATAATCGTACAAATGGAGGAAGTGGTGAGTTGTCTTTCACCTTTGAGCCGCTGATTTGATAATGATTGGATGTCTACGATAAAAAGAAGGTTACAAGTTTTTTTGGATCACCAATCAGCTAGCGCTAATTTAGTTTTTTGGTCTTAAGTTTGAATTTCTGATTTGAAGTGGCCCTATTTCCGGACAGAGGAAGTAACACACAACACGAGCCTTTGGTTGTATTGTGCTTTGCAGATGAACCGTTTTATGACTTAGATCGAGCATGATCGGCAGATAAAACCAGGCTTAAAACTGAGACGGGGAAAGGCAGACATGGACTTAATTTATGTGCGTTTTCAAACACCCGAAAAGGGTCGATTTACAGGATATCGATGATGATTTGTCGGGAAATCGATCTGAGCGGTCAATTTATCTCGTCGCAGCCCGATTTATTAGCCACCCTACCTGATCGATTTGTCCCTTTTTATGATCCTCGATTCATAAAACGACCACATATAATTATAAATCGAAGATGAAGCTAAGTGAGACACTGTAGGACTACAGAAGAGACTTGGAGAACATGAATACGACCATCTCAGATACCAATAAGGCCAATATCGTATTAACCTCTGTGGAAGGCACTCACAGAAATGTGATTCGGATCTTCAGTCGAGATGCTGATCCTCCTGGTCTGAACCAAGTGATGAACACTCTGCAGAGTGAAGCAGCAATCGATAAAGCTGAAAATGAGCGTAAACCTGTTGCAGATAGTGAAGATGAAGGAAAGAAAATTATTGGCTCGATGAGGCATGGCAAGGGTAAGTGTGGTGTAGCGGGATCAGCCAAAATCTGGTTGAGGCCGATCGCCACTCACTCACTGCGCACAGACACCGACTAAAGGAGGGGCCCCCCAATGATCCGTGATCAGCTGAACTTGGTATCACCTTGTGTACCCGTCGGCGGGCTGGATCTGCTCTCTCAGGGATCCGAAGGTGTCCGATCAGTGAAAACTTAAGCGTCCTGGCGGGACGGGGATGTGTGGGGCAGCGCGGAACTTCTTCGCTCTGCACCCTTGATATAAGCCCTAAACAGGGTCCAATTAGGGATGATCGGCCTTGATCTAGGGGTTTTATGCCTACTTTAAGCACCGAAATGCCTAAACAAGCGTGTTCCTTGTTCTTCTTCTCCTTTCCGGGTTGCTTGCCGATTCCATATAGCGGGATCTTTAGTCTTGAGAGCGAATCTGACCTCCAGTCAAGCACCAAACGCTGGACGATCAGGGACTTATACGCTTAGAATAGGGAAAACTAGTGTAGGTAAATCTGGCTAGTATAATAACCGAGATCTTACGCTACGACGCTAGTATCCGCTATCTAAAGCTCCTTTTAACACTTTATACCGGGCCAATATGTCGAAGACGTCCCGGGTGCGAGGAAGGTCACTTGTGCACTTAAAAGTAAATTCGGTTTTGATTGATGTTTATCCATATGTACCTACTGCCTACCCATCTCACCGTGCATCCTGCGCTTCCCTATATCCCATCCTCGGATAAGATCGGCTCTCACCATCGCCGATCGGACGAACGATCTCGCGAGCTTCAACTTCGGCCCTTGATCGCCGATCTCGCTTCTGATTGATGATCTTCGCCTTGATCGGCGATCTTGACCTAACCAGGCGGTCTCGATCCTGATTGGCGATCACCGTCTTCATCGGCGATCTTGATCTAGGTTGGCGATCTCAATCCTGATTGGTGATCTTCGTAAAGATCGTCGACCCTCTTCCTCTCGATCGCCGATCTTCAACTTGATCGCCGGCCCTTCAGTATCGCCTCGATCTCCACTAATCGCAGCTGATCTCAATCCCTGGAGCCTTGATCTCCGCATCCTGACCCTTTTCCGACTTGTCCCGCAAGTCCGATCGGTTTGACCTTCACGACGATCTTGACCTGCTCTTGTCCTTCCGTCATAGATCGTGACTTCTGGTGTCGTGATCCCTCTTCCCTGCACCTTGACCAACATCTTGAGGCTTTCAGTTACCGCGCTTGACTGAGATCGGTTGCGGTCTGATCGCGGCCGCCCACTGCTGATCTTCGGCTTCTGGCTTCAAGTCAGTCGCGGGGGACATCGGATCTCCCTTCCCTCGCCCCGTGTCGGTTGAGATCGCCATATCCCGATCCTCCCCGATCGCAAGTCGTCCTTGGGGGAAAATTCCGATGGCACTTCACCACATAAGCTGCCACAAAAAGGAAAGCAGCAGAAACGAGTTGGAGCAGGAAAGAAACCATATGTGGAGAAACGGAGCTGCCACTATTGTGATAAAAAGGGTCACTTGCAGGCTATATGTAAGTTTCGTTAGCTGATATGAAAAAGAAACATCAAGACGGAGACGATGATAGTGAAGCTAGAACGCCTCCAAAGCAAGGAAAGAAGAAAAAGTCGAGTACCGTGGGTTTGATGAGGTGGACTCGGAATGCTTCACAGTCGGAAAGTATTGGTATGATTCGAGCTGTCGAAGTCCAAGAAATCTTGGCATCTACAACAAATATGTGCCCACAAGAGTGGATGCTTGACACCGGGACCGGTGTTCACGTCTGCACGACTGCGTCAACGTTTGATTACCTGGAAGACGATGGTGGAATGTCGTTTTTGGATTGGAAAGGCGGCCGTGCGAGATCAGACGGTGTGGGTGTTGTACGAGTATGGGCGGTGAATAGTCTAACTGCAAATGGTGATAAAATCATGTTGGAATCGAAAGATACGAGATACTCTCCCAATGGTCCTACAAACCTGATATCACAAGAGTGTCTAGAACAAGATGGTTGGATACCGTCAACACCACCAACTGATAGACCAGAAGATCGAGTGACGCTATTTAGAAACCTGGGTCGTCCGAACAACAGCTAGTGCTTAAGAAGAGGCGTGGACAATACTGGCTGGATGCTACTTCATATTCAAATCAAGTGGGTGTGGTCATGCCTAACACCCGAGAGGAGAAGTTGTTGATGGATCAGAATATTGAGGCGATGAAGAAAATGGTTGAGTCTAAAATGGTGGAAGGCTTAGAAACTCTTACGACGGCAGATTTTAAAGTCCTTTTTCACTGCGTAGCGCGTCAATGGGCTAAGCAACGGCGAATGCCATAGAAGCGACAAGAAGGAAAGCGATAAAAGGAGTGTTAAAGCCGCTTGATGTCTGATGTCTGCTACGTAGAAGCTCTTACACCAACTGGCAACAAGTATTTCCAGCTAGACCAAGAATCTTTGCGTTATAAGTGGTGTTATCTTCTAAAAACGAAAGATGAAGCGTCTAGAAATATGATGGACTTGATTTTGCAGATCGAGAAAGATCATGTGATTAGATATTTTCTTGTGATCAAGGAAAGGAATTTGTGAACACTACGTTGACTGGTATTCTGACTGATCGTGATATTCAGCTTCTGACTACAAATGCGTACACCCCCGAAGAAAATGGTTGGTCGAGAAGTTGAATGGAGTGCTTGTGAATAAAGTGAGGGCGATAGTGGAAGCTGCAAATCTACCATCGTGTCTGTGGGGTAGAGTGATGGGATACGTGGTTGAAATTGATAATATGAGTGCGACAAAAGCCCTCCAAGGTATGGCTACTTTTGAAAAACTGCATGGAGTGAAGCCAATGGTTAGTGATTTACACGAATGCGGCTGTGTGATATTTCACCATATTCCAACGCAATAAACTAGATATGCAAGCAGATCCTGGATTATTTCTTGGTTACGCGAAACGTCACTTGGATATTGCATTCTCGACTTCTGTACGGGAAATTTGACTGAACGTCGAGATGTGATATTTCGTGAGGATATTACTGCAGATCCAAAATATTTGCTGGCTTTGATAGACAAGACCTACCTTGGGGAAAATGTAAAGTTGCCGTCTGCTATTGATTTTGTTAAGTTACCCGTTAGCCGAGTGCAACCAGTTATAACGTCGCAACCAGATTGTGATACTGAGGAGATTCATGACGAGGAATTTTTCGATGCCAGAGACAGTAGTGATGATGATTTGACAGACGACTACAGTAAGTACACAAGCAGTGATGATGATGGTGAAAGTGACTTTCGTGACGCTATGGAAATTGATACTGGAAATGAAGGAATACAAGGAAAACAGCGTACAGCCACCCATAATGAACCAAGTACTAGTAGTTTTGGTGGAAGTGCATCTGCATCTAGTGATGGCAATATTACCCGCAATAGTGGGAGTAATTCCACATCTCTTACCCGTTATCCGGCTCGAGTTCGGCGCAAGCCTCAGCGCTTTAGTCCAAGCAATGGACTATGACTACTACATTGATACAGTGCATGATGATTGCTGTCGTGAGCAACTTATTGAACCCCGCGTCCGTGAAGCACTTGCTTCGGACAGTGGCAAAATGCAATGGATGTCGAATACAATTCTCTGATGCGTAACCAGACGTGGATTCAGGTCGCCAGGCCCAAACCTACTCGCGATAAACCGGTGAATATACTCAGCTGTCTCCGTGTACTGGTAAAGAAACTAAACGCTCAAGGATTAGTGGAGCGATTCAAGGCAAGACTGGCAATTAAGGGATACAGGCAGATATACGCATTAGACTATTTGGAATCTTACTCACCAGTGGTCCGCATCAAGCCTGTGCGACTGATATTGATGTTGGATCTACTCCTTGGGCTTGATACTCGCCAAGTCGACTTCGTGACGGCTTTTCTGAATGGTGTGTTAAGCGGTGCTACGATTTACATGGAGCAGCCTGAAGGCTATGACGACGGATGTGGTTGAGTGTGCATGTTGTGAAAAGGACTTTATGGCCTGAAACAAGCATCTCGTATATGGAATCAGACGCTGCATACGCATTTGGAGTCTATTGGGTTCCAGAAGTGTACCTTTGATGCAGATATATACTGGAAAAGAGGGCCCCATAATATTATCTATATCACAGTGTACGTCGATGACTTAGTGACAGTGGGAGAAGTGGGATATATTTCTGATGTGGTGCAACAATTGGGTACGAAGTTCTTTCTGAAGGACTTATGACGTGCCTGCTCTCTGCTTGGTACGGAGATTAACTATGAACACCGCAAGATCCTAAGTATCTCCCAGACTGCTGACGTAGATCGGATACTGGATAAGTTTCAATTGGCTAATGCGCGACCTGTGCGATCTCAGCAAATGCAGAATGAACCGACGTTACCAGTGGAAAAGAACGCTGCGCTGATTGATGATCCTAACCTACCATTTCGAGAAATGGTAGGGTCGCTACAATATTTGGTGCACTGTACTCGCCCTGATTTTACAAATGTAGTGCGAACCCTTGGAAGATATGGAAGTGCATACACCAAGGAAAATTTCCGGCTTGCTCAACGGACTATGAGATACTTACGAGGTACAAAGCAAATTGAATTAGTCTACCACTATACTGATATTGCTCAACAAAGTGAGGTCATTGATGCGTTTGGGGACACTGACCACGCAGGATGTCCAGATACCAGCAAATCATTAGTGGCTGGTCATTGAGGCTAGATGGAAATGTCTGGCACTGGCAAAGCAAAAAGCAAGGGAGTGTTGCGGATGACACTGGCGCAACAGAGCTGATTGCGGCACATAAATGTACTAAGGAAGTCAAGTGGGCTCAGAAGATGCTCAAGGAGCAGGCAACGTTATTTTGTGACAACCAGAGCACTATCCATGAGGCGGAAAAATGGTAATTCGCAGAATCAGAAGCATTTGGCCAAGAAGACGCGCTCTATTGCTGAATGGGTGGAATGTGGCAATCTGATGTTGATGTATGTTCCAAGTGCAGATAATGTTGCCGACATTTTCACGAAAGCCTTAGGACCGCGTGTCTTCTAGCGTCTACGTGACCAACACAATCTTGAAGATACTCAAGCAGCAAAGATACATGTTCAAGATGACGTGGAAGAAGTCAAGATGAGTGACGAGTAGTCTGAGCCGAGGCAGGCCCAACGACCCTGTAATGAAACTGCAGGATGCATTAATGTGTGTGATTCTTTAAATTGCATGTAGATTCTTCCACCTGAGAGTGCCTTCACGATGTGTTTGTGTTGTGCATCTAAAATGAAGCGGGAGTTGCAAGACTTGGCTAAGGCACGTCAAGCTCGCTTAGGCTGCAGCAACTACTATTTTCACATTCATTGACATACGTATTGTACGTCCAAAGCGAAGTGGGAGTTTGAGACATTGACTGAGGTCAAGGTCGCCAAGTCTGCAGCAAGGGACACATTAAAGTGGTGGTTGTGAGTGACGGTACTTCAAGGGAGATTTCCAAAGAAAAGTCTGAGGACTTTCCTGAATATCTCGTACATGCGTTGTCTCTTCTCTCACGGGAAGACCGGTAAAGTAAAACTAGACCAATGGGGGTTTTCCTGCTTGGGAAGCTTTCCCCTACACAACAACACTTGATGAACGCGATCATTCTTGAGTTTTCCTTCAACTGCTCAGTTGGTCTTCCTTCCTACTTTTTCATACGTTTAGTTACGTAAGAAGTGATTCTACGCTGGAAGTTCACAAGTGCTGCGTGCATACAAGACTAAAAATCTCTTACTGGTTCACCGCCATCCCAAGGCTCATCGCGGTGCAAGGCTTGCAATGCTAGCATGTTTTCAAACACATTTCTGATTTTTGTTGTTCTCACACTCTTCTATCCGAGAACCCATTGGCCAACCTGTTTGCAATTGTCCACCGCAGCGAAAGATCCAGTACAACTGTAGTCATAGTTGATTACGGGATCCCCTCATTTAACACGTTGGTATAAATGCTCCACGTTTTCTCAGACCGATGCAATTTCACATTTCCGACAGTATGACAAACTTTACTATCCTCATAGTAACCCGATAGTTATCGGCAACAACCCTCTCCCAGCCCTGTCCAGAAACAGCGAAGCTATTAACAGGTGATATTAACGCGAGTATTAGCCGGCAGGTGTTGGAACCTTGGCGGTCGCAGTACATCGTTCAAAGATGTATAAATAGCGTCAGTCCGCCGGGTATGGCAGAAACTTAACTTACCAGACAAAAAGTTTAGTCAGATAGCGCAGGTCATTGCTGCAGGACACGACCAGGGTGCTACTCTCCAGTTCAGGATGCGTGAGCACTGGCTAGCGCACTTCACGATGCTTAGGACACTACTTTACGGAATTCGGTGAGTTGCTGTGGCAGCAGAATAGCAATTAAGGAAGCATGCTAGCACCGATATAATCAGTTTGTTTTAAGACATGCATAAGAGAAGACGTGGGATGAAGGTGACGTAAATTACAAGGACGTGGGCTAGAAGGCGACGTGAAGCTTTAGCTAACAGCCCCGTATCGAGTATACTCTACTTAATTTAGGTTGGGATCTTCTCCTATCGAGGCATGATCCCTTCTGAATTCAAGTAGCACAAACCAGTAGTAAAGAGCATCTCTTCCCGGTAATGGCAACTGTAGAATTAGTAACTAAAGTTTCTTGAAATGTAGTGGCTACTATAGTAGTTCTACTGCTACTATCTTACTGTTTTGTACTATCGCATAAAAGTACTGCCAATCTCTGCCCGGAGCACTTGCTCCGGGAGAAAACATAGGTCGAGAACCTTATTTTTTCTTAAAACAATATCTGACGTTTTTCTGACTAGAGGCGTTGCTTTGGCCTGGGAAGGTTGATGTTTCATTAACTTTAATCGTTGTTTGGCGTGGGAGGGCAGTTGATTTTTGGGGTTATGAAATGAGTAGGAAGATTTCTTTTAATTCAGAAAAGTAAGTTTAATGGAAACAGGGAGCTGGTAAATACAAAGTTAAAATTCTAATTTTCGAATGATATCGGTTGGAACGGCGGTGGAAGCTCCTTCACGGAGCCAATTTTGTGACTGCACGTATTGTGCATTGCAGATGAAATACCCCTCCGATTTATGACCTACATCGAGCATGATCGGAGCATAAAACCAGGCATAAAAATGAGATGGGAAAATACAGACCTTGATTTATCTATCTGTGATCGAATTACCTTTTCAAAACGGCAAAAACGATCGATTTACAGGATATCGATGAGGATTTGGCGGTAAATCGACCACGAGCGACCATCGATTTGTTTGCCGCAGCTCGATTTATCAGCCAGTCTAAATAGATCGATCTGTACTTTTTATAGATCTCGATTTAATATAAAAACCTCAACTTATTATAAATTGAGGATCCAGCCAAGTGAAATGGACGAAAGCATTGAAATGCACAATAAAAGTCTCACTGGGGTGCGCCTGTTAAAGAAGAAAAAATAAAAACGCAAAATACACCAATCTTTTTTTTTGTATGTGAGCTACCCAATAAAGTGCAAAAACGCGACTGGGACATCCTAGCAATTTCTACGCGTGTTTTTGCTAAAACCGCACCTTAAAATGATAAGAATTGATAAAGTTATGTGCACTCGAAGAGGTGGCCGTATAATTGTGTCCAGGAGTGTAATAGCGATGAGGGAGCCTATGTCAGCCAGCCTTTGCGTCCATAACTTTTGCAGTAGGGAGAGATTGATGATGAACCAATCTAACTCCGCCAACACGCAAGCTGACAACAGAGCTAGTTAGTAGTGATGAGGTCCAGTCCTCACGTGTATAAGTTTTGCAGGTATGAGGGCAGGATTGACGATGAACCCATGTAACGGTTGTTCCTCTTAAAATCCACAAACAAACAGTAAGCAAACAGGTGCGTTTGCGCGAAGTGTATTTATTATAATATTATAGCGGTTCAACGTTAATCCGCATTGTGTGATCTAGCAACATTCATGCAACATTTACCACAGAACGTATGTTTTCTATTTTGTACCCCTAGGCTTAGTCTGTGGACTATCCTCAGGTAGCAATCGCGCAATTAAACCCAGGGGGGCCCCACACCGTCAATGTAATAAAATTGATTAGGCTGTCCAGCCAGCTAAAGCTGTCCTCCCAGTATAACTACTACAGTAATAGACGAAATACTACATGTAGTACTTGGATTTCTTCCGCTTCTTAGTAAATGTTAACTACCAGCAATATTTTATTGAAATCTATATGTTGCGCAACTGGTGCCCCCAATGCAAATGTCGGATTAAAATTTAAATTTTTATTGCACCTTGCAGATATTTGGCCCAGGCCTCGGTAATAAGCTCGATTTAAATAAGCTAGCTCTTTTCTACGACTTAGCTCTGAATTGTAAGCATGCTTGTATAGCATGCCGATTTGAGCTATGAACTCGTAGTTCCGACCTAGATTCATAGTTGCGAGATCAAAAGATACCATTGCCTTTCTAGAAGGACAAAAAATCGGTGTGTCCGTTGCCAAACCAGACCTCTACATCAGAGTCAAAAATTGAGCTGGTATATCTCATGAGGCCCTTGGTCCTGCTCGGGGGTCTGGGAAAATACAATAGCATTCCTATTGGCCAGGAAAATAAACCCAGATAGGCTTTAATTTCCCACCCAGTTGGGGATTGGAAATTAAACAGGATAGTCATCTGAGATTGGCAGTGGGAAATAGAGGCAGTCGCTTTTGCGATGTCATGGACACATGAAGAAGCCATCGTGGTGCTTGTGAAGGTAGTATGCGCCGCTGCCATTGCTGCAACTGTCTCTCTCTGCCTCCGAGAGCAAGCGAAGAATCGACTAACCGTGACTAAGCTTGATTTTGACGCGATGTTAGCGTCCCCGCACTTTGATGGCTGGTTTCGTGCAAATTTGCGGTGCTCTCAACATTATTTCAATGACAATTTGCCTTCTCTTCCGCAAGTTCCGTGCTTCTAGGTGGATCCGAGCATTCTTACGATAAAAAAATGACGCTTACGATATATTACCTAGAATCGTCGGCAGCTTGATGGAGGCCGGTAATACAATGGGAAGCTCAAAATCATGTACAGTGAAGACAGTAAATCAGGCGTTGCGTGTCATCTGCTCCCGTTCCGCGATCTACATAGGCTGCCGTCCACAGAAAAGCCTGGGAGAACGTTATGGACAGCTTTGCTGCTGTGGGATTTTCCTTCGTATGCGGTGCTATTGATGGCTCCCTCTTCGACATCGAGCGTCCAGCCGAGTGTGAGGGCTGGTATAGCAGGGATTTTTATCCTGCAATAAACATGCACGCAGTTTGCTACTCAAAGCGACGCTTCTTGGACTTCGAAATGCGTTTCAATATTAGGTTTGTCAGTTACAAAAAAATCTTCCTGAGTGCTGTTATTTTATTGTTGACGCTGGATGTAAACTCACACCAGAAGGTTTGACACCATACATCCCTTGGAGAGCAATGCAAGCTTACCCGTCGGCAAGAACGCTTCAATTACGTACTTAGTGCAACTTCAATGACAAAATTGAGTGCCCTTTTGGGATTAAAGCAGAGGTTCCGATTAATTACGGCAACGAAGCAAAAGTCTATTAGCAGCTGTACGAAGTGGATTTTGACAGCTATAATTCTCCACAACAGTTTAATTGATCTCGGCGACGAAACCGTGGACATGAATGAGCGAGAGGCTCAAACAAATTTTATGAACAAGACTGATGAAGTAGAGACACACGGGACATTAGCAGATCCAAACGCGATGAGCTCGCTCAATTGTTTTATCATTATTATAAGTATCGTAATTGAACTTAGCTCCTGCGGTTAAGGGTTTCAATTAGAGCGTTGATAGCGGTGGTTTGCTGATGGAGAGCCGCTTCTTGACGATGGAGAGCCGCTACAATTTCTCTGGATAGCGGCGCATCTTCGGGACCGGAAGCCTTGCACTTCATTGCCTCATCAACACATTTTACATCTTCAGCTCAAGCGCAAAGTCCTTTTGATAATCAAAACATAAAGTCAGGTTTACCAGAAAGACTGACATTTATAAAAAGAAGTGTACCTGCTTCGACGTATTCTCCGTTGAATTTTTTGCGCTTCTTGGGTCAAAACCCATTGTCGTCCGCATGCGACTCGATCAGTACTTCGTCCTCCCCGTAATCGGACTCGCACAGAGTGCTACAGTCACAGAGTGTCGCGCTTTGCAAGCCTTCATGAGGAGCCCAATGCTCCATCATAAGATCAAGACAAGGTGGGTCAGCACGTTTGGAACGTTTTCAGTAGTCGTGCGATCTTAACGGTAGTTGGTCCACTTTTTTCTTGGCTATCTGATGTAAATAAATATAAAACGACAACTAGTTAATTTGCGTGCGAATAGAGTCGAACAAAATAAGCCTTTTACCTTGTCTTCACACTGCCTCACGGAATAGACTCTCTTCACCTTCCGACTTACTAGTGCAGCAACTCGAACCCACGAAACCCCGATATGAACAGTGTTACGATAATCTTTGGAATTCTCCTTAGCCGTGACATATCTATAATAAGACAAATAAAGCGAACTGTTAGAAAACGTACATTTTTCAAAGTAGGAAAATATTACCTCACAGCTAACAACTCTCTCGACACCTCTGTCGACCATGGTTCGGTTGGAGCGTTCGCTGTGCGTCCAAGCTTCGCGGGTGCTGCAGCGACTTGCAGCTGTCGGGTTAGCATTTCTCAGCGGAAGGAGGAGATATGGAAGGAGGATACTGTCGATGCGAGTCCATCGTGGTCTGTATTCCTTGTGATGCGGCGAGAAAAGCCTCGAACGCAGTGCTGTCCTACGGGAGGTGGCCCTCCTTCCGAGAGCGTCAGGAAGCAATAGTCACGCAAGTTTTCCTCTCGACAGGCTGGCGATTCGTTTAATGAGTAGTGTGGCGATTCGTTGCAAAAATTAAACAGATTCACAAGGGTATGCTTACATACAGTGACCGCCCGAGACACGTCACTCATCTCAGATTATCAAGGCTAGGTGAATGTTTATTTTCCAAGACCCAGACCGCCTGGCAGGAACCAGCCCTTGAGATCTCGGATTCAGCAAAATTTCAATATTGTTTTAAAGGTCTAAATTAGAGGGCAAAGTACCTGCAATGGGCAATACATTCCTGGCTAATATTATTCGTACTTAACTAAAACAACGCAGTGTCATAGTTTAAGCAATTATAAGCGTGTCGGCCAATACAACATCTATACTGGAACAATAGTAACAATAGTGCCAGGGCAGATCTCAATCAATTTTCCAATACCGTTGTCACAACGCTGCGTTTAACTGAGGGTCTAGAGTCTGGTACGAGCTATTCGGCCAATCGCGTGAAAAACTATTTTAAGAGCTAATCTTACCGAAATAATGGTCAATAGTCCACAGGTTAAAAAAGTGAATTATTCGTAAATTATGTGTATGCCAGTGTTTTTAATATAAACTGTACAGTTTCTGATTAAGCCATAATAATTATAAGCTGCGATATCCCGGATCTAACTATATCAATTTCAATGTAGCCAGCTTGCATCAGTAATAATCTCATAATAAAGTAGCAGCCTATCGAAAAAAATCTATCTGCAACAAGTAAGAGATTGTATTATCTCTAAAGTATGCGAAAATCGCGACATTCCAGCCAACGATCTACGAGAGACGAGAAAGACAACATCGATAAGGTCTTGCCTAACTTTTGAATTAGAAAAACTTAAGATGCCGAGCACCGCAACCCAAGTCGTCGAGCGCCTTAATCGCCAATGGGATCACGAGACCCCCAACTTCTTTGCTAGCCACGAGAACTTCGTCGATGTCGCCCGCCACCTTGAAGAAGAAGCGTCTGATTCTGACTCACCTATCATCGCTGAGTACACTGCTTCGGGTGGAGATAACACCCTCAAGGGAATGACCAACTTCTCTGTTCCCGAGCTGGACGCGCTATAGGCTCTTGTCGAACCTGCTGTTACGATTGCATGGACGCAAGGTCGAGGGCGTAAACCTTCTGTGTCGGGGAGGACGCACTTTTCATCACTCTGACAATGTTGAAGCACTTTGACACATAGCAGAAGCACTCGATCGACTTCAACATCGGCATATCCTCGCTGGAGAAAATGGTGCATCGAGTCATCCAGACGGTAGAGCCCGTCTTGTACACCCAGCTTGTGAAGTGTGTCAGGATGACCGAGCAGATGGAAGCCGGCAATACCTTCAGCAACTATCCACATGCTTTCTACGCGACTGACGTCAAATTCCAGCCAGCCTATCGACCAAGTGGCCGCTTTACTGAACAAAATGTTTACTGTTCGGCCAAGCACAAGCTGAATGGCTTCAAGATTGAGTGCTCTGTCGCACCGCCTGAGGTTGCTGTTGACGTATCAGCCCACTCGCCCGGATCAACGTCGGACCTCACGATGATGCTTGACCGACTGTCCATCCATCACCCGATGCTACGCAAGGAGGACGATTCGACCCCCGAAATGGGAGCAGAACCAACACAGTTCCCTCAAATGCTAGTGGATAAGGGTATCAGGGTGCTGGGCGGGCGCTGCGCACGATTCAACCGAAGCGCCACGGGGCGGCGCCCTCGACCGAGACGACATTGCCCGCAATAAGGCTGTTTCGGCGGACCGCGTTCGCGTTGAGAGCTTTTTTGGTCGAATGTGCATACTGAGGAAGGCAACGTGCGCGACCTTCAAGTGGAACGAGAGCCGGTTAGACAGTGTTGCTCGCCTTTGTGCAGCTATAACCAACTGGCTTAATGCCGCCCAGAGCCCGTGATAGTGACCATTACGACATGGTTCTTTCAAGGTACCAGTCAATGGGCGAGCGTGTTCGGACGCAGCGCGCAAGAACCCAGCGTCAGTATCGAATGCGGCAACAGCTGCGCTCGCAACGTGCGCCATACCGCGCTCGCCAATCTGCGTCTCAGCGCGAGACCTAGTACGGATCAGACGACTCTTTTTATTTTGAGGACGGCAACTTCAGCCCAAGTATGCTTGCGTGCCACAAGCTTACTAAAACAATAAACATTGGTTTGCCTCTTACACTACGCTTGACTTCCAACTTGCCGTCAAAATGGATGTAATCAGACTCCGTGCAGCTAGATAGGATTAGGCAGCAACGCCATTGCGGTTAAAACCACGGAAGTCACCTATGCCAGGTGCCCCAGACCACCTGCGCCCTCTTAAACTCCACACTGCACTACAGGGGTTGTTGTGACGTCCACAGTGATTCGGCCCATCACCCCTTGGCTAGTTGATGGCAAGTTGGAAAGTGAGAAAGAGTCTGCTTGAGATTGTACTTTGAGACTACCAAATTCTTAAATAGGCAGAACCCAGATGGTATTGAAACAGAACCGTAATCCTTTGAAACTATATGTTAGAACCACAAATGTTATCAACTGTTTTCAAAGGATCGTACTTATCCAAAAATTAACACGCTGAACCGAAATTTGTCACGAGATTCAAATCTATTAGAAATAACAGTTGCAGTGCGAGACATTTGTCATCTGCTTTTCGAAAAATTACTTTTGTATCGAAAAACATGGAATCAATGCACAAATGGTTTTTATGCAAAAAGGTGAACCATCCGCGAAAACAAACGTTTTGAGACTGTTATCTAATGTGGAATTTTGCAGTTACGTAATATTAACCCTTTCGTGAAACATTAATTTAAATTATACCATACAAATCCAAGACATCGAGTTTTCCAAGGGCGCCTGGTGCGCCCTTAAACGAAATAACTGTACTCTTTTGGTACAGTCTCTTGTGACAAATCATTGAAGATGATTTGAGGATGCATCCTGATGTAGACATACATTTTGATTAAAATATACTTGATGATTACGAATCGTACTGATTGCCATTTATTATAATAGACGGAACATAATCAGTTGAACTTTTGCAGAAGGGCGCCCAGCGCCCTTGTGCCACGAAAGGGTTAATCAAAAATATGTACTTAGTATCGAATCATTTTTAATTAGTATCATCACCAGAGCCTAATGTTAACTTGGATAGTATTGTCCTAAATTGAGTATTCCGGGCGGCAAAGAAAATGTGTCGAGTCTTCCATATACAAAAAGTAAGTCATAAGAAATCGCGCCACATGAAATCAAATGCTTTCTTGGCTCTCAGGACTCGTATTTAGTGGGGATGCATAGCCACCAAGGATTTGCGCGATTGGCGGATATTCGGCTCTCTGGAGATTGAACCATTCGGCCAATCCAATTTTGACAAGAACTCACAATAGTAACTATATACTCATCATGCTTTCGTATTACTTGATTTTATTATTTTCGGGTATTTGTAAATTACAAAATTATGATGCGAAGTTATTATTAGATACCTTTACCGTACATCACAAAGTGAATGCGTAGCAAATATATTGCCATCTAGCGATTTTGGAGCTTTTCGTTCGTATGAACTCTATTTATTAGCACAAAGAAAGCTGTTCCGAAACCACCTCAAGCATAAGGCACTGAGGGATATTTAGCTAATAATAGGGGCCCGGGATGACAACAAAGAAATATCACCTCTCGAGAAAGTGAAAAAGTTTCTGCTGTAAGACTCGTCCAGTGCCGGCTGGATTAATTCCAACACGTTCGCGTCAAGGACAAATTTAAGGACACATTCATTTTTCTCCTGACTTCTGTATACCTCACGGTTCTTTTTGCCCTTAAACCCTTTCTAAGGACAAAAATACCGTGAAGTATACTGAAGCCAAGTGAAAACGTTTTTTGTCCTTAAATTTTGTCCTTAACTACAAGGTGTTGGGGTTAAAGCTCAGGAAGCACGTACGATTAAGGCCAGCGTCAACGCACAGATCCTACTTCAAGCGTACTCTGAACTATCGCGGAAGACTAGGATCAGTATTGATGTGGGGGTTGCTGAAGACAGGATAAAGCAACAACAAATGCGAACGCTTTGTCAAGACATTGTTTATCAGCGGTTGAAGCTGCTCTTCTGTCACTTTCCCCGGGAAGAGATATACAACTACTTAGCAGTCGATCAACCGCGCAGCATTATCGTGTCATGACTCGGAATGAACGCGCGATAGTAATAAATATAATAATATCCTATATTTTACTATCTCCATCCTTTGCTGGGGAACACGAATGCCGATATTACATGCCGTATATTTGGTGTTCGACACGCAACCTACACGAATTGGATGTCAAAGCACTCATATTATCCAAAATGGATCCCTTTCTGGAAAATATGAAGATAAAAAATGTTCTACCGTCTATTGCACCTGAGGTTACCCGGTTGTTCGAGGTATCCGAGCTCGATACGGAGTCTGGAATATCTATACCAGTTTGCTTCAGAACTCCTTCAACAAATCGCTTCATAACGGCGACATCCCATGCGCAGTTATCTCGACAAAAAGCCGTCAAGGTTCCTAAAACGAGCGTGGGGGTGATGTACTTGACGGATGGGCCGACAAGGATCATCTCTCATAGACTCTCCAGCTCACAATCCATTTGGTTGGACCAGCATCAGAGATCTTTAACATAATGACGTCACACGCAACATCGTTCCAAGACTTTTTTCAAGGGGGTATTGCTACTATCGCACACGTGGTTGCGAAGGAGATGAGGGATGTCTACGCGTCGAACTTAAAAAAAACTGCGAATTCTGCATCTCAAACGAGTACCCGGATCCAGCAATGGTTCGGCATCATGACTTGCCTTTGCTTCTGGCCGTGTTCATGGATATCGTATATTCGCCCGCCTCTATGTCCAGCCAAACCGCTGGGACGCCGTAGCGAACTACTACGGCAGCTATGAGCGCCGAGCCGAAGCAAGGCCGGGCAAGTGGATGGTTCTTACAGACGATGAAGGTAACCAGTATGGACTAGGCAATCCAGCCAAGGATGCATTTTTCCGGCAGTTTATGCGAGGACTGAAGAAGCGAAATAGTACTGAGTTTACGCAGCGCCAAGCGATTTTCTTACCCCTATTGCGTTGGATATTCTTCGATACTCCACTCAATGTTTGCGCCGCCTGAACGGCAGTGATCACTGCACATGATGAAATGATGGGCGGATGGACACAAAATGAGTTGGCGGAGACGCTAATACACTATTTACTTTATCAAGCCACTACGGATGAAGACACCCAACTGGCGGACAGCTTAGCCCCCGATGGAGAAGCACATGTAGGCTGTACTACCACATTTTCCCGACGTAAGCGTAAGGCGACGGCATCAACATCACAACTATCCTCATCGATGCGAAGGAGGCTAAAAATTGTCGAAAACTCGTTATAAGCTCTCGAGGACCAGATCGACATGCTTGACGCCATTATACCACCAGCACACCAACAATCGCAGAGCTGGACACACGAGGACGCGGCCAGGGCGACGGGCGTAGAGCAAGTATTTGCAATTACACCAGCGAAAGCCTGGGAGGATATGTACAAAATACATTCGAACGCTGACGTATCTCGCCACCTATTCAAGCCTGTCAGTAAGTGGACATCGGTGGAGGGGAAGAAGGGAGGTGATTTACGTAGTCGCCTGAGTGTTTTTAAACTTACAGCTGCAGATATACGAGACTCCTAAGTTCAAAAGAGTCCCCCAAGTTCACTAAACGTCGCCGATTCAGCCTTAGCAGCCTATGCAGCCTACTACATAAAGCACTGGCTGATGGACACAGCTGGTTTGAGCGTGAACGTTCTCACAATTGATACGCCAGCCAGATACATTCGCCTTGACAAAAGCGACGGGTCGAAAAGAACGCTTATCCGTAGTTCGATTAATATTAGTCTTATCACAATAGTTTTGGTCTTGTTTCGTACCTTTGATCTTGTCATACTTCCTCTGTCCGAATATAAAGGCGGTATGAGTGGAATTTAATAAGTTAACAATGAAAATGAGCTAATTTGAGAGCTGATTTGCCTAAATGACACCGGTGATTGCAGTGAATGTTCTGGTCGAAATTTGAGTCAAATCTGCCACTTGGTCGCGAAGATATCGTAGCGCAAATTTTGTAATGCCAATTAAAAACTGAGAAAGCTTCGCCAGGTCGTCACTTCTTGGCGTGGTAGTGTAAGAACTTATAGAGACATAACACTTGTCATTACCTGTGGAATGGTTCTACTTATAGCGCGTAGCACGACCTAGGCTCTGGTCAGTAGTGGTTACCAATAGCAAAAAGCAATTGTATGGGCGTGCTTAGCCGAAATACAACAGGATGGTATTCTTTAATGACTTGAATTTGTATGTGAACCGCTATATTTTTGAACTCAGTTTAAACAGACGACCCCCTTATATTTCCGGTAGTATTTTTCAATCTTGTCAAAGTATTTTCGTCTTGTAAAAATACAGCCTTAGTACTTTTGATCTTTTCTCACATTCTTTTTGCGCTCAATATTATATTTTTCAGTCTTTAATTTTTTGAAGTATTATGTTCGGATATTTCCGAATCTACGTTAGACTACTATTACAATGTGCTATGGTTCGCCATCAAATCGAGCGTTGCATGCGTTGTTATTTTGAGGCGCTGAAGTTACTTCCACCCGACATCTTATACAAAGATCGAGGAGCAGCTTCTTTTTTTTCCTCACTATTGGGTTTCACACAAAAGCATACTCAGGGTTAGGCTAACCATACAAATAATAAGTATCTACTACAACCGTACCCTTCATCTCGTCGATGGAAGCGCATAATTCTCTCGATTTGACCTAGAAATGGCGCACTATACGCCTCGCGTTTCTATGAGAAACCGGAATGAAGCAGCATTTCGAAGTATTTACTTGTATCAGTTTCTTTTGCTGATGCGTTATTTTGGCACTGGTATATTGTTTTCACGATTGACCCGTTTTTATAGAATAATCCACTTTTGCGTTATAATCTCCAGAAAGTAAAAGAGACTGTCCATATTAAAATAAAAGTGTTCAAAAACCACGGAAATCGGTTGGCTTGCTATTATTAATAATACATGTATCGATTTGGACGCATCGAACGGACAAATTCGTCGTTTAGTGACAAAGCGCCCATGTACCCGGCAAAAAAGAGAGTGAGTATTGACAACGACTAGCCGGGCCAGAAAACAATTTTCTTAGAACGTTCCTAACCCTCCCCGTGTACGGTTAAAACGGTATACCGGTATACAGGATTTCTCCCTCCACTCATTCAGAGAAAAACACTAGGTATGGAGCGGCCACAACGCGCGTGTACGCCGAGAAAACGTCCCTCACACGACGTGACCGACGAGGACAGCGGTCGCAGCGACTCAGACGCGAGCTGGGATGTCGACTCGGCTGACGCTTGCATCTCCAGTCCGAGCGTCGACGACACCAGCCCAAGTGACACGTCTGGAAGCAGAATAAGCGATCGCAGCGCGGGGGGAGGCTATTCCGTGACGTACCCCGACTTGGCGAAGACGGAGTTCGAGTTGTGGGAGGCGTTCCACGGGTACTTGGACCAGTACCACAAGGAAACGTTCCAGGTAAGACTAGATAGGCCACTCATGTAAAATCTGTGTATTAAGCGACTGTTTATTGGGTCCGTGTAGGTACTTCGCACGCGCTCTACCAAGAGCGTTTCTGAGCGAAACAAGACGATCAAGGCTGCCGTGACGTCCTCATCCGAGATCATCCCAGACGAGTGGGAGGTCTACGCGAAGGCGATAATTTGTACGCAGGGGGAACAGCACAGATACCGCGGCAAAGGAAAGCGGCCTCGACAGGAAGTACGACCCATCGGTTGCCCGACGCAGGTGTGTTGTACATGTGATTTTCTCGCTGATTGTATCCGTTCGTGGTCTTGGTCGGTGGCACTTTCGGTTTCGATCGGTGGCACGTTCGGTTATGGTCGGTCGCAAATGTGTATGTTATGAAGTGTTCTGATATTTTGCTTTTGCTTAGATTAATGCTTGTCTATGAGTGGGTAGCAAGTCGCCTGTGGAATTTGCCATGCGTGCGCGCGTGACGAAGACTCTCCTCACGCGCAACCACAAGTTGGGTATACGATCCTACAAGCACTACCTGGCTAATCGCATGTCAGTGAATGTTGAAATGCTGCAGACGGTCGACTCGGTGCGGAAAGCTGGTGCGAAGTCAAAGAACATTCTCAAGTTTATTGTGGAGAAATCAGACAGCAACACCACTCCACAAGACTGCCAAAATCTAATTCGAAGTCTGAAGAAACGTGAGGAAGGTGGGGTGACTCGATCGCATCGAGTCCAAAGGTGAATGTTGGACTTTTGCACAGTTCCTGAAAAGTTGGGTCGTACATTTGTGGAGAGCGCCAAACAAAAGGTTCGATTTACATGGGAATTATAACAAATTGCGCTCTTATTGATAACAATGACACTGAAATTTCATTTGTTTGTGGATAGAGGATCGCAACTTGCATCACGCTGCAAACAAATCACATGGCGGACATTTTCAGCAGATTTCCAGAGGTGCTGATGATTGATGCCACACACGTTACCAATTACGTGAAGTGCAAGATTTTATCGCTCATGGCTCATGATGTATTCGGGACTAGAGAGGTGCAGCACGCTGTTTTACAGAACGATTCCAAGAATAACTGAAAACAGTGTCTCGCTCCGCTCGTTCTTTAAAGAACTTGGTCCAACAAGGGTGTACAAGAAGAAAAGTCGTTTTCAGAACTCCAAGTTCAGTGAAGTCCTTGTCGATTATCACGCACTGCAACTTGGTCCAACAAGGGTTATCCTTGGACCAAGTTGCAGTGCGTGATAACCCGAATCGACAAGGACTTCACTGAACTTGGAGTTCTGAAAACGACTTTTCCGGACGCGTGCATACTTCTCTGCCAGTTCCGCGTTGTCAAGAAACTACGAAAAGAGGTGGCATACTCTGATTACGGATTCTCTTCTTCTCAAAAGAGTCAGCTTCGGTCGGTGGTAAATTTCCTGATCGATGCCAGGACAGATGCGGAAGTACCAGAAGCGCCGCTACATGAAACATCTCGTGTGTATGGATTCACAGCAAGATGAAAGCGCTATTCTGGATCTGGAGGGTGACGAAGAGATGGAGTCGGGCAAAGAGTCTGTGGTAGTCGGTGGTACAATACGGAGTAGAGTGGGGTCTGTTGCAGTTGCTGTCACAACCGAACCGGGTGGTGGCAGTACAGGCGGTCTGGAAGATTTACCGATTACTTCATCACCCCATCCGTTCGAAGAGTACTTCATGAAAAATTGGGACACATGCTGGCGCTTGTGGTGTTCCTACACTAGACAAAACGCGGTTACGTTGGGGAACAACACCAACAACAGACTCGAGTTGTCTTGGAAGCACATGAAAGATTGTCAATTCGTCGATGGCATTGGATGAGTGCTTAGCTTCTATTTTTTTTTTCAGATGCGAGCTGAACAGCTACTATATGACCGCGCTTCGAAGGTTTCTCTGGTTCATCATGAGGGATACGTTCGAGGGATGAGTCTCGTAGCAAACTTGGTCAGTAAGCACGTGTGCTCTCTGATTCACGAACAGTACGTGTACGCGACCGGTCCAGACTCGTATACGTTCTACGAGGTAGCACCAGATGTGATTTCTATCAAAAACAATTCCGTGGAAGAGGACAGTTTGGACGAGCCACAAATGGAGTACACAATTAACAAGCCGACGTGGGAATGCTCATGTTTATTTATGAACACAAGATTGCTACCATGTCGCCATGTCTTCTACGTTCGGCGACAACTGAGAATGGAAACTATTATCCCTACTCAGTTGTTGCACCCCCGGTGGCTACTATCGTCTATGAGTGATAGCGGATCAGTACCGATCGCCACACAAAATTCGCGAATCGTCACGCCAAATTAACCTCCACCAGTTTCGGCATGGGACTCCAATCGAAAATTTCGATATGCACACACCATCGCCACCGCTATAAGTGAATCAGTTAGCTCTTTGGGCATAAAAGAATTTCGTGCAGCCATCAAGGCATTGGATCAAATGTCTGCCATATTTCGCGAAAAGAAGTTTGAAGTTTTTGAAGAGTTGTCGTCTACACGAAGTCTACGCGTCTATCTACGAAGGTAGGTCCGGACGGAAATAAGCACGTGGAAATTACGATGTGCTCGGCGGAGTCAAACGACTAAGTTGCGATGACGGAACCGACATCTGACCAATGTGGTGACCTTTCAGTGGAATACACGGAGTCTGTCGAGCAGTCTGTGGAGCAATCGGTGGATATTTCTATGCAGTCTGTGGAGTCGGTGGAGCAATCGGTGGAGAATTCAGTCCATTCGGTACAGTCGGTGGAGCAGTGAGTGGAGAAGTCGGTGGAATCTAATACTTCTGCCAATCAACAGCTCGATTCTGAGCCAATGAATTCGAATGCACCTGGCTTCGAGATAGCAAATCTTATAAGAGCTCGTGGACGCCCGAAACAGAAACCGAAGACGAAGAAAGCAAAGAAGAATTAGCCGATACGAATGGCAATGGAAGACTATATTCTTCACGACAAGCAATTGAGTCTACAAACACTTTCAGACGTTGTGTGGCATGAGGCGACGTATTCGACGTGCCATGAGCTGTTGCGCCAGTTTCGTATTTTTATCTTCGAGAAGAAGATGAAGCCATCTGTGCTTCACAATATTGCGAAACTTCCGGTAGGCAATTCTGTATTATCTCAAGCCAACAGCTCGCGTATTTTGGCGAAAGACATACTTCAACGAGCGAGCATGAAGGTCATGATATTCCAGAAAAAGAACCACGGATTGCCTGAGAGTGATATTGTTGTCGAATTTCCTGGGTTGGGTATCTTAGATCGCCAGTCGCTGATGGTGATGAGGAGGTGGCATGATGCAATCGACGCACTCAAACTCATTGATAAAACTACGATATGGATCTCTGAGTTGGATTTCTCGGTTGATGCCCCCCCCCCCTCGTATCAAGTCGAGCAAAACGATGGATCTTTTTCAAAGCTGGAAGCCATTCCGATTCTTTCGCAAAAGGTACGAGATAACAAATATTTGTTGTATCAAAAAGTGGGTTTAACAATTTTTATTATTGTGTGATGAATAGATTCATCTCGTCGATTTTGCTTGCAAGTTCCAGCTGACGGATGCCGCGTTGATGTCAGCTACGTCGAAGATGTTCGGCCCTCGCCCAGCTATTGTAACAGTTGACCCGCTAGTTTGGGGTGTCGTGGAACGAGATAATATCAGCGTCCCAGAAGGGATTGCAGCTGTATTAACTGAAGTTAGTGACGAGAAAATACTGATGCCTGTAAATTGCAACGGCACACACTTGTGTGCAATCATGGTGAACTTGGAAAGGACTGAGACCAAGATTTTCGACTCGATGCAATCCAGTTATACTATGACTCTCCGAGCATTAGCTCACCGACTAGTGCCACTCCTTCCACCGACAGAAGCTAGATACAGAGTGGATACCTATGTTTCCGAGATGGGAGTTCAGCTGGACAGCTACAATTGCGGAGTGTACGTCTTACTTGCGTTTGAAATGTATTGTGGTGCGGAGATTGTTGGAAAATTGCGTAAGAAGACACTACAGTACCTGCGCTACCACTATCTACAGATGTGTCTGTGATAATAGTAAATCAATATAATGCTTTAACCTTCTTTAGTCAGAGTTTGTGCGTAGTGCTAGGTGCCTTTCATCAATGTTATGGAGTTTCATCAATGCCATTCAAGCGTCGGAAGAGCAATCCATGGTAAGTGAGTCTTCATGAGGTCAGTCAACAGAATTCACTAAGTGTTGGCATCCGGGGTATACGATGTATACATCCCATCACAAGATAAGGAATGTCTGGTTCTTTTCTTCGGCCGGGCGCAATCGGTCATGTGTTAGGGCACAAATGTACCGTCTCTAAAATCACGAGTCGGTGTCAATAATGCGTGCCTTATTAATAACACATGTATCGATTTGGACGCATCGAACGGACAAATTCGTCGTTTAGTGACAAAGCGCACATGTACTCGGCCGTGTTAAAACGGTATGTATTCGGGCGCGGAAGCTTATACTACATGCAACATAATATGTTTTGGAGACGCTTATATCATAAGCGTCTCCAAAGCAAGTGGGTACCTAGAGCAGAAATCCCAAAAATGCAATTTTTAGAATAATACTTCGTCCCGTCATTAAGAATCAAAAATACAATTATTATAAATATTCTTGCCCAGAAATGGAAGCCTGGTACACCAAAACTAGCTTATATGTTTACCTTAGTGTTCAACCTCATCGTCGTTGTACTTGCAAGACGTAATTAGTGAGTGTCGTGGAAAATAGACCACTCAAATGTCAACAGGAACACGTTAATGGTCGAGTAATCGAAATCATCATAATTTCAATGATATTCAATATTATTTGCGACTGTGGATCTCCAAACAGTCTACAATTGCCAATATAATCCTTCTACAAGAAAGCGAGTCTAGAGAGCTGCCCAGATATCAGTGGATACGCCTGACCCCTACGTTGCTGATAATGCAGGAAAATCATACCTAAAAATTATTAGTTAAGTATTCTAATTTGTCAGGCCAGGAATTAATTATTATAATTACAAATTCGAATGTACTTTTCAATTATTATTTTTTCGGGATCCCTGATCCAGCGAAAGAAGAAAAACCTACTACATGTAGCGAAACCTGTCTCCAAGAACACGTTTGCATTCATTCATTTCGCTTATCAGCTTGTTTCCCTACATGGTCGATCCGCCATCACAATTTATCACATTGTCGCCAGCTCACCGCACTTTCAAAACTGGGAGGATGTTACAGTAACACGTATTTCATGCAAGCAACATTGCTACATGTACTTGCATGAAAAACATGTGGTCCCAGCTAAATGTAAGTCGAAGACGATCTAGTTCAACTAGTTGTTTTCAAAACAATGTTTTATGAGTATGCCGATCACTGTCTTGTGTACCGTGCGTTTTTAAACGCCGTGTCATCGAATTTGCCGTTATGGACCTGCTCGGCAACAGAGAGGCGTCCGATCAGCATTGTGAGTCAGTTCAATTTGAACTTCAAATCTATATGTACAGTACCGCAGAGCTCGCACCACAGTATGACGCTGCATTACAGTCGTGGAGACATGCATGTACATCACTCATATTATGCATTAGAGAAACCGTATGCTTTTTGAGAGCAAATTTTCCTTTTAAGTGAAGCGTAGCACTTGTCACTACACTGGAACGCAGGATGGATCCGATCGTTTGCGATTTTCCCGGAGTCCAGTAGGCAATCATGCGCTTCTTCCTCTTGTTCAGCATTTTCCTCATTGGTATCTCCGCTAGCTCCTCGCTCAATGTGAACGCCAAGAACCCTAACAGCATCATCGATTCTCTCTCCAAGCCCGGCGTGCTCACTGCAATCACAAAAAGAGCCTTAAGGTCTCATGACACAACTAAAAATGACAACACCGACACTGGCAAGACCAATGAAGACAGAGGTTGGTTTGACAGCCTATCGTACAAGCTCGCGCTAAAGGCGGGGACGGATCCGACAGAGATTTTCCAAAGTATTGGGGCGCTGGACGACAATCCGAATCTCATCAAGTGGCTAAAATACGTTGTCAAGTACAGGGCTAAAAAAGGAGGAGAGTATTGGTTCCCAGATGAGAAGGTCCTTAGTTTGCTAAAGACAGCGAAGCCAGAAGAAGAGCTGGCCAGTTTTTTTGAATCGCTTCGGCAAGTCCCAAAGACGAATAGCCTAGCAGAAAACATGCAAGCGCACATGATTCTGACATCGTCAACAGGTAGACAAGCGATGAAAGAGGCGTGGCTGCAATCGCAACAAACGCCAAAGCAAGTTTTCAAGACCTTGCATCTTGAAGATAAATTACTCGACAACAATCCCTTGTTTATCGAATGGCTCAGGTATGTCAAGATGTGGGGTTCCTCTTCAGACACAACACTCGATGTCGTGTTGAAGAATAAGAACTACGGGGCTGGGGCGAAGCTCGGAACCATCCTCCAATCGATCAAGGGGGAAACTTCGGACTTGGAAACACTCGCAAAGAATTTGCAGGCACAGCTCTATCAGAGACTCAAGCTGTCACCCGAAGCTTTCGAGAGGCAATTGGGGGTACCGGTTTCAATTGTTGCCTCCAAACTGCCGAAGACTGATCCCAGATATGGAAACCTAGAAGCATACACCATGCATTACGCTGATCGCAAAGGTGGAGAGGTTTTCGAGCGAGTGAAAGCGTTGCTAGCTAATGACAACCTGTTCGATGCAGTTACAGTTGCTTCGAAGGCTTAGAGATTATCACGTTGTCTTGGCTGTCTTCTATTATGGCAAGAATTCTGCAACCAGCTACACAAGAAGAACGAGCTTGACTAGCACTGTATGAGCTTCCAAATAAAAAAATGCTTAAATACACTGTATTGATAATGTTACGTTACGACCAATTTGTTCTTAAACGCTATTAAAATAGCTTTTGGATTAACACAGAGATTGGAAAAAATAATATCTTGGTGTTTCTATGGGGAATCGGTAGATAACCTCGATATTTCTTGGGGAATCGATAAATTATTTCGATACGTCGATAAAATAATATCGTGAAGGATAGCCAGCTACATGTGCTGCGCTAAACCTAAGTACCACGCTTGTAAAAAGACATCCGTACTATCGATCTAGATACGTTAGTACCACCTCGCGGACCGCATTAACTAGTAATTCGCGAGTTGGTGGGGCGGCAGATGTCATGAGCTAACACAAGAATATCAGACGATGCCAGCTAATAAATTATCGCGATATTTTGTGGCTCCCCGATATCGTATCTCGATAAATATCGCTAGATAAATATCGTGCAGTATTTATCGTTTCCGATCTCTGGATTAACATGTAAACGAGTGCGGGAGCGATCGGAGATGAGATCGAATTAGTATTTCTTCACCGGTACTGCTCGAACAGCAAGATTGAAAATCTAAGGGAAGACTTCTTTAAAAATGCATTAACGTTGTTTTGTCACGTTGCAAGAATAAAAAGAGGAAGCTTGTGCACTTCTAAACCGTAATCGCGGAAGTTTGCTGAAAGAGAAAGGAAAAGTTTACTGGCCTCTAACCATAATCAACAATGGACAAACGAAAGCTGTTCAAATTACTCCGCCAGCAGTGTGTCTAAGTGCTCTAATAGCTCCCAGTGTTCAAGTCACACCAGGATTGACAAATTTATCTTCGCCATGCGTCGTCTTCCTATCCCCCTATCGGCTACCGCTCTTGTCCTCTTAGCATGCGTCGCTGCGACTGTCAATTAGGAGACTACGTCAACCAACCTGTCCGTCACCGCTAATCGAAGCAGTGCCATTATCAATGAATTGTTGGGGACTAGCAGAGCAACAATGGAAGAGAGAACTGCTCTGGCTAGTCGGATTAAATCGAAGGTGGGCAGCCTTACAATGCCTGCAAAGCTGCTGAAATATAAGTTCCTGGTGAAAAACTTGCAGCTTGGAGAAGATATTGCAGCGTCTTTAAGAAGCCCGAAGCTGGAGAAACTGAATCAGTTTGTCACGAAATTCAATCGTAACAAGGATGTCAAGCACCAGGTCTCGTTGGCTATGCCACTGACGGCGAAGTACGGAGACGATGTAGTGGCGAAAACTCTCGTGGCATTGGAGGGAGACATGATAATGACTCCTGAACTGGCGAATCTAGCGAAACAGTTGCGGAGCGAACAACTGACAGATTGGTTGAAGAAGGACAAATCTCTTGACGATGCTTTCAGCCTGCTTAAGCTGAGAGACGATAGTTATGAAGCTCTTCAGAGTGGAAAGCTCCAGGTGTTGGAAGACTACATTGCAATGTACAACCGCGAGAAATCTGCTGGTGAAACGCTACTGAGGGTTATGATGAGGGCATCTCCACCGCGCCATCAGGATCCTATCCGCAAATCCATTTTTTACGCTTTAGTTTTCATGTTTGCTTATCTGAAAAAGTCGCTAACTCCACCGCGGTAGCAGCAAATAGCAACAGCAAAACATGTGGAACCAGCCGTTTTGCCTCAAATCCACCCGACCCATTTTATGCATTGCTGATGGGACTCTGTCTCGTTTTATTGGTTGTTACACTTGAATTCATTAGGTACCAGTTTTTCTGGACGTTGCTGATCAGCAATGCGGCAGCAATTTCAGCAAATTTGCTGTCGGTCCGGGAATTTATTTGCTGACATCCTACGTTGCTGTCAGCGGTGGAGAAACCTATCCTCTAACTATCTGTAAATTATTTTGATTTGCTGTCTTATCCGCAATTTGCGGTCCGCGGTGGAGATGCCCTCAGGGCAACGGGTTTTAATGGCGAGAATGACGGACTTTTTGCATAATGCGGAGTTCTTCCCATCTTCATTTGCATTTTCAACTCTTTGCTGCAGAAAGCGGAGCTCTCCGATCTTTATTTGCAAAGAGCGGAGTTCCCTTCAACAAGCAAGCTTGACTGTTAAAGTAAAAGTTTGCAAACTTAAGACAATTATCCGAGATGTTTTGCTTGTACAAAGGAAGCATGTACTGAAGCATTCAACTTTCGCGACGTTATTGAGAGCTCAGACTTAAAGACGACAATACTGCCGACTGGGCGGACACCAAAGCAGGTACCTGTTTGGCAGATTTCGTTTGCTTGAAAAGGTAGCCACGCTTGTTGTGGCTAGTTTGGCCACGATTACATGTGCACGTCCTTGCCTACTTTCGTTGTAAGTTAGTATTACCTTTGCTTGGCAGTCTTTTTTCATTTTTTTTCTTCCGGGTTTCGAGATGGGCGGTGCTGGAGGTTCATAGCGAGTTCTTCGTTTAGAACCAATTGGAAACCGGTAGCATTCGCCGGCAACCGTGAAATGCTCTGTAGACCGATCCAAAAAGTCTTGTGACGCAATGTAGTGCTTACAGGGTATACCATACTGATCAAATGCATTACACAAGCACGTCCGAGCATCCACGTTTAATGCACGATTGTGGATACACGAGCACCATGAGCGTATCGGACATCGCAGCGGCTATCACTGAGTTCGACAACGCAAAAAATGCAGACGCTCATCATTTTCTATCGCAATCTTAACGATGAACTCATGTTGTTTCTGGTTGTGTACTCGCGTATCGCCTGCGTGCATGTCTTCTGGTCCAGGAAGTACCTACCCTCGGTAATAGCGTCAGCTTCCGACGTAAGAGCGGTGGTGGCGCAGACTGCGGCGCCATGCCGTTGTCGGTCAGCTTGGGTGCCAGATTGGATCTTTTAGTATATTACAGTATATTAAAAGGGTTAAACTGAAGGGGAACTCCGCTTTCTGCAGCAAAGAGATTCAAATGCAAATGAAGATGGGAAGAGCTCCGCATTATGCAAAAAGTCCGAGGATGACTTGGTGTCTCTTCTAGCGAAAGCAGCGGCAAATCCTCTAACAAAGTCCATTGGGAACGAATTGGAGACGGCACTTCTTACCAAGTGGCGTAACGAGAACTTGACACCGGTGAACCTCTGGTAGAGGTTAAAGTTCGACGACGACGTGCATAAGGCTATGAGCAGTGGGAAACTAAACGTGTTCTCGAAGTATATATCCCAAATTTCCCAAACGATGAGAAGTCTGTGCTCGAGTTTCTAACAGCGAAATACGGCGAGGTCGCAGTTGCAGAGGCTCTCGTCACTGCCAAGAAAAACGATGTAATGAAAACTGTTGCGGCGAGGTTGCAGAATCAGCAACTAGAGGCTGGGCGGCGAGCCAAAAGTCTACAGATGATGTTTTCAAGTTGTTACACATCAATAGCGATGCTGTCTTTCTACAGACCCAGAAATCGAGCGTTTTGTTCGAATATACCGTACTATTGAAGAATTATCACGGCGTGAACACGAATCTGTTGGTAACCAATTAAACTGGTCAAATTTGACAATTGGTCACACATTAGGTCACGGATAGTGGGGGTTGCACCCCCCAACCCCCGCGGTAGAAAAACAAGTTCTGGAAAGTGCAATGGGTCAGTTCGCTGGTGAGCTCGGCACTGGGCCCGCGAGCTCGGCACTGGGCCCGCCAGCGAACGGACCCATTGCACTTTCCAGAACTTGTTTTTCAAGCTGCTTCGCGGGCACCCCGCGCGGGTTTTCTGCGGCTACGCGACCTCGCACCCGCTTACTACCGGCTGTTTTGGTGAGAACGTGCTTTTTAGGCACTGGGCTGAAAGCAAGATCGATCCGACAAATGAAAGAGTTGGCGGTGACCCGGGCTACCCCAACGACCCGGTCGTCAACTATACTATCATAATGCAAATGTATTAGTTGAGTGTTTGCCTTATACTCAAGTCGGTCTACAAGGTGTTTAACGTGGTCGAAGCGATCGGATCCACGTCAACGTACACCTCTGTATACGCGTGGCTGGGGCGATTCGGAAACCTTCGAGTGTGTCAAGAGTTAATACCATTCCTTGTTTTGAGACATGCTATCATTGATCCACCTACCCCGAGAATGGCCCAAATCTGTATGTCCGGGACAAGTTGCTCCATCAGCGATAGCACCATACCTTCAGCTTGATCGTGCTCCGTGCCACCCCATCTCGATTCGAGAGATCGATATCGTTCTTGCAGCTTTCTAACAAGATTTTTACCAAGACGTGCATATGCAGTTCGAGCGGAATTGGACGCTGTATTAATAGTTGAACTCGTCGTCAACGTGGGACTGTCTGGCAGGGCCCCAGCCAGATCAAAATCTAGACCGCCAATTCGGCGGTCTAGATTTTGGTGAGGGCCGCTCATTGAGCTATGATAAGGTGGATGCCCTGGATGTCATCTGTGTGTCTTGAACAAGTCGTCCAACACTTCACATGCAACTCCCGCGATAAAAATAATCAACCCAAATTTGGTTCTGGGAGTGGGGTGACCCGGGTCACCGCCAACTGTTACAAATGCTTACGAGAAGGTATTCAACGTTAGGGAGGCTGCTGCGGGGCGTCGATTGTAGCCGAATACACGCTATTCTTGCACGAGATGAAGGGAACTTCTCCTGTTTACACTTTTGGCAATCCCAGACGCTCTTAACTCGACGCCTTCATATGTAGGGATTGTGGAGATGGATAACTATAATAAAACTCGTCACAGTCTTTTAACTACTCCATGTGGAATGCCTACAGCCTTAAAAGTAATCTGCTTGTTCGTAAGCATTTTTTTCAGTCAGAATGAGATAAAAAAATACGTGTGCACAATCACATGATTTTCTGTAAATAACCCACTTATTTTTAAGGAGAACATTGCAGTATTTGAGCAGCTTCAATGTCGGAGATCTCGACAAATACTACTACCTCGACCGCTAGATGGAGCGGTAATGGCGAACCCAACAACTTCCAACTCGCACGAATACACATTGTGTCTGCTAGGTGACTGGGCAGCCACGAAACCCACAAGAACGATACCTTTCTCGTCTCCAACAGTAGACAATTCGCCAGAGTTTTCAGCGGTGCACGAAGTAGCAGCAGATCTCGACTCTCCAATCGTTCAGGTTAGCTGTGGTTCCGGGTGGGTATGTTTGCTCTGTGAAGATGGACGAGCCTATTCCTTCGGGGACAACACGTACGGTCAGCTTGGGCAGAGTCATGATCGACCGTACGTTGCTGTGCCAATGGCAATGCCCACTCCATTCTGTTTGCAACCGCGACGTCGCATTATTCGCTTATCTTGTGGAAGTGTCCATGGTGGATTTGTGTTGGATGCTGGTGAGTTGTACATGTTCGGCTGTGGATCTTACGGTCGCTTGGGTACTGGTAATAAAGACAACACAAGCGTGCCAACGCTGGTATCGATGAAATGGTCAGTTCTTCTTGCTACGACGACGACTCAACTTAAGCAACAGAATAACATGGTGACAGATGAGGAAGACGAGGTGAGATTCACGGACATTAGCTGCGGCGATCGACACACTGTAGTCGTCGCCGTCCGAATAGTGCGAGCTAACTCAGACAGCTGGAGCAATGCTACAAAGTCCAAGACAAGTATCATTTCGTTCGGAGATGGAATGAATGGCCGCCTTGGTCTGGGAGACGAGAAAGATCGACACGAAGGAGAATTGGTCACAACTTGGCTAGCTGCTTCGAGTGTCCCTGGGATTGGCATCACTGGTAACAGTGGATGCATGGCTCCTCGTAAGATCACTGCTGTCAGCGCTGGTAGTACACATAATCTAGCACTCTCGGCTAGCGGAGATGTTTTCTCGTGGGGGAGTGGAGTCGACGGACAGTTGGGCCACGGAAGTGCCGTAAGTGAATGGGTACCTCGGCAACTCGAATATTTTAAGGGTTTATCCATTTGTGACATCAGTTGTGGAGCATCACACTCGATGGCCGTCTCACGAGCTGGTGTCGTGTATACCTGGGGACGAGGTACTGAAGGTCAGCTCGGAATTAACTTGGAGGGCGATTCCGCAGTGGCCGTCATTGATAACTGTGTGTGGGTCCCTCATCCCGTCACAATACTCAATAGCGCGTCTCATCGAGTCACTGCTCGCACTATTGTAGCAAAGCGCAACATGTGCCTGGCACTTGATGATAGAGAACGAATATTCGTGTGGGGTGATAACGCGCTTGAGCAGCTTGGAATTTCACAATCGGTAAATACCCAAGTCGGTACGAAATCGTTCATACCCAGACCAAAGATGCTCTCATACATGGACCTACGTGCTCCAAAATCGGTGACTTTTAACTCAGCAACACCGTTATCGCGCGTTTCATGCTTGCGAGAGCTTGTGGCGGCATCAAAACCGGATCCGATTCGTCTGGGGTTGACTCATGTTGATGCTGGAGACCGATACACCATGCTTGTGTTCACGACCAAACCAGAAATCGGCAGTGTAAACAATGCTATGGGAGCTGAAACTAGCGATGCAGTGGCTCCTGGGGCCTGTGCAGACACCAACACAACTACAATCGCTATCAGGAAATGGAATTTCTCACTGGCAGACGACTTGCCGATGTCTGCCATTCCGTCTCGAGAGTCGGCTTACTACCACTTCATGGTAAACTACAAAGTCTACATGCGCCCAACGGCTCCAAAAAGACGCGCTGGTGACGAGGACAGCGAAGGAGTGATGGAAAAGGATACTTCAGTAGTAATAAACATCGCCGGTCTCCTCACCGCCGCGGCCGCAAGGGTCCACAATCAGCAAGAAGGGAAGTCTAACAACCATGGAGCCGGAAACCTCACGCAGCACAACCAAAGATGACCCCACTGACGTTTAAAGTTCACAAGCGTACGTGCTGGGGCTGACTCGT
The DNA here is from genome assembly GCA_033557915.1 of Phytophthora tentaculata. Classification (NCBI taxonomy): domain Eukaryota; phylum Oomycota; class Peronosporomycetes; order Peronosporales; family Peronosporaceae; genus Phytophthora; species Phytophthora tentaculata. The sequence continues at coordinate 4,755,988 of JAUCEA010000007.1, read as the reverse complement.
TAGACAAGCGTGTCATACCCCCTTCGAAGATGGGCATGCCGCGCTATTATGTTGGCAACACACCACGTTCATCTTCGTTTCTGTTAAAAACACGACGTTCTACCTGCAGAGATATCTCGAAGATCGATGAAACACTAAGCTTTCCTGCGAAGACTCGAATACCTAAAAGTGGGTTTCGAAAATCAACCCGTCTATCAAACGAGAGCTACGCGTACGCTGGGATAGCTGTTTTTCTTAATATCGAAACGAAGTCTGCTTCAACCGAAAAAGCTTTGAAATTTAACATACCATGGTAGTATATAGACATCTCCTGCGCCTGCTTCGCAGCCGCAGCATCTGCTGTGCGGTCTTACTAGAAACAGGTGTAGCAATCAATGATGCCCCGGCAAAGTTGCACCCGACACTTTTTAAGTGATGGATACTTCTATCAGAAACATATTCATATCAAAATCTCACAGGCTTAGTAACCGGTCCAATTACCAGCGTCAGATTCGTAGTCAAATCCTTCAAAATAGGCTTCAGTAACCGGCCTCAGCTACCGGCTTCATATTTATATGATCTGGGCTGGGCAGCCACCTTCGGCGTACTGCTATCCCAGTAAAAAAGCACTTTTTACACATCCGAATAGTAGGTAAGGACATCCTTCAACGGATTAAATTCCACGGTTCGGTCGATGTTATCTCGCTTAACATTCTGCTTATGTTAAGCAAAATTTGATTTTAACGTTGTACGTGTAGCAAATGGTCGCGATTTTAAAACATACAGCATCGACGATAGTAAGGGTTTGCTCGCTGCTCCATTGCGAGAATAACTATCTCCTGCTGCGGAGGAAAAAAAACATCGACTAACGCTAAGTACGAGACTGAAGGGCGTTGCATTGGCCTGGCAGGACAGTTGATCTCAAGTTGTTGCTCTTCATTTTGTATTGAGATTTTTAAAGGGAGAGTACCTACGTAGACCAGCTATTTGGACATAAAAGCGAAACCATCCCTAACGTTATTCCCAAAATATGCACCAAATTCGCCTGCCGAAGGCAGACGAGATCAAGGCGAGATTGGGCTCACGGATTCTAGCTCGGCGAAGAGGGTTTAACATCAAGTTGCAAGCGAATGCTTCGCGCTTGTACCAATTCTGATTCCCCCGGAGAGGTTTGGGTTTAGAGTAGAGAGTATAAGCTACTCATAAGTTACTCGATTCCGATTTTCTCCAAATACTAGTACTTTGTAGTTGGTCAACGTAAGGAGTGCCATTAGAGGGACACGAGGATTTTTCAATCAAGACGGACAGCTTGGCACAAAGTTGCCTGCAAACAGGGAGCCGGTAAATACAAAATTAAAGGAAAAAAATCGCAAAGTATACTTAGTGCGATGAGGGAGTCATCTATAAGTTTTGCAGTAGGGCGAGTTTGACGACGAACTACATCACGAGAACGGTAAAGAGAGAGAGAGTTGGTGGCAATTTAACTCCATCAATACACGGCTAGTGTTCGCGAAAACGCGCCTGTTTGCTTCTCTTTGTTAATGATTTTCTAAGTGGAGCAACCGTTAGACGGGTTTATCGTCAAACCTGCCTTCAAACCTGCAAAACTAAACACGTAAGGACTGGCTTGCGTGGGAATAACTAGCTTTAGTGTGCTGTAAATAGAGGTTGCGTGTCCTAGCAACAATCATGCAACACTTAATCACGGAACGTACGTCAAATATTATGTACCCCTTGGCTCAGTCTGTGGACTATCGACTCAGGTAACAATCGCGCAATTAAACCCTGGGGTCCCACACTGCCAATGTATTAAATTGGTTAAGCTGTCCAGCCAGCTAAAGCTGCCTTCCAAGTATAATATATCATAGTCATTTTTTGTTTCAGTGATCTGTTTTAATTTGTCGCCCATACAAGTAGTGATGAACCGCTCATGCAGCCGGAACAGTATTCGAATATCAAAGAACTGTCGTTACTGGAGGTTTTTGAATGTTATCTTACGGCATTCGTACAACATGCACATTCGCCGAAGAAGCTTTGGATGTTATCTTACGACATTCGTGGAACAACCATGTGCCAGAGAAGGCTTTTCCATGTTATCTAACGAGCTTCGTAGTACATACATGTAATAAATAATGCGACCATAATTGAGAGTAGAGGACGATGCGAACGAGGCTTGTAGTCGATGTGAGTCGATGGATGGAAATTTGAAAGTGAGATTGATTGAGTAAGAAGTCCTAGCACCTCCTTCTATCTCTTACATGCAGCCCCCTAGTACCTCCTACTATGGCAGTCCGCGAATACAAAATAGTATACGGCAACGGACACACTAAAATGCAACGGACACACCTGTATACAAGGTGTATACTGATCCTATATGCAACGGACACACTTGTATACAGAGTACACGCCACATGCCACGATTGTCCTCCCGCAGCAGATCCCGTGATAGGCCGAATTGAAGTTGACGTCCAATCACAATCCAGTATACCACATGATCTGCCAATCAGGTCGCGCCATTCCTGTCACTTAAACTGTAGCAGGCATTCGGCGCGCGTACGCTGCGTACCTAGCGGTAGGTAGCCAGACGAGTAGACAGCGAAGTGCAATCACAACAACCATTTCAACACAACACCTTTTTGTATCTGCACAATGAGCATGCGTAGTGGGTGCCACGCCTCAAAGAATGAGGATGGTCACGTGTAGCTGGAGCAATCTCGCTCAAGTTCCATGCACCTCCCCATGCAGGCAGCGCTGGACGACAAACTGCTAATATCCGCCTTTTCAGTTGCCCGGAAGAGTGTAGGGGGGGGGGGTATATATAACGCAATTTTTTTCAGTCAACTTTAGCAACTTATTTCATCGTCTATTTTTTAATTTTTGACGCAGGCGTCGATGAAAGGCCTAGCTCTTGGGTATGCTGGTTTGTTTGGTAACACCCGCCGCGGCTTAGCACGGGGTGCTCTTATACCATGCTTTTGTAGAGCTGCAAGTTGCCGATATGTTCTTAGAGAAATGCAGGTCACGGTGACTCAGCTTGACTAGGAGTAGCTACCAACGTTGGCGTGAGACTAGCAGTGCCAGCCTGACACAAATAGATTGAGGTACTCCACTAAGGGGTTGGTCGATTTTATTAGGCACTAACTTTTAACAACAGTTAATTCCCAAACTATATACTCCGGAGTGTGTTAGTTTCATGAGCAAGTTTAACGTTGAGATGCAACTTTTTTCATTTATCTTTTGTTCTAAGACACTTACATCACCACTGGTCACCTGCAAATAACTTAGTATGTGTAGCCACAATGAATAACACCCTACTTTCATTTTTCAATATCTGATTTCAAGTCAGTTCTTTCCTGTCCACAAGGTAATAAAGACTTTCATACCACTCTGCATGCCTTAACCCTTTTGTGCTCCTCTTATGCAAGCTATAGTATACAAATATAAGTCGTTTACTGCTTAAAGGGGGCATTTATCGCCCTTCTACAAAACCACTGTACTCGTTTTGAACTATCTCTTGAAACAATTCATTTAAGATAGCATGCTGATGCAATTTGAAACATGAATATGACTGGATTAAAGTATACTGTGATAGTTACGAACCGTACTGTAAATCCCACAAGGCAGTCCATAAAATTCAGTTGAACTTCTGTTAAAAGGGCGCTTCCAGCGCCCTTTTAAGAGGCTGATTCCTACTGTTCTTTGTACAAACCTCTAAAAGGGCGACTTTTGCGTCTTTTTGCCACGAAAGGGTTAACAGGATGCATCTTTACTTTAGCTCATGTTTCTTTCCTTGTGCAAATCCATCTTAGAATGTAAGTGCCCCTGACATGCTGGCTCGCAAACTAGCAGTTAAGTAGAACTACTACAGTAACATGTCAGTGTTAGGAGTACTGTACACTAGATCAGTTTCTACTTAAGACAAAATTTATTGGTTATATTGCGATTGTTATTGGGCGAAGCCTCACAACTGTCAGCCCCAAGGCAGCGTTTTGGCTATCCTTCTCTTTAGTGGCTCTGCACCTTGTGAATTACTTTAGCTGCCACTGCTTTGCGTTTTAATAGTGTTGAACCTGAGCGTGTCAGAAAAACGGGTTGCTGGGGCAGGCATTGCCGAGTGGTGTCCCTCTTGGAGGTGGCTTTAACGACTTTAACAAGTAAGATACTATCGTTTCCCAACCCATATTTTTGGTTGGGCTTCTTATCCCAGATTGGGGGGCATTTAAAAGCATTGCTGGATAAGAATCTCTAGCCCTATATATTATAGGGATAGCCCTTAAATGCATGTTCTTGATTTGCTGGTCATGTTGAAGAAAGGTAACATAGCAACGTCACGCGACGAGCAACCGGAAAGAGATAATTTTCGCTACTGAATTGGATGGAATCCGACACTAAGGAAAGGTGGATGCTGTCCGATACGAAAAAGGTAGGTTTCCTCTACACGGGCCATTTTTTATACTGGTAGTGCTTTGGTACGAAGAAAACGTACTGCCGAACAGGGATTAATTCGTTTCCGTGTGTTGTGTTTTTCACACAATTTCATCCAATACAAATAGCAAGTAAATCCATTCAAAATTTGCCGCATTCGCTTGTCTTTTAACGAGTTATTAAATTGTTGATGTATAATTAGGAAGGGTTGTATTTGCTTAGCTAGGGATTAAGATTCTGGGGTATGCCAAATTGATGCTTGCTGTTGCCAACAGCGTGCAAATTTCGCTCTTAGCTTTCCTATGTGATGCGGTCGCGCTGACCTCTTTCTCTCCTTCGCATGGTTTTGGAGGGGCTTCTGCCCCACCATAGTTCCAGCGTGGATACTCTTTTGAAGTGCCACTACGCAAGCCTGTGTGAACGAGACAAAAACTCGTGTACTATAATAAGCAAACGGGCGACCAGATAGTAAATGGAAGGGCGAGGCAGCTCCGAATCAGTTAGAACACTGTCTGGCTCGTATTGGGATCCATGGGGGGGGGCGTGCGCCAGCGCTTTTAAAGTCGAGATCGCATTCGAGTTGATGTCGAGAGCGGGTGTGCCAGCGCTTTTAAGGTCGAGATCGCATTCGAGTTGATGTCGAGAGCGGCCATGTACCCGGCGTCGGTATCTGTAAAGTTAGGGAGGTGTAGGGAGGTGGGGGAGCCCGGCAACTTCGGATCCACGGCGACAGAGGTTCCTCGTGGAGGGTGGAGTGGCTGCCGTGGCTTCAGAAAAGCCGACCTGGGTCTCGGCAGGAATGGATTGACTCAGGGGCACTTTCAATCAATCAAAATATCACTTTCAAAAGCGGAAGTTTCTGCAACGGCGGTTTTTAGCAAAAGCTTATAAATAGTACAGTATGAGGCGGCATAGAGAGCCACCTGATATATTCGTGTTAGACGGGCATGTACTATGATAGGACATCATTGCAACAATAAGTTATTTGCAAACTATATACAGTTGATAAGTTATAAGGTGGCTCTCTAAGCCGCCTCATACTGTATGCGTTTGTGGGAACGACAGAAGAACAATGTCTCGATGTTAAATGCGAGATCTCGTCGCAGCGTGAATACGCCGTCAGATATTACTTCGAAAAGGGCTGCCGGATACTTCGGATATTTCAACGTTACTGGGGGCTCGGGGGCGCTTTCGGTCAGTCAAAATATGCAAAATCTGTACTTTAAAATCGGAGGTTTCTGCAACTGAGAAAATCTGACCCGTCAGATATTACTTCGAAAAGGCTGCCTGCCTTGTGATTTGTTGTGACGAACACGCCGCTGGAAAGTTCGGGTAAAGCTCAATTGGTGGGTATCTTGCGCTTTTATTGTCCACTGCCATCCCGCCTTCGACTACCTTCTCACCGACGCTTACCCCTACCAATGAATTATTAGGAGAAATCGTAAGATCGAGTTACTACGCTCGGTTACTCTACGCTCATTGGCCGAAATAGAAACCAGTAGAATGAGATAGCATCGAACCTGAACGGCTAATAAATTAGGTTTTGTAGCGATACACCTGGATGTCAACGCTGTCCACGGTACCCGTACAGTGATAAGCTGTGGCATTGCCGCCGTGAGGGCTGTGGCCTCCGCCGTTGGTCCGTTTGCGCGTGTAGCCTAGTCCAACGGTACGCGTAGGTCACAAGAGAAGGATTCTGAGGCCTACGCGTAATCGCTTCAACTACAACATGTTGCTGCCAAGATAGCTGTGGTTATGACTGTCATGGCGCTATTGGCAAAATGTTATTAGTCGTCTTCGTCACGACTACCGCAGCCACCACGAGAGTCAAGGGCTGCCAAAACCGGTGAAGCACCAAGGCAAACAGGTAGCAGCAATGTCACGTCGTCTACGAGACTCACGTCCATCGTCATTATTACGGCGATCAAGACGGTCGCAACACGCACCTAGGTGTCTCTGCCAGGATAACAGTCAATGCGGTTATGCTGATAGCCTAGCTCATACGAATCGTATGATACGATAAGGCTACAGCCCTATGCGTATAAACGTTATTGCTGGGTGCTATTCGCCCATTTCCGCGCCTATGCGCTTGCATTTACCAAATTCAATCGAGTCACTTAGGCATAACTCATTTAGGGACGAAGGGATGGGTTTGTACACTTGCATTAATTAGCACTTCTTGAAGTTTACCATTGGGGCGACCTGCTGTCGATCCTCGGGTTTTGGATTTTTTTGTTGGTTGTGGCTCAGCTACGAATCTCATTTAGGTTAGTTTTTGTTACAGCTTAGATTGAACGTGACGTTTAGGCACATAGTATGCGGGTCGGCAGCGACGGGCAAGCTGATGTATTTATAGAGGCGGTATACCCGCCGCCACTGCCGCACTGCTTGCCACAGGCACTGCTGATCCAGCAGAGTACGGTATAATGACATGCTCGACTGTCTCAATATTGCCCAATCACAGTAGTTAATCCTCCGTAAGAAGCCAGTCTTACGAATTCAGACACAATTTTTGTTGATGATTTCTGAATGGAGTACATTACCCAAAAAACTAGATATCATTTTGCGAATGATTGAAATCGTAGCGATATTATCTTCGCTACTCTTAAAATCACTGTGCATCTTACGATTTTACATGAATGCATATTTGGCACTACCAGCCCAAATCTCCTAGTTTATAATTAACACTTATTGAACTGCAGCTGGTGTAAAATACAATGTGGCTGACGAGATGGTGACAAGAATAGACGCAAACAGCGCGAAACCATTCGCAAGGTTCACTCAAGATCCCCCCCCCCTGTCTCCCCCGCAACGTTGAGTCACCCCTGTCAACTAAATGAGTGAAGAATCATTTGATCCGGACGAGTTATCTATATCGGATGATGATGCTTCCTATAGCTGTGCTAGCAGCGCTCGGCCCCTGTTTCAGCTTGTATCGACACATTCATCTGAAGTAGCCGCAGTAACAGCTCTTCACAGTGTAGATTCAGCCTAGTACAACCACCTCCGAACTTATGGCCCACCGGAACGTCGCAAGAGTGTCTACACGTGTATTTCGCACGCGTCGTGTAGCCGCCAAATCAGGACAGTCAAGGTTTCACGGCATATCCCGTCAGGAGATTTGAATACAGAGTCATGCGACGTTGAAGCTAGTAGTGTATAGATGATATGTCTTTTGAATAGTAGTTTCTAGCACGCCCGGCAATACATTTTCTTATAATCTAGTTATGTACTGTGGTAATTGACAAAATACTATTATTTAGTATTTCCCCCCATAAAGAGACATTTTTTTTTATAAAAGCTTTAAAAAGCTTTATATTACACCGTATTAGTAGTTCTGACATATAGCGCACATGTTGCTCTTTTGATGCGTGCTCGTGCAATGATGCATTTCGCCTTCGCAGCGCCTGTTACTGCGTAGCGTATAGCAAGTTGTTTATTTTTTGGTCTGCGTATCAGTCCTGAAGCCAACCAGTTTTAAACATGTAGACAAATAAAAGCAGCGAGATTGCGGGAGATCCGTACGTCAGCCTATAATAAATTATACTTTATATAAAAACGAATTATGTATTAATATTTCTTCAAATAAATTAATTCCAATTTTATATTGATGGTAAAGGTCAAATTAATAGTAAATTAGAAAGTAGAGTAGAAGTTAAAGCTCCAGGTATTATGCCTAGAGAAAGTGTTAAAGAACCTGTACAAACAGGTTTAATTTTTTGTTATTTTAAAAATATATATTAAATAATTAATATTAAAATTAAATAGAGCGTTTTGATTTATTTAAACGACCTTTAAATTGTAATCGATATCCAACAAAATTATTTGCAAATAATCGTACTGGTAAACTAATAACACGAAAAATATATGAAACTAATTCAATAGGTACGTAAATTTTTTTTATTAATATAATAATAATTTTTCATAATAATTTAATAATTTGTAATAATTAATTATTTATTGATAAATAATTTTAATAATTTAATCAAAAACAAGATTAAATTTTAATTTTTTAATATTTTTAAAATTTAATCTTGTTTTCTTAAAATACAGCAAACATGACCTCGTCAATCACGTTCTACTTCTGGTCATCCAGAAAATGTATCAGTTATATGGTATAGTCACCCTAAGGCAGGAATACCCTTATTAGCTAGGAATGGCAAGTTGGTTCCCGACGCTATGATTTATCGGTAGTAATAACCTCTAAAGGAATCACCAGTGATGGGACGAGTCCTACTGTTTGTGCGCCGCACAAACAAGGACAGCCCATTTCCAGCGCACCGGACGATGGACATCTAGTTTTATAATGTCAATTAAATTTCTTTGTGAGCCTTTAATTTTTGTTTCTAATCTTTTAAACCCTTCAAGGGCCAACCCTTTATAACCGACTTCAAGCTGATTACTACCAATTGTGGCTGTATATCTTCCATTTCATAATGTGCGCTCTACTCCAAATTCCACGCGCAATTCTTCCGTTGTGCACACTACCGCATTCCTGTAAATTCTTGCTTAAGGAAGAATGCAGTATAACGTTAGTACAATTAGAACCGTAGTCGGTGTAGCCTGGATGGATGTGAATCACTCTTTTGATATGACCAGAATGACAAATTTGGTCGGCGATACTTTTAAAAAAAGTTAGCTGTAACGTGCAAAGTAATTGCAGAACTCAGTCGACGACTCAAATCTAATCAGAAGTTTACAGTAGTGTACACTCTGCGGGAAAATGGCAGCGTCGAACGAGTGAGCAGAGACATCCTCCAAGTTATCAAGGCGCTGATACTGGCGTTTAACGTGAGTTCGTTGGACTAGCATTGAGGTTGGACACGTTTTCTACCCTAGCCAGAAGGCAGCACAGTTCGCAAGGCATCGAGCAGCAGGGGTTCTGAGGGTCTAGAGTCCAGTACGAGCTGTTCGGCCGGAGCGGAAAAGAACTAGACTGGATAAAACTGTAACGTTCCAGAAGTAATGGGAAAAGGACCAAAAATGTATTTATTATAGTATCAGATGATTTTATCATCATTCCGTACGTGCATTTCGAGTATGAGGGACATATTCTAAGTGCTTTTTCAGTATAAAATGTTGGCCAAACGATCAGGCATAACTTTGCTTGTACAACCTATTTATGACTATCCACCTTAAGTAATAATAATCATTTCTACTGCTGTCAGTAGTTTCGCAGCTATGAAAATATAGGAAAAGCGTTTTTGCCGAGCCAGTCCAGGTCAGCCTTTTCTCGCATACAATCGCCAGTAGAAGTTTGGTGCAGCCTGAAACACCCATCCAAATCGGTAAAAAAAAATGACAACGTTACCCAAAAAAAACCTCGATGCTGTCGCGGTCTGTAAACACATGTCCTGTATAGCTCACTGTCTACACCTGAAAAAGAAAAAAAGCGAGCAAGTGGCAACTCTGACGAACCTGCCTGGACTGCTGACGTTGCAGCTGAGAGTAGTGAAGTGATTGTCGAGGATGAAGAGGAGACCACGCTGACAGAAGATGACAGAAACCAAATTGGGAGTTTCCGGGAGTTTGCAATTGATGAGATAGAGAAGTAACTAAATAAAACCATTGCGTCGCTACAAATATATGCAATGGAGGTGGTGCAGCGCGACAAAAAGGAATTAGTTCGCGCGATTGTACGCCGTTTTCGCACACTGACCGTATACTTCAGAAAGTCACCAAAGGGGAGCAACAGATTGTCAGTACTTCAAGTGGAGCATTTCAACATCAAACGTCATGAAGTGAAAAAGCCCATTGTTGACTGTGCGACGCGCTGGAATAGCTGTTGGAACATGCTGCAGAGAATGAGGGGGCTCTCGTGAAGTTTTTTGCACACCTAAAAAAAAGCCTGATGGTTGCAAAGAATTTAGGGACATCGAAAGGAAGCTGAGGTAGCCCAAGCCTGACGAGTGGCTAACTATCAAGTGCCTTCAGACATTGTTGGGTCCTTTTGCGGTCGCCTCTGACACGCTAGGAGGCCAGTCATACCCTACGATGCCACTGATTCTCCCGGCACAACCCGGAATTCGTAAGCACTTGGGGCGAACAGACCTCTTCGCTGCCCTCGCAGCAGAAGCTGGCGACGTACCGTACGTTGCTCACATCGTCATGGTGATGAACAAGTGCCACAAAGCTATGTTGGCTCTGTATGTGAAGCCATGGAGAAATGTGAGCTTAGATGAGTGGCTTTCCTCTATCCGCGAGTTGGGAAGTGGATGTCTCACTTAAGTCCTGCTGATACCCCAAGTGCGAGTGACAAAGTGGTGTAAGCAATGATAGAGCTGACCCAATCATATTTACCTATCGAACGAGTTGAGAATTGTCACCAGACACCCACTCCAGTCTCTGACGCACAACATCGATACTTCATGAATCAACACACGTTTTGCGTGGACGTCATTCGTCACGTTGTCACCGACCTGGAAACCGACTGTAAGAAAGAATTCGCGCGCTATCTGGAAGCTATTGCTAGGGCGCAGAACTCCATTAATCCCTTCGTTTGGAGGAAAGTTAATGGCAGCACCTATCCCAATTTGCGTTGGCTTGCGAGGAAGTGGCTGGGGACTGTGGCCACAAGCGTTCCGTCAGAACGCGCATTTCCGACCAGCGGGAATATTCTGACGTCAAGCGAAGCTCTTTAAAGCTCAGTATGTTTCGCGACGTAGCTTTCGTGGCGGATAACTGAAGGGGGGGGGTCAATGATCTGACCGGTGGTAAAGCTACGTAAGTGAACAGCCGTATCAATACAGTCTCGTGATATTCCATCGCGAGCGCTGCTAATGCTCATCAGCTGTCACGTGCTGCTTTCCAAATAAGCGCTTTCGCGAGCTCGAACTAACAGTGTACGGGTGCAAAAAAGCTTCCTAGAAATCAAGTTTCAAACACTTGAGCACTAAGGATTGCTGCTGGCGGTGTGCCGTCACTTAGACATCACTAGCTGACAACAACGCATACGATAATACCTCATTCGATAGCTCTGTATTGCACCAATAAGTCTCTACCTCGCGCTCGTCTGGTGCAGACCCATGAACACGCTCACTTCCGGCTAACTACAAGCGCAAAGCCTTGCCAAAGCAATAGCAAAGCACCATACAAGCATCAAAACACTTCGAGTCCACGTAGTCATTTCTGTTCTCGTATATCCTTCACGGCGAGAAAATATAGCCAAGCAACGCTCACACTCTATTTTACTCTCTTGGCCCCCGCTGTGCCTTTTCCACCTCTTCATGCCCCTGCTCTAGGACCTCTTCCTCACTATCAGTCGAGGCCACAGCGTTCATCACCTGCTCGAACAGCGTGGACTTGGGCAACGGTATCTGGTTGCTGGGGAGACATTGAACGACAACATAACACCAAATAACAGTTAGAAACAACTCAACACACCAATAATACAATCAGAATCAGCCTTAGCAACAGCACGTAGACCCATTGGAATGTATGAGTCGATCTTGAGCTCACAGTCATCTTCGAATTTCCTTTTAACTAACGAAGAGTACAGTGGCGGCTAGAAAAACGCGTGTGATAATCCTCCGAAGTTCAAACTCATAGACGCAGAAGGATTCGTTAATTACCAGACCTTGTAGTTCATTGCCACCATTAGCTGCAACTTGGCCTTGGCCGCCGCTAACGAGTCGCCGTTCGGTTACGGTGAAGACGAGGGTCATAGTGGACTGCAACCTACTTTGAAGCCATGACTTGGTAGGCCTGGAGTCACTCCTGTAGATAAGTAACCACGCGTGAAGATGGGAATCGCGAGTGCCCCACAACGTCGTCTTCGCTGTGGAGGGCGATCTCCCGTCCAGCTCTATCAGCGCGCGAGTTTGCGGCACTAAGCAACGTTGGAGTGTGGCATGTGCGTTCGTTGTTGTTTCCACAGACAATGTACTTGCATAATAATTTCAAGTCTAAAATAATCGGGGTGTAAGGGGGTTCAGTGGGGATTCACAGGACCTTTAGCCTGACTTTACCCCCACGAACGTTCAGGTCGCAGAGTGGGCATGCAGCTGAACGTTCACCCCCAGGTAGCTCGTACCACGCATCCGTCCCACGGTGGGACATCTGGATGCTTAACTTTCATACATAAACCGAGTATAAATATAATAAATCTGATCGCATCTGAATACAAGATGAAAATGGTAACCAGGCCACTTGAATCACTTGTCGCGCGTCTGAAAAACGAATCAACGGTTCTAACTGCAATCAAATAGCATACATATTAGATGACAACTTGTATAAGCTTACTACACCATTTCCCAATCAAGTTGCCAACCGTCCCATGAGCATTGCAAAGTGATTTTTTAAAAAAACCTAAATCAGGGTTTTTACGAGAAAAAGTGCATTTCCCACAAGCGCAAATTTCGTAGAATTGTTATCCCACAGATTGCAAATTGGGCGATCATATCACCGTGTGCACTCAGCCGATTTCTTTGGTTCGAGTGGCGGAGATAACGTCTCTTTCTATAGAACGCATGTGTTTTGAGAGCGTGTTTAATCGGCAGCTCACAAATAAATTTTACGGTATTGTTTTAAAATCTGTACCACCGGTGGTACACCTGGGGGATACAGCCCAAATTAAATTTCAGCAGTCAAGATTGTAGCCTTGCATTTTACCTCGCTCGGTACGCCTTGCGGCGTAATGAACTACGTTTGCGCCTTCAAATTGCGTAGCTCAATTCCTTCAGCGTCTAACCTTACCTGACGTCGTGCATCTGCGGAGCAAATGTCGAGCACAGCGCTGTAGAACTCAGTCCAAGGACCGTGAACACTCTTGAAGGACCAGGCCAGGACCGGGGTGTCCGCAGTTACGATGTCAACGCCGACTCAATAGAAGGGTTCAACAACCCCCTCAGCCATGATGGCATCGATGCCTCTATAGCAGTGGCAAAATGAACGCAGTAGCATGTCAACGATGGATCGCGACCGCCATCATCTCTTTGCTCTTTCTTAAAAGCATTGCTTCTCCACAGCACAGTGATCAGCCGCACTCGCCTATATTTTCAAGCACGCCTTGTGCCATCTCCCCCGTTCGTGCGTCAGACAACCAAGTGTGTATTTAAAAGATCGTATCAGAGCCTTCTTCAAATGTCAGCACCGCACATGTTCAGTGTTTGTTATTAGGCTAATGCGGGGGTGCGTAAATGCTTACATAGTAAAGCGTAGATAGGTACATAGGTGAGTAGTGACGAACAACCGTGACAGCTCACTCACCGGCACAGCGACGAAGTATAGTGCCCGAAGTCGGGCAGTGGTAGCCGCAGCAGGTGAGCTCGCTGCGAAATTGCGATTGTGAACTTTGGAAAGCAAAAATTATTCCGATGATAGAAATGACAACCTCGCTCGAATCGTATTACCTTCTTAAACAAAATTACAAATTCTGGAGATGTAAGATTTTCTGTAGTAACCTTTTGTTTAAATTCGCTAATGCAGAAAAACTCTTACACTATATGTTTTGAATAAGAAAAAAGCAGCCCATTACACTGATAGTACGTTACTATCTAAAGTCGTTTATATAATTATGTTAATTAAAAGATGCACTACCAGCCCAATTATCTAGTATATTTACTTGACTTTGGTATTTTTCACGGTGTCTTGAAGAAAGGTATTTTTACCAATCGATGACTGTAAAGTTGACGCATTCCAAGGTGGCATCTGTAAAAAAAAAAAAATAGGGCCAAGCAAAAACAATAGTTATCTGTTTCGTCTTAGAGTCGAGTGCAAAATGGTCTAGGAGGCTCCACACACGACTCAGCGGCGATGCCGCTCGCTGCTCTTTTGAGCTTTGGCAGCTTGGGAGGTTACACGCACGACAAATGGTTGTAAACGGTCTTGGCTGGCAATGACGCTCGCTGGTACGGGGCGATCCATCGTCTTGGAAGGCTTCACGCGCGACACAGTCTTGAGGGACTGATGTCAAAATATTATTGTCACGGGCTTGTTCCTGACGGTATGACATTTTTGCGACATGATCAGAACCATCCCCTTTTGACGAATCACAGCCCGCAATGTAGAACCGGACTTAAAGTATAATTTAGCATAATTGCCTCTGAGATATTATTAGAAACTCGTATAATAATCCAAAATCCTGCTAGAAATGCTATTATAGAACCATAAATTTTGGATTTTTGACTTAAAATTTGTAAGTGAGTCTTAATGTAGAGCTCTATGGTGATAACGAAAGGGTTAACAGCATACACCACTCAACGCGGAACAGGTTACCTCAAACAAGAAGGTTTTCCTGACTAACGTGCCTTCTCAACCAAAGCTTAACAGTATTGGCAAAATTCAACACCACAATTTTTCAAAAGAGATAACAGCACTATTAAACTCTTGATATGAAAGATTCACAGATGTGGAATCATACAGCATATTTAACAAAAAAAAAGAATGAAAAAAATTATGAAATAAAAGCTGAATGGCAATAGCAATACACGTTCGTCGTTGTGGAACGCTGTCAAAGTATGCATCGCCGACGTGATATGCTATAACGAAGTCACATTGATGTTGTAAGAAAGGCTTTAGCATATTATAGTAACCTAGATATATTGTCAATTTCTTTCAAATTTGGCGATAGTGGGTTATTTCGACTCTGATGCATAACCACCGGTCTATCAACGAACATACCTAATGTTCAAAAACCAACGAGCCTCTTGCTTCAGTTCAGCCTCCTCATTGTCACAAAGTTGCTTCTTCGCTAGCTTGGAGCTAGCGCTAACTTTCACTCTTCAACTTTCTCGAGTAGGAGCTCTCTGAACCGCGCTCCTTTGGCCAAGGCCTCGCTGCCTGTGGCGATCTCGTCGTTTGTCAAGCTCTCGTTTCCCGTGGAGCTTTCGTTGCCGAAGATCTCGTTACGTGCGGATATCTCGCTGCTTGTGGATATCTCGTTGCGTGTGGGCCCGTGGATATCTCGTGACGTGTGGAGCCCGTGGCGTGTGGAGCCCGTGGATATCTCGTGGCGTGTGGAGCCCTCGCTGTCCTCATTGCCGGTGTTATCATTTCCTGTGGTGCTCTCGTTGCCGGGGAACTCGTTGCCTGCGGAGCTGTTATTGTCTGCGAAAATCGTACAGCTTGTGGAGCTCTTATTGCCTGTGGGGTTCTTGCTGCCTGTGAAGCTCTCGTCAGCGGAGGTCTCGTTGGCTGTGGGGCTCTTACTACCAGTTGACATCTCGCTGCCAGTGGAGCTATCGCTGCTGTGGAGATCTTGCCGCCTGTGGAGCTCTCGCTTCCTGTGTTGTTGTCGTCGCCTGTGACGCCCTCACTGTCAGTGGTGTCCTTGTTGTCTAAGGCGCTCTAGTTACCTGCAGAGGCCTCGTTGTCTGTGGATATAACGCTGGCTGTAGAGCTCTTGTTGACTGTGGCGCTCTCGTTGTCTGTGAAATTGTCGTTGCCTGTGACGTTCCCATTGCTAGTGGAACCCTCGCTGCCCGTTGCGCCCCCGTCGCCTGGAGTTGTCGTCGTCTGTGGAGCTCTTGATGCAAGTGGAGCTTGTGCTGCCGGTGGTGGCTGTAGAGCTGACGCAGCAAGTGCTGAAGTCCCCGCCGCCGTTTGTGGAGACTGTGTTGCCTACGTCACCAAAAACATTGCTGTTGCCCGCAAACGGCTCCTGTGTAGGTCGTGTTTCGTACAGACCTCTTGTTGCTTGTAGCGCTCATCCCTCGACAAGCGAACTAGGACGTGGCTCTCAATTTTAAAACATGGAGGAAGCTGCTACCAAGCAGAGTGCACACCCAAACACAGTCTTTCATTGTTTGTATGTGTACTATGTGCTGTAGTGATTATTCCTTAATTGCCACCAGACAAAGACTCGACCAAGATCAAGAAGTTCAAGCTACGAACGCTCGGTCATGTGACAGAGAGTGACTATGATGTACAAGAGACTCAGGGGAATCACTACCGAGTCTTCGTTCGTGCTCCATTTTTTTTTATGGTGAAGACGTCGCTCAAGTCAGGTGGTCGCTATTGGTGAGCCGGATCCGCATTCAGCGGACAAGAACTGACGGATCACGGTACAAAACCTCGGTGGCCGTTGGGAGCGACTCTTGCGAAGGCACGGTCCCTGTTTGAACGCTCGGTGGCGATTGGAGAAGCATTGCAGATGCATGAAGAGTCGCAGGACATGCGAAGTGGCCCATAACGGATCGTAGTTCACTTGACATTTGTATACTTGATTAGGATTGCATATTAGGACATGGCCCGAAAGGACAACACAAATACAGAACAGAATTTCCACTCAAGCACGGAGAGCGAGGTCCGGTTTCAAGGTAAGCGTCTGGTCAAGCTTACGTGAGTGTGTTATGCCTGTCGGTGAACTCGAAGCTTGCTAGCGAGGGTTCATCTTGCAAGGCCAAGAGACTGTGTGTGTATTGGCCGATTATATATCGGAAGGTTTACGTGACGGCTATATCTTGCCTATTTGCACGGTTAGGAGAGCTTGTATTGCCTCCTATATTTCTTTCTACCGAGTGTTGAACACTCGGCGCCCTCGTAAAAAGCTTACCCGTGCCTGGTACCCTTCCGCTGTTGGGACCACGAGGATTCATAACACCTGCTAGCTTTGCTCGCGCTAGTAGCGTGTTCTCATTACTAACTGGTTGGCCTATATAGGTAGTTAGCAAGGTCCAGTCTGTCCCGGTGCAAGGGTAGAACTGAGGTCTTCAGGTCCGCCCGAACGATCGTTTGCCGTTCTGGTAGACGTATTGTTGTGGGAAATTCATGACTACACTAGTAGCGGATTTCCAACACCACAACTATCACCTCGGCTACACAAAGCAAGAGTTGGTCCATATCTACAACAAGCGGAGACGACGATCAGAAACTGGATTCGAATCTATGAATCCACAGGAACATATCAGCGTGCTCAGTCAACAGCAGACAGAAAATTTCATCCGCGCAGCGGCAATGGCTATTCGACTACTTCCAACAAAAACCACTGGCATATCTTGACGAGGCACAAGCAGATTTTAAGCGAGCTTACCACGTCTCTATTTCGAAAACGACCGTTTGGAGGGTCATTCACGACTTGGACTGACGTGGAAGTTGTTAGAACGCAGAGCAATGCAAATTAAGGAGAATGATGCCTTCTGGTTTGCTGCAGAGCTGGCCCAAGTTGATTGGAGCCATTGGAACCTGGTGTTCCTTGCCGAAGTATCATTCGATAACTGGGGCATGATTAGGAAAAGAGGGTACTCGCTACGAGGGACAACATTAGCAGTCCAGGGAGATATTCACAGAAAACCAAGAGTATCAGTCCTGGCTTTCCTGGGTGAAAACGGAATCATCGATTATTATAACACGGAAGGAACTTCTGATCGGGTAGAATTCGTGAAGTGCTGCCGCGACTTTATGTATTCAAAACGAGGCAAGGCTCGTCAGTATCCAGGTTCAAACTGGGTTTGGATTCTCGATGGTGCCTCTATTCACAGGCACCCTGAAATCATACACTTCCTACGGAACGTCGGCGTAGTCCCCATTTTCCTCCCGGCATATTGCCCATTTTGCAATCCCATCGAGTACAGTTTGGCTTCGTGAAGCGATCATTCCAGCGACATTACGTGGAGTCTAGTGGGCGCGATTTGATGCCGTATGTGGTGCGCACGTTTCGCCTGTTCGAAACGTTTGACATGTCGAGAGTATTTGGGCATTGTGGATG
This sequence comes from Phytophthora tentaculata, assembly GCA_033557915.1. Lineage (NCBI taxonomy): Eukaryota > Oomycota > Peronosporomycetes > Peronosporales > Peronosporaceae > Phytophthora > Phytophthora tentaculata. Next base: position 4,737,939 of record JAUCEA010000007.1, on the reverse strand, counting down.
GATGATCCAAGGAACTTTTAATCCTGTCGGCCAACTCTCAAAGGAAAAACGAGCCAAGTCTACAGTACGGAAGACGGCGAAGAGAAGACAGATGAATTAGATTTTGTAGTGAGATGAACTTACGTAGATCGGATTGATCAAGCCTCCTGATGGTCAACGTCATCGATATTTTCCATTCCAAGAAGTGGATCGGTCACGTTCGATGGAGGGAGGATATTTTGGATAAAAGCATCAACAATCGATTCACGCGCTGCCAGACTTGCTTCATGCGCATCCATGCGTCTACCAATTGTTTTCCAGTCTTCATGTAGCTGCTGATAGCCGGCCTTTAACGCTTTAATACAGTCTAGAGCCAAGTTTGCTGAATGAGTGACGTTTGCCACGTGCTGCTGTAAATGTGAATCAGAAGCTCGAAGGAGACCAGCAATATAGTCGGTGAGCGTCATCCCACGTTGAGCGATTCAAATTTCTTGTCAGGTGATTTGCCCACATCCGCCAGAGTATGCCCTCTACTTGGAAGGTTTCGCCCCAGTGCGCTTGTAGTCTGGAGACAACTTCACGAAGACAGCTCTCTGCTGTCGCCCCTGCACGATCCGTTTCAACTGGAGCGATACACGCTTCCGTGAACACATGTAAAGCGTGCCCTTTTGTGATGGCCAATCCATACTCGTATACCAGAAACACGACGGTCTGGCCTTGCATTTGCTGGAGCCAGCGGTCCCAGGCACTATCCGATTTGGTGTAGTCTACTAAGTGATGCCTCAGTTTGAATTGCATGACCTTTGCCCACTCTTGCACTGTTGGAACTTTCACTGACCATACGCCATCCATTCGGACAGCCCTTCCTTTGACAGGAGGACTCAACCTCCCAATGCCTGTCCGGAGTATCCGCAAAAGTCTCTCCATTCAGAGCTACGTCATCAAGCTGTTCGCCGGAGCGGTTGCGCTGCGCAATAGTGCTCTTGATGATAGGCCTAACACCAAGCTGATGACGTCAAGAGCTCATCAATTGATTCATGGGACCGTTCGTAGCCTCGGGAGACAATTATGTGCTCGAACGAGGGTGACCAGGAGATTTTCTGAGGTTAGTGTGCGTGTTAGCTGCGCTAGGGGTACTTGACAGTGCCTGAGGAGTAGCACGAGCAGCAGTATAAGGTTGATTCATAGACGCCGCCATCTCAGCCAGCCGAGGAGATCTTTATACACGGGTACCAGTGTTTTCGCCAAGAGGCGTCGTTTGCTGCGATTGAGGCGACCTTGTTACAGACCGTTTGGATTGTGACGACGTAGCTGGCGACGACGTCAACAGGGGGGATCTTCTGGCCGGTGTACGTGAGTACGGGATCCAAGTGCCTGGCTGCCTGGCACTCGCCGCTGTCGATCAGCTCTTGCCGCGTTTCCTCTGGAGGCAACCATATCATCACTGAGAATGTTTATCTTCTGAACTGTAAGAAAGCATTAAAAATATTTATATCTAGAGGGTTTCCATTTACCGGGCATTCACTTCCGGCTATTCGAGCCGGCAAATTAGAGAAGAACAACACAATAATAACTTGTTTTGGATTGAGTAGAAGAAGAAGTGAGGACCAATGATCCAGATCCTCTAGCATCTTCTTCTCCAAACTCCAATACCCAGGCTTTCCTTCAAGAACCTCTTCTTCGTATGTACACGTACATGCCTTCATGCTGTATGGAGAGGTGGACACGCTGCGAAAGTCCATGTATGCAATTAGAGCGTTTGCTCGAAATTTAGTTGTATTTTAATTGAGACCCAATGGACGCCTTCCAAATATATCGTAAGCATTCGATTAATCAGGTTTAAGAAAACTTATATTAGCTCAGACGACAGGTATGTCTAAATAAGCGAAGGGTCACTGTTCCCTCTCATTGTGCAACTGCACAAACATTATCTTGATTTCAGTAAATAGGTCCGTTTTCTAACAACTGGTATCCAAATCAGGCTACCTCTCATATTATAGCGACCTCTACACAAATAATATTTAGAGACGAATTTAGAGAAACACGATATGCCGATTCTATGCTATTTTTGGAAGGCGTTCAACGCCCGAGCCAATCAATAATTTGTTTAATTGCAAATATTCTACAAAAAACATACTTAAAGTACCATATTAAAGTATAAGGGGAAGTGTCAATTCGAGGCCGGTTCAAACAGACATTTCTAACTTTGCTTGTATCTTTTGATCTAATACGAGCAAAGTGGCACCAAGGGTACCAATCGAAAGCTGTCGTTATTGTAGATTTTGCTGGCTATTTCTGAAACTTCTAGCCAATTGACAAATCACAACAGATCCAATTAAAAAATAAAATTAAGAGTGATGGTCATGTCAATTCGAGGCCAATTTCAGTGACTTCATTTCACTATTGATCTTGCCTTGTCTCTTATATGGTACCCTATAAGTGATGAATCACAATTGATAAACGCAAAATTCGAGTCTTTCATTGGCCAAATGAACCGGCCCCTAACTGGCATTCCGGATCCGAATTGACACTTTCCCTTACTGACCATTCATTCTGCCGAATTTGTAATTGCAAATATTCTGCAATCAACATACTTTATTCATTACAGTGACTACTCAGCGGAACCTGTACTAAAGAAACAACGCTCATGCCAACTCTGCTGTGTAAGAAACAATGGTGCTTCGAGCGTTGTCGAATATTTTCTTTGGCTGTTCAAGTGAAGAGTGCTTCCAAACGTACTGTCAGTGTGACACTGTACATAAGTCAGCTAAACAACGCACTTCCTCTGGTATGGAATAAGTGCAACAAACTTTTTTGTACAATTGCAGTTTTTCTGATTACGAGGTGCTGACTGGTGGAATCGACGCGTTTTGATCTCCTCTTTCCAGCACTGGTTTGAGCGTGAAAAAATCTCTTCAAACACCCAAAGTTATGGCGGAAAGAGTGCTCTCCGCCAGCTCGCTTGGGTGCAATTTTCAGCATCTTTAACACCACACACTCGCCTTTTCGACACACATAGACACCGCCACCACCAGGCCAAACTCTCAGCCACTCATAGCAGAGCGTGGTGAGGCGTTGTGCGCTTCGTGCTATACGTAGCGTCAGGATTGGGCCAGACTTGCTGGTGCTTATACGAGCGTAGGCGCCCTTCAAAGTAGACAAGAGCGCCATCAGCACCGCCACAGGTTGCCTCGCGCCACTGTTCATGTATTTAGATAGGTTAATTATGTATTTAAAGAGGTAATACCCAGCAAAAAGTGCACGACTTTGTTTTGATAGGTAATTATGGGAAAGCAGTGCAGTGTGCTGCTGGGACAGCCCATCAAACAGATTAATTCGGATGAAGCCGAGGTAACTGAAGCCGGTAACCGAAACCGGTACACTTATGAATCAATTGACTTGAGAAAACGTAAAAGGCTATCTGCGACGCAGCATCGTATAGAAAACAAACAATCAGGATGCACACTAGACATGGGCAAATAAGGGAAATGTCTGTCGCTATCTACGTTCACTACGCGTTCAAACGATAATTGGTCAGAATCTATGTTTTTAATACCTGCGTTTAGCTTTCAGCAAGATGCCGTACCCTGTAGTTTCCGCTGATTCAACTCTGTCAGAGCAAAAGCATCATACTAATACTAACCGTACGGCAATTGCAAATTCCGTACGATTAGTATGATGCTGTTGCTTGAAAGCTATCTTGCTCCTCATTTCGAAAGCATGGATAGAACGATACTGCTGGCTAGTGTCGTGCTCCACACGTCATTTGCACGCTTAGAAGTATCAGCCAATGGGCGACTCCTGTTATTGTAGGCGGAGATCTCCGACGATTTCTCGGAAAAACTTGATGGAAAGTCCATCTATAGTAAAGCTGAATCAAAAAGCGGTGCGTAATCTAAAATCCCTCACAAGCTCAGAGGAGACTACTACACAGTACAGATGAGTCTGTGAAACGATGCCGTTAGGTTCCCGTTACGCCTAATGCACGTCTGGAAAAAAAAGAGTCAAAACCATGCCTAAAGAATGTTGTAAACAGTATCCATAAAGCATCTAGATGCGTAAATGCTCAAATGCTGTAAGTTTAATATCAACAAAAGAATTAGGGTGCATTGGTTTGCATATCTTTGCCAGCCTGTTCATGTTTCCTTGACAAATTTATAAAAAATAAGTTTTGCATCATCACAGTAGCAAAATAATCTGAGGTAGCAAGTCCAAAAAATGGGACTTCTTGTGCCAAAGCATATCCTGCGCCTGCTTCGCAGCCGCAGCATCTGCCGCGTCGAAGCTACTCTATGAATATGACTTTCAACCATTTGTCAAACCTTTGGTACTCTTATATACCTGACATAGTTTTGAAGATGGTGCGCAAGCGATCCAATTGAAAAATGAACCCGACGACAACTGTAAAAGACTACAGACAATCCCCTCGTTAGTAATCCCTAGCTTTGGAATACACCACCGATACGTATAAATTTTCGGCTCCCCAGCGGCATACAAACTCAAGTCAATTCCCCCTCCCACCCCTCAACTGTAAAAATAAATACAAGTTTAGGCAATTTATTCCTATTTTGGGATGCTCAACTATGAGAAATTCCTAATTGTACAGGACACCCGAAGGAATACAGTAAATAGTACACTATTAGGAGTCCCAGATCGAAATACGTAATAAATATACAGTCGGCGATGTCTTGGCTTGTTTGACCGTATTTCACACCATCGCATGCAGCATCCATGTATCGCCTTACGAATTGGTTCGTCGTTACCTGAGTTGTCAGGGAGACGTGCTGGTGGATTGGAAAAGTTTTTTATGGATGCTACTGGATGTTGTATAAGATACCAGTGAAAAGGTATTCAGTGTATCATATTATTCAAATGCTGTATAAATATATCATGCATTTAATATGCATGATACTAATATACATTATGCTATTTTACAGTATCTCTTAGAGCATCTCCACCGGTAGTTGAGTAAAATTATGAGCAAATCGTTTCTGGACCAAAAATATAAAATCGTGCCGGAGGGCTTTGCTCATACACAAACGCACCTTCGTTAAGTACGATGATTTGATTAAGTCTGCGCAAAACCCTGTACTTTCTGACGGTATGTGTATGAGCAAAGCTCTCCTGCACAATTTTATTTTTTGGTCCAGAAAGGATTTGCTCAGAATTTTACTCAACTACCGGTGGAGATGCTATTCAGGCTAATATATTAGGCTTCCCCAGTCTACGCGTAGCCCTAGTTGACCTGTTGATTGACAATTTCTACATCGTTGTGCTGATGTAGAACATTTTACGATAATTAGCACAAATAGTCATATTAGTACGTGCCCCTGGGTTCACTGGATAAAATTGGGCAGTGTTAGGATAATAATTCTTTCTTCGAATATAATTTCCTATCTCACAGAAGCTGTGTCGGCGGCACAAACTTCTTTCGTAGGTTCGTAAGACATAACAGAAGTCCGGCTTTTATCAGATCAGCTAGGCGTTTGTGTAGACACTGCCGAGAAGCATGAAAGCTCGGGATTTTGCTCTCAAAGCACATACAAAAATAAGAAGCAACCGCGCATTGTACGACGTACAATATTCATACTCGTCGTCGTGCAACCTTTTGAGCGCGGCCGGAAAACACCAGCCAGAATAAGACGACCAAAACCCTCAGCGGTCATCTCATATCTACAATGCCTACCTTTTATTTATCCTTAACTCTAGTTCCGATATATTATAATACATGATACGAAAACAAACGATAGCAAAGACCAATTAATCAATCATGCAGTTAGAAAAAAATTATTTGAGGTGACACGAACGTTGACCCAGGTTACGTTACGATCTACAGTACCGTAGAATTAATTCGGTGTGGGCTGCCCATTATTAATAGTGGTGTCAACTTTAGCTCCCCTAACCTTACCTTTACTGTCTTAGCCTTAACCAGCAAGTTTAGCTGTATCAACCTCCTAATTGGCGGGAGGTTAAGCGCTAACCTGCTTAATCTTGCAAAAATAGTTACCAAGTTTGGGATACATGAACCAAGTAAATGGTACACTATATGTACCCTTAACTTGGTTGCTGCCTAAGTCGCAGCCTAAAAATTTGTATGAAGTTTTGTATCCTGGAGGTTAAGCAGGTTGAGATGGTTAATTTAACCTGTACCTTAACATTCTGGAGGTAAAGGTAAGGTTAATAACGTTGACACCACTACTGCCCATACCTCTATGAGGCATTCCCAGTATAATTGTTTAATTTGTTCACTGGAATACGCCACGTATGCCCATTCCCCCAGTATTCCAACATCCCGGACTAAACAACGTAATCTAGTCAAACTGTCTCTCATTTCATTAAAACGCGTGGACAGTACCGGTATCAACATCTGCATTTTATAATTTCTAGACGGAATCGTATCGCTAACCTTTACTTCAGTATTCGTTTAGTGTATACCACACAGATTCGGTACAAATTGGATTTCGATTTGATGTGGTCCACACTATCCCTCTTGGACTTTGTGCAAGTGCTACCCAATGTTGGCTTCTCAGCGGGCGGAGGCGGAAACTTGGAAGAACGATGGTTTACTGATAAAGGCAGGCGGGTTTCGTAGAGAAGGTTGCAGTGTTGCTTGTGATACAAATGAAAAAGTGAATTGATTCATAGCTCGACAACTAACTGATCTTTGAACTGCGAAGCAGCAGTAAGAAGCTAAACTTGAATCTGATCTCGCATACAATGTTCTTCATATAACTAGCACGCTCACAGCGCGACAACGAATCTCGAGTACTTGATCGTGGAGTAATCAAGTACATGCCGCACGAGATTCGCGTACTGTAGCGTGAGGGTCGTTCTTAACAGAGGTAGATTGATTGTATTTGTTGTACCGTACAACCCCGATATCGTAATCGCCGTGACATAAAACTCGCACGAGGTTGTACGGGAGGTTGGGCACACACACCCGATTTGCAAACGTAATGTACCCGTGAACGGAAGAATGAAAGAAATTTATTTTTGAATATGATAATAGCGAGCTAATTACGTCAGCATTGAAACGCGAAGGTAGCTCGGTGCTGCGAACCCTAGTTTATCTTCTACGCTTGTACATACGCTCGACGACGGGGTAGAACAGGCAGGCTAGAGTGCTTACAGCACTACTCCACTGTGGTCTTTCCTTGGACAGCTTTGTAGATGGCACAAGACGATGTCCGAGAAGCTCTTGGACGCACATGTAGTCATTCAAGAAGGGGGAATAAATGAAGATGGGATGATAAGGAGAATTTTTGGTGAACGGATCACTTCCATTTTCATGTGGTCGACACACCCGTAGTTCGGTACAACCCTCCCGGCGCTGTTACCGTACAACATTCTACGATACGACCTCTGTTAAGAACGGCCCTCAGATGTAAAGAATAATACAATTTCAGGCAGATATACTTATCTTGGGGTGATTAACAATCAAAAAGTCTCAATTGGACAGGACGCCGAAGGAATCCACTTAAAAGAGTATCGATTTCAAAGTCCATTCGTGAGGTAATGTATGTGGTGGCTGCTGCACGGACGAGCAATAAATTACAGTAATATATCATCAGCTACGTATGTATTAAATGTATTTTCAACTTTGTTAGGTTTGACGGTCTTTATTGACTCTACCGAGTTTTTGTACACCATGATCCATTTTTATGGTAGATTTCACGATAGGAATCTCCTTAGAGCACTGCCACCGGTAGAGGTAAACGTGGAGCAAAAGCTATATTTCCCCTCAAAATACAACTGCGCACTTGCACCGGTCTGAGATAACGTGGAGCATTTATGCCAACGGGGTAAAACGAGGGGATCCTGGAATCAACTACGACTATTGGATCCCTCGCTGCGTTGGCCAATGGCAAACAGGCTGGCCAATGGGGTGTCGAATAGATGAGTATGACAACAACAAAAATCAACAATATGTTTGAAAACGTGCTCGCAGTGCAAGCCTTGCGCCGCGAACCAGGCAGCTAGGTTGCCTGGATGTGAGTTGACAGCCTTTCCTTTACGAGCCGCCCAGGGCTCGCCGCATCAAGTGAACGAGCAAATACCAAAACCGTACGTTATTCTACGCCATTCTGCATGTTGTTTCCCTCGATCATATAGCTGCACAAGACTCTGCGCAAGCCGTTTTACTCTGATTTTACACTGAACCGGTGCGAAATTGTCTGAGTAAATTTACAACGCTACTTAGTCGCACCCCAAACGAGGGGATATTTACCTTTTCTTTCACTCTGCCGGTGGAAATGCTCTTAGACAGGAATAAAAAGCCGTCTCCCGACGTGATGAACTACCGATTTATGTACTTAGCGGTCGCATACACAGATGCTCTAAGCCCCTGTGTCGACGGTATTTATTATTATCATTTATCGGTTGTACGGGTTTTACTGGCCTCCGTGACTCACGGCGTGAGAAGTGTACGGCGTGAATAACATGTAAACTTGTGACTAATCATGATAATCATGCTGGTTCTGATCAGTATTCACATTATTTTTGCTCATCTTACAGGAATCACTCTTGAGCTCGAGAAATTAAATCCTATAAGTAGGTTGAGGGTACTATTCGTCTGGATGTTCTAAGAGCATCTCCACCGGTGGGTATCAAACCGCACATTTGCTCCAAACTCGCCCGCGCCGGTGGGAGTAAACTCGGCTTTTAAATCCAACTCGAGTAGGGCATGAGCAATTTGCTATGGCATTATTCGGGAGTAGGGAGGACTTTTGTCGAACTGACCTGATACCATAACAACTACATTTTCAAATTACTATAGCGGTCAGCGAGATGGCGATAACGTTGTCGTAAATGCTTTGCTATCGTCATACCGAATGGTATCAAAACACGAGAAGGTGCTATTTTACTTTTTGTTTTACTTGAGCCGGTGGGGAACGAGTATGATAAATTGGCATTTTGCTATTTGCTATTTACTCGCGCCGGTGGAGATGCTCTTATAAGTAGATCCAGCATAAGTTTATGACCAAAAGCAAAAGGGCACGGGCTGGGAGTGTTGCTTGTTCTTTTAGCTAGGAAAAGAAATCCGACATTATCCAGTATCGTACTTGAGTATGGCGGAAACGTAGCATAGGCATGTTTGCAACGACAGACCCGCATCTCGTCAGCAATTTTACTTTCTAATATTTTGAAACTAGACATGTTCTCGTCATGTGGACCGGACTTAAGGGTTAAGCACACGGCTTTCTATTTGATATACCATCACCCATCCCTTTAGCCTCTACTTTAGGGAACAAAACAATGTTTTTAGACTTCGTTTGGGGTGAGGTGCATGGCTTCATGTGGGCGAAAGTTCTTGTAGCCAATGTGTTCTTGATACAAGTACACATCGCCATGCAATAAAATTCAACGGAAACCCTCCTGCACTGCCAAGAGTGGAGAGTATGACAAACATTTTACTTTTGACGTGACTGCCGAAACGCAAGTGCCCCCAAAGTGTGGACTTCGACATCGCCACTTCCAAGAAATGCGGTCAATGCAGTCAGACGTGCCACCCTGTGCACCAAGCCCGAAGCATTCTTTAATCATTTCAGGTGTCTTGCTAGTGAAGCCTGTTGGCCTGGATGTGCTTTTCGTTAGAGCCGACGATCTATTTATATGTAAATGCAAACGACTACTTACGTTTTGCAAAAGTGCCCGCAATCTACTTATATAATTTAATTCCACCTCTGAGCTCACTATTATTAATTCAGTAGTCAGCAACATACTTTACCGTTAAGCCGCGCTTTCGCACGGAACAGCTCTGGATTTTATGGACTACTACCAATATTTTCTTCACAATGGTATCCATTGGATGATGCATCTTCATGCTAGAGTAGCCAATGCCATACTTACATATCAAATACACGTAGGTATGGCAGAGCGATTACAACCGCAATGCGAAAACTAAAGGAAGTGTGTGTTGATATTTTAAAGCCAAGTCTCATAGTATTGAGATCAAACCCTGATATAATAGAGAGTATTATTCTCTATTATATCAGGGCCCAGAATTAAATTTATTTAATTCATGCCACTTGCGTCGATGCATCTCCTGCGCCCGCTTCGCAGCCGCAGCATCTGCGTACCGTTTCCATGTAGAATACAGGTCTTACCGGAACCCATAACAAGGTTTTATTTGCATACATGGACCATCCTGAAGTCAATAACCCTTTGACTACATAAAAAATCCGTGGCATCGCGTGTACTTGGTTCTAGAGATAGATCGGGTATACCAACTTTCAAGGACTGTGCTTATTACTAAACAAAAGCGCATAACTAAAAAAAACTGGAGGAATGCGCAAACTTATAATCTCGAGTTGAGGTATAGCATGATTACTATACACCAGATGGCTTAACCCTTTTAATTGCTTAATTATGTCGAGTACTGAACGTTCCCTTGCTGGTACTCTCCCTGGACGGTGTGTTTTGAATCGCTAGTACTGGTACTAGCTACTAGTGAACGGCCTTGGCGTGAAGATTGACACCAACGATAAGTCAATATAACACGAGTTTATGGCCTTAACTTATGGCTGTCGACACGTCATTGCTGCCACGCTCTTGACAACAAATTGTACAGGCTCTACATTTGCAGTCAATTCGTACGTCATGCCTGAACGCGATTGATGGGAGTTACACGACGGACATCAAATATCGGATAAACCAAGGATTTTATTCTAAAGTATCGAATTATCTTTAACAGGAGCTGTATTTCAATCTTCTCCGGATGGGTAAACATTCACAAATAGTATAAATCTCCAAAAGGTTATTACAAAATACAAAATCAAATGATTGATGCCAAGAGCATATCTATATCGAGTTGAGTGTAGGTATTGGCAATGAAAGGATTCTGACCTCCCGGGTAGGACTCTGGATTAAAATCCAGAGAACTACTATACAAGAGCCCAGCACCAGCCAACGCGATCAGCTTCAAGGAGCTGGTTCTGGTCGAGGATAATGTCTGTACGGTAGTTTACTTTCTTAATAAAAACTCCGGTCATTACGAAATGGAGATCCAGTTGGTGGGTTGTTTTACATGTGCGGGCAATCTGCTCCTCTTCCCTCAGTCATAGCTTGCTTATCGACTGAAAGCTCATTTCTGAATTTACCTCGCCTGACATCCTCGTCCGACAATGCGCTCGCTACTGTTGACCGTCCTATCGACCCTGGTCGTGCTTCTAGCAACCACTGGAGCAACCTCACCCGACATCCCCAACCTCAACCCAGCAACGAAGAACTGGAACTACGCCCCCACGTCTCACGTTCACTCCCTGTCTGCTGATTACAACGTCAAGAAAAAGAGAAACTTGCGGAGTGACACTAACAACAGAGGAATGGAAAAGTTCAACACTATTAATAATGAAGAAGAGCGAGCGAATGCTATCTCAAGGCTTGTGGAATACGCGAAGGCATCATACTATGGATTACGGATCGGATATTCTCCCCACACCAAGTCGAAATGGGTGCTGCGCTATGAGGAGAAACTTTATTCAGATCTTTTTAGATCTGGAGAGACGCCGATAAACCTAAGAGTCCATCTTATGGGTACACGCGGCAGTAGCATTTTTACTTCCAGATACAAAACCTGGTATGATCGGTTATATGCCGCGGTCAAGTTGCCTCCCAATTATAATTAGGGTGTCAAGGTGATGTATCTGATCTTCATGCATGCTACTAGCATCCTTACGTCATACGGCTCGATTAACACCAGAGATACCGAAAAAAAATACAGTTGTTCTAAAACTGCACTTATTAGTAGTTCTCAGGGGCGTTCTTAACAGCGGTAGAATGGTAGAATTGTAGTACTCGGTACTACAAATTCGAGAACGATTGCGTAATAGCCATTTGCATAAAAGCTGACGACGGTAGTACCATACACCACGCGCAGGGGGAAGAGGTGAACGGTAGAAGTAAAAGCCAAAAATTTGCAGTGACATTCACAAAAGCAGCATGGATCTTGGCTCACTCTCCAAGAGGTAGATCCGCCCCGAAGTCTCATCGATTGCAGTGCCTTCTTCTCTCAGGTCGCTGTTATGGATGGCGGTGCCCTTGTTCATCTTTAGCCGTTTTGTTGTGATTATTGCGCAGAAGAAAAAAGTGTGAACCGTGACGTTCATTATCAACAGCAGGTAGAATTGTAGTATTGTAGAATGATCTCGTCTCTTGCACTTTTTGGCCCTCGTAGAATATTCTACAATTCTACCTCTGGTAAGAACGCCACTCACGGTTCGAGTGTTTTGCATGTTTCACCAGCCAATAGGATTCCTGTAATTTTTACCTGCAAACCTGCGCTGACCAGTGCAAGAGTCGGTATGGTGGCCACCCTGCAATGCTTGTTTTCTACCATCTGCAGGTTAGCCTTCTGTCAACGTTCCGCGAATCTGATTAGGCACTACAACGGTTGTAGTACAACCGTTCTGCCAACCGTGAGAAGTTCTTAAAAAAAGGTTCTCACTGAGAGCCTTTTATTAAGGGCCTGGGAGGCTTGCGTACCGATTGCTACCACTAACTCCAGTAGCGTAATCTTTACCGTAGATCTTAATTTTCCCAGTAGCAACACGATTACAGTTGTGCTCCAAAGAAAGCGATCATTACGGCTGTGTCGAGAATTAGAATTTTCATTTTCATTAATCGTAGACAACATAATTCTCTCGTGTATCGACTGGAAACATGTCGAGACTCATGATGGCACCGTTTTGTTTCATTTCCATGACGAACCAGCTCATCAGTTCTTGTTCCATGATCATAGTCTCATTCCTAGGACAGGCTCCCAAATCTGCCAAGCGTTTCGGTTTCGATGTTGTTATTCCTCCCAGTCCTTCACGTGCGCTATGAATCTTTGAAGTCGTCGAGATAATAGAATCTCCTTCTGTCGAAAATGAAACTTGAAAGTGATGATAGAGCAGGAAACCACAGCGATAGTCGTACTCTACTTCGATTTCCACGGGTTTCCCAGGCTCTAACATGCCTCAGACGCTAGTTATGAAACACTCTCTTGTGTGTCTAAGACTCGAGTACCAAGGAAGATCTCGAAAGTTGCCAATATCTTTGCGATCTCCGTCTTCGCTCACTCGTGCATATCCACATTCATCCTACCTCGTGGAATCCTGGCCAAGAGGGTGAAAGCGAAGCTGCCAGCAAGCAGAACTTGCACAAATTCAAGTGATGATCAATGGTCAACGGTTAAGAAATAGTCGGCTAGCGGCCATCGTGTTGTCCTCGACGGTTTTGAAGAAATATTCCAGTTCTGTCTGCTATCTGTCGTAAGTTGACAATCTTTCGATCAAGGACGAGGTGTTATATCTTCAGATCGAAGCACATGTAGCTGAGAACCGACTCTGCTTCTTCACTTGCGTTAAGAATTTTTTAGCAGGACGATGTGTGCAGTAGTCGAAAACATCTCCGTTTTGCGAGAAAAATTTCGTACATAACGTTGGTTTTAGGGGGGAAATAGGACATTTTAGGACTCATTTAGGTTCATAATGTAGCTGAGATCTGGAACGCCTCAGGCAGATCCTGACAAACAGAGGAGCCCGTCATAACACAGCAAAAGCTAGAATGACGATCTTTAAAGAGATCGACTTGAATATTGTCAACGGGAATATATAGCACGGCAGCAATAAATCTCCCGAGAGTTACAACGGAGCCACTAATCTTAATGACAGGACCCCACTGAAACACCGCCGAATGTCCTGATTCACAAGGTTAAGAACATGGTTGAATCCAAGCTTCAATAGTTCAGCAAGCTGCGTCGAGATGGCTACATTAGTGGAACACTTCCGACGAATAAAGCGGAGCATCCTCAACGCCTGATCCAAAGAGCGATTCTCCACCTCGACCAAGATGCGCGAGTAGATTGCATCGAACGCTGCCGTCTGCGCTCGAGTGTTAGTGCTGGGGTACTTGTTTTCTGCCAAGACAGCAACTCGAAGATTTTCAACGACATTCGCAAACAAGTCGTCTATCGTTGGTAGCACGACTGGTGTCACCTTCTTCTTCACTGCTTGTTCAGGGCTACTAACCGATGGCGCTCTAGGTCTCGGGATGGGAGCAATAGTCGACGTAGGTCTGCGTTTCTTGGCGTATCGATCAATTTCTCTTCGAATCGTGAGAGGTAGCGAATGGTACACTTCCGAGTCCACCTGGGACAGGCGAATATCATCCAGTGCGTCCCCCTTTCCAGAATCTCCACCACCCGAGATATGAACACTACGAGCAAGTCGACTATTCGACTTGGAATCAAAGATGTTTCTTGCCGGATGCTTGCGTCGAAGCGGCGCCTTTCCATTGGTTTTTCGCTTTGGTAGAGGCTGACGGTTTGGCTGCGTAGCAGTAGTGGTTGGTACACCTCGACCGTACGAAGCTAAAATCTCTCGCTGAAGCTGCTCAGGTAATTTCTCCAATACCTCCATATTGATCTGTGAGAAACTTGCAGCGGTGAACTCCTTCGTATTTGGTTCATCCTCAGTTTTTGTTTCACGTTCCTCTTGTTCATTCATCGACGACGCATTTCCTGATAGTTGTGTAGTATCTTTCAGCCACGCTTTGAACAGCTGGCCACTTCTTCGGTTACCACTTGGGGCATCCGAGACCAGTTTTGTGGCCTGTACGCCAACACCTCGAAGCTCTTCACTCGGAAAATTAAATTGCCGAAGGAGCTCAATACACGCTTTACCGATCACAACTTCGTCGTCCGTAGGTTGAGCTAAGATTTGACTCTTTGAAAAATTATCACAAACACCGTGTCCCATGAACTTCGAAGGCTCAACAGGAGCTCCTTTCGCGCGTTTCTTAATCAATAGCGTCAAACATCTCGTCCGCACTTTTAAATTGCGAAGCCGGTGACTCAGTTCCTCGCCTAGCGCCATCAAAAAGACAGTGGCATCTTCCCATTTTTCGAACCGAATACCGAAATTCACGACTGCAGACACACTCTTCCGCATGATATTCGACTCCATAGACAGCGGACGCACGTCGATCCCTCGAGCGTAACTGTAGAGCATTTCTCCCGACGCTTTACCGAGGGATTGCACGAGTTCAGTTCTCGCCATTGAGACTAACTGACGTACATCTTCAACTCCCAGCGCTTCGAGCTTGCCACCTGTTTTGTACCCAGCGCCTGGTAAGTCGCGGATCTTAAGTTGCAGCATGAACTCTTCCGCTTGTCTCGAGTTAGAAATCTGGAATACGCCATCTGGTTTCGCTTTCTTGGACGACAGTTTCGCTAGTAGTACATTAAATGATACACCCACACTGGCAGAGCATCCAGTCTGCTCGAAAATCTCTTGTCGAATGGCTTTGGCCTTCTCCATTCCATCCGTTCCACTTCCAAACTCAAGGAATGCTTCGTCGCAACTCACTGCTTGTACGTACGGAGTGTGGGAGAAGAAGATATCGTAAATCTGGAACGAAACACGTTGAATGTCGTCGAACTGGTACGGTAGGACAACTAATTCGGGACACAGTTCCTTTGCCGTCTGCATGAACATCCCTGCGCCCACACCTTTGGCTCGTGCTCGATAATTACACGATGAGATCTCGGACGACCCGGCGTTGGCTGAATGAGCGACAGCAACTGGAACTTTCTGTAACTCTGCTTTCCCTCTCACAGCTACAGCCACAAAAAAGCAGTCCATATCTACATGAAGGATCACTCGATCACTAGATGAAGATGGAGCTCTGTTTATTGGTCCACCTTTGTACTTGACTTGGAATTCAGCCGCTTTCTGTTGAAATGTAGCTCTCCACGTGCCGATGTGGTGTAATCGAGACTTGGCGAAGAAGTGACGCACGAAATCGGGGCCATCTCTTGTGGAATCGGTGCGCAACTTAAGCGACGTATTGGAGTTCTTTGCTTGTGACGGGGGAGACGCGGGAGGGTCTTTCTGTACGTCCAACTCGTCCAACTCCTCTTCTTCATCTGCGTCGGTATGTTTAGACGATGGATCGGTAGTCCGTTTGTCTTCAACTTGACTATACGGCCCTGATCCGGATAAACTGAAGATGCTGTTTTGTGTAGGGTCAGTGAAGCCTGTGTACAGGAACGGCTGTATTGGAAGTAGCTTGTTCAGCTCGATGCTCTGTACAATCCAATCCGGATGAACGACCGGTAGCGGCTTCCTTGCCTTCCTACAGATCACAGCAAATGAGTAAAGTTGCCTTTTCGACGTCAACTTCAACTTACTTAAGTTGCAGTAGTTTAGACGCCGGCAGATGAGTTGCGACAATGTGCGTCACTCGACCAGTGTCGTAATGCTCGAAGCCGCCGCCGTGCAGCAACATAAGCTGCCGGATTTCTTCCTTACTGGGAACCGTATACCCGTCCACGTATACATGCACGCCTTGGAAGATGCCCGAGTTATTGCCACTAGACGCGCCATCAGGTGACGCCGCCGCTGTGAAGCTCTCGTTCTGGCTGCGGAGCTTCTGGACTTTGTGTGACATGTACACGCCGAAGCTGCCGTCATGGTGCTCGCCAACACGCTTCCTCCCAGTTCCGCCTGCATCGACGCCGCCGCCTCGGCGTCGCATCATCCGTCTTTTGCCTTCGTTAAATGAACAGCGGAAAAATGAGTAACCTCGTTCATTGGTCGAAATACATATTATCCAACCACATCGCGCTATAGACCTCCGATATCCTCCAATCATATACCGCACAGCGCCATGCCCAATCACCGCACCTCGTCTGCCCGCCGGTCATTCGCAAAAAGTGACTCAGTACGCGAAGAGCTCCTGGCCAGTGCCCATGGCTCCCATCACGACCACTCTTAGCACTGCCGAGACCAACCTGCACCCCACCGACGCGTTCCTAGTGCAAGCCACCGCCGCTAAATCCCAAGGTATGCAGAACACCAAGGAGGAACGATTGGAGCAGCTTTCCATGACGTTGCCCTCGCGTACACCCACCGACTACGTCGAGGACAAGGAAAAGCTTGAGAAGATGGCCGCAGCCGTCACCACGTTGCTCGAGTGCATCGGAGAGGACCCGCAGCGTGAGGGTCTCGTCAAGACGCCCATGCGTATGGCCAAGGCGTTATTGTACAACACCAAGGGCTACGGCCAGAGCCTTACCGACGTACTGAACGAGGCTGTGTTCGAGGAGGACCACGACGAGATGGTCATTGTGCGAGACATTGACTTGTACTCCATGTGCGAGCATCATATGGTGCCGTTCACTGGTAAAGTTCACATCGGATACATCCCCAATGGCAAAGTCCTGGGACTCAGCAAGCTGGCGCGAGTCAGCGAGGTCTTCTCACGTCGTCTGCAGGTGCAGGAGCGACTGACCAAGCAGATTGCCAATGCCATTATGGGCGTCATTGAGCCCAAGGGTGTGGCTGTGGTCATTGAGGCCACACACATGTGCATGGTCATGCGCGGCGTCGAGAAGAGCGGAGCCAGCACCGTCACGAGCTCCGTACTCGGCGTGTTCAAGAGCGACCCGCGCACGAGGAGCGAGTTCATGTCGCTCATCCACAGGAGGTAAAGAGGAGATCGAAGACGAGTCGTGCTGCACCTTGAATGTCGCAACGGCGTGTACTCGGCCGAGTCAAACCAAAGGAGCGACGAGGGATAGAAAACTTTTGCTTTATGAGGCCGAGAGGACTTAGAATACGCCCTTCCGACAGGCGCACTTGTTAATAATTCTTTTTGTTTTTGTTTTTTTGCTTTATGACTCAGAGAGTGATTGTCTTTTGAGAGGGAACGTATGTATTAAAAGCTGCACCTTTAAGAGTAATGCGAGTCGACGGCCTGGATGAAGGAGAGATAGTTGACGTCGTTGGTGAGCTTGCGACCGTCGCGGTAGGCGAATTGGTGCGTGAGAGCCTGGACCTCCGCAGGCTTCAAGGACACTTGCATCATGTCGAGTACGGCAGCGAACTGGTATTTAGTCACGTGCATGACATTGTTGTGATCGTAGTCCTGGAAGTAGGGTTTCATGTGGAGTCGACGTTCGTTCACTTCATTGCGAAGTCTCTCGAGAATACGATTGACTGAGTCGTCCGCTCCACCGTGTTGCCATGTATTCACACCATGAGAAAAGTCCAAAGCCCCCAAGAAGCTTCTCCAGTCGATCTTGTCCGGGTTTCGCGTTGAGAGGAAGTGCGAACTTAACGTCTGGATGTCGTCTGCGTCTAGCACGCAGCCACTGCGGTTAAGTGCCGTGTGGAACTTTGCCACTGTGATCTCTCCCGATCGCAATTTATCACCTTCAACAATGAACTCTTTCAAGCGAATTCGCTTGACGCTCAACTGCCGACGCAACTCTGCTAAAAGTTGCGCTAAATCGGCTGCACCAGAGTGATTGTCACGGGCTTTGCGCTTGAAGTGATCGTTCATAATGCCACTCTGATATTGTCCCTGTCGAAAAGCAACACTACCCGGCAAAACTAAGGTCCGGATGGCTTCACTATCGCCATTCTTCGTGTACGCTCCAAGGATCTGAAGCGCAAGTAGAAAAGCTCGATAATTGACGTCGCAAATAGAGCTCAACGTGCTGGTTGTACCAATTGCCGCTTGCTCTCGAAACTTTATCAGCAAAAGTCGCAAATCCGACGCTTTTGCCGGCAACAAAGTCAACATTGACAATACACGCTCAAATTTCGTCGCCGAGATGAAACCTTGCTTGGAGCGATCAAAGTCTTCGAACGTAGGTTTGATCTCCATGCGCTGGCGGTCAATAGCGCGCTTCATAGTCAACATAATGTTCTTCACCTCTTCCTCTTCTGCTGGAGTGAGGTCTTTATCGATAACGACGCCCCCAAATTGGCCCTCACGAGTCTCCAACGTCTTGAGATCATGGTGTGGATTCTTTTCCAATCCCTTCACAGTAAAGACGCTCTCCACGTCATCCACGAACGCCTTCCACGCGATCCAGTGTTTCCCCATACTATCAACCTCTTTACACGCATATTCCTCGCCAAGAAGCGCCATCTCTTCACGTGATAAAAGAAAACCTGCAGCATTTAATCCTGCGCAGAATTGCGCTGCTGTGATCTTACCATGACGAAGCTTGTCAAAGTCTCGGTAATACTCTTCAAGACGAATACGATCGCGTTTGATTGTCTGTTTGATGTAGCGAATCAACATGGGAATCGAGCGTACGTGAGTCTCCGCTGCAGTGTCTTCAAACGTGTCGGTACGGAGCTTGGACGGCGCAATAATCTCCGACACTACGCCACGTGAGGGCGGGCGACTGCCTCGTTGGTTGTCACTCCCCCAGTTCTCTAGATCGTAGCAAAAAGTGACGTAGTTGACAAACCGCTCGCCATGGGAGCTCGAGTATCGTCGCAATAATGCTCGCTTTTCCCTCTCTCCATTTAATGTCAGCTTGAACATGGCCATGACTCGGAAGAACTGGTCCACTGTGATGTGTTCACGTTTGCTTTTATCAAAGTCTTGGAACGTCGGCTTCAGCAGCATCCGTCGAGTCGAGCAATAGTTGTGCAGACGCTGCATCAATCCCTGGTGCACTGCGGTGTCGTTATCCGTCAAGGAGCCACGCATAGCACGTGAACATTTGTCGATACTAGAGTGCGTTGTGTTGTTGGTGATCGTCGACAAGATGTCGTCGTAATTGTTATCTTGGATCTCTTTACCGTCTACAGAATTGCAGAAGCGAATGTAGTCGACTTTGGTCGTTTCTAAAGACTTTACCGTCCCGTACTTTTGCACCAGCAACGTCAAGTCGCTGTCACTTACAATAGGGAAGCACAATTTAACGCAACGTCGGAATTGAGCCTCCGTGCACTTGCCCGTACGTAGCTGATCGAAGTCCGTGAAGAAGTTCTTGGTACGTATGCGGTCTCTTAAAACCAGCTCAGATAACTCTCTCTCGAGTTCTTGGACTACATCCGAGTGATGTGTACCTGATGGCGCTGCCAAGTGACGTCGTTCCGGTGATCGAGGCTGCGCTGCCTTAATTCCAGCCCCCGACGCACCCGGACAAATGTCGAAGTGGAGAGAGCGGTAATGCACGTCCAGTTTGTCTCCGTACGCCTTCAACAGAACGTCCATCTCGTCCGAGGAGAGCGCCACAATGTCTGAGAGATCGCGAACGAACTGCGGTCGAGTCACTTTGCCGGCGTTGCTCCGATCGAAGTCGTGGAAAACGTCTTTCAACACGATGCCCTTGTTCATCACAGCAGCTAATAGTTTCTGCTTGACGACTGCCAGTATGGCTGCTTCCGCTGGTGTTAACGCTTCAAACGCGAACGTCTTGACGGCTTCAAAGTCTCCAGGAACACTCAACTGGAACGTGGGCTTGGCTTCCAGTCCTTTGACAGTAAACACCTTGTCCATCAGGTCGCAGAAGCGTCGATAGTCCACGAACGACGGGTCGTCTGCGATCCGATACTTCGTGAGTAATAGGCTCATCTCAGTAGCCGATAAGTGAAGCCCGCTGACGTCAAGAGCGCGCTTGAACTGCTCCGTCTTAATCTTCTTGACGCGATGAATGTCGAACGTCTTCATGAATTCTTCCAGCCGGATACGACGCTGCTTACACAACACGCGGATCTTGGCCTTCAGCGACCGGAACTCGGGCGAGCTGTGCATTTTAACGCTCCTCACAGACGTCAATACGAAGAATATTCATCACGGGACTCCACTACGCTACAGCCACCATGGGAACCTACAGATTAAGCAAAAATAGCGGCAAAAACACCCACGCGATAAATAAAAAAATCTGGAGCACAAAACGTCCGGTTCATAACTGTTTAAATGAGAAACGCATCACAAAATTGGCACGAGGGTTTTCTCAGGTGGATTCGCGATCCACCGCTGGGATGTGCTCGGAGAACCGAGCGGCCTTGGAGATCTTGATGTCAGCGTACGGCGCTGGCTGCTCCACGTCCACGTAGTCCAGGGTCTTGAGCTGCAGGAGCTCGAAGAACAGCGCGGCTGCTGTCCGTCGGTCCTGGGTCTTCTTTGTCAGCTGCTTGTACGTGACTTCCTCCTTGTCGTTCAGCGACTTGCGCAGCACTTTCATCACTTTCACAGTGTGCGGGTGCCACTTGTGCTGCGCTGTCGAAGCCTCAGCTCGGTCAAGCTCAGTCGCGCCGTTCGCATCGCTTCGAATGTCATTCACGGCGCCTAGCTCGATGTCCACGTTCAAGTCCTCCAAGTTCTGCTTTTCAGGCTCGAAAGGAGCTCCGATATCGTAGGTCGGGAAGCCATCGTCCATGCGTTCACTAAAATACCACATAAACACAGCTAATTCGTCAGTTTTACCTTTAAAACACTACGAATTAGCATGATGTTCGTACGGTTCGGTTGCGCCCATGTCGGCAAACTCGAAGTGGTTTTCTTCCTCGATATCGTGCAGCATCGAGGCGTCACAAGATCCACTCGTCACATCCAGAGCATTCTGAGTATAAAAGCAAAGAGTAAGGTGGACATTCAGCACATACCAAAGCAGTAGAACGTACCGAGTTGGTGCTCACGCGCGAGTTGGCGCTCATACGTCGAGTGAGCTCCACGTCCTCCTCTTGATTCGACTCTTTGGATTTGGAGCCGAACGGGAGTTTCCTCTTCTTCATCGTGATCTTGAACATGTTCAGTAGCTCCTCTGCCATAGCAACATTGCAGGGTCGGGAGAACATGTCAGCGCCAGTCTGCAGGTCGAATTCGCTCCTGCTTGCACTTGTCTTGTACGTGATTTCTCGCGTGCGTGTGATGTCGGACGTGTCTTCCATTCCCTGTTTCAAAAACGCAGACGAGAGCTCCGTGACGGTATCACGAGCGATCTTCCTCTTCTTCTTGGGTCTGCTCGTCTCCACTTCCACATTGACCAGTGCTGCATCCAATGAAGTACGTGTGGAGCCGTTAATACTGACATTAATATCCGCGCTGACATCCAGTGTGCCTCCAGTGACGTCCATGGGGTCGTCGATGGGGTTCTCCAGCTCCAACGCGTTGTCCGCTGGCATCTCGAACGACGCGTCATTGTAGCCAAACTCTGGCTGCTCTGCATCTGCCATTAACGAACTCCTGTCCGTAGATTTGTCGCCAGCATTGAGAATGCCAGAGTCGTCCAGTGGTAGCATCGGTGCATCGGCCTCTCGTGCCACTTCAACGTCACTCACAGTGCTAATATCCAGTCCAAAGTTGTCGTCCAAGTCAAAAGCTTGCCAATCTCCTTCTCCACCTCCGAAAGAGTCCTCCATAGCAATAACATCTATAAAAATAATATTTTTTAGTATAAATTAGGATCCACCTTTGAATTAGAATATCGTACCTCGTTCAGCGAAGCCGTTTGCCACTCGATCCCTGTCCAGTGGGTCTGCCAGTGTAATATCCTGGCGTCTTGCTACGGTTTGGCTGGATGCAGCAATCCATTCTTCCAATGTTGGCGCTGTAATAGCACTACATAAAAAATAGAGGACTGTCAATATCACAAATAAGAAACATCACCCCTGTTTTAGAATACTCAAAACGTACTCGATGGAATATGTGACTTCAGCCTCGAACTCGCCAAAGTTCGAGACGTTGATGGTGTGTGACGCTGCCTGCTGCTTATTAGCCGGCAGATCCACTACGCCAGGGCGGAAGGCAAGTTTGATCTTGACCAGTGCCTCGCTGCAGTCCGTGTACAGATATTTCACTTTACGAGAGTAGATACGCACGACGCCAAGCAGTAAATGGCCCGAAACGCGCAGAGCCAGCGGCACTTGCGGGTTCACGATGCTCTGCACGGAGCTGTGGATGTCAGCAGTGAAGATCTGCTGCTTGTTGAGCTTCTTGTCCCAGTGGGCAGCCAGCCAGATCTTGCCCAAGGGGCCCTTCTTGGCCAGGATGATCTGCGAGTAGAACATGGTGGCCGAAAGAGAAAGTTGCCGACTACAAAGGTAGGTTTTGCCGCGCGCGCCAAGAATATTTTTAAGTACGATCGTTATAAACGAGGTTTCATGTTGAATTATCATTTATTAGAATCAAACAACAGTGTAAGCAGAAAAGTTACAATTCAAATACAGTAGTGCCACTTGCTTTCATTCGATCAATATAAAGAGGGTCAACCAATTGAAGAGAACGGCAGCCTACGTATCATTTTGATAGCCTTTTACACTTTATAATTGCCTCCTCTTCATCGCGCATGGGCTAATAACAATTCGTAAGCCATCAGTATCTCCTTAAAGATATTCTCGGCTTCTGGGTCCGGGTTGCAGTCCGGGTGCCATTCGAGTGCTTTGGCTCGGAAGGCATCCTTGACCTGCTGCTGCGTGAACGAGATCCTGTCAAAGCCGTCGGTAGGTGTACCAGTAGCATCAATGCTCAGAGCCTCTAAGGCTTGGCGAATATCTTCCTCGCTGGCTGCAAGGTTGCTCAAATCGTCGCCGTCTCCGCGTTGTCGCCGGTGCTTGGTGCGGAATTTACGGGGGTCGAAGTTATACCAGTTGAAGGGGCACGTCTTGCACGCCACATCCCAGCCGCAGAGCAGACAGCAGAACTCTAGCTGCTGTCGCTGCAGCGCGAAGTGGTTGGAAACCGAGTGGTCCGTCTTCTCTCCTTCTTCCTTGGAGCTGCTGTGCACTACACAAGCGCGAGCCAATTTGGACGAGGCGGTAGTGCTGTATGTTCGGCTTCTAGGAACACGCAGCACACAGCGAGGAAGCATTCCGATCGAACAATGAATGCCGCTGGAATTGAGCACGTGCCAGTAAAGTGGCCAAAAAGAATAGGGAGCGTATAGTTTGATGTATACAAAACGTATACCACTTCAATGAGAAAAAGAACATACGAATTCTCTAGCATAGTTCTAGTGGGAGGTTAACTAAAACGGCTTGCCACGACAGCACAGTCCCTTGGTCGGACAGGTTGACGTGAAAACACAAGAGAGATGAGGCAAGCAGGTGCGGCGGCATAGGCACCGCATGCTATGCCATAAGCTTGTCAACGCCACACCATTCCAGCTTTGCCCCTTGCCACACTTATTTTAACATGGCTCCGTCTGTCGTGGGGTCACCGAAGGCGCCCTTCCTGGATCTGGAGTCCCAGTCGCCCGTGGCAACATTTCATGAAGTCCGACGTGGTCTGGATCTGCTGCGCGACGGCAAAGAGGACGTCACACTGGACCGAGCAGCAGCTACTTCCATTTGAGAGCATGTTCCAGTTCGAGCGTATCAAACGTCCGTTGTCTATCGGCCACTTGTTCCTGTTGCTATACACGCCATTCGGGCTGATATTATGCTCATTCGCGGCATTTGCTGCTTCCTAGTGGCACTTATCGTGCCCAGAATCTTTTCCGAAGAGCAAATGGATAGATTCCACGTCGCTCGACTCTTCGTGTGGTTCACGGGTACTCGAGTGCGCCTTGAGGACGAACATCTCTATGAAAAAGGCGACAACCGAGCGGAGATCATCGTTTCCAACCACATTAGTGAGCTCGATGCAATCGCTTTGCTGGGCATCACACCGGTCTACGTTTTGGGCTACGATTTCTACAAGAATATGCTGTTCTTCAAGCTGCTGGGGGAAAAGGCTGGATTGGTGTATGTGCCGTACGCATCAAGACAACAGGGCAACGCTGCGGGTCGGGATGCCGCACGGCAGATTATTATTGAGCGACTTGCTAAAGGCAACAAACCGCTTGCTGCATTTCCAGAGGTGTGTATTACCTGGTACTTCGAAGTAATATTTTTTATGTGAAGGGTATTGGTACTGAGAATATTTGTTGTGATTATTTTTTATTCAGGGTGGGCTAACGAATGGAAGGAAAGGTTTGCTGCAGTATCATAAATTCCTCTTCTCGCTTGACAAGACCGTGCAACCTCTTGCTATCCAAGCATCCGATGGGATTTTTGTAAGCAAACTTTAATTTGTTATATCGCCACACCTTTGTGGGCTGATTGTTCTAAACTCTGTTCTATCCGTAGCCGGTGAATATCAACGACGAAACCAGCACATTCTTGGCGAACGTGTTGTGGTACCTGTTCGTACCGTGGCACACGTACACAGTGCAATTTCTTCCATGCACCAAGGCTATGGTAGGTGAAGACCCGTTGATCTTTGCGCAACGAGTGATGATGATGACAGCTGATGCCTTGGAGCAACACGCATCGCCCTTTATGTATCGAGACAAGATCGCTTACACTAGGTATAAGAACCACCACATCCAGAAGAGTAGAAAAGGAAAGAAAAGAAATGAAGTATTACCCCCTGCGGTATTTGGCTTGAATTACGGTGGAACTTCGACCTTTGCTTTTGTACCATCCTAACAAATGGTACGCGCTTTCGTGTGATGTAAGGTGTACGTACGCCTTTTGTGACCTTTAACTTCTGCCCATATCGGCAACGTAAAACACGAATGTTACGCGAATATGTCATCAGTCTATCAACTATCTCACTCCACCAATTTAGCAATTTTTCCACGGTGCATCTATTGCACGACGTTGCGCCGCTGCAACACGCCAGATGGTCTGTTGACTCGTACCCCTCTGAATGTGAAAGCTAGTGCTCTGAACACTATATTTCCACTTCAACTCGTCGCCTACATTTGCGTTGCTTATTGAAAATGAACAAAACATATAGATTTTACAATTAGTCCATTATAAATCTCTGAAATTGCCAAGTCCGAATGATGGGGCAGCCACCGTACAGTAATATTTAAGATATTAATAAATAAAAGCCGATAGGGGAAGTCAGCGCATTTATATCTAACGTTAAAATAACATAATAATAATAAAGGAAAGAGACATGTACTTGGAAAGGCTTCTTATCGCGGGGTTAATTCTAACAACGTGTAGTTTTTTTAATCCCCTACTAGCGTAAGCATTGATTACAGCAAGGTTTAAGGTATTCAGGTTTCCCACCCCCGAAAAATTCTGCCCAGATATTAAGATGCGTTGTTCCCGCCTGGACCAACCTACAATGAGCAGTTCTTCCGTCACGTGGTGTCACCGTGATTCCCTCTCTAGCAAACTAACAGGTTAACGACTATCGGCAATTCGATTGCGGTCACTCTGAACTACTGTAATCGTCGCTGCTATTAATACCCATGCGAAGCAACCAACACAGCGTTAGGATGTACTATAACGGCACTTCAGCACCGAATGCTTGCTACGTTCCGGTGCACATTTTCAACGAAACACTTTTGAATGTAGTTGAAAACTGAATTCCCTAATTTTTTACTTAAGTTTTTCAGAGGGAAAAGCTGGTGGCAGTTTGTCAGGCCATAAGCTTCTATTCAGCTCGAGTGGTAGAATTTTGTACGGCATTGCTCTAACGAAGCCGAGCGCAGAGCTAAAACGGCCACGCAAGTTCGAGTGTTTCATCAATGTTGTTGTCGTTAAAGGGGACCTTCGACTCGCCGAATTCTGCAGAATTGAGAGTCGTCCGCGCTTCTTCCGTAAGTTGTTCCCACATGATGAGATCTTGAAACTGGCCGTCGTCAGTTTCAGAAAAATGTAAAGCCAACCACTAAGCTGTCCCAATACGTGTGAGAAACCCTGATGGATACGTTGGAGCCGGGAGTGATGTTGTAGCTCCAGCGACGATGAATTCTGTACATAGGAATTCGCTGTGCACCCCCGAAGAACATTGGGTCCATTATTGTTTGCTTGAAATATGGTTCTCTCGGTTCGGTAAGCATAAATCCAGTAAACCCTCGTGTTTTTAGAAGTTGTTGTTGCAGCGATGCACTGAAAATCTTCGGTGTTTCCAGTGCTGGGTTGTCAAGCCACAACACCATACTTGCTCAGTAGTGGCGACCCGCTGCTTTGAAACCCCAAAAACTCTTCGGAAAGTACTATGCAAACACCATCGCTCATTTGTCCTGGTACCACTTTGATCGACCGTACACCTGTGACCCTAGAGGCGCTTCCGTGCAGCCCTCCGTGTCTTTCGTTCCCTTGAGCCCACCACTAATCCCGCCAGCAGCATCCACGGCAGGAAATGAAGCGCATCCATATGAAATACGAAGTTGTGGCTTGAACGTGACTGCAGCCTTTTCACCAATTGTGACTGGGACAGGCTGGGCGAACGGCTGAACGTGATCGTGGTTAATCGTGCCAGCATGCGTGTTGGAGAGCAGCACAAAACACAGCACCCAGGCAGTTACGAGATCCATCGTTCAAATAAGTTGGACAACAGTACTGCCTAATTGTCGGTGAAATGAGGAGTGAGGTGTGAGTTGAAGCACTGCGTTAGCATACAGTATAAAATGATTCACTTGTCGCAATACATAATCACCAAAAATGCAGTAGTTCTTGTATTACCGTAATCTAGCATCCCTTGAATACAGGGTTGGTCGAAAAACAAGTTGAAATTATTGTTTGCGGCGACCACCAATCGCGATCAAATAAAGGTTCATTTCTGGTCGTAAATACTGGCATCTAGCGTGTTTCTATACAATCTCTTGGCGTTACCCGCAGCTACAGTTCGCGCTGGTTCACATCGGACGTCTACACAGCCACTAGATACCCTCGAATTGGCCCAACCTATTATGAACCTCATGATACACGACATGATGTGGCATTTGCCTGTCAGTAAAAATATACTGGGCACAACTAGCGGGAAGTAAGCAAACTCATAATGCACCGTGGATGAATGATCCGTGCTGCACTAATGCAAGCAACCTGCGTCATCCATCAGATCACTGGCCACGTCGATTTCCCAAAGTAGTCTTTTGAGGATCTAGAGATTTTATTTAGTTTTTATGAAGATTATTCAATGAAATTGCCACAGGTCGTCATAAAACTACGTGGTGTATTAATTTACCACGTAGCGGTAGCTCTCGTTGCGTATTTAAATGTTATACTGGGAATGCCTCATAGAGGTATGGGCAGCCCACACCGGGTTAATTCTACGGTACTGTGTAGATCGAAAAGCGTAACGTAACCTGGGTCAACATTCGTGTCACCTAAAAAGTATTTTCTAACTGCATGATTAATTAATTGGTCTTTGCAATCGTTTGTTTTCGTAGCATGTATTGTGATCAGAGATTGCAGAGATTGATAGTATCTCAAAAATAATAGCTCTTCGTTACTGCTACTATTGATATTAACGGATATCGATATGCGAATATTGGAGAATTTCGTAAATATCTGAAAGTAGTAAGATTAGGCACCAAGATTTCTGAGATATTAACCAAATATTAGATTTTTGGGCATTAATATTATACTGCAAGGACAGCTTTAGCTGAACAGCCTACCCAATCTTATTGTAGCGGCCGGTGGGACCCCCCCCCCCAGACTTTAATTCGCGAATATCGCCTGAATCCATAGTCCACCGATTCTGGCTATCCAAACACAGGTATTTTTGTAAGTCTGGTGACTCGTGGTCTTCGTAAAGTCGCCTAAAGAATCGAATTCTCTATTTTGTAGTTTTTTTTAAACTTCTTTAAAAAGATGTCTTCGTAGTAATGTTTTGGTTCGACAGCGTTGGTCGACATATTCTCTATTTCCAAGCCAGAGTAGCTACCCATATTTCGCTTATACGAATGACTTGATCTGAAATTGGGGTAGTCGTTCTTGGCGCTGATAGCCCGCCCACTGGAAGCAATGAGGCTGGCACTGCTAGCAGAGACTTGATTAAGAAACAAGCGTGAAACGGGTAACCTTGTCACGCTTTTCTCCTGACAGCAACGGATCTAAAACGTACATATATTTAAAAAAAATTAATCAATGTCCTCCCAGACCAAGCACCGCCTCTAATCTTTATTGCTAGACGATTTGAATAAGCATTTTGTAAATATGCTTGGTCTGTTTTGCTGAAGAGGATATTCTGGTGGCAAAAACAAATATTATTTCACTTGCTTTCAGTCGTAGAAGTGCCCATTTTTGAATTACGGAAGTGGTGGAGGACCGGCATCACGTGTATCTGACATCGGGCCACTGTCTGCTCGCTTACTAGACGCGCAAATACACAAACCGGCAACTATCTCCAACAAGTCAGAGCGTACTACATATGCTATACGCATAACGGGACTCCAAGTAGAGTTGCTATCCGTCGCCACCCCCAGTTGCTCATCATTTGAAATCGTTTACCATTTACGAGTGTTGGTGATGTCGCGATCTTCCTGCCCCGCCTACTGTCTGTTATTTAAACCCATCAAGTTCGAGGTTGGTTAGCTGAAGTAATCGCTTCAGAATAACGATGTAAAGGGCAGCGGCCGAGTTCTGGTGACATTTGCCACTAAGACATTGAACATTGCGGCTGGATAGTGCTCCGGGCGTCTTTCTTTGGCGCTGTCTTACAACTTCCGGTGAGCATCAGCATACACTCGAACTGAGTGTACTAGGGCGTGATCAGATGCAGAAGAAGGAAAAAAAATGACAAGAAGCAAATCAAGATCGTACACCATCTGATCCTCCTGATGTTCCTCAACAGATTCAAGACAAGGACGGTGATGTGGGCAGAGCTGTGACTTGTATGAAAAGAAACAGAACGTAGGTTTTATGGCGTACATGATACGTCGCTTGAAGATCGCAGTTTAAAATATGAAGATCACCTCCGTTGGCTACGCAAACGTGCATCCTTCATAGATGTTCAACCTCAGAATGGTGCTTATAACGTAACAGGTCCACGTTGAGGACATTGGCATTACGATGGTGGACGCGTTGCTGACCCTGTCAGCGCAGTCCATGTACGAGAATTTGGGTCAACGACAAGCATAATGGCATGCATGCTGTCCAACTGAGTAGATAAGATGACCGAAAGCTTTTACCGCCTTCGGCACTAGTGTGATGAGCTCTAGAGATGCTCGCTTTGCAAGTTACCAGGCAATACACTTACGGCTAAGTACCAGGGAGCACCGGCCCCCTCATCCGTGTCTTCGGGTCCTAACGAACACCACAGGTGGAAAAACCATTCCAACAGGGTAGAAGCCCACTTTGCGTTGAATAAGACACCAACGTATACGAAACACTTTAAGTAAACCTCTCCAGGACTGGATCAGTTAAGCTGAACAAATAAAAATCAAGTTAACCCACCTCTTACGCCGCTTCAGCTTCACTACTCGTTACACAACTTCAGAGAAAAACTTTTACTACAGTTTAACATACCACTCGTGGCAGTGACAGCGCGACAAAGTGCACCGCGAGCAAGGCCGTAAGTATACAATATTTGACAATCTCTCAAAATAAATCTAATGTGCGAATTATATTCAAGACCACAATTTTTGTGTTTAATAAGGACCAATTAGCAGATAGTAACATACAATTTTAACCAATAAGAGATTAGAAAGTAGGGTGAAGCGTACCAACCAACCATTGATTTCAAACAGCAGTGATTCACATACTTCACAAAGTCCCAGTCGTCAATTATCTCCACATTACTCTAATTAGTCATGCCACGACTAATAACGAATGTTAGGTTGCAACCTACAATTTCAGGATATCAGGTGACCATTTTGTGAAAACTACCGATTCGAATTTCAAACCGAGCATACTAGAATAAAGGTCTCGTTGAGATCTATCCAAAACCGGTATTTTTGAGTAGAATAGGTATGATTTGTATAATATCCCATATGTGTGACGTCACTAAAGCGCGAATGCACGACTTACTTTGAAGCACGACTAATTAGAGTGAACGGCGTACTGACTCAGAAGATCCCCAGTCTAAAATTCTCACTTTTAAGAGCAAATTGAAAAAGTTTTCGAAAAGAGCGTATACAAAAAGAGAAGGAACGTTTGACCACGCAACACTGATTTGACTCGCAAACACGGTCAGGGGGCAAGATGAATGGAGACGCTGGGCCACGCTATGATTAGGCTCATACTTAGCTATAATGTCACACCCTGAGCAAACCAAACCACGTAACGTGCCAGAAATTGGTTTGGTCGTAAATTACGCAGATTTGTGAACCAAAATTACGAAACGCATTGGTTTGTGTTAATATATTCCCGGATCTGAACCTTGGCATGAGGTTTGGAGTATCAGTGGTTACAGGTTTGGAGTTACTGAACCTCAACAGGAAGATTGCGCCCCCTCGTCAAAAGCCGCGTCTTTTTAAGATACTCCGCAGGGTCCGGGCGCGCCGTTCCCCTGGCAGCCACCCAAACACTTCTCATACCCCAGTTCCCTCCCTTGAACGCACGTGCACCGCTCCAGCACGAGTCAGCACATTCAATTGAGTAGTAGGCCCAATCACGCGCTCTAGTTCCTGATCAGCTTCTGTTTTTCGCGTGTTTGTCAGCCCGCCGACACAAGCTCTCCCTATTCGACTTGTTGACGCACATGTACAAAGAGACTCGAACCGGAGATTTGTTCATCAAAAGGAAAAAGTATGGCTAGTGCTTGAAGGCTGTAGCCATTTCGAATTCGAACCAGCTCCAAGACTCGCAACGCAACGGTCACCTGCCGGGGTCGACAGGGGATGGAATTTGGAGATAGTGACTTGACTTCGGCACAGCAGATCGAAGTGAAGAAGAGTTGGGAGCCCAATTGACAGGTCAAAGTACAGCGACATCGATATCGGGTATTGAGGCAGTGGGACCAGGAGAATTTATAGTTGCACCGGACACTGCTGTGAACACAAACCTCGGTGTTGTGGTCCCTGTGCCAGAACACGTGAGCCAAGCTATCCGAGAGTATGTACCTCTCGCTGGTTTCACTGTGGTACCAAAACGCCGGGGGGAGCTCAATTATTCTTGACTGGGGTGTTCGAACTTCCTCAACAATTGACGGTAAAGAGTACGTCGGTTGGATTTGTCAAGGAAGCCATGAATGTCGTCGTAAGAACAAGATTATCCAGCTATATGGCAACACCTCGAAAGCCACAAAACACCTCGGCAATGAGCATTTGCTAACGGCAGCGAAAGTGACAGCAGAGACCAGCAGAAAACGAAATCGGGCGGAGCAGCTAGAGCGTATCCGGAGGAAGGTAGGAATGGCGGCGACAGCAGAAGGATGACTTTACTACTGGAAACAATGCGTGTGGTTAACAACTATCTCCCTTTTCGAATCGGAGAGTATGATGAATCAGAGCTGCTAGCAGAGTTTACTCTAGGAGATGATTTTCGGGTCACGATTAACAATCACACGGTGACACGTTCTATTGTCGAGCTGTACTCAAGTGCACGAATCGTTGCTTGTGGTGTCATTGACCGCAGCAGAGTTCTTGGAGTGCCGGTGTTTACAGTGGCATGTGATATGTTGACGTCGAAGACCCAGAAATCGACCAAATACTTGGGCCTCCGTCTCTACTTTACCGACTATGAATGGAAACTCCAATCCATCCTTTTGGATACTCACCATTATGAACCCATGTATGGCGAGAGAAGTGAAGGAAATCGCGGGCCATTAAAGCGATGGATTCTCGAGCTTCTGAAGGATTTCGGGCTGACGCTTCAGGATGTGTATGCGCCAACCACCGACGCTGGTCCAGACATCAAGTGGATGATGACGACAGGACTTAATCTTAAATGGGAATGGTGTATGCCGCATCTCACGAACGCTGCAACAAAGATGGCATTTGGAATTGTGCCGCAGCGATGCAACTCGAAGAACCCCGAAGGAACTGATTTGCTTTCACGCATCGCTCGCACCACGTATGCAATTCGGTATAATGCAACCATGGGGAGTCTTTTTGCCGAGCTTTGTGAAATGGCAAACAATGGTGCGTCCAAACAACTGCTTGAGCATAAAGATCATCGCTTTATGGGTTTAAAGACGGTCATCAAGCGCTTAATGGGCAAATGGGACCAGCTTGAAGACTGGTTTCAAGAGAGGATTAACAAAGTAATTCGTGATCGAAAAGCAGCACCAGAAGGCCTACCTATTGCAGATGACAAGGAACCGCTTCTCCAACTGTATGGACTGCTGAATCCTGTTGCAGCTCTCAATACTAAAAGTCAAAAAGAAGACACCAACCAAGTCAACGTTCTTCTGTCTGTATTTCGCCTTCGAATAACAAATTTGGACGAGACGCAGCCCATCCAAGACAAGGCACGGTCCTCTTCGGAGCCCCCGCTCTACTACCACGTGCAGAATCTCACTCGACTCGCCAAAACTACGCGTGCCCTGCTAGCACAAGCATTCCACAAGAACTTCTTCATTCGCTATACGGACTCAACACGTTTTCGGGATACATCGTATATATCAGAAATGCAAATGTTGCTGCACCCGTCATCCAAGAACCAAGACAAAAATCTGGCCAAGATTGTCAAACTTTGCAACGAGCAGTAGATAATTGACACAGAACAGCCCCACCTTCGACTAGACGAACATAGCGTGGCTCGAAATGTAGCGTCCGTGAAGGTAGCTATGATGAATCGACTACGAGGTCTAATGCTTGAAATTTCAAAAGGAAATGCTCCCGGCTGCAACCCTCGACATATTCACAACAACCGACCAGTTCAGCTAATACTTTTGATCCTATGCTGGATTTACCAAGTCTGCAGCAGCAAACGGTGTTTTCGGAAGATCTTATGGAGTTTACCGAAGAAGCCGCGGTGACAGTTGTGCAACGCGATGTACATGATGCTCGAGTCGACGAAGAACTCGACAGGTGGTTAGCTGATCTGAGTAGACTGCAGATCACTAACTCACAACCCGAGGCAAATCTTTCATACTGGAAGCGGCAGCAAAATGACAACAACTACCGCATCTTGCCTATCGTAGCAAACGTTCTGTTTGCAATTCCGTCTTCCGCCGCTCAGATTGAACGAGATTCCGGAATCACTGGAATGCTGGTTACGAGCCACCGAACTGGCATCACAAAGCACAACATCGACATGTGTTCTTTTCTCAACAGGAACCGCAGATTCGTTGACGTAGCGAATTGCAAGAGACTTTCCAACGCTGAAGTGAAGCAAGCTATCCCTGCAAACGTCCTCGTACCCTCACCTCTCACGAGATTGATGCGCCAATTTCCACGGAGTGGGAGAATGAGATGGCATCTTGCACATTTGATTTCGAGTAAGCAGTCAGTGTAATGGGCACTCAATATATGCGATTGCATGTTTTTAAAATATTGCCCTGCAGTGAAATCCGCATAATGTTCTAGCGATATGTGGTGGTCACGTTGTTGCATTTACAAATGAAAAACAATGTTTGCACTAAGTATTGTTAGTAGTTTGTGCTCAGGAAACGCGCTTTCCATTGGTGTCACGCTTATTGCTGTAGCTGGTCAGAGATGCACAGCGAGTTTACATTTGGATCGGCTCAAATTCATCTACCAATGTCAAGCAATGCGATGTATTCCGATCAATCTTAACCTTAGATCACTTGCGCTGCAGGATCAGCAAAGGTATATCACTATTCAACGCGATAAACGAATTCGTTGTATGAAATGGGCACAAGATCAGCCCGCGCGAAGACTTGTGTCAGTCGTTTTAGTAATCTTCAGGAAGAAGAAAACAATAATTAGCTGGTAGTTGACAAACTTTCTCTCCTGCAAAAGTATTTGATTTTGTAACAAAGCAACATACCTGAACGTCGTAGTTCTCGTTCTCGTTGCATTACTCGCTGCTCAACTTGTTTGCTGGCTGCAGCCCGTGCACGAATCAGTTGACCAACGCGTTTGTTGCCGTCGTTTTTAGCTTGCGTTGAACTACATGCACCCAGTTTTGAATTACGTACGACTTTCTGGCGACGTGAAAATGACAGAATCTTGTCTTGGCGCGCGTTCATTCTAGTCACGACATGGTTGTTGCTTTTGCATGCAGGTTGGGCTTTTACAAGTAGCTCAGTAATACCACGGCTAATCTGAGCAAGTGCCGTCAAAACCGCAGATTCTCTTTGGGGTGTAGCACAGACCAAGGCTTCAGCTTGATTAGCTTCGATTGGTTGTACGTCGTGAGCTGTGTTCTTCACTGTGCTGTTCTCCGTAGATTCGCGAGATGTTGTGGGAACGGAAGACGCAGCAGTATCAGCGACGATCACTTCCGTTTTTGACGGAGATTGTTGGATGGGAACTTCACTGTATTCTTGGCAGGTACTTGGGGAACTATTTGAGCTGTGAAGAGGCTTCTTCGGACAATTAAGCTGCGAAACATGCCCCGCAATTTGGATCTTATTCTCCTTTGCAGCATTCTTCAGGTCTCGTAACTCTTGTTCTAGACAGCGTATCTTCGTGGCTGTAGCTTCTTGCGCTGCCTGGAGCTTGTATTGAAGTTTTTCTTCTAGTGCTGAAGTGCTGGACGTAGTTGCAGCGTTGAGTTCATCTTTAGCACCCTGATGAGTGTGTTCAAAAACGCGTCATGGTATTTGCCAAGCGTGCATCAATATCATTTTGGGTCTGCTGATGAAATGCTTTCATGGCGTCGTCGAGTTTGTTTTGGAGTCGCTTTTCGATTTTATCAGCGTGTGACTGAGTCAATTCAGCTGTCCTTGCGGTAATTTTCTTATCTTGCTCCTCAATCCGAGTTTGGCACGATCGCAGGTTGGCTTGTAGTTCAATTTCAGCGGCCTGTTTGGCTGCATCGAGCTTGGCATTGAGGCGTTTTTCAATCCAGTCCGCTTGCAGATCCGCAGCTGACTCAAAGTCATCTTGGACTTGTTTCAAAGCTGACTGCAGCCTCGTTTCGCATGCGGATGCATGAGTAGTGCTGTGTGCATTGCATGTTGTCTCCATCGTTGCCAAAGCACTGTTAAAATGACTCTCCAACTTATTTGCTATAGATTTAACAGAAGCAATAGCTGACGCTTGCACACGCTCATGAACAGCACGTTCCAGGCAACTCAAGCGCCTATCAAGTTCTACAGATTGGAGCTCGCCTTGTTTCTTCATTGACGCGTCGTAATATGCGTGAATGCCATCGAGATAATCGCGAAGGTGACAACCCAAACGCTTTTCCGTTTCCGCAGCAGTGTTGATGGCGTGCTTGTGGGCATACTGAGCTAGTTCTAGCAATTTTTCATCATTTCGAACTTGGGAGTCTTGCAAAACTCTGTCTAACTTCTCGACAACTCCTATATTGCTGACAATGACGTCTTCTTGAACAAAAACCTGCTGGCGTCGCTGTATACTACTTGCACTGACTACGGTCGGGTCTTCAGTAAATGACTGCTGTTCATTGGTTATGACGACTGGTCCCTTCAAATGGCGCTCTTGTCCGCTGTCTCCATGAACGACCATTGCTGCTGATGGTTGGAACATCTCGAGCAGTAGCTCCTCAGATGCGAATACTTGATAGCAACAAAACGCCTTCGGTTGATCCGATCAGCAAAAGCCGCAGGGCTCTGTGGCAAAAGCCCCAGGTTCAAACCAACCCAGAGGTTCGAAGAAACCGGCATGTTTGTTTGGAGTTACAAACTGAAACGGATTCAAACCTTGAAACTGATTCAAACCAGGTTTGCTCGTAATTTTGGTTTGGTTTGAACAGGCCCAGGTTTGGTTTGGTTGGGTTTGTTCAGGGTGTGAAAAATACCATCTTTCTCAACTCAAATTCGCACTCATCTGTTTTACTTAACAATAATACCATCTTTCTCAACTTCATTTGCTAATATCGTGTGTAGCTTGTACAGCGCATCAGACGCTGTCGGCCGTATTGCAGGATCCAGAGATACACAAGCATTTCCCAGCTCCACAACAGCATTAACTGCCTCTTTCGAGAACGTGACGTGTAACTTTCCAGTCGCCACCATCTGCAGAATAGCTGGCTCGGGCATCTGTCGACTAGAATCATTGGGGTCTTTAGCATGCCAGTAGGGCGATAAGTGCGTGTCCAGCTCCGACAACACGACTCCAAAGGAAAACATGTCTGCTTTATCATCATACCTGTCCCCTACCATCACCTCTGGAGCCATCCACAAACACGTTCCAACGCCACCAGTCATTGACTCGTTCACTCGCTCCCGAGATGTGCCGAAGTCCGTGAGTTTGGCGTCTAGTTTTTCATTTAACAAGACGTTCTTGGATTTGAGATCTCGATGGATTATCGGAGGATCCAGTGAGTGCATGTACGTTAAAGCGTGTGCAATATGTAGAGCGATCTTGAGTTTATCTCTGTTGAAACCCACAGGGAGTTTCTGCTCTTCATAGTCACTTAGCAAGGCCTTCAAGTCCCCTCCAGCCATAAATTCCGACACGACACACATATTTGTCAACGAATCCCACGCTACGCCGATAAATTCGACGATATGAGGGTGTTCCATGGCTGCCATCATCTTGGCTTCGGCCAATAAGTCGACCACGTGAGAAATACTGCGTCGAGTTTCAGGTAACAGCATCTTGACAGCAACACGTCGGCCATTATATAGTCCGGAATACACGACTCCAAAGCCCCCTCGACTGAGCAATTGAACCACAACGACCTTATCTCGAGGGATACGCGCAGCCACGACGAAATCGTCTTCCCATGGGCGATTTATGGTCGTTCCTGGAAGTGTCGGACTGGAACTCGATCCAGGCACGAAGGTGCGACATGAAACTTGAATACTGGAGTTAAAACTGGAGAGAGCAGGAGCGAATGATCGCGTGGTCTGCTCTTGGAAAGTTGAGCTCGTACTGCTAGGAAGGAACGTACGACCGCTTACAGGTTTGGACAAGTAGATCGAGTCGTCCTCCAGCATCGCGACGCTGTCGTTCTCGGTGTTTCGTGGCTGTAGAATCCGCTTGGTAGATCTCCATTTCCACGTAACAACAGCGACAGCACCGAGAATCAACACGGCGGCGATGATAACAGCGACAAATGTGACGTTGTGGGTGTTCTGGGCACTGGTGGTCGTACTTTGAGGCTCTACGTCAGTGTCTGAAGACGACGAGTATGTGACTTCATCGTGGATTGAGTTCGAGCCTGGTGAATTTGTATCAGTGTTGATGTAGAACTTGCTCGCCTGGTAACATTTGTGTGACGCTACCTGTGTCTTGTCCGGTAACGCTACGGATGCAGGTTGTATACTGCAATTGGCAGCTTGGAAGAACTGAACGTTGATCGATTCGTTGTCGATTATAGTGGCGATACTTGACGCATTTTGAGCTAGCGACAAAGAGGAGATCGCGTATGGTACACACTGAGCCAAGTCCTGTAGGGCGTGGGTCTGTGTATACGTGTCCCTGCTGCAATTGGGCTGTCGGAACTGGTCGATAACGATGTGTCTTGTACCTGAGAATATTGTTGCTATATACGAGTGTGTGTCTGTCTCGACGTCCATGCAAGTTGTGTTGTAGAAATACGTATTGGCTCCGAACTCGATATGGGTACAAGGCTGCGGTGTACAGGTTGACGAGGCATTCGTGACCTGCAGAGTTAATGGCGTCGAGCACGCATTGTCATTGTAGAACGCTATCGCCTTGGACACCGCTGCGAAGCTCGAGTTAAATAACAGAGAGACGAGCACAAGGGACCGCAGCAGAGCCATGGCCGTTCGAGAATGAACAAGTCGCTTGGATTCTCGCCATTACCTCCCGACTCTTTTAAGCGGTAGAGCCCGACAGACAGAGCTCAGCTCATCCAGTGTCTGACGTCCAGAGCGGCGAGGACCTGTATGGAATGGTGGGAGCACGCGTATAGTGGCATGGACCCAAAATTCTTTAATGGAGAGGAGATGCTGGGGGCAATCACAGCGCGTCGTTTCCGCCTTCATCTGGCATACTGGATCGCTGCGCATCGTGGTGTTGTTGGAGATGCTTCTCAAAGGCGTCGAATGGGAGCATCGCAACGCGTTGGCCACGTTTCCGGTCCCGGTTGAGCTCGATACAAAGCTCTCTGGCTTCGTCGTACGTGCATGTGACCACTTCACCCTGTTTAAATGTGTCGTTTAGTACGTTATGATGTTAAAATAAGTGCTCTACTCACCTGTTGGGTGAGATGTTGACGGTGTCGGAAGTCCGTTTGGCTGGTGTAGAAGACGTACTCACGCTGTACGAGTGTCGAGGTGTCCTTGTCAATAGTGGTACTGCTCTTCTTCTGCTGTTCCTGTCTCTTAGCTTCGATAGCTTCAGCCTTAGAGACGCCGCCGTATTGCTCCAGTTTAGCCACTTTTCCACGCTGCTGGAACTGTTCCTGGATGGACACCATCCCTCTAAAAGCATGTAATAGCGCATCATGCACTTGACCTCCAGTCCCTATTGGCTCCAGCAACTCAAGTGCCGACGCAACAGCCTCCAGCGTCGACACGCAGCCCTCCATCGGCTCCCTGTAACACGACAATTAGCTCAGTTCAACCTAAAACCCGTCCATGTTCCTCACCGCCTCAAGTCGCCGTAGATGCTCCGTTTAGGCTCACTGTCGAGACACACATACTGCAGCTTGGCACCTCGTTCCTCCCAGTCCACTGCAGCCTTCTCCCAGTGCTTCTTGTTCTTGTGCGCGATTTTCTTGGCCTCCTTCCACGTGCCGTCGATGACGATCAGCAGCACTCGCTTCGCCTTCCTCTCTTCTCCCCTACTGAGAGGCTGCGCGTGTTCATTTGGGAATAATACCATCGCCGTATCAAACGTGTGGTCTCCCCCTTCATCATACAGCAGCGAATCGAGCCGCTTATCCTTGCCCGGTCCGTAGTCACACGTTTCATCGACCGTCACGAGCGTCACGTTCTCAATCGTCTGAGCTAAAACCGGCACCGACGAGATCGCCGCACGTCGTCGCTTCTCATGCTGATGCTGCAGTACCAGCACGTGCGTTGACTCGGTGGCGAGCGGCTCAGCAGGCAGCGACGCGCAGTAGCAGACTCGCAGTGGGCGCTTACACCTGTCACAAACGTCTCGACGTGCGTCTTCCATCCAAAGTTTGACAATGATGGATCATTCAGAGTGTCCACAAAGACAAATTGAACGCAATAGATAAACAGTCTAACAATTATTGAATGGTTCAGGAAGAGAAGGACGTTTCCATAGGATTAATTAAGCTCCTGCTTAAGCGGTGGGCTGGTACACCGGGTCCACGGGGGCAGGGGCGGGGGCGGCAGCAGCCGGCACCACGGGGGCCGTGGGCTCCACGTACGGGCGGTGCACCTCCTCCTTGGGCTCGAGGATGGTCACAACATCGTCCAGAGCGCGCTTGGGGCCCTGCTTGCCCGTGGGGTCGTGCGGCAGCATGATGGACACCTTGACACCGAGCACACCCTGGCGCATCAGAACGTGACGCACAGCCGTATCGACGTACTCCTGCGAAGCGTTACCGGTCTTGACCATGTAGCCCTCGTTGAACTTCATGGCCTTGGCACGCTGAGCACGCAGCTTACCGGACACGATGACCTGCACACCCTTGGCACCGGCCTCCATTACGAAACGCACGACCGAGTAGCAAGCGCGACGCACAGCTAGACCGCCAAGAAGACGGTACTTGAGCGACTCGGCCTGGGCCTGCGAGCACAGACCACGGTTGGCCACGCGCTCGGCGTACAGCTCCACGGCTCCGTCCGGGAAGTTGAAACGCTTCTGCACGACAGAAGTCAGGGCGCGGATGCGCTGGCCCTTCTCGCCCAGCACCTCCTGGGTGCGCGTGGCGCGGATGATGATCTCAGTGCGCATGGGGGTCACGCGCACCTCGACTCCAGAGTAGCCATCGCCGTACAGCTCGCGCTGCAGCAGCTCGTTCAGCTCGGCGTAGAACACACCGTCGGCCACGAATTTGCGCTTTTTAGAGATGTTGGCAGCCATTCTTGTCTTCTCTTGGAGATTCCTGAGTGAGGAAGGTCACTTAGGCGACAACAGGCTACGCTCGCCAGCCAATGGTTCAGGAGGAACCTTTGTGTACACAACATCTAATTGATGTATCGAACACCACGGTCGCGTTATTCTTTTTCGGGACGGCGTTATGTACTGTCTGAGTGGAGGATGACGGCTTAACTATTCGTCGTGTTAGCGTTAAGCTTGATGAGCTTGATGAGCCCGACTGCTACTACAAGTGACTTGGGCACCAAAAGGCAGCGCATTGAGCGTCTAATCCAACGAGGAGATCACCTAGCTAATGTACAGCAAGAACGGCAATCTTTAACAAGTCCGACGCTGCGTACGAGCTCGTCGCTCAATTCTTCTTCAACTTACAGCACTTCGGCCGTTTTCCCATCGCGACGCTCTTCCTGGACGCCGCAGGAGGACGATAAACTCAGGAAACTAGTTTACCAACTCGGCAAACGTAACTGGAGCGAGATCGCAATGCACTTCCCGTCTCGCGACCGAAAACGGTGTCGCGAAAGGTTCGTGAATCACTTAGCCCCAGCATTGACTTCAGCGGCGAGTATTTGGAGCACACGGGACGACGAGAAGCTGCTACAATTGCAGCGGACAATGGGGTCCAAGTGGGCGAAAATGGCGAAAGAATTCAGTGGGAAAAGCGCAGAAAACGTAAAAAATCGCTGTCTAATGTTGGCCAGGAGAGCGACGGATAGCAGCAACGCAAAGGGCAGGAGAGCAGCACCGCAACGGTGGACAGCAACCGAGAAACATAAACTGGATACATTAGTAACGACGCATGGAGCGATAAACTGGCTGTTCATTGCCTCGCAACTGCCTGGGCGCACAGACTTGCAGTGTCTACAGCAATGGCACCGGACGCTGGATCACAAGGTAGTGAAAGGTAAAGGAACGTGGACGGCACGTGAGGATCAACTGCTCATTGAGAAAGTGGCAGAGCTCGGACGGAAATGGACGGAGGTGAGGAATACTCAAGTACATGATGTTTTTGTATGGGGGACGCGCTGATAGTGGGTGTCGTGCAGGTTGCTGCGTTCTTGCCTGGTAGGATCGGAACTCAGTGTCGCGAGCGGTTCTTGAACAACTTGGACCCGTCGATTAATACGGTATGTGTCTTGAAGTTTGCGTAAAGCTGCGAGAATTTCATTTGAAGGGTGATATTGTAGGCACTCTGGACAGATGCTGAGGAGAAGATCCTGAGTGAGACGGTTGCTGTGTATTCGACACAATGGAGTTTAATTGCCGAGAAGTTGCCAGGACGGAGCGAGAATGCCATTAAGAACCATTGGTACTCCCGCGAGCGATGTCGCATGCTGGCACAAGCTTCCAAAGGTTCACCATCGGCAAGTACTAAGAGAGTTGTGAAGGAAATCGACTAGCGATACATCAACGCTGTGTAAGTTATTAAGAGGCTAAAGTGCTGAATGTTGGGTCTGGATAAGCACCCGGCTACACGCTGACAAGGTTTGGCAACTAGCAGCTCATGCTACACTTAAGATCGAAGAAGAGATCCCACAAAGGCGGATTCGGCTAGAGGAGTCTGATGCTGCGTTCTACGAGGTCTTCGCTCAAACGGAAGTCACGCTAGGTGGTCCTACGTGCCTGCGGTTTGGACGGGATGAACACAAGCATATCGACCCGATGGCACTTGTGGAAGGAGGAGGGAGGCACAGGATTCGTTTGCATCGATACCAAAGCACATCACGCCGTTGCAATTCGAGCGAACTTGCGCGATGTTTTGGTAAGCGTAGTTGCCTTTCCGACAGGAAGGCAGACAGGACGTTGACGGCGTCAAAGACCCGAGAACACACCTGCCTTCACGTTTCGCGTCAAATTAACTCAGTACTGGCCAATTCGTGTAGGCACTCGTGCGTTTTTCGCTACCTAGAAAAGCTCGCGTGGTGATGTTGATGGAGGTGTCTTCCCGGGCATGCGTGGGTCCGTCACTATTAATACAGTGCTCAAGTGCATTGGCGTATGACATATAAGTACACGGTTTCGACCACACTAGTCAGTTAAACGATCCTGTCGTTAAATTGTTTACTGGTATGCTGCTTGATTCCGTAGCGGATGCTTGCGAAGATGTTCGAGAACA
This sequence comes from Phytophthora tentaculata, assembly GCA_033557915.1. NCBI lineage: Eukaryota > Oomycota > Peronosporomycetes > Peronosporales > Peronosporaceae > Phytophthora > Phytophthora tentaculata. The sequence continues at coordinate 4,695,355 of JAUCEA010000007.1, read as the reverse complement.
CTCGACTAAATTAACGGGTGGAGATCGCCATTATGGCCACTAAAGAGCTAAACTTACGCGATGATTCGATTGTTCATGTAAAATATTTGAAGTATCGAATATCCATAGTTTGCCGTCTACTATAACGTTAGTTGTAGTACATGTATGCCTTTCGAAGACGCAGGGTACTTTAATGATCGTACTCTATTTCCTAACGCAAAATCAGGGATTCAAGCCACACTGAAAAGCGTTTGAATTTAGAAAGAAGCACAATTTGTGTGTTGCACTAGCTTTTATCTCGAAGCACATAACTATTACTTCGTACTTAGTAATACTTTCCGATCCACACTTCTTCTAACGCATGGTCGGCAGCATTTTGCCGCTGCGGTTGTATATTTTATCTCCCATTGACATCCTGACTCGGCATCGCGAAATTTGGAGTCGCAAACGTCGCCAGACTTCCGATATACTTCGAAGTAGTAGTGACGACGAGCACCGGTAAGTGTGGGCAGCGAATTTGTAACCCCACACTTACCGGTGCTCTTCAACTCTGGCAACCTTACCGGCGGTATGCCTCATAGGTTGGTGGGTTTCAGGTTGTACTCAGCAATGCCCGATCTACCAGCGACGAACTCACTCAAGGTTATGATATGACTGATCGTAGACGACTTTGACTATTCCGCAGTGAAGCTCCAAGCAGTACATGTACTCTAATTCAGCTCACGGGACTCTATTTTTATTGAGCACCCTAAATTAGAGTCTTTCTATTCGCTTCATTTTAACACCAATTCCGTGCAAGAAGGTCCTCGCTCACCCCTTCCATACAAAAACTAGGCATAAGTGTAGCCATCTATCATCGTTTGGCTCGGCTTTTATCTTACCTGTCGCAACGAAATTGATTTAAAATCCGGAGCAATCCGGAGGTAGGCTAATTGTATGTTTTGGGAGCTCAAAAACCGACTGACGCTTCGATTAAATCAATTAACCCTTCAAGTCCACCATGTTGGAGACACCCCCGAAGGCGAAGGCTCCCGCTAAGGCGAAGGCTCCGGCGAAGGCGAAGGGCGCGAAGACGGTGAAGGGCAAGCAACCGGCGAAGGCGAAGGGCAAGAAGCCTGCGGCGGCGAAGGAGACGAGCTGTGGAGAAGAGACTCGGGTTGACGCCGTGGCAGTGTCTGGCGAGGCCATTCCCGAAGCCGTTCACCACATGGTACATGATCTCGTCACCTCCGCCACCTCCGTACAGTGGCGTGAGAATTTTGGCACGAGCGACGAAGAAGATGAAGAACAAGATGAGGAGTCAATATTATCTCCAACATGTGAAGACGGTAAGATCCGAGATCCAACATGACATCCAACATCGATGCCAACCCTGATTGTGCTGTTATGAATCAGCAACCAATTCTCCAACATCGGACCCAATGTCCACTCCAGCTTTGGCTACGCCTCCAACATCAAATCCAGCATCCGGTGCTGACGGCGAGGAAGATCCAACATCTGTTCCAACTCTTTCTGGCCAAACCACTCCGATTCGCCGTCCATTATTTCCAAACCTGTCTGGCAGTGGTAGGAAAGCGAAACGGACGCACACTGCTAACGGAGACGATGACGATGAGAGCGTGGGCGACAGTGAAGACTCCGATGAAACAACGAACGTGGGGAATGACGACCAATGCTTAGTTGGTGAAGGTGGGGCGGATGGAGCCACTGTTCTTGACTCCGAAAGCGAAGAAAGCTCAAGCGAGCTTGGAGATGTTGATGCTTTTCGTGACGACGACGACAAAGATGTCTGGGAGTTGGAGTTTTCGTCTGATGAAGAAGGAAAAGACGATGCGACCGAGGAGCTACCAGGCAGTGATTTTCTAAATGTTGCCATAAACAAAACAACGATGAAGGATATTTATACGTTACAGTGAATCTCTACTCTCAGACTGATATTTATTTTGACATATAGGCGGCAACACGCGCAGAAGATAGAGCAACAACGTCTCCGACTGCCCCGCTAGCTCGTGACACAACTGCTGATCAAGGCGGGCACTGCATTGTGCAATGCCCCGACTACACGGGCTCCAAGAAAAGGAGGAAGCGTGTGGCACGCTCGTGCAAGGTGTGCGCCGTCATAAAGTCAAACCAAGGAAGTTTACCAAGTACTATTGTCCTGGTGCTCTCATGGATGATCTGCGGTAAGTATTATTATTACATAATCAACTTACCTTTGGCTGACAGTGCGTTTCCAAGCAAACATCTCTGCAACGTCGCGCGTCCCGACAACGCCAAGTCGTGCTGGCACATCTGGCACGAGGACTGGAACAACGGGCGCCACATTCCCAAGAGTGTACTGGAAGGGCGGCGGGTGCAGGATCGCCGCCCCGGCAAGAAGCGCTCGCGCGCTAGCCGCCGTGTCGATATGGAAGATGGCCAAGGACAGGAAGAGAACAGCAGTGTCACTGGTGCGGACGCGATTGAGGAAGGTACGGGCGATAGGCGGCACATGCACAAGCAATCAAGGTTGAGTGGTGGATAGCCACCAGGTTGCCTACTTCTTACCCATGACTCTTCAAAATGAAATGATTCTGCTGTTTTAAGATTGGCTACCTTGCATGTGTTCGGATACACTTGCACAAAAATGTGTGCATCTCACTAAAAAGGCCATCTGCTATGTTGGATCCTCCATCAAACACGAGCGGCCCTATCACAGCACAGCCAACATAAAAGGCAATATGCTGGAGGCGGATGGATTATGTACACACTGACACGCAGCCCTTTCCAAAACCCTCCCACCAACTGTTACTTAGAAGTGATATATACAAACGTCTATATTAATTATGTTGGTGGGTCCACATTTTGAAAAAATATACCCCTGATTTTCGGCCGGGACTTGAAGGGTTAAAGCAGTGAGAGTGAAAATATTAGCCTTCAAAGTTGGTCGATCGTACGGACTGGCAGCTCCTAAAAGATGGGACATCATTCCTTTTTAGAGGCTTTCATAATTTAATTAATTCAAGACGCATCTTCTATTCAAAAGTCCCTATCCCACCATCCTTGTTTTGACATCCCTCCAGGCAGTCATTGCGAGATTTCTCAGCTGTAACTGAAAATTTCTCTTCGATCCCTTATTGGCGGAAAACTCCAACTTCTCAGCTTTCCAACTAGGCGTCGCAACGTTACGATCCCCAACGTTGGTTTAACGATATTAACAGAAACGTTAGGGTTGAGGCTGCTGGGGTTGATGAACGATAACCAACCAAGTTATCTGTCCCAAAAAATATATGCAGTTCTGTAAGACTTGACTGCATAAGTGCTCTATTTATTCTGGAAAGTAGCTACTGTTCCCAGATCTTCCACCTCCCACTGGGCCATTGTCATGGAACCCTCAAGTTCGCCAGCCCCAAGTCAATCACGAAGTGCTGAGGCCACTCCTCAGAGGCCCCCCAGGGTCATCTCAGACCCGGTCTTGCTTTCTACCCCAATACAACGCCTCCCTCCAACTTTAAGGTCACGAGCCTCAACATCAGCACGACGTCTATCTCCAAGGTCCAGATCTGTCGTGCGAACTTCTCTCCGGCGCTCACCCCGGATCTAACGTGCATACACACCAAATCGAGCACATGCAGAGCCACTTCCTGAACGGATCGAGAGACCACGGAAACTTTTTACAATGGCCGGCGCTCATAAGCCTGAGCGATGACAATTTATTTTTCTGGTGCCCCATGATCAAAGCGATTCACCACCGAATGGACAGAAACACACTTCTAGAGACGCCGCGTATGCTTTTTGTACGGAGTGTAGCTGCAAGGTGACCTACTCTAAAGGGTCGACAACGGGTGTGAAAGCTCACATGGAGAAGTATCACATGGACGTCCTACTGAAGGACAAGCAGGCAAAGGCAGAGAAGAAAGCAATACTGGCCAAGCGACAGCTACAAAACGCTTTCGACGAGGCTCCTCACTTAACGAAACGTCGTCATGTGGCTGTTACGAAGGATCAGCAGAGCTACGCGTTTAGTCTATTGGCTATATGGGTAGCACAAAGTATGAGACCATTGTCCATTATTGAAGACCCTGGCCTTCTCGAGTTCAACCCGTCTATCACGTACGATTTGGGCGGCATCATCATATTCATGCCCGAGGCTACTCAACTACGCGCTGACATCAAGCGAGTTGCTGCCGAGCTTCGAGTCTCTCTGAAGAGCCGACTTTACGCAACGTGCCACTATTTCTGCATTACTACAGATATTTGAACAAGCCGCAAGGCTCAGAGCTTTATGGCACTCACGGTAAATTACGTGACGACGACTTTATGCTCTGTAACTGGACGTTGGAGGTTGAATCATTTCCTGGGACGCACACTGGTGTTACAATTGTACCCGGCCTAGAAAATATGCTCGAACGCTGGGAATTGCATCTAACAATGTGTACTATGCTACTTCGTTATGGCGCTTAAAATGCAGTGCTTGCCAATGATATATTAGGTGTGACCAATATGTCATGCATTGCTGACTCACTTCACTTAGTGTTGGGTGGTGCGCTTCTACGGTTTAAGAAACGCTCCGAACTGAACAGCTCTAGCTCAACGATGGCTGACCATGTCACGCAAAACGGTGAAGAAATACTGGCTCAGCCCGAGCCAGAATCATCCGTTGACGACGACGACCAAGCTTCTCCAGTAGGGCAAGTCGCCTGCATCACGGCACTCGAAGATTTTGTGGATGAACAGCTTACGGAGCGTAATGGAAATGGAAAAGCCGCGCTGACTCAAGCAAGCACAATTGTCCAAATGTTTCGGGCGTTAGCTACATTTTTCCACAAGTCGGCCAAGGGAACGAATCGTCTTGATGATGTACAGGTTAAGAACTGGAAAAGAATAGCTCTGCACGTGGTAACCGATTGCCCAACTCGCCGGAACTCGTGTCGTGATGTGCTGACTCGAATGATTGAACTGGAAGCTCCGCTGAATTATTTCTTTACCTATCTCGAAACACCTGAAGGAAAAAAGGAATTCAAAGAATTGAGTCAGGACAAATATCCAAAGCCAAGCGAATGGTTTACTATCAAGTGCTTGGTAACGCAATAGCCGCTGTCGTAAAGGTTCTCGAGGGCTGCAACTATCCCACATTAGTGTTGGCGTTCCCCATGCTTCGCCGAATCAAGAAAGTGCTGAGCAACGCTACAATCTTCTCGAAACAGGCGGCATTGATCGGACGACAGGACTTCAAAGCATAAGCTCTTTCAACAATGGGCGAAGTACGTGAAGCAATTCTAAACCTCTTCAAGAAGCGATTCAAAGGGATGTCAACGTGGTGTGGATATCGTTTCTTGATCCTCGATTTCACAAGATGCAGCTACTTAGTCACGACGAGATTCAGCTTGCGAAAAAATGTATAATTGATGCGACGGTGCGTGAGTTGCAGAACTATACGACAGGCACGTCGCCACCAGATCGTGGTTTTCGTGATGCTGCTCATAGACCCCAGCGAATGACACACATTGTGTATGGGAAGACTTGCTGGGATCGGACGACGATGACAGCAACACACAACCACTAAGTGACCATTCACTTGACCGGTTGCGTACTACATGTACCACCGAATTTGACGCGTATCTTGATGATGCAAAGACTGTCCCGCGTCAGCAAGATCCACTTATTTGGTGGGCAGGAAATGGACACAAGTATCCATCGATGAGACTGCTCGCACGAAAGTGGCTAGGCTATGTTGCTACGTCCGTGCCGTCGGAACGAGCCATTTCAACGGCAGGCAATACAGTTACTGCCAAGCGCTGCCAATTGGATAGAGAGCTGATACGCGACATAGTGTTCATTTATGAGAATTACAGAGGCCCTAACAAAACCAAATAAAATGAATCAGTTTGACAAGTATGCGGTCGCTGAGCACTGCCACTACTTGAACATCTAATTGGAGCTGCTAGCTGAACTGGAATTCCAGTACGACCAGGAACAACTGGAACATTCGCACCAGCATTGACTTTTTCTAGTCGTTGACACTTTCTCCAGCTTGAGGAGGTCTCGTCACACAGCTTTAACGAGATGCAGGCGACAGTACTGGATGAAGCCGTCGCGCCACATCTTCACGTTGAAGTCGGCCAGCTCGCGTTTAAACGCCTTTATTCTCGTGCACATGCCGTAGGCCTCTAGCACTACCTGCTTGACGCGTGTACTCTTGGTCAGTGTTCAGACGAAGGTACTGCCAGCGGCCAACCACGCGTTCACGTCCGACGCGGCCAGGTTGTTAGGCATCGGCTGCATGTAGAGCATCCACTCGAGCCCGCGGTCGTAGTTAGACTCGTATGAGTGGGAGTTTGGTAGCAATAGCGGGGCTTTACGATCCGAGCCGCTGGATCTCCAATGGGTTGGCCTTCATCAGGTCCACAACTCTAGCGGAGTCATCTGCCTTGTTGCCCAGCGCCAAGTTATCAAACGTCATGACTTTCATGTTACCGCAAGCGCGTACCCCAGCGTTTCACCCATTCAATGCTCGCGGCTCGTCTTCTCAGCATAAGTACCGTCACACTATGGTAGCTGCGTCAGATACTTGCGTGTGATGGAATACGGAGGACCAACCGCGAAATACTCTGTGGTATCGGTCTTTGAAATCGTAGCGAAGTCTTGACAGGTGCGCTTTTGTTCTTGAAGGCTGCAGTTCCCAGATACGACGAACAGCGCTGATCCAGTCACTCCGCCCATCGCTGTATCACTCGCATTTGCAGGAGCGTTACCCGTTCACACGAAGGGAACTCGTATCACCCAATCTTCGATAATCTCGGTGTTCCACTCGTGCCCACCCCCTTGGGTTTGAAGCCACCCGACCGCCAGTGGCAGTAAACGACCCGGAGAATAAGAAACCCAGATCCCGCATTTCGATAAGTTGTTTGATCCATTCAATCTTGCAGGCCAAACGGTTTGGTGTATGCAGCGTCGCCGTCAAGCGTCGATGTTTTCACGTCATCCGGGGCCCGTTGGGGACGGGTAAGCGAACGAAAGTTGCAAGCCTGTGAATGCATCCGATCAGCCCCTTCCATGGCGGATTTGTCTCAATGTTACCTACTAGCGCGCAATTCCGCGTAAGTCTCACTTTGCCAGTGCCTGGTTGGTCACGTACGATGTCGTTAAGGCGACATGCAGCTCATCACTTCCGCCTTGGCCTGGTTCAAGACCGACTGAAAATGGTACACCAGTATCTCTTGCCTCTTGGAGTTGTTAAAGTAAACGGGCGGCTGTTATTCCATTTACGTTTTTCAGCTAGAGTAACTGCGGTACTTCATGCGTCATTCTTGAACTCATGGTGACACGACGGTTGTAGTTGAATACAGTGGGCAAACACGCGAGTTGTGGACCTCCATCACGAGACATACAGTACACTCATGGTGTGGCGGCAACGAAGAATGTTGGGCACATACTTGCACTCGATGGTGTGAATAGCGCGATACTACATATTATTGGTCACTTCGTGCATCGTGAAGGCGACACAGAAGACGAAGCACGACGGGACTCCAATCACGGGCGTCCATCCATTGAGGAAGCATGAAGTTGATCATGTAAGGAGATCGGGTAGGACGACAGGGACAGTTTCTTCACTCTTTCAGCCAGCGTCTCGCATGGATTGCACTTGGTATCTTGTACGAAGTTCCAGTTCTGGTAGCGTGAAGAATAGTGGTACCAACTGAAAGCACCCGAGACCCCGATAAGTGTCTTCACGTGGGCAGCAGTGATGGAGAAAGCGAGGTAACGCTGTACACCTGTCAGTTTGTCCAACAGATCCACAGCAATTGGCAGGATCTCCTCCCAAGCACTCACGGCTGCCACAAGCGGAGCAACACCAGCATTTTGCGTGTAAGACAACGTCCTCTGTAAGCGGACAACTTGCTCATATAGTATGACATAGCACCAGCGCGATGGTGCTTCTCGGATTGTCTTTCTCGCGGCGTTTCGAAATTCAACGCAACTTTTAAATTTTATATAGCATATATAAAATTTAGAAGTTGCGCTGAATTTCGAAGCATAAATTTTCAAATATATCGTTGGGGAACGTTGGGTTAAACCAATAGGTTGAATAAAACGTTGGGGAGAGGGGGGGCTATTTCAACTATACCTTGTGGTAAAATAGGGTCTTATTGGTCGATCCAGGAGGTGGTTTCAAAAAGCTACAAACATTCCCGACCGACCGACCGAAGAGCACCTTCTTGCACGGAACTGGTGTATTAAAAGTATTAAAATATTACTTCGAAGTATAATACTTTACGGTATAACATTCGATTTTTCACATTTCGCAAAATGATTTCTGGCCTTTGTGAAATATATTTATGCTGCTGTTCAGTACTAAGTATTGACGTAATTATACAATAAAACCGTGCGTTATTTACTACTGCCTACAAAGTGGCTGGATTTGACAGTTGGTTCTGTCTTACGAAAGCTCGATACAAGTGATAGATGCCCACGTGGATGTATATCGAAATATAGCTCTGCGTTATTGTTCGAACAAAATGTCACGTGCTCCATGTTTGTAGTAGAAGGTAACATGTCAACTGAACGTATTTGAGGTTGGTTTAGACGTTCCTGCTCTAGTGGTCTTCTCCTACATGTCCTTTACTACACATGTGCATGGTTGAATGCATCCACTACCATACAATGCACAGCATTAGTTTACCATCATTGCGGATGCCCAGCCGTACCGCACGAATTGGTCTTATCCATCATGTGCGGCCGACTCACAGTCTTCTCCACGCTGTAGCTTGCAGGTTCTCACGCGTCGTAAGCTCACCGTTTCCAGGTAGCGACTCTTGTCGAGCGTCAGCGTCTCATGTTCTTGCACTGCGATCACTTAGTATGGTCCGTCGTAAAGAGGCAGCCTCTTGATCTGCACACCGGCGTCGCACCGAAGTAATACTTCATCTCCAGGGCGGTACTCCCATTCAGCACGGCCGCGGTTCTCTCGTTCGTTGCGGGCACGGACTTGCTCCACCTTTCGCTGATGTTCGGCTGTCCACTCTGTCTTGTGGGCGAGGTCGATGAACATGTCTCGACCAAAAGCGAGTTGAGCCGGAGACGCTTTGATCATTGAGTGGCAAAGTAGCGCTGTGTAGAAACACTTCCCAGTCCTGACATGTGAGCCGTCTTGACGTCCTTGGTGCGCATCTTTTCGCCAATAACTCAGTGAAGCGCGCTCGATAGCTGCGTTTACTTGTGTGTTTATGGTAGTAATCACCACTGCTTCAATACTGTAGCTTTCCAGTAATTCAGCAAACCAAGATTAAATTCACTGCCACCGTCGTGAAACGGGTCGGAGGTATCGGCACAACCAGTGTCGATCCCTGCAGCTTCTGAATTGGACGCATCGAGTGCAGGTAGAGTTCGATGAGTCCGGTAGCATTGTCGATGATCGTCAACGCTCTAAGCTTCTTGGCTCCGTACGGTCCGATTGAATCAACAGCGATTTCGAACCAGGGCCAGATCTCCACGCTCTTTGCGGGCATCTTTCCGTAGCGGACGGTCGGATGCTTAGCCTTGAGGCACAGCATGCATGCGTCCACCATCTTATGCACGTCCATCCCAATGCCAGCCCAATGGAACAGTGTTCCTCATGGTTGCCGCTCTGGGCGAAGTAGCCGTTCGTGGTAGCTGGCTACGCATGCTCATTGGGACAACCACCTCCTTCGTCTGAGGGGCCACCATTACCGTCACACTACCGATATCGTCGGGTTCACCAGCAGGCCCCAGCTGGTCGTCCTTCTTCTGGGCCTCTGCCAGAAGATGGAACCGAACTGGAGGAGAGTGGGCAAACGACCGTGGTGAACGTGGCGAATAAGAAAGTGGAGGAGAAGACTGAGTCTTTCGTACAGATGGCTACAATCACTACGTTCACGACCACGGTCAGCAACAACTTGTTCACCATGGACTCGCGCATTACCATCTTCTAATTGAATCAGTAAACGCGACAGCGCGGCGAATGCACGTCATGAAACGTGGAGTACGTGATATTGAGGTGGTCCTGTGTAGATGTAGCTCTTATCCTAGTAGAAGGCTGCGAAACTCGTGAAGGAGCAACACAATGCTTAGCAGTACCAGTCGACTGGCTGGATAAGCAGTCTGCGCCTCGTTACACTTCTTTTACCAGTATACCAAAGGCTTCTCGCTCTGGGTAACCACCGCGCCGAGCTGTAGTTTCGACGCATCAGTAAAGGCGTGATTCGGAATCCCAGTTGTAGGGAACTCCAAGAGTACTTCATCACATAGTGCCTTCTTCACACGATCCAAAGCTTGCTGTTCGTCCGTCCAACGAAAAGAATGCGACGGAGACATCAGTCGTATAAGCGGTGCCATGATCTCCGCACGTCGCGGCAACATGTCCCTATAGAATCTCACCATCCCCACAAAACGACGTAACTCTCGGCGGTTTTTCGGTGCTGCAATGGCTGGGATAGCCTCCACCTTGTTCGGCATGGCTCGAATGCCATCGGTGTTTAGCAGGAAGGCTAGGTATTTGATAGTCTCAGCACAGATCTTCGCTACTTGGGGTGCAGCGTCATCCCCGCTTCGTGCAATCTGGTGAATACCTCACGTAAGTGCGTCAGGTGCTCTTCGATCGAGCTAGAGAAGATAAAGAAATATTTCAAGTAGACTCTGACGTAGTCCAGGTCACCTACGATGTCGTCCATGGCCGATTGAAACTCGTCAGGGGCTGTAGAGACCCCCATCGATAAGCGCAGAAACACGAACTTACCAACGGCAAGATTATTGTAGTCGCCTCTCTGTTCTGTTCCGCTCATGGGCTCGTCGAAAACGGAATTGACGTGCCGTTTGGCAACGAGCGAAGCAATTTCTTGCTGTTCTTCGCTGGGTAGTAGTGGCGGCGCAGATTCTTGTTCAATCGGTGGAAGTCGAAGACCAGTTTCGCCGAGCCATCCTTCTTTGGAATCACGAAAGCCGGTGAGCCCCACGGCGACGAGGATTCTCTCTTCAACACTCCAATACCGATAAGCTGTTGGACTTCTTTGCGGGCTGCGTTGTAATACGCTCTCGGCACTGGGAAGGGTCTGCATGCCTCTGGTTCAGCATCAGAAAGCTCGGGCAGCACGTACGGCTTTCGTTTCATCGTGCCCAGCTTCCCTGAGAATAGGTCCTTAAACTCGCTCAGCAACTGTAGAACCTCCACGCGCTGCTCCGCTGTCAGCAGTGCTGATTCACTTGAGTCAATCATCTCCTCGAGGGCAGATTCTGGCTGGTCATTCTCTCGGATCGGCGCTCCGTGTCGGCTTGTAGCACGGCAGCTTGCGCACTGATCGCCTTCTTGGCCTTGTTCATAGAAATCAAGATTCCACCCCACTCGACATTACCAGTCTCGAAGCTGATCACGATCTCTTGATCACGTATAAAGTCTCGGCCAAGCATCACTGGGTGTAGAAATTTCTTGGCGACCCGGAACTCGTGTGGACATGAGCGGGTCGATGAGGACTCAACAAACTTAAATGAGACTGCAGCGCAATGCGTTGTCATCCCCGTTGATCCATCAGCCTTTCGATATAGAACTGACTCGGGTCTCAATGCGACGTTGAGCTTCAACGCGTTCGCCGTTGTGTGATCAATAGCGAAGGTCGATCGCCCGGTGTCCAAGAGAGCTTTCACCGACTTGCTACCAATCGTCACAGTGCTCTCCATGCATGGGTCCGACTGCACTGGCTTCGGCTTACTCACATTAGTACCCTGCGACAACATCGCAGCCAGCGCGTTCGTACGTTGGTCACCATAGAAATTCATGGCGGCAAATTCATCGTACTGACGTTTGCTTAATGATCTGCACCACGGCCGCCATCTCTGAGAGTTTCTCCTCCATGGCAGCAAGGGTCTCATGGTGGTTATCGGCAGGACCGCCGCTGTTTCCTCCGTTCGACCTGTATTTGCCTGGACGGGGTCGGTACGCTGGAGACTCTGGGTCGCTGAAGCACTCACTGTTTGAGTGGTTTGATTTCATGCAATACTTGCAATATTTCCCTCCTTGTTAGCGATTGTTGCTACTGGACTGATGTGATCCTCGGTTATTATTGCTTTTCCCATGTTTCTCAGTTTTCTTGGGACGGCTGTTCCGCAACAGAGCCTCGTCCCGTTCGTTGCGCTCAATGAGCTCAAATTGCGATTCCATCGCAACTGATTCCAACACGCTTGAAATGCGGTTCACTTCAGCTTGCCAATCAATTGTCACCCCTGCTTGGTACATTCGAACCACATCGGGCTCGGGTATGGCGGTGTCTTCGCCGAATTCCAGCAGCGGAACCATTCTCAGGAGCGTTCTGAATGCAGCACTGTACTGCCACACTGTCATGATGTGACGGGCAACTTTCAAGCTACATATGTAGGTAGAGGTATATAGTTTGATATACAAAAGTAGGTACAAAGGCACGCGGGTAGCGCGTGCTGTGTTGTCTCTATCTGATTGGCTAAAAGAGGGTATTTTCAGCCTATTAGGAGTTGGGACACACTTGGGTGGTTCACAAAAGGCCAGGGCTTCTGCCCTATACCTAATCTAATTCAGAGTTGAATTTACCTTATTCTAAGGACTTAAGTTCAGTATTGCGAGCTTCCTCACACTAATAGTGTAAGCCATTAACGGTAGCTCTAGCCCCGTTACACATGACCTTCGTCTTCCGGAGATGAACGAGCTCGTCCATCAACATGCTTCGCGTTCTGGGCAGGCAGTGACGAGTAGTCAGCATGCGAATGCCTGCGACAGCCACGTCCGGCCGATTAGCCGCTTCATCTCGCACGACGTCGTTGAACTGACGCAAGTCTTCTTCAAACAGCAATAGTTGCATGTCGTGAACTGATTTTCCTGCGCCAGCGTATAGCGCATGAAGCTAGGGTGCTCCTGCACGGGGAGCAATCATTGAAGCCAGTCCTTCCAATCGCCGCGGCGACACACTGGCATCTTCTTCTTCACCACCGTTCCATCGTTCTTCGCCTTGGTGAATGTGATGGTGTCTTCCATCCGTGAGCTGATCCTTGGCGCTTCCGTCTTGTTGTTGATCGTAGCTCCGCTGCGTTATTGTTCGAACAATATGGCGTAATATCGCATATCGCTCACTTCGGTGCACGACGCCTTAAACCGCCTTACCCAAGAGTCTTTTCGATATCTCACGGTAGCCATGATAATGTTTTTCTCTTTTTGTTGTTGTTGTAAGAATGACGGTTACTTGATCTAATTAATAAAAAAAAGATCGCTACACTCTAAATTGCCGAAAACGATGCTTCTGCACTTTTCTGGCCAACTGCAGAAGCAATATTAATAATTAAGTACCGTTTTACTAATTTTGGCCTAATTTGTTTTTCATAAAATACGTTATTTTTCCACAAGGAACATTGCAGGAACCCGCCTTATGGTGTTATGAAAATGTCATGGTACCAGTACATTGCTGAGACTTTTATCATTTCGACATTGGCAAGAATGGTATCCGACGCTATCTTCCTTTCCGAAGTGGAGGGATTCCTGGCCTCCTGCGAGACTGCGGAACTGCATTTTCCAGCAATACGCGCAAGCCGTGAATGTGCCGATGAACAGCCATTCAAGCGAACAGCAAAAAATCGCGATACTCCGGACGGAGACAACCAAGAGCTCCACGCAAATGCCAGCGCTAAGGACAAGTCCTACTATCGACGCCGTAAGACGGAGCGAATGAATTTGAGACAGCAGGTGAGGGACTTGACAACAGAGTTGGAAAAGTTACAGAAGACCAAGGAAGCAAACAAGTTGTCAAAATGCATGGCGTTTGCGCAGTATCTGAAAGAAGAGCACCTGAAAGCGGAGGAAAAGCAACGGCGACTAAGTGCAGCGATCGATACTCGAGCTGCCATTATCCAAGATTTTTTCAAGTTAGCACAATCCCACTTTGGTGAACTAGGAGAGGTAACAAAGGAGGAGGCTCAATTGGTCGAGAGTAGAGAAGATGCGTCGCACTCTGGTCCGTTCAAGAGAATTCGCGTCGATCCTCCTCTTGATGAAGCATCGGAGCGCTATGTGAATGAACTTGATGCGACGGACACGAGCACTAGCGGAGGTGAATCAGAGAGCGAAGTTTGGAGAGACTCCGGACAGGATCTCAACCATACTAAAACTAACGTTACAGGAGAAATCATAGCCTCTGTCGATAAAGAAAATAAAAATGATTTGACTTTTATCGTCCACCTTGTGTCGTAGAGGTGCTTTGTTTGTGTACAACCGTGGCTGAGCATTATCGGTAAACGAAAATGTTGTTTACCAACGGTATGTGGGAGCACATCCACCATCACTGCCAGAAACGTTTACTTAACCTTTTCGCGTACATCTTATATGAACTAAAGTATTCAAGTAGAAGTCATTTATAGCTAAATATGGGCATTTCTCGCCCTTTTACGAGATCGGTACTCGTTTTGAACTATCTTGTAACAAATCATTTAAGATAGCATGGTGGTGCAATTTGCTACATGTATTTTGACTGGATTAAATAAACTTTGATGATTACGAATCGTACTGTAAATGCTATGTCCCAAAGACAGTCCAGGATCAGCTGAACTTCTGTTAAAGGGCGCATAATGCGCCCTTTAAGAGGCTGATCCCTACTTTTCTTTGCACAAACCACTAAAAGGGCGACTTCTGCGCCCTTTTACCGCGAAAGGGTTTAGAATGTTATTTGCTATGAATAAGACCAACAACAAACGAAGAGTTTTTAGGTGAAATATTTCCTAGCTACGTCGACTTATTATTCCAGCTCTTGAATCCAGTCACAAACGTGAACCTTGCCACTTACATAAGTATACACTTTCCGTCCACGAAGACGCTTCGGGTGTTCACTACGTGGAACTCAACCGTGTAGTGACGGTATATCAGAGCAGGAAAACAGCCACAGGAAATGCAAAACTTACTACGAGAGATGGAAAGCAGATCGAGAACATCTCCGTCAGCAAGTGCAATAGCTCGCTTCACAACTAACTGAACAAAAGAAAATCAAGGCTGGCAATAGCTTGCAGATGGCCTCCTCGTGGAGGTTGATTGCAAGGTGGTAACATGCTGCTCGACGAAATGCTGAAGAGCAGCAACGACGCCTTTGAGCTGTAGTCGGCAGTCGAGCAGCATTAATTCAAGCATTTCAGGGATGCTTTTGGCCTCGACTCGAAACTGGGAAACCCCAAAACAGACGTGGAAAGAGGGCAGCAAGACTGGGTACTTTATGTACTTCGAAGTACATGTACAGGTATGTGGATTTTCAAACCGTATGATACGGTCCGTATCCTCCGACTTCGAGAGAACGGGTGGGGCTTTGTGGAAGGTAGCGTATACATGTATTACGCTAAGGACCAAAAGTTCGCATCTCTACGCGCTTGAACTCGGCCAGAATCGGTTTATCAGTGAGTCGTCACGCGTCGATATCGAGAAGATGGGCGAATCTTTCGCTTATGTTTGCCGATGAGACTGGTGGTGTGGTGTGTGGCCCCTATTGGAGCATGAAACGCTATTGAGAATTTAAATGCGGCACGTGCCCATGAATTTCCGTGGCATGACAACACGCAGCGCTGAGTTGGAGCACTTCACCGGCTTCGTTCTTGACACGGGAAGCAACGACCCGTTTGAGATTACAACGAAAATGGAGTCCCTGCTCGTTCAAGAAGCTAAGTAAATCTACACAATGAACAACCACGAATGTGGTGCCATACATATCAACTAAGAAACCGGTTATAGTGAAGACACATAGTAGCTGGTAGAGTTGTCATTCGAGTTTGCGAAAGCTTTCCTACACCTTTGGTGTCAGTATATTAACGCGTGGGTCACTTCTCATAAGAGGGCTTGTCACTACTATTGCTGAAAACAGTCGATCCCGTCACAAGGCATATCGACAACGACAGCGATCTGAGCGTGAGAGGCTGGAGCATGAGATGAAAGAGCTTGCGAAGAAGCTGAACGAAGAGCGTGTAAGACAGTTAGCATCCTCTGGGTGGAGAATGGTGGCCAAGCGGCAACTAGAAGCGCAGTTATTAGCAGAGCAGCAAAGCTTTTCCTTATCGTCGGCCATTTCGGCGCAGAGAACATTGGCTCGACAGTATCAAGGAATGGTCGGTGAATACGGCGATCACAGTATGGAAGACGTGGTAGCTTATCACAACGAACCCAAGACCTTACCAAGCGAAACTTTCGATGACGCGTTTATTAACATCTACAGCGCTACTCTCGACACGATCTACGCACAAACGGATGATATTCTATCGAAGCCGATGCATCCTGATCATCGTGGATACTGAATCCCGAGGAAAACTACCTCGAATATAGGGATAGCGACGTTGTGCCGCTCGACTTTCATCAAGCCAGCAAGTCTTTGTGGAATGCAACATCGCTGCCGCATCGCCTTGACAACCGAAGGTTTTACACTGAAGTGGGTAACTGTCCAGACACTATCGCGTTGAAGTTTCGTCTGACCAAGACAGCTGTGGCTGGTTCGGCACTGCAGCACGGTTTGATTCGCCATATGGGGAAGAAAATCGCTTGGTGTTGACGTGAAAGATATTTACAGAGGGAGAGGGGGAATTCGCGGGTTTGTATGCGGATGAGGTTGGATGGGCTGTAGTTACTGCTGACCAAGGTCAAAGATCTTCGAGCCCGCGCACTGTGTTACAAAATTGCATGCAATATAAGCCGATGCATCTGCGACGAACAGATGAAGACGTGGCGGAGCAGTTCACTAAAATGATTCTGGACGCTAGAGCCTACAACGTACTTGGGGCCGTTAACAGACTCAAAGAACATCTCTAAGATCGTTAATAACATGTAGGTCACTAATTTTCTTGCTTCAGTTATTACTATCATCTCTCAAACCTTTCGCGTCATTCAGAAGGAGCATCTCTTCGCCCTCGCCCAATTCAAGCAGGTACTCGTAAGACTGGCTCGAGTCAGAATTCATAACCAAAATGGAATCGAGGACGTCAGTATCCGTTGCATTGTTCCACAAAAGGTTGGCCTTGATGTGGACGATGCTAGTAGCATTGCTGTTCCAAGACGTTTCCAGTTGGTAGAAGGTTTGAGCTGCTTCCTGCAAAGTCAGGCTTGTCTGTTCATACACCTCGAAGCGGTTCCATACACCATAGCCAGTGTACTTGTCAATGATGAAGGTGTGGTTGAGCTTGCCCAGAAGGTTGGTGGCGGCGATGTGGAAGAACCCAGGGTTGAGGTCACGGTACGAGTACTCCACGCTTCTGTCGTATGCATCGATTGACTCGTTGCCGCCATTGTAGCGAGATCCAGTAAACACGGTCGATACGGAGACGTCAGCGTAGATGTCTGTAATCAACGCCATCATGTCGATTGGGTGAAAGATCACACCATTGAAGGTTACAGCACAAGCAGGGCCTGTCTCAAGAACGGAGGCTGGCGCCCATGCATGACTCAAGCCGTACCAAGTCAGAATGCAGTAGCCCGAAGTCGCGTTTGTACGGATACCACACTTTGTGTATTCCCAAAATGAATCGCAATCGTTGTCCGAGGTACACGGTGTGCTGGAGTTCATTTGCGCATCGATACCATTCTGAAGCGATACCTTGTCCATGAAAATCTTTCACGTTGAGACCGAAGGCCGTTGCGTATTTCTCACAGCAGGACTCGCATGACCCTTCTTCCACTCGTATTAATAGTTAAAACTGTCTTGATAGTACAGCCAACTCGGGCCGTTCCATGGTGAAGGGTGATGAATGGCCGAAGTCGGTAGGTTCTTCAGTTTCGTTTCCATTTTCACACCGAAGAAATCTTCCAGCTTCGCAATGCCGTCGCCCTGCGTTTCCTCGAATTTGCGTGCCGGAGTTCCTGGTTGCCCAGGCACTGTGACCGTACAGGTACCGTCATCTTCGATTTCCGTTCCGCGGCCCGGAAAGTTCTTGTTGCCGAGGTCATACGAGGAACACCACGTGGATGGGTCGTCTTTGAGTGGCGAAGCGACCACAGCATTCGCCTGCAGGTGCAGCGCGATGAGCGGGGCAGCCGCTGAAATAAAGCAAGTGCTACGCATGAAAGATGTCCTTGGTGTTGGGTAAGCTTCTTGCTGTTGAGAGAATTCGAAAATGGTCAACTGAGCAGGACGATACAAGCATCGCCATCTACATGTACGGCTCCGCTGATACGGTCGAGAGGAAGGCAATGTAATCCCATCCTCGAACGGTGGCGGCTTACAAATCATCGGATCGACACGCAAGCAAAGGCTAGTTTTACAAGACTTGTAATACAAGTCCTACTAAGTACACTTAGTGTCTATTGTTAATAATAAGCAGGGCGTAGCTTCACTCAGTAAGGAGTGTGGTGAAGTCAGTATGATTTCATGATGGAACAATTAAAATCTAAATTTTAATTTTCTTTTATTCACGTAAATGATTCACAAAAGGAAGTGTAAGAAAATGGCATCATGTTCATGCTACCTTAGACAGTAGATCAATGCTAGTACATGTAATCGAAGAATTGCTCTGCATCTGGGATATAGATAATGGTGACGGGCGGGGTGCAATACCGACCATTCAACCTAACGACACGGTCTAAACTCTGAACGCTGTGCTCCACTCAAGTGGATAGTACATGTACGGTGATTCTTCATTATGATTACCTTTCTTATGTTAATCTTCTTTGTTGAATGCTGTTAACTAGCACGCAATCTTTCGCTACAAAACGCTACACATAACACTTCAAAACTATTGCTCTATGATTGAGGTAGTTAAATTACGGTTTTCCAACCTTTTGAGCCGTTCATCAACTTCGGACTTATGGACAGGTCACCTTATTCCTTATTCGATGCTCTATCCTCAATACAGTCGAGCACCTCGTTTTCAGCAGGTTGGACCATATATAAACCCAGATCTAATAATGTCTCAAGGGCAACTACAGCTGCAAACAGATTCAAATCTCAATGTATTATCCCCGACTATTAGCTTATACCGGTGCCAAAAACGTGTACAGTTTAAATTTTATACTTTTAAATTAAATTTTAAAAACTTTTAGTTAAGAAGTGTAAAGTTTAAAAAAGTAAATTTAGATTTAACAAAGAAGAGTAACATAAGAAAGGTAATCATAATGAAGAATCACCGTACATGTACTATCCACTTGAGTGGAGCACAGCGTTCAGAGTTTAGACCGTGTCGTTAGGTTGAATGGTCGGTATTGCACCCCGCCCGTCACCATTATCTATATCCCAGATGCAGAGCAATTCTTCGATTACATGTACTAGCATTGATCTACTGTCTAAGGTAGCATGAACATGATGCCATTTTCTTACACTTCCTTTTGTGAATCATTTACGTGAATAAAAGAAAATTAAAATTTAGATTTTAATTGTTCCATCATGAAATCATACTGACTTCACCACACTCCTTACTGAGTGAAGCTACGCCCTGCTTATTATTAACAATAGACACTAAGTGTACTTAGTAGGACTTGTATTACAAGTCTTGTAAAACTAGCCTTTGCTTGCGTGTCGATCCGATGATTTGTAAGCCGCCACCGTTCGAGGATGGGATTACATTGCCTTCCTCTCGACCGTATCAGCGGAGCCGTACATGTAGATGGCGATGCTTGTATCGTCCTGCTCAGTTGACCATTTTCGAATTCTCTCAACAGCAAGAAGCTTACCCAACACCAAGGACATCTTTCATGCGTAGCACTTGCTTTATTTCAGCGGCTGCCCCGCTCATCGCGCTGCACCTGCAGGCGAATGCTGTGGTCGCTTCGCCACTCAAAGACGACCCATCCACGTGGTGTTCCTCGTATGACCTCGGCAACAAGAACTTTCCGGGCCGCGGAACGGAAATCGAAGATGACGGTACCTGTACGGTCACAGTGCCTGGGCAACCAGGAACTCCGGCACGCAAATTCGAGGAAACGCAGGGCGACGGCATTGCGAAGCTGGAAGATTTCTTCGGTGTGAAAATGGAAACGAAACTGAAGAACCTACCGACTTCGGCCATTCATCACCCTTCACCATGGAACGGCCCGAGTTGGCTGTACTATCAAGACAGTTTTAACTATTAATACGAGTGGAAGAAGGGTCATGCGAGTCCTGCTGTGAGAAATACGCAACGGCCTTCGGTCTCAACGTGAAAGATTTTCATGGACAAGGTATCGCTTCAGAATGGTATCGATGCGCAAATGAACTCCAGCACACCGTGTACCTCGGACAACGATTGCGATTCATTTTGGGAATACACAAAGTGTGGTATCCGTACAAACGCGACTTCGGGCTACTGCATTCTGACTTGGTACGGCTTGAGTCATGCATGGGCGCCAGCCTCCGTTCTTGAGACAGGCCCTGCTTGTGCTGTAACCTTCAATGGTGTGATCTTTCACCCAATCGACATGATGGCGTTGATTACAGACATCTACGCTGACGTCTCCGTATCGACCGTGTTTACTGGATCTCGCTACAATGGCGGCAACGAGTCAATCGATGCATACGACAGAAGCGTGGAGTACTCGTACCGTGACCTCAACCCTGGGTTCTTCCACATCGCCGCCACCAACCTTCTGGGCAAGCTCAACCACACCTTCATCATTGACAAGTACACTGGCTATGGTGTATGGAACCGCTTCGAGGTGTATGAACAGACAAGCCTGACTTTGCAGGAAGCAGCTCAAACCTTCTACCAACTGGAAACGTCTTGGAACAGCAATGCTACTAGCATCGTCCACATCAAGGCCAACCTTTTGTGGAACAATGCAACGGATACTGACGTCCTCGATTCCATTTTGGTTATGAATTCTGACTCGAGCCAGTCTTACGAGTACCTGCTTGAATTGGGCGAGGGCGAAGAGATCATCGGTGGAGAGTGGTTGAACAAGTCGAACGACAACCACCCAGACTTCCTTTGGTTTCCTAAGGGGAAAGCTGCTGCTGACACGGTGATGAGTATCGGCTTGAGCTACGCTAATGTGACGATGCTGCTAGAGATGGCGGCGGCGTGCTCCTGTTCGGCCTAAGTGCATGAATGAAGACAACTTTGTTTGGGAACAAAGAAGATACAACACAGCAATAGAATTACATCCGTATCATTTTATAGCTCGAACACAATGAATCCTTACTCTCGATGATTTTTCTCCATGATGTTTTGCTTCATCAACATACCCCCCCCCGCACCATTCCTCTCCCATAACTACCCATTCCGAATGAGTACTTGCTCACTTTTACAGTATACTACTTGGTATAATACCATTCCAAATAAAATACCCAATTCTACAAGTAGAACACGCTAACTTTCTGTTAGTCAATCCATAGCTACGCTCATTTCTCTCGAGTACACTACAGTATGGCCCCCAAACGCCTTGCGAACACTAACATCGAGAAGCAAACATAAATACGTTTTTAGGGGCAGCAGAAAGCGCATGCAAGTTTCTTTACAAAACCTGAAGTACATCAAACTCAGTAGCCCTTTTAAATTTGAAGTTAACGATAACCTCCTCAAAGACTCTAGGGTTTCGTGGGGCATTCGATAACTTGATGTGGGGCTAGACCATGATTCGGCAGAAGCCTGCTTCATCACCGATGCCGCCTCAAATCCATAATACCCAGTATATAGTATACCCTAGCGCAATTTGAGGGCATAGTAATGGAATAGTATACCATATATTATTTGGTAGAACCCGTTATATTGCGTTTCATAAAAGGCGTTTAAAATTTTTGTGCTTTTGAGCATTGCATGACGATTCGTGAGTATGTGTACAGAGTACGGGCTTGTGATTCGTGGCAACTACCGCTATCGTACACCCCCGAGTGCGTTCATCGACAATCGCATCATGGTTGAATGGCTGCGTGAAACGCGCAGTTGGAGCCCAGCTGGCCCATTCACCGAAGAGCGCCAGTTATTGCTCGATAATGCAAGTGGGCATGCAGGAGAAGAGATGCAGAAGGTAGACCCCATTAACGCAAATCTGGGAGGCCTTGAATAGGATAGTTAGACTTGGCGTTCTAAAGATCAGCATAGGACAGAGAAGTTTGGCGTTGCGTAATTAGGACGCACATAGTTATACCTTCCCGACCTATTGACATAAAATAGTATAAGGTCAGTACATCATTTAGCCTAAAATGACACACCCAACACATGATTAAATCAGTAATTCGTACCTGAAACGATGCTACGGTATTTAACCTTATCTGCACCACGAAAGGCGAGGGTCTTCCCGTCATCTAGGTCTATGACGAAACGACTTTCGTCCATATTGTACTGCTCGTTAGGGTCCAGGTGGCCATCGTCAAAAAGACGCTTTAGCTGGGCCAAGTGCCGAGCAATAGACTGCTCAATCTGTGCTTGCTCGCTTTCAATAGATGCTATTGGTCGCCCCTAACCTGCGGAAACAGAGGATCTTCAAGGCTTTTTGTAACCCCGGTTTAAGATGCCATTAGGTTTTCTTGTTGTGCGGCCTCAATACTTGGCGGCAGAGACGAAAGTTACAGACAACGAAGGTGAAATCCGTCACCATCTTATCACCATTTTCCATAGTAGTTCTTTTTCATTGTCGCGACGGGAAAATCCGCCACAGATTTTAATTGGTAGATAAAACGGATTTATTAACAATGTAACTAAGTGGAAATGTTGATTTGGATTATATCCGGAAAGCTTTTCGCTACGACTTTTTCTGACAGCTCCTCCCACGCCTCGATCGTCCGTTGGATTGTTGCTAGACGTTTTTTCGCTGACTTGTTCTCTGTCATAACTCATTCACTACCTCATCGTCCGTGCTCGTGACCGTTTTGTTCGCGTCGTTGTTGTCTTCAGTTGGTACCACACAAACGCACTAATGAAGGCACCAGCACTCTCCATCACAGATGCACTTGTCCCAGCAAATGCACTCCTCCCAGCACACGCAGGGTTCCAACCGTCTACACTTGCTACAACCTTCTGCTGCCGCATCACTTGCCGATTCTTCAGTAGTTTCCGCCACCGCGTCCGTCTCCGCGCTGATGTCTGCCAGCCACATTTCCGTAACTTTTTTTTAAGGTCCCACGACCCCCACGTCTAATGGCTGGTAGACCGCTGTACTGTTGGGTGGTAGCTGGTAAACCAGAGCCGACGTTGTCTCGTCAACAACATCAATCTCTTCCTTGGTAACGTGAGCATCAAAGTTATCGAGGATAAGCACTGATGATGCGTCAATCTCGAACTTGAGCAGCTCTTTTACGTAAAACAACCACACTGCTGCATCCATCCTGAAGTTCTCCTGTACTGTGTATACATGACCGGCCGGATAAGTCGGTAGCTCCTCATTTTCTTTAGACCCACCTGGCTTCGCACGCAAAATAAAAAGAATCGAAAATTTCTATCTTTACACATTTCTTTAGACTTAGTAAAAAAATATAAAAAGCAAGCGTCAGCACGAGCTGTTATAACAGCAGTCAATCGCCCAGAGTGTTTTTGAATGCGCTTGAATTTAGCCGATCCTTTCCGACCTTTTAACGCCCAAATCTTCAATGGCGGCATGTCAAAATACACCGCTGTTTTATCGACGTTATATATTGCATCTAGCGGAAGCGATCCATATTCGTCCCAGAACCTCACGGCAAATTGCCAATGCGTTTCAATCATTTCGGCTTAATTCTTTTCTGCGTACTGTGGCTTTGTACTGTAAATCCATGACTATCACACTCTGTAAGTACGACAAATTATAAAAAACAACAAAACCGGATTACCGTGCTGCAAACCGCTGGCAAAGTCTCATTAACGCACTTATACCCTTCTCATCACTCTCCTTACCAGCAAGATACATTCTCAGCCATCGTGGCTGCTGCTCTTTGAAGTATTGTATCATTAGACCTACTAAAAACGAGCATTTTGTAATAACGATATAAAAAAACGTAAGAACAGATAATTTACCTCTTCCTCTCGCCTCACATCCTTCATTAAATTACCAAGTCGTGTGAGAGGCGCTGGTAAAAACTTACCTAAAATCGTTCTAAAATGCTCTAATTGTACTAATAAATAAGTTAGTTTTTGTATGCTGTAAATCGTGCCGACAGTACATCGGCTCTATTGACTTTGCGAGAGTGAACGCCTAGAAACGAAGCTCGCTTGCATTACCAACCAATCTTTAAGAATGCGCAGCCATGCGAAGCGGGGGCGCCAAAGGGGCGCCCCCGCGGTTCGCTTCGCTCGCGATATTAAAATTGGATGTACTGGAGTGCGCGATGCTCGGCTTGCTGGTGAGCTCGGCGCTGAGCCCGCCTCCGCAAATACCGCGCGGGCCTGCTTCGCGGGCTCCCGGCGCGGGTTTGCTGCGGCTACGCGACCTCGCACCCGCTCTCCTCAGTTGGAAGGCCGTTATTTCGGCTTGTTGCAAGTGCAACATTTAACTTATGTCAGTACCAGCTAGAACAATTAGATTACTTTTAGAGCGGTTTTATGTAAGTTTTCTCCAGCCCCGTGTTAGAAGGGTATTAACGGCGCTGCTCCTTGCCCCTTTAAGGTTTTGCTGGTTTGGGCACCTGCAAAGTCTTGAATGTTCTCGTTATCGTCTACCCATTCGCGAAGATTCGTACAAGAGATATGTAGCTTGTTTGATGCGGCTTGGCAGCTTCCTAACGCTCCGGCAGTCGCGATGGTTGCGCGCTTGATTAGAATGGTATAGGAGCGCTAAGGTGCCATTTCCAAAGCGAGACTTTTTTTAGTGTACACATCAAGCTGTTCGTAGGAACCAGTCGATTCAATTTACTGTTTCCTTGGCTAAATTAATTTATCTTCTCTTTTGATCTTCAAGTGTACGAGGCGGATTTGTTTGGTATGGCGGATTTCACCGTCGTTTTCTGTATATGTACATAATCTAGAGATTTACCTTCATGTTCATATAGGTGTGTGCCACGAAGAGTATCTTGGGGCTTTTTTATAGCTCATTGTATTTTGCTGTTTTTCACGCGATTTTTCCTATCTCCAAAACATTTTAACTAATCAAATGTTTTAAATCTGGAATATCCAATCACATTTGAAGTGTGGACCACATCATATTGAGGTTTTATTGGAAGTGTCGATTCTTAAGTGGGCCAGAGAAGTACTGGATTAGGTTATGGGAGACCTGTTGCTCTGGAATTTCTCTTGAAATGCAACAACGTAGTTAGTGAGTTTTATCACAATCGGCGTACTGTATTGTCATGCGCCGAAGCTACACGGAAATGGAGGTGACCATGGAGGCCAAGAAAGTGGACACGTGAGCTGCCACTGGAAAAGGACAGATAGGCTTGACCAGGGGCGGAGCCAGGATAAAAATTAGAAGAGGGTCAGCTCAAAATTTTGAAACTCGACCTTAAAATCAGTCAAATTATGGGATTTAATCTAAAAATCCGCCCAAAATGGTGGACTTTTATTGTTTTTGGGGGGGAGGCGGGGGCATTGCCCCCAAATGATCCTGACTCCGCCCCTGGGCTAGACACGGCGATATAAGCTTAAACATTACTTAAACCCCTCTGTATATGATGCTCGGTTTGGCAGGGGGTTCTGGTATTCTAAACCCTAGATCAATGGAGTATCAGGTAGAGCGGTGACAGAGTGTCAAGAAGCACCAGGGCGCTGATCTGTACTTAATACAGACCATGCGGTACCTCCGAGGTTAATTAGGCAAGTGTTCCCGACCTAAACTGGGCAAGGGTGCCAATTTCGCAGACCTTTTCGTTAGGGATGCTCAAGATGTGTTACACCGGATGAGTTATGCGACTAAGGAGCGTTCTCGCAGCCTGAAGTCGGAGCCGCGGCTGGTCATTCCAGAAGCACTTCGGCCTAACATGCTTCATTATGGACACGGAGAATTTAAGCATGGACACCAAGGGCCACGCGTACCTATGAGCGGTTACGAGAAGAGTCCTATTGGCCACGAATGTATGCATACGTGGAACGATATGTCAAGAGGTAAGAAAGCAACAACCACACTGGAGTGTCGTCCTCAGACCAAAGGTCAACAAGAACACACCGCAGAAGCTGTGGTGCAAAGCTTTAAAGTTTAGGTCAGCGGAGCTGATCAAGGCGACTACAATGAGCATGCCGAGTTCCTGGTGTTCGCGTTCAACACGCTTTTATTTTACGACACCGCTTGACTAGACACACAATTATATCTGGTGCACGACAGAGATGCGAGGGGAACTGTACCCACTATGCTAGGACACAAAACCTCGAGCGGCACAGAACAAATGACCTACGAATGGAGGCGGTACCTGCAGCGAGACTACGCATACCCGCAGGCGTGTGCCCGGGATGCTCAGAAGAAGGCTAAGAAGGATCAATCGAAGGAACAGACTAGTAAGTGGAGACAACTTTCAGAAGGCATGAAGTCGAGTTTCCAGGTCGGTAATTTGGTATCGCGTGCTACTTGGGCTGAATTGGAAACTAGCCCCCCCCCCTCCCAGGACTGCCAAGTTTCAGGGTAGTTTTCGCGTTAAGCGCCACATCAAAGGTACTCAACTCCTGGGTGTATGCCAGCCTCGTTATCGCTCTCCAGAACACCCGACACTTCAGGTTGCAGTGACCGAGGAAGATGGCTTGATGCTGCGCTGTTTCCAGAGGAAGCCAAACCATCAGAGCGAAAAATGCGAAGTGGAGAAGGTTCTCGATCTGAGGGGGATCAAGTGCACTCGTACGGCTCGACCCAGTAAGGAGTATATCGCTAATTGAAAAAAAAAACTATCCCGATCCATAATGGCTACCAGTGCCCCAGTTAAGCTGTGGGGCACTCGTGTATATCAACCAGGGTGTCAAGGCCAGAGCTCGGCCCGGTCGATGCCGTTTTTAAACGAGTCTCCTCGATCTAGCGCCCGGATGCAAATTACGGTGACGCCGGTACCAGAACACATAGAACGGAAGTGTTGTAACTCGACGACATTTTTGAGAATGTGACGGAAATGACAAGAAGAGGCCAGGAAACCAGCAGATATTGTGGCTATGGGAGCTTACGCTATGACATGAAAGAGTGTGGGATACGAAGACCAGCGCATTCCAGAAGAAAGGCTTTGCGTTTGGAGAGCTCCTCCGGTACGAGCCGTAGACGCTTTAGCTCGCCAGTACAGGTGACGGTCTGGTTCTTGCCACCACGACTTCCGCGTTTGTTCAAGGAGTGGAGTCGTTTTGCCATCACCACCCACGATGCGGGGTCCTCACAGACCCAACGGCATACCTTGGCTGAGAGAGTCCACCAGCCGAATTCGTGGCAAATGGTCTTGGGTAACCCATGGATTTTCTCACATCCCATCATTTCATGCGCGTACCCTATGCGGGTAGCGTTACAACGCTGACGATGTGCTGTGATCAGCCTGGCTGAGGCACGGTTTGCACCCCTATTATGGTCACCCAGTATGGGTTGGGCATGCTCTACCAGAAAGCAGACGATGCCAGCAATCGCAGCAAAGAACGTCGTGACTCAGGTCCTCTCGACGGTGGAAATACGCCTCTAGGATGCGGCCTCCACCGTGGTACCCCAATTTTTCAGCTTTTTTTAGCTCGTGATATTGATCGTAGTTCCAAACCTCAATCAGGTGTATGTAGTCTTTGCCAACCTTCCGGGGCTTGTAATCCAGAAGCCCAGGTGTCTTCTTGGGAGCCCACTTGTCGCTGCGGTGAAATGCATCAGGATACGATGGTGGCGCCAAATGGGATCCGCTCTGTCAGGATTCTCGATAACGTGGAGTGTCACCAGGATGAGATCTTCGAGTGCGTTGCGCACAAGCTCAGATTGTGATTTCCGGGGTGCACCTTTGTTTTTTTTGGCACGATTCTTCGAGGGCATCCTAGACGAGGTGATACTACCTCGATGTTTGTATTCTGGAGTGTCGAGGGTATCGTCACTGTGATCACCGGGGTCACGACTTGAATCGGCTTCACAAGCCTCTTACAAGGACCAGCTGGGATTTCCTTCCTGGTTGTCCACGTAGGTGTCGCGCTCCAAAAAACCCTTGAACGCCCAATCGATTGGAGGCTAGAATGCTGACCACTCATGACGCGCTTTGATATCACTGTGTCGGACGTCAGCGATCAGGAAGTATCGCTTGAGTATGTACTTGGTCCATGACGTAGTATCCAGACACCAGAACGTCATATTGGCCTGCATGTTGACGAGGTGAGCGTGAACGTCAAGTGTTCTGGAATGACCAGGTGTCCAATGAACGCAGACTCAGAACTCACCGTCCAACGGTTTATAATAGTGAGTGACGGTTGGATATACTCTGTACATTTGGCTGTTAGGGTAACTTGCGTTCTAAATCAATCTGCGGCCTGGGGAGTGCGTTCTGAGAACCGAACGTGCACCTGATGCTTGAATGCAAATATCTATACCAAAACAACACCCAATCGGTAGACGATCCAAGCATCGAAGACAAACGGACCAATAGGGATTCACGATGTGGACACGCCAAATACGACTCACTATCTTTCTGGTATCCTTCTTGTCTGAAAAACAAGTCAAGAGGCTGCGCTATACACCCTGAGCGGAAAAGCATCATTGGATCTTGCCTCACCTACGCATCGAAAGTCAACTCGGTCATGATGGCAAGATACAGCATCGCGCAGATGGAGTGTGCCATCAAGATGTTTGGGCCGTACGCGTGTGTTAGCAAGGATCGATTTGTCCCGGACCGCGCGATGCTCAAGTGGCTCGTGACGTCGTAGGAGACGGGAAGCTTTATAGAAGGGCGCTGCAGTTGCAGGAGTTAAACTTCGAGGTTGTGTATCGACCGGTGGCTAGCACATGGTGGGCGGCGCGTTGTCAAGGGCCCCAGTGTTGACGTTGATCGCGACGGACAGTGGCGTGTCCACCCAACTGGGTACCAAGGCCGACCAGCCAGTGGTGGTGGAGGGCGGTTACTTGACGAGGAGATTCGCGCCGAACAAGCGCGGGGTAAGGCAGTGAAGAAGATGCTCGAGCTGGGCAGGCACGGTGTACAGAGGTGGACGACGCCGTGTGTACCAAGCAGAGCGACGGCAGCAAGCGGAGGTGGACGACGCCGTGTGTACCAAGCAGAGCGACGGCAGCAAGCGCATGGTGCTACCCACAGCATTGTGGGCGAAAATGCTGAGAGGGAGTATGGACTCACGCCAGCCACCTCGCGCGCCGCAGACCTACACGCGCATCGCAGAAACTACTAGTGGCCGGACATGAAAGAGCACGTGGAACGCGGCGCAGTCGTACCGAGAATACGGTTCAAGGAAGTCGCAGGCTAAGGTGGTGACTTCTCCACTGAGGAGCCATGGCCAGGAAAACGGTGGGCGCTAGATGTGGCTGGGTCACTATTGATCACGGTCGATGACAGCAGGTATGTGGTGGTCGCGGTTGCCTATGCTACGTGCTACGCTGTGGTGACAGCGGAGGCTAATCATTCAGTCCCAGACATTGCCCATTTCATCATGGAGAAGCTAGTTCTGATCAACGCACCCATGAGGAAGATCGCGGTGGACGGAGCGGTGAAACCCACCAGCAAGGTGGTAAAGGCGTTGGTCGGAGCGCTTCAAGCCAAACCGTTGACACCAGTGCTGTATCGGCCAGCGTTGCTCGGATTAGTGGGACGGTTTTGCACACACAGAAAGCCATGGTTCGCTGTGCGTAGCGGTGGAACAGATCGACTGGGGCCGGTGGTTCCCGTGGGGGTGTATGCGTACAATGGTGCAAGGTATTCTGGAACCGGGTACAGCCCGAACGGGTAGTCGCTTGCGCACTTCCAACGTGTTACTACGCGCCAGCGGTGTGACGAAAGCCGGTCCTTCGCGGTGTACAACCGGAAACTGCTAAGCAGTATGACTAATGCGACGAAGGCCGCGACGGCG
This sequence comes from Phytophthora tentaculata, assembly GCA_033557915.1. Classification (NCBI taxonomy): domain Eukaryota; phylum Oomycota; class Peronosporomycetes; order Peronosporales; family Peronosporaceae; genus Phytophthora; species Phytophthora tentaculata. The sequence continues at coordinate 4,665,595 of JAUCEA010000007.1, read as the reverse complement.
GAGTTCGCTAAAGACTAGAGGGTTACTACAACCACGGCAAGCGGCATCGACGGGTGTTCAAGATGGGCGGCTCATTGTGGGTGCTGAGGTCGCCGGGGGCAAGGGTATCACGAAGCTGGTCCACCAGTGGATGGGCTCCCCGAATATCGCACACGATGAGGGGTGCGATGACTGGGAAGTGGTGCGTGACGATGCGGACGAGCGACTGATATTGGCCAGTTGATTTAATGGTGTCATCGCGGCGCCTGAGCATCTCGTTGGATGGATGCCGTGGCCGACACGATCTTGGCAGAGCTAGCAAACGGAAACGGCGATTCCGCAGCAGCTGCCGATACGGAAACACGGGTGGACGAGCGCGAATCGGCGGCACCTAGGCCTGGAGCAGACGCAGCCGAGGAAGGCGCAGGGCACTGCCAACCGACGGTATTCCCGAGCGAGTCGCGAATGAGGAGAACGACGAGCAGTTGAATGCCAAGACGGAGAAAGCGCTGGGACAGCACCCGCCGCAGCGGCAAGTAGGCAGCCTGATGCAACAAGTAGCACGGTGACGCGAATAGCGCCCGAAGAGATGGCGCTGGCCTGCCACGTACAGCTCAGCGCGCCGGTAAAGGAACGTCGACGGAAGAGGAAGGTTGCACATAGGCGGAGAAGATTGGGGGAGGGGGGGCATGAAGCCTCGACTGGGGTCATATTTGAAATGCTACGTGACAGAGGGCGACCAAGACGGCCTGCGCCGACGACTGGATACGTCCGAAAGCGATCTAGGCAACGAACTACGAGCCGTGCGGGTCGGTGCGTGGTGGAACACGAGGTCGAGTACAATACGCAACTTGGAAAACCCACCAGGCGACGGTGACTATCGCGCGAGAGGTTCGAAATGCGAGTGAGATCACGAACGATCTTGTCGCCATGAATGGCGTGTAGGCGTAGATCACGTTCTGAGGGCCACAAACGTGTGTAAGCGCGAGAGGAATTCGAGATGGTCGGCCTATCGGATGCATGATGTGGGGCACACGAGGGAAAGCGGCGATTGTGGCTTTTGTGGCGGAGGCGAGCGAGCGGGCTGTAGCCGCATGCGCAAGGTCGTCGGTAGATCGCGAAGGGAGATGACGATGAGACATGTACGTGGAGCGGGGCGAGGTGATGCTAGGGTTGGTGGGGCGCGACCAGCACGCCCCGAGCGAAGAGATGGATACGAATAGGCAGAGGTCTAAGTTGGGGTAGAAAGCGCTGTAAAGTCGGAGTAGATTTAGACGATGGGGTAGATATGAGGACAACGGGCTGTGATTGCAGACAGACAATGTAGGCTGGTGCACGTAGTTTAATCAGAGTGGGGTAGGCGGGCAGCAGTGTTGTCAGTATGAAGGTGCAGCGCATCCAAAAGGGGGTAGGATGCGTGGAGAGAGACCACGCGGGCGCAAGGGACATCGCCAAGTGCGCGCCCTCTGGCCATTGAGTGCAAGGTCTTGGAGTGGAGGTGGAAAGTCTGCACAGACGAGATTCCGCCTCGACTACATAGATGCCTTGCACCTTGGCGCTTTTCTTCGGCTCTTTCTCTGCGATGATGGTGCCGGGTTCGTCGGCGTAACAAGCGGCAATTTCGTCGGCGTTGAACGCGCATTCATGCCTGTACGCTGCGCGAATAACCGCCCTATTTGTCCTTGCATATTCCGTTAATTCTTGCTCCCGTTCAACTATAGACAGGACTGTTCGTGATGGCCGCCAAAAAATGAGAATCCATGACGGTGAACAGGCCGCCGAATTAGGCGACAAAGAAATTCTTCTTTTCGGCCAGCCAAACAGTTAGAAAATCTTCCTTAATAAATGTAACTATGTTGGTTGTTTTTAGGGGGAAAAATCATCTCGTCTCATTTCTTTTACCAACTGTGTCAGTTGGTTAATGAACACGTATGTCCTTGGCCATGTAAAAAAAATTCGACCTCTTATTGCACACGCATTTACGATATCAATGTTCAGCTTCATCTATCCATATATAGATTTTAGACCCCACGCCCGACTTCTGCAAGTAATCGGGCTTCCACTGCATTGGTGTTATGTCCTTCGTCGTCCACGGGGAAACAGCTGCTCATCCCCACCGCTTGCAACTTCATTGGCGTCTTTCTCCGCTTTGGTCTCTTCGCCACAAGCTGCCCACTGCCGATAAGTCTCTCTTCATCAGCCGCGTCCGGAACGATCCTCCATAACCGATAGCGAACGGGGGCTGCTTCATCATCACTTTTAGTGCCTGGAACGAATAGAAGCCGGTGCTGGACGAGATTACTAATTTTTTATATTGATAGCGGTAGATAAGGCTATATATCTTGTAAGACTTGCTTTGAAGTCTTGAGTCACTAAGTCAACTTCTATCTTCTCTCTACTTCAGCTGTAGAAATCGATAACCTGGTGGAGACGTTCTGTCTCCACCGAAAAATATCTCCACATTTCGCAGTTCGAAGAACTGTGTTAGGGGGCCATGAAAAGTTTGACATCCTGCAACATTACGCTAACTTAAGCGAAGGTCATCCAGCAAATTACCTAAACTTTTAAAGTTGCACTACGGCACCATGGCTGTCATTGAGCAACAAAGCGAAAGCTAGTTAAGAACAGGTAGCGTTTAGCATCCTGTTGCATTGATCAAACACGTATAGCCAACTCAGTATCATATTGGATTGCCTTCCAACGACAGCAGTAATAATAGCGGCAATATAACCGCGTGCATAAATAAAAATTGCCTAAATACTCCAATATCTCTGTGGTTGCCAACTGAAAATAATGTACACAGAGTGCCTATGATTTTACTAAGACTATGCTTGCGCGGAAAAGCTCTGAATTTTATTGAGATCACGTGCCGGTATCAATTAGTGAGTGTTTCGGCGGTAGGCCACCGCCGAAATACCCACTACTACAATTAAAGCACTCTATAAGTTGTATGCTATCAGATAGCGTGGGTAATGTTTGATTGCCCTCGATACCGAATCACTGTCGTTATGAGTACTTTACGTGATCATTTCATTTCGCGGCGTCTCGCATGTAGTCCGCATAACTGAAAAATCAGAGAGGATACTTATTTTGACATTTTTTGAATTCTGACAATCGAAAAATCATGAGTTTTAATGATGCGGTACTTCTCCAAGCTGGCTCAAGTTATTTCAGACCTTGAACCAGCTCGGAGAAGTACGCCAAAGTCACCAATATGGCCAATATCCAATTCCTATCGTTCCGAACTTGCGATTTCTTTCTCAATTAGTCATTTTGATCAATATGCTACCTAATAAGACCAATATTATTTACCATCGAAACCAGTTTTAATAGTGTAAGTTATAAACAAAAGTTTTCTGGACTCAGAACCTTAACGCTGAATTGAAGAAATTGACGCATTGGGTTTCGTATAGTTAGAAAGATCGACAGGTCGAACTATCGGATGGGAATCACGAGGTGACGGAGAGGAGCGCAGCGCGTTTAGCCACTGGCGGCCTGTTTCGAGGCTCGATACGATTACTGTGCGAGCGCCTTTGGTGACATTCGAGTCAGCCACGTGTTCTACGGATACTGTATTGTATGTGTCTTGCACGTAACAAACCCGAGGGCTATGAATCTTGGGTTTCTAAACAAATGAACTTTGTAGCATATCTAAAGTCCCTTAAAATCCATAAAAAGTCTACGTGTGATATACAAAGCCCGCGACACCTAAAAAAGTGAGTTCTGGAATGTGGGTAGCTACTATGTACTGAAGTAAATTCATTCAGATGGACGTACGTAAAGTTGGGCGCATTAATCTTATTCGGTTAAGAATACGCTGTTTGTGGCAGCAGTAGACCCTGAAGTACAGCTTTGTAGGTGCCACAGAAGCTACTATTATAGATAACCCCAATATTTTCCGGCTAATGTGTGGATCCATACGCATTCACTACAGTTGGAGTGTATAGCCCTCATCACGTAAAACGTATCGACAACGGAAACGTCTTATCACTTTGGAGCAAGCTGAGAACTGCGAATCCCCCGGGCACCTGGACCCGGGTCCCCAATTACATGATTTCTAAGATTTATAAAACGTTTCACTTGATCAAAGTATGAATTGAATTGGTGTGCTATACACAATCGCTATCGTCGAATTAATCTACGAAGCCTACCAGGATAAGTACTTAAGTTGTACAGTACGTAGTAGTACAGAATGAAGAATACCTGTAGGAAATACACCAGTGCCTACTGTACACTACAGTAAGAAGTGTAATTAGTCTGGACTCCTAATTAGTCTGGATTCCCAATTAGTCTGGTCCAGACTAATTGTGTTCAGGAGAAAAAATACCCAATCCAGTCCAGACTATTTGCGTCCGTTGTTCCTATTTAGTCTGGATTGAGCTTTATTTAAGACCCATAATTCGCACTGGCTTCTGCTCATTTTCGGAAGTGCAACCAGAAGACAAAAACACAAAGGACTATGAGCACCTGCAGTGGCTGTGGTTGCGATGCGTCTAACATTTCGCATGCTTGTATCGAGTGTGGCGCGTAGCAAGAGACCTCGGCAACCGTCGAATGTATGCGATCCCTCCCTATTTTATCTGGTTCTGTTCGCTAAGCCGAAGGCGTTTGTATTTGTGAACGGAGAAGGGTTAGCTGAAACGTGTCAACGGTGGCTTTCATTAGATTTTCAAACCTGTCTGACATTTATACTCGACTTTCTATCTCTGAATAATCCTCGCCTATCTACCCCTCGCTAATCCAACAGGAAAATTTAACTGATCCCACCACATACAAAATGTTATATGCGAAGATTAGTTCTGTATGCAAGTTTGCTGGATATATTATCCTGTCGGAATGCGTATTCTGTAGGATACAGAATACCGGCGTAGAAGGGTTAAACTCCGTTTCGGATGGGCTGCATCACCCCTCATTTTACACCCTAGCCCTGTTTGGTGCCTTTATACAGTTGCTTACATCGAAAAATTGTAAAATCGAGTGCCACCGCTGTTTGTGTGAGTGCTACTCAGGGTGATGACGTCTGACGCAATGTTCCTCACCGAGTTTGAGAACTTCCTCACGTCGGTTGACCTGCTCACTTTACCGGCGATCGACAGTGTTGGCTATGACGCATCTCGTATTGAAGGCGCCCCAGAAGACAAAAAGTTATAATCGCAGGAAGAAGACGCGCACTGAAGACAAGGACAAGGCGAAGGTCCGTGTGCGGCGTACAGCCTACTACGAACGGCAAAAGTTTGAACGGGAGGCTTTGAAGCAGCAGGTGAAAATGCTCAAAAAAGAGAAGGGCAGAGTAGCGGCGAATTGGATGATGCTTGCTGTGCACCAACAAGAACTACGGGCGAACGCTAAAGCACAACAACGACGACTGTATGCGAATATTGTGGCTGGTGCTACGTTGCTACGAGCATTCGCGGGGTCTTGAATCAGTGTGATAGCACTAAGACGAGCGTATTATCTTACCACCATTCGATAGGTCATGTCGCGTCCTCGGATAAAAAGTTGTACGAGGTCTCGGTGGCGTCGCTAGATGGTCTCTACGCCAAACTGACGCGGTACTCCGAGACTGCGGGCTCGACACGATGGATGAGGGTTGGGGCGACAACAATCAGGCATGGAAACGAAATACCGAGTCGGGATAGTGCCAGTACGCTGTCCAATACGTTGCCCCCTCTGAATTGGAGGAAACTTGCCGCTCCACGTGGGCTTCGATTCACATGCCTCATCGTCAAGAAGGCCGAGAGGATTACCACGACAGCTTAGAAGACTCGGAGCGCACAGTGGCGTTCAAGTTTCGTCGCATAATCTACCTCGCGCCAGGCAACGTCGTGTCACTACTACAACGCATTGTCTTCCGCCGATACCAGGAAGACAAACGTATGGTGCTCATGTGGCGGATATGGACTGAAGGCGAAGGAACCTACAGAAGCATGCATGCTGAAGAGACTGGTTGGGGCGTTGCTACTCCTTTCGCCGGCGTTTTCAAGGTTGGAACAATGCTAAGATCAGTGTCTCGCGTAGTGCATATGCATTTTGACAGTAGCGTTTCGATGCAGGCACCAGTCGCAAACTAGTTTACTGGGGCGGTGCTGGATTCAGGTGTGGAGAGTAATGTTGAGATCACTAGTGTACTTGAGAACTTACTACTTAATGATGGATGAATAAAGAGGTTACGTTCAGATCGAAGGGTGCTTTTTGGCAACGGTTGATTTACTGGATTGATTATCATCAACACGAGTGTACAGTAATCACTGGTGGCGTGACATTACAGTAGACAGGAGCGATTGCTAAAGAGAAAATGTTGTATTACACAAACCAATCTGACTAACACACAAACTCCTAGGCGATGTGCTAGCACCTTAGCAGCAAAGGTGCAGACTTGCTTTGACTTTCTGCTCTCTGCAGACATGACCTAACCCACCTCTGCTGTCGCACTGCGACTCGCAGAGCCATCCGTAGTGTTGCTTGAATGTGCACCGAAGGTTGGAGCAGTGAACGGTGATTTCTGCATGGGCCGGGTCCCATACAGAAATCACTTCACGCATCGACGGCTGCGCTCGCACCACGGTGCCGTGCTCCACACCTGAGGACCGAGCATGACGGGTCTTAGCGCCTCAGAGCTGCATCCGGCCACCATGTACGCGGCCGACACAGTAGAGTATTGTTCCAGGGCGTTCGTCGCCGGAGATCCCCGAGATATCGCACCACGGTCGTCACGAAGATCGACCAGGACGTCAGCTCGCAGTACTCGATATCGGTGGACACCGGGGAGCCAATTCCGCGCGACTTGATGGTGAAATTGAAGGCGGACCGCCACGGGAATCGCTTTAAGGCCGCTTATGCCATTTGGCGCAAGCTTCGCAGCTACACTCTCATTCCCGGGGAGTGCAGCGCTCCAAGTCGAGCCAGCGCCTTCAGCGAGGCCACCTCAGTTGCCATTCGCGATGCTGTCGGATCTGCGTTCCGGCAGCATCGCTCCGGACCCGAGGGTTTTGTTGGAGAGAGCTCACAGTTGGACACGGCGTCAGGTGATCCACTGGCCTGTGTTGAAGACCCTGTATCGCCGTGCCGCACCGCTGCAGTTGCCTACGCAGCGTCGGAGGACGACGAGTCGCATGTGTCGAGCTGGCGTGCCTGCGATAGTACGGAGGAAGTTGTGGGGGTCGATAAACTACCTACATGTACCGAGGACCACATACTGGTGTCCAGCTCCGCTGGCATCAGCGATACTGAGCAGGACATTTGTGAACTACGTTCAGGACATGAACGTGATGGGTGTGCAAGAGAGGAATATTCGTATTCAGATAAACCAGCAAGTCGGTCGGCAGACTCACTATCTGTTCTTCCGAAACTGGATGATATGGGCTCCAGCACGTCCAATTCGTGCGGTGGGAATCCTGGCGGTGGTGAAAAAGGTCTAGGAGGCGGAGCCAACGAGACACCACGCGAGGATATCTCGCTGTCTGCCATGCGTCCTTCTCAGTCGGTGGCAACTGACCAGGAGGTGATGAATGTCGAGGGATACCTACGCTCCATTCCTACTAGGCTAGAAAGGGCGAAGATCCGGCACCAGACCAAGAAGCGGGTGGGCACTTGGCACGTTGCTCGTTCACGGAAACGGCGGCATCAGGCAAAATGCGCCATTACTAAGAGTGGGAACCAAATCCACCACGCCCGAACTGTGCAGGCTAAAAATATCAAAGACCTGCTAAAGACCGAGGATGTCAAGCACCGGCTGATGAATTTGCGCACGCGGCGACCAGTTTACGAACCACCTACTGCTGAAAGTCATGTGCAGCTTACCGAAGTGGCATGGCCGTCCGAAATACGCAAGATCGACGTCTGCGAGACCAATTACGTCAAGTTCCCCGACGTCGGTGCGATACACAAGTGCCGCTGTGTCGGATACTGTTTCTGGGACAGTTGCGACAACGTGGACTCGGCGATATATTTTACACGTGCGTGCTGTAACTTGAGGGCGAGGTACAGCAATGCCCCTATCGTCCTTTCAACTCTCAAGCTGTTCGATACTGGACGGGTCGGTCTTGGTGTGTACACTACGACTAAGCTGGACGTCGGAGATATTGTCGGCGAGTACACAGGTGTCTTGACTGAGTGAGAAGGAAAGGTGGACGGCCAGCCCGAGCTGGCTTTGAAGCACAACATTGGCTATACGCTACTGTATAATGCAAAATCCACGAAAAAAAAATTGTGTACGTGGAGGCCCTTACCAGCGGGTCTATTACGCGCTTCGTGAGACATGCCTGTGACCCAAACGAGATGCAAAACCGCCGCAATGTTAAAGTCTTTATTAAGATGATAAAGGACGTCAAAGCTGGAGCCGAGATTACTGTCCACTATGGAAACGAACGTTGGTTTGTTTGTGCTTGGGACGACTGTTGGGAAGAGAGTCATGGATGCAGCGACAGGAAGTAGGAAGCGCACTAATGCGCGCACGTACAACGCCTTCCAAACATAAACGAACAATATAACGTGAGCTGTGCTTTCATGTTTTGGAAACTGGGAACGCGGGACGGCTTCGTACAAATTTATTGGTTACTTTTGAAGTAAAACTCACTCCAGCACGACCTGTAGAAGCAATATCTCAAAACCAATCTACGCATGTTCTGCATGTCTCTATCAAGAAGTGCTTGTGTGTGAGGAAAATTGAAAAATGATAGCTTATCGCTGTTAAAGTATAATTGTCTACTGTATTTGTTATCATTGTCTGCACGACGCGATATACGTTTGCAGCGTTGAAATGAAGAAAAAAGCGCGGACGTACGTTCTTACCCATTGTAAATCTAAGCTGTTGACGGTCTTCGGAGGTGTCCATCCCGGATTTCCCGGGTCCTCGATTAAACAAAGGTCAGTGCTGGGCCTACACTGCGATGTCGACCAGTTTCAACTGCTGAATCGCCGTCCTTGCGTCTACGCTTTTTTCGGCTGACCAGAATCTCTCGCCCTTGGCTATCAACGTACGCGGTAACTCGAAGAGCGTACAAAATGTGCACACAAGTCCCGAAAGCGAAACAGTAGTTGCAGGAACACCATTGTCTCTCTACATCCACGTTCCATCCGCCTTCCGGCAGATCCAAAACCTCTATTCTAGCGTAGTTCACGCCCATTTGGGCTGACACTGCGATACCTTTTTCGCTTCATTTGGAGCCACAACACCTCGTGGAGCGAGCAACGTCTTCACCTGGATGATCTCTTGGCGTCCAGTACCTAGAGAATTAACTGAATTCGTTTCGACGGTAGATAGTAGGCGAGCTCGTACGAGCTCCGACACCCTACGTGTGAGTGTTTCTGCTGAAATGACCCCGAACGCGAAAGCCCTTGAACTAGAGGATTGCTCTTGGCAACCTGCACTTAACTCCCTGAGGAGAGTACCCATTTTGAGGCGGCGACGTAGTGTGTAGTCTCTCTTGAGCAGGGAATTGAACGTCTCGGCAGGATTATTCGTGGTTGCGAAGCCACTAGGAGTAGCATACGCTTGCCACGTACTGAAAGGTCCTTGCAGTCATTGAGCATTCATGCAGAGATACAATCTCGGATCTTCTTCCCAAGTCCTTACAATCGAGTCCCTCTTCCTCAAAAATTCGCGTTCGCTTCGTGTGAAGTGAAGATCATACACGTCTTTCACCACGCTCGCCACTAGCTGTGAGGAAAATGACTTGATTGCACTCTGTACCTTCTCCATCACGTGAAAAAAACACATGAGGAACTGGAATCTTGGGCTAAATCCAAAGGTCGTATATAAAGCATTGCGCTGTGCCTTATCTCCATCCGCCATTGCATACTGCACTACCAACTCCTTGTCTGTGACCCACGAATAAAGTCTGCGCAGTGACATTAGCGCAGCTTCTTACACGTACTGCTTCTCTTGGGACACGATGAAGAGGGCGACTACATGAAATCGCCGAGAGCGATCGGAGCAGTAGAGCCTTACTTGTCACCCCAACAATAAAGGGCTTCTCATCTGAACCATTTCCAACCACTAGTTTTCTGTCATTGTCGTAATACCAACCAAACGCAAACGATTGGGTCATTTGCTCGGATCCGTTAAAGGTGTGGGCATGAATCCATGCCGTCAACTCCTTGAGACGGTCATGATTCTCCAAGTAGGTCCTCGTGTAGTGGTTTACAAAGTTTTGCACGGTAGTGAGAGAAGGCATGTCGTCTAGTGGCGTGCGGAACTTGCGAGACAGTGCAATGCGGATGCGCATCGGGCGTAGGTGCTGGTCGGTCATATCTCGGCAGAAATTTTTATGCGTCAGCGTCAATTTCTTGCGTTTTGTAGCCTCAGCTGTAGTCAAATGGTCGCCAAACTCGTAGATGCACGCAACATTGGTCTCACTGCACGTCACCACCTTGCCACACCACATGCATTTCGCCGAGATGGCCTCGCCGGCCTCAGTACACGCCACACAGCTGCACTCCAATAGTCTGTACCTCATTTTATGCTCAGAGCCGTAGCATATCGTGCACGCTATGCTGTTGCTCTTGGTGATCTCGAAGGCCTTAAAGCCATCGAGCACCAAGTCAGCGTCGGCCTCGTTGACGTTGAGTGCCGCGTCCTGCCAAGGGATACGCATCGGCATCTCCCATCAGGTGGAACGTCGAGAATAGCGTCCTTCTCGTTGATCCACAAAATCAGCCGGTGCGACAAGTGGCACCCTGAGGTGCTGGTTGGCTAAAACTAAAATGGCGTCAGCCGCTGAAAGCGACCGCTGGTTGGGTAAAATTGAGAAAGTGTGTGCTGAGTGACGAGCCTCTTAGGAGCTACATGATTGGCTAGAATGCTCGAGGGCCTCCCTGTTTGTGCCCCACCACAGAAACTAAACAATTGATCAAATTCAACGATTTGTTGTGAGCTGCCACAGCACTTTGACGTGGTGACCAACGTTTGATGTGCTTCCCCAGTTTTCGTGTGCCGACTCGACACTTTTTGTTGCCGGTCACGCGTTCTCATTGGTAAACCTTGTCCGAACTATTATAATACGAAAGTTTGGCTCATACGGACCTTACGTTTCGTCACAAGTGTAAAAGACCTCACTTCCAGTTCGGCTACGATGAATTCAGATGTTGCATTCCTCGAAGAGGTAGATAACTTCCTCACTTCGAGTGATTTATCCATACTTTCATTGCCAAGTGATAGCGACGATAACTGGAACGAGGCATTATCGGCTCCTACATCTGAGAACGCACCAGAACGATTGGTTGGAGTAGCTCCTCGGCAGCGACCAACATGTAGTCGGAGACTGACGCAGAAGGTCACGGACGCCGCTGCATGGTACGAGTTGGAAAAGGCAAAGGACCGCAAGAGAAGACAAGCGTACCGTGAACGCCGTCGCATTGAACGAGAAAGTCTCCAGCAAGAAGTCGAGAAGCTAACGGAGGAACTGAGAAACGTCCAAGGACACAAGAATGTGCTGGCTGGGTGGGGGTTATCATCAAGGAAAACTCGGCTGGTCATCGAGTAGATTTGAAAAAGGTGGTTATTCGAGGGCGAATTTGCATTTGGTGGCAAATCGAGTCATTAATATCCTCGCTATGTATCTGCTCGACACTGCACGGAGCTGCTCGCTGTGCACTTCACTGAGATCACCACGTGACTGACAACGAGGCACCAAGACGGAGCGCGACAAATGCAACGAGACGACCACCGAGACGAGCAGTGTTGCATCCTCGAGTATACATCTGCAGGCATTGGCATTGATATGTATTTGTACGCCTAATGCTGCATGGAGTTAATGGATGTGCCTCTACGACAGTTATCCCACACGGGAAGGGATTTAGCAGCCAAGATTCCAAGAGGAGCCGGCACTGTTTAGCAGACTCAAGACATTCCAGACATCTTAAATAAAGTCACACATGCATTCAAATAATACTAAATGTAGGCCTGATAGGCATCGACACTAAGAGCTGTGGCATCTACGGCCACCAAAGCTGGAATTTGTAGCATTTAAACAGCGATAATTGTAGCACATCAGGATACGCTGCCAACAAAACAGTAGTCTAATCGATATTCTGAAACAAAACGAAGCAGGCCATTCATGCCTGTAGCTTTAGCTTTTACTGCTTGTTATTAGTATAAGTGTGCGCTAGCACATCCAGATTGCGAGACCGCCGAGCAGGCTCCCCTCCAGGTAGATACTGGGCATAACCCGCTCTGCGGTCTCGCGGAGACACGCATACACAGTCCTCCTACCTCTGCCACAAGGAAGGCGCCTGATCGGCTCGTCTCGGTGGTGAACCTCTACAGCATACACTTGCAACAATACGAAGATGGAAGCGATGTGGTAATTGATCATGATACCGTAGTCCTGCACAGAGCTCAACCACGATTGCGTGACCAAGAATAATAAGTGCGGAAACTTAAGCTCAGTTTCAGTTGTTTGAATTTACAATGCACATATTCTACAATCGTATTGGTCTAGTGCAAACTTAAGTGTGCCCTTGCTCACGACAGATAACTCCGAGATATCTATAGTGTCCTCATCTTACCCTGAATCATAACGCACAGTTCAACAAGCATGGACCTCTATATACCCCACGCAAAGGAATACGAGAAACTTGGATGATACTCATAATAGCTTATTACAAAGTACAAGTATCATATATGCTCGGCTATTGCCAGCAATGCAATTATGCTGTAGATGCCTTACCATTATCAGTGCGTTTAAAGTGTGTGTCTGGAGGCATTCGTCGATGATATGCCTCCGCTACATTTTCTGTCGTCCTATGGGATTTCTCATTATCGAGTATACCTAAAGGCCCATTTGCAGACCCCTGACAAGTGAAGTTTGTCAATACGTGCTTACAGAAGCGCATTCAAATAACCGAATCTTCTCTAGATTTACCAGAAGCCATGTCAGTGAGGTCGATAGGACTAGCGTACTAATTAACCTTGCAGTTATACAGAAATATTCAGCGACGCTATTACGATACAGGTGCAGCGTGGAATATCTGTACCATTTCCATTGTACACGAAGTAATCGAGGCCCTTCTCGTAGAGCTGGAAGTAAAGAAAACGCAGATTTTGGTGCTTAAATAATGAAATCTCCCCTACGAAGCTTGAGAAGTAGTTTTATTTTACAGCTAGTGTATCGACTATTAGCTAAGAAGTATGCGTATATCAGCAACATCCCTACATTCTGCTTCTGTTACCTTAATGCTAATCGATCTTTCAACATATTTGGACCTGTTCTCCCTTTAGTACCTCTTATAATGCTTAATTGCTGTCTTTATGTTGTGTATAGCTAGCTGCCTAATGAAGGTAGGCAATAGATTTCAACTTTATTGCGGGCTGACATTATGTGAGATAATAGATAATTTATCTCTACGATCGAATCCTGATACGAATTGCGCGTGTGCGGTGCTGAGAAACATTTCCCCCCTGAAATTATGGTTACTTGGGTCATTGGCGTCGTAATGGTAGCTCTTCGCATAGTCCAGGGAGTAGCCCACGAAAACTTCCCAGGTAGCACCTAAAAGTGTTAGTGAGGGAGCACCTAGACGATTACTTTTAACCCACTGGGTATGTGCATGTGCCTACGTTATTAATACGATGAAGCGCTACCTACTACATGTATCAAGCTTTAAAAACCGCTGCAGCACTCGTTGAACGCTTGTGTGAACTTCTGTACTCGATGAACACCCTAATTATTACAAATCCTTGATAAGCATCCGATTTGATTGTGTCCTCGATGAACCTCTGAAAATACTCGATAATAAGCCCGTTCCGTGCTGGCTTCAACGTGGAAGATGCTTGCTGAGCGCCAACTCGCTGCTCGAAGGGCAGCTGAAGCGGAACAAAAGCAGCTCTGCGAAGCTGTTAGCAGTCAATCTGTTTTACTTGAGGAATTCCAAGTCCTGATGAGCCGACGAATTGCTGAGTGGGAGGACGTGTCTGCAAGCGAAGCTACTGATACTAGAACTGCATTATACCAGCACAAACGCGTTCGATTAGAGCCTACCGATGATGCTATCTTCTCTGCTTACACTAATGAGCTAGATTGTGTGTACGCTCAAACTGACGAGGCCTTGCGTTTGACTGGATTGGGCTCCGCTGATCCGATCTGGGATGAACCCAGCGAAACATGGATCAAGGACCCGGACACGGGTTATTTCCTATACGGAGGAAAGTTAACTCTTCCGTTCGACTTCTGTGAACTGTGGCGGTCACGGTGGTATACAGCACCCTTGTGGCACCGTCAAGAGAGTAGACAGTCTTTCAAATGTGTGGATGACCCAGTCAACACGTTGGCGCTCAAATTTCGCATCACAACTCGCTTGGCGTCTGGAGAGATTGCGTCGGTGCTGCAGCGCGTAGCCATTCGCCGCTATGAAGAGAACGAACGTATAGTGATCGTCTGGCGGTTGTTCACTGAAGGCGAAGGGCCTTCGTCGGGATGAACGCCGATGAGACTGGGTGGAACGCGGTAACTCCTACAAGAAGCTCGACCAAGACTGGTTCAGTGCCACGAACTACCGCCCGCAATGTACCCATGCACCTCAGCAATGCGGCAAACCATCAACCCACTGTGCGGCAGTTTGCAAGCAAACTTGTCGAATGGGGATCGGAAAACAGCGTGGAGGTCATGAACGCGCTCAAATTTTCTTTGCTTACAGAAAAATGAACACTGTTAAGATCATACCGCAAACTAATAAGTACATGATGCTATTTTACCATGTACTTTTTTTCTATGGACAAGCTGCATGCTGGGTGTGTCCGATGCCAAAGTCGGCATTGAAACAGTTACAGTGTATTAAACTGGCGCTCGTAGGAACACTGTAGATCACGTTCACAAAAATACAACATCAAGTTGAACAACGGAAAACTTGCGTTGATTATGAGCAAATACTTCAAGTACAATACCGGTACAACTTGTATTGTACGGTACATGTTCAGGGCACATCCGTTTGGCGCTAACTTTAATGCATCCTGCAAGAAGGTCAAGGGCAAGAAGTTCCTGCCCTTGACGTTCCAGGAACTGCAATTTGACTTCTACTTTTGTACTGTACTATTGATAAAGAAAAATGGCGGTGTACTCGGATGTTTGTACCGCCAAGGATGTACACAGCATCAACCGCATCCACCAAAGACCTTGTCCGACGCAAGGCCGGTTTAGGATGGGAGGTTAAGTATGCGCACAGTTTCGCTTTAGCCATGACGACAACAGACGCCGCGTTCCTCTCTGAGGTCGAGCACTTCTTAACCTCGTGCAATCTCCCGCTAATCACTTCGTTTGAGGTGTCAAATGGCCATGAACGGGCCACTAGAGAGACTCCACACACGAAACGCCAACGCGAAGACCTGACGAAGCTCGATGCAGCGTCTAGGCATGAGCTGGAAAAGGCAAAGGATCGTATGCGACGAAGGGCGTATCGAGAGCAGCGGCGGATCGAGCGCGAGAATCTCTTGCAGGAAATTAACAGGCTGGCGGAAAAGCTACAGAAGACCAAAGAAGAAGAAGCAAAAAATGCATCAATGCTGTCCACCTCGTATTGGAAAATGGTTGCACAGCGCCAATTGGCTGCTCGTGAAAGCGCCGAACTTCAGCAGAAGCAATTGTGCCAAGCGATCGGCATTTATTCGACTGTGATGAAGGACTTCGAACGACTATTTAACGAGAGACTTTGTGGCTTAAACGACTATCGAAATAATGAAGGCCTGCTTGATTCGGTCACAGAATTCATCCCACACAAGAAAATCCGATTCGAGACTTCACACGCAGAGATTTTTGCTTCATATATCAAAGAGCTCGACGCCGTCTACGCTCAGACAGATAAAACGTTACAAGGCTGCCGTCTAGAGTCCACCGAAGCCAATTGGCAAACTCCTAGCGAGATCTGGGATGAGGATCCGAAGACGGGCTACGTCCAGTTCAGAGGCAAGATCACAATGCCGTTCGACTTCCAGGAGATCTGTCGGTCGCGATGGCAAATTGTACACCTGCTCCATCTCCAGGACTATCAAGAGATCTACGACGCAGTTGACAATCCCGAAAACACACTGGCAATCAGAGTGCGCCGCACAATCCGTTTGACCTCGGGCGGGATCGCTTCGATCTTACGGCGTTTGGTTATTCGACGGTACGAATCGGACGGCCGTATGGTGCTTGTCTGGCGAATGTTTACTGAAGGCGAAGGTATTTTCACCGGAATGCATGCTGATGAGACTGGATGGGGTGTAGCAACTGCCGTGGAAGGCTCCTCCAAGACTGGCACTGTACTACGAACTTGTGTCCACAATGTGCCGATGCATTTCAAAACAGCCCAAAATCAAGCGGTGAAGCAGTTTGGTGATAAGCTTCTTGAGTGGGGACGTGAAAACAACGAGGAAGCTACGCTCGGACTCGAAAGATTGCTGCTAAGGCACAAGCTTACTCCATAGCGGTAAAAGAGCACGAGGAGTATCCTACAGGACTAAAATCTATTCAGAATTGTCAGTTGATAGCGCTTGTGTTCGAGCTAATCAACCTCAAGTGATTGACTTGAGCTTCTCATATGTAGAGTTGATGATTCCCCACGACATGAGCGACCGGAAAAAGTTCATCTGCACACCGCGATACAATCGTCTCACACTGTGCCCGCGCTCTTTGTATGTCAGCTGCAATGCCTCCCACGGCCCAATAAATGGTTGACCATACACACTTTGCATACGTGTCCGTGCCACTGAAACCGTTAAATAAAATTAAAATAAGTAAAAAATATAAAAAGTCTCCATCAGAACACAAAAAACTCACCGTTAATAGGGAATGTGAAGGTGCTGATCACTGCGCCGAGCATCGCACCACAGATGAAGTCATTCGTCATAGTGGCTGCTGCCGTCTCTCCTCGTGGGAACAGCTCTCTTACTGGTCCTCTCAGACCAAAGAACAGAATATTTCCCGGTCCATTGCGACACAAAATTGCAGAGAGTCCTCGGAAGTGCTCTCTAAGTCCGTATTTGTTGACATGCACCATGGCGTCGTATGCGCCTGCGATCTCCCGATTAAACTTGGGAGTCTGCAGCAACGTCTGCGCCCTCTGTATAAGAATAAGCAGCAAGAATCCATCAGTGTAAGCGGCCCCTCTTGTTTGTAATTCTTCGCATTCTCGCACCTCAAAAGGGGCCAAAATCGCCTCCGATGTGCCTGCTAAGCCTGCTGCCACCAGACTCAGTCCTCTGTGCTCTCCGAAGCTTTCGGCTAGCAACTCGTCATAGAAATTGTAGAGCCCAAACATGATGCTTTTGGACACCATGGCCTGCAGCAGCGGGGGTTTCACACCTCGGTACAACATGAGCCAGCCTTCACTGCGCACGTTCTCGAAGGCCTGCCACGTGTTTAGCCCGAATAACTAGCAGTGCAGTAGCCATTTGTATCGTGATACGTTAGTTTTTTTGTTTTTGTTTTTAAGTACTGCAGCATTAATAATATTGCTGGTTGCCGCCGTACCTGCTGCCGAAACATGACCTTGTTGGGTGGGAAGGTCACAACGATGTTGATGGCGGCCGCCGAGCCGCCGCAGAAGAACTCACGCAGGTGCGGAAAGCGCGTGAAGAAGGCGACATGCGCTCTATCCTCGCCGTTTTTGGCGCGCTCACTCAGGAAACTCTCCATCTTGGCGGGCGTTGGGCACGCAGCTCTGCCCCACTCGGAGGAATATGAAGTGCACAGATAAGCGGTATTGATGATGTGGTACATGGCTCCGATATATTGGTACATAGTACCATTATGAAAAGACAATTCAATTGACGTTTGATTGACTTTGTGTGTGAAAGCGTTAGTAAAATAGTAAAATAGCGAAGTACTTGAAAAAGGTAATTTAGAGCAACGCCAACGGTGGCTCCAAATCCTATTCTATTTATAGGACAGCTTGTGCCGATGGCTGGTATTTAGAAACCAATGATAGCTTAAATCTGCACAGGTAATCCTATACGTGCTGCTATATCTTAAGAGTTGAAGTGCTTTCTTCGAGATGACCACTGCTCAGCAGGAACGGGCGAAGTGGGTGCTAGACCTTTTAGAAGACGATGAAGAGGAGTGCAGTGTTTAGCACCTGCTTCCAGACTAACACCCCTCATTTAACCGGCCAAAGCCTGGCGGTTCCCACCCAGGTTGTGCAGCAAACAAGCGACGAGACCCCCACGGACCAGGGTTTCCTAGAATAATATTGCCATTATATAGCGGGCACTATATGAAATAAATAAGGGAACACATCTCTAGAGGAGAAGAAATACATCATGCATACGTACCGAAATTTACGGTATTTTTGCAACTGATCGATTCTTTGCAACCGGTAGTACGTAAAAAGTCTGTAGCTCCACCAAAATTAACCAATCCGGCATCAAAACAGTGTTCCAGTCAAAAAAGCGCGCCTTTTCTTACAACATTGTGAGCAAACGGACACTTTAGAAAATGGATATGAGTGTATTGATTACGCCTTCCGCTGTTTTTACGGTTTTGACTTGAAAAGTACTTTTTACACCGGTTGCAAAAAAGCCGTAAATTCCGATACAGTCGTTTGCGCCATCGCAGTTGCCCAAAAGCTTCGATTAATGTTAAGTAAGATAGTATGCTCTAGCTGAGTCACTTTCCTGTGGGGAGACATATCTGGCTAAACCAAAACGTATTGTAACAGCTCAGACACAATAAAAGCTATGACCATATTCAAAATCAAGCTGCAGAACCTACTGTATCTGCACATAGTGACATAAATAATTGACGGAGTGACAGCACCACAATAAATTATTGTACGGGGGGATTGGGCATCCTGAAAATACATAATTGTAGGGCAAAATATGGCAATTACTGTTATTGCCATATATTTCTACAACACGTTTGATGGAGCAATACTTTACAGATAACCCGTTTACAATAGTGAAGACTTCCGCGGTCGCTTTCGTATGCGGAAAGAGCTATTTACTCAAATCCACG
The DNA here is from genome assembly GCA_033557915.1 of Phytophthora tentaculata. NCBI lineage: Eukaryota > Oomycota > Peronosporomycetes > Peronosporales > Peronosporaceae > Phytophthora > Phytophthora tentaculata. Next base: position 4,646,690 of record JAUCEA010000007.1, on the reverse strand, counting down.
ATGCTGTCGTCAGCTACGATGATTTCTTCGTTGCAAAGCCAGATGCAACGGGAAAGTTGGGAATCCCAGGTCTACTGAAAGTCACAGCGGCGTTGCGTGTACTTACATACGCGTCCTCGGCCGAGTCTGTAGACGAAAACCTCGAAATGTCTCAGCCGAGCATGTTGGAGTCTCTAAAACGGTTTTGTGAAGCACTTATTCATCTTTTTGAGTCAGAATACTTGCGTTCACTAACCGATAATGACGTGCAACAGCTGCTAGATGATAATGCCATGCGGGGATTCGTTGGCATGCTTGGGTCCGTTGATTGTATGCACATTGAATGGAAAAACTCCCCAGCATCTCTTGCTGGGCAGTATAAAGGAAAAGAAAAAAAGCCAACGGTTGTGCTTGAAGCTTGGGCTGATTCGCAGTTGTGGATTTGGCATTGTCATTTCGGAAGTCCCGGTTCTTTGAATGACATCAACAAATTAGACCAGTCGCCAATATTCGACAATCTGCTACGAGGCGAAGCTCCTCTGGTCGAGTATGTCCTCAACGGTACGTATATGGCCTATTTTCTAGCCGATGGTATCTACCCAGACAGGCCCGTATTCGTTAAAACCATCAGCAATCCTGCCGATATGATAGAGAGAGATTTTGTAACGTGTCAGGAGGGTTTCCGTAAGGATGTCGAACACTGCTTTGGAGTCTTGCAAGCACGTTGGCGAAAACTAGCAGTTCCGTTTCGTCTTTGGTCTGCCGAAGCAATAACTACCGCGGTAAAAGCCTGCGCTATACTTCACAACATGATAATTGAAGATGAGGCCGACATCGACGACAGATTTGCGTACCTGTTCGACCCTGCAAACCAGCTTGACAATTACCCTCCCATTGCAGTACACAGGACCGATGCTATTCTGCGTGCCGCATCGTTTGCCGATCTTGTGGCAACTACGCATCTTATGCACAATACGGCCAAGCACTTTCGGCTCCAAAGGGACCTGGTTAATGAACTGTGACAACGTCATGGAAAACAATAATAAAAAATAGTTGTGTGCATTTTACAATTTGGAAAAAGACATTTGAATAAAAAAGAGCTTTGCCCTTAAGCGAATTCATAAACATGTACACTATGGCTTTTAAACCAAAAGCTAAAAGAGCGCTTGTTCGGTAATATCAGGAGGTCCTCGCTCGACTGGTGTCTGCTCCGCAGCGGTTGGAGTTGGCACATCCGATGAAGGTTGAAAACCGGCCATACTGTTGGAATCGTGCCCATGTATGGCCTCCTCGCGCATACGCTTTAAGGCTTGCTACTGTTTTAAAATTCAGGTACTCGCGCGTAGTAGCATCCTTGGGATCGGCTTGAATTGAAAACAGGTTTAATTCGACCTGTTCTTTCGCAACTTTGATTCGCTCTTTTGAAAGCTTAGCCATCTCCAATGCGGCTGCGACATGGCGAGCTAGCAGTGCAAGGTTAGCTTTGTCCAGTTTACTTCGATGCACACCTTTATGACGCTTGGACGAATGGTTCTGATCCTCGTCGACAGTCGTCTGGTCGGCAGGGCCGCTTGCTTGTTCGTCGTTACACGGCTCTGAAAGATTGGATTCGCCTCGAACGCTACCGAGGAGTCCTGGTTTTGTTTTTAAAGGCGTGGATGCCTTTTTATCGGTCGCATTCCGCCAAGCCCCCCACTTATCCGAATCTTTCAGAATGCACCAACAACCTACAAAACGAAACTTGGATCCAACTGTCGCTTCATAAAGCTCAAAAGCTTGTTGCTGCTGGTCTACTAGCGAGCCTCCACTTTGATTAAGAGCTTTAATCTTCTCAATACACACCCCACAAATTTCTGCACGTCGCGGGAGATGGTCTGGAACCGCGAAGAGAGCCCATTAGCGATCCTGTCTTTCACATAGTCTTTCTCGTTGTTACGCATGGCTTCGTCAAATGCACTGCGCACGGCGTCCCAAAAGGTGTCGCCAGACTGATTGGTGCCAATGCTGGCGTCCCGCGATACTTGAATCCAGCTGCTACACAGTGCCTTGTCCTCAGACGGCTTGTGGTTTGCGCCGCGTTTGCCAGACATGTTTGCCATGTAGATCTTGTCGACGCTTCTAAATTTAGCCATATATTTCGGATTTAACGTCGATCCTAAATTTTAGCAGCTCTTTTTTTAGTATACCACTGGCAAGCACGATTCTATATTCAATGCCAAACGTGGGTTTAGCAGCCTGTATAGAGCTGCCGTTGGCGTTGCTCTTACATTCCCACACAAGACAGTGAAACTTGGAAGCTAAATAAGGTAGCTTGCATGTCAGAACAGAACCTGAAATGTAGCGCGCATGTCAAGAACGTGAAATGTAGCTTGCATGTCAACTTTTCTCCGTTCGTTGTCATTGCCCTAAAATGGTTTCTCACTAATGATTTCCCGAGGAAATCTGCAATGTGGGCGACAACGTGCATAACTTCATTCTTCCTTCGTACGAACTATAATAAGTAGTCAAATTACACAGTAGGTATCTTAACCCCTGTCGCCCCTGTTCGTAGGACAAACGGAAGGACAAAATGTCATTTATCTTGATTTCACTAAAGTGTACCACAAATTTTGTCCTATCGAACCGTCAAGGACAAAATCTGTGGTACACAATAGTGAAATCAAGAAAAATGACATTTTGTCCTTCCGTTTGTTCTACGAAAAGGGGCGACTGTGGCTAATGGTGTAACCATTTTGATTTTCATTGAAAAATATCAGAAATACTTTTATCACTAGGCACCGTCGCGGATTTTAATCCTTTTTTTTTAAAAAAAAAACAACGAGTCTAACACCATTTTTTACGTTGGATAGCACAGCTTTGCTCAAAGATTCGCTCAACCCCTTCGATGCTAGTAGTATTAAACTAGAGAATATGGACTGGTAGCACCTTCGCCAGATTCACGATAAAAACTTACTAAGAGACGGATAACTTCAAATGTTTTCTTGTCAGCATCCATGACCACTTGTGAATATTTTGTGCTGCTGTCTAATAAATTTACTATATTATATTATTCCCAAAGGCTTGAAGCACGTCCCTAAATTCGACGCTAAATAGTAAAATACAAGCCGGAGTTCTAGTTCCGTAGAGACGTACTACGGAACTAGAACTCCCACAATGTTAACTATGATTGTCGAAGATTAGTAGGCTGACTGTGGGAGTTTGTATGTAATCGTAGGATATTGGGCATCATTTTTTGTTTTAGCGAATATTAGTGTGGCCTCAGTTATCTTGGTTTATGTATGACCGTGATATTAGAAATCATTTGCGGTGATTGCGTGGGCCAGTCGTTCGACGCTAAGGCCTCACTGTTATATGGGCCATAGTCCCATCGGCAAGATGCAAAGCAGCGCATTGAGAGGCTGGCGCGGCTCGCATCGTTGTCAACGCACACCAGCGGCTACACTGACGGCAAGGCCAGCTCGTCCAGACGGCATTGATTCAGCTTTACTAGATGATGTCGAAACAGTTTCACCAGTTTCAAGGCGTCAAGAATCGCGTACGAGCTTTGAGGTGGCGCCGAACGCCAAAGATTCTCATCTCTCAACACTCTCCCGGTTGCCTTTAGTATCAGCGGCTGTGGGTATTGCTACTGATACGGTGACGATGCCGGAGAGGGGCATTCAGCGCAGTACAAGACCTGCCCACCCATGCCAATTAAGCGGGAGCACCGGCTCGCTCGAAGAGGGACGGGATGCTTCTACAGTGCTTAGTGCACACACTGATACGTTAGGCTCTGGTGGCGAGCACCAGGAGGTGCCAGTCAAGGATGTTTGGGACGCTTGTATTGCCTAAAAAACCAGCAAGCACCCCGAGGCAGCCTCCGCGCCATATCAAAGTGGATTGTCGAGCCAAAGAAGCAAGAGTCGTGCTTATTGCTAATGGAGAGATTGATTTGGAGCGGTTTACGTTGGCTGAGTTCGAGTCTTTTCTCCTTGAAAGCGAAATACGGTGGGTGTGAGTACTCTAAACGTCTACCGTAGCCGCACTACATAATTTATATCGCCGGCAGGAGATTCCTATTCCGGATACATTTGATAAAAGCATGGGTACATTTGTTTCGGGACTGAAGTGCATGCAGGCTACTAAGTATCAGAGAATCCGAAAAGGACTCCCTCCTGTATTCGCTGTACGAGCAGCTATGTTGCTCTACGGATTCTCGTCAAGATGCCATTTGTTTTTGACGACACAATCGAACTTAATGTGTCGATCGGAATCAGTGCACTGTGTACTGAACACCTTAGTGCACATGTCATAATGTGGGTTGTGTGATGTACAAATCTAAGACAAATCAGGAGGCAAGGGGCCCAAAGACCCTCGCCACGTGTACGCGAACCCACACTTTCCGTCTCCATGTTGGATAACGGCGCTTTCGATCTACTTGGCGTGTCGTCCGACGCAGCCACCAGGCGCACTATTCTCGGGATCTCAACAAAAAGTTCGATTTGGTAACACGCCGCGGCAATTAATACTCGAAATGACAAGCCAGATCCATTATGGCACTCATTCTGTCCGGAAGGGAGTGGCTACTTTTGCATGCAGCGGAACAACGGGGGGTCCTTCTATTGAAAGCGTGTGCTTGAGAGTCGGATGGTCGTTAGGTGGGGTTCAAGATCGCTATATTTGCTACGAGTCAGTGGGAGACCAATATTTAGGACGCGTAGTGGCCGGACTACCATTAAGCAGGGCCAATTTCACAGTGCTTCCTCCTCACTCTGTGGAAATTCATAACGACAAGCTACTCGCTTGTGTTGAGGAAACGTTTTCGTCGCTCGCGAAATGCAGTGCCCTGCAAAATATTTTAAAACAATGCATCGCCTCTCTTGCTTACCATAGCAAGTTTTTTTAATGAGAAAAAATGCCCGCAGCACATCCACTGTTGTCAACGTACCTGTTCCGGTACCCAGACATGCTTACTACTACAACGGGCAATATCACTTGTTACCAGAAACCTTTGAGTTTCCGCGCACAGGACCTTTTGGGGCGTTGCAGTTATGATGGTTTGGCGACAAAGCTAGAGAATGGTCTCCCCTAAAAAAAACGTTCACCCACACGACTTCGGAAAGCGCAGCCTTCGCAAAAAAATTCCGATTGGGCCATGATGATCAAACATCTTATCGATGCAGCGACTGCAGCTGGCCAAATGAAATCCAACACGCCCAACAGAACAAGAAGCCACCGCAATCTTTAACACTGCCATGGAGAAGTTACAGCTAGCTCCGTCAAAGCGCGAGCGACGCTTAACAGAGCTCTCCGTCAACACTGTCCTACGTTTAGTATGAGAGAACCAAAGTGCAGCTAAGCGTCACAAGCGATCCGATTAACTACCAATTAAATCACGTTACTTTGCCATCGGAAATACATCCTACGTTTTTTACCACATAAGTGATTGGTTTTAAGTTATTGTAACGAGTTTTTGTCAAAACCTCGTCTGTTACAGTTTCGTGTCTGTCATATCAATCCGTCCAAAACTGTACCAATAAATCTATTATCAAGTCAGTACGGCTTCATAATTAGTATTTTATGAGCAAGTGAAATATAAAGAAGAACCTATCGGTCGTAATTTCTTAAGTAAACTTGCGTACAAACTTCTGGGATCATACAGCACACTACAGTAATATCGTACCGATGCTCGAAAAAAATATACTACGTAGTACTACGTAGTATATTTTTTCATGGAAATTACATGATACCGTATTAACGCCAAAAACAATTCATGGAAATTCCATAATACCGTATTACCGCAAAAAAAAATTCATGGAAATTCCATAATACCGCATTACCGCCAAAATTAAAAGTATGCCTCAAAAGCGTTTTTGCAAACTTTTAAGTGCTTAAAATAAAGAAACGTTTTTCTTTTGTTGCTTTGTTTGATTGTTTTCTTTTCAGTTGGTTTACAATGCAGTCGAGTCTGTATGAGACCACTACAGAACCCTCTATGAAGTTGTCTTTCTCGTCTTTACTTCCACAGACAAAGTTGAGTCGGAGCAGGTTACCGCCTTCTCTAGTAGCTTCGTCACGTTTGCGTAGCTCAAACCAATACTGGTGACGGTGTCAGACACTGGCTTTTCCTTCAACAGAAAAAGAAAATCTGGGTGGATGTCGTTAGATTTGTAGAGCCACTCACCGCCAATAATCTCCCCTTCCTCGCCCAGCTCCAAAAGATAGTCGTAGTCCGCTCCGACGGTGAATTTTTCATTCAGACCTGAAGCCACGAGCCCGCCGTCCGTGTATGTATCGTTGATCCACGACAGATGCGATTTCACGTATACAATGCTCTTGGAGGCATTGTTCCACGAGTATTCTTCAAGGTCATAATAGATCTGCGCAGCCTTCTCTGGGGTCATAGTTGTTTGCTCGTACACCTTAAACCCGACCACTGGATGGTTCCAGACCTCCCTGCCAGCATCTCTGTCGATGATAAAAGTTGTATTCAGCAAGCCCAGAAGGTTGGTAGTAGCAATGTGGAAATACCCAGGGTTGAGATCACGGTACGAGTAGTCCATGTGACTGCCGTATTCATCAATAGAGTCGTTAGATCCATAGTACCGCGAGCCAGTAAAGACGGAGGAAGTGTTTGAGCCGTCGTAAACTAGTGTGATCAAGGCCTTGATATCCATCGGCTGAAATGTCACCCCGTTGAACGTCACGGGGCAGTTGGGCTCTTGTTCAAAAATGGCAGCTGGTGACCAAGCGTGGCAAACGCCGAACCAAGTCGGGATACAGTAGCCAGAACTTGCACCTTCGCGCATCCCACAGACCGTGTCAACTTCAGGGTCAAAGCACTCCTTGTTGGAAGTGCAAGCCGTTCGATGAGTCATCGAGTCGATGCCATTTTGCGCCGAAACGCTGTCCATGAATGCTTTCACATCCATTCCGAAAGCCGTCGCGTACTTCTCAGCAGGGCTCGATTGTTCTTTGTTCCACTTGTAATTGATACTGTCGTTGTAAACTTGCCAGGTCGCTCCGGCCCACGGTGACGGCTTATACGTAGCGGAGGTGGGCAGATTCTTCAGTTGCACCTCCATTCTGGTTTTGAAGAACCCCTCCAACTTGGCGATGTCTTCGTTCCAGATGGACTCTAATCTGCGATTCGACGTACTTGGATTTCCTGGCACCGTGACCGTACATGTGCCGTCATCTTCGATTTCAGATCCACGGCCTGGGAAATTCTTATTGCCGAGGTCGTACGAGGAACACGTCGTGAATGGGTCGTCTTGGAGCGACGAAGCGGTTGCTAATTGCATCTGCAGCTGCACAGCAGCGAAGGCGGTGGCTGTGGAGATGAAGCCGATGCTACGCATGAAGGCCTTGTTCGTTGGGGTTGTTTCGCAGCCGAGAGAAATTGAAAATGAGCAACTGAGATGCATCGCACAGGTTTGCTCGTCCAGTGATCTAGATGCAACCCTCAAATCGTGTCGGATCATATCTTGCGGTTGTCCGTCTGGAAGGGGCAGCTAGCTAGAGTATAATACCGTCACGTGATCATGTAAAGTAACAACTCCGTAGATACTACACGGACAAAGGCAGTTAAAGCTTAAATACCCATATTTTCAGATTCGAAGTGGTTATTGCCTGTCGTTCCCCTAGTCGGTAGAAGAAATTAAGCGTTTTACGGTATCGGTTCATGTTAACGGTATCACTGATCATCTGGGGGCATTTTCACCATCATGTGATACTGAACAACGTAGGGGTATTCCTGGAACCCATCAAATGGGTATGCCGGTTTTTATACTGTTTATTTGTATTGAAAGCTTGTACTTCTGAAATGGGTACCTGAGTTTATATAAGAAATTGTGTTGCTGGCTTTCATGCAGGGTCCAAACGCATTGTTGAACTTACTTAACAGCCTCCGCCGTTCTCAATGCCTTGAACCGGTGTACTGAAAAGCTTGTAGCTCTCCTTTCACCGCATTGTTGCTCAGCCTGACTCGGCGAGATCCCTTTTTTCATTCTCTTCAGTGCGCAAAATCCCCTTTAACTACGCCGAAATCTTGACATGCCGGCAATTTCCGACGCAAGTTGCTGCTTTATCTAACAACCTTCAAGTGTAATGCTGACAGGCATTTCTTGCTTCTTGTACTTGGGGACAAGTCTCTCTACTATATATTATATACTATATACTATCGGTCGACCCAGCAACTGTATGCCATGATTGACATGTGAGTACAGAGCATTTTGTAGCGAGAGTGATCCGATGCTACCGTGGATCCTATCCTTTCGACGCTGGTGTACTGAAATCATATTGTGCACAAATGACAAAAGGTGGTGGTCAACATTGTGCAAGACCATAAGGAGGTTACAGCACTATCTGACTCAAAGATGGTCAACAACATCTATTGCTTTTCCGGATCAGCACCAATAGTCGTGCTTGGACTTATGCTAGTTGCATTCGCTTACGACACCCCAATCATAAAACGAAAAGACACCAATGCTTCAATGAAAACAATATTTCTGTAAGTCATATCTCAGCGTAGCTTCCGCTGCAACAAGAACACCTCACGACTAGTTACTAAGCCCGCAGCAATCGCTAAAGCAGACTAAGATCCTGTAGCGGTCCAATCTAAGTGGTTGGATTCATGTACCGCAGCGTGGCAATTTTGTAAATCTACTGTTCTCTCTTGACTACACACAATACCGTAAATCTCACTGGTACCGTACAAGTATGTGATCATACTATTGCCACTTAAAGTCTACTAGCCGCTCTTCCAGATCATAATCATGTTTAAATGACTTTTATTACTCATAAGTACAGCTTGAGCCGCTGTTGACTACCATGCATAGTGGTTTACAGCACTTTCAAGTCTTCAGTACCTTAATTTTCTTGGTTTCGAAAGGGTACTCGTGGAAACCTTTAAAAGGGTATTTGGTACCTTTGCTGTTACGAATACCTCCAGGGGACATGCCTGCTGATCATTAACAATCCTAAGATAACACATGATTACAGAGTTCGAGAAACGTTGCTATTCTGAGTAATACACTGAAGTGATTGTTTAACACGAAGTTTAAAAAAAAAGTTTTGTTCTCTGCTATTTTTAAGTGGTTTGCGCGAATAATAGTGCTGCGGTCCGCTGCGTGGTTAGTAGTAATGTCGGTGGTTATTGTAAAGTTACCTTCCAAGCCCCGGTAGGACCTCGATTGTTAGGAAAGTAACTGTGATGAGCAGCTCGTACAGTACTGTAACTTGTGCACCTCATCAATAAGTATCTGTCCCAGATCTCCACCAAAGCCTTCTTATCAACGGTGTCCGGCGACCTTTACCTAGTAAGAATCACTACACTTTATTACTCCATCACTGCCATTTACAATTTTGCCCAAACAATAAAGTCTTAACATGGAGCTGAAAGTGAGTAATCATTATCACGTGCCATTTAAAGATTGAATGGACAGTCTGTACAGTACATGACTGGCTTAGGACGCCCATCCATTACGTTCGTAAACTCGTTTTTCTATTGTCTTCAATCGTTCAACGTGACGACATCGACGAACTGTGCTCACGACACAGTGAAGTAAACATACATAAACATGTTTATTACTTGAAGTAAACAATACATATACACTGTTCACCATTTCCCAATCAAGTTGCCAACTATCCCAACCTCGGTGCAAATGGCCCGTCCGTGGGTTAGCTAATTAAAGGGTGTAAACGAGCACACCATTTTTTATTTTAGACAACTGCAACTGGCGATTTGCATGAAAGAGGCGCTTTTCCCAAACTTGCAAAAAAGCCTGATCGTTATCCTGCCAATGTGCAAAACTGACAAGAGGCATGCCCACCTACGATACATTGATGGCTGCTGCCTGGTCAGCACGAACTCAACATATCGCTCCCAAAAACATCCTCACTTGTTGGAGACGCTAGCTTTACAGCATAGAAGCAATGTTGAGCAAAGTCAGGCCTCCACAACTGCTTATTTGCCAACCTAGGAGCCACTACTGTACTGACTCAATACTGGAGTACATGTATCAACGAAAGTGCACTGTAATCATTATGTATTAATAGAGCATGTTGGTTCATACTCACAGCTTGTCGCCCCTTTGCAGACGAGCAACCGTATGGATGTCCGGTACGAATTGAGGGTTGTCTCCAAATCCCTAGACGAGCGAACTGCGCGATGCGTCTCAATTGCTCATTCCCCAATTTTCTCGATTGTGCAACAATCCGAACGAACAAGGCCTTCATGCGTAGCATTGGCTTCCTTTTCACGACCACTGCCTTCGTGGCGGTGCAGATGCAGATAATGACAGCAACTGCTTCGCCTCTCCAAGACGGCCCATTCGTGGCGCCAGAGAATCCGAACAGTTTGGGACGCAAACTCGAGGAACTACGAGCTGTGGATATTGTGAAACTGGAAAAGTTCTTCGGTGTGAAAATGGAGGCGAAGCTGAAGAGCCTACCCACGTCGGCTATTCATCAGCCGTTGCCGTGGAACGGCCCAAGCTGGCTTGTCAACCAAGATAGCATTAACTACGAGTGGAAGAAAGGTCAGCCGAGTCCGGCCGAGAAATACGCGACGGCCTTCGGTCTCAACGTGAAAGATTTCATGGACAAGGTATCGGCTCAGAACGGCATCGATTCGCGAATGAATTCCAGTACACCGTGCACCTCAAACAGCGATTGCGAGTACGCAATCTGCGCTATCCGTACCAACGCGACATCGGGCTACTGCATCGATTCTTGGTACGGCTTGAGTCATGCATTGGCACCGGCGTCCGTCCTCGAGAAAGAACCTGTTTGTGCAGTAAGCTTCAATGGTGTGGTCTTTCGTCCCACGGACATTAAGGGGCTAATCACTGCCATCTACGATGACGTCGACGTGCCTAACGTATTTACTGGAGTTCGGGACAACGGCAACAATGATTCAGTTGATGCGTACGGCAGAAGCGTGGAGTACTCGTACCGTGACCTGAATCCTGGATTCTTCCACATCGCCGCCACAAACCTTCTGGGCAAATTCAACCGCACCTTCATCATTGACAGAAATGCTAATTATATCGTATGGAACCAGCCCGCCTACGGCTTCGAGGTGTATGAGCAGACAGGTTTGACATTGCAGGAGGCCGCTCGAACCTTCTACCAGTTGGAAGCATACCCTTGGAACAGCAATGCAACTAGCATCGTCCACATTAAGTCCAACCTGTTGTGGAATAATGGTACGGATGTGGATGACGGCTATGGTGATCTGACAGTGCCTCCGGACTCTGGCATGTCATACGAGTACCTTCTGGAGTTGGACGAGGCCGAAGAGATTATTGGCGGTGAGTGGTTGAACACTTCCATCGACAATCACCCAGACTTCCTTTGGTTTCCGGAGGGAAAACCTGCTGCTGACGTGGTGACGAGCCTTGGTTTGAGCTACGCCAACGTGACGATGCTGCTAGAGAAAGCGGCAGCGTGCAACCATTCGACTTAAGAGTGTGAGATGAAGGGCGGGGTGTAGGTAACATCAAACACAACTCTTTTGAATTCTTTTGATGCATACTGGAGTGATTCCCGTAGCCCCAATAGGAACTCACTTCTTCAGAATAAATGGAGCGATTCCCGTAGTCCGTTTAGGATCCCAAATCCGTCCTCTCTAATGTTCATAAATCTTCTTTCTTGGAAGAGGGGGTCCTCCAAACTCCAAGGCGGCGATTTAGCCGGCGATGTACAGGTGTAATTAGTGGACCAGACTAATCGGGAATCGGGTTTTCGAGACGCGCGAACACAATTAGTCTGGACTCGGAGCATCCAGACTAATTGCGCACCAGACTTTTTGCGAACTGATACAATTATCAAGATAATTCATCAATGGATCAAGTTCAGGACCATTTTTTGAGCACTTCACCAAAAAATAGGTAAATAATTTTTATTTACAGTTATCACTTTCTCCGATCCACGACGTATTCCTAACCATAGTATCGGTCACTAATATCTCGGAGAGGAGTTAAAAGCTAAGATACCCCCCGTCGCCCATTCAAACTCTTCGATAGCGCGCATTGTATCATAGCATTCCGATGGAGCATAAGTTCCTTCTTGTCAATTCACAGAAGCGCGAATCCACCGAGATGTTCTTTCGTTCCTTTGGAGTCAACCCCCTGTTCATCCTCATCAGTTCCTGCAAACGGTGATTCTACTCCAGAATCATCGAAGGAGCTACGCGCAATCTGAAGAGTAGTTCACACGATAGTTTTACGCCAATACGGCGGGGTTTACAAAATTCGCCAAACAAGTAGCTGTAGAAGCGGTCACACACAGCCGTGAGAACGAACTCGTCGGGCTCACGCTGATGCTCTTGGTCGTCGTCAAACTCGGCGGGCTCACGTTGCTGTTGGTTCAACCAACAGGTGTCGGAATTTTTCCATCAAATTCAGCTTTAATCAATCATTTTTGCCAGAATATTTAGTACTGTATATGCAGTTGTCGATAGCCCCCACACCAATCCTCACGATATTTTCACATTTTTTTTCAGCAAACGAATGAAGATGGCGCCTAAGCCTTGGCCTACCACACGGACCTTCATCGCGCGAAGCGTCTCGCACCCATGGAGTTCCTCCAACGACCTCCTCGACGACAACGTTGAGCTTCTCGTCCTCGGTCTTCTCCTCAGTGAGAGTTCTGACGATGAGCAGCAGCCTCAGCGTGGTGGGTCGCGCCCAGGCAAGAATCCTAACATTGACAGGCATGCAGAGGTCTATGTCGAGCAGTTCTACCAAGACTATTTCAGTGCGTCGCCTACATACAACGAGAAACACTTCCGCCGTCGTTTTCGGATGCACCGTAATCTTTTTACGAAGATTGCTTCCGACATTGAGTGCAACGACTTCTACTTCCGGCAAAAACCTGACTGTACGGGAAAGCGAGGTCTCACTTGCCACCAGAAGTGCGCTGCAGCCATCTGTGCCCTTGCAACAGGCTGCTCTGCTGATGATCTGGATGGTCGCTACCGTTTGGCTGAATCAACTGCTTTAGAAACGCTAAAACGGTTCTGCTTGAATGTGATCGACATATACGGGGAATATTATTTCGGTATCCGACGGAGAACGACCTGGTTGAGTTGCTGACAGAGAGTGCTCGCCGAAGATGGCCAAGCATGCTAGGGTTAATTGATTGTATGCATTGGCACTGGAAGAACTGCCCTAAATCGTGGGCAGGGCAATACAAGGGGGAGGAGTCGGGGCCAATCATTGTGCTGGAAGCAATTGCAGACTGTCACGGACGGTTCTGGCACTGTTTTTTTGGCATGCCAGGGTCAAACAACGATCTAAATGTATTAGATCGGTCTCCACGTTTTAATGACGCCATGAATGGAGCTTCGTCTATTGTTGTAAACGGCCACATGTACAATATGGGCTATTGGTTAGCCGATGGAATCTATCCTGAGTACGCATGCTTTGTCAAGACAACCAGTAGTCCAACAGGAATGAAGCAGCAACACTACTCCAAGATGCAGATATCTCAGAATAAGAGCGTTGAGCGAGCCTTTGGAATGTTACAGGCACGATTGCACATTCTGACAACATCTTATCGCCTGTGGGGAAAGCACGCCATGAAATCGGTCATTGTAGCATGCGTCATCCTTCACAATATGATACTTGAAGAGGAGCTAGCGCACGATCAGTCCAGTGAATATGTACATGATACGCCCCCGCTTGAGCCATTTACGGTGGCGCCTCCATCACTCCAGATAAATCAAGTGCTAGTTCGAGGCAATTCCGACAAAATGTAGAAAATCGACAAGTTCACCGAGAACTTCAACGTGATTTAACGGAGCACCATTGAAGTAGATTAAAAGATCTAGTATGAAACTTCTACAAGATTCAGGCAACATTACTCCCACTTTGAGTGTCCGTACGGCCTTCTCCCAGTAGCTCATTGAGTACTTGCTGGTTGTCCACTACAGTACTGCAAATAACTGTAGTTTCTTCGAGCGTTTTTCGGCAGCTGCTAGAGCCAATGTTTCTTCGACAAGCTGGCGTCGAGCAGCCAAGATAAATTGCTGCTTTTTAGCTGCGATAAATGCTTGAGCTTCGGCGCTGGTGTCTTCACAAATCAATTGTAAAGTGAGCTGATCCTGCAGAATCTGGTTCTGCTATCGGAGGAGGTCGTTCTTGGTCGTGATAGATTGTGCTATTTTAGCAGCAATATCCAGCTTTATCTCCCCAGTTTTTTTTTTCACGAACCACACGCTTTGCCTTCTTGTTGTCGATTGGACGCTCCCCTGATACCAAAGCTTCTGTACGCATCGCCGATGGCTCTCCCGTGGGGCGATTCTTGGTTAATGTCGAAGCAACGCACCCTGCCAACTTTGGTTTGTTGCGAAGGTATTCCCCGCAGTGTAGTAGACGGAATGCATTACCACACGAGCCCATGCACAATTGTAAGAGCCTCATCGGTGTAGTCCTGCTCCGCCCAGCTAGAATGCGTGACTGCCTTAGCCTTGGTGTAGCACCCGCAAAACTTGATCACCTTCTTCTGGATAGTGTCTGTCCAGTGTGCTGTGATACTTTCTTGACCTCGTTTCCTCGCTGGTTCACCCGAACTTATCAATGCTGAATTAAACGCATCAGCAATTTTAGCGAAGAAAGTAGATCCTTTCTGGCACCTCCCGACGATTGGGTCCTCACTAACATCTAGGAAGCACCTGTACAGAAGTAACTGGTCCTCTTTTACAAAAGACTTTCCACGCCTGGTCGAGGATGATGACGGTGAAGGCGTCACTGTAGCGTCAGTCGACTCCGAACTGTGAAGAGAAGACGCCATACTGGACGTCGTGGGCTCTGCGTTGCCGCTGCTGCTGTTGGTGGACGTCGTGGGCTCTGTGCTGCTGCTGGTGGTGGTGGGCGCTGTGCTGCTGACTCTTTCGGCGCAATAACGATTCGTGAGAGGCACAAAAAATTCCACCAACTTTGGTGAGATTTTTGCCGAAACTGGATCTCCATTAGCTATTGCAAAACAATTGTCGAACCGGTGCAAGTCTTGTTGGTGGCGCTATCGACTTTTTCCTTACAAATCTTACTATTGGTGGATTTTTGTTGAATAGTGCAAATGACTTGATTTTTTTTCCTGCTAACATAGTATTTTGGAGGAATTGTCTGGCAATACACCACAAGATCATCGCACGAAGTAGACAATGATAGATTGGTGTACATATCTGCGCTCGGTGCCTTTTAGTTTAGCGAGTATAGTGCAAGCCAGATATCATACATTTTGCGAAAATGAAACGAGTTAAAACTTTGGTTACTGACAAATTTAGGGAAAAGACTTCGCTCACAAAGGTAAAAGAACCGCATAAAATGAACTCTCTCAAGAGCCGCAATTGTCAATTCCGTGGAATTTTACCCAATCTGGGTGGTTTGGCGTCTCTAGCGGAGTCGCCGCACCACCGACAGTTGCCTCCAAAAACAAAATTGGCCATAATTAGCTCCGAATTTAGCTTTATCATATCCCGTCACACTCGCATTCCTTCCTGCACCTAGCTCCTGCGCTGGCGGCAAGTTCTGTTTTGCATGACCGGGGGAGGCATTCACAGCACCTGCTTTGCTCCATCTCTACACGAACTCATCTCCTAGACATATCACGTAAGAGGTTCCTACTTGTACGTGGCCGGTGCTGTTGAGAAAAATTGCAGCTGATCTGGACTAACATTTTTGCTGCAGCTTGCACAGTTTTCCAGCCTCAACCGGTGGTTGCTTTGACGCTGAACACATCATATTCGAGCCCAACGACACGGCGGTGGCTGGCATAGTTCAAGTGCTCCTTCTCCAGCGCAAACTGCAAGTAATGCGTCGGGTCCTGGCTTCCTGTGCTGCTTCTAGCGCTGCAAAAAAGCCTGCAACTGATATTCCGAGATACACAAAAGCCGACGAGGCTTTTGCTTGGTTGCACCTCGTAACGACCGCTCTAAGCCGTGAGAGGAGTTTACTGAGTCTTGTTTGCGGTGACATGTAAATTATGTGGTGAGCACTTTCAAGATTTTTCTACCAGGCGCCGGAGAATGAGGGTCATGTACCCAAGGACAAGGATCGGGGAGCGAAGATCCGCGATCAAGACTCTAGAGTCAAGATCGGGCCAAGATCAACGAGTAGAACTCGCAACCAATGAGATCTGGCACAGCCGGTCATGAGCCTCGAAGTACCGAGAAACAGGGATCGGAGGTTCCCGAGTGAAGATCGTGTGCTGGAATGCGTCGATTGGCGGGGAAGTTCAACATAGGCGATCTTGGCGCTAAAGGTGCTGGAAAGTAGGGATCATGGGTCCTCGGGTGAAGATCGGACGTCAGGGGACGAAGATCAGAAGTTGATGGCCGCGATCAGGCCACGACCGATCTCGACCAATGCCGAGAAGGAAGGCAGCAAGATGAGGATCTAGGTCCCTGGAAAGGAGATCAAGTGACTAGGAATCAATATCGGCGGTCTAAAGGTGAGACCAAAACGAGATCAGATGGCAGTCCTGAAAGATTGGCATGTCTAATATGGCAGTCTAAGGTCACAAGGCGGAGATCGAGGCCTCAAGGATCAAGATCAGTCGTCCCCAAGTGATGATCTAGACAGAATATGAAGATCACAAGTCAGGATGGAGATCGGTGATCAAGATGGGAGCTGATAGGGACAGGTACCGATTCTTAGCACCAGGAAGTAGGCATACAAAACTACATATAAAAAATATAGCCGGGCGAAGTCAAGATGAGCTGAAAAAGTACTGAAAGTGCAGAAAACCGAGGTCCTACCAAGCTGCATCCTACTAGGTAAAATTATAGCCTGTCAATCATCATATTTCAAGTGCTGAGAGGCGTCGTTGGATTCTCCCTTCACTACAGCTTTACAGTAAAATTAAACGAATCCTGATAAGAGTCAAGTTAGCTCGCCCAAGCAAGGGTTTGCGGAGTTAAAGGGTTAATTTGAATTCTTGTAAGAATCGAGTTAACTCGCGCAAGCAAGGGTTGATCACTTAAAGGGTTACTATGAATTCTTGTAAGAGTCAAGCTAACTCGCGCGAGTTAATGTGAATCCTGGTCAGAGTCAAGCTAAACCGCGCGAGCTAACGTAAAGCCTGGTAAGAGTCAAGTTAACTCGCACGAGTTAATATGAATCCAAGCAAGAGTAAGTTAACTCGCGCGAGGTACACCAGTCAGTCACACCAGCATCTCAGTTTCGAAATGAGTGCCGCAAACCGGTAATATCAACTAATCAGCTAGTTGAAATACTGAAAGCTCAAGCCTATAATAAGAATGTGTATAAAGAAGCCAGCTGCATTTCAAACCAAGTCAAAGATATGTCTTTTTTACTCCCTGGAAAGAAGTATCGATGCAAAAGGTTTGCGGTATTTAAGCAGTTATAAAGCGGCGTTTGTGTTTCCGTCCTTTCAAGGAGCTTCTGGCAGCGAAGTCGTTTGGCTGAAACAATCGTATGACTCTTACACAAGAGGTCGCTCGATTGGCTATATCAATTTACCAATGTATTATACATGTAGTGCGAATTGCCGATGGGCTGAGTACAGGCGCTGTGCTTGATATCCGGACGGTGTAATTATACTTTTGCAGAGTATTATTGTCAAAACAAATTAGGGCACAGTAGGGCTTCGCAGGCTTCGTAAATAACCTCCCGCCTTCGTTAGAGTTGTTTGCATACATACTCGTCCTAACAATATCTTCGTGGTTGACTGCAGGTCTTCGACAATGAAAAAAAAAGCGGCAGCAAATAACTGCGACTACGATTGCAGAAAAAATCCCTCCCAATTTAAATATTACTTTACTCACTGCTGGTGCCACTGTACTTTAACTCAGTATGGTCAACAATTATACTCAACGGCAGGGCCAACCTGGAGGCATATCATGACGTGGAATGGAGGAGCAAGATGCAAAGCTGTCATCTTTAAAGTACTGAATATTTATTTATATATACCAATTCAACCCGAGAATAAAACTGACATCTCCACAAAAGAAAGAAACATATCGAAAGCTACAAGGAGACAAGGTAAGCAGACTTCTTGTCCATTCTAGACCCGGGTGGTCCCATGAGTAAGAGCTGCCGGTGTTAGAATTCGTGGAATCTACATGAGCAGTACACGTAATAGTGTGTACAAATGAATAACACCTTGACAGTCCACATCCTGTCAAACTTTACGGACCTGAAATACTTTAAAGCAAACGAAGTAAACGGTATGAACAGTCCTGGCTGAGAATCGCCACGCTCAGGGCTTTAGCGCATGGCTTTGGGACTAAGTAAGTTTTGGCGAGGTACATTGCAGTCATTGTTTATCGTGGGTCATCAAAGTGACGGCATGATTAATCCTATGGGATAAAGGGATTTTGTTTTTTAACATATGAAAAACACGCAGAATAAATAACTACCTAAATATCTTGCAGCTGCGTGTTGCGCGAAGATGGCGACAGGGTCAACATTCACGTGGGCGATTCAAAAGCAATGCAGGTATAAACGGTTAGAGGTTTTACAAACGGCGTGCTATCAAGCACTCTAACATCTTGTAGAATAATGTATAAGATTATCGGACAATCTGACCATTTAGTTTACGGAGGATGTGCTTTTTAAATGAATATAAAGGTAATAGTTTTATGAACGCGCTTTCAGTAGAGTAGCAGAGTTACTGATGTAAGGAGGGTACAAATATATTGTCATAAATAAAGTATGCGAGGATAGTCGGATCCCTGGTAGACTCTGAAATAAATTTTAGAGAATAAAATCAATTATGAGGTTTTAGTATAAATTTTGTAACGTAAAATAGTTCGCTAGAATCGTTCCTACATAAAGAGAGGTTCAATGCCCTCAATCTATATTGTTGCTGATTACATGCTGATTTAGCCCCGAAATATTGTAGCTAGAGTCATATGTTGACCACAAGCTTGCCTCCATTAAATTTTCTGCAAGTCAAGAGAAATACATTATCTCTAATTTGCTGTAAAGGAGAACGGGCAAGGTTAGGGGTATTGTATTTGGTGCGGTACACAATTGATAAAGTACCCACAACAAGGTACAGAAAATGGGCTTGGTTTGGAAAAGTACTATATTCGGCATTATCCGTTAGTCCCGGACTCCCTATCAGTTTCCGATCAAGATGAAGATCACCAATCAGGATGACGATCAATAATCAAGAGAAGATCGCGGGATCGGTCGCCAGATCGAAGATGGTGAGAGCCGATCTTAGATTGAGATGGGTATAGAAAGGCGTAAGATGCATTTTAGAATGGGTGGTAGACTTGGGATAAACATCAATCAGAGTTGGTTTTGTCGTCAAGTGCACAAGTGGTTTCCTAACTTTCCAGGATGTCTTAGAGGCTTATTGGCCAGGCATCAGAGTTAAAAAGAGCCTTAGATAGCGGTTACTAGCGTCGTAGTGTAAGAAGTCGGTTAATATAATAGCCAGATTTACCAACACTAGTTTTTCTTATTTAAAGTGTTCAAGTTCCTGATCGTCCAGACTTTGGTGCTTGACTGGAGATCGGATCAACTCTCAAGACTAAAGATCCCGCTATTGGAAGCGGCAAGCAGCCCGTAAAGGAGAAGAACAATAAGGAACACGGTTTTAGAGGCACTTCGGTCCTCTAATTAGACAAAAAGTCCCGAGATCAAGGCCGATCGTCACTAATCAGGCCGTATTTAGGACTTATCAACCGGGAGCAGAGCGAAGAAGTTCCGCGCTGCCGTAAACATCCCACGTCCCGCCAGGACAGTCAAGTTTTCGCTTATCGGACACCTTCGGATCCCTGAGAGAGCAGATCCAGCCGTCCGACGGGTACACAAGGTGAGACCAAGTTCAGCCGATCATGGATCATCGGGGGGGCCCCTCCGTTAGTCGGTGTCTTGGCGCAGTGTGTGAGTGGAGATCGGCCTCAACCAGATTTTTGGCTGATCCCGCTACACCACAATGGTGCGCGTGCCCGGATCTCTTGGGGACTCCGAATTTCACCGTGAGTCCGATGAAGATGTCCAAGTGAAGCAAGAATCACGGGATGAAGCGTCGACGGAAGTCGGATCGATGACGACGCCGCTGAATGAAGTGAGATCCGGGGATCAGCTTTGGGAGGAGCTCTGCTGAACGAATCAAAGAGGAAAGTCAGCATCCCGATCCAGACTTAGAAGAAAAACCTCGACCTCCTCCCCAGGTCCCTTCGGGGACCACCGCAGATCGCGATGCGAATCGTGATCTGCATGATTCCGGAGGGAAACCTTCGGGATAGAAAGCTTCCGTCTCGGAAGCACCCAAGCCGGCGACCAAGAAGAAGAAGACGAAGTCCAGCAAGAAGAAGTTGAAGGCACCCGAATCCGACCTCGAAGAACAAGGATGGGCAAGATCGCGCCGGCTTGGAACGCGAATGCGCTGGAACGAGCTTATCATCGGAAGTTCGTTCTGGACTTTCTGGAGTATGATCCGGTCTTGAGGCTGCTGAAGATAAAGCCGATCGGGGCGCTGCATGGAGCCGTGAACAACCCCCCCCCCCTCCTCCCCCGCGACCGTGGACAAGTTAGTTGCGGTCAAGAACCTGTTCCAGATATTGGAAGATGCGGGACTGGTCGCAGGGGTGTTCGATGCGGACGATCTTGTTCGAAGCGGACCTTAACGAGATCAGATCGGCGGCGTCGGAACTGTATCGACGACTTAGGATCCTGAACGGAGACCAGACGTCAACATCGGAGCTTCAGAGCTCGCCACAAAGCAGCGCAGCCGATCCCCACACCGGAACGTCGCGATACGCCTCAGCTGCCTCGGAACAGGGTTCTGACGACTCGCCGATTCCCCAACGTATGTCGTTAGGGCCGTCGGGAGCGAAGCTGTTAAGATCCAGTCTCAAGGAATCTGCGTCGACTGAGATCACGCGACCTACTCCGGAGATCTTTTCATCCGAAGGAGATCAAGCCAAGTCAGGCCGGCCGCAGAGCCGATCGGCCGATAATCTGGAGTCATATTTCCAGGCCGCTATGGACCGGTTCCTTGGAGAGCAGAGGGCGATCGCGAATGCGGCCGGAAGAAAGAAGCTCCCAACCACTCCGATCAACGTCGGCACCCAGAATGTCGACATGGAATCAGTCGGACCCCCGACACATGAGACCAAACCTGACGAATATGACCCGGACGGTCTTGATTTCCCTGCCCGATCGCCAGCCAGAGCATTTCATCGAGACCTTGGGCGATCAATAGTTGGCTGATCAGCTTACGTTGCTCCGGATTTCGGACGCAGACGATCTCGAAGAAGATCTCCGAGCCCGCGAGTGAGCCAAGACCCGACAAAAGCGATCAGCATTCGGATGCAAGTATCGCCAGAAAGTTCCGTCGGCGACGGCGCCTGCGGCCAAGAGAGCAGCTAAGGCCGTGCAAGTTCCCCGAGAAGCTTCGGATCCCGAGACTTCGGAAGGATCGGACGGCTCTGATGGAGAAGGAGACTTGCGACGTGTATTTCTGGAATTTGCCGAAGGAGATCGGGCCCCTAGAGGCGACAAAACAGGGCGATCTGACCGCCAGTCGCGGGAATCGGCGGCGCTAGTCCACCCGAGCGTTGATCGGGAGGGATCAGGACCGAGAGATCGAGGTTTCCGTGATCGGTCGCCCGATTGACCTCGATGCTCGCACTGCGGATCGAGAAAACACAGCGATCTGGGATGTTGGAAGAACCTGACCTGTCAGAAGTGCGGCCGTAGCGGACATCCGTCGGATCACCGCCTGTTCGTCTGTCGCGGTTGTTGAGAAGTCCATGAAATGGGCAAGTTTTCGATGGAAGAATTTTACAATCTTATCCGTCAGTGGTACGATCCGGCGAAACATGAAGCTTTTCTGCCGGAATCGGCGATGAAGACGTTAAACTAGGACGCTCGCCGGGTTGGAATCTGGTACGCGCCGACCGTTCTACGTTCTGCATATATGCATTTGTGGAGAAGAAGTCGGTAGATCAATCTAGCGCGCAAACAAACCGATCGGATAATACACATGATCTACACCTACCTGCTTCCTCTACTCCTCGGATCTCATGTCTGCGTGTGAATGAATACCAGAGATCACGTGTGAAGATGACTCTGGATCTCTTGCCAGGTGACGTCCGAGGATTCTGGAAGCATTACGCTCCAGGGAAATGGTTTCGCCAAGCTAAAGTGACAGGGAAGATCAATAACGATAAGGCGGTCTTGCTACTCGATAGCGGCGCAGAAGTCTCAATACTGGACACCTCCTTTGCTCGTAAGGTGGGATGTCAAGTGGAAGGAAGTCAGAGGCAAGAGTGCGTCGGGATCGGGGAGAATGTGTATGTCGCAGAAGGACGCACGAAGATCAAGACCCACGCTGGCCGGATCGTTGGTGTATTACTTCAACATTTGGGTCGGAGATGTGGCAGGACAAGAGGCGATCTTAGGAATGGACTTCATGACACCTGCGGGGATCAGACTGGACGTATCCGAAGGAAAGGTGTCCCTGCCAGACGAAATCAAGATTCAGTTACATGGCCGTCGGTCGCTATATAGCAACAACGCTCGAACAGTGTGGATCGGGGAGTTTGATCTGATCGAATCGGGAGAAGCGATCAAGTTGCCGATCAATCTGCGGCCGAGAGCGACTGGGGAGAAGTTGTGGTTGACGCGGGTAGAAAATTGGGTTCCCACGCTGGTCCATGGACCAGGGGCGCTTCGATATGTGAGGATTACCAACATCGGAGATCGTGTGTTGAGCTTGAGCCCGGCTACCGTAGTTGGAATGTGGCTATCGGCCGATCGGGTTCCCCATAAAGACGGATATGTCAGTGAAGGATCGAGACGGTATCGAGAGTGGCAGACACTGGCTTATCAGGCTACGACTGAGACCCGTCCAGCTGAAGAACAAATCGCGGATCCGGGACCCCTGGTGGATCACCTCGTCTACCCGACACCGAAGGCGATCTTGAGGCGGATGCCAGCCCTGCTATTAGTACCCGATCATATTCCCGGGAATTCGACTCAGAAAAAGGACCCGAAGGAAAGGGTGCCAAAGTGAAGTCGGAGAAAGGATCGGGCGAATCAGAGGCTGAAGTGAGGCTGGAAGTCGACACATTCGGTCCCGATCTCGAGGGGCCTGGAGACCCCGACCCCGATCCGCGGCGAAGGATGCAAGGATGTATCCCGGGAAAAGCGATCAAGAGGCTGGAAGTCTGAAGACCGAAGGCGAAATTCGGCCTGATCTCAAAACGATTGGTGATCCCGACTCGGAATCGGTACAGAATAAGCCGATCAAGAAAGAGGAGGCGGAACCTCGACCCGGAAGTGACGGCAAGGAGCCGGACGACGGAATATATCTGCATGAGGGGAGCGATCTCTTCGCAGAAGATGTGGAGGGCGAGTTGGCAGTGATCCCAGAGGTCGTGATCACGACAGAAGAGGTTAAAGTGGGAGATCTCCGGGTCGGAGACCCAAAAGTGTACTCGGCCGAAGAGATCGAACAGCTGAAAATCGGATCTGGAACAGGTATCACCTCCTAATCGGGAAAGGGAACGCGTTGCCACCAGCGGCCAAGGGAGTGTTCTGTTATATCGATGTGCAAGGAGCAAGACCGGATGCTCAACGGGCAGGAAGATCGCCCCTCGCTTCCGAGAGAAGGTGTCCGATCTGCTCAAAGCGTCGCTCTCCGCACAGATAATCCGACATTCGACGTCGCCGTGGACCTCGCTGATCGTTGTTATTATCAAGAAATATGGCGTGGATACCCGCCTTTGTATTGATTACAGGGTGGTGAACGGTCTGACTCGGCTCATGGTGTACCCGATGCCGCTGGTCAGCGATCTGCTAAAAGATCTTGACAAGGCGTTGTGGTACTGCTTTCTCGATATGGCCAGTGGATTTTGGGTAGTTCGGGTTTAGGGTTTATCACTCCTTTTGGTTTGTTCGAGTAAAACCGGATGCTGTTCGGTCTCAAGAACGCTCCGCAAATCTATCAGTTGTTGGTAGATAACGCGCTGTACGGGTTTACGAAGATATCGCGATCAGGAAGTCAAGAAGAACCGCCAGATGTGTTTGAAGATGGAGACTCCAAGGATCCGGATTTCCCATCTGTGTTAGGCCGGAGATCGTATATCGACGACATTCTGGTGACAGCGGAGTCGTGGGATCGGCTGTGCGACAAGGTAGATCGCCTGCTGGAAGAGTACGATAAGTGGAACCTGTCGATCAGTGTGGAGAAGAGTTCTTGGGGCCTGAGGAAGGTGGATTATCTCGGACATCGAGTGTCGAAAGAAGGATTGGCCCGCGAAGTACACTTCCCTCAGTTCATATAGGATCACGGCGTAGGTTGCATAGTCCTCGATAAACCTGCTATAATAGTTCAGACTTCCGAGGAACGATTGCATAGATCGTTGCGAACTCGGAAACGGCAGTTCGGTCAGTGACGCCAGATCTTTTGGGTTGGTCTACTACGATCGAGAGGCAGGATTACGGATCTAGAAGATCGCGCTCAGATAGGGGCCCGGGACCTCGAGGAACCGAGTTCGACGGAAAGGGATATGACCCACACTCCTGCGATCTCCACTGACCGGGAGGAAGAGAGATGGGATCGAGCCAGAAGAGCCTTTGAGACTCTCAAACGGAAGATCGCCTCGATGCCGATCTTGCGGCACTTCGATACCGATCGGCAGCCGACAGTGATCGTATACGCCAGCGATTGGGCGATCTCGGCAGCGTTGATGCAAGAACATGATGGAACTTATTATCCGATCTCCTTCGCTAGTCGGACGTTGAAATTGAATGAGCTGAACTACAACGTGGTATAGAAGGAGATCTTGGCGCTGCTGAGAGTGATCGATCTGAACTACAATATATTGGTCGGCCGGGAGATCAAGGTCCTAACGCGGCATTCTACGCTAGCGTGGCTATTCCGATCTTCCGGGCTACAGGGGCGGTTAGCTCAATGGGCTGCCGTCCTTTCGCCCTGGGCATTGGAGATAGTGCAGTGTGGCAAGGGCGAGGACGAAATCTTAGGGGCGATCGCTGCTAGTATCACGCCAAGGTCCGTCGGGGATCAGGCGCTAGTAGGGATCGCGCCCAGGAAGGAACCCCGGAAGAAGATCCAAGCCCCGATCCCGACAGTAAGAGCCGGGGAAGAGCTGCTGGTCCTGAGTTTTGGCGGCTCAGCCAGAGTAAAGCGAGGTGGGGGTGCGTTCGGAGCGATCCTATGGAAGTTCCCAGAGTGGACGATCTTGAAGGCTAGGTCCGAGTACGTTGAAGATCTGACCGTGAACGAGGCGGAATATCGGGGATTGCTGCTAGGCCTCGACCTGTTAGATTATATGGGCCGGACCATGTTGGTGATCTACGGCGACCCTAACGATCGTCAGGCAGGTTCGCGGGGGGATCGACTGCAAGGCGCCGGGGCTCACCCTGCTGAGGCAAAAGGTTATGGATCGCCTGAGAAGCTGGCCAGACCACGATTTAGTACACGTCAAGCGGGACTGGAACGCGAGTGCGGATAAGCTGGTGAGTGAGGCCTTACAATCACAACAGGGAATCCGGGTGTGTGAGGGAAGCTTGGTGCAGGATCTGATGACTCTGAACCGTTTGGACGAAGTACTGATCTGCTCGATGGAAGAACAGCCAGAGTATCCGGTCAAGATCGCTGTGGTAAGGACTCGATCCCGCGCAGATATCCGGCCAGATCCGCCGGATTTGCGAGAGGAGGTGGTCCGACAGCTGCGGGCGGATCGGATCCGTCGAGCCCAAGACGAAGAAGTGTTGATCTCCAACATGAAGAAATATCTGGCCGGCGGTCTTGGAGGGTGACCCGGGACGAGGCGCGCGACCTAGGAAAGGTGGCCGAAGATTACGCGGTTGGCAGTGAAGATCGGCTATTTTACTGTTCTCCTACATCGAGATCTGACAAAGATCGTGATGGACTGATGAGATTGGTGGTGCCGGGGTCACTTCAGGAGGACCTCCTACATCATTTTTACGTGAGCTTGGAAAGGGGACACCAAGGGATCGGGCGTACCTACCGACGGGTCAGGAAGTGTTTCCACTGGCGAGGTCTGTTTTGAAGCGTGCAGTGCTACGTGGGAGAATGCGTCGACTGCGTGACAGGAAAAAGGAGACCTACGATCCGGGGGGGGGGGGATCGCCTGGGAATCTTCAAGCCACATACCCTTTCCAGATCATAGCTATGGATCACATCCCGTCGCTTCCGAAGTCGCGGAAAGGTAATACCGAGCTGCTGATCTGGGTTGATATGTTCAGCGGATACGTGATCGCGAAGGCAAGTGCTTCCAGATCTGCGCAGCCGATAGCCGAATCGTACGATGAGTGCATATTCCGGAGGTTCGGAGCTAGTGAGGCGATCCGACCCTACCGTGAGCCAGGCTTTATGTCAGACTTCGTCAGGTCGTTCAATCGGATCATAGGACAACGGCAGAGAGTGACCATGGCCTACTGACCGCAGGCGAACGAGACCGCGGAACGGATGGTACAGACGCTGACCCGATCTTTGAAGATGTATGTTCAGGACGCCGATCAGCGTAATTGGGATGAGTACACAGAAAGGTTAACACTCGCGATCAACACGGCTCAAGATCGGATCCGCGGAGATACGCCGTTCTATCTGGTGCACGGTTGGGACCCAAGATCCACCCTAGAGGCGATGACGCAGCTAGGAAGTACCAAGACTCGAGACCGGGACCCCGGGCGGTGGAGATATCGGATCCAGAGATACTACGATCATGCCAGAAGACAAGTTAATGCCAAGCTGAAGGTGTGATCAACGATCGGGCCGAAGATCATAATGACGGGGCGCGACCTCACCAAATCGACACTGGATCTCAAGTATGGCTCTATCTCGATCGAGTGAAGGAAGGATACGCCCGGAAGCTAGCGCACTTATGGCATGGACCTTTTCGAGTCGCAGAAAAGATCAATGAGTACTCTATAAGGCTGCATATAGCAGGACCGGAATATCGTCTGTTCTCGATCGTTCACGTCTCCAAGCTGAAGTTGGTCAAGGAGTATCCCGATCGGCCCCAAGCGGAGTTAGTACGACCAGGATCCGAACGTTTTGATTTTGACGAAGCTCTGCTACCCCAGGATAGCTGGATGCGAGAGTTGGATGAAGACGAGTTTGAGGTGGAAAAGATCACTGATATGCGGACCGGCCAAAAGACACGATATGGAAGAGTGTTGCGGGAGTTCCTGGTGTTCTGGAAGGGTTATGACGATCCCACGTGGGTGGACGAAGCCGATCTCAACTGCGGAGCGTTGCTATATGACTTCTTGCGAGATCGTGCGAGTAGGAACCGTTTTGAGGTGATGCAGTCTCACGAGAAAGAGTAAGATCGGGGTACTGGGACGAGTTGGTCGTCCCGGTATTGAAATGAGAAGAAGGATCTGCAGGGAAGCTACAGATCGGAGGACGGGGATATTTGTGAAAGTGAAGTAT
This sequence comes from Phytophthora tentaculata, assembly GCA_033557915.1. Lineage (NCBI taxonomy): Eukaryota > Oomycota > Peronosporomycetes > Peronosporales > Peronosporaceae > Phytophthora > Phytophthora tentaculata. Next base: position 4,619,312 of record JAUCEA010000007.1, on the reverse strand, counting down.
ATGCATTGACCACAAGAGACAAGTGGAGATCGTGATGATCAAGATGTTACGGATCGAGGCAGGCTCACGGGGCGCCGGCCGGGGGAGGATTACCACCGGCCGGATTGAACTTGTTGCGAAGGCGGGCGACCAGCCAAGCGGGATGTTGGGAGGTCGATCACGGAAGTGGTTACGCCAAGGATCCGCTGCGTCACACTCGGCCAAGGCCTCGATCAAGTTGGCCGACTCATCCTGATGTTGATTGGGATCGCCTGCGTTACGGCGTCGGGAGACAGATCCGGGGTACCAGCGGATACGATCGGCATCGGCGGTCAGGTGCAGGAAGAACGGATCCAACAAAAGGTCGACGTCCGCCCAGCGTTCTCGCAACATCGGGAGGAGTAAAGTCACGATCCCTTTCCACTGGTCGCCTGTGCGCATCCGGCGATGACGTCGTGCTTGATAATACCGCTCTACCACGGGATCGGCTCGCTGCGCAGCGGTGATGGGAAGGAAATGCGTATTCTCCCAGAGGCGATCCGATGTTTTCACTCGAAAGTCAGGTAGGCTCGGGCGAACCGATACATTCCGGTGTTGTAACGACGAAGGTTGGGCCAGATCAAAGGTAAGAGGACGACGAGGATTATTAAGGACCGTCCACGGACGCGTCGCCATGAGAGCAACGAGGTCGGCCCCGGTGATCAAGCCGTCGAGGTATCCGATTCCGGGGACTGGGCGAGCGGCTCTCTGCGCTCGGACGGAGAATAGCCATCCGATCGGGAATGGGATCACTGAAAGGATCGTCCGTACGATCAGGGCCGTGATCTGGAGAGTACTCAAGATATCTGCTCTCCATGGCTCGGTATCAGCTTGGAGTAGCTGCCTGGGATTGTTGAACCCCGGAATCATGTCAGCCTCGGGAAAGAGCGGGGAATTCAGGGGCACAGCCGGAGATGGAAGAGCCGAGTCAGGAGGCTCCGGAGTGCCGGGAGGAGACGGGATAGGCGGACCTCCACCGGCAGGGGGACTTGGCAGCTGACCTCGAGGTGGAGACGGCGGAGGTGTCCGTTGGGGCGATCCCCTAGGAGAAGCATGAAGACTACTATGAGGCGATCCCCCTGGAGAAGCACCAGGGCTACCAGGACCGGAAAGAGAGAACGGGCGGTCGGCAGTCCCGGAGGGACCGGAAGGCCTGTGACGCTGGGCATCAGATCGAGATCGTGCGAGGGCAGCTCGTGTGGCGTCGTTGGAATCTGAGTCAGACGGGGAAGTTTGGCCTTGACCGGATTGCTGGGGGGACGAGGCTGGGGATCCGTTACCAGATTCTTCTGCTTCGTCTTGATCGTGTTCCTCCTCGATCTCCTCTTCCTCCTCTTCTTCCTCCTCTTCTACGAACCCGCCGTCGTCATGGAATCGGGCGGGGGCGATCCTCCCTCGCCTCGGTCCGAACCCAAAGGGGCGGTTGATTTGGGAGCTAGAGGATCTTGGTCCCGCAGATCCACTGCCGGCAAGAACGGAATCACGTCGAGCTGGTTTCTTGGAGGAGGGCTGACCGCGTAGCGTATTTTTTTATTATTATCAGAAATTATTTTTTTCTAAATTTTAAATTATAACAAATTTTAGGTTAAATAAAAAGTATCAAAAAAATAAAAAATAAAAAAATAAAAACCATGGAGATGATGGCTGACTGCGCGCGCTTCCCCGAAGGCTGTCCAGACGACTGCTGATCGGATGCGGTATCCCGCAAATGGTCACAGTGATCTCGAATACGCTCCGTTGCACTTGCCAGATCCGCCGCCGATTTGTCGTCTATCTCGAGCGCTTCGGCGTGCATATCCAGGAGATCGGTAACGCGCTTATATAGGCATTTCGGTGCCTAAATTAGACAAAAAGTCCCGAGATCAAGGCCGATCGTCACTAATCAGGCCGTATTTAGGACTTATCAACCGGGAGCGAAGAAGTTCCGCGCTGCCGTAAACATCCCACGTCCCGCCAGGACAGTCAAGTTTTCGCTTATCGGACACCTTCGGACCCCTGAGAGAGCAGATCCAGCCGTCCGACGGGTACACAAGGTGAGACCAAGTTCAGCCGATCACGGATCATCGGGGGCCCCCCTCCGTTAGTCGGTGTCTGGGCGCAGTGTGTGAGTGGAGATCGGCCTCAACCAGATTTTTGGCTGATCCCGCTACACCACATTTCTCTCCGTGCTGCTTTCGGTCTTTGAGACTGAAGTCAAGTATGATACTGCAATAGCGTATAGGAAAATGGACTATTGAAAGCCTGTCCATTATCTGGATTATCGCCGTGGTCGATTCAAACGGCCTTGATTAGAAATTTGGAGTAAAGCTCACAATATGTATATTATAGGCTCTTCTCGAAACTGGATTGGGCGCATACTTGAATTTGTAACGCCACGCACGCTTACTTTAGAGCAGTGGTATGTTTTGAATCCACATCTAAAAAAAACTTTGTGGCTCATCAAGTCATAAGATTTGTGATTGACCTGGAAGTTTATTGTCATTATGCAATATAAGGGTATTATTAATGGGTTGTTTTTCTTTTTAGTTTTCTTAAACTGTATTAAAATAGATAACATGAAATGAAAAGATTACTAAATTAGAAGCTACAGTAGTACAGTAAGGAGCAGGTCGAAGTATTAAAAGTGATCAAATTAAAAGGGTTCTTTGCGAACCCTGCATTAGTCCTAAAGATACAAAATTTGTAAAATATCTTTAATTACATTTAGTGTAATTTACAAAAACTCTGCACAGTAGTGTTTTCCAAAATTTATAAAAAATACAGCATCGACACATTGCTCTATTGCAAGTTGCCAATCCCTCATAATGTCACGCAGTGTTTACATGTGCACAGCATCCCTCGCTGATGAGCAGACACTCCAGCTAAGAAGAATTGTTCAAGTCCTTATTCTAAATAATTACACGCCTTTTCTATTAATCCTTCAGCAGTAAGTTTTCAAGTGCGCTAGTGATCTCAACATTATTTTCCACGCCTGAATCTAGTACCACATATGTGAACTCCTTTGCAATAACTACATGAATCGATTCATTGCTCAATGGCACTGGTACACTGCGAACGCAAGTTCTCAGCATTGTTCCTACCTTTGAAGCTCCCACAAAGGGAGTGGCAACGCCCCAACCAGTTTCATCAGCATGCATGCCCCTAAACATCCCCTCCCCTTCGATAGATCCTCGCCAACGATAACTATACGCTCGTTTTCCTGGTATCGGCGGATGGCAAACCGCTGTACCACCGACGTGTTCCTACCCGACTCGAAATGGGTTGTACTACGAAACTTTAATGCGACCGTGTGATCCGAGTCTTCTAGTCTGTGGTGAAGCTCTCAACCTTCTTGTCGATGAAGTATATGAGCCACAACCCACCGGGAATGACAAGTTTCCTCGAATTCAAAGGGGACAACGTGTTTGTCTGCGTACTGAAAATGTCCCCGCCTCGGTGCTTCTCGTCCAAGTCTGTGTGCTGTCGTACCGGTCTTCATCCATCGAGTCGAGTCCACCAACTCGGAGAACAGCGTCGGTCTCAAGATACAAGTCATCTAGTGCTGCCTCGTATGTCTCGAGCAGCTCTGCATCAGAAGCTGTGCAGCTATCCCTTTTGCAAAGGTGGGGTACATGTAATTCGTTCGCCTTGGGGCTGGCATACAGAGGCCATCCATTTAACACACCGTGCAGCTCCCGAATCAACGCAGAGCCAGCCACAATCTCCGCGTAAAGTCGTCGTTGTTGTGCTTCGGCATTCGTTCGCTGCTCCTGTTGGTGCGCTGCAACCATCTTCCACTTCGATTCTACCCTGGTCTTTCCTTTTGTGAGTTTTTGCGTAAGCTCCTTCACTTGCTGCTTCAGATTTTCCTTTTCAACCTTTTGTCGCTCAATATAGGCAGTACGCCGCGCACGAGCCTTGGCCTTCTCCTCCTCTTTACATGTAGTATCGCTGTTCTCTGCCTTCTTTTTCTTGCTCCTGGAGACCTTGGGAGCTTTGCCTTTCACTGCATTATCAGCGTCCTCCACTCGCGGTGATTCAATTGACGACAGTGCTGGCAGGTCAACCGAGGTGAGGAAGTCCTCAACCTCGTCGAGGAACGTTGCATCTGAAGTCATAGTGAGAAATAGTGGGCTGTGGCAGCCACATGCTTCTAAAATGGCTTTCAACGGCAAATCTTGGACAGTGTTCATCCGTCGGACAGGTGTTCGCTCACTCATGTGGAGTCTATGCCAAGTTGGCACTGCCAACAGCAAGTCTCGACGTGGCCATTTATTTTTGATAACGACCTATCAAACGTACTTCTTACAGTATTATTTTAATATTTTTTTATTTAAAAATAAATAGTGAATTAGCTGGCGCGCAGTCAGTAAGCTGACTCGCCTCGGTGCACTGTGGACGGAGCTCCTAGGCAAACGGAAGCTCAGTTCTCTCCGCGCAAAGATGGCGAGGTGATATCGTATATCACCCCGCACTGTCTCTTCGTTCCCGAGCTAAGCTTACCGCGGTCGCTACTCCCGGTCGTATCCCCATTTACCAATTTCAAGAAGATCCGTTCACGGATCTTAGGACGAGATGCCTCGCCTCGTGGTATTTCCACTGCTAGTAGCGGCGGCACATACCACGGAGACTGCGTCCTACATGATGCAGACGACGGCGATCTACACGGACGGAACCTGCAGTGGACCCGCAGTTGACGTACTGGTAATTGACGACGACAACTGCACCGCTGTGGCCTGTTCGCACCGACCATTCGGGAACAACACGAGCTATTACAAAGCCACCACTTGCTACTCGACAGACAGCTTGTCGTACAATCTGATGGAAAGCCTCTTCCAAGGCCAAACGTTCATTGAAGGCCAAGTGTACAGTAACATTAACTGCACGGACGACGCGCACCTGTACCGTCAAGGGCTAATTGTCGGAGGTTGCGAACCATTTACGACGAGAAACAACCACAGCGTCATTGCCATGCTCGCAGGCGATGGATCAGCGACGATGCTGCTATACAATAACACGGAGTGCATCGATCCACCGATATCAATCTACGTGCTGGGTACCGATACGTTGGCGAACCATCTCTGCTACGATGGTATCAGCAACACCGGGCTGGTCCAATACATCGTTAGATACTACGTTCACCAGGACTACGACTCAACGAGCAACAGTGGGAGGCTTGATTCAGGTTCTGGCGCTTCTAGTAATTATGCCGCAATCGTTGGAGGTATCGTCGCTGCATTTGTGTGATGCTGGTTGTCGCTACATTCACCATTCGTTGTAAGAAACAGGAGAAGACGCGCCAGCAGAGGGCGTATTGGAAATTACCTGACCGGAGACGGTATTCCACAGGCCTAGTAAGTTCGAATTTACAGTTAATTCGAGTAGTCGAACTGTAGTTCACGCCCACACTTCATATTGAGCGTGGGGCGACGATATCATTGTGGCGGCTAGGATACCTCGTGACAAGGTGGTGATGGAGACGCTCGTGGGTTGTGGCGCGTTTGGAGAAGTGCACAAAGGCACCTATAGTGATATTGCAGCTAATATGCTGCTTGTCGATACTAGACGGAGTATTCCTCATGTGAGCGCATTCATGGCAGAGGTGAAGAGATCATCCTCACATTGTCAGGCTCCTTGGCGTAGCGTGGGACTCACTAACAGATTTTTGCTCTGTCACACAGATCATGGAAAGTGGAGATCTGAAGACGACACTGGCAAAATACCAAGAGCAGAACGTACCCGTGGGCCTCGATCATTCTAAGTCAAGAAAGATCGCACTGCATGTAGCCCACGCACTCACGTACTTGCATTCACTCGACCCGCCTGTACATGTAAATCATCGAGACTTGAAGTCCAAGAGCATTTTATTAAACAAATGTATGGACGGCATTTCTCGAGAACGTGCCGGTGAAACTATGACAGCAGGAGTAGGGACTTCGCTCTGGATGACTCCAGAGATCATGATGGAATATTTGCACGACGAGACGGCTGACATTTTCGCGCTCTGTGTGGTATATCCGAGCTCTTAACTCACACAACGCCGTACTTAAATACCAGACGCCGTGGAAGTTCCACTCATCCGCCAACGTCCTGTTCAGTTATCCTCCAGCACGTAGTAGCCGGTTGAGTTCTCGGATGCAAGTCCAGATTCGGTACTCAAGACTGGGAAAGCGTGTATTTCTAAGGACCCGAAAGAGCGACCTACTGCAACCGAAGCGCTCTACAGACTCCACAAAGTTTTGACTCTCGAATTCCGAGTAGAATGAGCAAGTGCCATCTAAAAACTGTACAGCAAAAAAAACCACTGCTGCTACACTAAAAGCTTCCTCGCCGGTACAACGACTTCCCGCAAGGATCGGAAAAGAGTTTATCCGTTCGGTCGAACGTGAGGCGGAACGCAAAGTCTTCACCGTGAAGTTCACGACTTGCCTGTAGCATGCTTGCCCGCTTGGCTTCTTCACTTTCGCTTCTACCTTCTGGCCGTCTCACTTCGAATCGAAGTCTTCGATGCAGCCGGTGAACATGTTCTCGGGCGCGTACTGTTCCTCCCCCATGTTGATTGAGGTTACTACGACGTCGAGCTGTAGCAGTTCCGGGTGCACCTCGATCACAGGGACCGGGTCGTACTACACGACAACAAGCTGTCCGTCCGACCGGGACGTCGACCTCGAATCAAACTGTGAGATTTCATACGGCCAAGATGCCTACCTCGCCTCGGGGGAGTGTGAGATGTCTGGTGACGGAAACTCCGTCATTGTGACGCTCTTCTCGAACGGGTCTGCTAAAAACTCCATTATTACGTGGACTCGGCGTGTTCGATATCTATCATTGACCCATCTACATTTCAGAAAATCTGCGATCACATGCAATCAAGAAAGACTTACACCTCCTTGGCCAGGATTTGCTGAAGCTTATACAATGCTTCGGCCGCAGTTGGTCGATCCTTCGGATCTAACGACACACACGCAAGTCCCAGGTCCACCATCGACTGCGGTCCTGCTTCGGAGAAGTGGACCTGCAGCCTGCCAGCCGCTACCATCTGCAGAATCGCAGCGTTTGGCAGTTTGTTCGGCTTAACGGAAGAAGAAGACTCAGTGTTACTCCCGCTCTTGGATAAAGCGTACGGCATGACGTGGGAGTCGAGTTCCGACAGCACCACACCGAACGAGAACATGTCGGCCTTGTCGTCATAGCGTTCACCCATCATCACCTCGGGCGCCATCCAGAAAGAAGTTCCGATGCCTCCAGTCATCGTCGCGTCGATGCGTTCCCGAGAAATGCCAAAGTCCGTCACCTTCGCGTCCATCGCTTCATCCAGAAGAATGTTCTTCGACTTCAGGTCGCGGTGGATGACTGGCGGTGCGCACGAGTGCAAATACGTGAGTGCAATCGAAACGTGAAGTGCGATCTTGACCTTCGTATGGTCGAAACCAACCGGATGTCCATTCTTTTCGAATTCAGTGAGCAGAGCCTTCAAATCGCCTCCAGCCATGTACTCGGAAACAACGCAAATGTCGATGAGTTGATCCCAAGCGACACCAATGAATGAAACGATGCGAGGATGATCCAGACTCGCCATCAACTTCACTTCGGACAGGAAGGCGTTCACTTGTGACATGGTTTTCTTCGTTTCAGGTAGCAACATCTTTACCGCGACGTCCTTGCCATGGTAGCTACCAATGTAGACCTCACCGTATCCGCCACGGTTAATAAGGTGTTTCACCTTCACCTTCTCACGAGGGATGCGAGCCGCAACGATGACGTCGTCGTCCCACAGTTTAGCGGAATGACGACGATCGAAGTCCGAAGTGGTGGTGATGGTTGGCTGTCGATGAGGCTTCGCAGGGCTCGCCTGTGCTTCATACGCAGCTTCTCTCAGATCATTCGTCTGGCTGAAATTCGGAGGACGTTGAGTTTCTTGCTCTCTACGTCGATGACATCTTCTGTACACAAGGATACCGACAAGTACCAGAACGAACAGAGCACCGACGATGATACCCGCGATCGCACCGCTGCCGATTCCCGAACTGTCGTCACCTGAACTGGATAATGATGAGCTGCTTGAACTGCTACTCACGCCATTCGTTGCAGAACCTTCAGAATTTGAGTAATATCTCCTGCCGGAGGAGCATGAGTGGCTTGTAAAATCGTCCGCCGTAATCAAATACGACGTTGAAGCGGAGAGGGTGCATGTGCCATCGAGGTAGTACGTTAACTGCGCGGACCCGTTCGAGTTCAAAGTGGCAATTACGCTTTGGCCGTCCGTACCAGCGACTTGACACTCGTCCGAGGCTGCAAACGCTACCGATTCGATGTACGTGGTGCAGCTGGTCCCGCTGTAGATATCGACCAGCAAGTACTCCGTGTCGTCGTAGACATCCGCTGCGTGCGAGTAAATACTCGACGGGCAGCTTGTTGCCGTGTAGTAAGTGCTGCCTGCGATCGTGGCCGACGTGCAGTCCGAACTCACACAGGATGCGCTCGAGGTAATGGTCAACGTTACCGGAGACTCACATGACGAGTCCGAATAGACCTCCGTCGACTGCATCGCTCGTCAGAATTTCGAGTAACCAAGCGATGCGTGCGGTTCGGACAAGAATTGGAGAGTGGACAAATGTCTACGGACAGCAATTATGCTTGCAACACAAAGTAACACGCCGAGTCAAACGTGATCCGCCGCAGCGAAAAACGTCGCATGGGTTGCATAATGTTTGGCAGTCCGCAAGTTTCAAATCGCTCGTGTAGGGCAAGTGCAAATATCCATCCCAAGATCGATTTGCCCCGGCAAAACATATAGAGCAATGTATTGAAAAGGTGCCAATAGGTTCGAAGATTTATCACAGTGATGGGGATTTAGCAGTTAACTTAATGATGATGCCCTTTGGACGTTCAACCACAATATGAAACCAAGACATTGCAACTTGTTGTCCTTACATTTCGTGTGCCAGTATCTTTTGCAGGCGGTACAATGCTTCCGCTGCCGTTGGTCGTTGCTTCGGGTCTGTGGAAACGCACGCGAGCCCCAATTGTACCATCGATTCCGGTGCAGCTTCCGAGAACTGGACACGCAGTTTGCCGGCCGCCACCATTTGCAGAATGGCAGTGTCGGTCAGTCGTTGACCGGACTGCGTATTATTCTTCGCGTAAGTATACGGCAGCTCGTGCTGGTCGAGCTCGGACAGCACGACACCGAAGGAAAACATATCTGCCTTGTCGTCGTATCTCTCGCCCAGCATGACCTCCGGCGCCATCCAAAGAGACGTTCCGACCCCTGCTGTCATAGTGGCGTCAATACGTTCTCGAGAGATGCCAAAGTCCGTCACTTTGGCGTCCATTGCCTCGTTCAACAAGATGTTGCTGGACTTGAGATCGCGGTGAATTACGGGAGGCGCGCACGAGTGCAAGTACGTCAAAGCATGAGCCACGTGCAGCGCCACCTTTACCTTATCATGATCGAAGCCGACGGGCATGCGTTGCTCTTCGAACTTGGACAGAAGCGCCTTCAAGTCGATCACCATGTACTCCGTTACGACACACAAGTCAGTGAGGGAGTCCCATGCAACGCCGATGAACTCCACGATATGTGCGTGGTCGAGTGTACTCATAAGCTTGACTTCAGACAAGAAGGCGTTCACTTGAGTCAAGCTCTTCTTGCGCTCCGGCAGTAGCATCTTAACGGCCACTTGCTGGCCGTTGTATGTGCCCGCATACACTTCCCCGAAGCCGCCTCGGTTGATCAAGCGTTCCACTACAACTTTCTCTCTCGGGATCCTCGCAGCGATGATCGCTTCATCGTCCCACAGTTTACTGGGGAGCGCTCCGTCCGAACTGGCCAGCGTCGTAGAAGCTGTGCCAGTTTTCTGTGGAGTTACCGGCATCTGGTGGAACTGAGCCGACGACGCGACGCCCTGTTCGAAAGCCCCAGGACTCTGAACGTGGTGCGCTTGGTCCTCCTGTGTGTTCTGATTTCTACGGCGTCGGCAGCATATAATAATAATGATCAACAGCAGAAGAATGACTACGCCAGCAGCGATACCGATGATGAGACCGGTTTTCGACCCGGAGCTGTCACTACTGCCACTTCCTGTAGTTCCGCTGGTTCCGTCCGTATCGTTAATGATGTCATCGGTTTGACTGGCCCCGCTGGTCGTCGAACCGTCCGAGTTTGAGTACAATTTGTATCCTTGGAAACACGCGTGGCTCGTGAGCAGGTCCTGGCTGATTACGTATGGGGAACTGGTGGCGTACGTGCATGTCGTGTCCAAGAAGAACTGGAACTGCGCCGATCCGTTAGAGTAGACGTTCGTGATGATACCTTGGCCGGTTGTGCCAATGGCTTCGCACGTTCCCGATCCAATGATCGCTGCGGTTCCTGTGTAACTGGAGCAGTCGATATCAGAGTACAGTTCCACCAAAAGATACTTGGTGCTGCCATAAGTGCTGGCTGCGTAGCTCTTCGCGTCGGTCGGGCAAGTTGTCGTGGTGTAGTAATAATCGGTACCGATTAACGCCATGGTGCAACTGGAGCTCACGCAGCTTGTAGTCTCAACGAAGGACATGGATGTCGGCACCGAGCTGCACGTGTAATCAGAGTAAATATTTGCCGCCAACATCGCGGCCGGTCACAAGTTGAGCGTCCCACCGATTGACCTCGAATCAATCGCTCTGACCTGCCTAGTCGAACCAAAATCTGAAAATGGAGCGTACGAACAGCAAGTCGGGAAGATGTACCCAAGACAAGACGGTCAACGAATGTATCGCCGGATGCTCACCGGACACTCCCGCGGGCAAGATGAAACTGTCTGGACATTCGTAGAAGAGGCATAGAGAGTGCACACAAGTGTAATGGTCGTTGGTTTCGGTGTACTGTAGAATATCCTGATACATGTAGGAAATTCCTACTGCATGTAGAAAACCGTTTGAGTTGTGCAGACTTCCGGTTATTTTTCGCCCTACGAATTGCCTAACGTTCTTTATTATAACTGCAGGTCGCCAGTATTGACGAATGTTGATCATTTTTTAAAGCGCATCAAACCCTTTAGGGTGTTGATGCGACTTTAAAAAAAGGGATCCATAAGGATAAAGGGTCACCCTGATTTCATGTCAATTAGAAGTCTCTGCTCCTCTCGATTGATATGCATGTACCCAGTACGGAAAATCGTTTCCGAAGCGAAGATTCACACCTGCTATTAACTGTTGACACGGGAGTACTATCCTCTTCAGCTTGTTCCGACGTCAACTCCACCAACACTCGAAGACGCAGCCTAATCGTCCATATAGTCTCTCTGTTCAGGCCAGCTCGTTGGCCAAGATTTTCTGCAATTGGTAAAGTGCCTCCGCTGCTGTTGGTCTCTGCTTTGGGTCCACTGACGCGCACGCTAGCCCCAACTTCACCGATCCATTTCCCGAGAATTGCACTCGATGATTGCCCATAGCCACCAATTGTGCATCATGGATTTTTTGTCCAGAGCTCGAGTTACTCTTGGCATGCGCATACTGTACGGGGACCTGTGCTGATCCAATTCAGACAAGACGACTCCGAAGGAAAACATACCGTATCCGTTTTGTCATCGTATCGTTCGCCCAGCACCTCTGGGGCCATCCACAGCGACGTACCGACCCCTGCAGTCATCGTGGTGTTATTGGACTTTTGGGATTCCCGAGAAATCCCAAAAGTCCGTCACTTTTGCGTCCATCGTCTCGTTAAGCAAAATATTGCTGGATTTAAGGTCTCGGTGGATAACTGGAGGGAGGCGCACGCGCATTAAAGCATGAGCAACATTAAGTGCCACCTTGACCTTATCGTTAAACCAGCAATGCCTTTAAATTGATGATCATGTACTCAGTAACGACGCAAAGATCAGCGAGCGAGTCCAATGAACTCCACAATACGCGGATGTTCAAGAGTAGCCATGAGCTTAACTTCGGACAGACATTGACTTGAGTCAAACTCTTCTTATGTACGGGCAACAGAATTTTGACCTGATGTCCGTTGTAGGTTCCCGAATACACTTCACCGAATCCTCCTCGGTTAACGAGATGCTTTACAATAACCTTCTCCCGCAGGATCCTCGCAGCGATGATAGCTTCATCGTCCCAGAGTTTTCTCATAACTGGTCCATCAGAGCTCGACAGCGTCTCCGTCGAACGCTTTGCTGAACTCTCAGGTAGCTAGCTGTTCGGATGGGATCGTCAGTGTGACAACGTGTTCGAACGATACTGGACTCGAGGTATTCATCTCCACTTGCTGCTTGATTCTCTTACGGCGCCGCCAACAGTACCATCCAATAGCGAGCATTAAGAGAACAATACACCCGATTGCAATGCCTGCAAAGAGACCGGCAAACACCAGACGAGTTCGAGGATCCACTCCCTCCTTTTGAAGAGGTAATATCGGTCTGCTACCCACGCCGTTTGTCGCTGGTCCACCCGAGTTTGAGTAGTATGTACTCCCGCTGTAGCACGTATGGCTGGTAAGGACTATGAAATATAACCCACAATGAGTGTCGTCCACAAATTCGAATCGTATGCAAGGTTTCTGTTTACCATTTCATAATAGGCATACAAGTGATCTTGCAAAAAGATGTCTGTAGGTCTCTTGTCTTGTGGTATTTCGGTACTACCCGACCTGCTTACTATCCAAACGCTTTTCCTTCTCTTGATAAAGGAGATCCAACAAGCGAGGATGAAACAAGCGCTTACCGCCAAGAAGCTGCCATTTTCGTAGCCAAGCCTCAAGTGCAGGGCGCTTCATAACATGATAGCAGATTGCTGTCGGTTGGCGTGGATCTAAATCGTTTTTGAACTTGCGAAGACGCCTCATCTCAGCGTTGCGAACGTATACGTCATCCCAGAAAATGTACCAGAATGTGACCGCAGGGTGTGAGAGGATAAATTTAACCGTAGATAGACGCGACTTGGTGCGTTGCCGCCAGTAGTTTGAGGCGTGGATTCGCCTCACGTCGTTTGAAATGCTCTTCGAGTTTTTTTCGAGATAAATTGGCGTCGTTGTACACAAAGTACCAGAAGGCATCGGTCAGAGTGGCGTTGGCTTGAGCGTGCTTCTCCTGTAAGCTACGCCGGTACTCCTGGTGTTGCTGTCGTCGCACTGGGATTCCTTGTGTCCACACCTCTTGCGTCTGCGAGAAGATGGTGCTCAGTTTTGCGGTTTCGGTCATTTCTACTGTTAGGCCAATATGTGTCCCTCGCATGACTACTACGCGGCCTGACTGCTCGTACACCATTCCCGTGTGAGGCGCCACAGCTTTGCTGTGTCCATCGCGATACGCCATGGTCACGTCGAATCCCTCCGCCATGATTCTACCTTTGGCGTCACCTTTTGATCCAACACCGATCACCCCATTCGTGTAGTAGCAAGTGAAAGACACCGTTGAGAATCGTGGAGTCGTTACCGTGTTTCCGTAGTCGTCGGTGGTAATATCCACACCGTCGGGGACTATGACCTTCTCTTCTCGAGAAAACGAGAAGTTAGTGCTTGTTTTTTCATCGCTGAGCACTCGCAGTTTGTATCTCACGTCTCGTTTGGCCCTGATATGAGGAGTAAAGTTGAGGAAAAGCAGCTTTGCCAGCTTTGCCCTCCCATCTTTGTCATCGCGGATGATTGTTTCGTCTTTGCAGTCGTCATACACCACAACGCAGTGGAACGGGTACCGCACCACCTACATCTTTCCAAAGCACGTCTTGGAGTCGAGGTGACCATCACGAGCTCCTGTAGCATCGTCCCAGTAAACATCCACGCCTTCAAGAGCACTGCGAAGGGTTTGTCGTAGTTTTGCGTTGTGCGCGTCCTCCTCTCCTTGCCAGTGATCCCGGATGCGGTGAATACCGGATGCCACGGCAGCTTGTTCGAGAGCAGCGAATCTGTTGACAATATTATTCACTCCAGATGCACTACTCTGTTGAGCCACCTCAAGCAGTAAAGCCCGCCAGAATCCATGCCAAACACGGTGTTTAACCTCTCGCTCAAGGTCCCAGAGTGGTAGAACATCTTTGGCTGGACCATCGTCGATTCCGAGGCAGGTGTCGCTAAATGTGATCCATCCCAGTAGGTTCTTGAACCAAAGCCGAGCAGCTGGCATGCCCAGCAGTAATACCCAGGGGTTCGTATCATCTACTGATACACATGAGTATCCGGATACAGTCCCTTGCTATTTGTGGATCGGTATTTGGATCAGGCCCTCCGAAAATTGCTTTGCAATGCCATTTTGGGTCATCTCCTAAATAAGTTATTCCGCGACGAGTCATACAGATCCAAAATATAATATTCCGTACTTTCTTGCAATTATTTTTCGGTGAGATTGAACAAATTATGAAGTACTTCGAAGTAAATGACTAACCTGTGCAGCTACGATCCGAGAATTTACGTTGTAGATGTTTGTTTTGAGCCGTAGAATTTTTAATTTGAATTCTATTTGGATTAGTGATTTTTTTATCATATACGGATATTCAAATTATAATATAATTTATAACAAAAATAAAACTAATAAAAGTTACGAGGAGTTTAAAATAAAAAATATTTATTAAAATGTTATTAAAAAGAGGTAGAAAAACCTGTTCAGAGAACATATTTAAAAATATTTTATTGCACGGCAGCAAAATTGGCGTTGTTTTTCGTGGTTTTAATCAAGATATTATAGCTGAAAAAATATATTGCGAAATTCAAACCGTAAGTTATTGCGTTTTTGTCTCTTCAAGGTAAAATAAATTATTCCGTACAAATATTTCCGCGCATTTGCAATACAATCTTCTATTCGGAGGGTCTGATTTGGATCAACATAGGTGCATGCTGTATCAGTATCAATTGATACAAGAGATTCTTGAATGATCTCCAAATGATCCAGTATTGGATACAATGCATTATAATCTATTTCGGAAATGCTGCACATGTAAAAGTCTATTTGAATGGCAGGTCTTAGCCGTTTGAGGTTGGGAGACCAACGAGCAGCATTCCACAACACGCCCACGTCGCACAACACACGAGAGTGATGGAGCTCATTAATGACAGGCCATCTAACATTGGAGCGCACCGACCTTCTCATGGCACGGAAGACCACGCAGGCGACAAAGAAGAAGAAAAAAACAGATGAGGAAGAAGACGTCGACGACCACGGAATCCCAGTTTCAATACAACACTTTAACCAAAATCCGTTTACATTGGTATGGAACTACCCCCCCCCCCCCCCCCAAGCTTAGTGTACCCATCCCCGACCCATTAGATTCGAACAGTCCGTTCACCCATATCTACCTTGTGTGTGCGGACGACATTTTGAATTTTTCCTCCCCGACAGTCTCAGCGCGGAAGGCGTGTCTTAATTTATTTTTGCCGATTAAGACTCTTAATCGGCAAAAAAATAAATAAAATAAAGGTGTACGCTGCATTTACATAGTAAACTACATGTATCAGATCCAGTATCATCGTATCAGTATCAGTATCACATGATTCGGGGCCTGGATCAAGATCATGTGATACTGATGACATCATGTAAACTTTTTCGGATCTGGATCAATGATACATCCAAAACGGCCGTTGATCCGAACCCCTGGTATACCACGAGCATGACGTAGAAATTGACAATGTGCGCGGTGCTGACGACAATCGCCACGACCTCCAGCACGTACAACTTGTTCTCTTTCCTATCGGAAACTACTGCAACGAGACCACCAACACACGTGACTAGAGCAGTGAGTTTTCCGCTGAGCTCCATCAGGTTGTTGAGCGGATCAATGAAAGGTGTAGCTGGAAAAGGCAACGACACATGCGTAGAATGCGCACAAAACAATAGCGCGAATCACGATGCGTTCGCTTCCAACGAATACAATGATTTGCGCGAGAACAAGTTTCACTATTAGTTGCAAGACCTTGTAGTAGCTCCACTGTTGCTCAAAGCCAGCGTAAAGGGTCGATACGGACACTTGAGATAGTTCGGATCTCGCAGGACCAGACGTTCATACACCTTGTCATCAAAAGGGACCTCTTCTCCGTCCAAATCGAAGGTAACGTTCGAGTTTTCTAACGAACCGGTTGGTCGATTCTGGGAGATCGCACGCATGAGAAGACGAGGTAAAGGTATCGTGAACGTTGCAAGTAGAAATGTCGCTAATACAATGACAGCCACCCATTCGTTGTAGTCGTCTGTGAAGCGTGTCACAAACAATTCCGAGGCGCTGGTTCCAATACCGTCTGAGTTGGATAGCGCACTGACGTTAACCACAGGATACCCGGCGGAGCTGTTATCGTCACCGATAGAACCACTATAATCTCCGACGAAGAAGCCACTGGTACTGCTTAAACTGTTGGTCTCGTTAAAGTCAGTGAAGTAGCTGGAAGTCAGGAACTCACTTGTGTTTCTGAAGCTGTTAGTGCTTCTGAACGCGCTGCTTTCTTCGCTGTATTGTGTACCGTTGGTAAAAAGTAGAAACGCTGCTGACTCGACAACAATCTCTAGGCAGAGTCTGGTCAGCGGCAAGTAGATCGTGAGGCAAGCTGTGATGACGTACGTGAACATCGCAACTCGTTTCTTCTGTATCGTGGCAAGTTCAGCCCACGTGTCTGCTTCATGACCCTGGCGGATTTCCTCGTCTCGACGATGCAAGTGGCATCCAACGAAGACGAACCAGAGATAACTGAGATATACTGCGCCAACAGAGGCGATTAAAAGCCACATTGCGAGGTCGATCATGAGTTCACGACTAATCGAAGCGTTTTGCACCACCTGAAGAACATTGATCGACGCGACGTCGTAAATGCTACGAACTTCATTGAGGAAGCGGCTCATATCGGTGGCGATGTGATGCTCCTCAATGTAATTGAGACCGGCAGTGTACAATCCACTGAAGAAAAGCTCCACGGTCTGGAAGAAATTGCGAGCAATTTTGAGGCGCAGCTGAGACGTCCTTCGGCATGATGATAGTACGTAGCAGATAGCCGACACGTTGGATCGATTTTTGGGGGCCTGCTTGGTCGTTCTTTTCGTCATTCTCGATATCCAAGCATTCTGCAGGTAGCTCGCAGTGATCCGGTGGAGCCGATTCGGATGCCATGGGTCTGACTGACTTAACAGAAGTGTAGAAATGGTCGCAGGTGCAGGCCGAATGCATAGTTGGGATTGCACAGATAATGTTATTATTGACCTTCTTTTTCTAAAAGATCGTTACCGCCAGCGCTTGCAGGCTAGCTTAACGTAAAGCACACGTTTCCCGTACTCACAACTATTCTTTTATTGGGAATGAGAATCCAATGTATTCCAAGTGAGGACAGCATGAATAAGGAGATCTCTCTGAAGTACTAGTACCGTACGATGAATACACGTTTTTAAGGGTGCTTTACAAGTTATTGAAGCCACTAGCCCGACGAAAGCGCCCTCAACCCATACCACCACACTCGCATGGTCCACCTAGCGTGGTTGCTCACACGAGCGGTTATAAATCGGTTTACTGCACAGTCACACAATACTTAGACTGCGCTGTAAAACTATTTTAAAGTGGAATGCTCGTTATTTTCAGGCGTTGAAAATCTCTTCCTTCACCACGCCGCAACGCCTCGCTATCAAAGTTAATCCATGGTGACCAAATCATCACCACCAGAACTACCGACGCAGATTCTGGACATCGAAAATGACGACGATAACAAAGAAGTTGATCCCCTAATTCTCACTCGACGCCTTGTCGAAGGACGTCTCACCTTCGTGCCTTGCAGCTCTAAAACGCGTGGCAGATCATGGGGAGATTCTTGACGGCAGGAAATCAAGCGAACTGGAGCTCCGATTAGCAGCGTCAAGTGCAGGGGGGTTGCAAGCAGGTGATGTCGTCGAACTTGATCGAGTTGCGTAAGGTCATGGCTGCGTGCGTAGCGGCGACGAATACATCTACCCCTGTGATTGAACTGATGACGCTCTGGTCCACCGTGCACGAAGCTATCGACGACGATTGTATTCAGAAGTCCGAGGCTTT
This sequence comes from Phytophthora tentaculata, assembly GCA_033557915.1. Taxonomy (NCBI): domain Eukaryota; phylum Oomycota; class Peronosporomycetes; order Peronosporales; family Peronosporaceae; genus Phytophthora; species Phytophthora tentaculata. The sequence goes on along the minus strand of JAUCEA010000007.1, from coordinate 4,601,345 downwards.
AATCCAGAAAGTTGCTGCTGAAACTAAAGAACACTATGCTAAAGAGATCGGGGCCCATTTTCAAGCAGCATTATCGGCATCGCAATACCCTGGCTTCAACTGTTGGGGTTCGACGTGACCATGGCGTATCGCGATGGACACAGCAAAGCTGTGGCGCCTCACACGGGAATGGTGTACGAGCAGTCAGGCCGCGTAGTAGTCATGCGAGGGACACATATTGGCCTAACAGTAGAAATGACCGAAACCGCAAACCTGTGCACGATCTTCTCACAGACACAAGAGGTGTGGACACAAGGAATCCCAGTGCGACGACAGCAACACCAGGAGTACCGGCGTAGCTTACAGGAGAAGCACGCTCAAGCCAACGCCACTCTGACCGATGCCTTCTGGTACTTTGTATACAACAACGCCAAATTATCGCGAAAAAAAACTCGAAGAGCATTTCAAACGACGTGAGGCTAATCCACGCCTTTAAGTTACTGGCAGCAACGCACCAAGTTGCGCTGGATTCGCTAGATGAAATTTATCCTCTCACACCCTGCAGTCACGTTCTTGTATCCAGGATACATTTTCTGGGATGATGTGTACGTTCGCAATGCTGAAATGAGGAGTCTCCGCAAATCCACAAACGATTTAGATCCACTCCTGCCTACAGCAATTTGATATCATGTTATGAGACGTCCTGAACTTGAGGCCTGGCTACAAGGACGGCAGCTTCTTGGAAATAAGTACCTGTTTAATTCACGTTTACTGGATCTACTTTATCAAGAGATGGAGAAGCGTTTTGAGAATAAGATGATCGGCTAAAACACGCATACCACTAAGAAAAGGGACTTCGAGATTAAGTAGTTAAGAGCCCCTCACTTCTATTCATTTCTCTCTCTCGATCGTTGGCTCCATTTTGCTTTAGAACTTACAGAAATCGAGCTTGCGCACTGCACGCCACCGCTCTTCGGTGTACCGCGGGTAAGTGTAAAGAAAAGATCTTTCCAACCCTACAGCCAAAACTGGTTCATATTTTAAAGGTCTATTTTTTTTTTTTTTTGGGTTTTTTTACCGAAGGTCTCCAGAATTTATTTAGGATTACAAAGTTACCCCAAAAAATGTCGAAATACTACAAGTAGTATTAATAGGAGTCACTATTTTGATATTACTATTTTACTGGAATAGCAGTACGCCGAAGGTGGCTCAGCCCAGATCGTATTAATTAGAAGCCGGTAACTGAAGGATTCGACTACGAATCTTGCGCCGGTAGCTGGAGCCGGTTACTGAGCCTGTGTGAATAGGTATATATACTTTTCTTAGAGAAACATCCATCACTTTAAAGTGTCGGGGCTTGCAGTCTTTGAGGGCATCATTGATTGCTACACCTTCTTCTAGTGAGGCCGCACTGCAGATGCTTCGGCTGTGAAGCAGGCGCAGGAGATGCCTTCGAAAGGCTAATAGATTTGGTTGCGGTGTCTAGCTTAAGGGTACAGGAAGTCGTTGGGTAAAGAAGCACCCTCACTGGGAAAAGCTTAAGTAGTAGTAATGGTGTCCATTTTTAGTAACATTTAAGCTATTGGATCCCTGAGAATTTTTCTAACCACATGATTATGTGGTGTTTTCTTGTACGTTTCTGATTTTTCTGAGTAATAGATGTTGCGGACGCCTTGAGCTCGATATACTCAAAGCAGTCGATCATTTGTCGTAAGTAAAGACCTTCAATCTTGGTCTCGGGGCGACGGAAGTCTCAGAGGGCTGCTGCTCGCATCTGTCTTACCGTTGCGGACCAGATCTGCTGTACATTCTGCCTGGAAGTGAGGGTCAAACCTCGAAAATGTTTTCGTTTCGCTGCAACCACAGCACCGAAGTACAAATGCTGCAGTACGTTCGCCAGATTCGACGTGCAGCAACCTCATGGCCTGATGAGCATTCGCCATATACCTCGGTGCAGTAACAACGGAAGCGGGCACTGTGTCGGGAGGGTGACGCGCCACTATGTTGTACTCGTAAGCTGATAACTCTGTGACATCTGCGAGCTCTCCGGTCCAGTGATTGATGAGTTGAAGCCATGCTTGCTGAGCTCTGGGGCATTTCCAAAATATGTGCTCTGCTGTCTCCTTTACCCGACTGCAACTTGTTGTCATTCGGCAATGATTACCCAGGACCCGCTTCTGATGGTATAGCTGAAGTTGGCCAAGTGCCACTCGATATACATGGAAGTCCGTCAAAGTCCCACAGCGGGCCCACAATTCCTTCGGACTCTGACACTGAGCGGCCTGTGTCCAACTAGATTGCTCACGTCTCCGGTTCAGCTTCTGAATTACTGGTTCCAGCTTGAGACTAAGGTCTAAACGATAGTGCTTGAACGCGTAGCGTTTGAGTGTACTGAACACACTCTTGTTCTTCATGTTATCTGGAATCGACCACGGGAAGCCATGAAGCAGCGGAGAGGCTTCGAATACTAGACCTTCCTCGTCTGCGAAACTTGTGAAGCACGTCCACATCCTGCCGTAGTTGTTGATCGTCTGAATAGGGGCTAATTCGCCAGTTAATACCATTCTGAAGTTGGACTATCTCGATGTATCCTGATGAGGCCCCCTTCTTGCCGTGCATTACGCCTGTCTCAACGCGTTCCCACTCGTAGGGCGCTGAAAGTTCCGGTTGGTTTCGTACCGAGACTGAGACGTTCTTCTGTCCCAACTTATGTCTGATGTGTGCAGGGGTTGCAATCAGCACTGCGAGTAGCCATTTCATTATTGTACGTAGTGCGTGGTGGTTGGACATGCCCTTGGATTTTGGAATTTGTGCTCGATAGAGATCCTGATCCAGGCAGTGAAGTTGAAGTTGGTCGATACTGCATGGTTGAATTCTAGAGAATCGCCTTCTGGAGAGGATGCTTTCATTCTGACCGCATATCCACGGGTTTTCCGCCCATGAGAACGTCGTCCAAAACGTAGCTTTGGGCACCGGAACCGCGTCCAGAGCCGGAAACCGACACCCAGCTGTGAACAACATGAGCGTATCTTCTTCATGGTGTACCCACCACGTTTGAGAGGTAGGCAACATCTCCTGAATCGCCAAGCTGCAAATCTCCATTCTAGACAGTAGAGTGTGCTCCTCAGGCGCGAGAAGTACCCCCAGATCATGACTAATGAGCCATTCTGCTGCGTCTCGTGTATTCGATGGCATCCGCTTCGTCAGGAGCTGAGGGCTCGGCGCCCAGCCATCATTGGAAAATAGGAGACTCTCGTTCAGCCTCTGCCAGCTCTGCCAGGCGTCCTTGTACGCGTCCCTTCGTCGGAGAAGCCACAACATTGCATGTTTTACACGAAGTGTTTTCAGCGCAATTGGAATCGACGCCAGTCCTAGGCCTCCAGCCTTCTTCGGAGTGCGTATCAAACCCGGATTCATCTTGTGCCTCACTCCATCTTGATTCACGACTTCGTGCCACAGAAATGACTTCTGCAATCGGTCCAGCTTGTCAACCACTGCTGGTGGTGGCTGGAACATAATTGCCGTGTACAGTACTGCCGGAAGCATGATTACACTGAGAATTACAACTCTGTCTGCGATGCTGGTGCGGTGAGATGCCGCTGTCATTAAACGCCGCTTGAGTCTCCGCATTCGATCTGCCCAATTTACATCTTGAAGAGCTCCAGTTCCTACTTGGTAACCCAGGTATCTTACAGTTTCTCCAGTTTGTAGGACCGGGATGCCGTGGATCTCCTCGATAGAAAAAGCTTTGTTTAGGAAAACGTAGCGGCTTTTGGTATGCAGTACGTGAAGTCCTGATAATGCCCCAAATCTTACGACAATTTGCATAGCTGCTGGAAGCTGGTCGGTCCGGTCCAGGAAAACTGTAGAATCGTCAACAAACGCCTAGAATCCGTGTCTTTCTCCACCAGTTCCGCCAGGCACCAGGATTCCGCTAACTTTCGGAGACTGTTTGAGTGCGAGACTCAGTACTTCGACTGCGATAATGAACAGGAGTGGGGCCAGAGGGCAGCCCTGTCGGATACCAGTAACTACTGGAATCTCACAGGATTGCTCCCCATTGACCAGGAATGAAGCCGTTGTATCCGAGTGCATGTTGTCCATGACTTGAACGAATTTGCCATCAAAACCAAATGTCTCTAACGTGGCCATAATGAATGTCCTGCTGAGCGTATCGTACGCCTTGCGGAAGTCCAGAAGGAGTAGTCCGGCACTCGTCGCTTGGTCTTCATCGTCGTTTACATACGCTTGTTGAAGATTGGCCAGCATCATTGCGACCGTCTTCTGAATCTGGCGACCACGATCGAAGACCTGTTGAGTGTCCCCAATGATCCGCCCCAGGAATTTCTGCATTCTCACTGCGAGTACCGTCATAACGGTTTTATAGCTGAACTGTAGTAGAGAAATGGACCGGAAATCCATGGCATATTCAGAATCCCCTTTCTTCCGCAGGGGAATTATAGTCGCCTTCAGAAATGACTGAGGAGGGCGTTCGCCTTGAATCACCTTGTTGCTTAGGTCCGCCAGAAGAGAGATCATGATACCTGCAGTATCCTTGTAAAAATCATTTCCTAGCCCATCCGGCCCCGCCGCCTTGTGCCGACTCAACTCCTTAATGGCTGCAGCGACTTACTCAGTGGATACCTCCGCCAGTAGCGCAGCGTTTTTGTCTGGTTTCACTCGCTGGCTGTCTGGAATTTGGACAAAGTCGCTGATAGCTTCACGTAGAGTCTTTCGCTCTGTGAACTCGTTGTGCTGGCGGCTGAGAATATTTCCCCATTCACTAGCCAAACGGTCCGCGATACTCACGGAGCTTGGGTATGCCTCCCCCGTTGACTTGCGGATGTTGGAGACAGATTGATCCCGTTCCCAATTCGACTAGTTCCGAAACTTCCGACGCACTGTTTCCGGTGTCAGCTTCAATGCATGACTCAGCACGTGCAAACCGGCTGCCTTAACATCATCAATACCGGCCTGGATAATCTGCTGGTGGTTCACTAGACGAGCGCGATGCCGCTTACGAAGCCGGGTTACGAATTTCCGTCTTCGCCTCTTAGTGCGCTTAGCGACAATTTTGATAGCCTTCGTGCATTGTTGTATAGCTTCGTCCCAGTCGACGCATGCCGGCACTGCGAGCTTGGCCATCTCCTCCAATATTTCCAGCACGGCTCTATCTGGGTCCGTTGCACGAATTGGGTACTTTGATCGCTTTGCTCTCCGTCGCTTGCGTCTCTTCTGGCATCGTGGTAATGAAAGGTGGAGTGTTACAGCCTGATGATCAGAGTGTTGGTCTGGTACTCGGACATCCACCCACTGCACTTCCCAGCGCCACTTGGTCGAGACGTAAAACCTGTCTATTCAGCTAGCTACTCGTCCCTTCCAGTACGTGAAGTGAGCTGTTGAGGGCAGCTCGCTATCGTCTTCTGCGTGTTGCATCAGTTCTCTGGCGTCTTTCCAATTTCTGTCATCCATCCATGCCTCCAGGGCTGGGCTTTCGATCTTGTTCCCGTAGTGGCCCCCTCTCCTGTCTAGTAACGGTGCCTGTACACTGTTGAAGTCACCTCCTAGGATGACATCGTCTGGAGCTTGATGCCAGTCCCACGATTGAATACTTGCAAAGAAGGCCTCTCGTTCCGCCCGTTGATTAGGCGCATATACATTGAGAAGAAGTCCCAGGGTTGGATGAGTGACAGCGATTACCCGAGAGGACCAACTTGACTGTTTCCACGGTTCCGTCATGGACGCTTCACTTGGTACGAGAAGGATCCCCACTCCCCCTGTTGGGATTTCCGAGACACTCCAGAATGATAGCATTGGTTTATCTGAGCTTACTTTCCACAATCTGCTCCACTCATGCTCAAGTTCTTCGGCTTCTTTTAAAGAAGTAATGTGAGTTTCTTGAACAAAAATCACGTTTGGCCGCTGGTGTCGTGGTAATCCACACCACGATCTCAACCAGTGAGAACGAGTATCCGATCGGAAGACTCGCAGATTTTGTGTCAATATTCTCGCCTCACCCGGAGAGGTTCTCCGAGGTCGGCTCCAATATCCTGCCTCTTCGAAGCCTTGTTCCAGCTAGTAATGCCACCCGAAGGCGTCACTTCCCCCCGCCCGTTGCTGGCCCGTGCGGGGGTTCTCTGCCTCCCGCTGGCAGTCACTAGTTGGAGTGGGCTTCACAGGTGTCTCCTAGTGCTGCATACGCAGCGAAGAACTCATGAACCGCATTCCAATTGGGTGAACCAATTTAACTGCACGCCTATATTCTCCAAACTGAGATTTGACACGTGCATGAAGTAGCATCAGTGCGTATTCTGACGGCATGCTTGATGCTGGAGTGTGCGTTATCGCCTTTAGCTCCGTCGCGTAGATGGTCGCGCAAAGAAGTTGACGTCCAAAGGATGCCTTAAACTTCGGTGCCGCCCTTTTCGGCCGCTGCCCTCCTGGCTTCGTGATGGCGTTGGCCTTCTGCCACATTGCTGGGTTGTCCAGTAGACGCTGATACGTCTCCTCCGTCTGGGGATACTGTACCCGCATGTTCATCCAATCAGTAGCTAGTTTTTGGAAGGCCCGATGTTCTGAATTAGACGCCACCTCCAGCTAAGCTTAAACTCGATTGAGGTATTCTTTGCGCCAGCACCTCGTCCACGCTATGACCACCTCATCACCAACTGGGCCCAGGATAAGAGCAGGGAATTGGAATTCCCGAACTAGTTGGACAAGCAGCTCCGGACACTCCTGCACAGCTCGGATCCAATGTTGAGTAGTTGACTCGCAGTTGGAAATGGTACTTTGGAGCGTCTGTTCCAAGCAGCACTGGGAAAAGCTTATCCTCGAGTACAAAAGGGATTGTTAGCGAGTACAGCCATTTTTTGGATGCTATGTGAGTACACTCATGAAAGCGGCTGGTTTCTAGGAAAGCATAATCATTGAAGGGGTTTTCCGAGTACAATGGGTGAGAGGCTCTCAGAGAGCAGCTCCTACACTGCGAAAAAAAAGCTAGTTTTTAGTTGATTATATTAATTAAAGCGTGGGGCGCAGAAACATCAAAATGCTACCGAGCGTGACCCTTGGTTGCAAGACTTGCGGTATGTGAGCCCATCTCGGTGTAGCAAGACCGTTAGAGTTAAAAAATTTATATCATTTTGAAATTTATTGATATTAGAATCATTTGTTGTTGCTGTTTCAATTTGTAATTTTTTATTAATATAATAATAATTTTTCATAATAATTTAATAATTTGTAATAATTAATTATTTATTGATAAATAATATGTACATATACTACAATATTTGAACACATTTCTGTGGAAATCTACCTTGATATATGCGCCTTAGCTAAACGGATTACTTATTATCCCCCTCTTGTTCCGGGCAGTTCTTCTGGTACAAACTGAAAGTTAGGATGGCAATGGGGCCAATGGTAGCAGCCCGCTCGACTACAGACACTACTATCCTCCATGATAGCTTCAGAGCGACCAAATTATCACAGACTAGAGTTGTTACATTCCAGAATGTACCAATCTGGTGGTGCAATGTCATGGTGGTCGCCTTGTGCATGCCGGGCGGTTGGAACAGCGTCATTTGAGAGTTTGGTGCGTTCGTAGGTCTCTGGTTACCCGTGCATTGCAAGCAAAAGAGGTTTCTCATATCAGCTTGTTCTCCATTCTACAAGGTCAACAACTACTAGACTGTCGCCACCCTATATCGATCCCTCATGGTACATGTAGTAATAAGTTCTTCTGCGCACATCAGCTGCAGCTTGTTGTACTCACACCGAGAACCCATCGAACAACTAAACTACAGTAGACCAAAAACAACATACGCCCATGCTGGGCTTAATTAGTTGTGATTCTATAAAAGGCTTCTTACCATAATTAACTTCCTGCTGTTTTCGTATCGCTACTGTAGCCACAACCGATCCTACCTGATTAGAGTGTATCACTATTTGGGATATCACGGTCGAGAGGATTGTATGTATAGGGTACCGCTGAAATGCACCATCCGACATCCGAGTAAAAGATTATGCTAGCCGCTTTGGAATAATACTTGCCAATTATACGCATACTCGTGAACCGTTTTGGAAGGCACCCAATGGGTGCCTTCCTAAACCTACATAAAAGGTCGCGCATTAAAGTTTAATCACGGTGAATTGTTTGGTGAGACCACTTTTTGGTCTCATCAAACAATTCTAATCCGACTTTGAAGTAGCAACATGAATAAACACATGACTGAGCTTCACTAAACCCGAAGGTCGTGTTCCAGCTACCGTTTTGATGCGCATTAAAGCTATTTGTAATTTATTTTAAATTACCGATAAAACTGATTAAACCGTTTTATATGGGGTTTGGAAGACACCCATTAGTACTCGAGAAAAGTCCGCACCCACCCACACTGGACCGTATAAATTACGTTAAATTTCAAGCTTCTTCGGATGAACCAGACTCGTTTCAGAGAATAAGAAAGACAGCTACGCGTAGCTCTCGTAATATGATTAAAATCGCGCCTATTCATAGCTGTTGTTTTGGTCAGTTCGGTCAGTTCGGTCAGCATTTATTCGTAGTTTACGCCGATAAATTATGATCCCTGAGCCATTATGATGGACAGTTTTTATGATGAATTTAATTCAGTCGAACATTCCGACGCCACAAACGCAGACATTCGGCATATCTCCCCCCACGAGGACACCAGAATTGAGCAAACGTTGCATGTCTTGTACAATCCAGCGATTCCCGAATTTCGAATCGATGCCTGCAAAGCTTTCTACAGGTTGGAGTAGTGCGTCATTGTCGAAAATGCGTCCAAGAAGATAAAATGGCGCCCCAAAAATCTCCATGCACGACATCAACATCCCGATTCGCTTGCTGTCCGTAAACACCGTCTTGAATGACGCCCTCACTCAAAACTCGACACCAACACTTGAGAGCCACGGCCTCTTCCATATCACTTTCACTTGCCCTTTGACGACTGGATCCTCGCGCAATGGCACGCTGGAAGTCACAGACACCGGGAAGTGGTTCGGCGTCCAGGAAGATGCGAAAGCGTAGTGGGAAGGACCATGTCTGGATTCGCCGTAACGAGCTTCCAACAAAAATTTGCCGAGATTAAGGCTCAGCTGCGGGTCTCTGGCTTCCCCGTTGATGATAGCAGTATCGCGTTTGACCACTGCATCGTCGGCCTTCCCCATGATGAAGAATTGTTAGAGATTATGCACGAAGGCCTTCAGGTAGATCTGGAAACGCAAGTTCTTGATGGCCCAACACACTCGCGGGCGCACGACGGAGGGTCTAGGCAGAGCTCACCGCTTCCCGTTCCTGCGAGTCATCAGATAAAAAGGTCTTTAAACAAAATAGTGAGACCCAACTATTATTTATAAGGGCAGAAAATGATGGGGCTAGCTCATCCGAACAAATTTATCCTTTTGGGCCGAAAAGTCACCACACCCTCAATATTGATCCAATTACACTGTGAAACACCTCAATAGAAAGCTCTGGGTTCGTATTATCTTCTACACGAGAGGGAGACCATGTATCTCTAACTTAAGACCAAAACTAGCACAATGCAGCGTAGGAACCAACTCTTTGCCGGAGGTAAAACCGTAGTAGCTGACGCCAACAATCATTTAGTCGAAAAAGCGACAGCAGGTCGAATTGGGGTTCGCAAAGCGCGCCAAAGTACTAAGAATGCCTAGCTCTTTGTAATGAACTCCATTTTTAGCGCGGTGGAGGCATACAAGATCGATTTATTCGTCGCTTTAGTCGAGGTTTCAATGATTCTTAGATGGAATTCGTCGGACATCGGGCAGACATCAGCACATCGGTATCATTTTAGACAGTCTTTACGGTACGACATACATGTTCTGGGCTCAGCTCAGTTGTTGACGGACTCCGTCACGGAGACGGCTGTGCCACGCCAGTAGCGCTTCAGTCGTGACTCAGCTATCGGCCGTGTCCGCCACCATCAACTCGCAGTAGTGTGTAGCATGGTCCTTAAGGGCCAAAATATACTTGCTTGATCCGTAGCTGGCTCCCATGTACAAGAAACCAAAATGGAGAACGCCATTGCGGTTGCTGCAGTCGATCACTTCGCCCCAAGGCCTTGGAACAATATCCCCTCTGGACAATGCAAGCACAGCAAGCAATCGTTCACAAAATTCGCCACCATCCCCTTGCGTTGTCGATCTTGAAAAGTCAGCCAAGGTGGGCGGTCATGGCGTGTTGACCACGGTGTCCTTGGGTACCACAGTGTGCAACGATGCACAGCCTATGTATGAGCTCGGTTACTTCTGGTGGAACCCAGATCCGGTCGTCCACCGAGATCACCCCGTCCGTTGTGGCCACCGCTTCCGTCGGCGGTTTGAACCTTGCTTGGACAGTAGTTAGTTCTTGTAGTGCAGGCCAGACGAACGTAACGTCGTCCAGTGGTCGTAGCATTGGCGTAGTTCGTCGACGTACTGCCTTGATCTTCTTCACCGTCGCCACTGGAACATGATTCCCTGCCCATCGGGATACCATGTCTGCCCACACTTTGTCTGGTCCAGGTACGTGCTCCACAATGTATCGGAAGTTCATCAGTTTCATCGCGCACCTGAGAAGCTTGCCCTTAATGTGTTTGTTGACCTTCTCGTGTGGTGCGAAGACGTGTATTAGGTTCCTGTGGTCGCAGAACATCCTGAACGGCTGCGGGCGCAATAGCAGGTAGTCCATCTTTTCGCATGCCAATACAACGGGCAGGGCCTCCTTCTCGATGACAGTCCAGTTCAACTGGCTGACACTGAAGATCCCACTCATACACTGGATGAGGCGGTGCTGCTGCTCAGTTACCAGCCGCGTAAAGTCATAATTCTTTACTTGGGTGATGATGGCTGCCCAGCCAACATCCGACGCATCCGTAAATAGGCATGTAGTGGCGCTATCCTCGGGACATGTGGATTTTTTTTGAATAGCAGCAGTGGTGAGCTGCTCTTTGTGCACTTGCAGAGGTTGGAGACGTCCGAGGTGGACGAGGACACGAACGGGAACACCGTGCTGGCCCCACACAGCGGGCCCATGGTATTAGCTGGAGCTCCACCTCAGTGGACTCCGTTAGAGAGAAGACTCCCAACTGAGAAATTTTACTGAAAGACTTCTAGTATCTGAGACTTGTGCAACGCAAGGTCTCATCCCCGAAAATTGAAGTCTCTTCGACTCTATCGACTTGTGACACCGCTGTCTCTGTCAAGTGTGAGTTCGTGTGCTCTTGTGCATGAATCCCTATCGACTAATGCATCATCTAAGTAGTCTGGTAGTTAAAGCGTCACCGATCTTGCCAGCTCCCCTGTCCTTTAGCAATTGGGAAGCATCGAGCCGGTCGCACCAAACTCGATCCCCCTTGCGCATGTTGCTCTCTCCTTCTCTCCTGCATCGTCTCCAACCTGTGTAACACCCATGCTACCGATATGCTCGGAGTCATGCGATGCCAGGGCAACCTTCTTCTGTTGCTACAGGAGCTCGACTAGGCTCGAAGAGGCCCGGGTAGCAGCACCAGATCCTTGCAATGAACTCTACCATACTCCATCATGCCACCAGTGACAGGATTCGCCACACTGAACTGTGCCGCAGGCGTTGCCTCGTTTTCCACAGTTCCAACTCGTTCAGTGTGCCCTTGACCGGCTCCACCGTGAGCAACTGGATTCTCTCTCCCCTCTTTCCTCTTGGACACATCTGTCCAACACACCAAACAAAACGCTCAGTACATAAGAGCAACAACTCTTCTCATACCGCCCTTTCTTGGTGTCCTGCTCCCCCTTGACTATCGTAACATCATCGTCTCCAACACGCGCTTCTTTGGGCTCATAACCTAGCACGAGGCAACTCGTCAGCAACCTTTTCATCCAGGTCTTGCTCAGCACGAAGAGCATTCATAACTTGTGCAGCGGTGGCTGGTGAGCACCAGGTAGAGCTAACACAGCATAGTGCCGTGAAAACTGTCTGACTACCTCACGCTGTGACCGCGATACATTGCCCAGCAGGATGTCAGTGAACTCTTCATCACTAATTACTTTTCCGTAGTGCTGAAGTTCACGCTTCTGCAACTCCATCTCCCTTAACCAGTCACTCATATTCATTTCACGAGTGTACTTATTCGAATAAAGCTGCTCACGTGCAAAAATGTAGTTGGCGTACCCACGCTTCGTTTGTTTATTGTCGAAGCGAGTCCGCATATCCTTAGCAGACACTTCATGACAAATCATCTCTGCGTCCGTCTCAGGAACCCCACGCAATATCGCATCACGTGCCGCATTGTCACGAGCATCAAAGGCAGCTTGGACATGGACATCAAATTGTGGACTTACATCGCTCCCTTCAACTACACCCCAAAGTCCCAGCCTAGTCAAGGTCTTCAACTGAACAGCATACAAATCAAAGTTGCCCTTCATCACCGGAGGTTTATTTGAGATATCTCTAATGCCAAATAGACCCGCACCGACACTACGCGCACTTTGACAGCCAGGCACTAACGTAACTCCACCAGGATGTCCCGATCCGCCATATCCGTACGACATGCCAGCCATATTAGAATGGGGAGCTTTAATGCCCATAAGATGGGGCGCTACAAAGCCCGCCCATGGTGAAGGCGTCATACCCGAACCGAGCGACAATGGTATACCACTACTAGTCGGACTTCCAAGTCAAACTCACCAGGGATTCCAGTTACTCCAGTCGAACTCACTCCACCAACAGACATAACGGAAGTTTGAGCACTTGTAACAATCGTAGAGCCAGCCGCGGATGGGTTAGAGCTACTGGTAGTAGTTTCAGAAACAGTTGATGCACTCAAACCGCCTGTAGAGCTCGTAGTGTTCGCTTGTACCAACGTTGCCGGCGGAGAACTTGATCGTCCGGGAAGTCGAGTGTTGCCGACGTCGCCAACAGCTCCTTCACTTTGTTGAAAGCGTCGTGTTCTTCCTGGTTGAGTTCGATCTCGATGCCTGCAGCGGCACGTCGAGTTCGTTTGGTACTGTCAAGTGCCGTGTCAAGTCTTTGTCGCAGGGGTGCAACTTGCCGTGCATAATCAATGATGTTTTCTCGCAACCAATTGATCGCGCAGTCGAACTGCTGTAGCTCTCCAGTAGTCGTCGGGTAAGGTAGTGCTCGTAGTGTGCTGATCCGTTTCGGGTGATGACGCATTCCTATGTGATCAATCACTCGGCCACACCACTTCATCTTAGTCTGGTACAGACTGGACTTCTTGGCACTGAGCTTCAAACCAAACTGGTTCAATAGTGAGAACAGTTCGGCGAGCTTCTGTAGGTACACCTCGATGTCCTCGGCGTACAGTAGCAAGTCGTCTATCCATATCACTAGGTGCTTATACAGCAACCTAGCGAAGCATTCCTCCATAGTCTTCTAAAAGTGGATGGCGGCATCTGCACATCCTTGCGGAACACGTCGTGGGGTGAAGATCTTCTCATCGGTCATGTAGGACATGAATTCTTGACAGAGTTCAGCTAGTGGCAGTTACCAAAACCCTGTAAGAAAATCAAAAGGTCTAAAATACTTCATTCCACGTGCATCCTCGCGTACTAGAGAGAGATAATTGGTATCACTGCTGCCATGACTTCGGTTTGTGCGTTCCTTTCCCTGTAATCCATAGTTTGTCGCATATCCATTAGGTCCGCCGACTTCTTCACCGGTAGGAAGGGACTCGACCATCGACTCTTGGGATTCTCGAAGACGAGTCCGAGTTCTACAAGACGCGCATTAAACTCATGTGATATGCGGAGGGTACTTGCGGGACTTACACTTTGTTGGACGAGCTCTGTCCCTCAGTCGCACTTCGAGCGGCGGCACATTTGCCGGTTGGTCATCACGCAACTCCAGGCTCCATACGTCATACGCGTGCACGATCGTGCGTAAAGTCTCCACATGCTCCATCGGGAATCCATTCTCCACGACACGGTCGATCTGTTTCTCCACTGCGGCAAAAATTTCAGCGTCTCCACATGGCTCCGATCCATTCATCTTCACAGCCATCTCGTCTGCCTCCAACTCGATCGGATCACCACTAGACTCGTCTTCGTCGCGTGCTGCCAGCTGCTCCAGCTGGTGATCCACGTCGATTCCTAGTGAGGTCAACAGGTCATTGCCCACTATGAACACCCCGTCGTCCACGTCTACCACGAGAACGTTCACTGCATTCATCAGCTCCACGGGTCCGGCAGCAGTTCGAATCCTCACGTGCAGCTTGGTCTTCCACTGGCCGTCACTGTCCTTGAACCGAACGTCTGGTTCGTGATCGGAACATCGAGTTCCTCGACAGTCACACTCGGGTCCGCGGCCATCAGCACCTTCCAGTGTGATCTCCCGATCACTGTGTAGACCGATCCACCGTCGGGACAGTATGGCAGCTCCAGCTGCCATCCAGTGTCACCACCCGATCCGTAGACGGCAGCAACTCTCCAATTCAGTCTTGTTTTCTTGCTCTTACGAGCCTCACGCAGCTTCTTCAGGATGATCTCCTTTTCCTCCGGAGTCACCCGCGTACAGTCGCCTAGCCAATGCAGCTCCTGGCACTTGGAGCACGGTCCTGGCGGAGGTCTCGTCGAGCTTGACGGCTTCGTCTTCGAGCCCGTCGAGCTCTTGTTCACGCCCGACGTGGCACTCTTGTCGTTCAACTTGGGCGTCGCCTTGGGCCACCAGCGTCTCTTCGCCTTACCGGTGTCGTTGTTCTTGGGCTTCTCCTTGCCCGATCTGGCCGCGTCACGCTTTGCAACCCTCAAGCAATGGTGTTGGCGTTCCAGCTCGTTTGCCTTCTCCAGGACGAGACGAAACAGCACCTTGGGGTCCTTGGCGGCGTCCACGTGAGTGAACCGCACGCATTGCTTAATCTTCTGCTTGAGCTACATCACTCTCCTTCATATCCATCGACAACTCCTTCTCGAATAGCTGCTATATGTCGGGCAGCGTGTTGTTCTTGATTCTGTCCACAATGTGCTCGATCTCCGCAAGCAACATGCCTTCCGTCGCACACGCCGGTCCGAGTATCGAAAGAATCTTGCACTGATTGCACCACTGCGTCGAAAGCTTCTCCAGTCACACGGCAGCGGGCTTGCATCTTGGCCAAGTAGTCACGACGCTCTCGCTTCCACCTGACGATGGCTTCGTGAGACGCTGACTATATCATTGGTGGTAGAATCGGTGAGAAGAGTGGCACGGTTCCAGTCGGACCGTCCATTCCAGCATCATGGCTTCACGCTGGGTTCTTGAGTCACCGACGAGTCTTCAGTTTTAGATCTCTGGATCGTCGATGTAGTCGTGGGGCTCCAGTACCACTGATAGACGTAGCCAGACGTAGACAAGTCGTACAGTCAGTGGTAAATTCTATTAAAGAATTCTTTGTACTGGGTCCCGGGTTGAAGCACTGATTCAAGGGAAACATGGTCGATGCGGGGGCCAACCCGCACGGAAATAGAGCCTAGTCAATTGAAGTGTGCTCCACTAAGTAAAATAGAAACTGAGGAAGGAACAGGATCACGGGTCTGATTGTAACCAGCCCGTGTCCACCAATCTCAGAGGTACAGACTGTCATAGGCAGAAGCCATCTGCCTGTCAGACTTAGAAATAAAACCATATAATAGAAATATGCAGTTCGGCATACTAAATCCTTATATATATAGATAGAACTGGGCACTAGTTGCCTTGTCCAGTAGGACAAGCCTGCACCCATTTTCCTCGTCCAGCAGCCAGTCCACTTCTTGCAGACAGCTGACGCCGTCGGACAGCTTCCAGGTGAGACTGTCTCCTTACGAGTCAGGCATCGCCCAGCACCTGCACTTCCTGCAGCCACTAAATTGGATTTGTTCTGACAGCTCAAGAGTTCAGCTGCGGTGATCCAAGCTGATATGCCTAGGATCTACTACAATGACCCCCAAAAGTCTCAATGCGGTGGGATGGTTGCTACTAGTAAATCGATACAAGCACCTTTTTAGCGCTTAGTGCTAATATATTGGTAGAGTGATATTGTGAGTTCTAGTCTGAGTTTCCAAACTGGCCGATTGTACCACTCCGGAGATTCGCTCCAAGTTTCGCTCGGCGGTATAATATTTGTAGTATTCCCACCTTCAGTACGATTCCATGTGGCAAGTGACAGCTGTATCCCAGCGTATAATCGCTGGAGCGGTTCTCAAATTACTTGGACTTTGTATGTGAGCGACTCCACCGACAGCTCCACTGATATAGCAGTTACATCAAGTACTCCAGTTTAGATTGTGTGTAGTATTGAAAATCGAATTTTTTCATAGTGTTGAGAATAAGCGTATAGAGGTTTTTTTTAAGGTAGAATCGCACCTCTGTAAATACTCTGGATATAAAATCCAGAGAAGGTACTATTTTTACTGATCCTCCGTGTGGCCCTCTAGTGATTTGACCGGATTTGTTGAGAAAAAAAATGGTCAAGTGTCTTACGCTGGCTGGTTTTCTTCCTAAATAGCTGAATCAATTAGTCAAATTCTGTCATAATTATTAATTTATTGGTGCTGGCTTTACCATTTGAAAATTCGCTTTGTAATGAGCGCAATGGTGGAAGCTTCCAAGAAGAGCTAGAAGGCGCGACTGAATCCCGTTGCTCACCTACACGACGAGGTCAACGGCATCGTGGAGGTCAATACGTTCGTGGTGAACGGGATGGAAGAGGTGATAGAGGAGGAGGAGGCTGAAGAAGACTTAATGAAATGCGAGTTACCTGATGTCCTATTGTTACATCCGTACGCAGGGGGTGAGTACTTTTACGAGCGAGAATATGACAGACAGTATTACGCGACCATTGAGGGTACCTACAAGATCGAATCCTGCGCAATGATCGGATGCCGAAGGCGAAAATATGCATTACGCTCACAGGTACACCAAGGTGAGTGAGTTTTGATGGTGTTGAAATATCCGTTCGTAGTTTATAAGAAATCGTGCGTACGTTTTTATGATCCACAGGAATTGGCAATTCGGTATTTTACGCCTACTTTTGCGACCGCTTCGTGAAGGAGCACGACTCATACGGCGTGCCTCAAGCCTTCAAGGTGTGGGTAGACCATTTCCAGAAGGAGTCCACATTCGATGTGCGCGATGCGTGTAAGGATGGGTCGGTTATTTAATGAAGGTGCATTCCTACCTCGATGTTCCTGATGGATCTAGCGAGTGGGCAGCACAATTCTTGGAGAAGCAACCGATGCCCATGTCCAGTGCGGGTGAGAAGTGGGTGGACCGATTTTTGAATACGCTCTTTTCGTTCGATAAGCAGTTCGTGATCGAGGAGTGGGTAAAATGCTTTCTTCGTGTGTGCCACGCAGAAGCCGATGTTGAATTATTCACGAAAAAACATCCTATGCTTGGTGCGTCAACAGAATGGGTTGACAATTTTGTGAAGGAACATCCCGCGCCTAAGAAGCGATTGAACCGTTTCCTGAATGAAAATCCTATGAAGCCATCACAGGAGAAGATAGATTGCTTTTGAAGAAACATCCTATGCCTGATGCGTCCAAGGAAGGGGTAAATCGATTCCTGTGCAAAACCATTCCGAGTCCGATGTGCCGTGTTATTCAAGGAATGGGTGGTTATTGCGAGTTTTTTTCAACAAGTACGCCAGAGAAGTCGCTATCTTCGAGGACGGAAAGATGAAGCAGGTTGCGCGTTTCGACGTAGAAGAAGTTATATTAGCGGCAACAATTCAAGCGTCAAAACTATCGAAGGAGGTGCTATTCCTGTGTGATGGCGCACCAAACAAAATAAGGGATGACGGGCACATGGTGGTATTTACGAGTCCAGATGCGGATTGGTTGGAAAAAGCTGAACAGATTAACCCCACCTACTACATGCCCAGGTGTTAATATCAACCATTAATATTGGATATTGCATCGATATCGTACCCCCGAATTACTGTATCAATATCACCTGATATCGATGAGCTCTTCGTATCAGGATCATTGATCCTTGAGCACCCAAAAGTGGATCTGTAACGATATTATATCACCCGACTACATCACGTCTTTTATAATCCAATATAAGCATCATTTAGGCATGAAGTCGTTTACAAAGAAGCCGCTGAGTCTAATATTACTTTCCTGAACCGCAGAGACACTGGTTTTCAAGGTATAAATTAGTCTGGTTAGGATAGCGTCCCCAAATCTTTTTAGGCAGAAAGCTATGCGGTGGTAGAAAACGTAGCAGTAGCCGCTACACTGAACCTCGCAGACTTTTATCTTCGATATAACAGTTCAGTTGTCTTTTAATTTTATACTATAGAGGGTCATGGAAGACACTTGACGTTTTACTCTACTTTGAAGTGGTAGTGTTGGTTGTGGTTGAGTGCAATCATAAGTCGTAGATTCGCATTCCCAGTAGCGCAAACAGTGGATTCTATGTCACTTAGAGCGCGAATAATGCTGTGAGCTTAAGAAAAAAAATGAAGAGGCAAGTATTTAAGCCAACAATTCCTACCTAATCCGCTAAATTTTTAAAAATATTACCTATTCTTCGTATAAACCAGATACGCTGGTAAAATACCCATGTTTGCTATTGATATTGATACAGTATTGATATCGGAGTGGCAAAGGATCAGGATCAAATGATCTTAGCGGAATTGCGCATACCCTGAGGATCAATATCAGTGATGTCATCAAAATCGCCGATGATATTAACACCTGTACTTGCCGCCATGGACTGTTGAGGAGCTTATAACTGCGGCTTCGGTGATCAACTCCAGTGTTAATGCGACTGCGATTAGACACCGATTTGAACGGTTCGGCGGAGTGGCGTCAGTGCTTGTGCCCGGACTATGAAGAAGTCGAGCTAGCTATACACGAGACCATCCGATCCATCAGCTGGATAACATCTGCCGACGAGTTGCACAGGCTACTCCTACCCGAAACAATTTGTTTTAGTACACTCGCGCATTTCGCACCACTGGATGAAAATGGGATGTCCAGAACGGTGATACTGGCATCTGCCTTCGTAAAGTACAACCTTGGTTTTAAAGTGCGCAGATGAAGAGGAAGAAGCTACGAGACTCACTTCGGTGTCTCTCGGAAGCTAAATCGCTATATAAGTGGCTGTGTGAAATTGAGACTGGCGAGGCGACGTGCGACGGAACACTCGAGCTTCAATCACTACCAACTGATGCCAAACCTCTTTTTGATCTGATTCTCTGTGTAACAAGCGATGAAAGCTACGAGCGATGAACTGGGCTCCCGATATACAATCGATCATGCTTGACCCAAACTAGGGTACGTAGTATTTATAAAGATAATACTTACCTTTAACATTGACTAGTTCATTTGAAGCGTTTCCTTGAAACCTGGGCGATTATGTGAGGTACTGGCACCACCGATCCTCGTGTATTGCCACGTCATCTTCACTCAGAGCTGAACGGACCATGCCTCTCCACAACCACACTCGCAATCAGCCTCATCTCGGATACACCTTCTTGTTTGTTAGTAACAAATTGTTATACCGATTTATTCCACAATTCGACATTAACAATGGATCCAACATACTGCTGTAGGTCTGAGATTTGCCCAGGTAGGTCAAAGCAAAAATGGAAAATCCGCCAGAGACTTTGGTGACTCCGATATCTAACGCACATATAAATACTTTACAATGAAGACTTTTCACGCAACGCCGTCTCGATGCAACATGTACATGCCGAGAAATCGCACTATGAGCACTCCCGGTGAGTCTCATTGGTCAACTTGCCTTTCTTTTATTCGAGCACAAATCAAACATTAGGCAGAATGAGGGTAGGGTTGAACTGTTGGCGGGTACCGCCACAACCTCACGATAATCGACCATGTAGAGAGAAATGCATCCGAAGCGCGCCTGAACCAGTTTGCTAACAACAACAACGTTTTGCGTGACAAAGTGTATCACCACTTGCTTGGGAGGGCGCTACAGATGAACTCACCGGAAGCAATACGCACCCGATTGCGACAGTGCTGTGGCTACTGTAGCAGACAGAGACGACAGATAGGAGGCGTCGAGACGAGTGTATGGGCTCGCGGGGAAGGTGGTGTCCACCCGACGCCCACACAGCAGATAATGGTACCGGTGGGCCGTCAATCTTTGAGAACTCACGAAGCCGCAACAAACGACCATTATTGGGTAATCAAATATTAGTGCGCCTGAACGATTATATTATCTTATGACCAGGCCATGTACCTACCTATTAGCTAAAACAACGCCACTGCCGTGCTTCAGTAGGAAATGGCTTCTGAACAGAACCATATTCGATCAAGTAACTAGTGCCAGTCCCTATAAATCGCATATGAGGACATCGTAAAAGCCCTCGTATAATCTCATCTTTAGGCGCGGATTTCCCTTGTCGGTCCGGACCTACTTGGGTACCTACAACTGAGTCGTAAATCCATTGTTAAATAGAAAACACTTTCCGTCGATATTTATGATGGGATAGGAAGCGACGAAGTGCTGATGGAAGATTGATTGGCCGAATCCAAGGAGAAGGGGTAGACGAGCATATTGATTGATTGATTGATTCGGTCCGATTACCTTTCCTCACTCCGTCATTCTCAAATATATTGAAATTTGAGATGATGGCAAGATTACAATTTTCAGATTTCAGGTCAGTACTATACTAGGGCTTCGCTAGGCTGGGATAGGTTAACTTTAACACCTTGGCCACCAAGTTAGCGTGGCTCGAAGAAAACGAACACGGCACTTAGCGATATATTCCATGTATCAGTTTCGACATGGAACAACTGACTCGAAAGCATTTCCACTGTCGTTTAGGACTACCGCAGTTAATCACCGCAGCGCTGGTTAATTTTCTCGAAAGTATGGAGGACTTTGCTGGGATCGACCTGGATGCTGGCACTGGTGCGTTCCAATCAGGGAACCCGAAAATGCAATTTTTAGATTAATATTTCTTCCAGACATCAAGAAATTAATAATGCAATTATTAAATTCAAAGCTGCCCAGATATGGAAGCCTAACACACCAAAACTAGCTTATTGGTGTTCACCCTCATCATAGCTATGCTTTTTAGGTGTAGTTATGAGGTGTATGCGGAAATGGACGCCTAAATGCCAACCGCAATGCTTTACTAGTCGGCAAGCGAAAACAGCACCATTTCAGATGTGCCGAGTCGGGATGGCTGAGCGTACCGCCTGGGACTGTGTTGGTGCCTCTGTACGGAGTTCCTACGACTGTGCCCGCTAAGGAAACGGTCCCTGAAATGGGTTCATTCGGTGTGGGCCACATGGCCTGAGCAGTCAACGAGAGGATGCACCACTCCGGGATGACGCAAGCGTTCGAGATCCTGGCGGCACGGGCCTCGGGTGGGCGGATGCGTGCGCGGTCTTAATACTTTGGTACCTTCGTCGGATTGACGACGCGAAGATGTACGGAATGGTCGAAGGCTATTACTTATCCACGCTCGGATCCGAAGAGGGGTCACTCCCGGGGAAGGAGGAGGCAACGCAGACTCACTGTAGGCGTACTTACGAGCGAGGGGTCACCACTACGAACGAAGCGAAGGTGGCTTCCGCTTCCTAAGCTGCCTGATCAGTCGTGGATTTCTTCTGTAGCTACTACACAATACAACGTACAAAAACAAGCTGTACTTTTATCTATTTGACCTCGCTTTCGCGTCTTTCCCAATCTAAGTTCGTACTCAATAGCGGCCGCGGGTTACCCGATCCTACGGCTACAAGAGGCAGTGCGCGACATTTTGGTGGAGAAGCAGGGTTAGCTGCTTGCTGGAGAAGGACTCGTTTTGCTCTAGAGGCGAGAGCGCGTGCCAGTCGAAGGAGTGCCCCGTGGGGTGCGGCTGTTGCACGAGTGAAGCGTAGACCCGTAGAGTGCCGAGCTGACCCCGTGGTGATCTTTAAGGGGAAGCTTCTTCTTTTCTCTTTGGACGCGAACGCTTTATCCGCGGGAGAGTCGGTTCACCCCGTGGGGGTTGGATCTTCGGAGAGCATGTTAGTTCGAAACCTGTGTTAACGAGAGCCGATCAAGTGAGGAAGAACCTCTGTCTTCTACCTGGCCTGGGAGTGTGCCTTCGCTAGTGAGTGTTGGCCACTACACCTAGGGATGGTTTTGGAATAGTTCAGAACGGTCTAAAACACTTTGGGATAATGTTCAAAATACCGTCCAAAATTCAAAAGAATTCCAAATTATTCGACAGAATATTCCCAAAAAAAGGTTTGTACCGATCTCATGTATTTTAGACACATTTAGACATCCGAAATTCTTTGTAGTGAGGCCCCCACTGAAAGCAACACGGCGCCTGCAAGATACGAGGAGTTCCGTCCGCCTATTGAACCCAGTGAGTCTTCTGGTGGATGATGTGCTGACGCTCGACGTGTTTAAGAGATCCGAGGTGGCGTAGACCAGCGTCGTCGTCTAGTAAGGTGCGTTCGATGCCATTCTATCATTGTACAAGAGGTGCTGAGAGAAATGCGGTATGTGATGCTCAAGGCCGGCTGTGGGGCACCGCGCCAATGCATAGAAGCAGGAGAAGGATGCGGCAACGATGAAGCATATACGGCGGTGGCTGTCTGCCCCCACGACAAGAAGGACGACGATACTTTCAGTGACGCCAAGGCTGCGGTGCAACTGTCAGCATGGAGGAGCCGACTTGCACGATTAACATTCGCAGGTGAGTTCGGTGTTGCTGCTAAGAGATGCGAGGAACATGATGAGTTCATGTCTTGGGATGTAATTCTTAATGCAATCTGAAGAATGAAGAGAGTAAGCCAGCCATGCAGAAAAGCTATCAAACAAGGTGATGCCTAAATCGAATACTTCTCAGTGTGTTTGTAGTTGATCTTGCATTTTAATATCGTCTTATAATAATACGGCTGTTGTATGCATCGTAGACTAACTCGTTTCAGTAGCTGATCAACCTTGACTGAACCAAGGGCTCAGCCGTCTTTTAAACAAGCATATGACGCTCTGATCAGATGCCCTCCGCCCAATTGCCGCTCATCATCATGTTGCGAAGTTGTGTATAGTCCTGACCGTGTAAATTTCGTGCGTGGGTCCTGCATTGACATATGATAGAGAGCTGTCGTGTCCGAGGTGAGGCTTGTTGAAGTATACGGATTGAACACGAGTACGACACGATTAAGAGTCGCAAGGTGGCAAGATCGTGCAAGCCTTACCTGTTGAGTAATGCGGCGGACGACGATATTGACTTTAGACGGTTTCGAACGGAGACACACGAGGGGAGACTATCGCTTTAGCTACCATGGATGCAAATAACGAAGAAGGCAAGATAATGGAGCACTCTCAGATTGTGTCCTGTGTGCTACAAACTTTCTTCTTCTATTAGAAGAAATGGTATGAATTAGCAGGCATACAATAAACGGAAGGCCTAGGTCCAATAGTGTCAATGAAACAAAGGAAGCAGCAACAAATACCCAAACATGGATGGATTTATTATCGCATAAGTCACCAATAGGTTTGATCTTCTGCATCGACACTTTCTGGGCAATATTGATGTCGTGCAAGGTCAATCTCACCTTTCTGCATCGCTCCGTAGTTGATGTAGATAAAGGCAAGCATCTCAACCTTTTCAACAGAGAGCCGGTTCCTCCGTTTTGAGTGTATGTGATCGAAAATACTCCAGGCCCGTTCGCTGGCCGCTGACGATGTGGGAATTGCAAACACAATCGCCGCAATTTTCTTCAACAATGGGAACTTCTTTTCACTCATAGCATCCCAGTAGTCCCGAGGGCTAGATTCTGAATACTTCTCCCGCATTGCTTTCCCACCACGTCTCTTCATGCTTTTGAATGCCAGTATTTCCGATGTCAACTTAGGGACACCAGTGGTTGGCGCGAGCAAACCGCAGCGTTCTGCCAATGTCCAAGCTTGATCTTCTACTTTGTCATCATCCGAGACAATAAAATCATCCAGGTCCATTGTTGGATCCAACATGAAAGCGATTCCCATCGCATTGGTGTGAACGTAGTCCCAACGATTTCTTATCTTTTCCAGAAAAAAACTTGTAGCTCATCAAGCTGGAGCAACTCGACGTTCTCATAACTATCTCCACTGTGCATGTTTTCTCCCTGTGCTGCCGTAATTCCCAGGTCATGATCGGTGGGAACTGCTGTGGATATCAGATCAGCTGTATCACTTAGTAGCTCGATTCGAGCTTGATCTTGCTGAGTAGTATCTTGCTCTGCTTGAGCACCATTGGAGCCCACCAAAACAGTCTGCTCCTCTTGCTCAGGTGAGATCACTCCATACGCTGCGTGCTATCGAAGCCATCGAAACCACCGGTACACACCCGACACGAGCACAGTATCCGATTCTAGCTCTCTAAGAGCAGCAATAATAGGATCGAGTAGTTGGACTATAGATCTCAGGCCATTCCAGAATCCGATGTCGCGAATCAATTGAATTGTGTAGTTGAGCTTTCTCCGATTTGAAGCCGACCCTATAGCGATCGCGAAACTGCTCATACTCCGGACTTAAAAATATATTTTCAAGAATTTCCTGGTTGTCCATCACATTTCGTAAGCAGGAAAAAACAGAGTCCCAACGTGTCGGTACTGGTAAAACCAGATTTCTCACTTTCATGCCAGCTCCACGTACGCTTTGTTGCAGACGCTTAAACTCGTCAAGAAGCGCAAAGTGGTCTCGAACAAAGCGAGTTACGGCTTCAGCTCTTGTTCGGATAGCTTGAATGGACGGGAAGCGACAAACGTCTTGCATGAGAAGATTGAGAGCGTGAGTGGAGCGGAGCAGCCGCCACTCACCACGTTGGGCCGTCTGGTCGTGATTTGGCTGGTCGCGCTCCTTACATTTTTGCGTTGTCAGTGACCACTGATATTGCTTCCGCTGTTGTAGTACTTTCAATTTCGAGAATTACCTTCTCAATTTCGCCAGTAAGGTACGCCGCTGTGTGCTGCTCCGATCGTGTAGGCCATGATGACCAGAATAGCGACGCCATCCCCGGTGCTACTACCATAAAATTGATAATACTAGCTCCATTGACATCACTCCATCCGTCTGTCACGAGAGAGACGTACACTTGATTGTTGATCAACTGGATGGCGTTCTGCCGCATTTCCTCTCGTACGCGTTTTAGGAGCACCCCACTTAGTTTGTGTCTAGACGGTAGTTTCATTGTTGGTGCGATCATGGCAATGAAAGCTCGAAAAACTTTAGCCTCAACAATCATGAACGGCAGGGCGCACACGAAAATAACCCGAGCCAATGCCATTCGAAAGCATCCTGACTCAGCACGTTTGGCGGCGTCGGAGAGGGCATCTCAGGTGTTGGAACTGGCGCTGCATCGGAACCTCGGTCGGTCTCAGTGCATTTTGAACGTCTCTAGGTACCCTAGGGCATTGCTTAGGGTTATAAGGTGTTTTAGCAGATTGCCACTAGGTTTGCCGATTTTCTTTAAAGCACCACAATACTTGCAGCGGCCATGCTTCTTCCCTCCTTCTCTCTCGATCTCGTAGTGGCTCCAAATGTCGTCACGTGGCCGACCGGTTTTTGCTGGCGACGATTGACGCCGGCTGGATAGGGCTGGGGGCGAGGAGGCCGGAAAGGTGTCGATGGCGTCGGCAGTGGTGAGAACACCACTTGCCTCGTAGTTGTAGACTGCCGCGAAACTTGTTGTGAGGGGCTCGAATTTGGAACTCCAGAACGATACGGGCTGTAGCGAGGCGACCTTCTTAATCCTGAGCCAGAGGGCGACCGGAACGTACTTGACCCTGGGTATGCAGCACGCGGTGCAGCTGGTGTGATGAAGCTGGCATGCTTGCCACTGCGGGATCGCTGTCTGTGGGGAAGACTGGAGAATGGAGTGCGCAGCTTCGTTTGGTAGCATGGATCCGGTAGTCTGCGGGAATGATAGTCGACCCGAAGATATTGAGGGATCTCCTCTGCACAGGCTTTTAGACAGTTTTGGACGTTTTGCACACTTCTGAACTGTTTAAAACATTTTCGCTCATTTTAGATATTGTTTACTCGTCCAATCCAAACCCATCCCTAACTACACCATTACAGGTCCGTTCTTCCCAGTGCGGGGATTCAGTACAACCACCCTTCGGCCGACCTGTGCATAGGGCTGGACAGGCCTCAGTTCAAAATAACCACCAGCAATATAAAAAAACCAGTGTGCCTTTTTTCCTGTACCACTCAGGAACGTATCAACTTGTGCCATTTTTTTACTTCGAGAACTTTCGAAATTGCAATGTCACCCTTTCACCACTCTCCACAGTTTGCCTTTTGTAAGATGGGTAAAACGTACCCTAAAAAGACGTTCGTTCAGGTGTCCTGGCGGCTGGTTGCGGCTCTTAACGGTGTCGTAGTTAAGACCGCGCGGGGTTGGGTGCGTCGGGCAAGCAATTCTGGTGCTTTTTTTTTTTAAACGCCCTCTCCGGACAAGAGAGGTGGTGCCCACAACCGAAAGCTAAAGACAGCTCTCATATAAAATCTGGAGGAAAGCTTGAAAGAGAACTGCTATCTAACGCTGGAGCAGGTGAAGGAGATGCTGTTCGATCGCTTTAACGTCAGCGTCTCGGCCAAGACTGTGCGAGCAAACTTGGATGCACTTTGTTACACAGTGAAAAGGGTGCATCGCGACAACAACTACCGCAACACCCCCGCCAACAAGCTCAAAAGACAGCAGTTTGCTGTCAAATTGCTGCAATATGTGGCGGCGGACAAGAAGATCTTGTAACTGGACGAAACTAACTCCAACCTGTGGATTAGCCGGGGCAATGGGTGGGGCGTTCAAGGGACTCGTGCGATGGAAATTAACACGTGCAACAAAGGCAGCAACATCCATGTACTTGCCTGCATTTCTCGCGATGGAGTTGAGTATACAGAAGGGCGGTTCGGATCATTTAAGTGGGAGGCTGCAAACAAGTTTATTCGTTGCATGCTGCGTGCTCAAGCTGCCCATGGGGATCTCAGTAACATTGTCGTTGTGTTGGACAACGCACCATGCCACAACCGCGCCGAAGAAGTGTTTGAAGAAGAAGAGTTTGCTCAAGTAGAATACCTACGTCTCGGTCTGCACACTCCAATGCTAAATGGAATTGAGAACGTGCTCTCGGTGTACAAGTCAGCATTGAAGAGGTACATGGCGGTCAACCGACGCAACATTCTTGACGTTCCTCAGGGCACGACCATCACAGCTCATCGCTCAACATTTCTGCTGCATGCGGCAAACAACATCTTCCGTCAGGTCGTCACATCCGAGCTATCTCGTAAGTGTATCCACCACACGTTTGGCTTTGTTGTTGATGCCATTTTAATGAAAGACATGGCGCTAGGAAGCTAAGAAAAACGACAAAAGTTGATACGTACCTAAGCGGTACAGGAAAAAAGGCACACTGGTTTTTTTTAACACTGCTGGTGGTTATTTTGAACTGAGGCCTGTCCAGCCCTATGCACAGGTCGGCCGGAGGGTGGTTGTATTGAATCCCCGCTCTGGGGAGAACGGATCTGAAATGGTGTAGTCACTTGCAGATACCACAAACCCGAAAACACAAAGTTCAAAAGTAAGATTGCTAAATGTATTATAAGCCGGCGATGAAGTTCATCACCTGCGTGATGAACGTCACCAAATGGATCATGCGCTAATAACATGTGATTGTTTTTTAGAGCATCGAAGAGAGAGTTATTCGTTTATACATATTTTTTTACAAACACTAACATAAAAATTAAGTTACAGTACGTTACCAGCAGAGATTGACAGTAACCTTTAAAACGGTATTCACTATAGTACTGCAATTATTTTGATGACGACATTTCATTGGCTACTATTAATACTAAAATGCCTTAACCAGCACTTCTATTACTATAATTATAGTAAAACTTTACTACCAGGCCTAATTCTAACCACGTGTCATGGCTGCCATAGGGCTAGGAGCTATATTTGTGCGACATACTCGATAGGAAGGAGTTCAGCCGCGTCATGCTGTGCTGGAATGGTGATATCTCAAGTATTTACAGCTGCAACGGAGATTCTACAGGGTGTTGGATTAGCAGCGATAGTGCATCAGTGCATTCTGTATGTGTCTATTTATCGAACTTGTTCATTTTGGCAAGACATTGTTGATTTAGTGCTACCATGGCACATGGCACAACCGATTGGCATGGCACTTTCATGGCACTACTACCCTAAACTAAATGAGCTATCAGCCTATAAGACTTGACGTCATATGGCATGGCAATGGCACGCGATTAGAACTAGGCCTCATAGTAACCCGATAATCATCGGCAACGAGGGCGCCTGAGCCCCTCTCCCATCCCTGTCCAGGAGCAGCGAAGCAATTAATTCGGGTACTATGCCTTCAAGACCGCGAGTATTAGCCGGCAGCTGTTGGAAGTATCAGCTTGGAACCTAGGCGGTCGCAAAACATACGCTCAAAGATGCATAACTAGCGTCACTTTGTTGGGTGTGACAGAAATTTAACTTAAAAGACAACAGCGCAGGCCACTGCTGCAGCATACGACCAGGGTGCTATTTCTCCCGTTCAGGATACGCTAAAACTGTCTAGCGCACTTCACGCTGCTTAGGACGTTACTGTAGGTTGGAATCGTCTCTAATCGAGGTATGATCCCTTCTGGCACAAACCAGTAACGGATTTTACCGAATAGGGGGGGGTACTAATTCGTGGAGGGCTTCTGATAATTTGCATTTCAAAATGGGCGATCGATACACTTACGTATGACCAGTGCTGGCAGGAAATGGGGGCTGGTAGGGGCTGGATGACGCTAACTATAACGGCACTCACCGTAAATTGGAGAAAGCTTGAATAGGGTAATGTTGCTCTTACGGATTGACAAACACTTCGGTATCATTTCAAACTGCGCTGCACAAATTTAGTCCAGTTGGTAGTAATACAATATAAAACCGGGTTTCTAATATGTGAAGGACTTGTATTTATTTGATCGGACGCCAAAACCCATATGGGGTACTAATATGTGCAGGGCTTCTAATCGGTGAAATCCGATAGTAAAGAGCATATCTCCCCGATGATGGCAGTAACTAAAGTTTGTTGAAATGTAATGGCTACTATAGTAGTTCTACTGCTACTATCTTACTGTTTTGTACTTTCGTGTGAAAGTACTGTCAATCTCTGGTTGCCAGTTGCTGTGTATCCTGTTATAATTTATAAACTTCGGTGGATTTACCTGCGTGAAATAGTAAGTCTCAAGTCATAGATGCGAAATGGTAATTTTATAAGGCCATTAACTGTAACTTAGTATGCACAAAATTAAGGAGCGCACACCAAACTGGCCCCGAACTAATCCCTATTGGGCTGTCCGTACTCAACAAGGGGGAAGATAATAAGCTGACATCTTCAGGTCCGTGAAGTTTGATAAAATGCAACGCTCAGAGCCCCAGTATATCCGTGAGGTACATCACACTCGATACTCACTGGGTCACAATGATTAATCCTATGGCGTAAGCGGTTTTTTTGTACTTATCCCATGAAAACCACGCGAAACAAATAACCACCAAAATTACTTGCAGCTGCGTGTTGCACGAAGATGGGACCGTCGCCGACAGGGTCAACATTCACGTGGGCGATTCAAAGGCAATGCAGGTATAAATGATTAGAGGTATTCAAATCGCGTGCTGTTACAGACTCTCATATCTTGTAGAGTAATAAAAAGAGTCTCGGATAATCCGACCATTTAATTTACAGAGAGGTGTGTTTTTCAAATGTTTATAAGGGTATCAATTTTATGCATGCACTTACAGTTGAGCAACAGATTTATTGACGTAAAGAAGGTACAGCTATAGTGTCATAAATAAGTATACGAGGAAAGTTGAATCCCTGGTAGACTCTGAATAAATAAATTTCAGAGAACTAGTGCTTAAAGTGCTCACACTGCAAACAGTCAGCTACTAGTAACAGCCTGTTACGGGAAGCAAGCAAAACCGATCCGGCATCAATAGTGGTTATCACGGTCGGAAAGTAAGTAAGTAACGGTGACCAATCAGATTAATCCTTCACCCCCGAACCGTGAGTACCCCACTACAACCAACCAGTCACCAGTCATTATTGTTGAATCGAGCAGCAATGCACCGCAGTGAACGTGCAGTCACTTTGGAATCGCTTGAGGCTGCTTTCCTCATCAATAAACTGGAAGGCAGAGGATGTGGAGAAGAAGAAGCAATGCTCTACCAGGCAATTACCAGCAACCGATACCTGGCACGGGGGTCGGTAGAGAAAGCGGGGAAATGGGATGCAGACCGAGTAAACAGACTGGATGATTTGCGTGCGCAGCGAGACCTTAGGATGCATCGATCCACGTTTGCATTCCTCTTAGAGCGGCTACAGACACACGCTGCCTTTACACGCACCTCGGGTAAGCAAGAACAGGCACCGGCGCAGCTCCAACTGAAAGTTTTCTTATACTCGCTACAGCCACTAACCGTTCATAAAGTCGCTCAGCATTTTGGTGTCGCTGAATGTACAATGAAAAATGATTTATAACTATCGAAAGCTAATGACTTACTTACTTTTATGTGGCTAGGTTCCGTGTACAAGTTAAGTATTGTAATCGATCTATCGAAGCCATTTTGAGTCTTGAAGAAGAATTTCTGTCATGGCAAAAAATGCGAGCGTGCAGGCTTACTTTGAGGAAGCGTCGGGGTTTCCTTGCTGCGTAGGTTGCATCGACGGGGCGACGTTTAAGCCGTTATACGCCCCAGCAACAAACACAGAGTGCTACGTCTCACGAAAACCCGACTAGCCCATCGGAGCACAAGTATTTTGCGACCACCATCGCTGCATTACATTTTATCAGGTTTTATCAGGTATAATAACTGACCGTTATAATATTTAGCCTATGGATTCTTGATAACAGTTAATATTGATGCTGCAGGTTGGTGTGCCCGGCTCACTGCACGACAAGAGGTCGATGAGTCTTGACTCGTATTTCTGCGGTACCCGATACATTTTTCAAACCCGGTGAGTATGTACTGGGGGACAGCGCATATTCACGCAGCTTCCCGTTTATTGTGACGCCCTACAAGATGCCTGCAAGCTTGCATTAGAGTAACCGAGCGTCCATTGGCTGTTAGCTCAGCAGCGCATCATAGTGGAGCATGCAATAGGCATGCTGAAGGCACAATTCCTTATTTAAAGCTGTCTTAGAGACAAGATTTCGAGTGAGGCCACCTTGCATCTCGTAAGCAAAAAGATTGATTGCTGTTTTGTGCTGCACAACGTATGCATCACGTTGGCTGACGATACGTTTGACATCGAAACGCCTGGTGAAGAGCCAGAAGACGAAGATTGCGACCAAGAATGAAAGGAAGACAGCAGCGAAGACTTACGCGTATGTGCTCAAGAAGTAGTGTTTATGCGAAATGCTTTTTTATAATACGAATAACTAAAACCAAACTTCAAACATGAGTAGCATGCGTCTTATTCGTAATTTTGTTTCTTTATATTACGAACGCTTGACCTCTAACTCTAGCTGTTTATGCTGTAGGGCAATTTGTAGTGGGCTGGAACATGTAGCCTCATCCAACCACTACAGTGGGCGGCAGAGCTGATCTTCGGCATCGAGTGATGACTGGAGTTCAGTATTGCTGGCCCGAGCTGGCAATATATACAGGGTATGTATTGCCGAGTATACAGAGTATGTATACATCGAGTACAGACAAAGAGTCAGTTAGTCAGTCTAGGTTTTGCTTAGCGAGAAGCAATACACTTGGCAGAAGCTTTAGGGGGTGCCAGCTCCCCCAGTTGTGTGTCTTCTTCCGAGACCTACTACAAATGCAATTGAAATTGCTGGTCCATCTTCTTCTTTATAAGCTGAAGTTCTTCCTTGTACAGAGCGAAATGTTCTGTTTCTAGAGCGAGCTCTCTCTCCCGGAGGTCCATATCGGCCTTGTGCCTCTTGGCATTCTCCGTCTCACTTATTAATATTAAAATTAGTTTAAGGTAAAATACGTACAATTTCATTATTAAAAATATCAATTTTAATATTGACACGATCCTCGCGAAGTTGTTCTACCATTATTGCGACCGGCGGGGGACTGCGTATAATAACTTGTGTCGCTTTCTTGCCTGACCCTACTATATCGCCCGTTTTAGCGATAGCCACAGAATGGTCGGCTTGTTCTGTGCTGCTTGACACCGCAGGAGCTGTACTACCGGCAAGGTTGAGCTCCGTACGACCTGGCTCCACTATCACAGGGGGCACGATGTTGTGCTGAGAACCACAAATGTCGTCTTTTTCGCAGAAGTACTTGTATTTTTTGGCCAGCAACTCTGTTATCATAAAATTAAAGCCCGCAACGTTGGTGAAAAAAAATACCAGAAGACTAATTGTAAATACGCAAAGTAAAAATTAATTATGATACCCTTGATACTACTTGGATTGCTTTCCTTCACACCAAATCCGGATCGACTCAGCTTCGCTTTGTACTCTTTGTACGAGCTCTGAAGCTCGATGCATTTGGACTTCACTTGTGTGGATGTCTTGGTCTTGGGAGGGGTGCTAACACTTGCGTAAATTTCACGCCTGTCGTGTAATCCTTAAATTGCGTGCCGATTATGCCTATCAGGTGTACTCCTCTACCTCCGACTTTCGTTTGTTGCCCATATCGGAAATTCGACTGTGCTACTGGCTGGTTTGAAATGGATCACAGCAGCTCGCAAGAGCACCATCCGTTGTGCTTTCGTGTTTCTACCAATAATAACAAACCTTCTATTCTAGCAAGAACCTATCAAAGTAGGACCAATCGCTCATTTCAAACCTGCTTCGTTTTGGAAGAAAGTATTGGAGGGACTCGAAGGTTTGGTTTGATTGGGCCCTGGTAAATTTTGCTTACTTACTTTCCAACCGTAATAACCGCTAATACTACTGTATTCAACTCATTTATGTAAATCAAATAATTTCATCAAATCAGATCGACCGATTATTCGTCTTACTACGTAGTTGATTGTGCATTTGATAAGTGGGCATATGAGTCTTCCTCGCAATCTAATTTTATTTTGAAGTATCTTCTATTCGAGCAAAATTTTTTTTGCATGTATACCAGCTCGGCCTACACATCCTCGCTCCCGCCGTATGAACCACACGACTTCTGCCACTTTCTGCAGGCATCATCGCGCGTCCTGCCTCCCTCCACTCAGTGAAGTCCACTGAACCTATCCGTGAAATTGTCAAAGTGTTATCAATTAATCGGAATTGTAGGCAATGTAATCGCCTACTGCAACATCACAATGGTCTCAGTGTTGAAGAAACTTGTGGATAGTAGAGAACTTCAGTTGTAACGGCAATCTGGATAAAACCTAAACAGATGATGAATAGTTTACCGATGGATGGAATGACGAAGGGTCGCGTTGTTCCACTACCCTTCGCTATTCTATTGGAAAATCCGTCGGTAAACTACTAGTAACTGGAATGTAATGGCTGCTCAAGATTTTACTGGGAATACCGCTGGACAGAATTAATGTTATGGTACTTGCGTGAGCGTAATCTCAGTCAACATTCGTACTACATTCAGCGCGTTCAGTACAGTACGTCAGTACAGTGAGGCAGTACAGTAAGTCAGTTCGGTACATGTATACCAGTACTGTAGGCAGGATACATGTACTGACGGTGGTCATTCGTGATAAAGAGTTAAAAAAAAAGCGAACACGCTCAAAAGCATGGATATGGCGACCAGTCATGTGTGTACAGCTCCCAATCAAGCGCAGGATTTCCAGGCATGTATGTACAGCTCCCGAGCAACCGCAGGATTTCCATCCAGCTACGATCGAATCCTAGCTGCATACATAACGCCTTCATGCTGGAAATCCGGTGGTTGTTTGGAGCTGCATACATGACTGCATTTTACAGTGAGTCAGTACAGTAAGCCAATACTAATAAGTCAGGAGTAAAATAATCCACTACAGAATGTCAGTACAGTATACCAGTTACAGTTTGACAGTACATGTAGTTTTATTATATTTCCATAACCTCACAGTCGTGGAATTTGAGCAAACCAGCAAGTGCAATGCTGACCATATACTCTCTACCTCAGGAGCAATTACGGTCTTAGCTGTTGCGTGGAGGTCTGGGCACTTTATTTTTAAACCGTACAGATATTAATAATAGCAGACGATCTAGTATAACAACAACTTTCATAAAAAGAGGTGAAAATCGTTGGTCCAGTGAAACAACGCGACCCTTTGCTACCCTAAGTATTGGAGCATCCATTGTAGTAGGGTGACCTACGATGGGACTTGACGGACACGAGTGGGCAGTCGGTCGAGGTGATCGACCTGACGGACGAGGATGGGCGTGGGCGACACCAGCGAGTTCGGTGGCGGGAGCGAGCCTGCAGGCTGACGCCACCGAGGATAGGAGGTAGCAGTTGAAGTTGAGCGGCGTTCGAAGATCGCAAGGAGAGCGGACGTGCGCGACAAGCGAGCGAGGACATCAGGCAAGGAGGCGAGCCGACATCAGTAGGATAGCAAAGGGCCCTCTCAGTTGGAGTAAGTAGGCGACGGTGGGCTTCGTAGGGAGGATCACGAGCGTGCGGCTGGCCGCTCGACCCTCAGTTGAGATTGTTCCCGATTGATGAGCGACTAAGACTAATAAGGGAGAGTGGCGCCGAAGCACGGGTTATTAAGGGCAAAAGAAGGTGAGGTAGGGTAGCGCAACAAAGTCGAGGGCGGAAGAGCCAGTAGGGTGGCGAGGACCATGGACAGAGACCATGGGGGTCGTAGCTGTCGACCGAGGAGGCAGAGCTCGAATACGGCTTGCCGTACGGAGCTCACGCCCATTGCATGTTGCATGAAATACGGGTTCACTTTGCGGGACAAAGCCCACAGACCCTTCCTGGGGGTGCCGGTCGCCGATAATGTATCCTCCTCGCTGTCTCTATCCGTTTGGGTGGCTGATCCAACGGCCAGCAGCTGTCTGGTAGACTCTCCGTCTGCCTCCGAGCACTATCTGGGGGCTTCACGCCACCTAGGTGTTGACGCTGTCGCGATCCTGTCTAAGGGTGTCAGCTGTCCTGGACAAGAAAGAAGATTAGTCCTCACGTGGGACAAAACTACACTAAGCATTGAAGCATCCATCGGTAAACTATCCGTCATCTATTCAGTCCATGTTCCAACAACTGTATCAACGGATTTGACCCTTTTTCTGATCTTGTGTGTGTGTGTGTGTGGGGGGGGGGGGTCGCAGTTCTCAGACGCAGATTATTATATGGATTTTACGATTAGAATACCGCTCACTATTAGATAACCACCACCATTTGTTCAAAATTTTCGAGAAAAAAAAGCCCGCTGCACGTGTTGACTTTGAGGCGACATTGCAAATGAATGGCGGGCGGATCCGTTAGGTAGTGGAGCTGTGGGACACAGTGCCACTGCATGAGTTGGATGAACCATCTACGGATCTTACCAACTAAATGTCCTGAAGAACAAAAATGAATACAGAAGTCACTATCACTATGCGCAATGGGATACGGATTCTAGTCCTGCAGGCTCGTTCATTTTTGGCGGGTTAAATAAATGCAAATCAAAAGTCTGTGGTAAAAAGTCTAATCCTATACGAGAAAAGAGGTGCGCATACTGAGAGGGACTTCTGTAGCTCACAATATGCGCTGTATATTACGCAAAGTTTGGCCACGCAGCACTGCATGACGCAAAGCTAAATAATATAGCACATTGATTAGAACTGTAGGGACACTTACGTTTTTTTAAAAAAGAACTGTAACTTTTATATGCTATTTACATGTTAGTATAGTACAACTGCAAACATTCAAAGCCAGGCATTATGCATTTCAAGTTCCAAAATCTTGAGTTAGTCCAGAAACTAAAGATTGCCTATATGACAAGTTCTTCGCATAGAAAGCCTATGTTATTTTTCCTCGAAACTGACATTTGACCCCATCCAACGCTCATTACATGCAGCGAATATATACTGAGTTTTTTCCTTGATGATCCGGGATCACTGATGCCAATCCTGGTCTTATACATGCTTTTTTATCCCAAGTAGTAACAGCGTCACCTGTAGACTATTTTGAAACTTCAAAGGTCCGAAGTGAAATTCTGGCGAAATCGACCATGTCGTGTCCAAGCGCTTGATGGCGACACATCGCTAAGTTGCGTAGCATCTGTGAACGATGAGGTGTTCTGAACGACGATCACGGGTCTAGAAACATACCTTCGCCTTGGACAAGCCCCTCTTGAACAGAGATGCGTTTCTTCGTCCTCCACGATAAAATCAGTCGACCTCGATGCGAGATTCACTTTGACCGCAAGCTGCTTCAATCTGGCCACTTCTTCCTCACCGTATATCTCGTTCGGTAGAACGACGTAATGACAGCCTCGACGAATTTTCGGCAGACTGTCATTCAGGATATACGAGCGATTGCATGTGTGACTGTCGATAATTTTTAGCAACGCTAGTTCCTCTACGTCGAACAGCACAGGCAAAGCATTTGTCGCTAATGCCTCACCTTTCTCATCCCGGAACTTCTAGTCATCATTTTCAATAGCCTGAAAAACGTCATCGATTGTTGGAGCACCCCTAGGGCAGTCAAAATCATACATTATCCCGACTTTTCGAGCCAAAACGTTCAGGATCTTTCGACAGGAAATCTCTCCGTTCCTTACGTGGTACTGGTGGTATCCTGGGATGAACACTTGCGGATTATGAGGGAGTTCCACCACGACTTGAACCTCACAATATCCAGGCTCAAAGTCTGGTCCAAAATAATCCTCGATACGTCGTATTGGGCATATATCTTCGTAACAGGTACGTAGGTGTCGTTTTCTTCACACGGTGTAGTACATATTGGGGCACGTAGCACTCAGTTTTTTCGATGAAGATCTTCCTAAATACCCCAACCGGGAAATGATTCTCAGCCTTACAACTTTAGGACCATTGCTCATGCCCAACTTGCTTCTCAGACACAAAGGGCCACCACGCTAAAGAGCGTAACAAGCTGTGTATTTTTTGGTGTGCCGCATGGCTTAAATAACCCAGTAGAAAGCCAAATTATAACGCACACGTATGGGCATAGACTTCTGCCAATGGGCGTCCGCAAACAAAGCTCTCACCGACCGATAAAACGACTTTTTAGGGGAATTAGCACAGAATTAGGGGTGCGCGCATATTAATGGGCGCGCACTGTAACATGTACTTGGATGCGGTTAATGTGGTAAAACGAAAGTGCGATTCAGCAATGCAGATGCTGCAGCTGCGAAGCAGGCGCAGGAGATGTGTCACCAACCTTCACAACGTCAATAGGTTTTGTTTACGTAAAGGTAGGGTATCCTTTAGCATTGAAAAGGAAAAAAAGGTGATGAATTTCAGAGCTTCTTCGGGCGAAGCACGACTTTGTCTTATTATCGTATAAATCATGGTAAAACGGGGTAATAATTTGTTATTTGTTATTTTTAACCCCCAACAAGTACAAGACTGTCCTGTGTATTCTTGCTTGTTCGTTTCATCGATTTATTCCACAATTTGACATTTCCATCGATGTTATTCATGCGACGAAGTGCGGAAAGAAAAATATGGAAGATTGATTGACCGAATCCGAGGAGAAATAATAAGGTAGACGATCATGTTGATTGATTGATTTGAACCAATTGGCGGTGCCCTGGGTCACACCACTGACCCGCCACTTAAAAATCGGACCAAATTTTGGTCCGATTACCTTTCCTACGATCGTCGCGATTGAAGTTTGAGATGGTGGCAAGAATTTTGCGTCAACGATAGGTTGGGCCGCACCAACCATTGGCAGCGGCACCCGATTGACTTTCGGCGTAAGCAGGGTTGCGCGAAAAACAAGCTGTATCAGCGATCGGAAAAAAATAACTTGAAACCAATTATGACGGTATTGTTCAACTAAAATATTGATTATTAGATCCCCTTGTATTGCAATTCTTATTATTGACAGCTGTCAATGATTAATTATTGACACAATACAAATGTCAAGTACAATAGCGTCAATTATTTTATAATTTGGTATTGCTCTACTAAAATTATTTATTATTGTGGCTCATCGTATTGAAATGATTATTATGGCTAAAAGTCATTTGCAATACAGTTTTTATTTTATTTTCCGACAAACGAAATTATTGTTTGGGAAGACCTCCAATCACGATCAAATAAAGATTCATTTCTGGCCGTGAATACAACCGTCTAGTGTGCTTCTATTGCGGCTGCTACGGTTCGCGATGGTACATAGGCCGTCTACACTGCCAAGACATGCCATCGAATTGGTAGAAATTCTGCAAAATTGTTCATAAAAACCTACTATAATCCCCCCAGTAAAAACGTGCAGTCAACCTCGCTGTTATCAGAAACTCCAACGCTGGTGGAGATGCTCTTTACACTACCAGCACAACCTTCTAGTCCTTACAAAGCGACTATTTTACTTGGAAGTAGTTTTGTACATGGTAATTGAAAAGCACAAATTGTTTTTGTTTTTTGCAATTTGTTGCTTTAACAATTTGTCATGAAAGCTTTCGCCATCAGTAATTGACCGTGGGTTGTTTCCTTGACATATATATATTAATAGCTAATTGCAAAGATGAAGGAGCGTTTACTCTTTAATTTCATGAAACAAAGATGGAGAAGGGTATACTAACCGAGATGGAAAAGACTTCAGCAAAGATTGAGCTCGTATGTGCGAATGGAGCGTCATTCCTTTCAGTATCACGCGAAAGCGAGTGCGCTACAGCAGGCGGAATCTGATGCTTAACAGCTTCGTACGATTGGGCAAAATAAGGGCGTACATTTTAACCAATACACTGCTTTCATAAAAATACCCGATACCATTGGCTAAAATCGTTTCCTAAACAATCATTGGCACTACTGATCAACTAAAAACCATGCAGGCAGTGCCCCACGCGCACTACCGCGTGTTCCACGGGAACCCGGCGGCCGATTCGCAGCATGCGGCATGCAGGGATCAGTTTCCCTTAGCGCTAAACCCACGCTGCGTGGAGAGCTCCCCCACCGACCTCCACCTTCGTGAGTTCGCCCAGCTCGAAGTCCAAGTCAAGGCTCTGCAAATACAGACGACCAACCCTGGCGCCGTGGCAGGATCTCTAGCTGAGTGTTTCCTGTTCTACTCTAGACTGTTCACAGTCGAGTCGTTCACCTGGCCAGACTTCCTGGCCGCTGTGTTCACCAAGTTAGCCGAACACTTTGCTGCAAGGTAAATTACGAAAAAGGTAGAACGAGGTAGTACCCAAGCTACACTAATTCCTTGTGATTTTGTAGTGAGAACGACGTTGTGCGAAGTGCAATTTTAAGAGTCTTCCAGCGAGCACAAGGTCACGTGGCACAAGTGAACGATCCAAACAAGGTGGGTAGTTTAAGGTAGAAGAACAAGCGCAAAACGGTAGAGCGAGTACTAACCTTGCTGATAACCATGTCGCAGCTACTAAGCCATCTCACAGGGCCCTTAACGCACCCCACCAGTGTCACGACACGGACGTTAACTCTACAAATGCTGGCCACGATGCCCTCCCTGTTCGCCCACGACGCGACAGTGCAGCGACACATTATTAAAGGGATTTCAGCTGATGACCAGGATGAACGCGCGGCTGCAATCGAAGCAGCGAGCGCTTTGCAGCCACTTTCCTCCTCGTTTCGGAAGGATGTGCTTACGTTGAATATGGAGGACAAGACGACGGTGTTGTGCTGCTTGTTGGAGGGCGCAGTGGCGAATTCTACCGAGGCGCAGCAGGCGTGGACGCACTGTGCGGAACTGTATGAAAGACTCGCTGATGACAAGAGCGCAGTGGCGAGTTTGCGTGCGATGACGGCGCTGACTGCTGCGTATCCTGGTGGTTTGTTGGAGATGCACGGACAACTGCTGCACCATCTACTGGATCAAGACCCACGTGCACTTGTGCGGAACTTTGCGTTGCTAGTTACTCAACAGCTTATTGCGGAGGAAAGTGAGGAGAACGAGCAGCTAACTACCGTTCTGGAAGGTGTTTTTGCACGCGTCGCAAGTCAGAAGATTCGCATCAAACTGTCAGCTCTACTGTTGCTTGAGAAGTGGGCAATGCAGTGTGAGTTAGGCGAGAAGGCTGAGGATTTACTCAAGATAGCCAAGAAGCTACTGGCTGTTGCCACGGACGAGCGGTTTGGAAAGGTTTACACGTCTATCATCGCAAATATCGCTCGTCAGAAACTCACAGCTGAAGATGCCGAGCACACTATTGACGAGTTGCTGCTCTTGTTGCATCCACGCGCTCCTGTTGCTGTCAAAACCACATGGAACTACGCATTGGCTGCTGTTGCTCAACTCAGCCGGGAGTTTTTTGAAGCTCTCGCACCATACGTGGCTTCACGATTAATTGAGCTCCTTTCGATCCCCAGTGGTAGCAACCTGGCCACTAGTACCGCCAACTACCGCAGAACAGCCATTCTTAAGGTCCTTGGAGCTCAAATTCGACCTCCGAGTGTCGATGTGATCAACACGGAGCTCTCTACGTTGCTTAAAGAACTCTCGACTACCAACCGGACGGATGCAACACACTTCCGGGCTGTAGCTGCTACGTTTTTCCTGTGGACTCAAGAGATGACACTCACTCAAGACAACGACAGCGAAACAAGCAAGGTAATCTCTGAATTCGAGCGGCAACTTGTCAACTGTGAGCTCTACGAGACTCACGCGGAGCGGTACGACATGGCGAAGCTGGCGATGCTTCGAGGACGGTTCTCATTGGCCTTTAAGCTGCTGGAGGTTATTGCAGCGAAGACTGATAGTGAGTGCTTTGGCGGTTGGCTGCATGCGCTACAGACGATGAGTGAAGCCGAGTCGCGTGTTGCTTCAGATCGATCAGTACATCTGGAAAGTCTGCACTCTCTGGCTCGTACGAGCGTGTATTTGCAGGCGGCACGTACGTCGAGTTTTCGCTTCGATCTCCAGCTGCACTTGCTGGCTCTCCGACTAGAATGGCTACAACTCGTACAGAGTGCTCAACAACTTGCAGGAGAGGCGGCATACACCAATTCAGCGGGGAATCCTGTTGGACGAGAGGGACAATTGAGTAAGCAGTTACGTGCTCTTGCACACAAGTTCGACGTGCTTCGTGGTATGCTGCTCGGTGCAGCTGAACAAGACCTGGAAGCTCTTCAAGCTCACGTCAACTCGTGCATCTTACTAGCTTCATGTGTTGAGGGTTTTCTGTTGCTACGGTCTCCCAACTCCATCGACTTCCCGACGCACTGGGGATCTCTTATCAACGGTTCGCAGTGGAATCTACAAGTGTTGAAGACGTTGAGTGAAGACGTAAGGGGAAAGTTGGATCGTGCTGCCAAGCTCTCGCCTTCGCGTCAACCAGGTGTTGGAGCCCGCGTACTGCAGCAGCTATTGGTTGCTTTGTGTGCTCTTCCGCCGGTGTTGCCAAAGCTCTTCTTTTGCTCTCGACTACGCACTGAACAGCGTGTTCACTCAAGTGCTCAATTTTTAACGTACGCTGAGAACTCGGCGTTCACAGCCAAGCCACGTTCTCGCTCCCAACTTGGCGTGTCACTGGGAACAGACTTCGTTAGTGTGTTGAAAGGGGTGCTAGCAGTATCACGCAGTGCTCGAAGCTACTGGAATAACCGAGCAGAAGCTGTCGAAGTGGACGTGCTCGTGTGTTTGGCTGGTTCGGGTGTCAATACTGGGGGCTCATCGACCTACGAACGAGCGGATGGGACGTCAGAGGAAACGCTCGTGCAACACCGAATGACTGTAACTCTACCGATTGCGTGGGGTCAAGCTATTGAGACAGAAGGCGACGACCAGACAAAGCTCTACCTGCCATTCGAGACGCCTGTGCATGTCAAGGCTGCCATTCTGACTGTCAAAGGGTCTTTTCAGTTGGTAGCAAAGCTTGCGCTGGTGGATCACCAAGGCCAAAGATGGCCGCTGGCTGCTACTGGTTGTCGAAGAGGCTTTATAGTGTACTGAAAATCCTCTAGTGTTGATGTAGACGCGTGGAGCTGCTGAACCTCTGCAACACAATTTTTGGGCTGATGTTTCCTAACGCAGTATTGTGAGTTCTAGTCTAAATTTCCAAACCGGCCGATTGAACCGCTCTGGAGTTTTGCTCTCGGCGGCATAATATTCGAAGTATTCCCACCTAAGTACGATTCCATGTGGCAAGTGACAGCTGTACAATCGCTGGAGCG
This sequence comes from Phytophthora tentaculata, assembly GCA_033557915.1. Classification (NCBI taxonomy): domain Eukaryota; phylum Oomycota; class Peronosporomycetes; order Peronosporales; family Peronosporaceae; genus Phytophthora; species Phytophthora tentaculata. Next base: position 4,559,233 of record JAUCEA010000007.1, on the reverse strand, counting down.
GTTCTCAAATTACTTGGTCTTTGTATGTGAGCGACTCGACCGACCGCTCCAAACCGGCTGAAGTGTTCCGTTAACGCTGACTTTGGAATATTGTCAATTCCGTCCAAATTTGCCGTTTGTTTCTCGTTGATTGAACGGTTCGGTTCTTGTATGCCAATTCCGGGGCGGGTAAAGTTGCGTGTATTTTAAGTGAGTTTAAGTGTATCAATGTTGGCACAACGGCAGCCATCCAGGCCGTGCCATCGTCAATTCCGAGGCATTGGTTCCGACACTACCAACAGAATACATCGAAATGAGCCGTGGCTGCTGGATCATGAAGCTCAATATCCTGCTTTTGGAGCCATTCAAATCCATGAATTCTACGGGTTTCGGTATATGACAGCGCGGTTCGCATTAACTTATGTAGAGAGGTGAGCTATCAAGTGCTTAAGTGGGAATATTGCTTGGGACTACAGATTAACTTCCCTTAGCTATAACAGCGATACTGTCCCAACCAAGTCATCACTTCTGATAGCTACGTACTCCCGAAATAGGATATCCCATTGACAAGCAAGCTGATTCTAGACACTAAGTAGCAATTAGCTCCCAAACTTTGCATGTATCTATCGTAAGTGGAGGACGGGTATAATAGAGGGAGTACAGCTTTCTTAAGTGATCTACATTTTGTTTTGGGAATCTCTTTGACGCTTTTCATCACCAGTTATCATTTGCAAATATTCTCTGTAGCCGGAACATTGGTGAGTAGCGTACTCCCTAACATTGACATGTCACTAGCTATATATGTTAGCTAACTGTTAGTTAAGTTACATGTAGTGCCTATACAGTGATTTTGAGCTAACATGTCAGGGGCGTTCAGAGTCTAAGAAAGGACTTGCCAGGGGGAGCAACATGAGCTTAACGAAACGTAAATTTATCTTTCAACAGTGTATACTGGGATAGGAAGAAATTTAGTGCTGTAAGGGGACAGCCCAACAAGGATTATTTCGGTGGTCCATCGGCGCGACATCGCCCTACTGGTATATCGATACAAAGACTGAACCATCAGTAGCACTTACTTGACCCTTAATGCGGTGGAATGGTCGCTAATAGTAAATCGATACAAGTACCGAGCCATCAGTAGTACTTACATGAACCTTAAAGCGGTGGGATGGTCGCTACTAGTAAATCGATACAATTACCGAGCCATCAGTAGTACCACATGACTGGTCTATGCGGGGGCCAACTCGCACGCAAATAGAGCCTAGTCTATTGAAGTGTGCTCCACTAAGTAAAATGGAAAGTGAGGAAGGAACAGGATCACGGGTCTAATGGTAACCAGCCCGTGTCCACCAACCTCAGAGGTACAGACGTGATGTAGGGAATCACTAATTTCTATCTATCGCTAGACACGTAGATAGCCTCTGCACACAACAATACGCCTTCCACATGGGTCGGCGAATAGTATGGGCGAATCTGAAGGAGCCAAATCCGACCCAGAACCCTGAGCCGACGCTTCCCTCAATTACCGTTTGCGTAAGTAGGCCTCACACACACACGTAGCCGGCACGAGCGTCGCCGGTATGTCTATCCTCTTTCTCTCTTTTACCCCGTGGCACCAACAGCGGAAGGTTGTCTAGTCTCTTTCGACTCTTTTACGGGGGTGCCCGAGATTAACTCTGGCTGTAAGTCGTCAGGAGTATTCCAATACTCACACCACTAACTTCGGGAATCCAATACCAGAGTTTCTCTCAATTACGGAAATAACCAAAACACAGCCCCACTACTAGTCTCTTGGCCTTACCAGAACGAACGCTAACTTCAGGAAGGTCGCTGTTCGCTAGTAGGATACCCTACAAAGCTATTAAGTGTAAGGTACTTACCTTGACGCTTGAACACTGTGTGTATCAGAGAAAATTCAGCTCTGTATTGCTTTGGCCGAAATGCCTAAACTAACTTCTAATATTTTGCCCTCTGGTCTTCGACATACAAAAATCAAGTAAACTCAGTCCGGACCTTACCGTGCGTCCAATCGCGACGGCTACGACCAGTCGATGCCTTCGTCACGTGTGGTTCACACCACCTTGACACTCCGTCGTTACTGTAGCCATCGCCACTTGCGTCGATTGGTCGGACCGGTCCCGGCGAATCCTTAAAAGGCGACGGCGACGGGTATCGACCCACGCTGCGACGCGGCGCGATTCCCTTCCGAGGCGAATCGCTATATCACACTGTCATAGGCAGAAGCCACCTGCCTGACAGCCTTAGAAATGAAACCATATAATAGAAATATGCAGTTCGGCATACTAAATCCTTAATAGCATAAACTGGGCACTAGCTACCCTGTCCAGCAGGACAAGCCTGCACCCATTGTCCTCGTCCAGCAGTCAGTCCACTTCTTGCCTTCATCGGACAACTTCCAGGTGAGACTGTCTCCATACGAGCCAGGCATCGCCTAGCAGCTGCACTTCCTGCAGCCACTAAATTGGATTTGTTCTGACAGCCCAAGAGTTCCGCTGCGGTGATCCAAGCTGATATGCCTAGGAATTACTACACAGCCCCCCAAGCTTGGTCACCGCCCAAACGCTCGGTCACCGCGCGACTGTAGTCCATCTGGACTAGCTCCGCTGGCCACGATCCTTGCGATGTCGAATGGTTCGGCTCCATTTGCCACCAGCTTTCGTCCCGTCCCCTGCGGCTGCGGTTTTCGATCGCGTCAGGCGACCTGCAGATCGGTGAGGCTCTCGGTCCCCAGACAACCCAGTCGCGGTCTGCCCTAAAATTGCTTGATCTCCTTCGTGGAGGCCTTGGTCTTCCTGCTGGACGCCATGTCCATCGACAGTTCGACGTCGTTTCCTACCAGTCCGCCGGCGCAGTGCCGGTCACGTCCCACCCCAAGATGATCGCTCTTCACTAGTAGTTGTAGTGGTTGGAACAGCCAGTTCCCCACGCTGCTCACCACCTCGTTGCAGCGCTTGCCAGAAGTCGTGGAGCTTCTGTTCCATCGTCTGATCCACGTAATTGTCCACCAACACGCGTATCTCCTTCGCGAGATCAGTCATAGGCTCGTACGAATACTGAATAGATTGTAGATGTGATGTAGCGCTTGGAACTTACGCCCCTAGGCCACTTGACCAATGCACGCACAAGTAGATCAGGAGGAGAATCTCCTGTGGATAAACGGCTCCGCCTGGACGAGGGATTTACCCGGGGCCGTGAGTTTTCCTGGGGATCGCCTTCAAGGGAATTAAGAAGGGGTCCGGGAAACTCGGTCAGTAACCTCACCTTGTGTACCCCCTACAAATCGGTTGTTTTGATCAGAGGTAAGATCAGCCACTGAGAACCCTGGAGGATTCCGACCTTCAAAATACGCTGGTGGGTAGCTAAATTTATAAGCGTCCGGGATAGCTACCTGGATCCCGGGACGTCTGGGGTAGTATACACTTAACATTACAAACACTAGCTTCTGTCGGAGCAAGACTCCACCGGCGAAGGCCGTAGATAGTTTTCGGAAAGAGACCCCACGGGCGAGACCCTAAAGAATATGGAGTGCCGAGCCCGGGCCGGCTAGACCGCGCTTCCGGGAGGGGCAGATATGGAATGCTGGAGAGAACCCCAGCAATGGGATGTAGTTCGTACCTGGGAGTAGCCTTCAAACGCGGTTCCCAGCTTCCTCGTCCTTTTCCTGGTCGAGTAAGTCAAGTTGGGCTTGATCTGTGCTCTTGAAAGGAAAAGTAAGACTGAATTAGTCTCTCCCCGGTAGCAACCGCCCCGGGGATGCTTAAGCATATGGTATTCTCTTGGGATCTGCTTCTCACTTGACTTCACTATGTTCGACTTCTCTTTTCTGTAGGGAGGTATCCGAGGTAGCGACGCTCCGGCTACTCGTCGGCTTGTTGAGACACGGAAGCTGAGTGGGTCGTCTCGGGTATGTGTCTGATTCTCCCGAAAATCGTGGGCACTATGTCACAACGGCTCCATGCTGTGCCCCATACGCCGAGTCTCCGAGCCCAAGACGTCTGGGGGCACAGGATCTTGCTCTAAACTTCCCAGAAATTTTCGGAGAACTGGTCTTATCCGTATGGCTCATGCCCCCAACGCCTCTCTCAGCTTTCCTTCGGGATTCCGACAAGGCCATCGTTAGCTTGTGGCAGGTCCCACGTCGTCTCTACATGTCAGTCCGTCGTGCGCAACGAAAGCCCTTGCTGAGAAAAAGTGTCACCTGGTCCCACACCCGAGCTCTCACCAGACTTCGTGCTCATTATCCAATTCAGGCCGCGTGCCAAACAACTTGGTCAGCTTCATGTCTTCTAACGCGCCGGCTTCAGGAGCGGGCCAAACTTCGGCATCGCAGGGCAGTTCCACCGGCCGGATGCATCCGTCGTGTATCCTGCATGGTGTGCCTGCTGGTTCTTCCGCCGACGGCTCCACCAGCCAGATCCAGGATGCTCAGGCCCTAATAAATCTTGCCAATGCTTCCGGGGGCAGTCTGAAATCTTTCCGAATGCAAGATCGTGATTTGCGTGAAGCTCTTCTCCACCGCACTCATGATTTGGCTTCTGACAAATATGGTGGCTTCATTGACGTGGTTTCGCGACGGCGTAACGCTCCGGAGCTCGGTGCTACTCTGGGTTTCCAGGAAGTGGTGGTCCAAGTACCCTCTGGGGACGTCGCAGTTCCCGACTTGAAGGCGCTTGCTGGGCCGGCCACCCTTTCTCCCGCGTACACCTACCTTCCGGCGTCTGTTCGGGAGGTGCAGGAAATTGCCGCGGGGAACCTTTGGAAACGCCAAGTGCGAGATATCCACGGCGTAGTGCACATGGCCATTCGGGTTCCAAAACTGAGAGTACCCCAGCTGGTATGTCTATCCGGTTTGGCGCCTGAGAATGGTCGGACTGTCACAGACGTCCTCCTGCCAGTCTGATTGTCCGGGGCGCTACTGTTCTTGCGCCAGGGGCACGTGCCCGTGCCGCAGAACTTCAAACCCGTCCGTTGATGGACATATTTGTCGTGGATCGGTTCGGCATCCGGGACCTCAACACACGTAACGCTCTCCGTGCTGCCTTGGAGCAAATAGACCAGCTAGAGGATGTACGCACTCGGGCTTCACAGGCGAATCATCAGATTGAGATGGCTAATGCTCTCTGAGCTCGAGCACTAGAGTGTGCGGACGCTGCTCGGGATCACCGGGAATGGGAGCAGTCACTGCGAGAATTGGATACGGATACACTCACTGCATTCCGGGGCTTCAAGGAGCGGGCTCATCACCTCCTCGCTCAAGAGAAGCAGGTGAACGACAGCTTGGATGGTCAGCTAGGAGACGTCGAAGGCCAGCTGCTGGGGGCTCGCGCGGAGCTCAAGACTTCTCGGGATGAATTCTCGCAGTTACAGATGACGTTGGCTGGGGTTCAGAAAGAGGTATCTCAGCTGCGGACTGAGCGAGACCGGTTGCAGCTGGAGTTGGCTGCCCGTCTAACGCCCTCGACAGACGAGTCTGTCCCAACGGACCGGCATGACGACAAGGTCCGATCCCTAAAGTCTGAATTATTTTCTGCTCAGGAGTCCTTGCATATGGTACGCGAGGATCTTCGGCGTGGCCCAGGAGCTTCTGGACCCAGCTCGGATAATACGCCACTTCTAGAGAACCGGAACTGTCGGGATCCTGGGTGATGTTGCTCCGCTTTAGTCTGACTTGTAGGCGTCTGTCCAGGAGATCCCCTCGGCCTACCCCGTATCGTTCGCGGGCGTTCCTTCTGCGCGGTTTGGGACTTCTGATTTTGGGTCCGGGAGCAACGTTGCGTCTGAAGGCACTCCCGGCTCTACCTCTTCCAAACCTACAGCGTCTGCATCACCTCCGGGGTCGTCATCCTTGAAAGATCCATCCTATTCGTCGCATCTCGGTCCTTCTGAGCCTAGTAAATCTTTTTCAGGGAAGCATGACAGGACTCCAACCGGTTCCAAGGGGCAGCCACTCACAGCAGACGCAGAAGAGGAACCCATGCCCGAGCTCCCGGCTGGCCACTCTGACCAAGAGGACGATCCCAGTGAGGAGAACGAGATAGATGAGGTCGAGGAGGACATCGAAGAGGTGGAAGAAGCGGAGCCTGACACGCCGCGGATGTCTGCTGACGGTGCACATCAGATCCGTCCGGGCGATTATGATCCCTAGACTGACCCTCGCAGCCGTTTTACCCGGCGGTCGATTCAAAGACAAGACCCTTCCGTTCAGACGAGGGCTTAGCCAAGCTGCTTCCGGGAAAGGCGGTTTTGGAGGACGTTCAACTGGATGTCTTGGAGTATCTCCGGATGAACCAAGACTTCTACAGTCTGCCCGAGGCAGAGGATATCATCCAGAACAAGTGGTCAAAGGAGGTGCTCGTACACGTCAACCTCCGGGAGCAGATCTTAGTCGAGATTCTTCGCAGGGAGTTGTGCTTCCAGATCCTGGATTTGGTCTGGTGGTTGCGACACGTCCCGGAGGAATACTTCGATCAGGAGTCGCGAAAGCTGTGGCTTGTGGCTGGGAGATCGACGAAGCCAAACCCTGGCCTCCAGTGCCCACAGAGCCTTCGAGCAATCCCGAACCTTCATATCACGATGAGGATACTTCCGATGTGGACTCGGGACTAGGCGCGCGACCAAACTGCCTCCTCCTCGAAAGAAACGTACCCGGGGGTCTACTTCTCCTAGCAGCACTCCTTCTTCCAAGGCGGGTGCAAGTGACAAACGGATTCGGCAAGTGGTTTACATGCCGGATCACCTCTCCGATGTTTCCACGGAAGATGAAACCCCCCGCGACGCTGGGAGAAGAAGCCGTTGACAGACACGATGGGCCAAGAGGATGTACACATCCCATCCCCTACCACGAAATCCTGGATCGTCCATTGGGCCCAAGTATGTCGCGCTAATGGAGTCCTGGAATGCCAGTCTAGAGGCTTTTCTGACCACAAGGTTGTCGCTCACGAGGCCAAGACCACTCAAGCTCGACTCGTCCACCGAGACTACAACGAGTTCGTGAATGATTCGACTCCCAGCGTTGACATGCCTTTGGACATCATGTTCCGAAATAGGATCACTGTTTTCTGGTTCTTCCGTGACACCTTAACTCCGGGCTTCCGGCTCGTGATCAACATGCAGATTCGGCACATATATAAGTGGCATCGGGTGCCCTAGGAGCGGCTGCATTGGATCGAGATGGATCGTAACGATGACACGGACTCTATACGCCTCCCGGAGTGTCTTGTAGAAGCATTGGTCATCATCCCGAGGAGAGCTGGTCCCGAGCGATACTGGCTCTGCCGTCAGCTGAGCGTAAGCTATTTAGCGTTGAGGCAGGCCTCTGGCGTCGCATCAGGAAAGTAGCGCCCTGGGCCCCCATTGAAAGGAGCGCACACCGTTCTCTGTCCGAACAATCTCCAACTTGGACTCTCGTGGACCGTCGCGAGTATATTGGGGGCTTCTGAGCGCTGAGGACCGTCTCCCGGAGAGTGGCTTCTCGCGCACTTGGGCCTCCCGTGTTACGGACCCGTCCAGCCGCATCGCCATCCCCGAGCCCCGACACCCTCGAGTAGGTTAGCATTGACTGCTCCCTCATCACTTGTTCGTTCTCATATCGCTCTCCGCAATTCCACTACGCTCAGTTTGCGCGCTCAGCTTCTCCAAAGTTCTCCACCACCTTCATCCTTCGTCATTTTTCACATATAATTCATATACAACATGCACTTCAGCCAGGGTTCTTCTGGTCAACCTATGTTGCCGACCGTATCACCCGGGGATACTCTCGAGGTTACCGGACTTCGGCATTCGGGAGGTCGTCTCCAGACTGCATGGCCTGGTAGCGAGCTCGGGCACGCTCACTCTGATCGAACTCATCCATGAGTCGGCCGCAGTTGAGGCGGCTCTCACTGGGGCCTCATAGCCTTTCCACTTGATCTTGTACTCCTTGACCCGTCGGCTGGCTACCGCCCAGGTGATCCATCGGACGTCTAACACTTCTTCTACCTCGTATTCTCCGCTCACTTCATCGGGTTCCCAGCTGTCATCACTCAGCAAGGCGACGTCGAAGTCGTCTTCTTCGGGGAGGTCAAGAGCAACCATCGGCCTCTCAGGGGAAATAATTCGGGGTTTAAATCTACTCGCGTGAACCCACGGGTGGAATTAGTAGTGTGTGCCCTCAGTTTGTAGACGATACCGAAGCTCATCCCCCTTCTCGATAATCCTGAATGGGCCGTGCCAAAGGTAAGCTAGCTTCTTGGTCAACCCCGCCCGAACCCGAGCAAGATATAACCACACAAAGTCGCCTACTTCGAAGCCTTGCTTGAGCCGGTCCGACAGTTGTCTCCAACGACGATTATGCTCTCGGGATCGGTTCGCTTTAGCCTTTTTCCGAAGGTCTCAGGCCCAAGCTCTCGCATACTCCATTTGTCGTTGGATTTTTAATCTCCATAGGCGAGCATCCTGGCGTAAAACATCTTTGGCAATTCTTCCATCATGGCTTGTAGCGTCCCTTGAGCATCCCATCCGTGGGCCAAGGAAAAGGGGGGTTTAATCGAGTAAAATCATAGGACGTGTTGAGCGCCCACATAGGTTTCTCGGCCAGCTTGTCCCAGTAGCTCTGATCCACTGTCTGCACGTAAGCCCGGACACTCCGTATGATTGTCTAAACAAACCTCTCCTGTTGGCTGTTCGCCTAGGGGCGGTACGCTAGCGTCGCTCGCTGACGACTCCCCCATAATTTCTCGGAAGTGCTTGAACACACGGCCTATGAATCGAGGGGTCTTGGTCGTGACGAATCATCTCGCTTGCGCCAAATCTCAGAATGACGCACTCCTCGTAGGCCTCAGCCACGTCTCGCGCGATGGTCTTTTCCATCGGTTTGCACATCACGAACCCCGAGAATGCGCATTGGAATAGGAGCAGGGCTTTGTTTCCTCTGTTTGTCCGCGGCAGGGGTATCACAAAGTCCATGGAGACCACTTGGAATGGTCTCGTCGACAGGATGTTACCTGGGGAGGGGCCTGGGTTCCGAGGAAGTCCTTTGGCTGTAACACAATCGATACATTCCTTGACGAAATTCTCAGCCGACTTGAACATACCGATCCAGTAGAATTCTTGTCTCAGGCGTTCGTACGTTCGGAGGAAACCTTGATGGGCTCCCTGAAAATCAGCGTGGCAATGGTGCAGGACGTCCTTCTTGGGATCGCTGGGTACCACCATCCTCAGTTTGCCTGCGGCAGAGCGAGGTCTCTCGGGGGTGTCTCGACTAACGTAGAACAGCACATCCCGATTGTCCAATACAAATTTTCCCGCGATCTTGGCCAGGTGGGTCGTCTGTTTCAAGGAGAGCTGTTCTGTCTCACCCCGGAGGAAGTGCAGCAGTGGCTTGAGCTCCGGATCTTTGACTTGATGGGCGCATATTCACCTCCACCTCTCCTTCCGAGCGTCGGTGATGACGTTCCTTGGAGGTGCTCTGCGGCGTGCCTGGGCATCCACCGCAGACTCTCCCTCTTCCTCCGTATCCTCACTGGAGGTCTCAGCTCATTCTGGGGTGGCTGATTCCTGCGAGGTAGAGTTTTTTCGGTCCTTTGCCCTCGTGGTGATGAATGCCTTCGCTTCTGGGGTTTCAGATCTCTGTCCAGCGTCCTTCGTCGCGGTGGCCACGAAGGCTGCTTCTACCATCGATGTCTCTTGGGGATCCGATTCTTTCATGAGCTTCTCATGGATTCGGTTCAATTTGCGCAGTAGTTTAAGTTCCTCTCGATCTGCGACGTTGAGGGACGTCATATCTTGGAGTACGCGTTTAGAAACGTAATCTGTGGCGGCGTTGACTTCACGCTTGACTTGTACCAGTCTCAATGACTTGAACTTCTTCTGCACCTCTTCTGCTTCCTGGAGAAGTCGCAAAAGATGGGATTGAGTGCACCCAATAGCTCCTTGAAGTTGTTGAATCGCTAACCGTGAGTCTACAACAGCTACGAGTTCTTGTACACCATGGTTTCGAGCCAGACGTAGTCCCCTGATAAGGTCTTCGTATTCTGCCTCATTCACGGTCGGGCTGCTATTACATCCCCGGAGGGTAGCTTCCAGAGTATATAGGCCCCCCCCCCCCGGGCCATCCCGTTTAGCAACGCCATCGAAGCTCTAGAGATAACCCACGTGGTTGGCTGAGAGCATTTCCAGGCTAACTGGAGGGGTCTTGATCCTTGATCCTTTATCTGGAATTAATTCTTCCGCAATTACGTCTAAGCGTTCTCTGGGGGTGATACCCGCTCCCAGGATTGCTGCAAGTCCATCTTCGTCTCGCTCGACCCGGCGAATTTCTAAATCACAGGGCGACAAGTTAACCGCCCACTTGAGACATCTGCCATCAACTGGCTTCGACTTGAATAACCAAGAGAGGACCGAGTACCGCGTGTATACCCGGATCGTCTTGACCTTACAGCCGGTGATCATCGTGTGGCAAGTGTTCAATACTCGGAGGAGTGCGAGCACTTCCTTCTCCGCCGGGTGATATCGGAGCTTAGCGTCTTGGAGAACACGCCCCACAAAACGTACCGGTCGTACCACAACCTCGTAATCCTGTCCAAAAACAGCGCTGATAGCCCATCGGTTGGCGTACAGGATGATGACGAATTGGTGTTCTCGGTCCGGGTGTTGTAACATGGGTGTCGACACAAGCCGTTCTTTGAGGAGATTGAACGCATGCTTAGCTTTATCCAGGTCTTTGTCCGCGCGGATCTGCTCACCTGACAGTTCGTAGAGGACTGCTGCAATCACTGGCAAACCCTTGATAAACTTTCCGTAGTAATTCAGGCTTTCCAGGAAGGATTGAACTCTTTTCAGAGTTACCGGGAATGGTAGACTTAGCACTTTCGGGGCTAACTTTGGTGAAGTTCGAATTCCATCGGAGCTGATGTCGTGCCCCAGATAGCCGCACTGTTTCACCCCGAATTCATTCTTCGGCAGAGTGACGGAGATGTTCCAATAGCGGAGCCTGTACAACAACGTATTCAGAGTATTGCACAAGTCGTCCCAGGACGGGGCTCCATAGATACTATCATCGATATATGAATTCCGGAACAGCACGGGACCCATTTGCTCCGGGGCAACTCGGTTTTGGTGGAATACCGTATCCGTGCTTGTCTTGGAGACCTGCAGCTCCCTGGGCCCCGTGCCCTGGGACACTTGGCTTCCGGACTCGCCGGGGGTAAATCCCAGGAAACGCAGGACATCAGGATCAACCAAAGCTTCCTAATCCGGTTGGAGCCTGACAAATCCCCAGAGACAGTTGTCGAGTAGGAGCTGATATATGAGAGGAGCATTCTTGAGGCCGAAGGGCATACGCCGCCACTGGAAATGGCCGAGAGGGCAAATGAACGCAGAAATCATCTTGGCCCTGGCGGTCATGGGAACGGCCCAGAAGCCACTGGCCATGTCCTAGGTAATGAGCCACATCGTGGCCGCTAAGTTGCTCATCAGTTCGTCTATGAGGGGCAGGGGTTAGTTCATCAACTTGATGAGCTGGTTGACCAGACGATAATCGATACACAAGCGGATGTCTTTCCCGTTCTTCTTCGTCACGATCACAATAGGCGAGGCCCACTCGGAGGTGGAATACTTCGATGAGGCCATTCTCCAACAGACGCTTGAGAAGATCGTAGACCTTGAGCAGGAGATCATTGGGGATTCGGCGGGCCCGTTGAGCGACGGGTTTGGCGTCTCCCGTATCAAGGTCACATACGCAACCCGGGCTGGCGTGAGCTGGGCGTTGCCTTCTCCGAGAAAATCACCTTGTGATAACGGAGAATGTCACGCAACCGTTTCTCGTCTGAAGGCGTGGTTAACTTCGCGTCCTTGACGATGGCGTCGTCAATATTCATCCCGGGGTGGAGGTCACTCAAGTCTGGGAGATAAGCCAATTGGCTCTTGAGCATATCCAGGAGAACAAAGTCCGCCCCTTGATGGTAATAAACTGCAGGGTCACCGGCCACATGTCGTCTGGCTTGTGCCAACATCAGGTATGTCTGCATCAACGTCACCAGACTCGGGGCCGGGGTAAGTGTGCGGTAACCGGAAAGATTCGGGCGAGCTCGTCTATGGCCTCTTTCAGATGCACCCCCGCCGGAGGTGTGAGCAACGGCCTCGGGGTCGAGGTGCACGGGAGCGGGAGGGACTTCCTCGACGGCAGGGGAAACAGCAGCAAACCCTGGTTGCGCAGTCGGTCTCTTCTAGATGGCAGTAGGAACGGGGTACTCCTGGCGCTCCACAGCGGGTGGGGCGTTACGTGCTCGTTTCCGGGCTTCGGCGTCCATTAGCTGTCCCATTGAACGAGGCCGAGCGTTTTCGACGGCCAGGAACTCTCATTTTTCATAACGGCAAGGTCCGGGCCGTACGAAATCCGTCCCCAGGGAAAGAAGATCTTTGTCCAACAGCTTGACCACGTTGATAAACGGGAGAATCCACACGGACCGCTTAGAGATGTTTAACGACGAGGGCTGTGATCGGCACCTTTTGGTAATTAAAAATCACCAGAGTGACCCAGTCGCGACCCCGTCCTGCCAAGACATTCAACGTCTCGGGATCATATCCGTCGAGGGGTATGGGGAGAAACCAGCTTTCACCCGGCTCCAGGTTGATGCTGTCGTGATCGCGGGCGTTGATAGTCGTCCCGAATGCTTTTCGGGTCGGACCGCCCACGAGCAGGATTCTCTCTTCATCCGGGAGCTCGATCGCACCTTCGTGGACACACACTCGCACTCCGGCGGCGACCATGAAATTCATACCCAAGAGGCAGTCGACACCAGGGCTGATGTTGCCAGCTCTAATCTCGAATGAGTAGACCACTCGATGACCCAGAGTCAGCACCACCTGGCATTTGCGGTCCACCTTCGTTTTCACACCATCGATACCATTCAGCCAGAGCTCTCCTCCGGGCTCCAATTTCAGCTTCAATAGACGCGCAAGATCAAGGCTAAGTATGCTTGTGGAAGCACCCGAGTAGAGCGTCAGCTGTGTCCTATGGTGCAAGATGGACCCGTGGACCAGCGCGACCGAACTACACTTGTCATCCCAGGCGTTCGCTTCCCACAACCCTCTGCGTTGACCAGGCTGGAGGTGATACGTGATTTCATCGTCTCCTGGGGAACAGTGACTGGAAGTCACATTGGGGTCCAGTAATAGGTTTGGGGCAACCGACATACATTGCTGTTCATTACAACCTACATACGCATAGGCGCACTAGATCTTATGGGACTTAGGCTCGGCGCGTGCTGGGTCCCTACCAGCGAGCCTAGTTGTTTAACGGAGGTCCTACCCCGCCCCGAAGGTGCTGGAGCACATCACCCGGTAGACCCTGGAGTTGGCCTCCTTGTGCAGCTTGCTTAACAGCTTGCACCACCTTACATTACATTCGCCTGGGGGGGGGGTAGCTGGGCGCACAGTTCGCACGGGCGACGACGAAACGTGTTCGTGGGGTGTTTGCCTCCGCACCGTTCACAAGTTAGCAAGCGCCAGCACTTGTGACGGGCATGTCCTACTCGCCCGCATTCGCTGCAGGGGACTGTAGATGCGACACCATCTGGGGGCGGCCTCGAGATACTTTCGGATGTCCTGGGAGCTCCTCGGAATCGACGTTCTCGGACGTTAACAGCTCGTGTCCCGTCGGCTCGGAACTCCTCTGCGCGCTCGGGCACGGGGTCTTCCCAGGGGTTGGTCTCGTCCTCGTCAAACTGGTAACTGTAGGCTGCGTCCTCCTCGTCGTCCCATTGGAGTTCGCGTGGGCAGAGCTCTGGGGAGTTTTGGAGCTTGTCCACTACAACTCTGAACGCAGCCGGGTTCCTTAGGCCCTGTACGCCCCATTGCGCTCCCGGCGGGTTCGTTCCGGGAGGGCGGAACCGTCCGTACTGTATGTCAGCGGCTGGTTTCCTTTTCACCCCGCGCTCCATTTCCTCCACCTGGCCCAAGGTTTCTTCTAGCTCCTCAGTTGACAAGAACAATCGTTCCTGGAGACATAGTTGAAGTTCGCGGTCTCGAAGAGTTTTGAGGAACTAATTTACGTGACGACGGCAGCCGGAGGCGGACATGTAGTCAACGTTGGCTTTGACTGCTGCTGCGTTCAATCTCCAAAGGAAGATCCGGGGGTTTTCCAGCGATTCTTGCTTGAGTCGCAGCGAACGTTCAACTGGGGATTCAGTCGAACGGCAGAATTGTCTGGCGAAACGGTTGGATAGGCGCTGCCAACTCTTGCGGATACTTTCCGGGAGTTGCTGGACCCAAGCTTTTGTACCTTCATTGTGCGACAGTCGACTATAAAGTCGCATACAACGCTTCTGTTCGCGCCAGCCTCCCATGAGAGCGGTATACTGGAACTTGTCCCACCACAGTCGTCGCTTGTCCAAGGCCAAGCTGGGGTCAAAGGCTCCACTGCATCGTAGGCGATGATAGGACGGAAACTCATTCCATACCCCGGAAGGAATGCCCCCGTTCCGGGGGGGAGGGGTGCTCCCGGAGCAGTAATTCCAGGATAGGCATGTGTTTCCCAGAGAGTCGGGGAAGTCGTCGCATCCGCTTCGGCAAAACTGTTGGCTCACGTGGACGTCTCCGGAAGGGCTCCTGAGCAAGGTCCGACTGGCCACCCGGTCGAAGTTCCCGGGGTGTCTTCTGCCAACGGATTTCCCCGCTGGGACATGTCCATAGGGAGCCGTTATGCCGGGGTATCTTGGGTAGGCCGTTCCGTAGCTCGCTGTAAGGTTGCTCCTCAATGTCCCGGGTCCCGAAACCCATAGCCGGGTTGAAATGGTCTCTGGTAGGGGTGGCGAGGGAATGGGCGCGGTAAATACGCTAAACTCGCAACCTTTTGGCAATATGCCGGGGTGGCTGTAATTCGGGGCGTGGCTGTGCGCCGCTGGGTGTTCATCGAAGCGGTTCTCGTACGTTCCGTGTGGTCCAGAGCGTGCCCGTATCTGGGGTCCTGTGACCGGGGTCCCGTGCCTGGAATCGCCAGGGCAGACGACTGCTGGGCAGCCGGTGGAGCGGGGGCGTCTACAGTCGTCTGGAGTCCTTGAGTCGAGGTACCGATGGATGTACTTGGGGAGACAGCGGGAGCTGATGAGGCGGGAACTGCTACCCCCGTAGATGACTGCAAAGGTGAGGCCCTACTTTGCTGGACTCTGGAGGGAGGTGGAGGTGGATAGCTTCCACAGTATTCCTGCTGACCTCGTGACGTGTGCATCGGACCCCTGCCGCTAGCTTGCCTTGTCGGGTCTCTCGAACTATCCCGACGGCTGCGGCTTCGAGGCCATCTGCCTCGACTAGAAGCAGGTGAGTTGCTGCTCTGATTCCGATGAACCACGGCCGCCAGCTGTTCCCGTAGCATCCGAATATCAGCTACAATGGCCTCTCTCCGCTCCACTTCTCGGACATCCTGAGCGCGGATTTCCCGACGTAGACTACCACAAAAAGAAGCGTCCTCTCAAGCGCTCCAAGCGTCACGGGCAGATCAACGACTCCGCTCACTCGAATCTCATGCCCTGAAACACTGTCCAAGCTCCCCGCATAAGGTCTGAGAGGTTCAGATGCTCGTCCCAGTCGTTTCAGCACTTGTTTGCCGACGAGGCTGGCGACAGCTCCCATGCCGGCCAGCATCTCGGATGGGCAGCAGTCAATGAAGGCATCTGACAGCGCCTGAATCCCGCCAACACTGCAGATGACACGCTTGCCCGCCGGGACGACGCCCTCCACCGTCACATGAGGCTCCCGCGCTGTCAACTTCGCGCAGTCCAGGCTTCCTTCGCGACTTCGGCGCCCCCCTTGCATTCAGGAAAAAGATTTTCGGGTGTCTCTTCGGCTATTTTGAGCTCCTCGTCGTTGATTGGCAAGTTGAACGTCACTTTTTCCGTAGATTTGCCGCAACGGTCGCGGCGACCGGTCCCGTTATTTCAAGGTTTCTCATCCTCCTGTCAAACAACTTGTCGCGAATGGTCGGGGCTTCAGTCTTAAAATAGCGCATGGCCCAATCTACTGCACGATTTAGGAACGCCTCGTCTAGCGTTCCACATCAGTTGAGTAGGTACTCGCGCAGAGCCACCTCGTCTAAAGAGCCCTTGTCCGCCTTATCACGCAACTGGAGAACCTCTTCCGCAACCTCGGCTCGTTCCGAGCTCTGCGGACGCTCAGGTACGCGCCCCTTCTTGGCGTTCCACTCTTGTTTTAGGAGTTCGTACACCCGGCACCGAACCCTGGAACGCCACCTAAATGGAAGCGTCCCAACTTCCTTATCGGGAGTCCACGCAGGCGGAGCCGTTGGGCTGTCGAGACCAACACACATTCTGCACGAACTCGCGTTCTCCAGCCTCTTCGGCCGTTCCTTCCGAGTTCGCGTACCACTCGTCAACCATCCTTGGGACCGAATTGACTTCGGGCGGCAGCCGTTCCGTGGGGCCGCCGACCTCCTTGAAGACTCGATTCGCTCGTTTCGCTCCCGTTGATGCTTCTAGCTATAGGTCGTACCAATTTCAGCCAGTATTCAGGCGCTCTCAGTTCTCCTGACGAGACTTCCCTAGTGCGTTCCAGCACTTCCTCCAAGATCCCCAGTACCGCACTCATTTCCGCGAGAGTCGGCGCTCCTTGCTCCTCGGCGTTCTGCTTAGCACGTAGCAGTACTTCCTGTTCATCCACAGGATACAGTCGCTCCTCAAGTCCCTTCTCGTACTCCTCGGGCTCATCCCTTGATCTGTGACCTGCACCGAGCTCAAGCATATCCAACTCCTCATCGGTGAACAGGCGGTCGTAGTGTCCTGTAGGATCCATCTCCTTAGTACGTTCGGTCTCCTGAGTGGCAGACGCACTAACCACTCCTACTACCACCGAAACTTGACTTGCTCTTGCACCCACGACGTCTTCAGCCGTCGTTTCTAGAGCATACCCTTTGATCTCAGACGTCGCGCCAGAGCGTTCCATAGCTCCTGTCTCGTCGCCATGTACTTGTTCGGAACGTCCAGCCGTTCCATCCTTTTGTTCCAGTGTCACGATCGGGCCACTCTATTCATCCGTTCTCGGTGCGGAGCCAACCCGTTCCGTTGGATAGCCCCTCCTGCTTGTTCCCAGTTTGAGGCCAACCCGTTCCGTTGGGCCGCTCTCGTCATTCGTTCCCAGTTTGGAGCCAACACGTTCTGTTGGGCTGCTTTCGTCGTTCGTTATCAGTACCACAGGTCCCGTCTTCTCACTCGAGGCGCTCCTGCCTCGAGCGTCTCTCACACCCGTTACATCCATCACAAGAGCCCTCTCGGATCCACCAGCCGTCCTCCGGCTTGGTAGTCCCTCATCTCTCTCCGTGTCGCCAATTAGGCAAGAGGAAGGAGCGACACTCCCTTCCCCTTCCTCCTGCCCCCTTCATGAATGCGGCGTTCCGGACGACAAGTCGACGCTCCCTGCCGCCACGTTCTTCACCATGTCACGCAGTTAGCTCAGGCTAGGACACTTCGAGACCGTATGCCTCTTGTCACCGCAAAGAAGACACTCCATTCGTCGGCGTTCCCCGTTCCGGTAGGGTCCGTGGGGTCTCGACCAGTTGCACTCCATGGAGTAGTGTCCCAACTCATTGCACCGATTGCATCGCCCTTGTCCTCGCGGGCAGGTCTCGCGACTGTACCCCGCGCGTCCACAACGGCCTCAAACCACCTCGCCATCCGTCGTACGAGTGTCAGGCCAAACTCGAATCCTCAACGGCCCCAAATTGGTCGGGGGATTCCCTGTTGACGAAGTGTTCCGAGACGAAGGGGCGTTCCCAACTTAAGGTGAAACGCCTTGAGCGGGAGGAGCAGGCGGAGCCACGGCGCCAACGTAGCCTTGGGGCGTTCGGGCGCCCTTCAGTTGCTTCTGCATGTTCTGGTTCATCAGCTGTAGCCGCTGCAGCATCAGCGACTGGGTCGAAGCTACGTTACCCGGGCGAATTGAAAACGTTCCTTCGTCTGCGAACTCGTCCTCTTCCTCGACACATGAGTAGATTCTTGGAGATCAGAAAGTCACAGGCCTCCCGGATCGTCGCTACCTTGTTATTGTTCAACACTGGCTTCATCTGCTTGTTACGCAGGCCATCCAAGAAGAACTCGTACCTCATACGCGGCTCGTGGTAGTTGAGGGCTTCGCACATCGTCGAGATTCGGTCACCCCATTTTTCTGCCGACTCGCCACGGTTCCTCTTGGCGCTCTTGAGGCGGTTCCACAGCTGGGCAGGAGTCTGGCAAATGAAGTGATTGTGGAAGTTCACTCGTAGAGTCTTGAAACTGTCGATCTTCGAGTTGTACCACCACTCCTGACCCACCTTGCCTTTGAGGCACTGCTCGAACGCAGTCAGACGCATCTGGCCGTCCATCCCGTGGGTGCACCGTTCGAAGGAACGCCAGAAAGCGACAGCCCTCTCGCTAGTAGCTGTGTCGGAGTAGAATGGGACGATCACCTTCACGGCGTTCCGTAGCTCGGTCGGGATACCGACGCTTGGAACGCCTCGTAGAGGGTAATCTCCACGCTCTGGAACGCCCTTGCTACGGTACTCCATACTGTGAAGACCGGCGGTCCCCCCGATTCCCCGGCCTCCTATATATCTAGAAGACGCTCCGCTTGTCGATAAGGGCATTCCAATCGACAGAAGGCCGGCAGAATAAGTTCCAGGATACACGGGGTTCGACGTCGCGGAGCCGAGGACCACGCAGATAGTATTCCGGCTCCACCTCATCCGGTAGTAGGCTTGTGCTGGTACTGCGAATAGAGAGCTCCAGTCCATAGCGTTCCACTCTCTCCCCCCTTTCCCGTACGGGCTAGGCACTATCGGAGGCACACCCCCATACGCGGGAACAGGACCCAATGGCATTCCAACAGACATCGAAGTTTGGGTCGGCGTCGGTACTCCAGGGATTGTGAACCTTGGGTGCGTGGTCTTGGGAGCATCCGTAGGCCGTTCCAACCCTTCGGGCGCAGGTTTAGTCGAACTCGGCACGCGGCACGACTCACGTTCCGTCACTCGCGAACGTGGCGTTTCAGCATTGGCCCCGCGCGACTCCGACAGTTTTGAGACCGCTCGTTCGAGAAACGAGGTCATCAATGCTTCCAATCTCGAGTCATCGGACGGCGTTCCAGACCGGACGGACGCTGGGGACGATCGGGCAGGGATCGACATGGTCTTGGCCGGCGTCGATACGGCCCTCGCCGGAGTCATCACCGATCGGGCAGGCGATGACGCGGATCTCGCTGGCGTGACCACGGATCGGGTAGGCGTTGACGAGCGACTTCCAGGGCGTTCCGAACGGTGCGTAGCCGTTCCCGGTGGGGTTTGACCCTCTCGGTTTCGGGTCTGGGAGCTGCGTCCTTAGGCGTGCCTGTCGCCACGTCGCTATTTGTGCTTCTCGGAGGCGTAAACGAGGGACGCGACGGGTCAAAAGAGAATACCACTTCCCGAGGCACCCCCACCGTTGTCGCCCTTGGAAGGGTCGACCCTTCACTCTTCCCTGCTCGTTGTGCTAAGTGCTCCAGAAGACCGCCCACCCATTCTCGGTTCTGAGGCGACTCCGGTTCGGACGCGACTCCCTTCATTACCTGAAGTATCAGGGTCCCCAGGTTGAGCGCCTCTTCGTCTTTAGCTCGGCCCGATCGCGTCTCGTCGCTCCGGTCTTCACAAGCGGCTCTGCAGGGCGTTCCGCGCTCCGAGGGAACATCCCTGCCTTCTCCGACTGGAGCCTCTCTCCGCGCGTCGCTGTCAGCGATGCTAGCTGCGCTCGCGCTCTCGTCCTCTTCGTGGACTTCGGCTTGAAATAGTGATTCCGGTAGTAACGGAGAGGACCATCCTCCAGTTCCGTCACTTGTCTTACCGCCTGGTCCCCAACTGTGGGTACTCATTGCGCTCCCACTACCTTTTTCCTTTGCCTTGGTGTCCAGTTACCAAGGTGCAACTCACTCCGCTCTTTACGTTCCTACGATTCTTCGGCGAGAGGATACCCTGTAACGGGGTACAAGCCCCTAAGTGTACCCAAGTTACATGAAGAGTGACTTGGTCACTCTTTGGAAGGACTGGTACATGGTACCAGTGGCTCTAGGAACCAACCATTGGATAATTATATAGCTTCTGTATAGATGACTTAAAGTTTATATTAACTCAAGCTTAACCTTACCTATAAATACATTCAGTCTTAAACGTACCTTTTACTGGTTACTTCGTCCCCTCAGACCAGGGACACGTGAACTGCCGTTCACTTAGAGTTTGTATACTCTCGGAAGCTCTTTCTTCCTCAAGCGCAAGGTGCTGTGTGACCCCGTCACACTTGGTAGCACTTGTAGTCAATCCACGCCAACGCGGGTAGACTAGCTGAACCTCTGAGGTTCTGTCATCTTGGACCGGAGCAACTTTCCGCACCTGAACGACTCGCAATTCGAGTCTGTTCGGAAGATGGCAGGCATCTTCGGGATGAAGGCCTTGCAGAGCCTGGTGGAGTCAACACCGTCCGAGCCGGTCGAACGTGTCAATGCGTTTGGCACTTCTGAGCAAGGGTTCATCGCGCACGTGCGGGGAAACCTGCAGGCGCCGGCGGCTGAAGGGAAGCCCCTCCCCTCACTCGAAGCCATTGCGGCTAAAGGTGAAACTGTACGAAGGGAAGGGAGGTGAGAACCCTCACTTCTGGGTTCGAGAGGTAGAGCTCGCGATGGACGCGGCTCTGATCTCGACCGAGCAACTCCGCGTTGCTTTCGCGCTCTCCAACCTTAGCGGTCGTGCCAAGAGTTGGGCGTACACGCGGGAGGTGACCTCGCCTGGATTCTTCACATCCTGGGCTCAGCTGCGCGAACAGCTTCGAGCCGCGTTCCTCCCGGCGAACTACGAGTATTGCCAGCACTCGCGTTTCCTCTCATGCAAACAAGGGAAGCGCGAGCTGCACGAGTACATCCAAGAGATGCGGGAGCTCACAGCATCCCTAGTGGGTAACACACTCAATGAACACATCAAGGTGACGGTGTTCATGGACGGCCTTCGAGTGGGTCCGGCGCTCACTCAGCTGTTTCGGGTGCAGTCAAGCACTCTAGAAAAGGTGCTTCAATTGGCTATTCAAGAAGAATACAGCCATCGCCAGGCCCGTACGCCGGCCTCAGCGTGGCCAGGGAATTCGGCATCGAATCCCAACCGGGCGAATACCACTGAACCAGTTCCCATGGAGCTTGGGTCCACCGATCAGCAAGACATTCGCTGTTTTGGCTGTGGCAAGCTGGGTCACTTCAAGCGAGACTGTCCTGCGGAGAAACACCGCAGGCGGTTCAGCCCCAAGCCTGTTCTCAAGGGTCGCTGGCAGAAGCCACGACCCCAAGGCCAGGGGGGCGCCGGAAACCAGTAGGGGCGGGGCGCCCTACTGGGGAAGATCTAAGTCTTCGTGAGCGGTACGCAGGTGGTGCGTACCACGAAGACTTAGCCTCTGAGAGTCTTCGCACTCTCGAATCGGCGAAGGGCAGCTATGGGCTGCTTGTAGTACACGGACGTGTACGGGGATACGATCATCCCTTTAGAATCTTGATCGAGTCTGGGGCGTCGAAGAATTTCGCACGCCGCCGGACGGTTGCTCGTAACAGCAACAAGTTGTCCGACGCTTTGAGAGAAGGCAAAGGCAACGGGGCCGTGTCTGTGCGACTGGCTGACGGGAACAGGGTCACTGTTCCCAACATCCAGATGGATCTGGCTGTCAAGTTTGAAGACTTCGACAGCCCAGAACAGTTTACTGATCTCGACATGGATCCCTACGATTTGATCCTAGGCATGCCCTGGCTCAAGAAACACGAGCCGTGGATCGACTGGCGAGGCAAGGCCATTGGTGCCAGCCGCCCTGCAGTGACCGACAGAGCATTAGTGAGTCATGTTCCCACCTCTGTCAGGACCTGGGGCGCCCGCAAGGGCCGCCAAGGTACCGGAGCATCCGGCGGACGCTTGGAGGTCGTCGACGTATATGACGACTCCGAGGAAGATTCGAAGGAGGCGACGCAGACAGGTGTCGGCCAAGTGGGTAACATAGGTCCACAGACGGTCACCCAGACCTTAACTGAAGAGGAAGACGTGGGACGCGTTTCCTGTGTGGGTAACACAGATCCACACGAGGTCGTCCAGACCATAACTGAAGAGGAAGACGCGGGACGCGCTTCCTGTGTGTGTAACTTAGTTCCACACGAGGCCTCGAGTGCCTCAGATGTCAGCACCATGACATCGCCAGACGTGGGTAACGAAGTTCCACGTCACGGTCGCCGTTGACGACGCCGCCGCCGCCGCAGTTCAAGTCTGAACCATGTTCAGACTGGAGTCGTGCATAACGACTCGGTGTCCAGGGCCCGGGCTCCTTCGACACCGTCGGTGGAAGAGTGTTCTTCGATGGTGAGACGGGTTTACCCGTCAAGGCATCTGGTGTCCACTTGGAGCCATTGCCAGAGGTTGCAGAACTACTGAATCTTGAGGAAATGACGGCAGAGTCTTTCTTGGCCAACCTCAAGGCTGGGGAGATTGCCGAGATGGTACTCATCAAGCAAGAGACCACTCAGGAAGAGTTGAACTCCTCCTCTGTCTTGGGCGAAGGCGTCCTCGAGGAGTTGAGTACGCAGCGTCAATCGCGCTTGGGTTCTGAGATTCTTAAGAACCCCAAGGATCCGGTGTATCCTTTGGTGATAGGGTATGCGGACGTGGTGACAAAGAACCCACCGACCCAACTCCCACCAGATCATGGAGTACGGCACGAGATTGATCTCATGCCTGGCACAAAGAACTGTGTCACGAGGCAGTGGCCTCTCCCTCGCGAACGGTGCGAGGTGATTGATGCCTTCTTTGCTGCAAAAGCGAAGGCAGGTATGGTGCGGGAGTCGAAGTCCCTACACTCGACGCCGACTTTCTGCGTTCGAAAACCGAACGGGAAATGGCGTCTGGTTCGCGCTTATAACAAGCTGAGCAACGCAACGGTGCCGGCCCAGACACCAATCCCACGAAAGGATGTGTTGTTGAACAACATGGCCGGGTGCGTACTGTACAGTGAGCTGGATTTGGTAGACGGATACTACCAGATCCTGATGCGCGAGAGCGACATCCCGCTCACCGCGGTGAGCACTCCAAGCGGCATGCTTTGGGAATGGCTCGTCAAGCCGCAGGGTTTGTCGAACGCCCCAGCGACATTCAATCGCTTGGTTACGCAGCTGTTCAGGCCGCTGCGTGCCCTCGTACAGACGTACTTCGACGACATCTTCGTCCATAGCCGTGCCGAGGAAGGCTAGACGGCCATGGAGGTGCATTTGGGGCACCTCCGTCAAGTGTTGAACGCGATGAGAGCGAACAAGCTCTACGCCAACATCGACAAGTGCGTCTTCGCGTCACCCTAGATCAAGGTTCTCGGTTGCTTCGTCAGCAACGTGGGCGTTCGGGCCGACCCAGATAAGGTCAAGGCCATTGCAGCCTGGCCGACGCCCCGATCCCAAAAGGATCTCCGGAAGTGGTTGGGCTTGGCCAACTACCTCCACAAGTACAGCGCAGGGTACGCGGGTCTCGCGAAACCCTTGTCGGACCTCCTGAAGAAGGACGTCGACCGGCGCTGGGAGCAGCAGCACCAGGACGCCTTTGATAGCGTCAAGGCTAGCCTTCAAGAGGCGCCGGTCCTGGCTCTGCCAGGCGAGACGAAGCCGTTCAGCGTCGTCTGCGATGCCTCCGACTATGCAATCGGTTGTGCATTGCTGCAGAACGATGCAGCTGGACACGAACGAGTCATCTCGTTTCAGTCCAGGCAGCTCAAGGCCACCGAGCGGGACTACCCTGTCCACGACAAGGAGCTCCTGGCAATGAAGTATGCCCTCGTGAAGTTTCGGGTACATCTTCTGGGCTAAAGGCCCTTTGTGATCTACACAGACCACGCATCCTTGAGGACGGCGACCAATTCGCCTCGCCCCTCCCAACGGATGGTGAGGTGGCTGTCTTTCTTCGCGGAGTACAACTTCGTTGAATACAAGCCGGGCAAGCTCAACGTGCTTGCCGACGCCCTGTCTCGGCGTCCGGACTACGAGTTGGCCCACATCACACGGGTAACAACGGATCTTTATGATCGGATACGTGTGGCGTATCGGGACGATGAAGCTATCGCGCCTATCGTCAAGTTCCTGGCAGCAGGAACGGACGCAAAGTCCGACTGGCTTTCGCCGCGGCAGCGCTCCCGGCTCCACCGATATGAGTTGAAGGATGGCCTCCTCTATTACCGGGTGGAGCCTAGTGATCCTCCACGGGTGGTTGTACCCAACGACGAGGATCCGAAGTTCGACATCTTCGCGGAGGCGCACGATGCACCCTCCAGTGGCCACATGGGCCGTGAGAAGACCTTCCTGTCGGTTTGTCAGGCCTTCTGGCGGACCCACATGTACAAGTGGGTCGCCAGGTATGTGAAGACATGCGAAACATGAACGGGTGAAACCCGCAGGGCACGCTTCGGCTCCGTTACAGAGCCTGTCCGTACCTGCTGACTGTTGGAAGTCGATGAGTCTTGACTTCATATTTGGACTTCCCGCCGACGAACACGGCAACACCGGGATCGTGGTGTTCGTGTGTCGGCTGAGCAAGATGGTACATCTTGCTTCGGTGCCCGTTACGGTCACAGGCGAACCGACCGCACAGCTGTTCATCGACGGCGCGTTCCGCTATCACGGTCTGCTCGAGACCATCGTCTCTGACCGAGACCCGCGGTTCACCGCTGCGTTCTGGAACAAGCTGTTCCCTTTGCTCAGAACTCGTCTGCAGATGTCCACTGCCGATCACCCGCAGACGGACGGCCAGACGGAGCGTGTCAATCGAGTGCTCGAGGACACTCTGCGCAGCGTATGCGCTGGGGCCCCACGTACGTGGTCAACGCTGCTCCCAGTTGTTGAGTTTGCGCTCAACAACGCTATACACGCGTCCACGGGGCTCACGCCGTTCTACTTGAACGGCATCCGCCACCCCAGAGTGCCTCTTACTCGAAGAGTGACTTTAAGTGGGGGAGTGGCTCGAAGAGCCCTTTCCTCCCAGGTCTCAGATGTTAGACCGGTTTCTCTGCGGAAACAAGTGGAGCTCTTTATGGACACCAAGCTGATTGTGATCAGCAGGGTCCGCGATGCGATGGCAGCGGCCCAGGACAGACATAAGGAGTACTCTGACTAACATGGAAGAGGAAACTTAAATGTGTTCAAAGTGGGTGGATTTGTGTTACTTGACACTAGAAACCTACCGCTACACACTGTCAGCTCTGTCGGCAGTAACAAGTTGAAGCACTGCTTCATCGGACCGTTCGCGGTCCTGGCCAGACACGGTGCGTCGTACACCATCGACCTACCAAAGTCATTGACGACGCACCCAACGTAATACGTTGGACGTCTTAAGCGATACCACGGTCCGCAGGGGGTTGCTGACTCGCAGACCTAGCTTGGTCCAGCTCCTCGAAGCGAGGAGCGGCCTCAGACGTCGACGGGCGCACAGGAGCGTGCGCCCAAGGCTTGAGCTGGACAACAAGGCTGCGATCGAGATCGTACGCCGGAGGGCCCCCGTACGAACGGACCCCAAGGGCGTACGCCGGGTACGCACCATACGCATTCGACTGGGAGTGCGCTAAAGGCGGCTCCGGACGTTGTTGTGCGTACTCAACACGTCGGATCAAGCGGAAGGCCTCCTCGAGATCGGACAAGAGGGCCCGGCGGTCGACCCAGGCATGGAGGCCCGCTAGCTCCCGTTCCAACCGGCCAGGCGCTCCTCAAGTCGATCAAGGACCCCTCGATTCCCGGCCTGGGCAGCAGCATCACCGCTAGTCCCAAGGCCAAGTGCGATCTCAAGCACAAGGACGCGTTGACGAAGACGGTCAACTTCGGGGTCCTGTGATGGACCCGCAGGTGGAGCACCTGGGTGAAAGGAACGCCCCGGAGCCGCCTCATACTCGTACTCGTACGAGGGCACCTCCGCCCCTCCTTGACCGGAACGGAGACGTCCACTACCATGTGGAGCGGGTCCTCCAGGAGCGGCGGCTCCGCGGTAAGCGCCAGCTCCTTGTGAAGTGGAGGGGTTATGCCCACTCCGAGAACTCGTGGGAGCCGATTGAACGGCTCCAGGCAGACTGCCTGAAGGCTGTCGCGATCTGGGAACAGAAGCGGCGGCAGCTTCGTACGTTGTCCGGGGCTTCTTGCCCGAACGGGGTACGGACGTTGTTGATACTCCGTACCCGCGCTCATCACGAGCGCTACAAGCCGCGCGCTTCTGGATGTCCCTTGGCAGTTGCCGGTTGCTGACCAAGTGGACAACCCGAATGCGAAGATCGCGCTGGTCCAGGATTTGGGACAGTAGCTGATTTTCTTGGAGTTCCCGTAACTCCGTGGGTGAGTACTTGAGTCTCAACCCACGCCCAGAACATGTCCTCGCATGAGCTCCAGCTCGGACAGTCTCGGGAAGAACCCAGGGGTAACCCCATACAGGGTAGAGACCACCTCGGTTCTTGGGCTTCCTACGACAAGTCGTGAAGTCCTTCAGAAAGATCTGGTGCTGTGCGAGAAGCACGCACCGGGTCGCCTCCAAGTTGTCAGTGAACAACTGTTCCTTCTGGACCAGGGCGCGTTCGTAAGCGCCCTTACAAGTGTGGCCACAAATAAGCCCACAAGGAGAAGTGAGATTCCTCAGGAAAAGGTCGGCTCCAAAGCTCTCCTCGGGAGGCCAATAACCTCTCGGGTGGATGGCAGCTCCCTGACCGACAGGCGTCGTCACTGGACCTCCACGCATACGCTGGGCAGCCTGGAAGTCCTCCTGCTGCTGGTCGAGATCGTTCGTGATCTCCCGGGGCTCGTCGATGGCACCCTCCTCCTCTTCATCCGAGGAGCCGAAGAGATCGTGGTAATGATCACGAGTATCCTT
This sequence comes from Phytophthora tentaculata, assembly GCA_033557915.1. Taxonomy (NCBI): domain Eukaryota; phylum Oomycota; class Peronosporomycetes; order Peronosporales; family Peronosporaceae; genus Phytophthora; species Phytophthora tentaculata. The sequence continues at coordinate 4,532,349 of JAUCEA010000007.1, read as the reverse complement.
CTCTTCGCGAAGCGGAGACTTCGAAGCCATGCGCTTCTTGGAGTGCTTCGCCTCTTCGGCTGCGGATTTAGCAGCCCGAGCACGATCAAGACCCTCAGCAAGCGAGAGGTTCTTCGGAGGTTTATCTTCCTCGTCGCCGCTAGCATAGGGCGAGCCCTTGGCCTCGTCGGCAGGGCTCTCAGAGCGCTCAGGCGTCTTTGAACCGTGATCATCGTGATCACTAGCGTGCGAGTGTACATTGTCATTGTCGTGCTCGCTGGGCACTGGGGTGTGCCCTCCCGCGGAGCTCCCAGATACGCTGCTGGCCTTAGCCTCGTCCTCAGTACCCGGACTGTGCTCACGGTATGTGAAGCGCGGGTTTCGGACGGGTGTCAGGCGGCACCGAAGGCGACCGACTGCGGCGTGAGCTTGCGCGTCTGCTCGCAGTCGTGTTGCCAGACGATTCGACCGCCTCGGAGGCCACCTTAGTAGCCTCCTTGAGTGCAGAGTCTTTGCCGCGAGGTATAGAACTCTTGGCTTGCGCCTTCCCGGCAGTAGCCTTGGTGTGTGCTTTCGCACCGCTTTTCGCAGAGCCACGAGGCATGCCAAAGGTCGAAGTGGAGGCCGTGAAGAAGAGCGCGTGTGCTGCTCGAGGCTCCAACTGCAGAATGAGCCACCGCCGCGATCTCGCAGCTTGTCGATACCTTTCGACTTAGAGAATGAGAGTTTGTGAATCACTCTCCCTCATTTCGATTGGTCGGTAAACCGAGCCTAAGTGGGGGAGGACGTAACGGGTACAAGCCCCTAAGTGTACCCAAGTTACATGAAGAGTGACTAGGTCACTCTTTGGAAGGACTGGTACATGGTACCAGTGGCTGTAGGAGCCAAACATTAGATAATTACATAGCTTACTATAGGTGACTTATAGTTTGTATTAACTCAAGCTTAACCTTACCTATAAATACATTCAGTCTAAAACTTACCTATAACTGGTTACTTCGTCCCCTCAGACCAGGGACACCTGAACTGCCGTTCACTTAGAGTTTGTATACTCTCGGAAGCTCTTACTTCATCAAGCGCAAGGTGCTGTGTAACCCCGTCACATACCCTGCTTCTCCTCCAAATTGTCGCGGTCTTCCTCCTTTGTCGGGGTTATGTATCTTGCAGGCCGACGTAGGAACTTAGTGAATTAGCGTAAAATGTAAAAGCTGTAGTTGTATTCTAGAGCTCTTCTCTTAAAGAAGGAAAATCACGACTGAGCTCTTAGCTAAAGCCCTTGACTGAGAGCGCAGCTCATTACCTCTTCTCGAATCTCTCACGAGTGGTGATCCAACTCGGAGTCCCACCGCGACCCACCAATGAGCGTTCCTATTCAGACTTGGAACGCCGACGACAGTCTCTCTTTATCTGGCTTGTAGGGAATAGTCGGGCCTCTTGAGAGTAGGTAGTGTATCAAGAGAAAGTGCAAAATGCCGATTCCTATTTCTTCAAAACGCCTACCGAAGCCCGGAGTCCACAGACTATTTTTTGGCAAGGATTAGCTCTCACCCCCGCGATTTAATATAATCCGTGCACCGACGCCGTTTGTCCAAAGAATAAATTGGTAGCGCAACACGCTGCGTCAATACCGTACTCGTCCAAACCACACTTAAGTGCCATATCAAGACTCCTGAAGTATGAAGAAAAGCTTGGCCTTCGACCGAATTGCTGGTGGTGATGTGACGGAGGCGCGGAGTAAGTTCTGCGAGTCATTTGGGAAAGAAACACCCAGGTTGCCGTGGGAAGAATAAAATCGGGTTACCGGTGGATCTGGCCTTTTTAGGGGCGCCCAAAAAATGCGAACATACTAGAAAATTAATTAAGTTTGCCGCTTAGTGAGCTACGTTCTTTTCGACCACGCCATATAGATCTAAATGGAACATTTTGCCCTTTGACCGTGTTACATATATTATACAAGCGAGCTCGCTCTCGCACATGTGAACTCCTCCACGCAAAAATATTATAATATCAACCTAGTCACTCCGTATTTCTGAAAGTCTTGCTTCGCCCGAAGAAGCTGGAAATTTAACCTAATGTGCTCTATCGCTCTATCCCTCCTATTCGTACTCAACAACCATGCTCTTAAGGCCTAACGCTCAGCACTATTTAAAGAGGACAGCTTCGCAGCCGTAGCACTTGCTGTGCTGAATGATGCTAGTCCAGCTCCTGCATCGTGACAGGTTGTTGAAATGTTCGAAGTGCTCTCGTAGATAAATATTAAACTGTACCGGTATATACATGTAATAAGCAGCCCTCTATTAAATAGCGGCGCCTAGCAGCACGCGACTTTTTTTTGAGTAAGATTTGACGACAACAGTGCCCTAAAATGTTGGTCATAAGCGTAACATCTAGAGCTGTTTTAGCCACGTCACTCCAGTTTTAGTTTTGACTATGCTCCTACCTCAGCTCTCGTTTAGCAAACAAACGCCTTTTAAACTTACAGTTAATCAAATAGAATTTCTTTTATATCAGAAATACTTCATGACACAAATCGGTTTTACTGAGTTAAGCTAGACTTACCAGCCAATCATAAGTCCAGATTTGCGTAACATGACAGACAGACACACACACACAGACGGATATTCATTTTATTTATTAAGACAAGCGAGCTCGCTGCGCCGCTTTGCGGCGCAGCCAACTCGCACTATCCCAATGCAGCTTTCTTACGTGGGAGGACAAACTACTCCGTAGTTAACCTTGGCATTGTATGTCTCGCTGACAGAATTCAAAGTAGACCCTTAAGTGTTTCCCCTCTCACCCCTCCCCTGTAATATGTAAAAAAAAGTACTATTGTAGCTTTAGAAATGCCTCTGTTGTAAAATGCAGTCCGATCAAGTCAAGCAAGGACATTACTACTTGCTTACTACTAGCTGATGGTGGCCTTCCTTCTCAACTCATTCATCTCACAATTCTCTTTCACTCTACACCGCCCTGATGGCGGCGCCCTCAGCTCTTGCTACCAGCATAAATCGTCAGAATCACGATATACAATTGCTTCACACCGTTTTATATATCGATGGAATTCATAATTATATCGCTTGCCTTCCACCTTGATTAGTACCCCTTGTCCATCACGTCCTCCTAGCTACCGGTTACATGTACAGAAGGTTGTGGCACCCCGCCATAAGAATAGCCTTAGCTAGGAATAAAAATGGGCTAAAAAAAATATTTTACTTAGCAAATCTTATATCTCAGAAAACCCTACGTACTGGTATCATGTCTCACAAACACTGAGTTAAGTTAAATTTGCCAGCCAATCAAAAGTGCGGAAAAGCGCAGCACGACAGACAGACAGACAGACAATCATTTTAATATTTAAGACTAGCGCTCTGGGCGCCCGCTCCGCGGGCGCTTTGGGTATGGTTAATTAAAATAGAGTCGGCTGTCCGCCTCCGCTCCGCTGCGGTGGGCTTATAAACCCTTACTCAGGACAAAGCTACATATATATTATATATATCGTTTCCTACCAACTTTCGTTCCAAAACACTTTGTACACAATATCGTTAGTGTTCACATTTCCTGCCTCATTGACCGCCTCTCGACCTACATTAACATTAATCGCGTTTCTTGATGTCACTCTTGACAACACCACATAGAGATGTGTATGCGCGACAACTGGGTGTTCCAGGTAGATACCCGCGTGATCCATTTAACGCCGGTGAGTCTTGGTGGCCATTATGTGAAAGGCAGACATGACTGTATATCATTGCGAAGAGGAAGTCTTTGTCGTCGCCACCATGGTTTAAGTGATCTGCACGTTGAACACCATCTTACGTCGGTAGGCTTTCCTTAATTCTAGGTTGAACGCTTCGCTCCCGAATGACTCTACTCTGGGGTGTGCTTCGTTGCAAAGTCACACTCTGCTGTCCAGAAGGCGGGTCATTATCATTGATACTCCAAATCCCAAGATACCTCGGTGGGTAGTCCCCAGATAAGCGTAGCGAGAGTAAATACGACTACTAAAGCACACTGGGATCCGCCATGCCATCAGGTTAATTGAACGATAGGTACTACTACGTCTCGTCGTGAGGCTTTCGCTACGATATCGTTGATTACGACAGCCTGCTAGAGCAAGTTTCGATCATTTCGTCATGTGTAGTGTCTTTTAGGATCGCAAGTATTTGCCGGTGGGTACCAAAGGCACTAATACATTGCCTCCAAATGGATCGCTAAGTTCTTCGTGATATCGCTGAAGGGCCTGTCCTCAGTTTTAAAGCAAGCTCTCGATGATCGGTGGTCTTCTAAATCTGGTGTGGTAGGCTGCACGTCATTGTCTTACTCCCGGACTTATTTGCGTAGTTACTGACTTACAGAGTGGCGCTTACTGGTTCAGTTATATATGATGTACATACAAAGCCACATGGCCGTCAGACTGTAGTTATGTCCAACCATGAAAGGATAGAATAGTAGCTCATTATTAGATAAAGTACTTTGGCTGCCTACTGATCAGATCGACGTGATATTTGATGTGTCCGTGCATAGCTCCTAGGCAAGGTCGGCATTTTGTATATACGCCACGCCCTCGTGATAACCAAAACCTATGCATAGAGTCACTGTCGCTTTCTCGGTACTTTTACATCGTCGTGCTAGCTTACGGTGCTTACGCTACTGACGTAGCAGTCTATACGACCAAGCGCATCGCTAACTGGGCACAGGTCATACCATAGTGATTCTCAGGCAAGCTGACCACTCGTTTGTTAGCAGTAGTCAACGCGATACCTACATGCATCGAGGGAACGCCTTATTGCCGTGACTCAACCGCGCTCATATTTCGATTATTACGGACAGGATACATAAGTGCAGTACTGCGTTGTGTACGATAGTGCGTACAGCCACATCGACTCGCCGCGCCCATCTGTATCGTCTGCACTACCGCACACGTGCTCGTATTCTATGTAGACCGCAAGTAATTCTCCGCGCGTAGTCTCGGATAAGTGCTCACTCAATACTGCAGTATCTATTTGTGAACGCACATTAGCAGAATATAATATGTGAGCGATGATAGTACAAAATATCGTAGTTTGCTTATGTCCAAGTGAGCGAGTGCATTTGCCATCTATTGTCACGTATATGCTGATAGGGACGCCCAGCTTGTAGCGGTATACAGTATATACCATTCGCTAGCTAATATATGCAAAAGGCTACGCCCTATAGCTGTATTTATCCCATGAGACTTACCCATATGTCAGCACTATTAGCAGCGCCATACTCAGCTTACCATATGTGCGACATCAGCCTCACACTATCCGTCACTATACAAAATACAAAGATAGGTAGGGTAATGGCAGGTCTATACGGGTGTATATTCCAAATTACTTGCGCTCTGATGCTTATTTTGCTAAATGTACTTGGTGTTTTGGGCGGTCAGCTTGCGAAAGCGGCTGCTCCTCTTTTCTTCATGGGGTGTCAATCAGGACCCATCGCCTTCTTAACGTTCGCCAGGCTTTCCTGGCGGCGCACTTCTGCCGAATCAGGTGGCGGCACCTTCTCCTCCCAGAATTTGGTCGTTTTTGGGCTGATCTCGCAGGCAATACAGCGACGCGCGATGTTTCGCCCGTTGATAATCCGGGTCGCGTAACCGGACTGCAGTTTCCCTCAGCAGACGCAGCGCGTCCAGGGGCCCGTCGTAGACCGCTGCGGGCTCAGTCAATTTTCGCCTCGCGTTGTTTACATGTAGGGCCCACCATTTTGCCAACTGTGAGCCAGCAAATAAAGTTTACTATTTTCACCAATAGGTTGCGCGGATGTATTAGCCATTAGCCAACGAAACGGTTTTATTTAAAATTTGATTTTATATATATTAAATTTTATTTCTATTTAAAAATATTCAAACTTGACTATATTAATATATTGAAATTGCTAATCGAATCACTACATTAGTATTTAGGAAACTCATAGGATACACACATTTAAACAGCTTCTGCGCATGCACCGATGGCGTGTATCGCAAGGCGGCGAGACCTAGGCGCCTCTATAGCGCGGTGGTAAGTGCTGTGTGGGACAAAACGTGGCAAACACAGTGCTTACAAAAAGAGGTGGCTAACGTGCCCGACTTTCAGTACATAGGACAGGTTTTAAGTAGCAAAATGTAAATTGCTAGAAGTCAGACAGGTAAACAGTGCGGGTTTTATCCAATCGATACGTTTCGATCTTCAAAAGAAATGTTTACCGTACGTCCAATCGAAATCGCCATTGAATGTCTGATCGTGCAACAGATCCAGTCAGTGTAACAGGTCGGTAAATATTGCCCAATCAGCGGGCGAATTAAAACTGTGACGCTGTTGGCTATTATTGTAATTTTAGCATAATTAGATCGAGTCAGAAAGATAGGCGCAATCAAAAGGATGGGAGGAAATTGTATCAGAAAGGCGGAGAGTAGTCAGCGAAAAGGAAGGCTAAAGCAGAAAGAAAGGAAAACGACGGACTGATTGACAGACAGGTTACAAGTTTAGTGGCGGTGCGAAGTCTAGCGCTCTGGGCGCCCGCTCCGCGGGAGCTAGATCATGGTTGTTTAGTGTGGTATGGGCAGGCCGCCTCCGCTGCGCTGCGGCGGCTTAAAAAACATACTACAATCAAAGCTACATGTATTATATGTATTGCGTGACCTACCAACTCCGCGTCCCAAAGCTCTCTCTGTACACTATATTCTTGGTATGCACATTTCCGTCCTCGTCGATGGCCTCTGGGTCCACAGCAATCTTGATCGCCTTCCTTGAAGTCACTCTAGACAACGCCACATATAGCTGTCCATGTGCGAACACTGGCGACTCCAAGTAGATACCCACGTGGTGAATCGATTGTCCTTGAGCCTTGTTGATAGTCATAGCTAACGCTGGAACCTCCGGAAACTGTTTACGCTTGAGCTTGAACGGGAACTCCTTGTCATCGTCCTCGCTGTAGAAGATGATGCGAGGAATGAACACCTTCTTACCCTTGAACGGCCCAGACATGATGCTGGCCTCGATGCTCCTCTCGCGCAGTGATATCACCCGAAGTCGAGTTCCGTTGCAAAGTCCTGTGTCGCTGTTCAGATTGCGAATCATGATGATGGGTGTCCCAACCTTCAGAACAATCCTGTGCGGGGGGATACCAGAAAAGTTAAGAGAGTTCAAGAACTCAAGTTCAAACATATTTGGGTCCGCGACCCCTTCGAGGCTGTCCACCGAGAGATATTCCCTCGTTTCACCCGACAGTCGTTCCGAAACCATGTCGTTGATACGCCGAACACTTGCATTTGTAGGAGCTAGTACGGCCCGCTCAACAAAGTATTCATCGGGCAAATTATCGGCATCAACGCCAGGGTACACCGCATCAAATCAGTGCGTTGACGTTGCGGGTTCGTCGGTTTTCTTCAACTTCGTCCAAATCTCGCTCGTGCTGGTCATCCACAGGAGGAAGTAATGTGAAAATTGGGGGAGGCTCCATGTCCACGTCTTCTTCGTCAGATGCAATTTCTTGCCCCCGTTCTTCTGGAATAATACACATATCACTGGGAAGACATATGTCGTCGTCGCCGATCTCCGCATTGACAGGATAACGACCTTCTCCAATTTGAAGTAAGAATTCCGAGAACTCTGCCAACCCTGTTGCGCTGGCCACATCTGGAGCGGTGCGGACACGCATGTTCTCGGTAAGAACTTGACGCAAATGTTCCCAAAGTGGAGATGACTTGAAGCATGCTTCAATCGTCTCGGCACGCGTAGCATCCTTTAGTACAGGTAAAATCTGGCGATGATCACCGCTGAACACCATTACCTTTCCACCGAACGGCTCCAGCTCATTCTTCATGATATCCCGAAACGACCTGTCCACCGCCTCGAAGCAAGCGCGATTCATCATCGGCGCTTCGTCCCAGATGATCAAACTTGCGCTACGAATCAATTCAGCTTTCTGGCTCTGCCATGAAAGGCTGCACGTCGACGTCTCTGTAAGTTTGAGGGGAATCCGGAACTTCGAATGCGCGGTATGGTCTCCGGTTGACAGGGTAGCTCCAATTCCACTCGATGCAACAGCGATGGCAACCTTACGTTGCATCCGAACATGAGCCAGTATTTGCTCGAGCAGAAATGATTTCCCTGTTCCGCCCGGTCCATCCAAAAAGAAAATATTCTCCCCTCCAATCGGTCTGTTCACTGCCGCAATGACTTGGTCAAAAATCTCTCTCTGGTTGTCGTTCAACTGGCTCGCCTGCTCCGCAACATGCTCCAGTTCGTTCTGGGGGTATGCTTCAATCTCTTGCTGGACAACATCTACTGACGCTGTGCCCTGGCTGTCCACTTGAGCGGATATATCGTCGAAATCGGGCAACGCAGGTAGACCATACGTTTCGAGGAACTTTTGGCTCGAAGCCAAGTAATTAGCCAAGTTCTTCAACGCCTTGTACTCCGCCATGCGAAGACGCACCCCGTCGTCGCGTTCAAGGTGAAGGTCTGCGTCTCTTTCCTCAATGCTTCGTGCATAATCCTCTGACATATCCTTCTTGAACTTGTCCCATAGATCTTTGGCGTTACCAGGAATCGAGTATACCAAAATGATCCCGAAAAATTGGCGTAGCTGGTACGGCATCTTGACCTCAGCGGCTTCGCGTATACAGTGTATCCACTCGTCGTCATTTTCCTGATACCCAAGAGCCAAAGCGACTTGCTGATATGTAGGGTGCTCGTACCATCAACCGTCCGAAGATCCGCAAACGACTTAGGCGAGCGTCGATTACACAGGAGAAGTCGCAAGTAGAACCGTTCCGGGTCTTGCGGAGATACATGTACCATGCGTCCCAGTGAAGCGACGTACTTCTTGTACGGCTCCCACGTCTTGTGCTCCGTTCACCTGTATTTCCGCGGCACATCCTTGTACAGTAGATTGGCCGTAGCTCCTGGGTTACGCGCACACAGCTTGAGAAACTCCGTCAGCATTGTTTTATCTCCTCGATTGATCAAGTTGTGGAGCTGGGGGGTCGTCGCTTGATCGCGGTACGCGACCATATTCTCATCCCTTTCAAGTGGATAGGTAACGCTACCACAGAGAGAGTTGATCCTTGAGTTGGATGCCGAAATAATCGCATGCAAGCTTCAACCGGAGAAATATACCTCCCGAGAAGATTCTGAAGAATTTCGTTCGCCCGAATCTCTTCGCCCTCAATCGTGATTGTCGTCATGTCTGAGCCCTTTTAGACGTACTTTTAGATGTACTTGATGGCCTTGTTCGTGGCACAAACCTCGACGTTGATGTGGCAGTTGTACTTCTGCGACAGGAACGGGTTGTAGGGGACCACCCATTGATTAATGGTCGCGTTGTCCCACACTTTCCCTTTGTGGCACAAAATTCCATCCGGACGTCGGCCACGCTTGTAATTCGGATATTTATCGGGAACCTTCACTGTTTCGCCCGCCAGCGGCTTTGGAAACTTCTTAAAACACCGACCGTTCTTCATGCAGGGGCAGTTCGGATTGTATTGACCGCAGGGTCCGTGCAGCATATTGGAAATCACTGTTTCATGCACTCGGGGTGCTTCTCTTTATCCAGGAGCTCCGTGGACACCAGCTTGTCGACGTCCTCCGCTGTAACGGGCTTGTCCTCCGGTCTCAGGATGAGGAGTATATGGGCGTGGGGGAGGCCGCGCTTCTGGTATTCCACTACATGGACCCGGGCGGCCTGAATCCCCAACAGCCCTTCATCGAGATCCTTGTTAAGAGCTTTCAGTTTTTGCATGAACACCCGAGCCACAATGTCCGGTCGATCGGACGCCTTCTCACCAGGTCGTAAATTTTCTTTGATCTCAGGCCAGTTGGGGTTGCATGTCATCGTTATGAACAGGTTGGGGGCTCCTGTTTCTCGGACGATAGCCATGGCATCCAAGAATCGCTGGTACATGTAGCGGGGGCCGCCAGTAAACTTAGGAGGAATGATGATCTTGCGTCCCAGCTCCCCTGCCTCTGGTTCGGCCGACTCTTGCTCCGTGTTGTTGCCTCGCCGAGTCCTGCGCAACTCCGCTTCGTCGTCAGCGACCATTCTGTGAATCTCGACGGACTCGCTACGTAACGCGTCCATGAGTCCCTGGAGAGTCTCCAACCGATACTGAAGCTGGTCCTTCTTGATGAAGCGCAGGCGTTCCTGTTCGCATTTAGCCCATTGATCAACGCAGTACTGCTGGGTCAGTCGCCCGCCACGCAGAATGAACGAATTACTGCCCGTCCGGTCGTAAAGTAGGTACGCCTCATACTCGCGAAGCGACATCGTTAACGGGTCACCGTGGCGATCGACGGGATTCCCAACTTATGGGATGTCGTACGTCCACCCATTTTCTCCATACGGCAGGAGGAGAGGATACTGCAGCGGGTCGTACGTTACGCTTGTCTCGAAGATGCGATCAAGACCTCCTTCAGTCGTGTGTAGGATAATATCCCTATGCTCAGCCGCGCTTGTATCGATCACAACAGCCGCCATTTCCGATGTAGTTGGGGTGTTATGAGTACCCGGGTTCGTGTTCCATGTAACGTGCAAATGGAGCCTGAAGTGATCCCCTTCTGGGAGAAAATGTATTAAGGCTAACGATGGGTCATGTTCATCAACATCTTCACCTGCCGCGCGTCGCCGCTCGTGGTCTCTGATGGCAGCTGAATGCGCTTCCCAACCACGTTGTATCAACAGGTTACGTGCGTTGATAAACTGTTGCGTGTAAGGGTTGTGCGCCACGATAACTCGGTCAATCGTTTCAACAATTGCTCGATCAAGCCCTTGCGTCATGTTCATACGACTTCTCTCACGGGCGTCCATGTCTGGGTCGCTGAAATACACCTGGGCATACATTGCGCGTCTGAAAGGAGGAGGTAGTAATGATCCCATGCGGTGGCACACTAACCCCTGTACGCGGAAGTTGTAGACGCCGCCTCTTGCCACGCTCTCGTCAACATTGAGTGGTCGAGACCGCAAAGCTCCCATGGAAGTAAGCGCGAATACGTTGTTGTAGGCTCAATTCCTCGTATGAAGGTCGGGTTCTCGAAAAGCGTTAGAAAAGCGTCCGGGGCTTCCCGTGATAATGGAACGAACACCAGTCCGTTTCGACAGCAGCATCCGTCCGTCTCCTCTGGAAATTCCCAAGCTTTGCAATAGCGACAAACCCGCTCGCTGTCCCGGTTCTCGATCGTATAGCGCGTGAAGTAATGACGACCACCGGCCACACTGGAAGGATCAAAATCTTCGTGGTGTGCGAGGCCCTTCTTATACTGCCGAGAACGCTACGAAACCGTTCTTCTTCCTTTTGTTACTCTCGCTGATCTTCCGTCATGGCTTTCCTTCGAGACCTATGCGCGGCTGCATCACGAACCCTCGCATCTTGACGCTCTTCCTCTGTACTTGTGGATCTGTGATTGAATTGCGCGTTTGAAGATATTCTTGATGATCTTCGAGGTATTCTGGCGTCATTCTACTACGGCGTACCCTTGCTTTCGGCGTCTCGACTGCGGTCTCGGATAACCTGGGATTCGGATCTGTTAGCTCTACGCAACCGCTTCCTCTCCGCGTCTTTCACTCGTGTCCGTTTTTCTGTGAACTCGTCATAGCAGCTCGCCCCATCGGGCTCTTTCTGCATCCCGTGCACGTTTAGCCGCAGCCCTATCTTCAGCTACAGGTACTGACACTCCAATCTGGAAACCGCGGGTATTATCGACAGGGTCTTCGCGATGCGTCTCCTCCTCAAACCGGCGTTGATGCTCCGCGGGGTCGCATTCTTCTGTCTTCTCTTCACGTTCCACTGCCGGGCGAGATGCGCGCAGCTGTCCTGATTCTGTTGCTGCTTGTGCTTCAGCTAAGTCAAGCTGCTCAAACTCATGGATTGCCTTGCGATAGCGCGCTTCAGCTGTACGAATCCTTTGTTTACGGAGTTGCCTCTCCTTTCTTGATTCCAGTTGCGTTGGTGAAGCATTATCCTGTCGGGTCCGTTGTACGCGCTCATCCAGTTCCTTGCGCGTAATTATATTCATCAGGTTCAGTCAGTCAAGTTCTCCGGTGTTAATTCATCTGCACATCAGCACAAACCTTTTTCTCTTCTTTGAATTCCTTGCCATGTCGTCGTATCTTGAGCTGGAGTGGATTCTGTTCAGATGGAACAGAATTGTATTGGCGGTCAGACTCGAAAGTCTAAGTGCACTTGGAACCTATTCTACAACTGTTTCATAAAAGTGTAAGCATCAAAAGATGGACACGGTAGCTTAAGCAACGTGGTACACGGATAGAGCCCCGGAATTTCCTTTTCAGTACCTATCCAGAAGCTCTCTGTGAATACAACACACCACTGTCATTCCCATTCCGGTTCCTCGGGTTACAAACAACTTAGGGGTATCGTCACTCCAGTCAGCATGTTGGTCTAGTCAGCTTTTGCTTAGGCCCTCCCCTTGGCCGACGTCTTACGGCCTTCAGCTCACGCTCCGCGGGTCCAAATTACCTTGCACCGCTGGTGACCAAACAGCTGTACATGATAACTCAAACGCCGTTTCGCGCTGTTGCCTCTTGGGTACGTCAAAACTGTTGCCTCGGCCCTGTTGAGTGGTTGCCCAGGTCTGTTCGATACCGTCCAACCCTTCAGTGAATGTCAGTAGCACGCGCAGGGTGTCCGAGGACAACCCAGCCCCTCACGGGACTCACACAGTTCCGTAAAATGCTCTAAAATTGTCCATTCTGATGCTATTTAAATGTACAGGCGCGGGGGTCCTCACTCATGCTCTTAAAAAGTTTGTTTTGTCTTTATCTCTTGCGCTTGAGCTGTCGTCGCACTTGGTCCTTGGTCTTGGGCTCCTTGCTCTTGTTAGACCGACTGCTGCATTCCTTTTTGTCCCGCCAGAAGTGCTCTCCCAAAGTGTGTTTTGGAAAATGGAAGCTCACACTTTAAGAGCACTTCTGTATTGCGGGACTTTACGATTCTTCCGCGTGTGGCTGCAACTTCGGTTTGACCAATTGGCAGCACGCGCCACTCGCTTTTGGAGCGTGGACACTCGCGGTGGGTCTAGGACCCCTAGGCGTGTGTATGGTGGTAGACACTCCCAGTCACACCCACCCCAACCTAATTGCTATCGCTACCCACTGAGCCATACCACTTTGGAGTCTCGGGATAAGCCTCAGACTATATCCTGAGAGGTCTCTCTTGAGTAAATAGTAGAGCAAGGAGCCCCCACGCCCGTACAAACATGCAACTACAGCTAATACTGCCCTAGCACTATTCCACAGCCAGCGCACCTTGTCCTCGCCGCGCCGTCGCCTGGAAATCCAATTTTGTGTTTTGAATGAAAACTGAGTCGGAAAAATTGCCCAATCAGGGCGCGAGTTAAAAGTGTCACGCTTTTGGCTATAAGTGTAATTTTGGCATAAATAAGTCGAGTCAGAACGATAGGCACAATCGAAAGGATGGGAAGAAAACGTTTTAGAAAGGCGGAGTGTAGCCATGCGAAATAGAAGGTCAATGTAGGCAGAGAGGGAAATGACCGACCGATTGACAGACAGATTTCACGTTTAGGAGAGTGGGAATTATATCATCCAATCCATAGTATGGATCTGTGAGCCAGTTCGGCGCCTTCCTTCACTAGCTGGTGGAAGGGTGATCCGTTTACTAAATTATCGGTCGTCTCCATCGACTGGTTTGACTTTATTATCGCCGCTGTATTCCTACTTGACATTGCTTTTGTATGTTTTGCCGGTGAGATGAAGAGCGACAAAACAGAACATGGTCGTTTATTGGCGGACGATCAGTAATACTTGGGGCAGACTGTAATAGGTCGCTCAAATGCATGCTCTAAACGATAGAAGCGTGTGTTAATCCGTTGTTAATTTTACTTTATCTGTTTAAATAAATTATTAATAATAGTTTTGATATCATATTGACTATATGTAAGACTGACCATATAGTAACTCATGGCACTGCTCGTCAAACTACGCGAAACCACTTTGGAAACCATTTGAGCGGTGTCAGAAGGAAGGCCTCTATCATCTTACTGATGATTTATCATGGTAAAGTCGCTGTTGGTCAATTGAAATAAAACTGCTGGTAGCTTATGTTCCTGTGGGTCTGCCTAGGACCCACACTGAAGCGCTAGTTCGATGTTTTGAAGTCGATCAAGAGCTCGAAGTGGTCTAGTTTTAGCAATCATCAGTGATTTGAATATTTGACTTGATAATTGTAAGGAACCTGAATGCCTTATCTGAATCTGCGCCGAGTTCGATACAATTCTCATTTTGATACCTACTTGAGAGTCGCCCAAAGTACCTACCTAGGCTTGAAAGAGGCAGGTAGGTATTTTTGCCGACTCTAAAGGGATCTGGGTATAGTAGGCTGAGTCTGCAGCGAGCAGACCTTCTGAATGCAGTCCGCGAGAATGGCGAGTCCTCCTTCTAGCTGTATACCGTGACAGTAAGCGACAACGTTCTGCCAACAATCACTCACATACATACCAGTGGTATGTATGTGAGTGATTGTTGGTGGTATTGCCACGTACACATGGTGCCTACCAGGGATTCCAAAAAATAAATATTCAAAACAATATATTGATATTTTAACTTAAATAATTTATTTCGGACGTTTAAACTGTGCTAGCAGTATATTATTTTCTTATTATTCCCCGACTAATTTAATTATGTGATCTTTTCAGTAACCGTTGTGAATGTAGTCGTTGGAATCCTTAAAGCCGCTTACCCACGTTTAGCTTGCCAACCAAACTTAGCATGTGTCACCAAAACCCGACTTTCACAAAGTCGCAAGACGACCAATTACTTATTGCAAGTAATTTACAGTTTAAATCATTTATTTTACGGAAAGAGCGATGCCCTAACGATATCTACTTTTCGACTCTGCTTCCAATTACCAAAAGGTTGAGAAGAGTTGATGATGAATGCCCGCCACGCTAGATAATTCATGTCCAGCAATCAGTGCATCGCCAATACAGTAGGCGTTGGATAATCTCATGATGAGTTGGAATGTATCACTGAATCCGTTGGAATAATTGAAAGTACAGGTACTAATCGGCATGATCACAAACGCGTCTTCAACCAAGCGAGTCCAGCAATCATATCGGATACAGTACCGCACAAGCTCTCGGATATCACTTTCAATTTGACTTTTAAAGGAGGCCCGAACAGAACCACACCATTCATGCCTCAGCCTAGCGACAAAGGCGAGTCCGATAATCCAAAGCCCTTGATGACCCAAACGCACGCAGAATTGCGCGATCGTGTGGTCACTCACATGGAGAAGGCGCTGGGCAACAATTTCCCGCAGATTGAGAAACGCTTTGAGGAAGTATCCATCGCAATCGACGTCGTGGTCAAGGACACAGACGACGCCAAGACTGAGCTCCCAACTCTGATCAACGCTATCAAGACAACCTACCACGAGATGCGTTCCAGCAAGAATGTCGTCAAGAAGCAGATTCTCAAGAACGTGAGCGGTGTGTTCAAGCCTGGTACCATGACCCTCGTCCTCGGACAGCCTGGTTCAGGCAAGTCGTCGTTAATGAAGCTGCTAAGCGGATGACAAGAACGTTTATATTGAAGGCGAGGTCACGTACAACGGAACTCCAGCTGCCGAGCTTCGTAACCGCTTGCAACACTTCGTGTCCTATGTGCCTCAGCGCGACGAGCACTACGCCTTGTTGACTGCGAAAGAGACGCTGGAGTTTGCACACGCCTGCTGTGGTGGGGATATGGCCGAGTACTAGGAGAAACAGTTTGTGCATGGCACTCCAGAGGAAAACGTAGAGGCACTGAAGGTGGTTCGAGCGATGTACCAGCACTACCCAGACCTCGTGATTCAGCTACTCGGACTTGAGAACTGCCAGAACACTGTTGTGGGAGATGAGATGCTGCGTGGCGTGTCCGGCGGGGAACGCAAGCGAGTGACGACTGGCGAGATGGAGTTCGGCAACGCTTACGTGAAGATGATGGACGAGATCAGCACTGATCTCGACAGTGCAGCGACGTTCGACATCCTCACGATGCAACGGAGTATCGCCAAGAAATTCCACAAGACTGTGGTCATCTCGCTCTTGCAGCCGTCGCCCGAACTCTTCGCGCTGTTTGACAACGTGATGATTTTGAATGAGGGACGCATCATGTACAATGGTCCTCGTGAAGAAGCGTTGGGATACTTTGAGGGTCTTGGGTTCAAACGTCCTCCGCAACGTGATGGCGCTGACTTTTTGGGACCAGCAAACAGCCCCAATACGAAGTTGACGACGGGGTTAGTTCTCGTACTCCTCGGGAGTTTGTCGTGGCATTCGAACGATCGTCTACATGTACCGTTGTCCAAGTGCTAAAGGAGCTTGACGAGCCCAGTCTTACGCAGCAAAAATGGCTTCAACCAGAGTTTTATCAGTCCTTCGGAGCTAGTACGTTTCTGCTCATGAAGCGACAAATTACGATGATGAGGCGAGAAATGGCGGGTCTTATCGGGCGTTTGGCGATGAATACAGTCATGGGTCTATTGTACGGATGTGTGTTCTACCAAGTCGACCCAACCGATCCACAGTTGGTGATGGGTCATCTTCGAGGCAGCGCTGTGCTTGTCCATGGCCTTATTGGCACGGATCCCAGCCATTATTGAGGCTCGTGAGGTCTTCTATAAGCAACGAGGCGTCAACTTTTACCGGACGGTGTCCTACGTGCTGTCCCACTCGGTGAACCAGATCCCTCCCATTATACTGGAGGTGGTCGTGTTCGGCTCGATCGTGTACTGGATGTGTGGCTTCGTAAGCTCCTTCTGGAGCTTCATCTGCTTCCTAGCGCTGCTATGCATGATCAACGTCACCTCTGCGGCAGCTTTCTTCTTTCTGGCAAGCGCGTCGCCCAACGTTAGCGTAGTCAACCCCATTGCAAGTGTTGCCGTCGAGTTCTTCGTTTTGTTCGCTGGATTGCCATCACGAAACATCAGATCCCGGATTATCTCGTGTGGATTTACTGGATCAACCCCGTGGCGTGGGGTGTTCGCTCCTTAGCTGTAAACCAGTATACAGAAGCGAGGTTCGACACGTGTGTGTACAACGGCGCTGACTACTGTGTCACGTACGGCATGAAGATGGGGGAGTCGCTCTAAGTTCGTACGAGGTTCCACCCGAGAAATACTGGTTATGGTATGGAATGCTCTATACGATGGCCTCGTACGTGCTCTTTATGTTTCTCTCATTTCTCGCGCTGGAATATCATCGCAACGAAAGTCCCGACATCGCGGAGCTCGGTAGCGAAGCTAACAGGAAGAAGACCACAGAAGACTACGCTCTTTCTCGGACGCCGCGAAGTTTACCCGGATCTGACGCCGCTCTTGATGTACGAAGCATTCGACGTCGTTTATCCCAGTGACGGTGGCGTTCAAGGACTTGTGGTACACAGTTGCCGACCCAGCGAACCCGAAAGAGACCATCGATTTACTCAAGGGCATCAGCGGATACGCTCGTCCTGGTACTATTACTGCACTCATGGGGTCTTCGGGTGCAGGTAAAACAACGCTGATGGACGTAATAGCTGGACGGAAAACGGGTGGCAAAATCCAGGGCCAGATTCTACTTAACCGACATCCAGCTACTGATCTTGCAATTCGTCGATCGACGGCATACTGTGAGCAAATGGGCATCCACTCCGAGTCGTCGACGTTCCGTGGAGCTTTGGCATTTAGCGCATTCTTGCGTCAAGGGACTGGTGTTTCCGACAGCTACAAGTACGAGTCTGTCAACGATTGTCTCGACCTGTTGGACCTGAACCCGATCGCAAACCAGATCATTCGTGGCAGCTCGATGGAGCAAATGAAGAGGTTAACTATCGGAGTGGAGTTGGCGGCACAACCGAGCGTTCTCTTCCTGGACGAGCCCACAATTGGACTGGATGCTTGATCGGCTAAGTTGATCATGGACGGTGTTCGCAAAGTGGCGAACACTGGACGTACAATTATCTGCACGATCCACCAGCCCTCAGCTGAATTTTTTTAAGTATTTGACAGCATGTTGCTGCTCAAGTGTGGGGGTGAGACGGTTTATGCCGGTGAGTTGCAAAACATGGTAGAGTATTTCGAGTCGATCGGTGGCGTGGAGAAGCTCACGGAGAACTACAATCCAGCTTCGTGGATATTGAAAATGATTGGCGCTGGAGTCGGTAACAGCGACGCTGATGCGACGGATTTCGTGGGTATTTTCAAGGAGAGCGCAAGCTTCGAGCACTTGCAGTCGAATTTGAACAGTGAGGGCGTATCTCGGTCATCACCTTCGATCTGGGCTTTGGAATACAGCGACAAACGCGCTGCAACCGAGCTGACGCAAATGAAGTTCCTGTTACAACGCTTCTTCAAAATGGACTGGAGAACGGCGTCGTACAATCTGACGCGCTTTGGAGTCGCTCTGATCATGGGTCTCCTCTCTGGGATCACGTACCTCAACACGAACTACAATTCGTACGCCGGCGTCAACTCCGGAATGGGCATGGTATTCTCCGTCATGGGCTTTGTCGGCGTCATCTCGTTCAACAATATGGTGCCAGTTGCAGCAAAGGAACGCGGAGTATTCTACCGAGAACGAGCAGCTCAGACGTACAACGCTTTCTGGTATTTCTTCGGGTCAAGTGTGGTGGAGATCCCGTACACATTTGCAGCTGGTACTGGTGTTCATGGCAGCGTTCTACCCGATCGTCGGGTTTTCAGGAGCCTACGCTTTCTTCACGTTCTACCTCGTTTTGGCCGTCTACGTTCTTTTTCAAGAATACCTCGCCGAGTTTGTCGTTTTCTTGTCTCCTAACATGGAAATTGCGGAAATTTTGGGAATGGTGGTCAACTTGATCACTTTCCTCTTCTCAGGCTTCAGCCCACCAGGCGGGAACACTCATCATAATTTTGCCATTTTCACCATTTTCCCCCATCTGTTGCCATTTTGACCGCTAAAGTGTCATTTCTTTCGTCGCCACTCCTTATTTGTTATCATGGTGTTTCTCTTCATTCCGCAATCTACCAGATCGACATGACGCCAGAGCTGTTGCCACTCAAGTCGTACGACACCTTCGACCACTCCGTCTCCAAGCGCAGTCCGCACCCTCAGGATGCCGCCGGATGGCTGTCCTGCGTGCTGCTGTTCCCTGGGTGCGGCCGCTGATGACGCTCGGCGAGCACAAACAGCTCGATGCGGACGACGTGTGGCCACTACGTTGGGAGCTACAGGCGAACACGGCGTCTTCTCACTTCTCCAGCGTCTACGAAGCCTCTCAGTCCATATACAAGACCGCAATCGTATGTTTCGGCCGCCGTATCTTCCTCACAGGCGTCGCATTTCTCGTCTCCATGTTCGGCAACTTACTGGGACCGGTTGTACTTAAGGAGGTGGTCTCCAGCCTCTCCATACTAGCCGAAGAAAACTCAAACGACGAGACGCCAATGCTACAAACCATTTGCATCTGGGTTGGCACACTCTTCGCCGCTAAAGTGCTACAAGCTTTAGCAGACACGTACGCCAGATTTTGCTCCGAAACCATCGCAATAAAACTCGTGGCGTCTATCAAGACGCTGATCTTTACGAAAACGTTGAAATTGAGTGCTCAAACGCGCAAGGACAAGTCCACAGGAGCAATAACCAACATATACACGAGCGACCATGACACCATCCTGGCAACAGCCTTCGTGGTGCATCAAATGTGGCTCATCCCATTGCAGATTGCGATTGTCAGCTACATGTTGTATGACGTACTGGGCGTCGCAGCATTAGCTGGAGTGAGCGTCATTGTAGCCATGTTGGGCGTTAACCACATGATTTCCAAGTGGATGTTCGCGTGTCAGCGAGTTTATCGACGCAGCAAGGACGTGCGGATGAAAAAAGTGGCAGAAGTGATCAAAGCCGTGGAAATTGTCAAGTTTAATGCGTGGGAGGAGCGCCTGATGGGTCAAATTAAAGAAACTCGAGCGAAGGAGATGAGAGACCTCTTCAAACGACGGCTGCTGGCATGTCTGAGTGTGGTTATGCTCTGGGGAATGCCCGTGTTTATCAGTGTTGCGTCTTTCGGGGTTTACGCGGGCGTGATGCATCGAAACTTGACTCCAGCGATCGTTTTTACCAGTATTGCGCTCTTCCAACTCATTCAAGGTCCGCTGCGCATGGTCACTACTATTTTACCCATGCTCGTGCAGTCGAAAGTCGCGCTGGAACGTGTTGGAGCGTTCCTGAAGATGCCAGAACTGGAGTTTGACAATGTTTTACCAGCTGATCATCCACAAGGCGAGCAATATATTATCAAGAAAGTGATCGTCGCTGTTGAGGACGGAGAATTCGGCTGGGATCAAGACTTTTCGCTGCTGAGGGACGTGAATTTGGAAGTAAATGCTGGAGCCTTTGTGGTCTTGCATGGGCCTGTTGGATGCGGTAAGTCTTCGCTGTATTCTGCGCTTCTTGGAGAAATGGTCAAGCACAATGGAGCAGTCTTCGTCGGTGGGAGTGTGGCATACTGCTCGCAGCAGCCGTGGATCCAAAATATGACTGTCCGAGACAACATTTTGTTCGGTCTCCTGTACGACCGCAAGAAGTACGAGAAAGTATTGGATGCCTGTGCGTTGACAGCAGATCTGGAGTCGCTACCTGCAGGAGATTTTACTGAAATTGGTGAGCGTGGAGTCAACTTGTCAGGAGGCCAGAAGGCGCGAAATGCCTTGGCTCGCGCTTGCTACAGCGACGCAAGCGTGTACCTCCTGGACTCGCCGCTGTCGGCTGACAGAACGAGATGTTCCAGAAGTGCATGCTGGGGCTTCGCAAGAACAAGACCATCATCCTCGTGACTCATAATCCCGAGATCATCGAGTCGCCGCACATTTCTCGAGCAGTAACGATCAATGAGTTGGGGACGCTGATAGAAACTCACCACGTAAACAAGCCAATCGAGACGGAGATGCCGTTGATGTTGCCTTTCGCTGCTCAGCCGTACGGAGCTGTCAATTTCGGGTTTAAGAACGAAGATTACGGACCCCTTGAGACTAATTTACTCCTTACAAAGGAACCCCGGACTGACGATGACAGTGATCGTAGCAGCATCCTCGATCTGGCAGATGAAGCTGATGAGTGTGACCATGAGATGGCGTTGATTTCACCGTGCACGCCATGCACAGAGGCCAAACTAAGAGCATTGTCTTCAATCGCTGGCGATAATACTGCAGAGCTTGAAAAACTGGGGAAGCTTGTGGATGAAGAGGAGCGAGTGGACGGACAAGTGAGCAACCACGTGTTCAGCGCGTATTATCGCGCTGTTGGTGGTTTCCCGATCGTGTTCCTCTTCCTAATGACCTCTGCGTGCTGGCAAGCGTTGCAGATTTCGAGTGACTTCTGGCTGGGCGCATGGTCAAGTGACGGCGTCCACAGTGGACGATCGACATCGTACCGACTGAGTATCTACACAGCTCTTGGTCTGGCTTCAGCGCTGATGGTCTTCGCGCGGATGTCTATGACTGCGGTGTATGGTTTACGTGCCGCTCAACGGATGGTCGACGCGATGACTAAAGCTCTTATGCACGCACCAATGCGCTTCTTCGACGCTAACCCGATCGGTCGTATCCTGACGCGTTATGGCAGCGACGTGTCTGTCGTGGACTCGAACATCCCGCCGCTGTTCAGTCGAATGTCATCGACGGTATTTTCTGTAGGATGCAGCGCTGTCACCGCTGCGATTGTGATCCGCTGAAAAGGACTGCTGCTGTTGCCTGTAGCTTACCTCTACTATCGCATTGGATCCTTCTACATTCGTCCAGCTCGAGAGCTGCAACGATTGTCCAAGACAACACAAGCCCCTGTGCTGAACCACTTGTCTGAGACGGTTGATGGTGGCGCCGTTATTCGTGCTTACGGCTCTGCTCACGTGGATCGCTTCCAGGTCACACACAGCGTGAAGCTGGACGAGAACAACAAGATTTGGTTCGGGCAGTTGTGTGTTTCCCAGTGGTTCTCGCTGCACACCCACCTCGTCGGTAGTCTGTTGGTTCTGGTTGTCACTGCGTCGCTTGTGCTGCTTCGTCATCAACTGGGAGCTGCTGTGATCGGTCTCGCCTTCTCGTACGCGTTGAAAGTATCCCAGAACCTAGAAAGACTGGTGCAGGCACTCTCGCAGGTAGAACCGATGATGGTTAGTCCGGAGAGACTTCAAGAGTACGCGGATATCATCCAGGAAGCACCGTCACGCCTGCCACTCGACCCACCAAGTAACCAACACCCAGAGGCGTGGCCGTCACCTGGATCCATTGAGTTTAGCCACGTGAGCTTCCGATACAAGGATCAGGGCCACCTGGTTCTACGTGACCTGAGCTTCTCCGTCCGTGGCAGCGAGAAACTTGGTATCGTTGGCCGAACTGGTGCCGGCAAGTCCAGTCTGACCATGGCTCTCTTCCGGATCAACGAGTTGGCCGCTGGCTCGATCTATATCGACGGAGTTGATATCAGTGCTATTGGTCTGACGACGCTGCGTGAAAAGCTCTCCATCATCCCTCAAAACCCCGTGCTGTTCAAAGGCACATTACGCAACTATTTGGACCCGTTCGGTGACTTTAGTGATGACGAGCTGTGGACGTGTCAGGTGGGGCTTGGCTCTCAGGTGGGGCTTGGCTCTCGTATCGAAGCGGAGGATGGCAAACTCGATGCGCTTGTGGAGGAGAATGGCGAGAACTTTAGTGTGGGCGAGCGACAGATGCTCTGTATGGTCTGCTCGCTACTCCGCAAGTCGCGTATTGTGATATTCGACGAAGCCACTGCTGCTGTTGATCACGCGACGGATCAAGCTTTGCAACGAGTGAACCGCGAGGTGTTCAAGGACTCCACGGTGCTCACAATTGCGCATCGATTAGACACGATTCTTGACTCGGACCGCATTTTAGT
This sequence comes from Phytophthora tentaculata, assembly GCA_033557915.1. Taxonomy (NCBI): domain Eukaryota; phylum Oomycota; class Peronosporomycetes; order Peronosporales; family Peronosporaceae; genus Phytophthora; species Phytophthora tentaculata. Next base: position 4,509,478 of record JAUCEA010000007.1, on the reverse strand, counting down.
GATGGATGATGGCTGTGTGAAGGAGCTTGCCAGTCCTGCTGAGCTTGTCATGAAAGGTAAAGGTCACTTCTTTGATCTCATGGTGGAAGGAGGATATCTAGACCGCTTCCAGCAGAACAATACCACTGAAATGTCCATCACACAGTAGATCATAGACAGCGAAATCATATTTATAAAAATAAAGGCACGATACTTTTTAAAGTACTTTAATTAAAAAGCTACATGTAAAGCAACGTTGTGGTGCAGCAAACGCTATGTTACCGATATACATCGCATGCAGTCGATCGCGATGGAAAACTGTAAGATGGTGAAGTGACGTTGTGCAAGCGGACACTTGCGTGGGGCTGCCCACTGGGGCATTGCTAAGCTGAGCTGTTCACGCAGCGAAATACCTGGAAATTTTTGTACATGTATTATAGCTCAAAGATTTCTGCTATGAGTTATGACTGCTACACATGATCGCCTACGACGGACTGACGAGAGGTATTAATGCCTCCGAGGTAACAAATGCAGTACAGTACTACGGTACACCGTGTAGTCAATGACGCGCAGTGCGGCGTACGTCCAATCGTGCAGACACATACAAGTACTTATCACGCATTACAGCAACGCTTATTAATACATGTACATGAACATGTATGCAGCACAAGGTTGCAAGCGCACGATGGCAACTTACTGTGCCATCGGAGACCCCGACGCAATGGCGACGAGCAAGCGTACATTTACTCGTAGCCTACAGTATACAGTATGTACGCTTGCTCGTCGTAGCAGCTCGAAAGAATCGACGGAGAGGACAGGCAGTGTATGCAGTCGGACCGAGGTGGAGCTGCGCGGCATTCGAAGAAGGAAAAGAGAGAGCTGCGCGGTCCGCACGCAGTGCACGGAATGGACGACCACGATGCGACTACGAAGTGCTTTTCGTTGACTTCCGACGTCGCCAGTTGGACAGTGTCCAATTGAAGCGACATCGTCACATCGGGCAGCGGCCATTTGAGACCATGAGCGCATGGCGTGATTCATGACCCCCATGTTGCGAAGAGAGAAAGCAGAGGGCTCACATTGCTGCATTCTTTCCAGTATGGAGCTCGCCCAAGCTTTTGCTCTGTCCTTTGCGGAGATACAAACTGCCACAACCCTCTTTCGCCATGCTGCTCGAAGCAAAAACCGGCTGGGTGCACGCCAGCCAGCATTGACAGCACTGATGAGCATGACGTTTTCCAAACAAATTATTAGTGAATGGTGACATTGCGCTTCCTTTTATCTTTGCAGCAAAAGCAAACATCAAGTGCAAATGCATGTGTGGCTAATTGTTTTTTGGCTTTCGGTGAAAACCATCGTTTTGCGATCGTTGTGTCCGGCTCAAGGCGTCCCATTCCCGTCTCTACCCATATCTTCCATACAACGTTGTCGCTATCCCCTTTTTTACGCCATTTCTAACCGAACGGATGGGAGTCAGAGCAAGAGTCCGTGGTTACGTACCGCCTTCACCTTCCTCACTCTCGAATACGACGTCGCGAAGCAACAGACCATCACTCCTGTGCAATGGCTCGGGGCCTCTCGTCGTCGCGGGTGGCGGGACCCGGGGCTTCCACGTCCAGCAACGAGTCTCTAGGTGCTTCGCGCGTATGGACGCCTCTGCGTGAGAACCACTTCGAGCCTCCGCTGCTCTCGTCGCGTGAGCGCGCCTACCTCGTGCGGAAATCATGCGAGGCGGCGCAAGAGCTCGTGGAGCGCGCACGCAGCGCCGGCGGGCCGATCGCTTGGCGCCACGTGGAGAAGAACAACGGCGTACAGATCTACGCGGGCTCACCGCGCGCCACAGCCACAGGCGCAGCCCTCACAGCCGCCAGTATGTGCGGTGTGACCAGTGTACCGGGCACTGTGAAGGAGGTGGCGTCGCTCTTCCAGTTAGGTTCGACACGGCAAATGAAGGAATTCGCACGATCCCATCGAGAATGGTTCTACGACGGCGTCGTGTTGCATACACTGGCCCCTAGGACGAAGGAGAAGCCTCTGCACCAAGTGACAGCCAAGTGGATGGTCGTGCAAATGCCACATGGTTTGCCACATCGCGATTTCTGCTACTTGGAGTGTCAGGACAAGTTTATCGATGCGAGAGGACGCAAAGGATGGGTCCTGGGTCAGCACTCGATCAAGTTACCAGGCTGCGACGACCTCAAGAGGGAGTTCGGACTCGTACGTGGCAGTATGTACCATTCCGGCTTCGTCGTGGTGGAGAGCGAGGAGCGACCGGGTCATGTGGATGTGATTCACTTGGTGCAACTGAATTTGAAGGAACACACGCCTGTACCTGGCAGTCTGTTGAGAATGAGAGTGTTGTTCGTCGCCCAGGTGAAGAACATGCTAAGAAGCAAACGCCTCAATGAGCAGAGATACTTGAGCGACCTGGAGCTGGTTCCCAGGAAGTACCGAGCCAGATGTGCCGTGTGTCAGGACTCGTTTTCGCTCTTACTGTTGAGAAAACTGAACTGCAGAAAGTGTGGAGAGGTCGTCTGCGCTGCCTGTAGCAAGGAATTCCCCATCGAGAACCGCAACTTCGCGGCTACGAATGGAGGAGACGAGGTGCGTAAACTACGCATCTGTATGCACTGTTTCCAGGCGATTACGAACGCTCCCAAGCCCACGTCGGCACTGGTAGAACCGCCGCATTCCTCGACCATGTCGATGAGCTTCTTGGGTTATCACGATGATGACCGACGCGCGTCATTTATGACGTCGCGTGTGGGAGGACGTCCTGGCCACAGAGAGGAGGAAGCGCCCAAGATTTTCCTACAGTCGATGCGACGTGAGAAACCTTCGCGTCGTATGTCCAGCACGTCGCCGATTCCTGGATTTGGTGCTGATCTGCCGCCTTCGACGTCGCGTCATCGCTCACGTGGACAGCCGGACGCAGATCTGTACAGGAGATCGCAGAGATACCAGCAGCAGCAACACGACTACAGTCGTTCGCGCGATCCCCGTGGCAGCCAACGCATGCGGCCGTCTGATTTCCGACCCAGCCAGAGTTTGTCGCTGGATGACCCTATTTCTAGAGGAGAAGGACGCTACACGTTGCAGATGCCAGGACCTCCAGCAGTGCCGTCTCCTGCCTCGATTTTCGATCGTCCGGCTGCTGGGGCCTCTCGACGTCCTCAGAATGGCATTCCACGCAGTCACAGTAGTGATATGCTGCTTGGAGCAGGATCAGGTAGCCGCAATATGAGCAACTTCAGTCGTCTGCAGGAGATGAGTAGCCGGGAACGACTAGAACAACTACAGCGCCAAGACAACTACTTGAGTCGTTCCAGTATGGACCACCGCATGCCTGACGCGTACATGTCTGCGCTGCAACAGGCAAGTCGCGACAAACACCACGACTTTGACGCACCTCCGATTTATCAGGCCCCACCCAGCGACTTTGGTACGTATGGTGCGACGTTAGCTGACCACGCGGTGATTCCCGACTTCGGCCCGTACGATTCGACGCTGGATGATCCGAATGCACCGCCGCCACTGGACATGAGTGCGCTGACGACTTCTGCGTCGACTATTCCGATTGAACTCAACAGTATGAGCATGGCCGCTATGCCGCCAACTGCGCCTAGAGACGGCGGACGGGAGCACGGACTACTGCGTCAACGTGAACGGGAGATCGAACAGCGACGTTCGTCCACAAGCTCGGATTCTTCGGCCAGTTCCATCGACATTGACACGTACGACGACCCACCGACTCGAGCTGTGGTTCCTCCGATCGCTGAGCAGAAGCATGACGAGAGTATTGGACGCGTGGCCCCGTCAAACGTGACGCCAGTGCAAGACTCTGTGGCTTCAATTGAGAACGGTATGAAAGCAGCGAATATCTACGACACTGACGAAGACTCCGAGACGTCTATGGGAGCTTCAGATGATGAAGAGGAGCGTCGTGTCAGTGCCAAACTAACCACTTTCTCCAATGCTCTGCCTCGCAAGCCAATCGATGACGATGCTGAGGAGACTAAAGCACAGGAATTCGCTGAGACCCCAGCGCTGCCGCCTCCGTCGCCTTCTGCGCATACTGCAACTCGTCAGGTGCTACAGCGCCCGTCCATTGCGAACTCGTCGGCAGGTTCGCAACTGGCGCCTTCCTTTAACGACAACACACATGCAGTGGAACTCGTTGCACCCAAGAACTCGGAGGTAGTCGAGGAAGACCTCATTGATCGAGATCAACAGCTGCAGCGCTCGAAAGTGGAAGACTTGATCGACCATGAGTTTGAACAGAAGGATGTATCCAAGAGAATCGACGGAAAGTCTCAAGGAGGTGATGACGTGGATGTTGCGGCCAGGAAGTACTCGCTGCACGGACGTTATGATCAACCGGAGGAGACCAAGCAGCAGCTTTCGGAGTCCGAGGATGAGGCAATCCTCAATACTGTGGGCTGCGATATGAACTACTTGGATGCCGACATGCGTCAGTTCCACGATCAATCCCTGTTTATCCGCCAGAATCGTGATGGTACACCTACGTTCTCGTCTCATTTGAAGGATAGAATATCGCCGTACGAACGCATGCCAACGTCTCCCAGGGGCGAGAGCGGTAAAGCTTTAGATCCGGCTAAACCCTCGCGTCCTACTATCAGCCGTGAAGATACATTTGCTCTCGATAACAAGTCAGTGGACGAGCACCAGCGATCTGCGAACGCCCGTGCTGGCTCTGTGGACCGCGTGGTGCTGGGCTCCAGTGAACTGAGCAGCAAGAGTTCACCGTCCACGATGCGTACCGACGACCGCTTTGCTACTGGTGTGAGTCTCGTCTCCGCTCAAGTAGACGGCGATGCGGATGACCTGGTGTTCGAGGGAGCTCAGCGCGATAGCGAAGTATCACGCGCTAGCTTGACTGGTCCAGTGGAGGATGATGACACTCCTCCTCCTGTTATTCCGGTGTCGGCGATGTTGTCAGCTGATAGTCTGCAGACGAGCGGTGATGAGGTCTCTGAAAGCCGTTCGCGCGCATCCAGCAGACTTTCGTTTTCCTCGGTCCCAAGCAGCAGTGCACGTGGCAGCAGTATCTGTAGCATGGGGCTGGATGCGATAACGCCGCCTGCTACACCACCGTCCGCCTCGCCAGTTGCGATCGAACGGCTTTCGGCTACGTCGGCATCGTCACCTGTTGGCGTGCCTACCATGGAGCTTGCAGCCTCTACTCCTCCTAGTGCCAACGAGGCTGTCATTGCGCGAAGCAACAGTAGTGCGCCAGCGTATCTCCCCGATCGTTTCCGTACTGGAGAGCAGCAGACTCCAGCGAAGGAGGAGATTTCCATCTCGACTGCTTCCAGTACCCCAAGACTGAGCAACGACAGCAGCTCCGCTCTTGACAACTTCCAGTTGAATTTCTCGGCTTCGTTTAACGCGCAACAGGAGCAGAAAGCTCAAGCCAGTGGTGTGAGTGAGGACCTCTCACGTTTGCCACCTGACGAACGCAATCGAGCGAGCAGTAGCAGCAGTACCGGCAGCAGCGACGTGCAGGATTTCCGGTACCAGTCTGTGGGGTCGTCAGTACTGGACTCAGTCCCTGCTTCGGGTGTGTCTGAGGACGAGGACAGCGAGGACGAGAGTATGCTGCTGTCAGCACGGAAACTGTATGGACGCTTTGGCAACACGAAGCAACTATCGAAACTAGGCGGCGACCGTCCTGGATTTCAGCAAACACTCAGCCAAATCCAGCAAAGTTTCGACGAACTGTCATCGAGTGACAGCGAGGACGAGGAAAACACCCCCGCAACAGTTGCTGGTCGTCGGCGGTAGATTGCTGAAGATGGGGTGACTATAGTATCACAGGAAGTCTGTTTCATGTAAATGATCGTGTATATGTCGTACATACAGGAGGGCACCTTAAATGTCCATATAAAGCCTTGCAATAGCAATATAGAGGATTTCTGCCCATGGATTTATTGAACACTTGAAAAATTACAGTTAACACTTACAGGATTGCAGACGCAAAACATTTACTACATGTACTTGTATTTTGTACTTAAGTAGGAAGTATTTCTGTAAACCGCGTTTCAAAGTTAGTCAAAAGTCGAATGAAAAGGACGATTCCGAACAAGATACCGCAGTTTCTCCAGATGTGTTCGTGCTTCATCCCGAAGTTGACTTCCAAGTACTCTTTCACGATGATCCCTTCGCGCAGCGATGGTGGGGCGTTTGTCAATTCGTTGCATCCAATAGCGCTGCTTCCATCACTGGGGCAATCGCCAAGCACGACAGTTGACAAAGCCGACAATGTGTACGTGAACGGGTTGATGTGGTAGATCCACTTCGAACCATCAGCGCCTTGGCATCATTATACTCAATCGCCGGGACAAGTGGATCGTTCCTGTCGTCTGGATGCATACTCGTCTCATGCGTTGTTGCAGTGGATCAAGGTCGTATGCTGTTCACCGCCAATTGATGTTACTGTGATAAAATCAGTTGGCATCAGCACTTTCCCAAATGTGCACTTCGTGGTTGATCTGCGAAACCCGCTGACCTTATAAGCTGTAGCCGGAATTAATCACAACTGATTATTGGACTCAATACTGATTATTGGACTCACTTTCGTCGCAGAGTGCGTCCATGATCATTTTTGATTACGATGAAACCAATCAAATCAACATCGTGATGATGGGACGCACCTGAAATTAGTCCAGTCGAAGCCTTTGAGTCGAAGGTGTACACTGTATGTAAGTAAACTTTACTCAGTACCTCACTACCTGAAATTCGTCCAGTCGAAGCCTTCGAGTCGAAGGTGTACACTGTACGTAAGTAAACTTTACAGTACCTCACTACTTACGTACAGTGTACACCTTCGACTCGAAGGCTTCGACTTTACAGTACCTCATTACTGTACCTCACTACTTACGTACAGTGTACACCTTCGACTCGAAGGCTTCGACTGGGGTGCGTCCCATCAGTATCTCACTACTGTAAAGTTTACTTACGTACAGTGTACACCTTCGACTCGAAGGCTTCGACAGTAGTACCTCACTACTGTAAAGTAAAAACGAAAAAGTCAGGACCTAGTCCTGACTTTGGACCTGATATCTTCAGATACCAGCTGAACAAGACGTGGTATCAGCAGATACCAGCCAATTGGGTCATGACCTAAATTCGAAACGCCTATTGGTGGAATTGGTGGAATAGTAAAAGAAAAACCATTTTCACTCCAACATCCTCTGAGCGCTCACAACCAGGTATTACTCCCGAGCTGTGACCACACCGAGCCTCCCAACTATACATCGCCGCGCTCAAGTGCTCTTTATCCTCATGTGTTAGCCGTCCGCTTGCTGAAGCCACTCGATTCCGGCGCCGCAGTGTGTTCCAACACTAGTATTGCCGCTTAACCCAAGACACCAAGGCATGACTGAGCGTCAGAAGACCTGCGGACCCTGTGACTCAGCAACTAAACTCCTTCAACGCATCATTGCCTTGCAGACTAACAGCTTTACTAGCGAGGGCAAGGCCTCGTCGACCAGAAGTCTGGAGGGATGCGTGGAAAAGAACTGTTACTAGGTATGTGCGTGAAGGGATTTAATGTTTTAAGTGGTACATTGGACATTAACTTTTAATGTTCGTCAGTGCTGTAGTGTGTGTATCTCTCCTAAGGACGTCTAAGCGGAATGTAAGTCAATACTCGTAAAAAAAAATGAAATAATTCCTCATTTACTGTTTACGGCTCAGCCACTTAGAAAAAGTATCTATACTCTTCGTTCCACGTTCAGTTTCGGCACATGCGATGGCGGATTCGACCGATAGCCCACCACTAATCAAATTACGTACGTGTTTTATAACGCACAACCTCCTGGAATAATACTTTGACTCTTTGGTGGATGATCTCGACTATTGTGCCAAATGTTTTCTCTAGATGCTCGATAGACGGGTTGTTTGTCAAACCGTGATGCCACTCATTCCTGAGCTCATGTACCGTGGAAACGGCACGACTCATCGAGTAAGTTGGTGTATCACGACTGGGTGTTGATGCCTCATTGTGCTCTACGTTATAAAAATTTGACCTTGTCGTGGGCGTATTGGTTTGTTGGGTTATAGGTTCGTGATTTGAGTTTTGGTCCGGAACTAACCGAAATGACATTTCACCTTGAAGAAACGCGGTAACGTCATTTTGCGATTTTTGAACCAGCTCTGTCACGGCACGATGGCTCGATTCTAATCTATTCATGATTGCTGCATGCTGTGTCTTAGTTTGTTGGGCTAGCAGCGGCATTGCGACCTGAAGCAGCATTTCAACCGGGTGCTCAGCAGTCTGAGCAGACGAGAGAGCTTGAGCTCGAAACTGCTGGAATTGATCTCCAAAAAGTTCATTCTGCCGGAAGCGAGAAGGAAGTTGGTCAAATAGAAATGCTGCATCTTGGAGCAGTACAGTGCGTAAGTGTTCTAAAAGTTCTAAAAATTCACGTGCCGCCAGGTTTCGTTCCCATGTTCCGTTTAATATTTTTGTTTTGTGAGCTTCTAGTTCCGGAAAAACTCTATTTTTCAAATCGTCCGGTGGTTCCGTGACTGCGCGCTCGAGATAATACAGTCGCGAGCGTGGCGGATGTCCTGATAATGCTCGAATAGCTTCACGCGCGAGCGGTGCTGAGTACACCGCCTCGACGGTGTCCAAGCCCCACCTTCCGTGCCTGCGTGTCTAAGAGATGTCCACATCTGCACTCTCGAGTTGACGGACTCCCTGCTGTCTGTTGATATGAGTTTTCTTATTGAAGGTCAATCCAAGCGTTTTAGATACAGACTCGTAACAAGTTTTGTGTGTATCGTACGAGATAGATTTGACGGAGTTTCAACCACGTAGGAACTTGATGTCGTACCAGTCCTTAGATTGACGAAAGCTTGGAAAAGGCTCTAAATTCACATGAAATCTCTCAAATAGGTAAAACGCCACTGAACCAACAGGACATAAGTGAACGTTTTTGTTGCGCATAAAGCCAACATTCCCATACGTGTTTGTTTTGCCGTGTTGAATGAGTAGGACGAGGGCTGTGCATGGCTGAAAGCCTTCATTATCAAGAGGTTGGGAAACCATATCGGCCAGTTCAAGATCACGGACGTTTTCTCCACGAAGCAATCCATAATGAGAAAGCAAAAATGCTGTTCGTCCTCGAAGGTCATCAAGCTGAAAAAAAGTATTACAAATGTTTCTAAATTGTTGCTCAGATTGATAACCGTCCAATAGCGACCCAATTCCGCGGTCTTGATAGTTCTTTTTTCTCGTTTCGGTGGCGATTGTTTGGTCATTTTTTATGAGTTGTTTGACTTGTGCTGAGCGTGGGTGTTCGTTGGAGTTTACTCGAAGCGCCACCTGTTGATTGTAGAGGTCCACGACGGCGTTCACATAGCCACACACAGTTGAGCCGCCAACTATGTTCCCTTTCTTTTTCTTGGATTCTCTTCCTACAACTTTCTCCGTGAGAAAGAGGTGACGCTTGCTCTTGGTGACTGTGCTACCGTCACAAAACATCTTACTGCTACACCACTCAGTAAATTCCTTTTGATATCCCTCGTATTTGCGTTTGGTGTTGATAGGACGAGTTGCTAGAGTCGAAAGAAGAGTAGCTCGCTCACTTGCTTCAATATCCATATGCACTATGCTTTCATTTGACTGTTGTGCTTGCGTGGCATGCGATATAACCGGAACACCAGACGAAATAGCAGGTAGTTCACTCTGAAGTTGAGCTGTTGCGGTATTGGTAGCGGTTTTTCGATGCTGCTACTGCGTACGAGCCGATCGACACCCCGGATCTCCTTGCCATCGTGACCACTGCGTCTGATTTTACTAAGCTAAAAGTAGACTGCCGTAGTTGTTCGGTAACATAAAACGAATACTGCGATTAGGTCCGAATTTGATACAGACTCGGGTCAGGACCCATAGTATGGCTACTCCTGATACTTGCGCTGCGTCTGCTGCGGGAAACTGCAGTACGGTTATGCGTTTCGGACTATCAGCGGAGGAAACATCGTGCGACGCTGAATTGGCTGCGAGAGAGGCCCAAAAGCGACCAAGTTCTGGGAGGAAAAGGCTACGCAACCTGAATCGGCTGAAGTGCGCTGCCAGGAAAGACTGGCGAACGTCAAGACGGCGATGTGTCCTGACTGGTGCCCCAAGAAGAAAAAGAGGAGTAGCCGCCCTCGCATGCTGACCACCCGAAACGCCAAGGACATTGAGCAAAATAAACAGCAGAAGCGAAGTAATTTGGAATAGACACCTTTTTAACCGTCATTACACTACCTATCTTTGTGTTTTGTACCGTCAACGCTCATAGCTTATATTTCATTAATGCGCCCGCAAATACAACTGCAGTATAGAATAAGCAATGATCGAGACTCCGCGCGACGAATTATTTGCGGTCTGCATATATACGAGCATGTGTGCGGTAGTCCAAACCATACAGGTTGTCGCGGCAAGTCGGTGTGCCGGTACGTACTATCAAATATTGTACGTTAGTGTCCTAATGATATAGATTCGCGGCTGAGTCACGGATTGCTATAAGGCGTACCCGCCGTGCGTGTCGGCATCCTGTTGGTCATTGCTAACAAACGCGTGATCAGTTTGCCTTTGGATCACTACGGTATGGAGTACGCCCAGCTAGCGATGCGCTTGGTCAAATAGACTGATACACCAGAAGCGTGATCACAGTAAGCATGCACAACGAAGCAAAAGTACCGAGAAAGCGACGGTGGTCCTATGCATAGGTATTGGTTATCACGAGCCCGTGGCGTATACACTAAATGCCGACCTATCGAGATGAGCTATGCACGGATACATCAAATAGCACGTCGAACTGATTAGTAGGCAGGGAAAGTAGTTCATCTAATATACATGAGCTACTATTTTAATACTTTCATGCTAAACCTAACTAAGATCTGACAGTCCGCCTACAGCCATGCGGCTTTGTATGTGCATCATACATAACTAAACCAGTAAACGTCACTCTGTAAGTCAGTAACTATGCAAAAACAAATCGGTAAGTAAGTCAATGACGTGCAGCCTACCATGCTGAGTTAGAAGACGGAGTTGGGTATAAAAAACAGGTTAATTAATTGAAATGAGTCACCGATCATCAAGAACTTGCTATGAGGCGGAAGACAGACCCTTCCGTGATATCATGAAGAATTCAGCAGATCATTTGGATGCAATGTTTTGGTGTTTTAGGTGGCCGTCGGCAAATACTAGCGTCCTAAAAGATGCTACACATGCGGAAAGGATCCAAACTAGCTCTAGAAAACCACCACTATCACCAATATGGTAGCGAATGCCTCACGACGAGACAAAGTAGTATTTTATCGTTCAATTCACTCAATGGTGTGGCGGATCCCAATGTGCTTTAGTAGGCGTATTTTCTCTAGCTCAGCTTATCTGGGATTTCCTCACCAATTTATGCTAGGTTTTGGAACACCAATAATAATGAGCCGCCTTCTGAAGTGCAGAAGTTACTTTGCAACGAGGCGCGCCTCAATGTAGTGCTATTCGGGAGCAAAGCGTTTAACCTGTAAGTAAGACAAAGCCTCCCTGGGTAAGATGGTGTTCACCTTGCAGATCACTCTAAACAACAGATGGCGACGACGAAGCCTTCCTCTTCGCAATGATTTACAGTCATGTCTACCTTTAATATGATGATCAACAAGACCCATCGGCGCTAAATCTATCACGCTGGTATCTACCTGATACAGCCAGTTGTCATGCATACACAGCTCTACGCGATGTTGCCAAGAGTGCGCGCGGAGGCGGACAGCTGACACTACTCCAACTAACCATGCACAAAGCGCCCGCGGAGCGGGCGCCCAGAGCGCTAGTCTTAATAAATAAAATGAATGTCCGTCTGTCTGTCTGTCATGTTACGCAAATCCGGACTTATGATTGGCTACAGAAAATCACTTATTATATTACATTCATGAGACAATTCAGACAAAAATGAATATCACATTCTAGAAGGTAGCTACTGTATACAGCATGCATTATAGATTGGCTGTGCCAAGCTGCGTGGCAATGCGAAAATTCAAGAAAGCGCAAATGTAAGTGACTGACATTTCCCCAGGGGGAAGATGCGTATACTCAGTATTTACAGCAACAAGGCATCAACCAAGGACATCATGTTCGTGCTATAGTACCAATAGGACTGCTAAAAGGAGAGTGTGGCTTCGACAGCCATCATGCTATATAAATTGTGGTCCAAAAACAGTTTCGATTCTTAAAGAAAAAGTCCCGAACACGTGCCATAATTAGAGCAATCTATAAAGTGGAAACACGATAGAATAGAGCACAGTGATCATTTACTGTACGTACTACGCATTGAGATGCAGAGCCGTATGCGCTTTAATTGTTTGACTCCTTTCCTTAAAAACTATGTACGAACGTAAATAAACATATCGGAAATATTTGCTTCCCGTAAAATGTTTCTTTTGTCACGATCAAATAAAGGTTCATTTCTGGCATCTCGCGAGCTACTATACCCTCTCTTGGCGCTACCCGCAGCTGCGGCTCGAGCTGGTTCACATCGGCCGTCTACACAGCCAAGAGTTACGCTCAAATTGGTCCAACCAATTATGAACCTCACATGATGCGGGGCATTTGCCTTTCGGTAAAAATACACTGGGCACAACTAGCGGGATGTAAAAGCCAGCAAGCTCATAATACGCCGTGGATGAATGTTTCGTACTGCACCAATGCAAGCAACCTGCGTCAACCACCAGATCACTGACCACGTCGGTTTCCCAAAGTTGTTTTGTGAAGATTTATGGCGATTTCATTTAGTTTTAGTAAATCAAGTTCACCTAATGAAATCGCCATATGTCTTCAAAAAACTACGTGCTATATCAATTTCTTTTAGTAGTGGTAGTTCTTGTTGCGTACTGACATGCAATTAGTGGCTGCATCTTCTACAGAAACTAACTGTTGTTTACCCGTGCTGCTGACTTTTGTACAGTGTCACACTAGCAGTATGTTTGGAAGTTCTCTTCACTTGAACAGCCAGAGAATACATACAACACCGATCGAAGCACCATTATTATTTTACGCGAATGGGTGGCAAGAGCGTTGTTTCTGCAGTAAAGGTTCGGCATAGTCACTGCACTTTACTAAACAGGTAGTATGTTTACAGAATACTAGGTCGTCTGCGACTTACACTGGGAATACGAGTATTGTTTTTTTCTCGGAATCTCTCTTCGTTGAAATGTGTTGTACCTGCATGAGACAGTGGTTGCTGAAAGGCAGTCGTAGCGAAGCAAGCGAAATGATTTCCGGGTGTCTAAATCAACTACCAATTGCTACATCAATAAGGCAAGGGACGCACTACTGGACAAGTCGTGTCTGAATTCAATGAATAAACCAGCGCTATTCTTTCTTCGAGTGCAATTTTCTAAATTCTATCTGATTCCACAGAAGCTGTGTCGGCAGCACAAACTGCTTTCTTACGCTTCCAATACTCTCGCGTGTTCACTAATATTCGTCAACGCTTGTCAATTCAGCGACCAGACCACTCTTAATCAAGTTAAAGACTGTTCTCAACAATTTTGCATCAAAACAATAAAAAAACAAAAGGGATCAGCGTTTTGTCGGGGTCAGTATGGCTCGTCGAATTTGCACAATTATTCATGTTGTGGATTATACTGATCCACAGTATGGCACTTGAAGTTTTAAGTGTGAGACTAAATGGGTACAAAGAGAAGGACCGGAGCGAGAAGGCTCTGTTGAGAATTTGACAGAGAGTTGCTAATACACCCAGTGCCTAAAGGTGGCTTTTGCCGCCCAGCGTGTGTGCTGTTCTTCCTACTCTGCGTGTGTGTCTGGAGGAGTATTCTACAGTTTACAAGTGGTTATGAGACCAACGGCCGCAGCGTGGAAGATGACACTGGATCAGTTGTGGTGAACACTGTGGAGAAATGATGAGAAGAGGTGGCTAAAGGTGGCTTTTGCCGCCCAGCGTGTGTGCTGTTCTTCCTACGCTGCGTGTGCCTGTAGGAGTATTCTACAGTTTACAAGTCTTCATATTAGCCTTCTAATTACAAAGATAAGGCTTCTACGTACTACAAAAAGTAAGTAAGACATAATAAAAGACCACCTCTCATCAGATCAGCTAGGCGCTTGTGCAGACAGTGTCTACTAGACACATGCCGAGAAGCATGAAAGCTCGGGTATTTGCTCTCAAAAACACAGACAAACACCGCGGATTGTACGACGTACAATATCAATATGGGGCTTGTGCAAACTTTTGAGCGCCCCGGCAGACTCAAGCCAGAACAAGACGAGCAAGACCCAATGGACTGGGGAGCGGTCAGTTCATATCTAAAATGTCTACCTTTTATCTATCCCTGACTCTAGTTCAGATAGAGTACATGAAACGAAACAAACAACAGCAAAGACCGGGGATTTATCGTCAACAATGCACAAATTCATCATACCTTTGCAGCTAGAAAAAACTTTTGTGAGGTGACACGAATGTTGACCCAGGTTACATTACGCTTTTCGATCTACACAGTACCGTGGAATTAATCCGGTGTGGGCTGTCCATACCTCTATGAGGCATTCCCAGTATAATATTTGCAATTTACTAGATTCGGCAGAATGATCACTGTACTTTACTATGGTGTGTTGTTTGCAAAAATATTAGCAATTAATCAAATTATTGATTGGCTCGTGCGTCGGGCCTCAATTAAAATACAACTTACCTCTGGTGGCCTGAATTAGTCGGTTATTCTTCAACGATGAGTTACTGTTCTCTTCACGTCAGACTGAGCATTATCGTATAGCTGAAAAAAATGCCTAGCCATCACAAACAGATTTACATCCGACTACTACGACTAGAGCCTCTCAAAAGCGCAAATTTTGACCTGTCGACATTCAGGAAGACCCCAACTCGCATCGTATTTCGCCAAAAGGAAGCGATCCTCAATGTTGTTCAATTGGAAGGCCTCAAACCGATCTGGCTTGACCACGAAGTAAATCGTCACCTTGAGCTTATTCCCCATTCCTGCTTCTTTCAGTTTAAGTAACAACTCGTGAAAATACCTTGTCTTGAAACTATGCTTGTTCGATCGGGTCAATTGGATAAAGATAACATCCTTCGTTTCCGAGTCGAAATACACCGCATCATACCCTCCTTGCTTCCACAATTGAGGTCGCAGCCATTTCCGATCTGCCTTAATTTTTGGACTGGGTTGCAACTCTACTTCATCTCCCTTCTTAAACTTCTGCTGTGGGTCCTCGCAGCAGGCGCCCTTCGACAGGACCCTTCCAGGAAGGACGTTCGTTGCTTCGGCCATCACCAAGCGATATATCGTACGCACCATCCACATGGCACTGAGAAATCTTGCCACTGCACATTATGTCCTTCTTATCGACCTTTTTGAACCGTTTCATCGGATAGAACGGAAGGACGATCGCTTTGGGTAGAGTGTCTACGAAGGAATTGTAACCAAACACTCGGACCTTCTGTGCTTTAAACGGATGCAAATAACAACCATTCAAGCAAACAGCCATCCAACGAAGGACTACGTGAAGCGTTGAGACGATCAACCAGCTCCACAATGGCATTGTCTCCACATTCGTATGCAAACCGCGAGGCCACATACGAACTCACGGGAACCCGGTATCCTTAACACGAATCGCTAAGGTACATCCCGAAGAGTTGATTCATCGAATCATCGTTATAATCGCCAGCACAGTACTGGACTTACCAAGTTTTGTTCCAAACACCCTCGATCGCGCGGCTTAAAATGTCTTTCACTTCTTCCGTGGTGTACTGAAACATGAATCAGCACGAGCCACCAGCAAAGTAGAATTTCCGATCCAGCAGTTTGGTCTTCTCGTCGTCCTCATTATCATCGCTTTCGTCATACCTCGGAGATATTCGTCCCGTCAAACTTATCAACGACTGTGGGATAAAACTCTTGATCGCGAATCGCTGCGAGATATTCCTCTCTATTCCACGAGTACATGCGATACCTTTTTATCTTGAGACGATCGTCATCTTCTTTATTCCTCTTCATTAGTGTGGCCATCGAAGAGCAAACAACAAGCCTGTCATCATTTTCGAGGTTGCCCAACATGATTCGAACGAGCTGCCCGTATTCTTCTGCTCCGGTAATCCCATCCACAAACACGAACATTTTCCTCTGGTCAATCCGAGGCAATTCAAATTATAAAGGTTCTCGAACAGTCCAACATTCATCTATACCCATTGACAGACATGTAATAGGGCAACTACGGCTTGCGCGAATCCAGACCACATTCCATTCCTTGCGATTCAAGGATGTAGGGAAAGCCAGCGTGCACGCAGACTTTCCACAGCCAGGTGGCCCCACGATGTATGCTTTCACATTGTCTTTAATGACTTCATTCGCAAGATAACCCCAAAGGTGGCGGACTTGATGACGACAGTACAAAATCAAGTCGCCATCCGATTTCAAGCTGCAATTTTTCACTAAATCACCGGGCAGCTTTACGTAGTCTTTTGTGGTAAGATCAATAGCAGGAATCTCCTTCAACGTACTCAAACGAGGCCGTTTGTTTGGTGGAACCACCACCAGGACGTGAACTTGACCATCAATCGGTTCAAAACTGTCTTCAAAGTTTTCGAGTTCTTGAGAGGCATCGAAGACTTCATTACATTTTCCGCGAAGCCTTGCGGGTGACCATGTTCGTCAAGCCTCACAGCTGCCGCGTCAGACGAATCCAGCCACTGACCGTCTCCGGTCTTCGCACGGAAGAGCTGCAGATTCCGGGCGTCGCCTGTGATCGTCTCTAAGTCGTCATCCTTGATCGCCTTCTTCAAGTCATCCACCGTCAGATTCGCGTCGATGTCCACAGGGAACGGGGGCGAAGCCCTCGGCCCAACGATGACACACTGTAAAAGCATTTCCCCTCAACGTAGCGGATTCTCGAAAAGTAGTTCGCAGTGGTTTTGAGTGGGTACTGCAAAATCCGTTCACATCCATCAAGAATGATTTACACCACTTTGTCCTTGTCTTATAATCACACCAGTTCACACACCGGTTCGCGTTTGCACCCAGTGCTATTGCGTTACTCCTCAGCTTGTTTTAAATCGAAAGGTAGATATCGAAATCCAAAATATAGAAGTGACCTCAAACCTCCAAAACTAAATTGGCATTTGCGCCCACGCTACGTTGAGTACTTGCTATCGCTGTTTACTGCTCGGCCATCTGCATTTGCTGTATTCTCGAAAACATTCAGTCAGCAACAGAGCCACAAAATTGATCAGTATCTTCCTTCAAACCTGTCGTAGTGAGAGAATCAGCTGCTGTCGCTGAGCTAAAATCTTCATCTTCTTGTTAAATGCTGCATTTGATTTCTCTACCGCGTTTTGCCATAGTTCGTGTGTCCGTTGGCGCTCTTCCTCGTTCTTCATTTGCTCTAGTTCCTCTTGTTCTGGCGTTCGTTTAGCCAACTCCTGACGAGATCAATATACAAGTACCGTAATATTCCCGCAATTAGAGCGCTCCAGACGTAGAAAATCACAATTTCGATCATCGCAATAAAGATTCCAGCTCACACTCTCTTGTATCTCTGCTGTGATGGCGGCAAACAAACGCCGCTTGCGACGCTTCTGCAGGTTCTTGCGCTTGGTCCTTCGGGAGCCCATTTAGCGAGACCTGATGTTGGGCATATTGTGGCTAAAAATAGTAAATTGTTATGCTGGATTATAGTTCGGAGTCGTTTCCAACTGCCGCTGACGTTGAAGTGGCCCATTCCGCATCGGGCGCGCGCTCCAGAGCCGCCAAGTGCATCGATACAGCCTTCTTTCTTCCTCCCCAGTCGTATTTGCAGCCTTTCCCGATCTATACCACATACTACAACGCTTTCTCTCTCTTGACACTCAGAGTCGTGCAGCCACATAGAACTCGAGTAACCGCTCTACGAGCCTTTTATTCAGACCTGGCGCGGATAACAAAGGTTTGATCATGTTTGAGAAGGTGGTGGAGTCGGTGCTGGAGGAATATGTGAGTGAATGGGTGGAAGGACTCGACTCCGAGAAGATGAAGGTGGCGTTATTCGCCGGAAAGGTCGAATTCCGAGACTTGAGGATGCGTGGCGCTGCATTGGACAAATTCCAGTTGCCAATGAAGATGAAATCGGGTTGCGTAGGTAAGCTGAGCATCAAGGTGCCGTGGAAGAAGCTGACATCACAGGCGGTGAAGATCAAGATCGAAGATGTGTTTCTTGTCGTGGAGCCCACGGATCAGGACGAAGCTTGCAGGAATGAAGAGGATGACGACTCGTACTTGCTTCGTACACGTTGGGCAAAGCAACAGGAGGTGAGGATGTTGGAGTTGCTAGAGAAGGTGAAGAATGATGGGAATTCTTCAAGTGCAAGTGAACATGATGGAGATCCTGGAGCTGGAGATCCAGACCCGACAGCTTCTTGGAGCTATCGCAAGAAGATTCTAAACACGATCATGGACAATGTATCGTTCGAGTTTACGAATATTCATATTCGCTACGAGGACTCGAAGCACCTGGCGTCGTCGATTCCTTTGGCGCTTGGACTTACGATTGACTCGATTGTGATTTCGACTACGAATGCTAATGGACAAGAAGAGTTCGTGGATCGAGCGCAGGCTCGCACTGCGTTTGTGCACCGACGCTTGGAGATGGTGCAGGCTAGTGTTTATGGCGATCATATTGAGTCATCAAGAGCACTGAAAGGCGGAATGGGGCCTTCGACCTCGGGATCGAATATCATTCATCCTTTTAGCACTCGAATTAACCTGGCGCGGAACCACGATGAACGGTCAGCAGCTACGATTCCTAAACTGCGATGCTCGGCGGAGATTAGCGCTATTAGAGCGTGTTTAACTCCAGAGCAAAGTACGTTTCTGATTGGCATCGCAGACTTCGTGTCTGCTCACGAAATGTACTTGAAGCGTCTGCATTTCCAGAGGAAGCGCCCAACTGTTCCTGTTCGCTCAAACGCCAGACTTTGGTGGCAATACGCTTTGCGCGGTGTGATGGAGTTGCATCCGAGTTCAGCTAATCACATAACGTCTGCTCCAACTGTATCAAGCGTAAGTCCACCACGTAAGGCAAGCGTTGTTACTCGTCGGTGCAATTGGAAGCTCTTCGCGACACTGTGGTTCGCTCGGAAAGAGTACATTCATTTGCACAAGAACATGCTGCGCGCTGCTAAGAAGAAAAAGCTGGCTATTGAGAGTTTGATGGCAGATCGGAATCGACTAAATCTGCTGGAGGACAGTTTGGAAGTGCCGACAATTGTCTTCTTCCGGTTGTGTGCCACGCGAGAGCTTGAGCTGGAAGGCCAAGGCAACGATTCCCCCAGAAAACTGTCACAGTGGAAATCGAAATGGTCTTCCGGACGGACGTCTAGTGGGAGTTCGAATAGCGGGGCGTCAAATGGGCGAGACAATTTTCTTGAGAAGATGGAGCTCTATGTGGCTGTGAATGATCGAATGCATTCGTCTTTGGAAGGTCGAACCTCGAGTTTTCACGAGGAACGGAACGTGGAGGCATTGCTAATGGCATTGGATTTAGTCGTGATTAGCTTTGAGGTTGTTCTCGTTGAAGAGCATAAGGTCGGAGACAAGTCAGACACTCGAGACTTCTTGAGATTTGAACTCAACGAGTTTGTCGTGACTGTGCTGCAGCGAACTAGTTCTTGCACCGTAGCATCACGAATCACTTCTGTCCAGATTCTCGATTTCCGCCAGACTTACGAGGTGGAACACTTAGAGAAGAAAGAGCCGCAAGCGCTTCTCTCCATGATCGACACAATATCTCCAAACGGTTATGTTGCGACGCGCAAGCATCCGTTTGTAGAATTGAACATCGAGTCGTCCGAGAACAAGTTCCAGCTGGATTGTGTGTTCGAGCGGTTCCGCTATATCCACAATCTCTACGCGACATCAAAACTTCGCGCGTACTTCATTCCAAGAATGGAAGAGATTGCAGCAGCTCCTGCTAAGGTGGAGGCTCCTTCACCACCGAAGCTGACGCGGAAGGCAGCTGCGCTTCCTGCTCAGTTGCTACGCAAGAAATCTCTCGAGAACGCATTTGGAGCTCCTGAAAATACTAAACCGCGTCGAAGTAGCAGCGTACGGGCACGAGCCGTTCAGACGAGAGATATCGTGTTTTCAGTCAAACTACCGGAGATCGACGTCTTCGTTCATACAACGGACGCCTCAGCAGAAGTGGAAGCTCGACTGCTCGGAACTCATTTCCAGAATGGAGCAGCTCACAACACGTTTGAGTTATCGATTGAAAATGCCGAAACCTACTTCCTAGAGCCACATATTTCTGCAAGTTCTGATGAGGAACAGGAGGAAAGCAGCGAAAGTGACACTGGAGGTCGAAAGCGCTCTACTTTGATGCAAAGTACGAGTCTGGTATTTTATGGACAAAAACTGGTGGAAGGCTATCTCGTACCGAAATGGCAAATGAAGTGCACGTCACCTCCCATCCAATTTTCGATGTCCAGCAACCAATACCAGCAACTTCTGCAGGCATCAGCTGAATGGCAAGGTCCGAGCTGTCAGACAGAAACTACGAAGACTGGTAATGCCGCTCTGTTTGTGGCGGAAGACGAGCGTCTCAATGTCGGCATTTCTATTCCCCAAATCTTGATTGACTTCAACGGTGAAGGTCCTATCCAGGAAGCGTTGAGTGCAGCATCAACTGAGTCCGACAACCTCACGGGTTTTGAACTAGATATACGAGACTTAAACATTATGGCAAGGTTTTCGTCGGTTGCCCAAGCCGCAGCTGTGGACATGAGGGCCTTGTCACTCGTAAAATGCGTGAAGCAGAAACTACCGGACAACGAGACCGGTGCTGCTGGTTCGGATGCTGCTATTACGGTAGAGTCTGAAGTCGTAACTTCATCGATTCCTACACCACTGCCAACGGCTACGGACACAGTCTCGTCAGCGTACGACCCGTCTACTGGAAATCGCGTCTGCAAGCTGCTTGAGCTACGCGGGAAAACTAGCATCATGGTGTCGAGTTCTGAACCACTGATGGGCGAAGTCAACATCGAGCAAGCAGCGCTGTACTGGGATCACGAGTTGCTCGTTGCAATTGTTCGGTATCACTCCAAGTCACTGATCGACAAGAGAAATCAACGTGTTGCGTCCCCAACTTCAGCTGAGACTACAACGACATCAGGCGATATTGCGCACGCACCCATGACTCGCTTCGCTTTTCAAGTTCGAGTCCAGCGATGGTTTGCATTTTTGATGCCGAGAGCTTGTTGGCAGGACCAGATTTCCTTCGTTTTTCGTGGAACTGATCTGCGATTGGATATTTCAACGCTTGAAACTGAGTACGCGTGTGTGAAGCTGGATAGTTCAGGCGAGATTCAACTGTCATCATCTCGTTTGAGTCAACTCAAGTCTGAAAACGATGCTGAAGGTGACGGGGCTCAGATTGAAAATCGTACAGAGGAAACGCACGTTCTGCTTCGAGTACAGGCTCCTGTAGCTGTAACACTCGAGTCTGCTGGCTTTGGGTCATTGAAACATCGTGGTGGAGCTGCAGCCCACTACAGAATTGAAGGGGAGGAAGTTCAAGTGAACTATTTGCACTCGTACTGGGCTCCATTCCTGAATCATATCACAAGAGAAATCGCTGGGTTTTCACGATGGACGGACATGCTCAGGATGCCGGCGGGAATGCAATCCCTTAATGAACGCTTAAACCTCGAGCTGGACATAGCCCATGTCAGCTTGCTATTACCGACGTGTGAGACGGAAGGCATGCATAAAACACCATCAGATCATATCGAACTCGACATTCGAGATATTTCGTCTGCATCGCGAGCATATCCAGAAGAAACGGCACTGGAGCAACTCGGCGTTCAAATCAGGAATGTGAAGATACTTGCAGTGATGGCCGAGCCTCAAAGATCGACCAATGGTGAGGAGACGACTAAGGATGTAGCTCCTGTGCGCCATTACTCTCTTGGACAATTCAGTGACGTCTTCATCGAGCATGTGGCTGTTCCGTTTGCATCACCTGGCAGTCAACCAGATAAAGAGTCTTCGGTGCTAGATATCACGACCGTTTTAGAAGAAATGGAGAAAATTCGCAGTCACATTAAGGTTTGCTTGTCGTCACCGAGCAACTGGTTCAGCTCTATGGCAACAAAGTATCTTGTGAAGGATTCTACTACGAATGGTGCTTCACGCCAAGAAGAAAACACTGCACCAGCTACAGCCAGTTTGGCGTTTAATCCGTATCAGTTCGAACTTCTGTCGCGCATTCTAGATAATAATTTTGCGAGTTCTCCACTTCCGATAACCTGCAGCTTCAGCACCGCCGATGAATTGAAGGTGACAGACATGGCATTTGACCTCGGAGATCTAGCTCTGGATCTTTTGGACCCCCTCGATTCTTCAATTGACAATAAAAATTGCGATATACCCTCGAGTGGCACGGCAATAGCTCGGATTTGCCTCCAGCGCTTCCAGGTGGCAGTGGATAGTTTTGCTTCTCTAAGGTCTCAAGTCCGAGCATCCTCCGCCAGCGGTGCACTATGGAAAGTTGATTATAACGAAGATGAAACACCGGATGATTCTGGAAACGATAGCAAAACTGAAGTACGTACGCTGTGTGGCAGTATTTCCTCCTCAGCAGCAGATGATGCTTCGAAGCAAGGTATCGACATCGTTGTGGATCATCGTGCTCCTTCATCTGATATTGCTGCTCCTCCCAAAGATGTTCGTATCCATTTGGATGTTTGCGAGCTTCTACCTGAAGCTGTTGAGTTTGGACAAAGGCTCAGGTACTTCGCCTCCATTCAATCCGAGTTGTCGGAGAAAATTGAACGCGCTGAGACGTCTTTGGACGTGTCTATTACGACTGGAATTGTGTATTATCTGGCTGCGGAATGTGTCCCCAACCACGTCGATGAGTATGGAATTGAAGACGAAGAATCTCGTCGGCTTTATCCTCACGACGCAACGTTGAAGATGATTGCAAGTGGCTGTATCGTTGGACGGTATCACAGTGACGACCCTGATAACTCGAAGACGCAAGTTTATGGTCGTAACATGTCAGTGAAAGTAAGCTCGGAATGGCCACCAGACCCCGCAGCGTTGGTCGCACCAACTCCAGCACGTCCGCAATCAGACTCAACAAGCTCGCCAACAAAAAATGACGCATCTGGAGGAGCTGTGGAATCTCAGACAAAGTATGAGCGCACTGTGTGTGACGACTTTACAATCGATGTTGAATTGGTTACTGCAGAAGACGCTGAAGCAACGATGGCTATCAACCTGACTCATTTCCACGCTGTCATCTGCACTGTTGATCTATTTCTTTTTACTCAAGCCAAAAACGTGCTAGGAACGGATGACGACGTCGGTGATGGCGGTGATAAGCAAGAAAAGACCGTAGAAACTGGGAGCTCTGACGAAGGAGAAGAAACAGGAGAAACAGAAGAAGAAGCCGAGTCTAAACATGTGGAAGCCCAGCAGAGATCACTAGCGCCACCAGAAATTGAATTCCGCGAGGATAGTATTAGTATGGTTCAATTGCTGCTAGAAGACACAAGTATCACGCTTCTTCGACAAGGTGGGCCACATTTGTCACCGATAGCGCGCCTTTATACCTTCCGCGCAATGTGCAAGGTGACCTACGAGGTAGGAGAACGGATTGATGGTGTCGTCCCGACATTAACAGAAGTAGCAGTGGAATTCCCTGATGAAAGTTTGAACGAGCCAAACGCCGATGATGGAGTCAGTATATGGGGATTCAACACAGCGTTAGGGTCATGGGAACCGATCGTGGAGCCCTGGATGTTTGATCTTAAGGGCTCTTTAATTCGCGATGAAACAGGAGAGGTGACTGCAAACCTGGATTTCACGGGGAAGGAAGGGCATCCGCTCAACGTCAACATGTCACCGGCTATGATTGATTCTTTTTGTCTGACAGCGAAAGCTTACGATGGTGCTTTACACAGTGCGCGACCACCGTATGTGTCGCCATCGAACGTCATTTCATCCGATTGCTACTTGGTTAACGATACTGGTGCACCAATTTCCTACTGGGTCGCTCACGATATTGGAAATGCATCAAGAGGGTTCACCTACGCGTCTCGACGGAAACCCAAGCGGGAGTTGCTATCGAACCGAGCCAAAGTTGCTCTCGAGTTACTGACATCCATCTCTCCATCTTTGCGCGCTGAACAAACGGTATCTTTCTGCTGGGACGACAACGAATGGCATCCATTGACTGACATTCCGATTCGCAACACTGGCAAGTACATTTACGGAGTTCGTCCTCGACGTATCAGTGAAGAAAGCAAACAAGACAGCAATAAGACCGAAAACTCGGAGACGACCGACACTGTGACGTCACCTATCCCACGACCTCAGCTTCTACATATCCTTCTTGACGTCTCCGCTGCGTCTGGATGCCGAACATTTACAATATCGTCTTTGGTTCGTCTATTTAACGAAACGAATATTGCGGTCGATTGTGGTGTACTTGAAGCTGATGGGAAAACGATCACAGAAATTGGTACTATTGAGCCTAAAGGTGCATGCAGCGTTCCATTCCGCTTCGTTCAGCAGATTTGGTCTGTTCGAGTGTTCGTGAAACCACATCTCTATCACTCGCCTGCCCAGATGAGAAGTAATTCCAAACTCTCAGCTGAACCTCCTTCGGCTGACAGAGTGCACCGATGGAGCAACGAGTTATTTATTAGCGAGAAAGAAACCAGCACTCTACACACCGCGTCGTGCTCGCTCGTTCTTGACGACTATGCATGCAAGTGCCAGAAGATGATTGAAGGCACGGTGCCATTCCACCCGAGTCAGATATGTAAGGCCAACGGAAGTTTTTTCCACGCACACAGTCGCGTCTTCACTTCTTCGAATGCTAGCAGTCTACAGTATGCTCAGTTGAAGCTGATGTCTCCGCTAACGCTTGTCAACAACTGTGGCGTACCGATTATCGCTGTGCTGTTCACACTCAAAAAGGTTCGACGCACAGCAGGGGCTTGCGAAGAAGCCCATTTGGTATCGTCGCAAGTCATTCCTCCAAGTGGTCGGGTAGATACGCTGTCGTCTGCTCTCCAGGACGAGACATACTGTTCGATCTCAATGACAGGCTCCAGTTGGAGTCGTCTTTTCCGCGTTCCCAGTATCTTGGATTCACCCGAAGATACCGCAAAAACGGCTACACCCGCTGCTGCCTTGAAGGCGATTTCCTCATTACCCTTGAAGCATGGAAGTGGCAACAAGAACGTGGTGCTATCTCTGTTGGATTTCCAATCTAGAACAGCTACTCTGCATGTATCATTTGACAGCAAAGAGACCCGTGAACGGAACGCTGGTCATTTCATGATCGTGCAGCCACGCTTCTTACTGCGAAACGCTACGCCACTTCCGCTTGTTTTCTCTCCTCAAGTGAAGTTAATTGAGAAGATTCCTGGTACTAAATCGATGATGGCGAGGTTTGCTAAGTCCCCGTTCTCTCCATCGAGGAAGAAGCAGACGGATGAATGTTGTGGATCAGTCGCGATGGAAGCTATTCATGCGAAACTTAATGCTCTACAAGACCAAAAGGTATCCGAAGATGCTATTGACGAGGACGAGCTGCAAGCACATTATTATTCCGAGGTCAGTGCGATCATGGTACAACTGGAAGGTAACACACTGCAGTCGTCTAGTGCACAGGACATCAGTCTTGAGGTTGGAGCCAACACTTCGCTCCGGGTCTACAATGAGGCCACCAAACGTTATCACGATCTTGTTGCTCTCTTTAAACAAGTGGGCGGCTCAAGATCAATGGAGGTGACATTTGTGGAGAGGTATCTGGTGCTAAACCAAACGGATCATGTGCTTTTAGCCTCTACAGTATCCGACATCGCTGCTAAGAAGGGAGCTGAAGATGACAAGAAACTTTTAACTGCTCCGCCACGCTCTACCTCCGAGTTCAGTTGGTGGACGCATTCTTCTGTACCTTCGGACACATGCATCCGATTGAAAGTCCAGAGTCCAAGCAACGACGACAAACAAGCCGAAGACTACCAATGGAGTGGCAAATTCTCGCTACATGACGTCAGTGAGACAGCGTTGAAAGTCAGCACTCCAGATGCCTCTCGAATTTGTGTTCTGCGCGTCCAAGTTCGCGTGGAGGCGGCCGTACAAGTCTGCGTTGTGGTGACCAACGAGGACGTTGCGGAGTTCCCGCTGTATCGAATTATCAACTCGTGTGCTCGAGAGACTATTTGGTTTAAGCAGATCTTCGATGGCGTAAAGAAGGACGCATCAGTGTTCCAACGTGGCGTGATGCAGTGTGTAGCACCAGGTGAAAGCGTGTGTTTCGGCTGGGATGAGGCATTTTTCTTAGGAACTCCGAATCGTGAGATCAGCGTCTGGTATGCACCAAAGGATGGGACGACATCTTCGGATTATCACAGCTCAATTCTTCTGGACCAACCGGGAGAATCCCAGCAAGTCGAGATTCCATCTAAAGCTGCACTCCCGAAGGCACCAAGTCGCGTGTATGTACGCTGGCATCTCCAAGGAGTTACCAAGACGATGGTAGCGCAAGATGTACCGCTTAATCGAAAGGAACGAGCGGGAAAACAGACGCGAGAATTGGTAGCAGCACACGGGGAAACCGCGAGATCCAGCACACCGGGCTTTACGTCTGAGGTGGTCGCTCACTTCCGCTTGCCACATTTTGGCGTCTCACTTGTGACCAGTACACCGGATGAACTTCTCCTCTTCTCCGGTCAAGATGTGGATATTGCATACGCCAACATCAACAACGATCACGATCAGTGCGAGGTGAAAATCGGATGCTTCCAGCTCGACAACCAGCTAAGCGATGCGATTTATCCTGTTGTGATCGCTCCAATCTTAAAGAAAGGCAGCGGGTGCGCTGGATTCAGAGACGATGTATTATCATCGTCTCCTGACAAGCAGAAAAGTGCTGAGGTTCGTTCTGCACATGGCACTGAGCCATTAAGCGGAGATGAGGGTGAGAGTGGCGATAAACCCGATGCGAAATCTGGATCAAGAGCACCTGTCATCCGACCGCATTTCTTCCACCTATCGATTCTCCGACTCAGCTACGATGACAACATGGACTACATCAAATACTTCTCTGCAATGATGCAGCCCGCTCGGATCCAGATCGACGAAGCTTTCTTGCTTGCTCTCGCATCGTTCGTTACTGATTTTTCAGCTACATTGGAGAGGAATTATCCGCCCGAGCGACGGCGTCTTACCAGTGAGGCATCAAAGGTAGACAAGAGATTCAAAGCAAACTCGGAGCGGAGGATTTACATTGAAACGCTGCAGCTTCATCCCGTTAAGATCCAGCTGAGTGTCACGATACTAAACCATTACGGAGAAACTGAAGAGTCCGCAACAGGCCTGGCCTCGCTGGTTAAACTCCCGCTTGCAGTCACGAAAGCTCTGCTGAGCTCGACGTTCTCCCAGATCGACAGTGCGACGCTGTATTTAAATGCGCTCCACCTCAACCACGCGTTCGCATCAGGAGATTTCTTGATGTCGACTGTGCAGCAACACTACATGCTGCAAGGAATGCGTCAGATTTACTCATTGATCGGCGCTGCAGACATTTTGGGTAACCCTGTGGGTCTTGTGACGAACCTTGGTGTAGGAGTGAAGGATTTCTTCTACGAACCTGCCGCGGGACTTGTCACGTCACCTCAGGAGTTTGTCCTAGGTCTTTCTCGTGGAACAACTAGTCTGTTCACCCACTCGTTGTACGGAGCTTTCAATGCTGCCAGTAAGGTCACAGGCACTTTATCGGAAGGTATCGCAACATTGTCACTAGATCGTAAGTATCTGGCTGAACGTCGCGCTCAAGGACCACGAAAGCAAGTCGCCACACATATTGGTACAGGACTTATTCACGGTACGAAGCAGCTTGGTAAGGGTATTTTCGCCGGTGTTACAGGTGTCATTACAGCTCCAGCTCAAGGAGCGATTCAAGGGGGTCTTCCGGGATTCATCGAGGGAGTTGGCAAAGGTTTGATCGGTGTAGCAGTCAAACCTGCAGCCGGCGTACTAGACCTAGCAGCCACGACAGCAGCAGGCATCACTGCAACAACCTCAGCTCTTGATCGTCGTACTGGATTGGGTAAAGAAGTTTATCGTCGACGTGAGCCTCGACTCCTCCGTGTGACCAGTGACCAGCGTGTTCGAGTGTATACTCCTGCAGATGCATTGGTATCTCGGTTGCTGCTGACGTTGCCGATGAAATTCAAGCTGCAGCTTCCCAACGAGCTGTACGATACGCACATCTTCCTACCTGGTGCTCGGATCCTCGTGGCCACCTCGCTGCGTCTTCTTCTGCTTGAATTCGCTTCGGAAGGAACTCTTGCAACGCTGACAACAGCAATCATGTCGTCGACTTCGATTCCGCCACCTTCGGTACTCTGGAGTCACCCCTTGTCGAAGCTGGTGGGCGCTCAGCGTACGCCAACGGGTATTGCCGTGCATATGGGTTTGAGTGCTTTTGATGCCGAGCTTGCTGGCTCAGATGCAGCCGACAAACCGAAGGAAGACGTTGCAACCTCGATGCTCTCGGATCTGGAGGAATTGGGGGCGTCAGGTGTCGATCGGGTGCAAGCGTTTCTAGCAGACTTGGTGATAAGGCACCAACGAGCTACTGCTACAAGCTACGGCACTGAGTAAACCACCTGCTAACTAGATGAATATTTGAATTCCGAAAAAATGCTTGGTGAGTTCATAGTGGCGACCTTCGCGTAGCTGACGTGTTTAGTGTGGTTATTGAGCTATAGACAAATACATAAAGAGGAGGAGCCACGCGACACACAGAAATTGTCGGCGGATAATAATCTGCCAGTCGAAAAAGGGAATCCACGACGACTTTCTCTACTTCTGTGCTGGAGGAACGTAGCCATGCTTAGTTGCGTACGACTGAGCCATCTACTCGTCACAACTATAAAATTAGTTTGTATACACAACCGAGTCATATGACGAAGCTATGATCTTACCTTGGCCATAAATTCCGGGTGCTCCTCCGCCTCATGAAGCACGAAAGCCCCTGCCTTCGCGGCAATCCCTTCGTGTTGACGCAGCAGTGTCTCTGTTTCCTCGGCAGCAGGACGGTACGCAACGGTTGGGTCCATGTCCATATCGAGTGTTCCCTCGCGGAACTGCGGGTGGAACAGCATGATGAGTAGGCTCAGGATGGCGTTACCACACATGAGGAACCCCACGAAATAGGACAGCGAGCCTTCCATGCCGAAATCCATGAAGCCCACAATAAAAATGAAGGCAGTACGTCCTCGGTATGTGAACAGGAAGCCAAACTGTTGGCGGATCCATGGCTCCATGTGCTTGAAGCGGCACTCAAAGGCCAGCAACAACAGAGCAAAAATGCTGAAGATCGTAATATTTAGAAACGATTAGAACTGTCATAAGGATATGATGGAAATATTGTAAGACTTTTACTCACATGGCGTAGACCGAGATGAGGAAGCACGTGATGTCCAGCACCACGAGGTTAAAGAGCCCCATGAAGCCTGCGAGCGCCTGTAGTACCGCGAGCACCACGTTGGCGTAGCGTAGGTAGCGCATGAGCGTGGCAGCCTCCATCATCTTCATCCTTTAGAAACGCCATATCGCCGTCAGCAAATGATTTGAATAGCTCATTTCTAAAAGTGACCCACTTTTGCCAGTATGTAGCAGGTGCCGACAGGTTCGAGAGCGACGTGAAGCCGCTAACGTTGCCGATTTCTTGCTGACGGATGCTGCCTGGGTTGCCAGCATTGCCCACTGCCGCTTGCTGCGGGTTCAGCGGCGCGCGCAGTAGTCGCTCCTGCGCGTCGTTCTCGCTCGAGCCAAACATGGGAAGGTGCTGGATTGCGGGTCGACTTTTGCGTTATGGTGAAGCCATCGGAGAAAACCGGGCCAGGTGTGATTTCGATAATTTTTAAAAAAATGGCAAAAAATTGCCACTTTTAATGGAAATCCAACCGTAGTACTATTACTACTGCGTATTACTACACAAGTACTACAAGTGAAGTAGAAGTGCGACCGAGAGAGCCTCACACAAATATTACTGCTAATACTATTTATACAGTAGTACATGTATATGTAATACATTAAAAGTATGACTTTGTATAATACTACAGTAGTAGTACTACGTAATACATGAAGCAACAACAACAAAAAGCCAAAGCTTCACAACCGACACTAGTTGCAGTGTTCAATTCAAAAGGATACACACACTTGACCCAAGGTCCGCTGCTCTACATGCAGTTCCTTCGACGGCCCTGCTTAATGAACGACGTCAAAAACCACCCACCTCATTTTACTTACTTTCACCGCGATAGCTTTTCTTCGACCCTGATCATCAACTCACTTCTGAATGACCCGTGTGGCGCGATATGTAAAGTCCTCAAAGTACTCTCGTTCGCGATCCACCGAGTCAAGCATGCGCCACTCGGGCGTGTCCACCGGCACTTGGTTGACAAACTCGTCGTCCAAGTACTTGGCTTCGGCGTCGTCGATCACATCAGGCACCCACTCTGGTTCAATCTTCTTCTGTTGCAGTGCCTCCCAGTCAATTCCCTCAAAGAACGGATGCTTCATAATAGAGAAC
Source organism: Phytophthora tentaculata (assembly GCA_033557915.1). Taxonomy (NCBI): domain Eukaryota; phylum Oomycota; class Peronosporomycetes; order Peronosporales; family Peronosporaceae; genus Phytophthora; species Phytophthora tentaculata. The sequence goes on along the minus strand of JAUCEA010000007.1, from coordinate 4,478,862 downwards.
GGCACAGCCTCATTGGCCCCCAGACGTTTGGACGGATCACGCTCGATCAAACCAGCAAGAAGCGACTGAACATCCTCCGGCAACTCGGGCGGGATGTACAGGAATCCCTCAGCAATGTTGCGGTACATAATGGCCTTGTTATCATCCTTAAACGGCGTGCGTCCCACATACATCTCGAAGATGAGGACACCCAGACTCCACCAATCGCAAGTGTTGTCGTAAGTAGCTGGGGGTTCACCTTTCTTGGGGTTGGCAGCAGCGAGAACCTCAGGCGATATATATTCCGGTGAACCGGCTAGAGAATGAGCCTTCTTATCGCTCTCATCGCGCGCGTAGGTGGACAACCCAAAGTCTACCAGGACGATGTGACCATCTTTCTGAATAAGAATATTCTCGGGCTTTAGGTCGCGGTAGATAATGTCTAGACTGTGCAAATGGGCCAGACCCGCCACCAACTCGGCTGCGTACAACTTGATCCGTCCAGGTGTGAGTTTGAGCTCGTCGTTCTGGTTCAGCGCAAAGTGGTGACGCAGATCGCCGCCATTATAAAACTCCATACCCATGTACACCTTATCTTCATTCTGGAACGCAAACAAAAGTGACGCCACGAACGGATGCCGCACTTCACGCAACATATCGCGTTCGACCTTGGCGTTCCGACGCATGTTTTCGTCCATTCCGATCTTCGTGATGATCTTGATGGCGTAGACGTTTCCATCCGGTCCGCGCGCAGACAACACACGGCCGTACGTTCCAGTGCCCAGCACTTTGAGTAGCTCAAAGTCTTCAATCTTGAGCGTCGACTTGGATTTGCCTCTATTCGAGTCACCGGCAGGTGCCGGAGCCGTCGCTCCGGACCCTCCGGCAACACGTGACGCGCCTAGGCCATTCTCCTCTTCGTTGCTCACTGATGTAGCCATCATGGAGCGTGTCAGCACTTCTTCCTCCGTGTCCTCCACTTCTTCTGCTTCACCCGAGAGGATTATATCACGCTGTCGAATTGCCTCCTTTTGCACAGCCGAGTCCAAGTGGTTTACCATAAAACGATAATATTTCCACGTGCTGTTGGTGAATCTCCGATCTCCCGATACGTGTATCATAACCCCATTTCGGATAAGTGCCGTGCCCAGTAGCAAGGCCTCTTCAGCGGTCGAGCACGTGATGCCTCCCTGCATAGGACGGTTCAGGCCGTGACACAACATCCATTCCACCGCCTCTTTGCCGGTGATGACATTCGGATGCGGCTTTAGGTACAAACTGCGGTCTTTGCCAGGCAATTCTTGTCTCATTTGCTCCGCGGCCGTCCACAGTTGCCACAAACTGGGTTCACGCACAATGCGACTGGAAATTCGCACTTTGCCTTGCACCCGTTTCATTTTGCTGCTAGGACGCAGCTGCAGGTCGTACCACGCCACCCGCTCTTCGCCACTCGTGTTCATGTCTTCAAGACTGAGCAACAGTCGCCCCAGGTCCTCGTTCTCAACGCGCCCCTTGTCTTTGCATTTGACAAGCACGTACTTGGCGTTCATCAGATTCGTCTGGATGCCAAACGTGTACTCTTCTGAGGCGGCAGCAGCGCCAATGCCCAGTGGCTGGTGCGATTCGATGTTACTTTCAAGCGAGCGCAGCACTGCGGCTTTTAGCGGACTCCATACTGGGTTTGAATTACGCATGGGCGGCGTGCGCTGCTTTTCTCCTTTAATCTCGCGTTTATTCTCGTCTAGCAACACCAACGTGCAGTAGGAATTGCGGGCACGGCCCGATTCAGCGGGGAGCAGGTCCCACGCCTCGATGGGCGTCACCTTGAGCAAGAATCGCCGTTTGGCCTTGATACGCATTTTGCCATTCGAGTGGTGACTCTGACTCTGACTCGTGGTGCCTGCAGTGGCAAAAGGTGGAAATGAGGTTAGGACCAGTTTGCCACTTTTCACTCAAAGCGACAGGGGGATGGATGCAAGGTTAATGACGTACGCGAAGACGGTCTCCGACTTGACATGGCGAGGAGAGTCTTCTTGGCCGAGAGGAGAGGAATGGGGCTGTGGCGACAGGAGCTGCAAGCCTTGCGCGCGGGGTCGTGCTGTTGTGGGGGTCGGCGCTTGTTCCTCCCCGCTTTACAAAGTCTGGTTGGGCTCGGAAAAAAGTGCGGGAGGGGCGTTGCAGCATGGAAAACCCGTCCAATATGAATTTAACGGGTAGTGTGCGCCACACTAATATCACAAACCTGAATTTGGTAAGGAAGACTGAAATGAAATAGCATACCTCTGGGTGCAACCCTCTTGATTGACGCCGTGATGGGGTCACATACAGAATCAAGCACCACCGGCACTCTACAAGTACAAGTAATGCTCTAGACCAGTCTACTTGTAAGTGTTTGAATCTAGCTGAAGAAGATCAAAATTTATCTGCTTTGGACCCTTGCGCAAAGCGTCATGGTTTGAAATTCACTGTGAATACCGCCCGCGAAAGAGTCAGGAAATGGGGTAGGGCAAATAGTCGGGATCAGTGACTTGCAAGGCGCCTTGGTACATGTAGAACGATTATCCCAGCGTGTGAGCCATCTTACTTGTAAGACGGCTCATACGTCGACGTGCTACTAACTACACGAAGCATATCCATACTATAAGTAACGTATTGCAGCATTATTTCTTACATGTATCCTTATTGCAAAAGGTGCAATTTCCAAACACGGTACCGGTACTTTACGTGTATCATTCTAGTCACTAAAACGGGGCTCACCGCAATGCCCAATCCGATGATGCACTCCATCCGCCAGTCCAGATAACCGCCCACCAGTTGCAATTATGGCGTCTATCGTGACCCTCAACGGCATGGACGTGTCCGCTCTGGACGAGCGTGAGTACGAGACCTTCACCCTCTCCAACTCGTTGCAGGTTCTGGTGATCTCAGACCCCAAGACTGAGAAGTCCGCTGCTGCCATGGACGTGCACGTGGGTCATCAGAGCGATCCGGAGGAGCTCCCGGGACTTGCGCACTTCCTGGAGCACATGTTGTTCCTCGGCACAGCCAAATATCCGGACGAGAACAGCTACAAGAAGTTCCTGAGCTCTCACAGTGGCCGTAGCAACGCGTCGACGTCTCAAATGCACACCAATTTCTACTTCGACGTGCTAAGCGACCATCTCCACGAAGCTCTGGACCGTTTCTCTCAGTTTTTCATCGCCCCATTATTCACGCCTGGAGCCACGCAGCGTGAGATGAACGCCGTCAACTCGGAGAACGCCAAGAACCTGCAAAACGATCACCGACGACTGTATCAACTGCAGAAATCGCTGTCAAATCCGGAGCATCCGTTCCACAAATTCGGCACGGGAAATCTAGAGACTCTTGGTAATATCCCAAGCGAGAAAGGAATTGATGTACGTGCAGTATTGCTACAGTTCCATGCCACGTACTACTCAGCCAGCATCATGAAGCTCGTGATCTGCGGCAAGGAGAATTTATCAACTCTGAAAGGCTGGGCAGAGGAATTATTCTCTGAGATTAAAAACACTGGCCGAACTTTCCCGACGTTCGGAGATGCAGTGCCATTTGACGAGTCCAGACTCGCTCGTGTGGTGCATGTTGCGCCCGTGAAAGATCTTCGAGTCATCGACGTATCGTGGCCGCTACCGTCGCTGCATTGGGACTTTTTAACAAAACCGACGAAGATCTTGTCACACTTGATGGGCCATGAAGGTCTAGGCTCTATTCTGAGCTACTTGAAGGCTCAAAAGTGGGCTAACGGGCTCTCTGCTGGTCTCTTCCGTGACAATGAGGACTGGGGACTCTTCTGTGTGAAAGTCGACGTGACGGATGCTGGTATCGAGCATGTAAATGACGTCATAGAAGCGGTGTTTCAGTACATCCAGATGCTGCAACGTGAAGCTCCATTTGAACCCTGGATCTTCCACGAAACACAAGATCTAGCACTGCAGAACTTCCGCTTTAAGAGCAAAGAGAGCCCCATCAACTACACGAACCACTTAGCGTACGTCATGCATCGCTATCCACCCAAGTACATCCTCTCAGGTGGCTACATCCTGTACGAATACGATAGCGATAAAGTCCAGAAAATCCTGGACCTTCTCACGCCTAAGCGAATGCGTCTCACAGTGGTAAGCAAAACGTTCGAAGGCAAGACTCAGAGTGTGGAGAAATGGTACCAGACTCCGTTCTCAGAAGGCTCTATTGACCTTGAGTTGCTCCAGCGCTGGACGTCACCACAGCCCAATCCGGAGCTGAAGCTGCCCCATCGCAACGAGTTTATCTGCAGTGACTTACGTATCGTGACTCATCCTCACTCAGAAGACACGGCTGGATCTCCTCCGATGCTGCTGCAACAGGATGAGCAATGCCGTCTCTGGTACAAACCGGACACACAGTTCCGCAAACCCAAGATGATGATGCACTTCCTCTTCTACTCGCCTTCCCTATCCACCACTCCGTACCACGCAGTACTCACGAGTTTGTTCGTGCGTTATCTGAAGGACAAGCTCACGGAAGTGTCTTACGATGCAGAACTCGCTGGGATGGAGTACGACATCGGCTTCAACTCCCGAGCGTTGGAGCTGCATGTCGGAGGTTATTCCCACAAACTCCCGACGTTGTTGTGCAAGGTATTGCAACAAATGCTGGAGATGACAAAAGCGGAGTACAAATACGAAGAAGCAGTCTTTGAGCGCGTGAAGGACCGTACCAAGCGCATGTACGAGAACTTCTTCCTCGAAGAGCCTTACCAGCACGCTGTCCACGTCTGTAGCCAGCTGCTGGAGGTCTCGAAGTGGAGCGTGGACGACAAGATCCGTGCTATTGAGCACCTCACCTTGGCAGATCTAGCGTCCCACAGTCAGTTCATCTTCCAGCAAGTGTTTGTTGAGGGGTTCTTGTATGGGAATTTGCAACAAAGCGCTGCTCCACTTTTGATGCAACATGTGTTGCAATATTTTAACTTCGGGAACAGTGGAGGCAGTTTCCCTCTATTTGCCAGTCAAGTGACTAAGCCACGGGTCGTCCAACTTGCCGATGCCAGCGAGTATCGCTTCCAGCGTCGAGAATGGAACGAAGCCAACCTCAACTCGGCGATTTGTACTCTGTACCAGTTAGACTGCGAGACGGAAGGCAGCACCATGGCGCTGCGTGCGCGTCTCGAGCTCTTTGCGCACATTTTCAAGGAGCCTTGTTTTAATCAGCTTCGCACCCAGGAGCAGCTCGGATACCTCGTTTTCTCAGGTATTTTACGCACCGAAGGCGTCGATTACTTCCGAATCCTGATTCAATCCGACGTGGCGTCTCCACAGCTGCTGGACCAGCGTATTGAGATGTTCGTCGCTCGATTCCGCTCGATTATCGCGGAAATGCCTCTAGAAACGTGGCAGAAACAGGTGAATGCAGTTGCGAAGGCCTTGTTGGAGAAACCCAAGCATGAACTGGAGGAATCCATGCGTGCGTGGCGGGAGATTGCCAACGAGACGTTCATGTTCGACCGGCGACAGCGCGTGGCCGCAGTGGTATCGACTCTACAGCCTCGTGACCTCGTGTCGTTCTTCGACTCGTTCATTGCTGTCGATGGCGAGCGACGGAGCAAGATCAGTATTTGTCTGTATGGAGCCAAGCACCCATTCCCGGAGCTTGTGGGAGAGACTTTGGGCTCCAGTGCTCTCACGTCCACGGGTCTGGCTGCGGCGATCCTCCTGCAACGCCAGGTGCAGAACGAGAAGGTTAACCAGGTCAAGGTGATTGACGACGTTGCCGCCTTCAAGCAGCAGATGCCGCTGTTCCCAGAGCGGGCCACCAACAAACCTACTGCCGCCAGACTTTAGACTCTCTAGATTTCTACCTTGGTCAATGTGAAGATTCTTCACTAAGAAAAAGCAACCGCTTCAAGTTGAAGAGCTCCATTTCTATTGATGATGTCACGGACTACCATCTGCTGCGATGTCTCAAGGGCGATTGTATCCGCGTCATCAACTTATCTATTCCGACACTTCACTTCTACAACACCATTCACTTCCAGAGGCTTTACTTTAATCACCTCAAGCAGCGCCACAATTAAACTATTTTCATGAATCTGATTTAGCAGGGTATCGGTTCTATCTCCCGCCACGTCGCCTCTTCAGCCTCACTCCAACCGACATCATACTTTGTGATGATGGAATCTCGCGAGGACTCGGTCATAAGTCGCCGCGCCGATAAGTCGATGACTAGCGTCAGTCCTCCAGTTTCTCCTCGCCCCACCACCGCTCCTGGTTCCCCCTCCATGCTTACAGCCACCCAAACGACGCTCCTCCCACCAAAGCCGCTGCGTCCTCACGCCCGCACGTCCGTTCCAAGCCTCCACACCAGCTACGCCGCGTCCTCTGATGTCCCCAGTACCGTGAAGCTTCTGAGCGAACTGGAGCGTTCCTGGTCCATGTTCGCCGCCTCGTGGAGGGTCGTGGACTTGTTTGCAGGTCTCCAGATTTGGCAAGAACAACCCAAAGACACCGAGAACGGCCCTGAGCCGCTTAATAACGTACTGCTGTCTACAGCGTCCGCTGGATTGGTGACGTTTCTAGCCGGACACATCGGCGGCGGTGGGTTCGTAGTCTCATTGCTGCTCACGCTACTGGTAGTGGCTGCAGCGCTCTGGACGCTGTCCAATGCTAGAGCCAAGACTGCAGTCCCGTGCTTCAAAACACTGCAGGTGGTGGATGGCTCTCCGTCCGAGATCTTTATGTACCTGATGGGCATCAAGAATTATCCCGTCTGGGACGCATCAGTGGAGAGAGCGGAGGTCGTGCACACTATTGACGATCACTCGGATATTATCCACATCGTCTACAGACCTGTGTGGATGTGGCCTTTGTAAGTACCGTGATGGATTTTTCAAATGGGTTTTATTTGGTGCTAACGGGTTATTTTATAATTAGATGGCTGGCACCAAGGGATTTATGCCTATTGAGGTATTGGCGTCGCGCCGAAGACGGATCTTATGTCATCTGTATGCAGAGTGCTCTACATCCCGAATGTCCGCCAATGCATGGACTAGTGCGTGCAACATGCAAGGGGGGAGGTTTTATCATTTCACCCAGCGTCACTCAAGGAGATGAGTTAACCTCCATGGTGACCAACGTGGTGCATCTGGACCCTCAAGGATGGGAAGGCCAATTGCTGCAACGTTTAAACATCATGCACTTGTACGTGCGACCGCAAGTGCTAGCGCTAACAGGACTCAGAGACGTGATGGAGGCGCGTAAGTACGTGTGTCCGAATGTCCCTGAAGAGTTCTCAGCGGCACTAGCAGCGTCGACGGAGGAGCAGGCGAATTCTACAGTACAGGAAGAAGCTGCTGCTACGGATACCGAAGCTCCAGTTTCTAAGCTCGAGGAGTTCCCGAGTAATGTACCGCGGTCAATGTGGGCCGAACCGGATGGCGCTGCAATGATGGTACGCGGTCCTGACTACTTAACCGACCGACGGAAGATCCCGTCGCAGTCTCCGTTCTTCCGTCTGGTTGGAATGGATCTGTTCGAGTCTTCAGAGGCCGTGGAACACATCGCTTCACGTCCGGATAACTCGGTTCAACGCGAGTTGCGACGCCACGAAGAACAAGGAACGGAGATGCCATTTACCTTCGTGATTAACTTCGTGGTGCCGGGTAATCCGCGCATTAACCTCGTCTTGTACTACCAAGTTCCTCACCCTTCGGTATTGACCGATGGCTCGCCGTCTTCTGAGCTCATGGCTGACTTCTTGGAAGGGTCAAATGAGTTCCGTAACGAGCGCTTCAAGCTCATCCCCTCCATCGTAGAGGGAAGTTTCATTGTGCGCCAAGCTGTGGGTTCTACCCCAGCTTTGATCGGTAAAAAGCTGCGTCAGCCATACTTTCGAGGCAAACAATACTTCGAGTTGGACGTGGACATTGGCTCATCAGCGGTAGCCAACCGTGTGGTCGGTCTCGTGTCAGGATACACCAAGAAGCTGGTGATCGACATGGGCTTCGTACTGGAAGGCCAGAACTCCGAGGAACTACCTGAACGACTCTTCGGTACTTGTCGTCTGGTCCATATCGACATGGGTGTCGCCAAGAAGCTCACGTGAAAGGTCACTCACTGTACATGTTGAAGCAGTTATAGAAACAGGAGGCTTTAACCCTCTTTACCCCGTTAGAAACGGTATCGTACTGCATGTTGAACTCTACTTCGGCCACAATATTACAAGCAGCTGGACGAAGATAATGGCTACAAGAAGCCATCGATTTCTTGGAGCTCATCCCTTTGTGGCATTTCTAAATTTGTCGGGAGAGACACAGCTATGCTGACTCGATACATTTACGCGGATCTGGATGCTTTGAACCAGGACGTGTGCAAGTACATGCGAGGGCATGCGAAAGACTTTACCGACGCTGAATTCACCAAGCATTTCCCCATCAGTGCACACAAATTGACCAAGTTTTTATCTTTTGATGAAGCGACGACGTATTTTAACGGAAATTATTTCTATCTGAAACTTAAAGACGTGGAAGCATTTCGAGCTGCAGGATGGGAAATGAGACCCAAGAGTGAGTCCAAGTATCGGACACTTGGCCATTTGCCGAAGCCCAAGCGGAATCCCGATAACACCGAGACGTTGGTGTTAGTTGCGGGAAAATTGGCGGGTTCTGTTCTCCTTGGAGTGGATAAATACTTCGAAGCAGGGTGGAGTGTACACTGCTATTGCTTTCGAGACAGAGACTCCAAGGTGTTCGATCGACTAGTGTTGGAGCATCCAACACAGTTCAAGTGTATCTACTTGAATAACTCGGTCAGAAGCCTGATAAAAGAGATTTCTGGCGACTTTGAGGTGATGTTCACGGCTAGAGATACCCCTCGTGAGGCTGCGGTTGACGCAGTGAAGAATATTTCAGTGAACTACAAGCTATCCGATCTGTACGAGTATATTCATGAGCTGCAGCTAAAAGTACTGGCGATGGAAGCGGATTCGGACGCTCAGCGTACGAAGCAACACGATGCTCTACACTACAAGCTTCAACAACAACAAGAAGCTTTTGCATATCAGCTGAGCAAACACGACGAGGATTTCCAGAAACGTTTACGAGATCATCAAAAGGCGGCAGCACTTCATCGAGAACAACATGAACAAGTTATCGAGGAGCGAGTGAAGGTTTGTACGAATGAAGTTGAGTCAGCGCTGTCCAACCTTGGAGAGTTATCGGAGCGGGTGAAGCAAGATGTTGTAGAGTACCAAAGAGCTCGAGTCGATGAGGAACTCGCACGCTGGCGACAAGACAATATTGTGAGTAGTGCCAACGTCAATGGTCAAGGCAAACCAGATCATTCGTCACTGGTGGATGCAGTTGCTATTGTACTCAAACAAAATGGAATTCACTCTGGAATCAAGAACTGGAAAGCTGCTCTTATGGTAGTGGTGATCCACAAGATTACGGCATGGCTGTCCTCTGCCAGCATTGGAGCGGACTTGATCGGTATTCTCACGACTTCACTTGCTGTCGTTATGATAGCATTCTGCTTCGCAGATACTCTTTAGCATACCGGTATCGTAAATCCCTGTCCCTCAGTGTCTAATTGGAGAAGCTAGTTAGTCATGCCATCGAGCCGCTACGTCTTCGTGGATCTTAACTCGCTCAATAGCGATGTGCGTAAGCACATGCAAGGATGCAGCAGACTATATTCACAAGGCGAGTTAGCGATACCATTCCCATTGGATCCATACAAGTTAACTGAGTTCCTGTCAAGTCCAGGAGGAGAAATGGTGGTGCTTCGAGGAACCGATTACGCATTAAATCTGAAGGACGTGAATGCTTTTCGAGACGCTGGCTGGGACATACGATCAAAGAGTAACCCCGAGCACCGTACACTGGAAAATCTACTCAAGCACAACCTCACAGAAGATGCAGACGGAGTGGTGGGAACAGGAAAAAAGACTTGTTCTTGTGGGAGGAGAGCTAACAAACACGATATTACACCGAGTAAAACTGTACTTCAGTGCAGGCTGGAGTTTCCAATTTGACTGCTTTCGCGAGCGAGGCTCTGAAGTATCTGACCGCCTTCGTGCAAAATATCCAAGACACTTTCAGAGCGTTTATCTAGGGGAACTATCAAAAAGCTACTGAAAGGGACATCATCTGGCGTAAGCTCTGGGGACCGAGTACTTGGAGTAGCCCTAGCAACGGAAAGGCTTGTTTGGGGTGGTTGGAGACCAGCGCTTTGTGTTGTTAAACGTCGACAAACTATTTGCGAGTGATAAACTGTACACAAACGCTCAAGACGGGGTCAACTTGCCAGTTTTGACAAAGCTGGTATGCGGTGATGATCCAACAAAAGTAAAGCATCAAGTAGCCATGTATAGTCAGTCGAACCAGTTTCCTGCAGACGCTTTTACTTGCTAATGGATGGGTGCCGAGCAAGCAAAGAACATCGACTGAAATGGCAGCAGTACAAGTTAAGCTGGTCAAACGTTTGATCTCAACGACGCCAGCATCGACTCGGAAGACTTTGGTCTTGGTAGCGGCGGATAAAGCAATAAAATCTTTTGGCAAGGACATGTACCAGCTCTTTCCAGATCTTCTCTCAAAAGTGTGGCACATCGAGCTCTACTTTTGGAGGGAATCGTTGACCAGCGAGTTGTTGGCTGTTCTTCACACTTGTTGGAATCAAGTTAAGCTGAAGCCCCTGGATGACAAGCTGAGCTTATTCGCAAGCTCAAAGCAGCAAGACCAGACCAACACTGGGCGTTCGAAAGATGCATCAGTCGCGAGATTTTCTTCGGTTCCGAGAGCGATTAAGGAGCCTAACCACGCAGATCCGCAACAAGCACACGTGTAGCGCCAGCTCCAGCAGCAGAAAGTGGAATTTGAGCGTCAACTTCGAGAGCAACGGCATGAATTTATTGCAGAGTATGAATATTTAAGCGTAGTCATTCGGGAAGTCGATGCCAGGTGGAAGACAGCGTTTGGCCGCCTTGAACGTGAGAACTGAGTGAGCAACGAAGAAAAGGTGAAGAGGAGGTCAACGAGAGAGAAGGTCGTCTAGTAGTGGCACTAGTTTTCGTTCTGCTTGTGGTTGTTTTTGCGCTTCTTGCGCCAAACGCGGAATTTCCGGTGTCTCAACGAGTAGGACGCGGCCGAGGCGCATGAATGCTTAAGAGAGGTTTTACCAGCTTATTGAGATTCGGGGGTATTGTTTATAAAATTAAAGTAAAACCGGATAAGAAAAGAAAGTTTAGCGACCAGCTTGGTAAAGGGGGACTTGGTCACCAATGCACTTAACCAGAATGTGCGTGCTCACATTCGAGGTCACTCCAGCGAGTTTGCAAGAATTTCCGCTTGACGCACACAAGCTCACACATTATCTCACTCGCCACAATGGTGAGATTGAATTTTTCCGTTGTTGCCATCACTACTTGGAGTCGAGCGACGTAGAAGCCTTTCAAGACGCAGGTTGGGATGTGCGTCATAAGAGCGCACCGGAGCATCATACTTTAGAAAACTTACCCAAGCGGAACCTGTCGGACGACGTGAATGGCATCCTTGGAGACGGCAAGAAAACGTTGCTATTGGTGCTTGGAGAACTGACTCCTTTATTGCTGGACCGTGCGGACATGTACTTCAAGGCCGACAACTGGAGTGTGGAGGTCTACGGTTTCCGCAAAGTCAGTGAGGTGTCCGACCGCTTACGGGCAGAATATCCGTCGCGTTTTCGCTGTGTCTACCTGAGCCGTAACATCAAAAACTTGCTCAAGAAAAGCCCCGATTCCACTGGAAACCAGCGTTTCGTGTTCATGAACCTTAAAGCATCGAGACGGTGTTCCGGAGTAACGCGCTTTACAAGCTGGTTCCTGATGCGTCGTCGCCACGAGATGTTCGGATTAACTTAAGTGCTTTAACCAAGATAGTTTGTGGAAATGACCAGGCAAAAGTGGTGCGTCAGATAGCAACATACGCAGCTACAAGTCCGTTGCTGGCTCACAAGCTTGTTGAGCTAAAGTGGGAGGTAGCCAAGCAAGCTCCAACAGCGTTAATGCCAACGCTTGTTGAAACGCTGGAGCAATTGGCTTCGTCGACAGTTCCACAGCTCAAGAACCGAAGACTTTGGTTCTCGTGATGGGGGACAGAGGATTGACTGTCCTTTTCGTACCAAGTATCAGAAGGATGTCGACGTAAAGTTTGACCTGCTGAAGTCATCGTTTGAACTTCAGCTTCGTGAACAGCAGGGCAAGTTTGACACCGAGTACAGACGGCTACGCGACGACTTTGAGACTCGGCTGCGCGAACAGCGGGACGCTTTTACAGCGTCTGATCGAAATGAAGAACACCATTGCAGATCTGGAACGTGAAGATGAACGGCAATGCAACGAGTGTCAGGGTGACATTGTAGCGATGAACGGTAGAATGGGCCAGTTTTCAGCACGAGTCGACCGGAATGTGCATATCCACCGGCGTGAAAATCAAGAGACTTGGGAGCGTGTTCAAGACAGACTTCGGATACGACGAGACAAATGCAAGGAGCAGCACAACAATCTGGAATTTCGAGTGGAGCAGCAAGAGCGGAAGCATCTAATTGCAGCCGAGGAGGCTGCCATAAAGCACGCGCAAGATCTTGAAGAGCTGAGAAGTGACATCATTAGTACGGTCTTCTGGAGGATATTTACTGGGATCGTTGTCTTCATCCTGCTCGGAAGCATGATACCCGCTCCTCAATGAGTTAACCAACAGTAGAAATGATTCAACATGGGCACGGCCATAGAAAAATTTGAATTGATGCATCGTAGCTAAACTACAGGTAAAGGGAAGCAGCGAACACGATATCACGCTTGAGCTTCTTGCCTCCTTCGTCAAACTTCTTCTCCAGTTCGACGTCACCGATGGAGTGCGCAGCCAGAGTCAACTGGCGCAGCAACTCCTCTAGACGACGTAGACAACGAATGATCGTTCCCTCAAAGGCATCCGACATCTTACAGATCTGGGAGAACTTGGCTCCTTGGCACCAGGCGATGACCACGTCCACCAGACTCGTGTTAAAGACACCAGCGTATTCGTCTACATCGATCGTGATCTTGGCGTCTTGCATCACCTTAGCGATACGCTGGGCCGTCTCACGCAGCTGCCGAACGGGGACCTCCAAGCTCTCAGCTTGAGGAGGTTTGTCGCTCTCCTTCTTCTTCTCCATGTTGATCAAACAACTCAGCAGCGCCACTGTATCGTTCACCGATAGATCATTAAACTGACCGTTAAAGATCATCTCGGTTACCAGCAGCTCGTCCGTCGTCGAGACTTCACATGCCGTGCGGCCCTTGCGTTGGATAACTCCTACTTTATCCACAAACTCCAGTCTTCTCAGCACTCTTCTACGACGACGCAAGTCATCACGCAGCACCAGAGACTTGGACTCTTTGATCTTGCGCTCCAGTTCGCGCATCTTGGCTTCGCTCTCTATCTTCAAATTGAACAACGCAAAGCGAGCTTCTTTATCCGTCGCATTGTGGAACGCCGAGCTCTTGAGTTTCTTCTCCGCGTCCACAGTCTTCTCGATCACTCGCAAGAACTGCTCGTCCTGAATGTCCATGTCTTCACGAGGATCCAGAAGCGGGACACCCTGGGGGAATCGACGCAGTACTTCCTTCACAGACTTACCGACTGCCTGGCGACTCTCAAGTGTACGCAAGTCCTTGGGGATATACACACGCAGAGACGAGATCAGATCCAGCATCTCCAGTGGCACAGGGCAGATCTTCATCTCGTAAGTAGAAGAAGACGACAGGCCCATCATATTCTCAGGCGCCGGGGTCGGTAGCTCCGAGACGGTGCTGCCATTGGTGGCGTCGTTGACCTTGGCGTTGCTGTTGTTCGTACAGTTCAACAGCACGTGCACCACCGTGTCAGGAGTAGCGGAAGTTGAGTCACTGGCGTTCTTGGTCGTGAAATTCACGATCACCCCCCAGTCCCACTTGGGTTTAGTGGAGCCATCGTCGCTGTCTGGACAGTAGAGCTTCACCAAGCGCCCTCCATTGAGGAAGCGAACCACGTAGTCCGGTTTGTTGCGGATGGCCAGGAACTCCTCCTTAAGTCGCACTAGAGATCTCGACAGATAGTAATACTGCGCCACTTCTTCTTCGTTCTTGATCACGATCTGGTCCTTCTCTTCTTTCGCACGTCCCAGCGCTTCCTCCAACGCTGGAGCAGCCTGTTCGTTCTGGAACTGGTGGAAAGACTGCTTGATCATGTACTCTGGGTCGGCATCTTCCACTCGCATCAAGTTGAGCAGCATATTGTAGCCCAGATGGAACGTACTGAACAAAGGATCCGCTTGGCCGTACAGAATTCCCTTGGCCACTTGCGGTTCCATCTGCTCACTCAGCATCTGAATCACGATACCACGTGCATCAAGCGAGCGACGACCAGCACGTCCCGACATCTGAATATACTCGCCAGCAGTGATCCAACGGAAGTCCTTACCGTCATATTTACGACAATTTGTGAACACCACGGTCTTGGCAGGCATATTCAGACCCATAGAGAACGTCTCGGTAGCAAATAGACACTTGAGCAGACCTTCACCGAAGAGAATCTCGATCACTTCCTTCAGAATAGGCAGCAAACCACCGTGGTGGATACCGATACCACGCCGTAGCAGCGGTAGAATAGAGTCGACCTGTGGTAGAGCACGATCGTCGTCCGACAGCGAGTCCATAGCGTTCTTGAAGAGTTGATCCACTGACTGCTTCTCCTCTTCCGTATTGAAATCCAGCTTGGACATAAGCAGAGCGTACGCCTCACACTCGCGTTTGCTGAACGAGAAGATAATCACCGGGTCATACTGACGCTCCATGATGAGTTTAACGATACGGAACACGTCCGAGCCGATTTGTTTCTTTGGGTTGCTCTTTTGCGCCTTCTTTCGCTTCGTGTTGCTCCCGTACGAAGCCAATTCCGCAGCTGCGTCGTCTGTAGACGCTGACAGTGTTGCAATGGCCTTCTGGAAGTTATCTTCGCGGAATTTTCCCTTCTCGTCGACTACCAAGTGCAGTCCTTTGCCTCCAGCGGGGAATAGGTAGTGCTGTAGTGGGGTAGGACGGTAGTCTGTGTACACAACGTGACACGGCTGGTGGTGGATGTGGCAGATCCAGCCAGCGAACTCCTTGGAGTTGGGAATAGTGGCCGATAGGAACACGAAGCGCACCTTGTGGGGCAGTAGAATGATACTCTCCTCCCACACGACACCGCGCTCCTTGTCTCTCATGTAGTGGATCTCGTCGTAAATCACCCACGCCACTTCTCGCATGACCTCGGAGCCCCGATACAACATACTTCTCAGAATCTCCGTCGTCATGATCAGACACGTGGCTGATGGGTTAATTGTGATATCTCCCGTCATCAGACCCACATCTCCGAATTCCTCCTCCAAGTCTCGGTACTTTTGGTTACTCAGAGCCTTGATAGGGGACGTGTAGATCACTCGCTGCTTGTCTCGTAGACTCTTGGCAATAGCGTACTCAGCCACGGCTGTTTTACCGGCTGACGTGTGGGCTGAGACCAGTACGGACTCTCCAGACTCGATATAGTCCACTGCTTGCTGCTGGAATGGGTCCAGGGTGAATGGGTACGTCTTGGCAGGATTCTTCGCGGCGGCGCCGGCAGTGGGTTTAGCCTCGTAGTCTGGCGGGTAAACTGAGAACGAGATGAGGTTCTTCTGCTGCGTGCCAGTGGACACTACGTTTGCAGAGTGTTTGTCGTTGCCTTCGATGGGCGTTGCGTCGATGCGTTTGCCCTCAACGACTTTGAGATTGGTAGAGGCCAAACGACCTTCATTCTGCTGCTTCTTGGCTGGCGGAGCCGACGCTTTGTCGTCGTTTGGACAGGCAGCAGGAGCTTCTTTGCGCTTGGTAGAAGTGAAGGAAGCGGCGGCTTGTTCCTCGGCCGTCAGCGTTGCGGACGAGTCGTCGAACGCACCGAACAGGTCCAGATCCTCATCCATTGCTGATGACCACTTGAAAAATGGCTGGATGGCAAAAATGGTGAATGAAGTGCTGGTGTGGACCACATTTATTTGCTTTTTCCACCTTCACTGGGTCCACCACCAACTTGAGCAAGAAACGCTAATCAGAAGCGTTGACATCACAATAAAGTATAAAAAAGAGCAGAGAATTACTTGTACTAATCGTAGGCAACTATCCCCGGGGGACATGTAATGGGACAGCCCCTATTTCGGGACAATACATTTCTATTATTAGAGGCATTTTTGAAAAGTAACTGCTGGTTTCGAAAACAGGCGGACAGACCAACTCGCGGAACGAGAGCGGTTGAGAATGGAAAGAAGAACACTCGGCTATACTTGGGCCAAAATTGGGCAAGAACGTCATCACTACGACATGTCAAAGTCGCCTAAGTCAGCCTCGTTTTATACTTGAATTAAGCATGAATAGCAGATGACCCATCATCAAGGATCGACTCGAAAGACTGGGTTGGTGCCCTGGGACCAAAACGTGTCGGCCAGCCTCTTAAAAACGGCATTGGGGTGCAACCGACGAGGGCGATAGGTATTCCTTCCCATCGGTGCTCCGTTATGCAGTAAATCTCTACCTTTCGTGTCGAGTTGGGACCAGAAAGGTGTTCGTATTTTCAGTAGTGTTTCTATAGAAAACAATTAGGTAGAATCTGCAAATTGTTTTGACTTGATTTTGCTATGAGGCTTTGTCCCGATATGTGTCCACTTTTTTGGCCTCAAAAAGTGCTTGATGGAGCTCAACATTCGTGCCAATTTGGATTGACCTCAACACATTTGTTCCTGGTAAGAAAGGCACAATCAGAAAGCCAAGGGTCTCCTCTTTATTTTCATATGTAGACCACCAATAGATGACGAATTGTTCTAAATATTTAGCAACTTTTTAAAATCACCTTTACTGTCCCATTATATGTCCGCCGGGGATAGGATAAGCCGATTTTTTTTCTTTCTTTAGTAAGATTCACGTGTTGAATGTTTGTGATCTGATGTTGCTGAGTTTTGTTATGGGAAGAAAGCATTTACCCCACCCGGGACGCACTAATAGTTGCTTAAAAACCAGGTATATTGAGGGATATCCGCCATCGCCTCGCTGTACGTGTGGTCTCGCATAAACCCAAGGATTCTCATGGCTCGGGCCGATATCGTACCGACTGGGAGTTTGCCGGACAAGATCTTTACCTCCAACTTGCCAATCGTATGAACAAATTTGTGCCAGCGCCATCTCGGTTCCACGTCCTATGCCTGTAACAGAAAGGACTGGGCTGCCGTCCACCGGCTCCGGGACAACCACATGTCACTTGTAGTTGCTCGCAATAGCATCCGGGACGACAAACACTAATGCTGCTCGCTTCGGATTCTCCTTTAACGCTTCCAACAGACCAAGTTTCTCGAATACCGAAATGCTCCCGAAAGCGTTGACAGAGTGTGTTTTCGATATAGCCATCAGAAAGAGGATCAAGCAGTGGTCGGCGTTCCACGCAACGATCTCTTGGGCTGTCACCATCGCGTTGTCAAACGGCATCTTGGAAAGATAGAATCCGTCAATTGACTTCAACTGTTTCGACACTGGCTTATGGTACTTTCCGCGCGTTGCTGTGTCTGGAGATAGGTTCTCGAGCTTGAAAGAGTCGACTTGCGTGCTCTCTAGAATACGCGGCGGCACTTGAGGATAACTGCTGTTAGCCGTCATTTCATCCTCTTGTAAAGGCCGCGGCTCGAACTTGCACCCTCGCTCCAATCCTTCATGTATACTTGCTTGAAAAACCCACCCGACAAAGATGCACCTTGCGGAAAGCCAGCCAGTGAGGTGCGCAATTGCTTCCTGCTGCAGTGGAAGTTTCTCCACGACGAACGGAGACGCGAGTTTCGTGTTTACAATAATCGCATTCTTTTCAGGAACGAAGTGGAAAATGCGATAGAAGACATCGGGTTTGTCACTCCTTGTCTGACGAAAGTATCATGCTGTAGTGGGCTGGTGATTATCGAAATCTCGTGAAGCAGAGCGGCAGTAACGGCGTCGATCTTATATTTAGCGAGGAAAAAGCATTCGCGGGCCACACCTCCGAACGTATTGTATCGTGCCTCGATCACATCATCTGTAATGCTGTCGGCGTCGTCGGTTAGCGTGAGACCAAGCATGGATGCGGCTCCTTGCAGCTCCTCGCACGACCAGAGAGGCATGTACACGGTGCAGACTTTGCTCCTCACGGTTCTCAGCCACGCAGCATTTAAGCTCGTAAACACCACCATCGGAGTTTTCAGGTGAATTGCATTGGGAGCTTCATCGCACAAAAGGATTGTCTTCTTCGCTTTTCCAGTTGCTTCATGCAATAAGTCGGCGATTGCTTGACTGTTTTCAGCTATTTCCTCTCCCATCCTGTCGTTATCTTTGAAAACAACGGCTGATAGCACCTCGGTGTTACTGTACGCCGCCGTGATAATCCACGTGCCCTCCTCCTGCTCCTCCTGCAAGCGCTGTAAAAAGTAGACGTAGAACATCGACTTGCCAATCCCTTCGAGCAAATACCGTTAGCTAGACCATTAGCACCATTCGAGCACCGAGTGGCCGCATGCGATTCACCTGGCGTCCCAGTCACAGTCACGCAGTTCTTCCCAGCCTTTAGCATTTCCTTCACGAGCTGATAATACTCATTGTAGCAGCTGCGCACATAATAGTACTTGCCATGCTCGTACTCTTCGAAAAATGGCACGCGCGGCAACTCTACCGTGTAGCCAAGCGTCTCTCTTGCTTCATATATGGTAAAATTAATTGGACAGCAATTTTTTCTCGAATAGGAAGACGAAGCAGCCCAAGTAGATCTGTGAACTGGTAAAGACAGAGAAACAAGAAGACAAGATTGATTGACCGAATCGAAATGTGATGGAGTGGGATATAATTCTCCTGAACTTGTATGCGTCACTCAATGGATTTGAAACAAAACTTCTGCGTTTATTTTAAAGAACTTGTACCCACTAATAGTTTCCCAAACAAAACATTGTTGTTTCGAGAGTATTCGCGCGGCTGTTCAGAGTCTGACGCAGAAACTATTAAACAGCATTATGCCTCTCAAAGAGCAAGTACAGGCCTTCGCGTCGAAAGTACTTGTTCCTTCCACGGGCTGACCAGTCCACGACGGAGCAGATGCGCCTTAATTGCCGCACCAGCGATCCAATACTGACGTGGCGAATTGCTCCAGAAAAATGGGTATGCCAGGTCTATCACTAAGACCCCTAGTTCAGGAATCACACCAGCAAATTGACCGACATGATCGGCATGGATAGGTATGTTCCTTGTTTTTGCTACTAAAGACGTGTTATACACAGCTAGACGGGAAGACACTACATGTCTATACACGGCGGTTTTCGACGCTCGAACGGGTACACAAATCGAAGTCTCCGTTCAGCCGTGCCGTACAGTTCGCAGTGCTGATGTCACCACGGCACCTGAAGATCCAACGTGTCAAGGAAAATGATGTGGCCTTCGTGCAATAACTCCAATCCAGCATTACGAACTTCGTGGTTTTGGAGCAATCACTTGCGACTTTGGCCCCTCCAAGCAAACGCTCGCCGACGATTCGTATGGACCCTTCTTTGTTATATGCGAAGCTGCCGCGCGACTACCGAGGTTTCGTTGTGTCGTTCGACGGATCGGCAAAGATCGAGAAAAACGGTGGCTATGGTAGCTGTTCATGTGTGCTCTGGCGCCTTCCGGAGTGGAAAAATAGTGATCACTGCTAACGCTTACTTTCCGTCCACCACTGTCAATGTCGCTGAGTACACTGGGATGATTGATAAACGGAGTCAAGGCAGCTATTGCGCACGGTGCCGAGGATTTTGTCATCGTGGGTGACTCAAGGCTCGCGATACAGCAATCACTAGGGGTGATCGCAAGTCGGGAGGAATCACTGCTGGCGCTGCTAATTACTCACAAAGAACTCGCGGCCAAGCTGCGAACAGTTAAATACCATCACGTAGTGAGGGGTTACAACCCTGCCGCTGATTCACTCGCCACCAAAGCTTTGGAGTCGAAGGTCAACCGAGTGGTCCTTGCTGAAACTCACAAGTTAGAGTTAGTAACACTGAATCGCATCCAGGAAGTGATCTACGAACCGATCGAAGACACGGTAGAGGTTGCACCACGTCAAGCAGAGCATCAGATGCAAGTACTGACTGGCAGCGAGTTCTCGCAGCGGAAAACTTTCGAAAATTTCGTGCGTGATTACACTTCAACTGGGAGCGATTATGGTAAATTGGCAGCAATGACCCGACGAGAGGCGAAAGCCAAGAAACGCGTCAGATTCGCCGATGAAGACTCGGAGATGGCTGCAAAAGCTCAAGAACATCATGGAGAACGACGTGAGACTACTAACCAGGATTCAATCAGTGAAGTATCGTTAGACCATCCCTCCAAGACTGTACCACCAGCAAACTCCAGTGCAAAGGACGTTGACCCGGTGGAGCTACAGCGCGAACGACGCAGGCAGATAGTCACGACACAGGATGAAGAGCGGAAGTGGGCGAACCTCAAGACAGTGTTATGAGGCCAATCAGAGAAGCTAAGCTACAAAGAAGCTCGAGATGCATGGAAGTATGCAGACAGATTCGTCCTGTCTGAGGATGGTGTGATTCACTTTGAGTCGTCGGTACGACCATGGTTGGCAAGAGGATACCAAGCTGCGTCTAGTGGTACCAACAACGTTGATCAAGAAGTACTGCAGAACTGTCACGACTCGTTGGAAGGAGGACACCAAGGTGTGGTCCGAACATACCAACGGGTAAAGTCCGATCATAATTGGGCTGGACTGTATGCCGACGTTGAGAAGCACGTGAAGTCGTGTCCGGGCTGTATTTCGAGTAAAAGCCGTCCTCAGCTCCGCGGATACTCACCTGGCAACGTCCTGGCCGAGCGACCGTTCCAGATCGTCTCTATGGACTTCGTCATACTACTACCGAAGACTCACAGGTGCAACACTGCACTACTGCTGTTCCAGTGCTGATTCACTAGGTTCGTCATTGCCAAGGCTATGTCCGACAAGTCCGCGCTCAGCGTGGCTCAGGTGTTCGAGGAATACGTATGCTGGCGGTTCGGCGCCCCATGTTGATCAGGCATGACCGCGACCTGCACTTTATGAGCGAAGTGTTTTAAGCATTTACGAAGATGATACAGCCGAGGTCACGAGCGACGTTGAGCTATCGGCCGCTGGCTAACGGCCAACAAGAGCGATTGGTGAAGTCGGTGATGACTTCCGTATGTGTGTATGCGGAGGACCCTCTGCATCAAGATTGGGATGAAATTGCTGAAAGGTTGGTAATTGCTATTAAGACCTCCCAAGACACTACACGAAAAGAGACGCCGTTTTACCTCGTTCATGGCTGGGATGCACGATCGACACTACGGGCGATGTCTTCGTCCCTCACGCGAGGACTAGTAAGCAGTCGGACGCACTGGCTTGGCGTCGTGAAGTCAACCGACAACAGGATTATCAGGCTGCTGAGAAGGAGCGACGTGCTAAAGAGCATAACGAAGCCCTGAGTCGACTGGAGAAGGCAGCAGTATCCCGACCAAGTGAAAGTGAACGCACGGTCTCTCTTTGAGATTGGGAGCCGGGTGTGGATCGACATGGAACGCGCCAAGCCCGGCCTGACCAAGAAGCTTGCCCATCGGTGGCATGGACCTTTTCGGATCAAACGCAAGGTGAAAGAGTTCGCGTACGAGCTGGAATTGCCTGACCGGAGTGGGTCCCGCTTCTATCCGGTGGTGCAAGTGCCGAGGCTTAAAGCTGTCAACGGATTCCCTAGCCGACTGAAGGTTCGTTTGACAACGGAAGTGACCGAAGCATCAAGACTGGATTTCGATAAAGAATTGCTACCAGAGGGCAGCTGGGAGCCGGATCTTCTTGTTGGTGAAAATGAAGTTGAGGCCATCCTCGACGATCGAGCGCCGCTGTCAACGAGTATTGAGCGCGCCGTACGAGAGTTCAAGGTCAAGTGGGTCGGTTACGACGACCCAACTTGGGACCAGCGTCCAACCTATCGTGCGGTGACCTGCTGTACGATTATCTGCGTGCCAAGAAGAGCGACCGGCGGCTGCAGATGGTTCAAGTTGCGGACGAGGATTAACGTGACTCGATCACGAGTGAACTGTCCACAGGTCGGTACAGCCTGTGGTAACAGACAAAAAAGGCGACTGTCCCAACAAGTTGTATATTCATTTGATGAAAACGTGAACGAGATTACGCTGTGGGAAATTGATTAAAGAATGAAGACATGAACGCGTGTTAAACGACAACTACTGGGAATAAAGACTCGGGACTACCCGCAAAAGTTTCGTATGGGCGAGATGAATGTGAAGAGCTGTGCAGCGTGTCTTCAATCGGACGACAAGTGACCAGCGGTGTCAGCAAGAAGTCCAAGCGAGGATGCTCCGCTATCGTCCTTCTTCTTCATCAGGAGGAGACGCTTGAGCCGCCGATGGGCAGCTAGGAGCAGATGAAGCCACAGTGCTGCCACCAGTAGACGCAGCTGCCGCTGTTGAAGCTGGGGCGCGTGTGACCGGGAAGAAACGACGTTGCCAATCAGGATTAATCTCGGCATCAAGTAGAGCCATACTTTGCCTCTTCATTAAAAGCCCTCTCGACGGCAGCAGCGAGTATCCAGAAGTAGCGCTCCCACAGCACATAGCCGAGGTTAGGTTTGGAGCCTTGGCTACGGAAATGCGCCCAAAGTATCCGGTAGCGCGTCTCCAGCGAAGTTCGCCGAGATGCTGGAGCGTTCGGATCGAAGCCCGTCGTGCTGAAGAAGATCAGTTCCTCGGGGGAGAGACGTGAACGTCTTACCACGGGTCATCAGGATATGTGAAGTCACAGAACGCCTTGAGACCTTTGAGCGTCATGTGAATGACGCTTCCACCAGGAGTTGGCTTCGGTAAAATCGTACTTAACGTACGATCGACACTTCGTCGCCCCAGGATCGGTGAAAGGCATGTCCAAGTACGGTTGAATCCACGGTGGGAAGCTCGCCGAGGGTAGAACAGCCGGACGAAGACCTTGGACAGTTTGGTGACTCGTCGGTAGGTGCACAGTCGAAAACGGATCCCCGCGGCGGGTTCGTGACGTATAAGTCGTCACTATCGCACGACCAGGACCGGCATCCTGTGGAAGAGAAGACGTACGGGTGCGAGCTGATCCTGGAGGAGGCAAGTGACGACAAGGAGAGGGTGGCTGTGGTGAAGTTGAACGTGGAGGCGTTGGAGGTCTTGGCGCTGGTAGCGATCCGCCATTTCCACCGGAGTCGTGAGAACCAGCTGGTGAACCGTCACCACCTGGGACAGCGGTTGATGCCGGGGTGGAAGCAACTCCAGCACCCAAAATCGAACTTGAATACTTGGCATTGGGTGGAATCTTCGTCATCGGCCATATCACCTGTAGAGAAGTCGAACGAGGATTCATCTCACGTGAGCCACCTCCAGCTTCGTCCCGACCATGATCATCATCGTCATCAACCTCCATGGAAGTGCTCGAAGGTGTAGCCGGTGGGACTGGAAGAGAAACAGATTCTGTACGCGAGTTTGAACCTTCGGCAGTGGTGGTCAGATCGTCGTCTGGGGGTAAGTGGTATGTAGACGTCACGCCCGGAGGTTTATGAGCTGAGTCAGGCTGTGCACTGTTCGAGTCATCGTCATCTGACCCAAACAAGAGAAGATGCTCCGATTCTACCTTAGCGGCCCCGGGCTCAGCGGGTGGCGCATCCTTACCAGCCAACAAAGTGTCGGTAGTAGATGCAGGCGCTTCGGGAGCGACCTCTTTACGGGATGGAGGAGCAGCGCGACTTCGTGAACCGCCCTTCGGGCTAGTCGACGCTGGAGGAGTATCCTCCGGACTGCTTGACATTTCGACATCACCAGTGAGATCGACGACGGGCGGTTGTGGAGCATCTTTGGGCTTAGAAGAAGACGCTGGAACTTACGAAGGAGGTGGTGATGACGCTGCAGACGTACGCTTGCGCGACACAGACAATGAGTGAGACTTCGAGGACCTCTAGGAGACTTTGTGGCCGATGGAGAACAAGTACGCGTCCGGGAACGGGGAGGACTCGTTCGGCGTGGACTCTTGCGATATGATGAAGGAGCTGATGACTGAGAACGAGAGTGAGTCTTTTGGGGATTGGTCTTCTTCCAAGCCTTGGGCTTGAACAATGACCTGCTACCAATTTTTTGATTTGTAGACTGGGTAGCCGGAGTGTCGCCAAGACGAGCTGCGGACATAGCAGTACTAGCCTTATCCGTCGGGATTGAAGACTTACCTTCAAGATCGGAGTCGTCACCAAAGTCATCATACAAGCCTTTACCTCCTGGTCGAAGACGCTTATGAGGCTTTCCGTGAGCAACTTGGTTAGCCGCCTTGGCCAACGCTGTAGGAAGAGCCTGTGGATCGGATAAAGCCGTGGTCTTGGTTTAGATACACTGAAGAGCAACGAGCGTTCCCTGATCAAGGTCCAGAGCATCGAGATTCAGCCCACCAGCAGTGATACCTGACACATGACATTACGAATGAACGATAAGGAGCGAATCATCGGCAACGGCCTTGGGAGCCGACGACGTACCTTCCGCGGCCAGGCACGTCCGGATCCATACCAGCGAGACTCACGTGAGTCCGGAGAGGACGGTTAACTCGGAGGAGATGCGAGTTACGCTTCTGAAAGTCTTCAAGCAAGGCCGCGGCGTCAGCATCAACGAGTTTGCCCTTCGAGGCTCGAACTAAGAGGGTGTGCAGTTGACGTGTCTGCTTGGTGTTGGTGGCGATTGCAACCATGAACGTTTCGCGCTCTAGCTCTATATGTTTTTCCAGGTTGTCGATGGCCTGGTCTATCTCGGAGACTTCAGCTTTCAGTAAGCTGAAGTCCTCGGTGTGAGTGGTAGTTGATTCCTTGGTCTTGGTGAGGAGCCCAGCGAGTCGGATGTTAGCAGGCTTCAAGCGCTTGCTTTCAGCCTCGAGAGTCGTCACGTTGGAGGCCAAGACTTTGAGATGCTGCTCTGCGGACTCGCGCGCAAGCATGTCCGGGACGACTGCACGCCTGGCGGTGCCCGCCTCAGCCTGAGCCGCACGAAGCTGAGTCTCGAATTTGGCGACTTGGCGGGGAATATCCGGTAGTGCCTCAGAGAGAGGACAAATGGCCGCGAGGACTTCGTCGAAGCCCGCCGTGGCATCAGGGAGACGCTGAGTGGCGATATCGGTGTGCAGAGGAGGCGAGATGCCCATCTGGACTTGGTGACGAGCGAGAGCGGTGAAGTACGGTATTATTGACGTCAGCATCTGGTCCAACGACGCTTCGGAATTCTCGGCGAGCATGGCACGCAACGAAGCCTCGGCGATAGGTGGAGAAGCATTCACCGGCGAAGACGGCGCCGGAGGCGGGTCTACTGGAGGATCAACCACGATTGGAGATGAAGGACCTGCCTCCGAAGGCTTGGGCGAAGGTGGAGCTGGAGGCATCGGAACTGGTGGGTCTGGCGGCGCCGGTGGCTCGACTTGTGGAAGCTGCGGCGCGTCTGAACGGTCGGTGTCACCCTGACGAAATGCGCAACAATGGAGATGGGGTGATGTGCGCAGGGACGAGATTCATTGGTGACGAAGATTGGACAACTTACCTCCAGCTGCTCGCGCTCCCTACGGTGTCGCGGCATTAACGCACTGAACGCCCTGTCGATGGCCCGATTCAAGATACCTTACGTAAGTGGTATCTGGGCTGGAATTTGAAGAATGAACCAGTGTCACAACGGACACCAGTGTCGTGGCTTCAATTGCGACAGGGGCAGTTGTGGTGTAGTGTTTTCGCAGGAATCGCCGAGGACCATCCGATGGGCGGACATGACCAAGTTCAAGAAGTTCAAGCAACGAACGTTCGGTCATGTGACAGAGAGTGTCTTTAATGCGCGAGAAACTCAGGGGAGTCACTACTGATCCTTCGTTCGTGCTCCATTATGACCAAGATGTCGCTCAAGTAAGGTGGTCGCTATTGGTGAGCCGGATTTGCATTCAGCGGACAAGAACTAACGGATCATGGTACGAAGCCTCGGTCGCCGTTCTGAGCGACTTTTGCGAAGTCACGGCGTCTGTTTGAACGCTCGGTGGCGGTTGGAGAAGCATCGAAGACGCCTGAAGAGTCGCTAGACATGCGAAGTAATCCATAACAGACCGTAGCTCACTTGATATTTGTAAACTTGATTAGGATTCATATTTGAACATGGCCCAAAAGGGCAACACAAATACAGAACATAATTTCCACTCAAGCACTAAGAGCGAGGTCCGGCTTCAAGGTAAGCGTCTGGTCAAGCTTGCGTGAGTGTGTTATGCCTGTCGGTGGACTCGAAGCTTACTAGCGAGGGTTCATCTGGTAAGGTCATGAGACTGTGTGTGTATTGGCCGATTATATTTCGGAAGGTTTACGTGACGGCTATATCTTGCCTATTCACGCTCTTTCCTCATACTGACACGATCGATGTGCCGTCTCGATTAATGAGTGGTCTTCATACTCTGCAGAGCGCGTTTCGGGAGGAATTGTGCCGCATGCAGGGCCGAAAGAAGCACATGCCGTTGCTGGTCTTTTTCGGACATAGTTCACCAATCTAACTTTTGCGATAGTTAAGCACCTCCCGATAGTGAGATCGTCGATTTTGTTTTTTATCACAAAGTACAATCTAGAGGTTAGAGATAATTTTGACTTAGGCTTGTATTCTGACGGTCAGCGGGAGACCTCTTCAACCTCCTTAACTAGAGGGTATCACTATTTGAAATATCACTCCAAAGAAGATTGTCTGTATTAATATTAATAATTTAATGATTTGCTGTGGGTCATCATCATATTATTGATTATTTCGACAAACAGACAATCCCCTCGGTAGTCATCGCGTTGGGAGACGGCTATTTATTCCTGTCTAAGGGGATTCCTATCGTGGAATGTACCATAAAAATGGATCATGGTTAGCAAAAAACTCGGTAGACTCAAAACTACTATAAAGACCGTCAAACCTAACAAAGTCGATAATACAGTCCATATTATAAATATATATTCCCCAGTGTTTCCTCACTGACCTACTCATATCCCTTATATCCGTCGATACGACATTCAATAGTATCCCCATGAACAAAAAACTTTAAAATACCAGCCTGACAACCCTGAGTCCGTTCGTGATGTAATGTGTGGTGGCTGCTGCGGAGGCGAGTTAACGCGAGCAATAACTACGGTGGGATATGGCAGCTATATATGGTTTGAAATCGATACTGTTTTGAATGGATTCCCTCCGGCGTCCTGTCCAGTTAAGACTTTCTCATAGTTAAGCACCCCAAAATAAGAATATCTGCCTGAAAATGTATTCCACTTTACAACCGAGGGAAGAGAGGTGAAATTAACTTACTGAAGTAAGTTTGTAAGATATAGAGGATTTATTCCAAGTCTAGGGATTACTACCGAGGGGGTTGTCTGTACATGCTTACCGACGGATTCGGAGGGAATCGACGGTCCATTTAGAAAAGTACGTCATTATTTTAATATTAAAATACGTGTTCATGATACGTTGTACTTCGAAGTAGCTGCTACAGTATTTCTCTCCCCCGTGTTCGAACCAAAAAGACAAACCCGCAGATGTAAGCCCAATAAGCATCTACTTCTCTGGCCCATTTCAAAATGACGATTGGGATTTTTCAGTGATTGCACATAAATGAATAATCTAACTTTATTGGATAAAACTCAACGGTGATTACGATTGTCGCTGAGAACTAATCTTATGGCTTGCAATGGCTAATCACTCACTCCACCTTCCTTCTAGGTCATCTATAGCTCACTAAGAACGACACATTGGCCCCAACAGGACTCTTAAACGCGCTAATAGTCAACGTATCTACGCTAGATCATCAGCGTCATAATTAATATGGAGTATATCACTCCGCTGTAGACATTCTTCTGCAGATAAAATGCGCCTTCCAAATCGTTAATATTAGGGTTAATTTGAAGTCGTTTCTGATTGGCCAATGGAAGCTGGTGGCTTTCGCTAACCCATCGGTATTTTGAGATAAACCTCGCTCTCTTTGCGCCCAAATTGTAGCGCTTCCAGCCCGTTTCTACGTACGCTTGTGCACCCAACGGCAGCTAATTCTCTGATTTACCCACCTTAAAGTTGGGTGTAATATCGCTAAAAATTGACTGAACTGCGACAAAAAAATAACGGTCTGCAAAATGCGGCAGGTTTGAACGCAGTGTGCTCCTGCCTAACTGGTGCCTAGACAACAACAAAAATGTGCTCATGTGCGCTATATCCGGGGCTTTGATATGGCGTGCTTTTCGTTCACCTTCGAGTCCTGGTTGCGAGTTATCGGTCAAAATGTGTAATCGTCATTTTGGAGTGGGCCAGAGAAGTATTATAATACGCAACTCTTACGGGTTGTACTACTCTACCAATTGTGCTGACCTCCACGCTGTCGATCAATCTCTCACTTAAACTGCCTGGAGTGCTGACGTCGTCCGACTGGAATGAAGCACTTGACGGCAACGTAATTGCAATCATTCACGCCCGGAGGCAGTACAACAATTCGTAAATACTCTTTAATATGTAGCCTAATACGCCGGCGTATCAGGAGCCTCCTACCGTTTCGATGTGAAGGGCTCTCCCTTCATCTATAAGATTGCTAAGAAGTCATTCGAAACGTTGATTTTTCTAAAGCACTCAGTTTAACTCCGCGCGGACGTTTGCTGTAAAAGGTGCCAGAAGTGCTCAACACAAGGAAAGTTACTATTAATAACTTCAACTTAGCAACGAATCATGATCAAATCCAAGATGGGTATGATAACATACGGAGAGCCGTCGTTACCTGGCGTGAATGATACTTACTTGTCTGCCACTTGAAAGTACCTGGTATACTTCAAAGTAGCAGAATCGCCATTCTTTATACCCCACCTCACACTATAAGGGTTAATATCTATACCATTCTGACCAAAGGCTGTCTCGAGCATTTATCATGCACGCTTATAATAAGTGATAATTCGATGCTTGTGAAAACGAAATGGTGTACAAGTCCGGGTCTGTTTCAAACGGACAACAGACCACTTGGTTACCAAGTTGTTTCATGAGATCTGAAAACAAAACCGGATTATGGCCAGCTCTTTGTGATGCAATTTTGCTACCTAAAAATCTGAAATATCCATAAATCGTAAAGCGGTGAATAAGACAAACTCAACTGCGAAAAGAACGTCGAGAAGAGTTAATATTCGCTTCAATGCAATAATTATTTTGTCACTTATCTGAAAAAGCCCGTATTTTCGCTATACACGAAAAAGCATAAAAGATGGTTGACGTCTAATTTCCTTGGCGGTTATTACTATAACGTGAAATACGAAAAATAGAAGGGATGGTCATCTTTTGAATTTGCACATGTTCTTTGTCGATTTGTAGGCCTCACCATTTTTAAATTTAGTATGTGTTTTTGTATCCAAAATGCTGTACATTGAAATGCCGCCTTTCACTAACATTGAAAGATACAGTTGAAGTATTAACATTGTGAATAGAGAACCGGAGGTTTCATGTAGTCACGGCCATCAAATCGCAAAAACGAGGAATCTAGGAACCCCCTACGTTAGAATAGCTCAAGCACTATTATACCGAAGAGCATCTCGCGTATTGTACAGTACATGTATACGCATCGCGACTCCCGCAGGATGTGTAGTCACCACCAAGAGCGGACATTCGGTCATGGAATTTTTTTGGTAACAGCAGGCAAGACCAGTCAATGCGTTATTCATGTACTAAGTAGCTTTCTTGTACTTCGTAAAAGGTTGTTGGTTCCAGGATCACGTTTGATCGTACCGGTACCTAGCTGATCAGTCTGCAATTTGCACTCAAGCTACACAATCACCCACGCATCCGACAGAAAATTTTAAGCCCCCAACAACGCTTGACCAAAGCGCTTTCACTACGTCGTTCTCGCTATAGTGGGAACGTTCCTTGTCAACACCAACGCTTCCACCGTTGACACCCAGCACAGCCAGATCTCTCAAACGACCCAGGAAATTGTCGCTGCCACCCATGACAGCGACGGGAAGCGCTCCCTACGCTCCAATCAGAACGCGAACGAGAAGAAGAACGATTTTGTCGACTCGTTGGATGAAATTGAAGAACGAGGAGCGGGAGTGCAGTATCAAAAGGTGCTAGAACTTGCCAAGACTCGTAACGAAGCTATGACGTTTGACATGGCGAAGCTCGGTGCCAAAAAGCAAAAGCAGATTGAGGCTGTAATGCAGAAGCAAGACCGGACGCGTCAGCAAGTAGCCAAAAAGTTGGGAATGAAGAATGTTGAGGACGCGAAGAAGCAGAACGCAAAACCTTGGCACGGTGGGGTCCAACCTTTCGTGAAGGAAAAAAGAAGAAGAAAGAGCCTGATGTCGTGTAGGAACACGCCAGAATTTCCGTCTGTCAGTACTCCCACCCACAACACACGCTAAGTCCGCAAAGACATAACGAATATTCGGGCGAAGCTTCAACCTGAAGCCTTGACTCTGCCCTAGCACCGGGTTGATAATGGACCCTGTGCGCCCTGGCTTTGTTGATAGGTACACCGAGTTCTTCCAGCAGCACTAGTCACGAGCGACGACTAGGCTGCGATCACGCACGCACTTGCAATAACCTCGCTGGCCCTCAGTAGGGAAGTTGTCCAGCCGAGAAGCGAGGGCGACCGAAGCGTGGCTCTCTCGGTCTGTAGAAAATGGGAGGCTCTTTCTTCGCACTCCTCGGATCGGACGTCTCGTCCTCAACACTTGGCTCAGCACAGTCTTCTCCTTCACGTCTCTTGGCTTCGCCGGGTGGGTGATCACTTTCTCCTTCAGCAACCGTGGTCACCAGAAGGCATAATCCAGGCGATCAAGCGGGACCAGACACTACGGACACTTACCGCAGCCGGACTTGACTCTTGTGTGATCAGGAGGAAATCTGCTCTGTTAGTTGCGCACGAAGGCGCTTATCTCATAATCTACTCTTTCCTATGTCATATACAAATATCTAGTGTGACCTTTTGTCTGGTATGAGGAGATCTTGTAACCACCGAGGTTTCGGCGACTGGTGGACGAGGTCTCGATGAGTCGCCTTCCGGATACCATCCGGATGTGTCCTGTCGTGGCCAGTCGTTACGTCGTGGTGTGAGACACACCGCCTCGTCTGAATGACTCAGTCACTTTCCCGCGGACTCATTTCAGCCAATCAGCGCTTGGCCACTCATATCACCAAAACTGGTCCTTGTCAATCAAGAACTACGGCAACGGTGGCAGCGAGGGCGCCTTCGATCTCGGGCGTTTCCCGACACCACACTGAATACTGAATGTAAACTCGACATTTACCTAGATAGCAATTACCTACTGTAATGTTGGTCAAGAATCAATGCTTTGATACATTTCCAATAACATGCATTTGCTTGATTCTTTCGGGTTTCCTTGATGTGAATGAATGTCTTTGACAGAAATAGTAGAGCATTGATTTTTGTTGTTTGTAAGAGTGGGCCATGCCTTGTAAGGCGAATGACATCGGTGTTGTTAGGATTGGATTAGAGTAAGTGACTTTTCTAAACTAGAGAGTTGGGCTGGTAGTGCATTTATAAAACT
This sequence comes from Phytophthora tentaculata, assembly GCA_033557915.1. Classification (NCBI taxonomy): domain Eukaryota; phylum Oomycota; class Peronosporomycetes; order Peronosporales; family Peronosporaceae; genus Phytophthora; species Phytophthora tentaculata. The sequence goes on along the minus strand of JAUCEA010000007.1, from coordinate 4,447,225 downwards.
TGCGTAACTTTAAAAAGTCTACGCGTTTATGCGAATAAGCTCTTGTAAAATTACCCAAAAAAAATGCTGTTACACAATCAACTTTACACCTCTTTATTTTGCTAATCGATTTGAGGCGGATATGATTAATTGAAAGAGCTGGTCATTTTCAATCCATCGGAAATCCTTCTTTCAGCTTTCACAACCGCAAATTCTCAGCGAGCGCACCTGCTGCGGTGGTCCCCGCCCAATTTCGGGCCATATTTCGTCGCCGCGGTGGTGCGCGAGCTGTGGCGGTTGCTATTTATTACGTTTCACACGCAGCTTCGTACTCACACGCATCAACGTATCAGCGCATCAGCTCATTAACTACTTATCTTTGCTTTTTTTGTAGCTACAGCGCTGACAGGAAGTCGAGCGGTGATTACGTTTCAGAGACATTGGCAGTGGACGTGTCCTACTGTCACGACGACACTAAGGACGTGTACAAACACCACGAGGCTCTTTATGGACCCTTTTGCCCATTCCAGTGAGAACACGACCAAAGCGGTACCCGCCGAGGTGAGTGGCAAGACACTGCTCGACCTGGGTTGGCCCGCGTGTTACACGTAACAGCTGGACTATAGGTGGGTGTGTTGAGTCCATTGCCAACGTGATCTTGCACCCCAAAGAAGGCAGGATCAAACTAGCAGCCCTTCTTCAGGGCTGCTAGTTTGATCCTGCGGTTGACATTGCGTGGGAGCACCGAACCGACCTCGCCGCTTCTTCCTGAAAAGATATCGAAAAGCTGGAGTGATTCTTGACTGCAAGAATCACTTCATCTTTTTGGTCTTAGCTCTTAAAGCCCACGGCCGTAGTTATTTTCGTTAATAACTGCTCAGCTTGCCGACAGAGCAGAATGACGGCCATACTGCTTTTGTTTCCTTAACATGAAATAGCTGTTAATTGCCGTTTTAAGCCGTCATCCTGTTTATGTGCCAATTTCAAAAACTCCTGCTTAATTTAATAACAATAACTGTACAATGTGGTGTTTTTTTCATTTTTGATGCGGAATGAAACTTTTACAGTTTTTTACATTTGAAAATGTAGGAGCTCGGTACCTACGATTTGGGTTCACCACACCATGAAGGGGTCGAATTAATCCCTATTGGGCTGTCCGTACTACGTGATCGTAGCACTACCAAGAACAAAAATAGTAGTGTAAGACCCATAAAATATCTGCTTTACTAAAGACACCTACCGGTATTGTCAACAGGACCCTTCTCAAGCTTCACCGAACTTGTATTATAGTAATGAGAGCAGCCAGAACAATGACCAACAATGCTTGCGTACCAATCGCTACTAATTACTTCAAAGTACCTCTCTTAATGCTGAATATGCTCTAAATGTTTCATCAACTTCAAGGTCTCCGAGAAACCTACCAATTTGGTACTTAAAAGCATTATTTTTTGGTGAGGTACATTACAGTCTCAGCCAAGGTCCGTTTGAAAGAGGCCTATTTAATATGTTTCATACCAGGCCTATGACATAGAAGTCAATAGTCGTAGTGAGTAAGCTCTATACCCATGCTAGGAAACTATATTTACATCGGGTAACCTTCATACGTCGTTGCAGAAGGCCAGGCAACTCTAACTGAAGTAGGCGGAAACTTCTTGGCGATACTTGCTAAGCTGACCATATTCGATGCCATAGACATCGCTCGATTTCGTCAACAAAGTCGTGCTGTGCCCAGAGAACGGTGAGAACATATTGTGCTCCAGTCCTTCTCGTTGAGATTATTATAGCGTGCATCGAGCTAAGAAATGCAGATCCTTCCTAGCATGACTCAAAATTGGAAATTTCCCTCCCATATCCAAAAGCGATTTCATGTATGATGAGTACCTATGCAACGTTCAGCTCTTACTTAATAAAGAGGACTATATTAATAGCAACTAAACTGCTACATGTACCTAAAAGTTGACTCCTTAACCAGTTCTGCTACGATTAAAAAAATCTTCATCAATTTAAAGCCTTGTTTTGCCTCTACGATTGGTTTCTTCGAGTCAAGTTATCTTTTCTTTCAGTTACACAGACAACACATCAATATCATCAGCAGAAAAGAGATGATAACAATAGTGCTGGCCAAAAAGCTCCAATAACTCGCTTCTTCATGCTGCTTTTGTTCAACTTCCAGTTCTTTGTCCTTATCTTCTCAGCATATATTTGAGCCAGTCCGAGAACAATGAGAGCAATGAAAATTCTCCAGAATACCGTGCTAATGATATCACTTTTCAGCTTCTTGTCGTGCTTCTCCAGCTCACTGCGCCGATCATCACGTCCTTCTAGATTTTTGCCTTCTAATTGATGCCAAACTTTACGCTGGTGATTGAGTAAATCTAATTGGTGTTGCTCTGACAGCACCTCCATGCGTCTTCACCATTGAAATGTCATTGTGACACTCGCCATATTGCTGCTCAGCGTCATTTTTCAGTTCTTCGCGCACAGTAGCAACGCGTCGTAAAACGATATCCTCCACATTTTCACTTCGCATTTTACTCGGACGCCATTCAAGCTCCTTCTCCCTTAATGCTGTAAACGTGCCCCGCTGTTCGCGCAACCGAGTCTCGAAATCGTCTTGAAGCCGTCTGTACTCGGCGTCAAACGAGCTCCGCTGTTCAAAGAGATGAGGTTCGAACGCTGACTTCAGCTGATCAAGCTTGCTGTCAATATCCTGTTGATACGTCGTGGAAGCACTACTGGTATTTGTTGTACTTCCAGGAGCTTCTTCTTGTTTCAGATACGCAAAGTCGTGCAGCTTATTGTCCAGTGCATACACTGTGACTCGATGGTGATGGTCAATAAAGGCACCAAGAACTCATCGCTCAACATCCCTTCATCCAGGAAAATATTTCAATATGCCACTGCTGCGCGGCGAATTCTTCAAGTGGACGACTCCACGCCACTCTCTCGGAGACAGTCAATCCTTTGTCTCCCATCACAAGAGCCAAAGTTTTCGGTTCTTGTGCGCGATCTCGTCACGAGATATTGGGATTAACTTTAGTGCTTTGACCAAGATAATATGTGGGGACGACCCGGTAAAAGTGGTGCGCCAGGTTGCAACATACGCATCGACAAGTCCATCGGTTGCTCACGAGCTTTTTGGTCTTAAATGGATGGTAATGAAGCAAACCCAAGAGCGCCAGGGATTCTTTTGTAGAGCATGTCGCTGTAAAACAGCGTGTCCGTGATACTATCAAGATTCATGAATACGAAGCGCTGGTTTCCAGTGGAATCAGATCTTTACTTTAGTAAATCGTTGGTAGAACGGCTCATGTACACATAAAAGGTGTGGAAACGCGTGGGGTACTTTGTAACGTTTTGAAAGCCGTAGAGCTCAACATTCCAATTGTCGGTCTTTAAGTACATTTCCACACAGTCCACTAATGAGGGAGGGAGTTAGCTCTCCTACCAATAACAACAGTGTTTTCTTGTCTCCGCCAAGGACGCATAAACGTCGGCCGATAAGTTCCGTTTGAGCGAATTCTCCAGTGTGTGGTGTTCAGGTTTCCTCTTATAGCGCACGTCCCAGTCTGCAGCTTGTAATGATTTTACCTCGCTTGACTGCACGTAGTGATGGCAACAACGAAAGAATTCAATTTGTCCACATTGGCGAGAAAGAAATTGCGATAGCTTTTGTGCGTCAAGCGGAAAAGCTTTTGTCAATGCTTCGTTGGGAAAACCGCGCGAGTGGTTATGTATGTAGGTATGTAGATTCTGGTTAAGTGCATCCAGATCCGAGAAAACGTAGCGCTTCGGCGACATAGCTGATTAGTTGCTCCGTTGATAAAACCAAAAGTGTCGCTAAGAAAGCCTTCCCCATAAAATGAGTGAGAGGGAGTGATAAGACAAGAAAGACTCGCACTGAAAAGATGAGAATTAACTACGACTTCGCCACAACTTCTTTGACACATGGCTGCGCACATGCTTGACTTCATCTTTTCACAAGTCTTGCTTTCCATCCAATCAAAAAGATTTCTGCTTTTTATTCATCCAATCACACGTCTCCTTGTCGAATTCCAGCGCTCCAGTCAAAACTGAAGCCCGGCATTCAAAGTGTCAGCTTGTGCATCACACCTTCATTACTCTGCTGCAGCAATGGACGAGGAAGGACCGCAGGTTCGTAGCACACGCATCCTCACTCCTAATTAGTATCAACCCTAAAAAACCACCGTGCCAATGCTCTACAGGTTCGTGTCAAATTCGTGACCAAGGACGCGTCTATCCGCGTGACGGAGACGCCGTTCGCGGTGCCTACGCGCCTCAACCGCCGTGGACTCTCGCAAGTGGTTAACCACTTGTTGGCCACTGGCGACGCTCTGCGTCCATTTGACTTTCTCATCGACGGTCTCTTCCTGCGCTCGTCACTAGACAAGTATCTGCAGACTCACGGCGTCTCAGAGGAAGCTCTGCTTACACTCGAGTACGTGGAGGCACTTCCAGAGCCGCAGAAGCAGAACGGCAATGAACACCCAGACTGGGTCTGTGCTGTTGCATCCCTGGATGACGATCTGGTCGTCACCGGTTGCTATGACGGCGTCCTGCGTGTGTACGACGCTCAGGGAGACTGCAAGGCCTCCGTGAAGGCTCATCAGGGCGCCATCAAGGCGGTTAGCGTCGCGTCCAGTAAAAGCGGAGAGTTTATCATTGCCAGTAGTGGCAAGGATCAGCTCGCACAGCTCTGGCGGTACACTATTAAGTCGTCCAAATTGTCGCCGATGGCAGCTCTGACCGGCCACTTGAACAGCGTCGACGCCGTGCAGATGCACGCGTCGGGTAACCGTGTAGTTACCGGCAGTTGGGACAACACAGTGCGCGTATGGCAGACTCCAAGTGGCTCAGATGATTCAGGTGAGCAGCGTTCTTCCAAGAAACACAAGAAGACGGAAAGCGACGCCGGAGCTGTGAGTTTCCAGCAGCTCGAAGCCGAGATCGTACTGGTCGGTCACACGAGCTACGTGACGGGCGTGGCGTTCCGTCCCAAGACCGCAGAGCACGACGAAGACGTGGTCGTGTCTGCCGGTAGCGACCGCAACGTGCGTCTATGGGACCTCGTAACCCAGTCGTGCTCGCAGGCACTTGTCGGTAACCGCGCCGTGTCCGATCTCAGTGTGAACGCGAACGGCCTCATCCTCACGGCCCACCCGGACCACTGCGTGCGTCTATGGGATCCCCGTGCTCAGCAGAGTGGCGAGAGTATCGTGCAGCGCACCTTCCGCTCGCACAAGGAGTGGGTCAGCTCAGTGGCTTGGCATCCGGACAGCACGAGTAACGGGCACCTGTTCGTCTCTGGCGGCTACGACGGCACGGCCAAGGTCTGGGACGCCCGCAGCACAATCCCGCTTCACACCGTGAGCGCACACGAAGGCAAACTGCTTGCCCTGAGCTGGAGAAACCAGAACGAGAGCGTGGCGTTCGTCACGGGCGGAGACGACAAGAAGCTCAACTTCTTCAGTGTGTAAAAAGCAGATAGAAAAAAAACACTGACATGTTCCTTGATTTGACCTCGCTACGCCAAGGTGTGTCTACTGTTGTTTCCTTTGCGATTATTCCCAAGCCAGAAGCTTCTCAAGTTCCTCAATGTCGTCTGCGGGGGCCTGAGTAATCGGACGTGCGTAGTACTCTTCAATCTCTGCGAGGTCCTGCTTGCTCTTGTTGTCGTACACGAAGTTAATAGCGCAGCCCTTGCGACCGAAGCGGCCGGTACGGCCGATACGGTGCAGATACGTCTCCGGGTCGGGACGCTGGTCGCGAGTCAACGGGATGTCAAAGTTGACGACCAGTGACACGCCCGCCACGTCGATACCGCGGGCCAGAACGTTCGTGGTGATCAGCACGTTGGTCGTGCCGGCACGGAACTCGTCGATCACCTGGTCGCGCACCTCCTTGGCCATGTCGGCACCGTGTAAGATGCCGACCGAGTGGCCCTTCTCACGCATACGACGCGTCAATTCCTTGGCCGTATCACGTTGCTGCACGAAGATGACGCACTTGCCGATGCTCAGGATGGCGAAGATGTCCGACAGCACCTGGAACTTGTTGTCGCGGGTCTTGCAGTCGATCCAGAACTGCTTGATGCCGTCCAGCGTGAGCTTCTCCTTCTTGACCGTGATAATATTGTGGTCGGGCACCATCTTCTGGGCGAAATCACGCACATCGTCCGCGTACGTAGCCGAGAAGAGCAGGTACTGGCATGCCCGGTTCTTGATGTATCGCTTGATAGACACCGAGCGTTCACGCAAGCCGTCCTCGGCCACCATGACGTCGGCTTCGTCCAGTACGAAGATCTTGACTTCACGAGTGTCCAGCTGTTTCTTCTTGATCATACCCTCGATCTTGCCGGGGGTACCGACGATCACCTGTGCCTTCAGAGTCTCGCCACGAGCCAAATCGTTGCCGGGGATGGCCAGGAACGTGTCCACGCCAAGGAACTTGCCCATAGCGTTCACCACGGCCATAATCTGTCGTACTAGCTCACGTGTGGGTCCAACACAGACGGCCTGTGGAGCCTTGAGGTTTACATCCACGCGGTACAGCATGCCTAGAGCAAACGTAGCGGTCTTGCCACTGCCACTCTGAGCCTGGCCGATCAGGTTCTCTGGAGGACTATGCAAGTAGAAATATATAAGTATTTTGTACTATTATGCAAAGAAACATGAGGTTTTACTTACTCGGCGAGGATAAGTGGCAGCGCAACGGACTGAATCTTGGACGGTTTGGCAAATTTCATGTTGTACACGCCCTTGAGCAGCGGCTCTGGCCTGCTTATCACAGTTTTTTATTAGTAAAATGCAGCAGTATTATAGCGGAAATAGTGTACTACGCACAGGTTGAGTTCCTCGAAGGTGACGGCCGAGTAGAGGTTGGAGTTGGGGTCATTCTGCAACACCTCGAGCTCGGCCTTGTAGTCCTCGTCGTCCAGACCTTGGCCCAGCGCAAGGATCTCTTCCAGCGACTGCGTGACTTCTTCTACGGCCTCCTCCGTCTTGTCCTCCGTCTCAACGGGCGGTGCGACCTCCTCCGTCGACTTAGCAGCAGCGTCCGTCTCGCTCATAGTTGTAGACTCTCTTTATCCGAAAATGAAGCCAACTTTCCCTCCCTTTTTCAGCCAACAGCTTTTCAAATTATGAATTAACACGGTTTTCTTATATGCAGGTCAAAAGAAAAGCATTATGATAAGATTATTCATGATGATCGGTATTCTGAAGTTACTAGACACTAAAGTGGTAGCTCGTCAGTTATTATCAGATTTGCTGAAGATGACGCCACGTCGAATGCCGCTGCGCTTCGAAGCTGCCCGCGGGGGCGTGTGGCTCGATGGGAAGCCGTTCTTTCTCAAGGGAGTGAGCTATTTCGGCATGGAGAGCGACATAGGTGTGCCGCACGGACTGTGGGGCGGTCCAGACTCCACGACATTAGCGACTGTGGCGCAGCTACTGCGCTCGAACGGCTTTAATCTCGTCCGAATTCCATTGGCGGTGACTGCAGTAGTGAACAACATCGAGGTGGACCGCTACAAAATGGGCAACGAGACGGCACTAATCAAGGCATTCGAAGGGCGGGAATTGCGCTACTTGGACGTGCTTGACTACGTCGTTCACGAGCTGGAGTGTCACGATCTATTAGTGCTGCTGGACGCTCACGTGATGCAGCCAGCAGGAGCAATTACGCCACTATGGTATGACGATAACGAGGGTTGTCCTGATACTGTAGTGGGGCAGATGTGGACGACGCTGGCATCGAGATATGCGAACCAGTGGAACGTGCTGGGGGCCGATCTAAACAATGAGCCGCATGGAGAGGCTTCGTGGGGCTCAGGAGACGTCAAGACGGACTGGAGACTCGCTGCAATGAAGCTGGCGGAGAAGGTTCTGACGGCTTCTGCTCATTGGCTGATTTTTGTGGAAGGAGTACAGACAACGAGCTGTGATGCAGGCCATGAACTGCCCTGCTTCTGGGGAGAGAATCTACAAGCTGCTGGTCAACATCCAGTGAAGCTTTGTGTGGAAAATCGCCTCGTATATTGTCCACATACGTACGGACCTGCAGTGTCGTGGCAGCCGTACTTCAACGCAGAGGACTTTCCAGCTAATATGCCTCGTATCTGGGATACCCACTTTGGATTTCTTAAACGGCAGTCGGACGTGCCGCTGGTCATTGGCGAGTGGGGCGGTCGTTATGAGGACCCGAAAGACTGGACTTGGCAGACGCGGTTTGCTGAGTACGCGCAGCAGATTGGCGTCAGCGGTGTCATTTTCTGGTGCGTGAACCCGAACGGAGGTGACACGAACGGCTTGCTGTGTGCAGACTGGCGTACACCTAATACGAACGCTCTCCAGCTGCTGTCACGCTTTACCGGGACGCCCTTGCCGTCATCTTGCTGAGCGTAGAATTTGCTGGCGTGTAGATAACGCACAATACACTTGTTTGTACAAACAAGCGAATAATTCTCTTGCTTTCTCTTCATTCATACATTATCAATACTCCATGGCCACCATCATCAGGTTCTGCTTACAAAAATCAATTTAAACTACTTGGTGGTCGAGGTTGTGCTTTAGCGGCAACGACTCTGTGGCCAGATAACGCGTTGGCCTCGACATCTCGCGGGTCGACTGAGGCGACAGCTTGTGGTACTTCATACGACGCACACGAGTGCGGATGGCAATGAGCAGGAAGAAGAACACGCCACCGAACAAACCCAGCATCAAAAAGTCTTGGAACGACGACCCACCTACAGCCACGACATTGTTCGACATGGCAGCGTTCATCACTATATTACTGCTGCAGTCCGTGATGAGGTCCCCCTCTGTTGCCAGTGATCCGTTGCCCCAAATGCTCGTAAGCATCGCCACCGTCGGTCTCGCACGTAACTCATTGGGCGACGCGTCCGACGTAGCACGCGAGGGGCTGTAGAGACCGAAGAACTCCTCCGACAGATATCCAAGCGGAAACTGGCCGTTCTTGACGAGCCCCAAGTTGTGCTCGTCCGGGTTTCCAGCTTTCCACCACTCATCACTGTACTCGAAGACGAATCCGCCCACAATGGCTTGCTCCTTGACTCCATCAGTATGTTCGAAGTTGCTTTGCAGGGCGAGAGTCTGCTGGGTCAACAGATCTGCCACGTAGTTGAGCTGCATCGTGTTACCGATTCCCTTATCCGATGCGTACGGATATCCGTACTCACTCACCAGTAATGGCTTACCACCGGGTACAGCCAGGAACTTGGGGATCACTGAGCCGGGGTAGTCCGTCTGGTAGACATTGGAGCCCCACATATCGACGTCAGCATTGTGCTTCTCACCGGCCATAAAGGTCTCTCCACCGTCATCCACAAAAGTGGTGGTGATGATCTTCTGCGCGATATTGTTTTCCTTGAGTCCGCGACGTACCGCGTTGGTGAGAGCATGAAATTTGCTCCAAAATGACTCGTCATAGATGACAGTGATACTATTCATCTCGCCACCGATAGAGTAGCCCATGACTCCGGGGTGACCACCCGTTTCCTTGGCCATGAGGTAGTATTCGTGAACTAAATGCTGGAACTCGGAGCTACTTTCAGGTAGATCAGACAGCATCAAGGACTGATCGATCCAAATGGAGAAGATGGTGTAGACAGGGTCCACGTTCTCGTTGTAGGCTGCGTCCAGGTAGGCCTGGTGGTGTACGTGGCTGTAGAAATCGTAGGTTTTAACCGCGTTGGCGTTCATGAGGCGTAGATTTTGTAGGTCGCGCAGGAAGATGGTGGGCTCGCCCAGCATATCTAGGCGTCCGGGCTTGCCAATGGGCGTGGGCGCGTAGTTGACTCCGCGCACGAAGAAGTTGTGTCCGTCTTTGAGCAGCTTGCGCCCACAGGCGGTCCACCGCGTGTTCACGAGCGGATTGTTGTTGTTTCTGGTCGCCATTGTGGCGATGGTTGTGCTGAGGCGAGTGAGCCGAATCGCGCGAATTGTCAAGTGAGAATCGAATCGGAAGAACGGGATCAGCGGATCTTATTAGGCTGCTTGGGTGCACGCACGTCCATCGCTGGCGGTGACGTGTCCTCGATGCTAATGCTTGTCACAACAGGCTTCCATAACGTGGGGATGGATGTCAGTGTAGTGGGAGTTCTGTTTCTTTAGTCAAGACAATAAACGAAAGGTGACAAAGTGATGGCTGCTTGTCGAATGTTGCGATGAGACTCTCATCATCCTGCCGATCTTGGACGGACCAAAGGATACCATACAGCGGCGAGCAGCTCAGACGGAACTCGTTGGGGATATAGACAGCAGCTTCGATCAATGTTGGTAAGACACCGTTTGTGTGTTGATCTGCGGACTTGGTATTGCAAAGCGGGCAATGTAGCTTACAATGACAGCCAAAGTGGCAGCTTCATGCTTTTTGATCCAAATGAGCTTGGCTTCTCATGCGTAAAGAAGTTCCCAGCAGCCAAAGTGCTGTACTTAAGTATTGGCCATCGCACGTTAATACATCTTATATTAGTGGATGATCATGTCGTAAACACCGTGTTGCGCGTGACTAAATGCATTTCTGGGTGGGTTTCCCGGGCATGGCTGCAGCGACGCTTTGTGATACATCGGATGCCATGGTATGTACCTGCTGTCTCTCACAGCGTCCATTGAGGGTTCTTTTGGAGACTGCCATCATGAAGTCTCGCGCAGCGAGTCGTTCATCCTGGACTACTGCACTTTTGCAATCTTGCTTGATACACTTCTGCTATTCTCGGGGTAGTGAAACGCCTTCCAGCGGCCGAATACACTTCTCGAGAGCTGGACACAATGTCACCATAAAAAAAAACCACCTGCCAACACATCAAAAGACAATACGGGTGCAACACTTTGTCCATTTTCATATTTCACGCTCTTCTATCTAAATAAATATCCTACCTATTTCGCTGTACTTGGGCCGCTGGGGGTCACATTGCATGCATAGTACTCGATGCTTTCAATTTGCTGTGCAACGTCTACGTTACTTTTCTCGCTTTTTTTCAATTCTACTTCTACTACTTGTTTCAAAATACGGACTTTATGTGCAGGCCGCGGGCGGAGGAGTAGGCCCCACGCGTGGTCGACTTGGAGAGCAGGTGAGACGCTCCTTAACTTAAATGGACTGGGTCGTTCGTTGGGTGAGGGTGGGCCACACTGGCAGCCAGGAAAGACTTAGACGGTGCTGTTCGAAATCTCATCGATGAAGTGTTCAAGGAAGAAGAGATCTTCCTCGAACAAGTCCACGGGCGTGTTGGACGGCTCCATGTCGATCACAGGCGTGTCCACCATCATGTAGTCCACAGCAGCGTCCATACCGATGCCGATGTCCAGCTCAGCGTCCATCCACGAGAACATAGCGGCGTCGTCCATGACGGCGCTACCGTTACCGAAGCAGTCAATGCCGCGCGGGCTGCCAGAGTTGTTGAGAACGGGCGGGATGACCACGGCCTTGGGGTGCGTGATCGACTTTGGGATGGCCGCGGGGCGCTCGGCCTTGATGACCACCTCACGCTTGATCTCAGCAGCGACCTTGTGCGAGCGGCGAGAGCCACCACTGTTCTTAGTGCGTGGCGAAGCCGAGCGGCCTTGCTTACGACGCTGCTCCATGCGGCGCTGGTTCGTGTTGGCCTTCTGGCGATGGTACTCGCAGAACTTATGCAGCTCTCCATTGCGCTTCTCGACGCGCCAGCTCCAGCATTTCTTGCTCGGGTAGCCGCAGAGCAGCGGCGAACGCTTCTGCTGCGCGCCAACCATGGCAGCAGAGACCGGCTGCATGGACAAGTGCGCCACGTGCGATGGCATCGGCTGCAGCATACCCACGGGCGAGCTGATGGCCGAGTGCCGTGCGAACGAGGACAGGAGCTCACCGCTCGAGTACGTCGTGGAGATGACCATAGTTAGTGGGGTTTCGGCTTGACGCAGATTCGCAAATGCCTCCCCATGCGCGTAGCATGAAACCTGCCCGTCGTCGGCACCAGTGGCTTGGCATGGACGCGATTTTTCACACGCAGGTGCGTCGCGGGCCTGTTGCCGCTCCGGCGTCTTCCAGCAACAGTACTGAGCTCCGGAGCAGCCAGCCCGGAGCACCGCCTCGTCTGCTTGGATCGAATAATGCTACCCCTGGCTTGTGTGACCGCCCCAGTGACCGGCGTATCGCAGGATGGCTAGCACCGATGCGAACATTGCAGTAACAATGAGCACGTGGTGTCAGCTCCGACCCATATCAAGGGGTTCGTATCTATGAGAGTCACAAAGGGCAAGGCTGACTCGGAGCGGGATGACTGCACCGTCCCTGCTCTATGCTCATAAACCTTGAAGCTGGGGACCAATCACAGCACTGCAAAGACCTGCCATATTCGATCTAACGAGGTAGATCACAAATACAACGTTCAGCAGGTTGTTCAGTGTTCAGTGTTCGGCATCTACATGTAGGATAAATCGAAGTTGTTATCTTATGCTAGCCGAATCGCTACTTTTACTATATGTTTTGCAGTCGCTGTCCACTCACTCCTGCATTGAATCATTGACTATGCAGATGATTAGCATAGTCAACGATAGACTGGGCTGTTCAGATGAGCAGAAAAAAAATTAAAATTCGGCATACAGTGGTGAAGGTTGTAGCAATAACATCCAAGTAATCAGACGAGGTCATATCTGGGTGGGTAATGATTCATCCTAGACTTTAGTAAGTAGGTCCCACAGCGGTTTTGATGGGGATACCCAAATACATGTATCAAATTAGACAGTTTTTATCTGCAAGATTGAATCGGTATTGCAGAAAAGATTATTTTCTTGGCAACATGGCAACAACTGACTATGTCAGACTGACATACAACCTAGCCAAGAACACGCTCAACTTCTCAAAGAAAACAACGTTTTGGCTTCCAAAGGGTAGGATTATAAAAAAGTGATCCACGCGAAACGTTTGAGGTGTATTTAAGCTGAGGCTGCTAGAAGGAACCCCGCCACACAGAAGAAAAATGACAACAGTACAATAATAGTTTGTAGAGTATCAATTACTGGAACGACAGATTTCGCAAAACACAAAATTTATAGCCGGGGCTCTAAAATTATTACAAGAACACCAACCAAAAAAAGGATGCTCTCAGCTCACTCCCGCAGCTTCATGCTGAAACCACCCAATTTGGGTGACCCAAAGCTTCACCTTGTACCGAACTCGATAGGAGCACTGTGACGGTAGAGTCTGGTAGTGCTAACCTGGCAGCGGCGCTGTGTTTGACGTCGGCAGGGCCGATCGTGGCACGATTCGTGCGGATGACTGTCCCAAGTGACTTGACCACCAAGGTGTCGACATTTGCGAGCTTAATCCATCCTCAAACAGCTGGTTGGCGAAGTCAAGCTTTGCGCGTTCGATGGAGACGATCCGCGAGAGAGCTTATTCTGACGGAGATGAGAATTATCGGGCCGCGTGACAGCAGTCTGCTGAGCAGAGTGTCGCGGCGATGGTCGCTCACAGGCCAACAACGTTGTTGCCCAACTTGGCAAGCCAACCTGGTCGTAGGAGACTTGGCCACTTTGCTGACTCTGCGGCATTGCTCGACGAACGTTCAGAGGTCCAAGGCGGAAACTATGACGGAGGAAATAAGAAAGATACGCGATCTTGCTCGGTACCTACTTTACCCTTTGATCCGTTTTTTTTTACAAAAAGACGGCGTAACGGCCACAGAAGAGAGTGCGCAGCCGGGACACATGGGTAACATTTGGGCCGGGGCCAAAATATTCGCGCCGACTCGGTGCTCCTCCGCGTGTGCCTCGGCTCCGATGGCTAGCGCCCGGCCTCTGCCGCGCAGACTGCCCCCGTTTTCGCGGCTGCGATCCTTCCCACCCCCTCTTGTCTTTTGCCCGGGCGTTAACACGGCTTCGACCCGGGATCAGTTGCGTCCCGCAGCAGCGCGCAAATGCCACAGCGATTTGCCGCTGTGAAGAATCCTGCCTCAAGACTCTTGTGTCAGCCTGGAGCTTACGGCATAGCAAGTCGTGCTGCACGGCGGGGAAGTCAATCACATTGAATCAATGCGGGCACCCTTGCCGTCTTGATTGCAGCGCCACACTGGCACTCCCGTCAGCGATCGAGACGGCAACTGGGCGCGGCTTGCTTGGTGCTCTGAAAAATATCCACAGCCAACGCGCGCGTGTCACCACGACGTTCCATGGTTTCGGAAACTTCTCAACGAATCTCATCGCAAACGGGGCTGTGGAGTGTCTCGACGATCCTGCGTACCAAGTCTCACCATCGGCGGGCGCTTGCTGCACTGCAAGTGTTGCTGGCGTGTTTGCTGGCAGCAATGCTGCTTGAGCTGCGGAGTTTTGACACGCGGTCCCCTGGGGGCCATCCGTGCTCGACACTCGGCAAGCTTGGCGGCCAATTGCTTTTACGGCACTGACAGGAGGACCTCTGCGCCGTCAGACACGCAGGACGCGCCGCTTGTGACCAAGTTGAAGTGACCCTCGCGACTCGACCACCGATTCATTCGCATCTGAACGCCGCTCTGGTCACAGTGTGATCGCTTTAACACAACACTGCAGCGACCAATATTTGGCGTGTCTCGAGCGAGTCGAGACTCGACTCGAGACTTTTCGAGTGCAGTACCACTCGCGATGCAAGACGATTGTACAGCAATTACCTCCACAAGTGCAGTTTTCACTCGAAGTTTGGTGAAGGCTGAGTACTCGTTTGCTGAAGGATTATCTTCCACTTGCCCCATACGCGTTTTGCTGCGATGGCCAGAGATCAAGCCGCACAGTTTAATTTCGATCCTTTGAAGAAGCTGCCGAAAGAGAACATTGTCAAGATGCCGCACATACCGGTAAATCAACATCAGGTGTGCTGAATACTACATAGCGCTCATGAACGCAGCTCAATTATTTCAAACCAAAAAATTAAGATACGGTCGAGAAGACTACATGGAATGGTAACTACGGCTGGCGCTGATCGTATGCGTATCCGTAACCAGTTGGACACTCTACCAAGCTACCCTTGCGCTGACAGTGTGAAGCTTGGCATGGATGGATAAAACAGTAAGTCGAAACTTCAGCGGAAAAATGGTTTGATGACCGGGTCGCAAATGAGTCGGAGTGCCGTCCCTGCACGATGTATGACTCTGAACAGTGTTAACATGGTTTTCTATTGCAAAAACATACTTCAGTACACGAAAACGATAATTATGATTCGGTATGAAAATAAGTAAATATATCTATAGTTTCCCTTCTTGGTCGCATCGTTACTTGAATACTACTACTTTGAAGTACTGTACTATTACGTCGCTACACCTTCTTGATCATCATCTTAGAAGTACTCACCCACGATGGGGTCCAGAGCGAAAAACTGCGGACACATCTCCAACACCGTAGTCCACGTCGCTTGGGTGTCACCATAAGCGTTTAAACTGCGAATGTCCGGCGTAGTTGTGGTTGGCCACTCCTTCTTTGCGGTGCGGTATTCAAGCTCCAGCTCCGACATCATCATCTGCATCTCGCGCTCATTGCCCTCACAGGATACGATAGGCTTCAGTTGGGGCCGTACTTGGCTATCCGTATTGCGCTGGTTTGGCTTGAAACGATGGTAAGGTTTGAGGCGAACATTTTGCTTCTGTGTCTTCTTGGAATACGACGTCGGAGGGCGTGGCAACATAGGAGGAAGCAACGGTATTGACGGTGCTGGAAGTGGAGGCGGGGGCGGAGGAAGAAGCGAAGGTAGCAGAGGCACTTGGGGAGGACCACGAGTCATGGGCGGGCCCACGAAGAGATACAGGTCGTTGAAGTCCATTGTCTGCTATCGAGTAAATGTGTGAATGAAGATAGCGCTAGATGCCGATCACCATATCCATGGTACTGTACCTCCATGGCGCAGCATGATGGTTAACCTTTGCGACTGCCTGGGACGATTTGCCCAGCAATCTAGGTACAGTACCGAGATGCTCTTTAGGATCTTGATGAAGTCCGAGTTTGTCTACTGAGGAGGTCTCACGCAGGTGCTAAAACTCACCTGTACTGTATCATCAAGCTAGTAGCTTGATGATATAGTAGCTTGAAGCTACACTGGTTCACGCCAGCCGCTGGCATACGCGAATATTTGCTGAGCAAACGGGGCGAGGAGTCATCTTGCGGCTCTACATGTACATGTTCTGTACAAGTCCAATTTGCACTCAAGTTCCGCAAAAACACATGCTCGACGTTGAAGTGAGAGTCATCTGTGACGTCCCCACCGAGACCACAGCAAGACGAATCCCTCTACCCCAATTAGAGTCCAAATAGAGTAGAATTATCCACAATGTAACCTTCAATTCCTCAAACAGCTAGATCGCGCTTGCAAGTCAATCTCGTCATGCAGAGCTTTGCCGCAAACGACTATACATACCGCACTGCCATTGCTGCAGCTAGCGAAATCGTATCGCAGAGCCGAGTTATTTTTTTCCTTATTCAACAAGACCCTCGTTCGACGAGCTCCATTGCTAGAAGTACAGTGCATGTATCGACGCGACATGCTTGTGTTGAGACTTTTCAAATAACGTTCATGAAACTTCTTGACCAACCTGCACGACGAGACTCGTCTGAGTCTCACCATCGTCGCAGCATTCGTGCCAAACACGAACACCACCAAGTTGAAGCAGCATTCCACATGACACAAATTCACAAATGTATTCTGGGCTATCACATCG
The DNA here is from genome assembly GCA_033557915.1 of Phytophthora tentaculata. Classification (NCBI taxonomy): domain Eukaryota; phylum Oomycota; class Peronosporomycetes; order Peronosporales; family Peronosporaceae; genus Phytophthora; species Phytophthora tentaculata. The sequence continues at coordinate 4,430,547 of JAUCEA010000007.1, read as the reverse complement.
CTGCACTTCAACCGTGCGAGCTGTTCTCGTGACCATTTCTCGTAGTTGCGCTTGCTTTCTTTTGATACTTCCTTCTCTGCGCTCTTGGTGGAATTGTTACGTCACCTAATAACGAGTTGGATTTTCAGTGTACCTCGCTGTGCCGCGTGAGCCAATGCTGCCTCGGCTCGCTCCAGCGGGTACACGCCATGAATATATTTCTGCACGTCGATCTTGCGGTCCCGCAGTAATCGCAGCGCCCATGGAATGGGTCCACATCGGGATCCCACGACTCGTAGCCGCTTGCTCTGCATTGCCCGGACGTCCACCGTCGACCGCTTGGCCGAGCAAGTCGACTTCATAACCACAGTGCCGCGTTCGCGCACTAGTCTTAGAGCCAACGTGGTGCCACCGGGAGTTCCTGTGCTCTCGACACACACATCGAAAGGAGACATCTCATTCACAATGCGATCAGCCAATGTAGCCATCTCGGCTTCTTCACCACTGTTCAAAGTGTAGACCGTGTTAACGAAATGTTTCGCCAACGCCAATTTTTCGCGGTGCTTTCCCACGAGAGTGATGGTCTTTGCAACTCCAGTTGCATGCAAAACTTCTGCAACCATAAGCCCGAGTTTGCCATCTCCAAGCACAACAACATGGTCGGTTGGCTGAATCACCTGTTGCTCCAGGATTCGACACGCAGCTGCAAGAGGCTCGGCGAAGACAGCGTGCGACTCCATAACTCCGTCGGGTACCTCATATAAGTTCGCAAGTGGCAGCGTAATGTACTCAGCGAAGGCGCCATCTTTCCTCGCAATACCAAGACACGATCTGTTCGGGCAGTGGTTGCGGCGCATAATTTCTTCCCGTGACAACGTGTCGCCGCTGTGATTGCGCTTGAGACTGCATCGAGCGCAAGTCGCGCAGTTGGACGTGTTGCAAGGAATGTTGATCTCTCCAACGACGCGCTTGCCGAGCCAAATCCGTTGAGTCTGCTCGTCGTTAACGAACTGCTCGCCGAGTTTGCGTACAATGCCCACGAACTCGTGGCCTAGCGCTCCTTTGAAGCCTGGCTTGTAATTATTAATCATGTGTAGATCTGTCCCGCAAATACCTGCTCGTAACATCTCGACCAGAGCTTCGTGGGGCGCTGGAGTCGGGACAAGCAGGTCCGTAACCAACTGCGGCGCCAACCCGTTGCCTTGAAGACACAGGCCTTTCATATAGCGCGGCTCTGTTGCACACCCAATGGCAGTCATGTCAATGGAACGACTGGCTGTCGCGTTATCTCCTTTCCCAAGATTTGAGAGTCTGTGTAGCTGTTGGGGTTGCACGATAACTTGTGGCATTTTGAACTTCGGGTTCACGAGTGCTAAAAACTCCCGGAATAGCTCGCTTTGTAGAGCCTTCATGGGGATCACATCCGAGCGCAGCCAGCCCACAAAAGCTGTATTTTGCTTGGATTCCATGGGATTATTATCCACACTATCCGTCATCTTGCAGCGCTTCATAGGCCCTCCATAGTCCTTGAGATGCACTACATGATGGTTGTTAGCTCTCCAGCTTGCGATCTCCGGGTCATTCTTCATGGCCTGGCTCTTCATTGACTGCGGTGACTCCATTTTCTTCTTCTTAGTGGGACTGTCAACACGGAAAACCTCTGGATGATGACGAAAAAGGTGCCTCTTGAGACTGTAGACTCTGTTGCCCATAGTCACTTGGCACAGCGTGCAGACCACATGGGCCTTCTCCGTCGCTGCATTTGTTGTTCCTGTACCTGAGCCAGCGATCACGGGCGCGACAAAAAAGTCTCTGGGACTTGCAAAAGCTTGCGTGGCGAGGAACGCTGCCGGAATGTTCGAGGACGAGGTTGGCGGCTTGTGAGTTTCCTGCGCCATCTCCACGTCCAATTCAATCTTCTCGGGCTTGATGGTCACGTCTGCCAATGCCGAGGTGGCTGTCCAGAAGCTGTCGTCGCTGGTAGTGGGCGTGGGTGGAGAACTGATGAGGTTGGCGATGCTCATCTGCTTGCTGGGCGTGCGTACGGCCCAGACTGCGTCCTCCATGTCTTCGTCATCCATATCGTCGTTGAGAATACTGCGGCGCTTGCGTGTGGCCTCCAGCGCGGCTTGGTGTGTGCCAACCGTCGCGAGCTTGCGCTTCTTGTCCACTATGGCGAAGTGGCCGCTGGAGGGTGACGAGGCGCTGCTGTCCACACTGTCGCTGGAGCTACAGCGACTCACGGAGCTGCCTTTGCCCAAAGGCGACGCCATCGCCATTGCGTCTCCTGCCCAAGCTCGGGATCTTGCAGTCTGATTTATATATGCGCTGGTCATGTGCACTGCAACTGATGTAGCCATCTCAGTATTCAAGCTTGAGGTGGTACACCCGAACCTATGATAAAGCACACGTGGTCCCATTATGACAACATGCAGGGCATATTTACAATGGACACAATAATGGAAGCTGCTGGTACATGTACGCCGCGCCACTTCCTTATCCTGAACAATGTGCAGAAGAACAAGAACATCAAGAACATGCTCGTGAGTGCGTCAGCCTTTGGAGTGAAAGAGGTCTTTGTTGTGGGGCAGAAGAAGTTCGACTTGCAAGAGCAGGAGTCCTTTTTGAGCTCGTTGAGCTGCCGTGTCACGCGTGTGGCCACACTTAAGGACTGTAGAGCGCTCTGTCAGGAGCGAGGCATCCGTATTGTGGGTGTGGAGATCATGCACGATGCTAAGAGCATCGCAGACCAACCGTTTAGCGGTGATACAGCCTTCATAATGGGCAACGAGGTGAGCGACTGAGACAAAAGATGGCTGGTTGGCCTTGACTGAGCATTGTTTGTGTGGATGTAATTTCAGGGCAGCGGCATGAACTCGGCGCAAGTAGCCATCTGCGACGACTTCGTCTACATTCCGCAGTACGGAGGCGGCACCGCGTCACTCAATGTGACTGTCGCAGCGTCCATTATCTTGCAGAGCTTCGCGTTGTGGGCCAAGTTGCCGACGGCAAATCAGTGAACGAATAAATATAAATGCAATAGGTGATGACAAGAAGAGAAGTACAGTATTCAGTGCATCAACGGTATGCAATTCATTTCTTCAAACGACGTCCAAGTTTCTTCGGCACGAGTTACATCTCCTTGTCCATGAACTCCTCGTAACTTTGCCCGAACAGCCGCTGCACGTCGCGCTCAATGTCGCTCTTGGACACCTTCCAGCCCGTCGCGAACAGTTTCTCGTACATGTCCACCAACACCTCGCCGATCACGTCGCGCGAGTGGCTCCACTTGTAGATGAGCTGGTCCAGCACACGAGCGTCCGAGTGCTGACTCGTGAACGCCGTGCCCAGGATCTCGATACGCATGCGTGTCAGCTCCTCGATGATCGACGGGTTGTTGCAGTACCACCAGCAGCCGTACAGGTGCAAGTTGCGGAACTTGTTGGCCGTCACCGTCACCTCGTGCTGGTTCACACGCGACAGGAACGTGGCCAGGAACTTAACGCGCGGGAAATTGTTGCACAGTTTGATCAGGATGTCCACGTTGCTGGGCTTCACGCCGTCTCCGGCCACACCGTAGCGAGCGTTGATTGGACGCACACTGTCGAATTTGAGTGCAATCGGCAACTTTTTCTCCTCGGCCAGAGGCAACAAAACCTGCAGCAACAACTCGGCACCATTTGGCAGAGCGTCAGCGGCAGATTTGGGTGCATTTTCATCCGGATACTCAAAGAAAATGGGTACACTCGACATGAAGTACTCGGGCTTCATGATGTCGATCCATTTCTCCAATAGAGTGCGAACACCCGCCAGAGTGTGTGGCAGCTTGAACACGTCCAGTGTCGGGCCGATAGACGCCCAGTCGCCCAGTAGGATCTGGTCCACACGCAACGCCGAGCGGAAGTACTTGCGAGACCACGCAGGCGGAGGAGTGTTGGTAGATGGGTCTCCCAGCCAGTGACGAGCCTCCTCGGGTTCGAACGGAATGTTGGTCATCACCGCGTACTTAAGCCCAGACAGACGGAAGACCGTGTCCACGTACTCCTCGGCGTCTTGCTGCTTGAACCATTCCTGAATAGCAGCGAGGTCGCGCTTGGCCACAAGATGGTCCAGACCCAACAAGTGTAGCGTCGTCAACACACCACGACACGCCTCGGACACGGGCGAACGGTCCACGAACAAATGCTGCCAGATGAGAGCAGCCTGTTTCTCCTTCGAGAACGAGTTAAACTCCTCCACTTGCGTAGCTGCAGTCTGTAAGAACTCCGCCACCAGGTAGTGGTAGGTCAGGAGCTCGTTAATACCCCAGAGCATGAGTTTGCCGTGACTCGGAGGGAACAGATGCGTGTGCACGTCGATGATCTGGACGCTAGCGACCGCTTCACGCACGAAAGTGGCGACTTCTTCCTTGGTAGCGAGATACTCGCTCGTGTGGTGGTTACGCAGCACGTCTTCAAGAGTTTCAAGCGCTGTCTGCTTGCCAGACACGAGGCGTTGGTAGAGTGCGGCGACGTCAGCAGCGAAGGAAGCGTACGCGTCATTGGTAAGGTCGAAGCCCTCGACGGAGCTGAGCACACTCGCCACAGCCACGCCTACACCACTGGAAACCTCAGAAGAAGACTCAGCACGAGCAGACTTGGGGAAGTCGTTGCTGCTGCTCTTACTAGCACCAAACACCTTCTGACTAATCCTCCAGAGACTCTTAGCAGTGTGACCTTCTTCACCGTCCAAGAATTCGTACTTGCCAGTGGAGATATTGGCACTCATGCCATTTGCATACACCCACGTCTTCTCACTCGTGGAGTAGATTGGCGTACGGTCTTGGATCGAGTCCATTGCTCCCACAAAAATCTCTCCACTACCGTCCTCCTTTTTCGAATCAGCCTGAGTTGGTGTCAGGTATCGCAAGATCAAAGCCGTCGCGAATGCCATAAAGACACTGGGACGGTAATTCTCGTCTTTGGTCACGTTGGCTTCCACACTGCTGAAGAGTCTGACGCCGTACTTGAGCATGGCATTCTGACCCACCCAGAAGTTGTCAAGGCCGAAATGTTTGTGCTCCACACGAGCCATCCACTCATCGTACGCGTGTTGAGCCTCCCGCTTACTGATACCGCGTTTCTCAAGTGATGGCGCGATGTCTTTGGCGTACAGGAGATCCAGACACTGACGGATCTCCGGGTACTTCAGTACATCACACGTGGTCTTCACACGTGTGAGGGCCAACAAATAGACCATTGCAGTATGCACTGCATTGGCGATACTCAGCTTCAGTAAGTGGTCTTGCTCCAATTGACCCGCGGTTGTACGGATGTGTACACCTGGTAGAGAACTCAACTTTTTGGCGTCCAGGACACCATGGAGATCTTCGATCACCAGTGTTTTGGTCGGCCAGGGCTCCGTTAACGGCACGAGCGAGTCACCAGCTCGGTGGGATGTAAGACGGTCGACCATTGTGTTGTGGAAATGCACTTTGGACGTCACGTAGGCTCGGAACGAGGCCAGATCGCTGGGCTGACCCTTCCATTCCGTCTCCAACACCAACTTCTTGATGGTTTCTCCGTTCTTGGGAAGATTGTCAGTGTTGATCACCGAGATGACATTGTCTGAAGTAAAACAAAAGCAGTATAAAATATGAGATTCTACCTTCATAATTGCAATTTTTTACACACGTACTGGGCTGCGTTGTGAAGCAGTTGTAGAGAAGCTCCGTCAGGTCCACGATAGCTGGTCCCCCTTTGACGATTCCGCTCTCCGTGACACCAAAGCCGATGAACTGGAGCTTAGCCATCTTGGATGGCAGTTGCATGAAGGCTGCACGGCCCGCAACATCTCCCAAGGAGCCAACAGCTTCCACTTCGACAATTTCAGTCTGTACACTGCCATCCTTTTGGATGGTATCCACCTCGTACTTGCCCTCCGCCTTGGCACAAGCCGACGCGAAGCTGGTGCCTCGTGTCTGAGCCACCACGACAGCACTACCTACCGCACGCAGCGTAGGTACCAGTACGCAGCGCTGTAATATTGACACATAACGTTAGGGATCCGTAAAACTGAGGAGGGGTCAACGAATAGAGCAAAACGCACCAAGAAGCGGCCGCTGCCAATGCAGATGGCGTCGGTCTTGTCAGAGAAGGATTGTCCTCGTACAGGCGTGAACATCGTGACGTGTGTCTTTCTCCCTCTTGCGCTTGAGCTCTCGACGGCGAGATGAAGAATGATGTCGACCTTCAACCACGATCTATCGGGGTGTCAATTCGGGCTGTTTATAGTGTTGCGCAATCGGTAAATAGAAGGGATCACCTGGGATTAACGAGTACTTGCAGCCTGTTTTGCGTTAAACTGCGGCTGGGATGCTTGCGTTTTGCTCTCGTAGACTCTACGACGTAGAGTGCCGAATGCGTTTGATGAGTGATGGAAGTTGGGAGTTTTGAGCATCACTTTCTGAGCCTCCGAGTTAACACTGCAACCACGACAATCCCTAGCTAGATCCACTGCAGCTTTTGCTGTAGCTAAGGCCCTGGAATTATCGTCATTTGCTTCGCCCTGTTCAGAAATCCCATGATAACCAAGCAACCAGAACTCCATTCATGACGAGCATCTGCTTCAAACTTCAGGTTCGTCACACATCGCAGATGCCGGGTGAGAATGGATCCACGTGTTCACTGATCATATTTGCCAGGGGGCTCTGCAGCGCCCCCACATCGGTAAAGACTTTCATTTTCAGATCTCCCGCCTTCTAGCAGAGACGAAGACAATGTTCACGCCGCTTCAGGGCTCAAACTTCGCCGATAACACGCGCGCCGTCTGCATCGGCAGTGGCCGCTTCATGGTATGACGAAAATTGCAACAATTGAAACATTTTTGACACTTATCTAACAGTAGATTGCTGTGCAGCGTGCTGTGCTTGTTCCAGTGTTTCGCGCTCTTGATTCGGGTGTAGTGGTGGCTCAGACGCGCGGTACGAGCTTTACGTCGGCTTGTGCTGCTGCTAAGGGCAAATACGAGGTGGACACCATCGACTCAGAGGGGCACGTCGACACCACCGTCTTCGAGCTCGAAGGTGCGGCGCCAATAGCTGTTCTACAGTTGATACAATACTGACACTTAACTTTACTATCTTTTTGAACAGCGGTGGGCTCGCTAGGCGTCCCTGAAGGCCGTGTGGCGTTCCTGGAGCTACCGACCAAGCTGCCACAGCTCAAGTACGTCGGCTTCGGCGTCACGGAAGCCGGACTGCAGTCTGGCACTCAGGTGATCAAAGATCTGGCTGAGTTCCTGCAAGCTGCCTTCAAGGCTATCCCAGGTACAGATTTAAGGGTGTTTTAAGCCCTGGTCGAGTAGATTTCCTCACGAATTGTGCTTGTAGACAACGAATTGTCTATTATCAACACTGATAACTTCCCGAACAACGGAGACCACATCAAGAAGCTCGTGCTGGAGCTAGACTGGGTCAAGAGTGATGCCTCCACTGCATTCCGTGGCTACTTGGGCACCAAAGTACACTTCCACAACACCATGGTGGATCGTATTACCAACCACCGCACTGGAGACTCCTTGGTGCCTCTAACCGAGCCCCTACCGGCCAAGGCTATCGCTATTGAAGACTTGAGTGGAGCGCTGGACGCTGAGCGTCTCCGCACGATCCCTGGCGTCCACGTACGCACGCACAAATCGGAGATCGCTAAGGATTATCTGCTCAAGTTCTCCCTCGGCAACGCCGTGAACTCGGCCATGGTGTATCTCCTGGCCCTCTCTCGTCAACGTACAGCCAACCAGTTCCAGAAGTTCCCTATCGTCAACGAGTATCTGGACGCTCTATTCGAGAAGGATATTTTCCCAGCTCTAATTGCCGGCGACGTGGCTGAGCCAGAAGCCCGTAAGTTCTACGCCGAGTGGCTGGCGCGTATGAAACACCCTCACTTCGGTCTCGACAACTTCTGGGTCTCTCAGAACGCACTACTGAGAGTTTACGTGCGTCTGCTCAACTCCGTTAACATCAACGTCACCCGCGATGAGAACTACCGTCCCAGCAAGTTCATGGCGTTCGCTACAGCTGTTGCACTGCGGTTCCTGACCCCATGGCAGGCTGATTCTAAGCGTGAGGCTGCCACAGTCTTTGTGGGTCAGATGGACCCTATTCGCAACGGCGCACCGATCTTCTCGCTTACAGAGAAGACGTGGAGCTACGATACGGGACTCACCGCTAACCTGTCAACGGGTAAGTACGAGTTTGATGACGGTGAGAACGGCCGTGTGTCTCGCTTGCTGTGGCGTGCTAGTCAACAGGTACTTGAAGCGAGTAAGAGCAGCAGCAACGACTTCCCCAAGTCTGCTCGTGCTGAGTCTTCTTCTGAGGTTTCCAGTGGTGTAGGCGTGGCTGTGGCGAGTGTGCTCAGCTCCGTCGAGGGCTTCGACCTTACCAATGACGCGTACGCTTCCTTCGCTGCTGACGTCGCCGCACTCTACCAACGCCTCGTGTCTGGCAAGCAGACAGCGCTTGAAACTCTTGAAGACGTGCTGCGTAACCACCACACGAGCGAGTATCTCGCTACCAAGGAAGAAGTCGCCACTTTCGTGCGTGAAGCGGTCGCTAGCGTCCAGATCATCGACGTGCACACGCATCTGTTCCCTCCGAGTCACGGCAAACTCATGCTCTGGGGTATTAACGAGCTCCTGACCTACCACTACCTGGTGGCGGAGTTCTTACAGACTGCAGCTACGCAAGTGGAGGAGTTTAACTCGTTCTCGAAGGAGAAACAGGCTGCTCTCATCTGGCAGCATTTGTTCGTGGACCGTTCGCCCGTGTCCGAGGCGTGTCGTGGTGTGTTGACGACGCTACACTTGTTGGGTCTGGACCATCTTGTGGCCAAGCGCGACCTCGCTGCTATTCAGGAATGGTTCAAGCAGCAAGACGCCGAGGAGTACGTGGACACGGTCTTCCGTCTGTCTGGGCTTAAGTACGCGGTGATGACCAACATTCCGTTCGAACCCGAGGAGGCTCGTCACTGGCTGGGAGACCCATCTACCAACACTCCTCCGCCTGCGTGGTCTCGCAAGTACTTCCGCTCGGCGTTGCGTGTGGACCAGATCCTACTGGGCGACTGGGCGTCTATCGGCCCGACACTGGACGTGTTCAAGCTGCCACACACTCTGGCGGGTGTTCGCACTCTATTGGAGAAATGGATCGACATCATGAAGCCCGAGTACTTCATGTCGAGTGTACCCATTTTCTTTGAGTATCCGGATGAAAATGCACCCAAATCTGCCGCTGACGCTCTGCCAAATGGTGCCGAGTTGTTGCTGCAGGTTTTGTTGCCTCTGGCCGAGGAGAAAAAGTTGCCGATTGCACTCAAATTCGACAGTGTGCGTCCAATCAACGCTCGCTACGGTGTGGCCGGAGACGGCGTGAAGCCCAGCAACGTGGACATCCTGATCAAACTGTGCAACAATTTCCCGCGCGTTAAGTTCCTGGCCACGTTCCTGTCGCGTGTGAACCAGCACGAGGTGACGGTGACGGCCAACAAGTTCCGCAACTTGCACCTGTACGGCTGCTGGTGGTACTGCAACAACCCGTCGATCATCGAGGAGCTGACACGCATGCGTATCGAGATCCTGGGCACGGCGTTCACGAGTCAGCACTCGGACGCTCGTGTGCTGGACCAGCTCATCTACAAGTGGAGCCACTCGCGCGACGTGATCGGCGAGGTGTTGGTGGACATGTACGAGAAACTGTTCGCGACGGGCTGGAAGGTGTCCAAGAGCGACATTGAGCGCGACGTGCAGCGGCTGTTCGGGCAAAGTTACGAGGAGTTCATGGACAAGGAGATGTAATTCCTTCGCGTTAAGAGGCAGTATTTTACGTGGAAACCGAACATGTGAATGGTAAACGTACTGCTTTTCACTGCTGTCGTTGAATAATCAATTGGATTTCGTAAATTTTCGGTACCAGTAACATCTTCCAATGTGCATTATTTGTCCTCAATCTTCTAGCAGTGCGAGGTATTTCTTCGTTTCAGTAGGATCTTTACCAGCTTCGTCCAGCGCCTTAATGAGTCCTGCTCGGAGCTCCATCATCTGCGTCTGCTGCTTCTGCTTTGTTGTTGTTTCCTTTAAGTTGATTTCTTCGCTCTTAAGCTTCAGCGTCTCACGCCGCAGTGCTTGCTGCTGCTTCCACTTGGCCACCTCGAAGTCGAGACGTCGCGATTCGATTGCCAGAAGTTGAAGTTCCGCCTCATCAACAGCCTCGTCGTCCTCAAATTGTGGTTCGACTACCTCGTTTTCAGATACGTTTGAGGGTTTCTTGGGTTGCTGTGGATTCTGAGCTTCGGCCTTGCGCTTCTTCCTCTGTACCACGGAGCTCAGCGGCTTATCATCCTCCGAGAGCTCCTCTGCGGCCACCGCATCCGAGTCGCTCGCGCTGTCGCTCGTCGCCATGAGACGTCGACGATTCGCCACAGGCATCGAGCGCTTCACATGCATTCTCTTGACTGTGTTTGATTGGTCGTTTCAAAGCTAAAATAAACATGCGAGCCAATCAGGAACGAATCTGATTTTGGCCAAAAAATCAAATTCGTTCCTGATTGGCTCGCCTGTTTTTTTAGATTTGAAACGACCAATCAAATACATAAAAAAAATAAAGCAGACTCTGCTCTAGGTGAAAGCTCTTTAGACTTCAACTTGTCCTAGTTTAGGCCAAAATCAGATTCGTTCCTGATTGGCTCGCATGTTTTATTCTAAAGAGAGAGCAGACCTCTGCTCTAGGTAAAATGCTCAGCAGAGTCAACCGTTCAGCGATACCTTCGGCGCTGGCACCTTTAAAAATCATACGCTGGATGATCTCGGCTCGGATCTTCGTGCGCTGGAGGTCAATATCCAGCTGAGCGAAGGCCTTGCGCGTCTCCATCTCGCGTTGCAGCAGCTCCACCTCTTGCTGCTGCAGCTCGTTCTCACCGACCCATTTGAACTGCTCGAAGGCGAGCTGCTTGGCACGAAAGAAAGCTCGTTTCCGCTCGAGATTGGTATCACCGCTGATGATGCGAGGCATGTTGAGTAGTGGAGGGGTGTGGCCAGTCATGAGTGCCGCCTTGGGACTAGCAGCGCTACTACCTCTGGAGACTGTGGGTGGGCCGTGGTTACTAAGATCCCCATTGAGAGATGAAGCTATATTGGCGGTTATAAGATATCAAGGCATATATATGTACCTAACTTGTCATGTTTATTGTTCTTTCTCTCTTTCGCTTACGAAATCTGATTTTTTTCTTTAGTCCTTCTGGAATGTTCGTGCCGCCTCCCCACGTCTCGTGCCAGATCTCTGAGCATGTCTGCGTGTTGCCAGTCTCGAGGCGTCGTGCTTGGCAGCAGAGCGGCACCAGCCCGCTAAACGCGTCGCTGCATTGGGGGCAGTAATAGCTCGTTTTAAACGACTTGGGCTTGGAGTCGGAATACGAGGAGCACACCTTCCACAGGTATTGTCTACGCTTGTGCTGCTTAGAACTTGTATAGAATCTGTTTGTGCTCACTGACTGGTGTTCTTAACGCGGTATCGGTACGGTCACCAGGTCCTCGGCGTTGAGATGTGTCTCGAAATTGATTGTTCTGAGTGCGAGTAGCTGAGCATGTAGGCGGCGCAGGTAGTCGGCATGGGTAGTCGGCTTATCGCCTCGCTTCTTGAGCGTCAAGCAGTGTACGATATAACCATTCACAACCGCCATGTCGATAATACACAGAAATATCTGTTTGTAGTTCTTTCGAAGAGAAATGCATCGCTGGATATATCTCTCTGGAGGCGGAGCTGGTCGTGGACGTCCACGACTGCCATTCCAAGGCCATAGTCCATGACCAGCTGCGGACACGGTACTGCACTGTTATGAAGATGCGCATCGGATGGAACTTGCTGCGGTTCGGCATCATGCCCTCGTCGAACAATATCACCTTACCAAGGTCACGTCATTTTTTTTTCCTTCCGACGGACCCCAATCTTTTGTTAAAACTCTTCCAGCAGTTACCGAGCACTGCGTTCCGCGCGTGACATTTATTGCGCCAACTGAGCAATGGCGAGCGAAAAAGGGTTGCTATCGAAAACTATATGAAGTGCCAGCTGGTAATATTTTCAAGTGGCTTCATGTACTTTGCAGTACTCATTGTACATTCCGTAACAAACATATCTCCATCGATGACTCTCAAGAACGACTACAAGAGTTTCACGATTTAGAAGACTCTATCGAGCATAAGGTAGTCGCAACCAATGCTAAAGTGGCTCAGGAATTTGATGATGCAGACACCACGGAGCGCTTTGGAGCTGACATTGATAGGGGTGTAACGTCTACTTCTAGTTCGAATGACATTGCTGTGCGTCAGTCAGCAGTGCTAAAGAGCGCTGTGCTGAATCACGATAAGGCAAGAAACGCTTTTGTTGACGCTATGGTTGACATACTGGAAGGTTTTGACAAGTGCCCCATAGTTCGCGTCAGCCGTCAATCGATACCAGTATCAGAATGGGACGATAATGCGCAATTGTTCGCGGGAGCGTTTGCAACTCTTTTCTTAATTGGTGGAGATATGTTACCGAATGGATCAATTCCAAAAGACTTACTTAAACATTAGATGCGGTATTATGATGGCCGCTTCAAATCCAGCTTGCCGTTCGTTGCAACGATGTTTAATCAGTTGCAACGACATGCAGCTATTCGGAAAGCCGCAAGGGCAGGGACATCACACGCGAAAATGCTGACAAAGTTTGGTGAGATTGCGAGTACCAAACACTTGGAAAAGTGTCTTCTGCAAGTTCGTGAAAAACCATAGTCGATCGAAGCCAATGATTCAACGCATCACTGCTTCGAATTCTTTCGCTCGTCGGTGGAACTGTCCCATTCTCACCATTTGAACGTTCTGCTTCACGACCAAAAATCGCTGGAATGGGATATAGATATGGCATCACTCAACGCTGGGTAACATTTGCTCCCCCCGAGCATGACAGCTTGATGCTTCATCAAATCGCTATACTGAGAGACTCAAAACGTTGGAATGATGAGGCTCAGATGTCGAAAATACAAGCCCATGGCTGGGATAGTTTACCAGAAAAAATAAAAGCAAGCCCTCGTGCCAGGCTCCGAGTATCGAACCGATTTCCTGCCCTATCTGCGATTGTTTTCGAACAATGTCTCTATGTGGTTTCTCAGCACGTTCTCCGATGCTCAACGTCATATTTAACACGAACCAGTCGTAACTATACCGAACGAAAAGTAGGGTGCTTTGGAAAAGTTGCCGCTTTCAATGGCGTTGTTGAGCCGCAAGTTGACGGGAGGCTGCATGCCCACATGACGGTGTATGGCTCCAACTATACGCCTACTTTACTGAGCCGACACGCAGTATGCCCCAAAATGCAGCCCAAAGTCTCTCGATGGCTTGAAGCAATATCATTGAATCGGATCTCTCCGGAAACGCGTCAGTGGGAGAAAGTATGGCAAATTTATTAGAAGAAACCACTACCACGCGCTTGCGAAACGATTTTACCAGATGCGAAAGAAGATTTTGACAAATTTAAGGTCTGTGTGGAAAAGCAGCTTCTTGCAACTAACATTCAGAAGCACTCTTCAACTTGTGTCAAGGGTAAAAAGGGAAGCTATGGCTGCCGATTGATCCGTCAAGCCGGTGTTCATGATGACCAAACGCAACCATTGCTCATTAAGTTGGTTGGTCTCGAAAAGGGGAAACGTGCGCACTTTGTTTCCCACCGAATAGAAGAAAGCCTTGCCCAACAACTCGACGTTGGTTATGATGCACAAAATGGGGAAGTTGTATCTGAAATGTGCGATTCAATGGTATGGGAACAACGACGTACTCCTCAAGACGGAATGTTTGTCGAGACAAACATGGTTTGGCAGCGCTTACAGAATGTCACACCAACGCTAGTGTGATAAATAGTGAAGATGCTGGAACGGCCGTGGAGGAATATCAGCTTTCATGCATGACCAAGGAGGGTGCTGAACTGAAAAACACGGCAGTAGTAATGCTAACAGCGCTGGATCACATCATCAAATTTCCCAATACTGCCACGGATAGCGGTACAACAAGCAGAACTGCTAAGTACCTGGAAACTCGGACCGTATACGCTTTTATTGGAAGCCATGAGTGGCCGCATTCGTTGATGGTTTACGCACTACTCGGCAATCGATCGTATTTTTCTTCCAGATACATTTTGGTATGTGTATCCAAATTTGTTCGTCAAGATGGCTTGCCAAGGTGAAAGCCAAGAGCGAGATATTGTTTGTGAAGACGGAAAAGATGATATCACCTCTGACAATGACGTAGATGAGCACGAAAATGAATCCGACGACGATCTGGAAAAAGGTTGGGATGATCATTTAATGACCGATCAATTATCTCGACTCGGTGAATTACTTAACGACGAAGATCACATGGAAAATCCTTAAAGTCATGATGCAGCTGGAGCTCGCGCATTTTGTATGGAAGGAAGGGTTGTTTTCGTATCACAAGCCAAGTCTTATGTTTGCAGAGGTCCACACTTTCGTGATTATTCTCCTGTCGAAATTTCCTGTATTGTAGACATCCTTCCTCGTCGAGAACAAACGTCTATGCGTCAATGTGCAGGTCGCCCAAGACGCAAAGGATTTGATCAAGATACGAATCACCGCCTCTATGGATCACCCCAAGGCTTTATCAGAGCGAATTTTGCACACCAATACTGGGTGGCGCTCCTCCGCCGACGTTGGGTTGGAAATGTGGTGGATCTCAAAAGGCAATGACAGCTCTTGCTCGTTACGTAATTTCTTCCTTTACACCTTGGGGGCTACACACCAGAAAACCGATGTTTGAGCTGAGCCGTACTGGTCTTGCTAATTTGTGTCAATCTTGGGGTCGCCGTGGCGAATCGGTTGTAAATAGACAGCTATCGTACGGTCCGAAACATCATCAGAAAATCGTCTCGCAATTCCAACCGGGAACGTATTTGCTCGCTCTGGAGCAATCGAAATGCTGATGATTGGAAAACTATTCCTGTCCAATCTTTAATTGATGAGAACAACGAAACGCGTCAACAAGAAAATTATGGTCCAGAAGCTTCAGGTGTGCTACCAGTTGGAGATGATTTGAATTGGCTGACGGTTGCCGTTGCAGTTGGAAACCCATCAGTTCGAAAAGTGTAATAGCTCTTCAAGACAACTTTTGTTCGGTTATGAAGTGCCGCTCTTTTGACAACGCAGTAGTGAACACCAGTGATATTGTTTATAATTATGCATTTATTCCATCACAAGACATGGATAAATCTGTTGCTGCGATTGCTGACGTTATTACCAAGATACAGGTTCAAGTTCAACAATCTGCACCCCAATTACGCGATGGAAAAAATGACGTCACTGAACATCTTGTTCCCCCTACGACTGACTCAACCCCAAGTCAAAACTTGGCACAACGGCAGCAACAAGTTATGGATTGGATCTCATCCGGCGATGATTGTAGCAGGCAAAATCTTACAGTCCTTCATGGCGGGGCTGGGACTGGAAAATCCTACTTAATTCGAGAATTGGTGACAAAGATTAAATCTCGTGGTTTCCGCGTGATCTATACGTGTCCTACAGGAGCAGGAGCATGACAGCTTACCTCTGGACAAACATTTCACTCTGCCTTTAAGCCACGATTGGGGTCTAGAGTTTCACAGAATGCATTGAAAAAAATGCGCGAACAGTTCGACAACAAGGTTGACCTCGTGGTTGTGGATGAAATATCAATGTTCTGCAATGAGTTTCTAGTACTACTTGATGGCCGTTTACGAGCACTTCATGGTCCTAACAAAGTGTTCGGCGGTGCTTCGATCTGTTTGGTACGTGATATACACTCTTTTCTTACAACATAATCGATAGATAAATTTAACAGTTTTTGTTTGTATTTGCAACAAAATAGGTTGGAGATTTCCTTCAACTCCAAGTTTGATGGGAACACCAATTTGTAAAGCAACGTATGCAAACACTAACGATAAAATTCTCGGCTAAGCCCGTGCTCTATTTAGCTGCTTTAACGTGTTCTTTTTGGAGCAGCAGCAGCGCTCCAAGTCATGCCGCCAGCAACAGCAAAACCTCCAAGATTGTCAACAACTCCCGGAAGAATTCCCACAAGACCAGCGCTGGAAGAAGGCAGATCTGCAGGGGTTTGTTCCCATAAGCGGTGACGTTATAAAAGCAGTGACAAGACCGGTGACGAGCACAGACGTGGCGCAAGACCCCACGTTGCTTGACGAGGCAACAATTCTTGTAACAAGTAACACGGACAGAGCCGCGCTGACAGCTACAGCCGTCGAATAATATGCGAGACGGAGCAATGTGATTGCTTGCCGATGGAGAAGACGCTTACGTGGAGTTGATCTACTACATGGTGTTGAAGAAGCGCTTGATGACGAGCAAAACTATCCATCACTATTTGCCTATTATGTACCAAAAGGAAGGGCTCAGGTTCTGGACAATGCCAACGGGAATGTCGTCTAGGGCGTTGCCAATGGTACTTCCTCTCGGATGCATTCGCTGGCATGGAATGATACGACGTTTGCGGAAGATGCCAACATATTGATTGCGGATGCAAAAGCTAACAGCATCTTAGTTGTAGATCTCCCACATTCTCCTGACTATATCAATGTTGAACTACTTGATAAGACTGGAGAGGTTATTACCGCGAATCACTGGCCACCGGATAATAATCTTGAAACGGAATGGGTCGAAGATGAAAATGGGGATCTGCTCTACAAAAAGAGTATTATTATACCCATTGGTATCAGAAGTCTCAAAGCGATAATTCTGTGGCCCTTGCTACTGAGTATCTCCCAATCCAGAAAAAATTCAGTACTCTCTACACGCTGTTGATATTGCGTTCGTAATGACCATATGGAAAGCCCAAGGGGCAACTTTAAAGCGGGTGCTCCTTTTACTTGAAGGTTGCCCGTTCGCACCGGAATGGAGGTTCGAACATATCTATGTTGAACTGTCACGTGTTCCTGACGCAACAAAGCTCAAGTGTTTTCCATTATCATCGCTCTACAGGAAAGGCAAGCTTTCCACGCTTCGACCCTGTATTTTCACAACAAAGTGGAGAATGGATGTTTGAGCGGATGGATACTGGAAACCACGCCCAGGTTATAACGTATAATCGATTTACACAGATAACACACCACAATATTACCTCCCAGACTCAACGTTGCACAACAAATGTAGTCCTGTACTATCCGGCTTACCACTGTGATTTCATCGTAGTGAATCCACCCAGATTCCGACAACTCTCTCAATGCAGCGCTTGTCATTCCAAAATGCCCAGTGTCATGATCGATCTCATCATTTCATTTTCTTCTATGTTGTCTACGCCTTCTTCAAGATCAGGAACAAACATGTTGTCCGCCATGACGTCCACGTCGTCAGCACGGACTCGTCGCCGTGTAGGTCTGCTGTTGCTGCAATGTTCACGTCGTCCGCGTCTGTCGGCCCAAAGATAGTCTCTTTCAGCAGATCCTCCCTGAAGTTGTCGCTGTCGAACACATCCAAGTCCACCAGACCGATGCCGAAATTTTCACCACTATCACTCTTGGACTCATCCACTTCGTGTTCACGCTGGTTGGAGTGACCATCCGAGCTATCCGGAATAGGGCCTCCCCCAGTACCATCTTGTTCTGTAGCATCCGGAATAGGGCCTTCCTCCGCATCAGTTTGTTCTGTAGCGCCCGGAACATGGATGCTCACTTCCGAGGAGACAAACTGCGTCTCTGGAACCGGGTCCGACGCCACTACAGGACTTGGAACTATCGAAAACGAATCCAATACGGGACTACGGGGTGGTGAGAGCCCTGCGACTGCGTACGACGCCTATTTTCCAACCGGGTCTGGCGTTGACATGCTTATAATTAGTTTGTTTTGTCGCGGTAGGGCAAGACGCCCCGAGCGCCTCGCGAATGCCATGATCTCTTGCTCACCTGTACAGGTATCTTGGGGTTAATACACACACAGTAGCATAACAACACACAGTGTGTTGTACCTTCGAAGAAATCGATTCCGCGGTTTGACTCGTCAAGATGGCCTTTCACTCCTGGCTTCACGAAGCGATGGTCCTTGGCGATACCCGAAGGCTTACGAGGTTTCCATCCTTTTTTGCAGAGCTCGCGCCACAGCTGCTTGAATATATTCTCTCCGGGGGTATTCATCTTGGCGAATTAGGAAAAGAGAGTGGCTAACATGCCTCCACATTGGGCTTGTGTTTGCCTTTTCAAACCTTTCCGAGATTTATACTGGTCATTTTATACCCTCTGAATAATCCACGTCTATTTACTCCTCTCTAATCTTAGAGGAAAATTCAACTGATCCCACCTTATACAAGCTTCTATATGCGAAGATGACGTCTGTATCCAAGTTTGCTGGACATAATTTCCTGAAGAAAAGCTAATTCTATAGAATACAGAATATGGGGCTAAAAGGGGTTAATGCAAAGTTGAAGAGGACTTATACTCTAGGAGCAAGTATGCTGATGGGGGCCTTGATCGGACAATTGGAGATATGCTGCCGCATGGAAAGTGTATCAGGGGTCGACTTTCAAGAAAAGTCGATGGCGTCTGACCGACTTAGACGACGCGCGACTACTCTGCGTAGACAAAATCTAATAGTGGAAACCCCGGCGATCGACAGTTCAGATGATTTCGTGTCAGTTGTTTTGAGAGCGACTCCACGACTTTATGTGAGACCCCGCACGATGACTGTCGAGGTAGTGGACTTGGCAGTCCAACTTGGAGCCAACGCCGCGCGTATGGAGCGAGTTGAAGGTTGGTCTGTCGCTATTGCAAACCGAAGCTGTCCGTGCAAATATTTTTTCAATAGAGGGCAGTGTGTTCATATGCCCTTCGCTCTTCACGCACGATTCGGGACTGATCAACCCGACAAACGTAAGCTATACAGCCCACGTCGGCGCAACAAGAGGAAAACCATGGAGGCACAGATTGCAAGCTGTCGCGGCAACGGAAGCGAAGAGAGGACGACCAATCCTGAATGGGCCTGCATTGGCGTATGTGTAGCTCAGGTCTGTCCACGATGTCCCTAGAGCTTAACCGATGCATTCAATAGAGCTCCTCACTCTCAATATTGGTAGTATGGTACATCAAGTGGTGAATATATGTTTGCGAGTCACAAGACTGTAGGGTCTGACTGCGCGAATTGACTCGAATTGCTATTCCAAGTCATTTTTTTTTCAATTTACACCAGCTTTGGGCGCTCCATCTACAAAACAAATAAACACGAGCCCCTAACTATCAATATCGACACAATGGGGGAATAAAGACCGTAGTGATGTTTGCAAAGATCCGTTCTACTTGTTGTCAATACGGGAATCGCGAAGGGATGCATTCTTTTGTGGGGGATGGAAATCTCTGTCTCTGATGCACCCATCTACCCTTCAACGCTAGGAAATCGTTCTTTTCCAAGTCTCAACAGGTCTAACATGCGGAACTCGTCCTAATATTTTTGCTTGTTCAACAATCGTGTGCGCTACCGTTGTAAGCGGGCGACGTGTAGACGTTCAACATACAGTTTGTGGAGACGCTTCAGCAACTTACAATTCGGCGCAACACATCTTTCCAGTTCAGTGCGTCGGAGACAGGATTGAAGAAGCTCTGCCTCATCCTCAGGGTCTTTTTCTTCTTCATCGTTAAGAAGGTTGTCAATCCGGTCGATCTGCTAGAACCGGGCTCGCATATCCTTACCAGCCCGACTGCGAAAGAATTTCTCGTCACTCTCCTTGCGTTCCTCTCTGGGAATATCCTTTCGCGCCCAGGCGTACGCTTTGGCCTTAGCGCTCCCGCGGATTCGACAGACGATCCAGAACTGTCCATTCATCCAAAAGCGAGTCCCCTCATTGTAAAGGTAGAGCGTGTATATACAAATCAAGGATATAAATTATGTACACGGTAGTTGAATTTCACTCACGGTAATTCACCTGTCGATAAAGGTATATCCCGCACATTACGGTATTACTATGTGGTACAGTAACTGACATAAAGTACCTTTCAATAAAATCAGTACCGTATCTATAATCAAGTACTGTGTCACAAATTACATCACCGTAATACGTTTACACATGGCGTTAATTAATACACGCCCCTTATCGTCAAAGTTGCCAATATTCCGCTAGAATGTTTTTGGTATTAAGTAAATTACTGTGGTCAAAACGTGACTACGGGAATCTCGTGAGTTTACCGCTACGAGTCGCTGGTGGGTTGCGCAACTTTTTCACGGCCCTTCTTGGTCTTACACGCGTGAGTAAACCAAGTTTCTACGTAGTCCGCGGTGAATTCTTTGCCTCGCTTAATCTCCTTTGTAGTTTTCACTATGACGTGGACCTTTCTGTTGTGCCGCATCTCGATGAACTGCGTGTTCGGGCTGCAGGAATGATTGATAAATCGCGCCATCGTTCCCCACTCTTGTTCGTCAATATACAGCTTTCTGTTTTTCACGGCTTTTGCATTGCAAGCTGACCACGTATTCACACTGATAGGGATTGCCGTCGTAGTCGAAGTCCGCCATCAATCCAGTGTACGGTGCAATTGTGGTGCCGACAGGGATGGTGTAAGTCGCACGCACGCCCACTCCATTAGCGGACATGAATAGCTCGACATCAGGGCGTTGGTATACTCCATTTTAGCATCGGCCTCCAAATACGCAATTTCCAGATTCGCAGAAGATCTGTGCCTTTGCATTAGGGCATGTATCAGCGTAGCAGTCGCAGTAGCACTTGCATCGGTCTGATGGCCAGTAATCTTCGATCACAATGACTTCCTTGACATTTAGCTGGAGAGAATGGATAATAACCGCTAGCCAGTCGATAGCTGGAGCTGGCTGTGACGCGCATGCATCTGGTTCCGCACCTGTTAGGTGAACAACCTCTTCTTCATGGTCTTCCTGCTCAAAATCCTTCTGCTCGTCGACCTGGTCTTCACTCTCTGCCGTTTCTTCACCCTGTTCTTTACCTTCATTTTGCTGTGCGGTCTTTTCTTCCTCCGCCCCGTTGCTGACGAAGGCGTTGTAAAGTCTCACGAACGCTTGGTAACTGCAAATATGCTTGGATAAATCTCATTTGCATTGTCTTCCGCGTGATACACGTGCTTTGAGTCCTTAATTGCAGCTCGAACGCGTCTGTCTCGTCGGCTTTCGGGAGAGTCTCGAGGGCCACGCGTTGTTTTGTTTTCGGCTTCTTCTCTCTGGTTTTATACGTCTGGATAGAATCCTCAGGATTCGAGATGACGTCCACCTTTTTTTTTGTGTGGCTCTCTTCTTGTGTGTTCTCGTTATCTCCATCACTGTCGTCATCACTGCTATCAGTTAGGTCGATAGCGTCCATGTCTTCCTTCTCACAGGACGGGTCATCGCTGCTAACGAGGTCAACCACGTCGAAGCCACCAGCTGCGCTCATCTTGCTTGGAAGTTTCTACCGAAAACCTTAGATAAAATTTATCCCGCACCAACGGCACACAAGTGCAACACACAAATCTCCAAAAGAAGGTCGACCCCGATGCCAAATTACGGTGGTTTGACGTCGTTTTGAGGCTAATGCAAGTTCGGGGGATTGTGGCGCCATCATCGCGCGTCCTGTTGTTACATCGTTGTGGACTGGGCACGCCGTCCAGTGGAAGTTCCCTTAAAAAGCTAGGGATATTTTCTCGTTGTTGAAGTGTTTGGTTGCAGTAGCTCCCGGTTATGACCCCAAACCGAGGCAGCCTGGACGGCGTTCTATTATTGACACCGAAGAATTTTGAAACCTACATAACCACCCTATGTTTGCCTCTTTGATATCTTATGCTGCATATAATCTTATTGATACTGAAAAGCAGTCTCAATAAATTTGTTTTTGCGAACGCCCTTTTTTGCAACCAGAATAAAGATATCTTTATTTTCGTAATGGCAGACAAAACATCGAGGTGTACCCCCCTCTTCTGTTGCAACTTCAATGATTACTGAGAATCTATCAGAACCTTTGGCATAAACTACCGGTGCTCAAACTTATATTTAGAGACAAATTTTAGACCTCGGATATGACGTCGTTTAATTTCGTTTAGAAAATATTTCTCTTGGAAGATTACCATAGGGAGAAGAACCAATCCCAAGGACGATGGAGCACCGGAGGCAGTGTCCCGGCGCAAGCACAGGAAGGAGAAGGTTCTGCTCGTAAACAACACCCTCAAGAACACACGGGACGACGGGACTCGAGTCAGGCTAACTCATTTGGAGACCCCATAGACGAATTGAAGCGCACTAGCCGAAACCTTGGAGAGGAATCGACCGGTGTAGCTCTTTTTAAGCGTTGTGAGTTACTTAATGTGAATTTGACGGTGGTAACGCGTGTGCTCGTGAATATATCCACCGTGTAGAGGTGATTCGTCAGAGAATAACTCTGATGGGGCGGGAATATCAGACTACGATGTGGTAACTCCTCTGTTAATTAGCGAAAATTACGAAAGCATGGTGGAAACATTTGACAATCTCGGTTATTACATATTGCATCAAATCAAGATCAAGTGAAGTTGCAGCGAGAAGCGCGTGCAACAAGCTAAGACAATTTCTGAGGAACGGGTCCGTAAAAAACTGAATCCCGCGGCTGCAGTGGATCCGGCAGCACGGCATCCCGTTGGTGAAAGCTCGTTTTGTACCCAAGGGAATCAACTGCATTTCGGTGGTGGAAGTTCCGCTCGTAGCGGGCAACCAAAGCGTAGACGACGAACCAACATTCAGTGCTGGAATTGCTGGAAGTGGGGTCACTATAAACGAGAGTGTACTGCGCTGAAGCGCGACCAGGCTAAGAAAGGGAGTAAAGGCAAAGGTGAGAGAGCTGCCAAGAAGTACGATATCGACGACACCCACGCCAACGTCCCGGGCTACTACAACCCGTAGGAGAAGAAATCCAAGGGCAAGCCAGTGTATATGTTTGAAGTTGTGACGATCGACGATGTTCCTTGCTTTGTCATTCAATCATCACAGACAGAGTCTACAGTTGGATTTTTTGCCTTTTCTGTTGGATAACACATCCAGTGTGCGCATCGCTGTGGGGTACATGATTCTTGAAGGTAGAATATTTTTTTGTCCCTACATTTTCCCATATCATCAGAATTTGATCTTCACATTCACTTGCATCATTGAATTAAGTGCATGTACGAACTTATCTTTGCCTCATAATATATACTTAATAAACCTGTGTAAAATTGTACGAACTCAATTCTGCAATTTCTCCCGCTTTTGTCAGTGTGAAGGTGCAGGTACAGTAAACCCCGAAGCCTATCTACTGTGAAGATATTTCACTCTGACCAGGGAACGTAGTGCGTGAATGTGTAAGTCGCCGAGCAGTTGGCTGGTGAATCGCTCCAGATTTTCTCTCGTCCACACACATCAGAGAAGCCTGTCTAATTGAGAAGGCTGTTGGTATACTGTTCAACTAGGACCGGTTATTCAACAGCACGACATCACACTAATTATTGAAAATAAACGGTGTAACTGTGTTTTTAAAACAATATTGGTTATTTCTAGATCTTTTTCAGCTGTCCAATTGACTAATTGACCGTTGCAAATTGGGTGCATGATCCTTGAAGGTAGGGTAGATTTTAGGTCAGCTTTTGTCTATTAATAACAGCATACCAATCAGCCCTGTCTTCGCGAATATGGCAAAAAATGTTTTCGGCAACTCAAACTTATTCTATGTATTATTACGCTTTGTTTGCCGACATTTTTAGGCGTTTAATATGGTAACACACCATCGAAAACATGTGTAAAAATCTTCATGCCCTTAATGCTTGCATGTTAGCTAAATGTTTGTCTAGATCCACCTGCATTTATTATTCGATGTGGTCACGAGGCTACATCAGCCAGCAGTACGTTGTGCTAACTCTGATCAATCCAGCCTGTTCAATTCTGCAACTACGGGCGCGGTTGAATAAGATGCAGTATTTGTGCCAGAAGTGCACCTTCAAAAGTGCAATTCTAAACACTTTATCGAAGATTACATTTTATGAGCTCGAATTAAAGTAAAGTCACCGCTTGTTGCTTATAAATCCAGCAAACTAATCTCGTTTTGCCGAAATCGTTGCAATACATAAATTCCCTTTTAGACTGCTAGAAAAGGATATTAGATCCCTTTTGCTCTCGTAAATAACGAACCAATTGACAATGGCACTGTAGTTGTGTGTGAATTGGAATTGGCAAAATATGCTTTAACACCTTTTGCTCACGTATCTTCTACTAAGTACGGTCATCATTTCTGGACAGCATCGGCAATTTCCAATCGCAAAGGTTTTCTTTCAATGGAAAACATACAAGAGCTTATATGCTAGATGAGGTCGCTCCTGAAAACCTTGGAGACCTTCTATTTTGCGCCATTGACCCAGAGAAGCGCTCACGCTTTCAAGGACGTGACCTGACTGCTTTGATGCAAATTGTCACGCGACGCAAGACATACGAGACGCCTCATGGGAGATGATACCGAGTTGAAAAAAGTTGCAGATGATCTGAATCAAGCCGTCATAGCGGCGTTCTCGCTTGTAGGTATAGGTGGCAGCGCTTTTGAGAGAGCATAAACGAACGTCAGCAGCAAGCCGTCGCTCCAGTGGGGTCGTGGAGAAGCACACGGGTTTGAGCAACCTTCTCGAAGGTTATCTACAGCTGAAAACACGCTGTGATGAGAAGAAGCAGGCCGATAAGGATGCATAGAATCGTAAGGTGAAGCGACTGGCTTCTGCGGGGGCCCCGTACATATAGCCTAAAAAAGATCTACTTTAAATATATCATCAAGTAAAAATTATGTTAACAAATTATACTGCCGTATTAATGTGAAGCCGGTAACCGAGGCCGGTTACCGAAGCCTCTTTGTAGGATTTGCCTACGATTCTCTTTTTATTTTAAAAAGTATCCATCACTTTAAAAGTGTTTGCCTGTTTCTAATGAGGCCGGACTGTAGATGCTGTGGTTGAGACGCAGGCGCAGGAGATGCCTTCGCAAGGCTAATAGATTTTTTTGATCTACAGGATCGTTCGGTAAAAAAGCACCTAACTGAAAACGATTAAACCGTATAAATTATGTTAAATTTCAAAGCTTCTTCGGGTGAGACTTCGTTTCAGAGATTAAGAAAAACAGCTATCCCAGCCTACGCGAAGCTCTCGTTATTTAAAATGTACTAAATAGATCTCTTTTGCTCGCGTAAATTACGAAAAAAACGCGTGTGCCTATCTAACAGAGCCAGGACGTCCGTATAAAGCCAAGAATTATGTTCGTAGAATAATATGGTGCAATTTTCTTTGTCTTCTTTGAGTCACCATTGATAAATGATACACTTGGCTTCCATCAGATTTTGAAGCCCAGTCGAGTCATGACCGCACTCATGGTGGACGACGGGTTAGCGGGAACTCCGTCGGCTGGAGAAGTGCGAGTTCAACTCTGCTATGAGGACCTCCAGCAAGCCATAAGCCAAGCGGTTGCTCGACCTCCATACTTTTGACAATGTTCTCATATGCAACTGCTTCCGGCGATCGACTGCAACACGCATCAAGATGGCCGCAGACAGCGCGATGAAAACGATTTAGATGCACACCAAGGTGTACGGGTTACGGACCACCGTAGAAGCTCGTCAAGGAATCTTTGAGCGACAGAATTTTGATGCAACGAGCGCCAAGTCACAGATGCAAGTCGACGGTGATGCGGACGGCACCAGCAACGCCATCGTGCATAATATCAGTGGTGATGGTAGCGCTGAACCTGGTGGTAGTAGTGGTGTTATACCAGACACTTATGGCGCTAGATTTGTTAGGATACCATGCTACAGTTGGAGCTGGAACAGATGCAGTGGATCTGATCGAAAATAGCGCTGAAGTTGAGAATGACACTAGTGACGAATCGAATGGCAACCTGATGACCGATCGTCGCCTGAAGATTGGCTCTTCCCCAAGAATGTGAGGAACGCATTTTAAAAGCAGCACAAAAAATCGTCCGGCAAACACCGAATAACAGCATCGATGTTTGGGTACTATATCGAGGACTCCTTCGATACCGGCGTTTGGGATTACTTTCACACACGGTGGCATGCGTGTGTGTTAGCAATGCAGATGCGAGAGCAAGAAAAAGAAATCCTCAGGCGAAGGATCCCTGATGTCCGATTCGACATTAATTCGTTGTCTGAGATAGACTGTGTTGACCGGTTTCGAGTTTACAAAGCACAGCTCGGCTACCTACTGATGGCATTTCAACTGCCACCGTTTTTCTCGACAGAAGAAAGATACCGTGTATCTGGTATTGAAGCACTGTACAGCGCACTGGAGCGATTGAGTTATCCGGTAAGCTGGAAAAAAGTTTGGGCGCTCTAACAGTAATTTAAGCTCCCTATTCTACTGTGTGCGTGAGCATGTAGTAAAGCGCTGCGCTCCACTCCTGAAAGGTGACTGGAATCGAGTCAGCACACACCTCGAGGACTTCGTCTCGGCCGTTTACGCATAGTGGTCGGTGCTACCGAATGTCTGGGGCTTTATCGACGGGACCCTTTGGAAAAAAATGTCGACCTGATGATAGTGTGGAGCAGCGAGCAATGTGTAACGGGCACAAAAGCTCCCACGGAGTGAATTATCAAGCTGTGACGACACCTGGCGGTATGGTAGTTCAAATGTTTGGTCCTGCTCAAGGTCGTGCACACGACGTTACACTGCTTGAAGATTCAAACCCAGAGGAAGTCATTGGTCGGGACCCTCGTTTTCGTGGGTACTTGCTATATGGAGATCCAGCTTATGGCCAGACGGACGTGTTTGCGTCTCCATTTGACAAATTGGGCGCAACGAAGGACGAGTTGGCGGTGAACAAGCCTGTGAGCAGATTTCGGGCATCGGTTGAGTGGGGATTTGGGGAGATCATTAATGAATGGGCAATGCTGGACTTCAAACGGAAAATTACAATCGGCAACGTCCCCGTAAGATTACTCTTCGAGGAGGTTGCTATACTCGCGAACTGTCTGACGATTGCGAGACACCAAAACGTTATTAGCAGCTACTTCGATGTAGTCCCACGCAAGATCGAAGCGTATTGCGCTGGACTTGAATAATTAGCTTATAATAGCGTGGCGATAAGCCAAAAACGGTTTAAGTTGGTGTCTCCAGGACTGAAGGCTACTTCACTAAATGGGTTAAATTTCTAGCTTCCGGCAACATGCGGAAGAAACGAAGGGTGTCCAGCCAATTGAGCTACGCATTGTTGCTGGTGTCGATCATGCCTCTAGAGAGGTGCTGCATAATCAGTTTGGTCTGGTTTACCGGTGTTTCCACGATGTCTTTTAGAGCATTGTCTCTTGCAGCTTGGGCTGCACTCTCCTTCTCTATCATGGCTTCTTCTCGGTCCAAGATTTCACTTACTCGAAGGCGTTTTCTTCCGCTCGAATTGCTGCTGTATTTTCCATCCTCTTCATCTGCTAAGTTTTCTGCGTCTTCAGCCTCCTCGTATCCTCATTCTTTTCTTCTTTGTCGCTACTGTACTCCCTGCCCAGAAATTGACGCAACTGGTCGGTACTGGGGCCCTCGGTGCCATCTTGGCCCTGGTCGAAGGTATCGTCGGCCTCACTTTCAATACCAGGCGGGGATAGAGCCACAGCACGGGTCCCAGCTCCTCCGTTGCGCCGCTTCAATCTACAAGTAGACCAAGCAGTTATCAGTTCATACTAGCAGCACAGATAATAGCTTTACTCCTTACCGCAAAGCTGCTTTCCGCATCGCCTTGTTGGGCCCTTTCGTCACGAAACTTTCGTGTATTGCACTTAAGTGCCCAAAAGTATTTTTGTGCATCACGAAAGATCCTTGTAAATTTTAGTGCGCTATATTTATTACATAAACTGCCCTGACCAACAAGGCATCACTGATGGACGTTTTGACTCATTGCATCGTCTAGACCTTGCCTGAAGTCAATCGCCTGTTGTGACTTACTTAAGGATACCGTTGTGAAGCTGCAGGCTAAGGTTCCGCACTCGTTTTCGGCGGGAGGATCGTATTTCGTCACAAATTTGGTCCAAATGATTTATTATCTACTTCAAATACAAAATAGACCACCTCGGGACTGCCCTACTGTTAAGTAAATTAATTGAGCAACATGAACGAGAGAGGAAGGTGTAGCGTCAGTTATTGCTAAGGGCGCTCAGCGTACCATATTTTACCCAGAAACAGGACGTAGAGCGAGTATCGACAAAGAAGACTCCACCGATTGGCACAGCATCGCACCGATCCTGAGTAAAAAAAATATATGTTCCTGATCAAAGAAGCATCATGCTCATAGAAAGCTGCCGTTTACTCTAGAGCCTATGAGTCCGCATCTTGTGCTAGTACTTCCGCCTTAATGGCCATGGAATCCTATAGCTTCGAGCTTGAGTTCGTCCAAAGCGTATTGTCGATCAGTTCACTTTTAAGTGACACTCTAGAAACTATGGAGAAAAATACCGCAAGCAATGTTGTTTTGACGGCATTTAGATTAAATATACTTGTTGGGGTCATTTCCAGATAGATTATTTGAAACAAAAGGGAATTTGTCCTAATCTTGTCAATAGAACGCATGATTTGAATAGTAACGAGGTTATACAATGATAGAAACATTTTGAAACATTTCTCTACCTTTGAAGGATCGGTTTCTGAAAGGTATGCGACATACGAGGACTTTGGGCAGCGCTGGATGGACTCTCGAAAGAAAGTTTTTGCGGAGTTCAACATATCATGGTGAGTGTAGCAAGCGAATCTCCGCATTATGAGCGGCCGACAATGTCGGGCGCATATTCAGAATAAAACGCAATCGGGTACCAGAATTCGATAGACAGTACTGTAAAACGTTCGCGTGCTACATCACCGAATATCCCCAGCTGAAATCAGCCCATCGTTGATGGCAGTACATGTAGGTTGACTACGGTGCTAGTCGTATTTCGAGTATCCAGCTGGCCAGTGATATTTGTACATGGATTATTGAAACAGTAGGCAGCGAGTACGTCACTGCAGCGACGTCTCGCAGGACCCCGACGTAGTGACGATTGACCTGACGGAAAGTGACGCTCAAGGCGGATAGAAGGACGGTAAGGTCGGTGACGGACGTGCGCTAGGATCTTAGACTGGAGAAACCGGCCGGCAGCTGAAGGGGCACAGTGCGTGAAAAGGCGGCTGGGCGAAGATCGCGTGTGAGGAGTGACATAGTAGCAAGTACGGCGAAAGTGAGTGAGGGAAGGAGAGGCGAAATGGGCGAGAGAAACGGACGATGAAGAGGCCACGCGAAGAGTCGGTAGGTAGGAGTAGTCTTCGTAGGAGGGCTGTGGACGGCCGGCGGAGGCCGCCCAGCTCTCAGTTGCAATTCTGCCGGTACTGGGCGGATTAAAGCAGCTAATATACGCGTGGGGTTCTGCGGTTCTGTGGACCGGCCTCACCCAACAGAGAAAGAGGCTTACTGAGCGAGTGTTGGCAGGGCGAACAGGGAATCGGTGCGTACTGAGGCGGTAGATCGAAGTAGCTAGTGGGTTCAGAGAGCGGGGAACTGTGGTTTGCAACCACTGGGGCTGAGGAGAACGCTGCTGTGAGCGACCCTTTGCCGTGAGGAGTGTTGTTGCCTGGAGCTGTCTAGTGGCTGCCTCCAGGACGTCTGTGTGACTGTATGTCGTCGGCAGGTGTACCGTCGACTCGAAGTCGACGCGGGAAGACGCGTTCACCACCCTACTGCTATAGCTGAACGCGACCAAACGCGACTGAGACGCTGTGCAGCCACGGAAGTGCCTGGTCTATATAGTTTCGCCTGCGTGTCATGCATGACGCACTCCCCTCATCCGTGGGTGCAACTACAAAACTATTCCTTCAATCATGTAGTCTCTATGACTTGTACTCGCATGGGGACCGTCATTGCTATGTGACAAGCATATGGTACTGATGAATGCAGGAGTACACTACGAGACCGGACTCGTACTAATACAATGTATTAGTGTATTATACATGCCCAGGCTGGTCGATCATATTCGCTTTGCGCCGTTTGGTACTCTTTAATAAACCAAATCTTTAGTAAAGGCTTTGCATCATTTTTGAAGGTAACCTTCCTGCTGGGCTGGCTGGAGGGCGGCAGCTTTACTTGGAATTGCCAATGTGCCGACTTCTCCTCGTTGTGCGTATTGCTAGGTTCGTTCAAATGATCTCTTCATTTTCGAATTTACGGTCTCTAGCACTCTTCATCTAACCATCAGACACATGCAAAATCTTGCTCTCCTCGCAATAGGAACCTTCGTGTTGGCGTCCCTGCCTATTATACAGGGACGCGGTTTTATCGTGGAGCCCGCAGCGCAGTGGTTTAAAGGCTACCCTGACAACGGTTGGGGCAGCACTGTTGACAACGAAATCTGGGGTACCTACGACTTTGCCAAATATGGCTATGGCCCGAACGGCACGTTGAGATTCTTTAAGGACACGTTCCCCACCAAGGGCTACGACTCGCTTGGCCAATTCATCGCCAGGAACCAAGAACTTTGTAGCAGCGATATTGATCCCGATTGCGGTTGGACGGTTTACAAGGACTCTACTCGTTCGGAACTACCTGCTTCAGAGCTAGAGTACACGGGCTTCATGCACCCTGGCCCGTGCGAGATCTGGTGCGACGACACCAAACTGCTGTTTGATTACGATTGCTGGACTAACTATCCTGTGATTCCGGCGAAGATTCCATACGACAAATCCAAGTGTGCGAATGCCAATCGCCTCACGATCTATTGGATTGGTATCCATGGAGTCCCGTGGCAAATCTACACGGACTGCGTGTGGCAAAAAGGCGGCTTTGGAAGAGGAGCGCCCCCTTCGGCTATTGGTCCAGGGGCATCGACAGTCGCTGCTGGTTCAACCTCGAGTTCGACACCGACTGCTACAACTGCGCCGCCCAGTACTGCTAGCACAGTGCCAAGCACTGCTACGAAGGATGAGACTGCCGGCGAGGCATCTACATCTGTCGTTAACGCCCCAACGACGACGTTGGCTCCGGCCACGCCAACGATGGAAAAGACTACCCCTATCACGGAGCCCCCAATCACTTCGACAGCCAACGCAAAATGCTCTCGCCGCAACTAATGTTATAAGTGCGGATCTGAGCACAGATCACTAAAGTAGATGTCCGTTTATTATACTAAGTATCCCGCATTGTATCAATTTGTCGTTATGGTGTAGACATGGAGTCGTGGTATTGTTTTTCGATGATGTTTACGGCTACGGTGAAAAAGGAACTTCCGGCGGAACAATTTCATTAACGACTTTTCAGGCAGATTTTTTTTCTTATACCCAGATGAGGTGATATAGAAACAACACCTGCGCCCGAATGACGCTCTCAATCCTAAACAGCAAAATTCGTCAATACTATTGTCAATTCGTCCAAATGGGCCGTATGGAGCGTCGCTCATTTTCAAACCCAAAAGTGTGAGAAAATAAGTAAAATTTAAGATGAATTAGAATTTGATATACTCCCTCCGTTTCAGATCACTTACTTCTCTTACTACTGGTAGCAGACATCGATATGCGAATATGGGAAAATTTTGAAAATATCAGTATAAAATACCGCGAGTTCAAAGATATTAGCGAAACATTACATGTCGATATTTGGGCACAATATACTTTGCTGAAATTGTACGAGCTGACTGACACCTTCAGAGATATTGGTGACCCTGATCTCCTTAAAGTGTCAGTTATGCTACGC
Organism: Phytophthora tentaculata; assembly: GCA_033557915.1. Classification (NCBI taxonomy): domain Eukaryota; phylum Oomycota; class Peronosporomycetes; order Peronosporales; family Peronosporaceae; genus Phytophthora; species Phytophthora tentaculata. The sequence goes on along the minus strand of JAUCEA010000007.1, from coordinate 4,398,835 downwards.
CTGTGGCACGGCAAGCTGTATCTACAAGAGAGTTGTCGAGTGCCGATACGTGATGCGGGCGAGAACGGATGATGCACTAAAAAGAGTGCATGAGATTTAGGAAGTGAAGCGCTTTTATGAAAATAAACTGTTTTTCTGTGGTTTGCATCCGCGTCGCGAAGATAGTCGTCGTGTTAGAATTTACAGCTTCCACCTCCATGTCCTTGGAGAACTTTAATTACAGCGCGATCTTTGAAACCACGAGAATCTGAATATTATCTAAATAAATGACGGATAGTTTACCGATGGATGTTCCAATAATACCCCAGTGGAATAGCGTTGTTCCACAGGAATATAATTTTTAACCAACGGATTTGATCATTTTTCTGACATTTGTTGTTCCAAAATTTGAGTCCAGGAACTAAAGTTCTCTCTCTTCAAGGCAATCACCTATCAACGTAGAGTAGAGCACTATAGTTCTCTCTTTTCATGGCAATCTCCCATCAACGTAGAGAAGAATATGTCCTAGTATGCAATGCACATGAGTTTTTTTGCGCAGTTATTCCGCCATCGCCGGCACACCACGACGCTTTCACTCCTGCACCACCATGCCCGTCCTTTTCGAAACGATTATCTTGTGAATGCGCCAGAGTAGAGCACCATAAGATAAGTAGAACACGAGAAATACATGTAGGCGTCGCAGCCGGGATGAGCACAAAGTTGCAAAATATTATAGTACTATCAGTATTAGCTGGAACTAGTATTTAAAAATTACTTCAAGTATATTTTACGATTACTTGAAGTATAATTTACGACTTAGCCATTGGATAGTTAATATTAGCCAGCACTGTGTACGCAAAGTACTATAATACTCAGTGTTTAGAATTTCAGTTACTATGAACTTCTGAAAATCGCAAAAATCACTAATCTGAGGTGCTTAATTATAGAAAGGTCACTATTGTGAAGTACAGTCCAACGAAGCCAAGCAAGGACATTAGAAAACTTTAGTTGTTGGAACAGCGCGACCTTTGAAACACCGACAATTTGGATCAAAGTTAACTAGATGACGGATAGTTTACCGATGGATATTCCATACTTAGGGCAACGGGATCGCGATCCCAAACATCCCTGTGATTGGCCAATCTTGCTTAATTTATTCCGATTTTGTAACCCAGTGTACCCCACGCGATCCGAGTCTCGGATCTCGACCTCAATGGGATCGCCGGCAGTGCACGATGCTCGCGATATGGCACAAACGGAGGTGCACATTTGCATTTACAACTTATATCCTAAATTATATGCCTGTCAGTGCAATTTTTACGCCCATAATGCGGCGCACAGAGCCGCTAACGCAGTATATAAATTATGTGATTTTTATTTACTAAGTTTAGTGCTCGGTTTGCACTCTATGGGCGGGTCGCAATCCAGTTAGGAAGGACAGGATCGCAATCCCCCAATGAAGGCCGCGATCCCGTTAAGAACGGTCCTTTGTTCTAATGGAATAACGAAGGGTCGCGTTGTTCCACCGGAAATTTTTTTTGGAACAACAAATTGATCCATCTGTCGAATAAGCATCTGTGCAATCCATTAGGATGCCTCTTATAATCTAGATTAATACCATCGTTCTTGGTTTGGTTGGTGGTTTAGAAGGCAAATGCCGAAGTGAGATTAACAAAGTTACTCAAATGGTACTCCTAAGCTCTCTCTCTCTCTCTCTTGTGCTTTCCGTGTATCCCGCGTGTCTCCATGTTCCTCTCAACATTGTGCTACCACCAATCCAGGCTGAGATTATTGTCAACATTGACATACCAGCCAGTCAGAATCCTCCATCCACGATATCAGCCAATCGCTATTTAAACATTTAGAAATGTTGAGATATCCTGGTCTTCTTCGTCGTTCATCATTATTATTCGGTGCTCTTTTGTGCTCGCTAGCGTTCGTAATGACTATTGATGAGTCTCAGCAAGCATGCGCCGGCGCCATATCAACAATCTTCCACTGCTTCACCCCGTTTTCTTGATGACATGCTTTGAGATATCACTTGCAAAGCTGCCTCTGCCATAATTTCACATTAGTGGCCTCACGATCATATCAATTATTGTATTTAAATGTAGTTCCTTTGGTTGGAAATGATTTGGTGAAAGCAATATGACAGGATTATAGTTTTTTTCTTTGAAGAAGAATGTAAGTATAGACAGTACGTTTTCCCACAGTTTCAACAGGCAATAACAGGCAATGAAACTATACTTAACTAAACATGAACGCTCGCGATTCTACAGCATTTGCTGAGCTCGCATGGGGCAGTACAAACGAGCGCAGCGATGCAAACTATATCGTAGAAACAATTGACTTATAAAAAAACATAGTAGTGCACTACCTCCCCGTATTAAGGTCGAAATGGTTGGCTAGAAGCAGGATTTTCTTACTCAAATAGCGCAACTGATGGATTAAAACGTAGCCGGTATACATAATGTGATATTCATGGCATTTCCACGCAGTTAGACTGTCAAGTACATGCAAGGCGGGTGGGCTTACGATCTGAGCTCGAGTTACCTTCACATTTGCAATCACATGACGGCGTAAACGCTGTGCTAATTTCATAATACGTTGGGGTTGGTTAGCTAGAACACAAACCTATCTTCTCGTCCAATCCGCAACAAAAATCGAGAAGTTTTACTGAAGTTTTGAGGATAAGAGTGGGTTTCGCGTGTACTACTACCATTGGCGGGGGAGCACCTATCCACAAAATATCTGCTCCCTAGAATACCCGGGAGCATTGGTTTTTAAATTTAATGCTCGTCCAACTAAGTACGAGAGCAGGGAGCAGATTGTTGTCTTCAGTGCTCGTTGTGGCGCTAACCTGGTGAGCGTTTTCTAACCGAAGCATTGGTAGACTATATAACGTTAGTTGATCGAGTCATATTTGTAAACTAATGGGGCCTTCCATATCCTTAATAAAATGGTTTGATTGCACCCGGTTTAACCACGTTTTTTATGGTAGGTTAGGTGTTTTAATTATGTAGAACTCAGAGGTAATGTGGACCAACGTCCGGAACTTACATTAATGCGTTTAATGTCCCGGAGACGATTGCCGCGACAGGTGTGCATAAATTTATGTTAGTAAGGAGACAGAATATAGGTCGTCGTTTTTAGGACACCCTGTCGCACTAAATGCAAATTTGTAGTGTCCGTCTTCTTCTAGCCTGTAAATTCAAGTCGCCGATCTTCAATGTTGACTCAGCATTTGAGTAGCTCTCGGACCTCTTGGAATCCGAGTAGGAAGCCCTCTCTTGATGTAGAGTGCCGTTCTCCACTGTGTGGTTGTGCTACGACGAGTGTGTAAATGAGCTTGCTGATTGCACTGTGCGCTAGCTCGTGCAACAGACGTCGGATGTCTGCAGCTCTTCAAGATCGTTGAAGGCGTCTGTACGACGAGATCGTGAGAGCAGAGCATGCTCGTCTCGTTCGCATGAGTCGCCTTGGATGTATGTGTGGCACGGTGGCTCGGATATAGCTTTCCAGGTAGTGACGAGTCTATCAAGGTAAATTCACTTTAGTTAATGACGCTAAACGAAGTTAACAGGCGTCCTTTTTTTCAATGTCAGTTTATAGAGCCTCGTTTATTAATCTTATTGCCCGTTTTTCGCAGTTCTACACGATAGAAACTTTTGCTCCCAAAGGTGGGAGACCAGTATCACCATTAGATATTAGGAATTGTAATGGCATTCTATGATGGTTCTATGGGGAAGACCTCTCTTTGCATGCTCTTTGGCGTTTCGCCGTCGACATTACCTCGTGGGCTCATCGCAGCCGCGGAGGGTTTTCCCGAATAGTATGATCAAGTTCGTCCAGGCTGCGTGCACTAGTCAGGATTGTTGCCGCCATCGACCCCACCTGCAATTCACTCGGGGATTCCTGGACGGTAAAAAAAAAAACTACAAGGTATGATAACTGCTGCTTAAATATTTTAAATCTTATTTATTAACCTTTTAATTTTTCTAAGGTGCGACAATCTCCTCATCCTGACATCCAAAAAACGCCCACAACAACGGGTTGCTACGCGCATTGTTCGTTACTTGCATGTCGTGATTTAGCGCCGACGGATTGATCGTCTGCGCGAAGCACAACTGCCAGGAAGTTGGAATGGTGCAGATACTAGCTTTGCATTTTGAGAAAGACTTGCAGTCCGCCAGCTAAAACCGGATACACGCTACGCGCGTTGTTACCAAAAACGCCTTCCCTTGTGGTAAGGACATGACAGGGCGTATCTGAAACGCCACTCAAGGATAGTGATCTGAGGAGGTTTGTCCCGACGGTGCGAGCTACTGCAAAGCATCTGTCTAGTTTGAAAACTTCGATCCGACAATGTGGTCAAGCGGATTCTGGGAAGGAGAGAGAAGGTTGGATCGTTAGCTGAGTGGCAATATTGGCTCGGTCATTTTCTCGAAGAGTAACCACTGGAGATCCGGTGGGACAGAAGAGGCGATCCCCGATCAGACATCAAGAGACCATGGATGCAAGCGTCATACTCCCCGATGAATACCAAGCGGATGCAGTGCAGGATCCCGCAGCAACAGAAAGCTAGAGGCCCAGGGAAGAGGAGCGGATCCGGATCCAAGAGATAAGGCGATTTGGTTCCAGGTTGATGGCAATCTGGATCTCGGATCCCGACATGGCGATCGAGGACGATCTCAAGATCTACGATAGGATGATGGCGAACCCACGTTGAAGAAGGTACCTCGAGATGGGTAAGAGTGCGAAGGACATAAAGGCGGTGATAGGTGGTCGTCTGGCAGGTATAAGGATAGCGACTTAGGATGGGACCATACTTGACCGTAAATCAGAACCGAATTTGCATTGGAAACAACAAGTGCTTTACGCCCCGCGAAGAAGAGGAACTACATTAGCTGCGAGCCGTGTTAGCAAATTTAGGGATAAGTCTCTAGTGTTGGCTATTAATATCTGGTAATATACATACCGGATCTAGCCACCTAGTGACCTACCCTCAAGTGCAGATCCCAGATCGACCGGAGTTTATTGCTTATCCGGGAGATCCTTCGATTCTCAACTACCCCAAGACCCCGCTATAGGAAGCGGCAAGCAAGTGTAAAGGAAGACCGTAGAGGCAAACACATCACATGAAAGCAACCCCACAGCCGGATCCAGATCCAGGCCGCCAGATCCAAGCTCGAGTAATCGCTTAGGATCTGGACCATATCGGCAGCAGAGCGAAGAGTGCCCGCGCTACTTCACCCCATCCCCAACGTCTCGCCAAAACGTTCGAATCTTCACCACTTGGACCTTCACGAAGTCACTGGAGGAGCAAGATCCAGCCCTACCGTCGGGTACACAAGGTGAGCAAAGTTCAGCACAAGATTACGGATCATCGGGGGACCCCCTCCGTTAGTCGGTGTCCGGGCTTAGTGGAAGTTGGGTCTAGCAGTCGCGCAAGATTTTGCTGATCCCGCTACACCACAACAAGTTGATGAATGGGGCGTGGGTCCCGAAGAGAAGGTCTACCATTGCCTTCTTCATCACGAGACTTCGAAGTAACAACAGCGTCTCAATAACCTGTGTAGCTTGTCAAAGCCAGAGTCAGTACTGTAGATATTAGCCAAATTAGAACTACGTGCGTCTACGCAAGAGGGGATAATCTCTAAGGATCCGCAGCGCCAGTTCAAAGAGATTATACTGATCTCCGAGAAGCCCAGCAGCAGCATCTCTTCGTGACGCTGCTGGACTTCTTGGCGATCGCGATCGAGACGCTCCTCATGACGGCATCTCTCGTCTGTTCGCTCGCGTTCGCGTTCTTCATGAGCTTGGCGTAGGGCGTTGGCTTCAAGTCCACGTATCTTCTCTTCAGCAGCCACTTCTTGGCGGCGAACGAGGTCTCGTTTCTCACGCTCTTGATTTTCGTAGACGAGCTGCCCCTCTCTCCCTTCGAGCCTTCATTTGTCTTCGACCTCGGCGCGACGGTCGCCATCTCCTTTGAAGAAAATCATCGGGACCACTATCTCACTTCCTACGGTATGCTGATGTCCCTCCATATTGTCGAAGTACTGCGTGACGCGGCAGTGTCCACTGCCGCGAGATCAAGTGAAGGCGATCGACGACTTCTTTGAAAGTCGTGTTGTTATCGTCGAACCCTGACCTCTTCTTGCCCCCCCCCCGCTATCGTTTGGCATCAACTCGTCGAAATTGGCTGGAAGAGCGCGGAGATCGTGTCCACCGAGTCTGTTGGATGACGCGCTCAGATCGCGGTTGTTGGACGTTCGCAATTGCTCTGGAAGCGTCACAGAATATTTCAGGTCCATCCGGGGTGGCTACGGCCGGGATGGGCTCGCCACGTGGATGCATAGGTCGGCTTTACGTGGGTGAGGAGTAGCAGTCCGACTGGTGCTTTTAGGAGTAGATCATTATGTACGACCGCCCTAACGCACGGCTACCACCGGCGACAGGAAGCACTGGTCCTACGACGAGGAACTAGACGAAGAGCGAGTCGATCGGAGAGCTTCTTGGGCCTCAAGCGACTCGCCGGGCTCCGTCGCTCCATCTGCCATTGACTCACCCTCACTAGAATCCTCATCATTGACCTCCATTTCGGGGTCGTCCAAGCTAGCGACAGCCCGTTCAAAAATATCACCATCCCGAGTGATAGTCGTAGCTAGCACCCTACGCGGTGGTGGTGCTGGGTTTACGGAAGCACCAGCACTGAATGATGAAAGAGGAGCGAGTACCTAGTACGTACTACTTACAGAATAGTGTTGTTTGAGCAACGCGGAGGAGAGGGTACTGATTATACTTATCGAATCGCCTTAGCAAAGACTTTTGGCAAGCACAAACTAATATATATGACAATATGTCAAGCTCATGGCTCTATGAATACAACCAAAAAATACGCGGGTCATATGCGAGTCGGGTCAGGGGTAGATCCGGAGAGATACCCCCCCCCTATGGCCAAACGTTGCGGCCGCGTATTTTTTTATGGTTATAAATCAGTATTATCATGTGTGCGTTAACACGCTATCCCAAGCTCATTTACTTCTATCTTCTATTGGATACTATAAGCACTATTGCTGTCGCTATAAGTACGCCCTCTTTTCAACAGACTGGTGGCAACAGTGCAGTCGGAGTTAGCCGTTACGTCACGGCGACAGAATCAATGGACATAATCAGGATGCTGTCTTTTGATGAGCCGTGGCCCTCTTTAAAATATGCCTTGCGCTCAAGGTAAAATGTGAGCTCATTTCTTAGCCAATTTAAACGTGACCGCTTCCAGACGTAAACTGAAACATCAAGCATGAATATTATTATATATTTGCTTTCTCGATTGCATTGACTGCGGATCGTTTTTTTTAATCCGCCCACAGGAGGCCCTGGGGTTTACCCATTGAGCTTGATATAGCGTGTTAAAAGCATGTGGGTTACCTTAAATGATAGTGGAAAGCTGAATCCGATGTGTCGTATTTTTTATGTGTAACCAGGGCGAATTGTTCCACAGCCTGGTGGCAGTGGTTAAGTTGGTGGTGGCGCTGGACGCTCACAAGAGAGCCTCGAAGAAAAGCGACCAGGGCCCAAAAGGAAATGACACGTGCCTGTTTAAGTGGAAAATACGCGTCGTTAAAATGTATACGAAAGAAATCGGCGCATCTCAGATACTTTGTTGGGAGCAGGGCTCTGTAGTAGTGGGCTTTTTTGGTTTTAGTACTAAGACTAAAACGGTTTTTTTTCTCTGGAATATTATTTTAGCACTACCAATCTGACCAGCAACGATTTAGTACTAGCGAATAATATCACTACTATTAGTACTAAAACGGACCTTCACTCACCACAGTTCGTTTTTGCACGATTCAATCCACTCTATCTGGCTCACCCGTCTTGTCTCTAAGGAATTAGACACATGTGCGAATGTGTGCGCTCCCGGCACTACTTAGCAGGTTCCGCAAGCTGATGTATCACATCCCATACGGGATCTGTCGTGTTATAATAGGTTAAGCAAAGTGGATAATTCACGCTGGTATGTTGCTAGAGTGGGCAGTGCATCGGGGGGATTGCGGTACCAGACAATCTACTCGGTGTCTTCTCTGATTCGTTCCCATTACCGATGCTACAGAACCTGTTTATAGTTTGTGTTAAAAACATCCCGATTTAGGTACGGTATGCAACCGCTTATGAATATATAGCTCTGCAATACTACCTAGTTTGTTGCTGCAGATGTTGTGTACCTGCCTGCCACAAATACGTCTCCTCTAAGTCCCTGAAGACGTAGTCGGCCGTGACACTCTTCATCGCTGTAATCGAGCGACGGAAGTTGGATATTGAGGCGAAGTAACCGAAAAGAACCCAGGAAATCTGGTGAATCACCGCGACAAAAAACATAAAAGGGTTTCCGAAAATTAGTAGTGATCTTAGTACTAAATACACAAAATTAAGTACACTATTTAGTCTAGTACTACTAAAGCCCCCATCATGACCATAATATGGTTAGTACTAATGGTACTACTAAACTATTAGTACTAACGATACTAAATTGGTGACTACTACAGAACCCTGGTTGGGACTGTGTTTAGCACTTCAACGTCGGCGACACCGATGGTGGGGCCGCACGCGCCATTGACGTGAGACGCGATGGTGTTCGAAGTGAATGTTAGTGCCACGATTGAGCAATGCTCTTGTGCGAATTAACATCGATTAGTCAGGTTCAACGCAACACTGGTAGTTCTGGCTGCCTCAAGATTTGGGGTTTGGAGTTCGACAGCACGTTCGCTCCTGCTGTGCGCTTTGGAACGCTGATATTTACTCTATTGCGGGCTGGACTGGCGAAGAATGCAATGGAGCAATTTGACTTTGGGACGGCCTTCCTGTACGCACCCGTGGATAGAGATATATGCATGGAGCAGCCTCATGACATGTCAACCGAGGCTATAATGATTGGATGTGCCTTTTTTTAAAGAAAAATATCTACGAGCTACGTCAGTCACGTAGAACTGGAACAGCACTTTGCACTTGGCACTGGTGGGGTTCGATTGCAGCCGGTGCGTTAAGAACAAAGCGCTCTACTGGATTCGTATGGAGACACGGCTTGAGCTCTTACCGATCTACGTAGATGATATTTTGCTTCATCACTGTGAATAACATTTGAAGTGCATTTCTGATAAGTTTATGGCTCGCTTTAACATGAAAGAACTTGTAGCTGTGAGCTACTCGTTGTGCTTACAGATTATGTATAACCCGGAGAGGCATGTGACCTACCAACAGACGGAGTACATGCAAGACATCATAGAGATTCATACGGATACTTCTTTTTCGGTTAGCAGTCCTATGGCGACTGATTCAGCGATAATGCGGCCAACTAGTCATTCCAAGCGCAAGCGGGATGAGCGCTTGCCGTATCGTTGTCTGGTGGAATGCTTGCAGTACTTAGTGAGTAGCTCACGACCAGACTTGGCAACGGCTATAAGAATACTGGGCAAGTATTTACAGATGTATAGCGCGGCACACTGGCGAGCTGAGAAGCGAACTCCTAACTACCTGATTGACAGTCAGGACATGGGCTTGCAGTACAATTTGGTGAAAGCTATTAAAAATGAAAGCTCCACATTGAGGTCTGCGCAGATTTTCAAAATTACTTCAGAGGGAGGTGGTATGAAGTCTATGAATGACTCTACCGTCTTCTGCAATGGACAGTTGACCACAGAAGGAGTTGGAAACAGAATGTTCTTGCAGAAAGCACGTGTGAAGCAGAGTTGATATCATCGAATTCTTGGGCACATGATGCAATGTGGTTGGAGCAGCTAGTGGGCGAGTTTAAGTGGCCATGAACGGGCATCTCACTCTATTGTGACTCTAGCAGTGTGCGTGAATAAATGAAACACGCTAGCAGCTCAGAATGAAAGATCTCAAAATCCGCTAGTGCGTGTCGGATAACGGAATGACCGCGAAGCCTGTCGCGATATCGAAGAATGTTGCCGACATGTTGACAATACCGTTGCCTACTGAACCGTTTTGGCGCCATCGTGAGCGACTTGGAATGTGCACGATCCAGCTGGCAGTCAAGGGTAGTCCCGCTAACCGGGAAGAAAAGGCTGGGTAGGCTGAATGCTGAGTCCATGGCAGCATTGGCGGGCTAGCTTGAGAACCCAGTTCGCAAACAGAGAGAGCCCTCAAACTGATGCGTCTGCTGTCGGGTAGTGATGGGAGGGTTTGGCATGTGTGGAGCTCAGCGACTGGAGGGAAGGCTAGATACGCACACTAGCGCGGCAGAACTGGGTGCTTGAGTTGCATATAAAGTTGCATGTTCAATCTACCTATTGATATTTGGTGCTTGTTTTGAATTACTCGTGCTGTGCAGTAAGAGCTCAGTGACAATGTTGAAGTCGAGAAGAGAGTTTATGAGTTAAAAAATAGTGTGACTTCATTTATTGACCGCTATGCGCGACAATACGCTGGAGACAATTGTATAAGAGGCCCAAGCGACACTTGCCGATCACAAAACGAATTCATTTCGCCTTTTGCCGAGTAGAGAACAGAGCTAAAATAACGATTAAATAAATCTTGTTGCTGATACCTAGTTGTTGAAGTGTCACGCCACACACGCACACACACACAACCCTCCATCGACACGATGATGGCCGACGCAGCCTTCACCCCCCCCCCCCCCCCCCCCCCCCGAAAATATGGATGTTTAACACATCAATGCTCAGCTCGTCGCTACACTCATTTTCTCCTGTGCGAGTTGAAGGTTGTTAGCTCGGGATTACATTAATGCTCACCTGTAGAGATCGGAAAAGATAAATACTGCTCAATATTTATCAAGCGATATTTATCGAGATACCATTTCGTAGCACCACCAAATATCACGATGATCTAGCGGCTGTAATTGGTCAAATGTTTTGTATTCAAACCGTGTAGAGGTCCGTCGAGCGAATATTCAGTCGGGCAAAGCTGCTGCTTACGGTCCGTCACAGAGGACACTTCAGCCCAGTTCATTTGAGAATTTGTGGATCCTTATCTAAAAGGTGAAGTTGAGGACGCACGATCGGGGAGTCGGGATTTGAAAGGCAGTGGCCCGGTTGACAGCTTATGCCACACAGTGATTGCCCTCGAGGATGACACCAGAAGAAGTGAATGTGCAAGAGAATGACAGCGAATGGTCGTGGACGATGCGTGCTCATTTGACTTTGTCGCCAACGAGGGTTAAACTTTCTCAACATGATCGAAATATCAACATGCTCTATCAATTATGATATTTTATTTCATCAAGTATCATGATTGTTTAATGACACCCCGAAAATATCATGTTTAGCTAGTGATCCTGGCAGATATGCCAAAATAGCATTTTTCCAATCTCTGCGGTTGATCCTTTTGATAGCTGTAGAGAGTACCTGGCGATGTATTCGCGTCTATATTGTCGCATCGCTTTCTCACAAATGAGCAGAAAGACTTCGGCGTCGGTATGCGCATTTCTGTTTCGGAAAATCTAGCTAAAATCGAGTTTTTCTGATCCTGGCAGATATGCCAAAATAGCATTTTTCCAATCTCTGCGGTTGATCCTTTTGAGAGCTGTAGAGAGTACCTGGCGATGTATTCGCGTCTATATTGTCGCATCGCTTTCTCACAAATGAGCAGAAAGACTTCGGCGTCGGTATGCGCATTTCTGTTTCGGAAAATCTAGCTAAAATCGAGTTTTTCTGATCCTGGCAGATATGCCAAAATAGCATTTTTCCAATCTCTGCGGTTGATCCTTTTGATAGCTGTAGAGAGTACCTGGCGATGTATTCGCGTCTATATTGTCGCATCGCTTTCTCACAAATGAGCAGAAAGACTTCGGCGTCGGTATGCGCATTTCTGTTTCGGAAAATCTAGCTAAAATCGAGTTTTTCTGATCCTGGCAGATATGCCAAAATAGCATTTTTCCAATCTCTGCGGTTGATCCTTTTGATAGCTGTAGAGAGTACCTGGCGATGTATTCGCGTCTATATTGTCGCATCGCTTTCTCACAAATGAGCAGAAAGACTTCGGCGTCGGTATGCGCATTTCTGTTTCGGAAAATCTAGCTAAAATCGAGTTTTTCTGATCCTGGCAGATATGCCAAAATAGCATTTTTCCAATCTCTGCGGTTGATCCTTTTGAGAGCTGTAGAGAGTACCTGGCGATGTATTCGCGTCTATATTGTCGCATCGCTTTCTCACAAATGAGCAGAAAGACTTCGGCGTCGGTATGCGCATTTCTGTTTCGGAAAATCTAGCTAAAATCGAGTTTTTCTGATCCTGGCAGATATGCCAAAATAGCATTTTTCCAATCTCTGCGGTTGATCCTTTTGATAGCTGTAGAGAGTACCTGGCGATGTATTCGCGTCTATATTGTCGCATCGCTTTCTCACAAATGAGCAGAAAGACTTCGGCGTCGGTATGCGCATTTCTGTTTCGGAAAATCTAGCTAAAATCGAGTTTTTCTGATCCTGGCAGATATGCCAAAATAGCATTTTTCCAATCTCTGCGGTTGATCCTTTTGATAGCTGTAGAGAGTACCTGGCGATGTATTGGCGTCTATATTGTCGCATCGCTTTCTCACAAATGAGCAGAAAGACTTCGGCGTCGGTATGCGCATTTCTGTTTCGGAAAATCTAGCTAAAATCGAGTTTTTCTGATCCTGGCAGATATGCCAAAATAGCATTTTTCCAATCTCTGCGGCTGATCCTTTTGATAGCTGTAGAGAGTACCTGGCGATGTATTCGCGTCTATATTGTCGCATCGCTTTCTCACAAATGAGCAGAAAGACTTCGGCGTCGGTATGCGCATTTCTGTTTCGGAAAATCTAGCTAAAATCGAGTTTTTCTGATCCTGGCAGATATGCCAAAATAGCATTTTTCCAATCTCTGCGGTTGATCCTTTTGAGAGCTGTAGAGAGTACCTGGCGATGTATTCGCGTCTATATTGTCGCATCGCTTTCTCACAAATGAGCAGAAAGACTTCGGCGTCGGTATGCGCATTTCTGTTTCGGAAAATCTAGCTAAAATCGAGTTTTTCTGATCCTGGCAGATATGCCAAAATAGCATTTTTCCAATCTCTGCGGTTGATCCTTTTGATAGCTGTAGAGAGTACCTGGCGATGTATTCGCGTCTATATTGTCGCATCGCTTTCTCACAAATGAGCAGAAAGACTTCGGCGTCGGTATGCGCATTTCTGTTTCGGAAAATCTAGCTAAAATCGAGTTTTTCTGATCCTGGCAGATATGCCAAAATAGCATTTTTCCAATCTCTGCGGTTGATCCTTTTGATAGCTGTAGAGAGTACCTGGCGATGTATTGGCGTCTATATTGTCGCATCGCTTTCTCACAAATGAGCAGAAAGACTTCGGCGTCGGTATGCGCATTTCTGTTTCGGAAAATCTAGCTAAAATCGAGTTTTTCTGATCCTGGCAGATATGCCAAAATAGCATTTTTCCAATCTCTGCGGCTGATCCTTTTGATAGCTGTAGAGAGTACCTGGCGATGTATTCGCGTCTATATTGTCGCATCGCTTTCTCACAAATGAGCAGAAAGACTTCGGCGTCGGTATGCGCATTTCTGTTTCGGAAAATCTAGCTAAAATCGAGTTTTTCTGATCCTGGCAGATATGCCAAAATAGCATTTTTCCAATCTCTGCGGTTGATCCTTTTGATAGCTGTAGAGAGTACCTGGCGATGTATTCGCGTCTATATTGTCGCATCGCTTTCTCACAAATGAGCAGAAAGACTTCGGCGTCGGTATGCGCATTTCTGTTTCGGAAAATCTAGCTAAAATCGAGTTTTTCTGATCCTGGCAGATATGCCAAAATAGCATTTTTCCAATCTCTGCGGTTGATCCTTTTGATAGCTGTAGAGAGTACCTGGCGATGTATTCGCGTCTATATTGTCGCATCGCTTTCTCACAAATGAGCAGAAAGACTTCGGCGTCGGTATGCGCATTTCTGTTTCGGAAAATCTAGCTAAAATCGAGTTTTTCTGATCCTGGCAGATATGCCAAAATAGCATTTTTCCAATCTCTGCGGTTGATCCTTTTGATAGCTGTAGAGAGTACCTGGCGATGTATTCGCGTCTATATTGTCGCATCGCTTTCTCACAAATGAGCAGAAAGACTTCGGCGTCGGTATGCGCATTTCTGTTTCGGAAAATCTAGCTAAAATCGAGTTTTTCTGATCCTGGCAGATATGCCAAAATAGCATTTTTCCAATCTCTGCGGTTGATCCTTTTGATAGCTGTAGAGAGTACCTGGCGATGTATTCGCGTCTATATTGTCGCATCGCTTTCTCACAAATGAGCAGAAAGACTTCGGCGTCGGTATGCGCATTTCTGTTTCGGAAAATCTAGCTAAAATCGAGTTTTTCTGATCCTGGCAGATATGCCAAAATAGCATTTTTCCAATCTCTGCGGTTGATCCTTTTGATAGCTGTAGAGAGTACCTGGCGATGTATTCGCGTCTATATTGTCGCATCGCTTTCTCACAAATGAGCAGAAAGACTTCGGCGTCGGTATGCGCATTTCTGTTTCGGAAAATCTAGCTAAAATCGAGTTTTTCTGATCCTGGCAGATATGCCAAAATAGCATTTTTCCAATCTCTGCGGTTGATCCTTTTGATAGCTGTAGAGAGTACCTGGCGATGTATTGGCGTCTATATTGTCGCATCGCTTTCTCACAAATGAGCAGAAAGACTTCGGCGTCGGTATGCGCATTTCTGTTTCGGAAAATCTAGCTAAAATCGAGTTTTTCTGATCCTGGCAGATATGCCAAAATAGCATTTTTCCAATCTCTGCGGTTGATCCTTTTGATAGCTGTAGAGAGTACCTGGCGATGTATTGGCGTCTATATTGTCGCATCGCTTTCTCACAAATGAGCAGAAAGACTTCGGCGTCGGTATGCGCATTTCTGTTTCGGAAAATCTAGCTAAAATCGAGTTTTTCTGATCCTGGCAGATATGCCAAAATAGCATTTTTCCAATCTCTGCGGTTGATCCTTTTGATAGCTGTAGAGAGTACCTGGCGATGTATTGGCGTCTATATTGTCGCATCGCTTTCTCACAAATGAGCAGAAAGACTTCGGCGTCGGTATGCGCATTTCTGTTTCGGAAAATCTAGCTAAAATCGAGTTTTTCTGATCCTGGCAGATATGCCAAAATAGCATTTTTCCAATCTCTGCGGTTGATCCTTTTGATAGCTGTAGAGAGTACCTGGCGATGTATTGGCGTCTATATTGTCGCATCGCTTTCTCACAAATGAGCAGAAAGACTTCGGCGTCGGTATGCGCATTTCTGTTTCGGAAAATCTAGCTAAAATCGAGTTTTTCTGATCCTGGCAGATATGCCAAAATAGCATTTTTCCAATCTCTGCGGTTGATCCTTTTGATAGCTGTAGAGAGTACCTGGCGATGTATTCGCGTCTATATTGTCGCATCGCTTTCTCACAAATGAGCAGAAAGACTTCGGCGTCGGTATGCGCATTTCTGTTTCGGAAAATCTAGCTAAAATCGAGTTTTTCTGATCCTGGCAGATATGCCAAAATAGCATTTTTCCAATCTCTGCGGTTGATCCTTTTGATAGCTGTAGAGAGTACCTGGCGATGTATTCGCGTCTATATTGTCGCATCGCTTTCTCACAAATGAGCAGAAAGACTTCGGCGTCGGTATGCGCATTTCTGTTTCGGAAAATCTAGCTAAAATCGAGTTTTTCTGATCCTGGCAGATATGCCAAAATAGCATTTTTCCAATCTCTGCGGTTGATCCTTTTGATAGCTGTAGAGAGTACCTGGCGATGTATTCGCGTCTATATTGTCGCATCGCTTTCTCACAAATGAGCAGAAAGACTTCGGCGTCGGTATGCGCATTTCTGTTTCGGAAAATCTAGCTAAAATCGAGTTTTTCTGATCCTGGCAGATATGCCAAAATAGCATTTTTCCAATCTCTGCGGTTGATCCTTTTGATAGCTGTAGAGAGTACCTGGCGATGTATTCGCGTCTATATTGTCGCATCGCTTTCTCACAAATGAGCAGAAAGACTTCGGCGTCGGTATGCGCATTTCTGTTTCGGAAAATCTAGCTAAAATCGAGTTTTTCTGATCCTGGCAGATATGCCAAAATAGCATTTTTCCAATCTCTGCGGTTGATCCTTTTGATAGCTGTAGAGAGTACCTGGCGATGTATTCGCGTCTATATTGTCGCATCGCTTTCTCACAAATGAGCAGAAAGACTTCGGCGTCGGTATGCGCATTTCTGTTTCGGAAAATCTAGCTAAAATCGAGTTTTTCTGATCCTGGCAGATATGCCAAAATAGCATTTTTCCAATCTCTGCGGTTGATCCTTTTGATAGCTGTAGAGAGTACCTGGCGATGTATTGGCGTCTATATTGTCGCATCGCTTTCTCACAAATGAGCAGAAAGACTTCGGCGTCGGTATGCGCATTTCTGTTTCGGAAAATCTAGCTAAAATCGAGTTTTTCTGATCCTGGCAGATATGCCAAAATAGCATTTTTCCAATCTCTGCGGTTGATCCTTTTGATAGCTGTAGAGAGTACCTGGCGATGTATTCGCGTCTATATTGTCGCATCGCTTTCTCACAAATGAGCAGAAAGACTTCGGCGTCGGTATGCGCATTTCTGTTTCGGAAAATCTAGCTAAAATCGAGTTTTTCTGATCCTGGCAGATATGCCAAAATAGCATTTTTCCAATCTCTGCGGTTGATCCTTTTGATAGCTGTAGAGAGTACCTGGCGATGTATTGGCGTCTATATTGTCGCATCGCTTTCTCACAAATGAGCAGAAAGACTTCGGCGTCGGTATGCGCATTTCTGTTTCGGAAAATCTAGCTAAAATCGAGTTTTTCTGATCCTGGCAGATATGCCAAAATAGCATTTTTCCAATCTCTGCGGTTGATCCTTTTGATAGCTGTAGAGAGTACCTGGCGATGTATTCGCGTCTATATTGTCGCATCGCTTTCTCACAAATGAGCAGAAAGACTTCGGCGTCGGTATGCGCATTTCTGTTTCGGAAAATCTAGCTAAAATCGAGTTTTTCTGATCCTGGCAGATATGCCAAAATAGCATTTTTCCAATCTCTGCGGTTGATCCTTTTGATAGCTGTAGAGAGTACCTGGCGATGTATTCGCGTCTATATTGTCGCATCGCTTTCTCACAAATGAGCAGAAAGACTTCGGCGTCGGTATGCGCATTTCTGTTTCGGAAAATCTAGCTAAAATCGAGTTTTTCTGATCCTGGCAGATATGCCAAAATAGCATTTTTCCAATCTCTGCGGTTGATCCTTTTGATAGCTGTAGAGAGTACCTGGCGATGTATTCGCGTCTATATTGTCGCATCGCTTTCTCACAAATGAGCAGAAAGACTTCGGCGTCGGTATGCGCATTTCTGTTTCGGAAAATCTAGCTAAAATCGAGTTTTTCTGATCCTGGCAGATATGCCAAAATAGCATTTTTCCAATCTCTGCGGTTGATCCTTTTGATAGCTGTAGAGAGTACCTGGCGATGTATTCGCGTCATATTGTCGCATCGCTTTCTCACAAATGAGCAGAAAGACTTCGGCGTCGGTATGCGCATTTCTGTTTCGGAAAATCTAGCTAAAATCGAGTTTTTCTGATCCTGGCAGATATGCCAAAATAGCATTTTTCCAATCTCTGCGGTTGATCCTTTTGAGAGCTGTAGAGAGTACCTGGCGATGTATTCGCGTCATATTGTCGCATCGCTTTCTCACAAATGAGCAGAAAGACTTCGGCGTCGGTATGCGCATTTCTGTTTCGGAAAATCTAGCTAAAATCGAGTTTTTCTGATCCTGGCAGATATGCCAAAATAGCATTTTTCCAATCTCTGCGGTTGATCCTTTTGATAGCTGTAGAGAGTACCTGGCGATGTATTCGCGTCTATATTGTCGCATCGCTTTCTCACAAATGAGCAGAAAGACTTCGGCGTCGGTATGCGCATTTCTGTTTCGGAAAATCTAGCTAAAATCGAGTTTTTCTGATCCTGGCAGATATGCCAAAATAGCATTTTTCCAATCTCTGCGGTTGATCCTTTTGATAGCTGTAGAGAGTACCTGGCGATGTATTCGCGTCTACAATGTCGCATCGCTTTCTCACAAATGAGCAGAAAGACTTCGGCGTCGGTATGCGCATTTCTGTTTCGGAAAATCTAGCTAAAATCGAGTTTTTCTGATCCTGGCAGATATGCCAAAATAGCATTTTTCCAATCTCTGCGGTTGATCCTTTTGATAGCTGTAGAGAGTACCTGGCGATGTATTCGCGTCTATATTGTCGCATCGCTTTCTCACAAATGAGCAGAAAGACTTCGGCGTCGGTATGCGCATTTCTGTTTCGGAAAATCTAGCTAAAATCGAGTTTTTCTGATCCTGGCAGATATGCCAAAATAGCATTTTTCCAATCTCTGCGGTTGATCCTTTTGATAGCTGTAGAGAGTACCTGGCGATGTATTCGCGTCATATTGTCGCATCGCTTTCTCACAAATGAGCAGAAAGACTTCGGCGTCGGTATGCGCATTTCTGTTTCGGAAAATCTAGCTAAAATCGAGTTTTTCTGATCCTGGCAGATATGCCAAAATAGCATTTTTCCAATCTCTGCGGTTGATCCTTTTGATAGCTGTAGAGAGTACCTGGCGATGTATTCGCGTCTACAATGTCGCATCGCTTTCTCACAAATGAGCAGAAAGACTTCGGCGTCGGTATGCGCATTTCTGTTTCGGAAAATCTAGCTAAAATCGAGTTTTTCTGATCCTGGCAGATATGCCAAAATAGCATTTTTCCAATCTCTGCGGTTGATCCTTTTGATAGCTGTAGAGAGTACCTGGCGATGTATTCGCGTCTATATTGTCGCATCGCTTTCTCACAAATGAGCAGAAAGACTTCGGCGTCGGTATGCGCATTTCTGTTTCGGAAAATCTAGCTAAAATCGAGTTTTTCTGATCCTGGCAGATATGCCAAAATAGCATTTTTCCAATCTCTGCGGTTGATCCTTTTGATAGCTGTAGAGAGTACCTGGCGATGTATTCGCGTCTACAATGTCGCATCGCTTTCTCACAAATGAGCAGAAAGACTTCGGCGTCGGTATGCGCATTTCTGTTTCGGAAAATCTAGCTAAAATCGAGTTTTTCTGATCCTGGCAGATATGCCAAAATAGCATTTTTCCAATCTCTGCGGTTGATCCTTTTGATAGCTGTAGAGAGTACCTGGCGATGTATTCGCGTCTATATTGTCGCATCGCTTTCTCACAAATGAGCAGAAAGACTTCGGCGTCGGTATGCGCATTTCTGTTTCGGAAAATCTAGCTAAAATCGAGTTTTTCTGATCCTGGCAGATATGCCAAAATAGCATTTTTCCAATCTCTGCGGTTGATCCTTTTGATAGCTGTAGAGAGTACCTGGCGATGTATTCGCGTCTATATTGTCGCATCGCTTTCTCACAAATGAGCAGAAAGACTTCGGCGTCGGTATGCGCATTTCTGTTTCGGAAAATCTAGCTAAAATCGAGTTTTTCTGATCCTGGCAGATATGCCAAAATAGCATTTTTCCAATCTCTGCGGTTGATCCTTTTGATAGCTGTAGAGAGTACCTGGCGATGTATTCGCGTCTATATTGTCGCATCGCTTTCTCACAAATGAGCAGAAAGACTTCGGCGTCGGTATGCGCATTTCTGTTTCGGAAAATCTAGCTAAAATCGAGTTTTTCTGATCCTGGCAGATATGCCAAAATAGCATTTTTCCAATCTCTGCTGTTGATCCTTTTGATAGCTGTAGAGAGTACCTGGCGATGTATTCGCGTCTATATTGTCGCATCGCTTTCTCACAAATGAGCAGAAAGACTTCGGCGTCGGTATGCGCATTTCTGTTTCGGAAAATCTAGCTAAAATCGAGTTTTTCTGATCCTGGCAGATATGCCAAAATAGCATTTTTCCAATCTCTGCGGTTGATCCTTTTGAGAGCTGTAGAGAGTACCTGGCGATGTATTCGCGTCTATATTGTCGCATCGCTTTCTCACAAATGAGCAGAAAGACTTCGGCGTCGGTATGCGCATTTCTGTTTCGGAAAATCTAGCTAAAATCGAGTTTTTCTGATCCTGGCAGATATGCCAAAATAGCATTTTTCCAATCTCTGCGGTTGATCCTTTTGATAGCTGTAGAGAGTACCTGGCGATGTATTCGCGTCTATATTGTCGCATCGCTTTCTCACAAATGAGCAGAAAGACTTCGGCGTCGGTATGCGCATTTCTGTTTCGGAAAATCTAGCTAAAATCGAGTTTTTCTGATCCTGGCAGATATGCCAAAATAGCATTTTTCCAATCTCTGCGGTTGATCCTTTTGATAGCTGTAGAGAGTACCTGGCGATGTATTCGCGTCTATATTGTCGCATCGCTTTCTCACAAATGAGCAGAAAGACTTCGGCGTCGGTATGCGCATTTCTATTTCGGAAAATCTAGCTAAAATCGAGTTTTTCTGATCCTGGCAGATATGCCAAAATAGCATTTTTCCAATCTCTGCGGTTGATCCTTTTGATAGCTGTAGAGAGTACCTGGCGATGTATTCGCGTCTATATTGTCGCATCGCTTTCTCACAAATGAGCAGAAAGACTTCGGCGTCGGTATGCGCATTTCTGTTTCGGAAAATCTAGCTAAAATCGAGTTTTTCTGATCCTGGCAGATATGCCAAAATAGCATTTTTCCAATCTCTGCGGTTGATCCTTTTGATAGCTGTAGAGAGTACCTGGCGATGTATTCGCGTCTATATTGTCGCATCGCTTTCTCACAAATGAGCAGAAAGACTTCGGCGTCGGTATGCGCATTTCTGTTTCGGAAAATCTAGCTAAAATCGAGTTTTTCTGATCCTGGCAGATATGCCAAAATAGCATTTTTCCAATCTCTGCGGTTGATCCTTTTGATAGCTGTAGAGAGTACCTGGCGATGTATTCGCGTCTATATTGTCGCATCGCTTTCTCACAAATGAGCAGAAAGACTTCGGCGTCGGTATGCGCATTTCTGTTTCGGAAAATCTAGCTAAAATCGAGTTTTTCTGATCCTGGCAGATATGCCAAAATAGCATTTTTCCAATCTCTGCGGTTGATCCTTTTGATAGCTGTAGAGAGTACCTGGCGATGTATTCGCGTCTATATTGTCGCATCGCTTTCTCACAAATGAGCAGAAAGACTTCGGCGTCGGTATGCGCATTTCTGTTTCGGAAAATCTAGCTAAAATCGAGTTTTTCTGATCCTGGCAGATATGCCAAAATAGCATTTTTCCAATCTCTGCGGTTGATCCTTTTGATAGCTGTAGAGAGTACCTGGCGATGTATTCGCGTCTATATTGTCGCATCGCTTTCTCACAATGAGCAGAAAGACTTCGGCGTCGGTATGCGCATTTCTGTTTCGGAAAATCTAGCTAAAATCGAGTTTTTCTGATCCTGGCAGATATGCCAAAATAGCATTTTTCCAATCTCTGCGGTTGATCCTTTTGATAGCTGTAGAGAGTACCTGGCGATGTATTCGCGTCTATATTGTCGCATCGCTTTCTCACAAATGAGCAGAAAGACTTCGGCGTCGGTATGCGCATTTCTGTTTCGGAAAATCTAGCTAAAATCGAGTTTTTCTGATCCTGGCAGATATGCCAAAATAGCATTTTTCCAATCTCTGCGGTTGATCCTTTTGATAGCTGTAGAGAGTACCTGGCGATGTATTCGCGTCTATATTGTCGCATCGCTTTCTCACAAATGAGCAGAAAGACTTCGGCGTCGGTATGCGCATTTCTGTTTCGGAAAATCTAGCTAAAATCGAGTTTTTCTGATCCTGGCAGATATGCCAAAATAGCATTTTTCCAATCTCTGCGGTTGATCCTTTTGATAGCTGTAGAGAGTACCTGGCGATGTATTGGCGTCTATATTGTCGCATCGCTTTCTCACAAATGAGCAGAAAGACTTCGGCGTCGGTATGCGCATTTCTGTTTCGGAAAATCTAGCTAAAATCGAGTTTTTCTGATCCTGGCAGATATGCCAAAATAGCATTTTTCCAATCTCTGCGGTTGATCCTTTTGATAGCTGTAGAGAGTACCTGGCGATGTATTGGCGTCTATATTGTCGCATCGCTTTCTCACAAATGAGCAGAAAGACTTCGGCGTCGGTATGCGCATTTCTGTTTCGGAAAATCTAGCTAAAATCGAGTTTTTCTGATCCTGGCAGATATGCCAAAATAGCATTTTTCCAATCTCTGCGGTTGATCCTTTTGATAGCTGTAGAGAGTACCTGGCGATGTATTGGCGTCTATATTGTCGCATTGCTTTCTCACAAATGAGCAGAAAGACTTCGGCGTCGGTATGCGCATTTCTGTTTCGGAAAATCTAGCTAAAATCGAGTTTTTCTGATCCTGGCAGATATGCCAAAATAGCATTTTTCCAATCTCTGCGGTTGATCCTTTTGATAGCTGTAGAGAGTACCTGGCGATGTATTGGCGTCTATATTGTCGCATCGCTTTCTCACAAATGAGCAGAAAGACTTCGGCGTCGGTATGCGCATTTCTGTTTCGGAAAATCTAGCTAAAATCGAGTTTTTCTGATCCTGGCAGATATGCCAAAATAGCATTTTTCCAATCTCTGCGGTTGATCCTTTTGATAGCTGTAGAGAGTACCTGGCGATGTATTGGCGTCTATATTGTCGTATCGCTTTCTCACAAATGAGCAGAAAGACTTCGGCGTCGGTATGCGCATTTCTGTTTCGGAAAATCTAGCTAAAATCGAGTTTTTCTGATCCTGGCAGATATGCCAAAATAGCATTTTTCCAATCTCTGCGGTTGATCCTTTTGATAGCTGTAGAGAGTACCTGGCGATGTATTCGCGTCTATATTGTCGCATCGCTTTCTCACAAATGAGCAGAAAGACTTCGGCGTCGGTATGCGCATTTCTGTTTCGGAAAATCTAGCTAAAATCGAGTTTTTCTGATCCTGGCAGATATGCCAAAATAGCATTTTTCCAATCTCTGCGGTTGATCCTTTTGATAGCTGTAGAGAGTACCTGGCGATGTATTCGCGTCTATATTGTCGCATCGCTTTCTCACAAATGAGCAGAAAGACTTCGGCGTCGGTATGCGCATTTCTGTTTCGGAAAATCTAGCTAAAATCGAGTTTTTCTGATCCTGGCAGATATGCCAAAATAGCATTTTTCCAATCTCTGCGGTTGATCCTTTTGATAGCTGTAGAGAGTACCTGGCGATGTATTCGCGTCATATTGTCGTATCGCTTTCTCACAAATGAGCAGAAAGACTTCGGCGTCGGTATGCGCATTTCTGTTTCGGAAAATCTAGCTAAAATCGAGTTTTTCTGATCCTGGCAGATATGCCAAAATAGCATTTTTCCAATCTCTGCGGTTGATCCTTTTGATAGCTGTAGAGAGTACCTGGCGATGTATTCGCGTCTATATTGTCGCATCGCTTTCTCACAAATGAGCAGAAAGACTTCGGCGTCGGTATGCGCATTTCTGTTTCGGAAAATCTAGCTAAAATCGAGTTTTTCTGATCCTGGCAGATATGCCAAAATAGCATTTTTCCAATCTCTGCGGTTGATCCTTTTGATAGCTGTAGAGAGTACCTGGCGATGTATTGGCGTCTATATTGTCGCATCGCTTTCTCACAAATGAGCAGAAAGACTTCGGCGTCGGTATGCGCATTTCTGTTTCGGAAAATCTAGCTAAAATCGAGTTTTTCTGATCCTGGCAGATATGCCAAAATAGCATTTTTCCAATCTCTGCGGTTGATCCTTTTGATAGCTGTAGAGAGTACCTGGCGATGTATTGGCGTCTATATTGTCGCATCGCTTTCTCACAAATGAGCAGAAAGACTTCGGCGTCGGTATGCGCATTTCTGTTTCGGAAAATCTAGCTAAAATCGAGTTTTTCTGATCCTGGCAGATATGCCAAAATAGCATTTTTCCAATCTCTGCGGTTGATCCTTTTGATAGCTGTAGAGAGTACCTGGCGATGTATTCGCGTCTATATTGTCGCATCGCTTTCTCACAAATGAGCAGAAAGACTTCGGCGTCGGTATGCGCATTTCTGTTTCGGAAAATCTAGCTAAAATCGAGTTTTTCTGATCCTGGCAGATATGCCAAAATAGCATTTTTCCAATCTCTGCGGTTGATCCTTTTGATAGCTGTAGAGAGTACCTGGCGATGTATTCGCGTCTATATTGTCGCATCGCTTTCTCACAAATGAGCAGAAAGACTTCGGCGTCGGTATGCGCATTTCTGTTTCGGAAAATCTAGCTAAAATCGAGTTTTTCTGATCCTGGCAGATATGCCAAAATAGCATTTTTCCAATCTCTGCGGTTGATCCTTTTGATAGCTGTAGAGAGTACCTGGCGATGTATTCGCGTCTATATTGTCGCATCGCTTTCTCACAAATGAGCAGAAAGACTTCGGCGTCGGTATGCGCATTTCTGTTTCGGAAAATCTAGCTAAAATCGAGTTTTTCTGATCCTGGCAGATATGCCAAAATAGCATTTTTCCAATCTCTGCGGTTGATCCTTTTGATAGCTGTAGAGAGTACCTGGCGATGTATTCGCGTCTATATTGTCGCATCGCTTTCTCACAAATGAGCAGAAAGACTTCGGCGTCGGTATGCGCATTTCTGTTTCGGAAAATCTAGCTAAAATCGAGTTTTTCTGATCCTGGCAGATATGCCAAAATAGCATTTTTCCAATCTCTGCGGTTGATCCTTTTGATAGCTGTAGAGAGTACCTGGCGATGTATTCGCGTCTATATTGTCGCATCGCTTTCTCACAAATGAGCAGAAAGACTTCGGCGTCGGTATGCGCATTTCTGTTTCGGAAAATCTAGCTAAAATCGAGTTTTTCTGATCCTGGCAGATATGCCAAAATAGCATTTTTCCAATCTCTGCGGTTGATCCTTTTGATAGCTGTAGAGAGTACCTGGCGATGTATTGGCGTCTATATTGTCGCATCGCTTTCTCACAAATGAGCAGAAAGACTTCGGCGTCGGTATGCGCATTTCTGTTTCGGAAAATCTAGCTAAAATCGAGTTTTTCTGATCCTGGCAGATATGCCAAAATAGCATTTTTCCAATCTCTGCGGTTGATCCTTTTGATAGCTGTAGAGAGTACCTGGCGATGTATTCGCGTCTATATTGTCGCATCGCTTTCTCACAAATGAGCAGAAAGACTTCGGCGTCGGTATGCGCATTTCTGTTTCGGAAAATCTAGCTAAAATCGAGTTTTTCTGATCCTGGCAGATATGCCAAAATAGCATTTTTCCAATCTCTGCGGTTGATCCTTTTGATAGCTGTAGAGAGTACCTGGCGATGTATTCGCGTCTATATTGTCGCATCGCTTTCTCACAAATGAGCAGAAAGACTTCGGCGTCGGTATGCGCATTTCTGTTTCGGAAAATCTAGCTAAAATCGAGTTTTTCTGATCCTGGCAGATATGCCAAAATAGCATTTTTCCAATCTCTGCGGTTGATCCTTTTGATAGCTGTAGAGAGTACCTGGTGATGTATTGGCGTCTACAATGTCGTATCGCTTTCTCACAAATGAGCAGAAAAACTTCAGCGTCGGTATGCGCATTTCTTTTTCGGAAACCTAGCGCCCATGTTTCCGAAATCGAGGGGATGCAACTACTCACAATTCTTCCAAGATCGCCCAAATCAAATCGACACTAGTGGCGTTTTAGAGTGCTGAACGGCCCGTTGACTTCGCCCAAGGGCCTTGTTTGGGCATAGTCTTCCCTGTTTGGCGCTGGGTCGGTGTTCTAATGGCTTTAAGTGCATATAACTCTACATTTGCTAGCTGCGACTTGCGTTAGCTCAAGGGATTTGTATCAGATTTGCGAGCCGTGACACCCTTCCCAAAAGTCAAAACATGGATCCATAATTCCACCATGGTTTTAACATGTTTGGCATCTTTACTTGATTTCAGTATGCGTGCTAGCCTAACCCTTTTAGAAAACATGAGCGTTATCGGTCGCCTTTCTTTTTTCATGGTGGTATAGGGTGTATTGGGTTGCTACACACGATGGCCGCCTTTATTTTTAGAAAGAATGTCTTTTTAAGACTTTTTTCTTGTGTTTAAAACGCAAGATACTTCTAGGTATATCCCCTCTCTGTAGGACAAACGGAAGGACGAATTTTGGAGCATCTCGCTTGGCATCCCGTTTCGTCCTCCAGCGTCCGTACCTAGCTAAAAGCAAAAAATAGTGTCTTCTTAACGTGCTAGCGAATTATAAGATTGAATGAAGCGATATTGATCCGTAGGGGTTTAGTTGAAGATGATGGATAAACATCAAGTCTAATCCACCAATGTGTCCTACCGCTAGGACAAAATCTTCATGATCTGCAACGTCGTACATCCTCCCTAAAGGCAGAGTTTACGGCTTGTGCACCGCTAAACGTCCAGAACGACGTCGTGGCTGAGGTGTCAAGCTTGTGACGTGGCGCTCGTTGGGCTCAATAGAGTATCGAGATCTCTTACGTGACAGGGGGGAGGACGCACGTGTGGACTCCGCGTTTCAGGTGCCTGATTGCATGAATCTGGGAGTTTCTTGTCCGCGTGAAATACGTTGAAGCATGCCCGGTCATTCCAGCGTGCCACGTAACAGAGGGGAACTTTGCAGATATTGCGTTCGTTTCTTGTCTTGTTTCCGTGCCGGGTGTGTGTTGAATTCCGTGGCAAGTTTTCGTTGTCGTGGGACTGCACGCGACAGAACACTAGGCAACTGAGCTGCTTAGATTCTGGTAGAAGCTCCTGTTGCGCACTCCAACATGTTAGTGTACGGATGAGATGAAGATAAATCGGTAATCCTTACTGTACGATGCTCCTTTCGGTTTGAAAGCCGAATTCGTATCCACTCAGCATCTACTTCGAAATGCTTGCGCTTGTTGTAGGAAAAAGATCGATCAGTTGGCTTCAGAACTTGCGTTGTCTCGTCGAGGACGGCCTCAGGATCGACGGCAGCTTCAGCTTCGGCTCTAGCGTGATCGATGCTTTCGTTATCATATAGCTCGGATATCGCTACTGCTGCTTCACGGCAAAAGCTATGAAGCGTAGAATTCCTGCACTTCTGGTTTTGGTACGCGCTGTACGATTTGCATCTCTCTGTCCATCAAGAACGTGTAGCTCGATGAGATGCAACAACACAAACAAATACATTTGCCAAAACAAGCTGAACCACTCAATAGCGTAGACGAAATACTTACTTGAAGCATTTGCGCTGTTTGATACGCGTTGTAGATCAAAGTCATCAGCATTCGTATCCAGATCGCAGGCAACGGAGCCAAATGTGCATGGCGTGCTTTCACGTTTTTTCAGATATCGTGAATATACATCAATTACACCTTTGACTCTGTTCCATTTTGCGATCACAGTCGGTACAATTTGGTGGGCGGAAGGAAGTGGCCATCCGCGGTCCTCAACAATAGCTGTTAGAGCCCTCCATAAGCTCAGATGATGTTTGAGCGTAGCCATATCACCACAATGCCCTAGTTCGTTTGTAGAAAACTTCGGAATCGTAACACTGGAAGATTATAGCCAATCTAAGCACTTCGCTTTGACACTTGACAGCGCTAGCAGATACGACGTCGTCCCCAATAATCACATTAACTACACGGTGAATGGTTGTCTTTGAGGCGTACACCATGAAGCCGTTCCTCAGCGAAGCAACGACAATGTTGTGCAGGATTTGCGAACGATAACCTTGATCTGGAATTAGCATTCGAAAACGCTTGCCATCATCACCACTACCAAGTGTGATCGATGCAAATGTACCCTGCTTAGCAGCAATTGCTAGCTCTTGGAAACGGTCGACGTCCTCGTACGCGTCTTGTATTTCAGAACAGCATAGATAGAATTATCATTCCCGGCAACAGCAGCGATATCATCAGGTGAAAACGCGAGATAGCGTTGGTCGGGTCTGTGCGGGCGATCATAGAGTAAACATTAGTCATCACTACGTACTGCGTAATTAAAACTACATACTCACTTTGCAAGTAACCCGTACGACTTCGAGTTCTTAATCCACAAGTCCGAATGCTGTCCAACAAATCTTTCAACTCGAGAAGCAATGTTTCCCTCATTTTTGGTTCCAATTTTTATGTCCGAGCTCGAAGTGGAGAAGCATTGCTGCTGGGCTTTCCAATTTATTTGACGAGCTTGACCCAGATGCAGAGGTAGTGCGACCGAGAAGTCGTTCTTTCATAGCAGCAATAGTGCCGTACGCAGGGAGGCCCCGAGCGTGGCACATTGCCTTCAATTCCTTGCCTTGCTTGTTTTTGAGGTCATCATTGGGAAGGGTACCTTGCACAACGCGACTTCAGCGTTGTGCTCTTCCGCAACAGCAACAGGAATGGCCAATACCTCTAGAACCAATTGCACTGAAGTGAGATCCGCCAAGGCGTAATATACTTCTGAGCCGGCGTCAATTTCATTGTGCGGCTGCTGAGGGCGTTTAGCGATGGCACGCAGTAATTTGATAGCGACAAGCCCGGTAATTTGAAATTGGCGCATCAAAACCCAATCAGGAGTGCGCTGATATTCCGTAAGAGGCGTCACCAGCAATTCGAAGGCTGTGAACGCGTCTTCGCGTATTTCTTGATCTAATCGAGCCCTAGGAGCGTAACTCCACTTGCCAGGTCCAGCTTCTTGGTCAGATGTATTGCAGAGGACTACGCTATCTAGCCCAGACTTGAACGCCAAAGCATACATGGATCCAGTAGACGCGATAGCACCACGTCCCGCGCATTTGTATGTAGCCCAGCTCGACGACATAGCCCCCGAGGGGTTGATAAGCTTTTGAGAATCTCGTGCAGTTTTACCGTATGTGAACGGAAAGTTCTTAGTGCGTTTGTGAGTCCCAATTACGCTGCCTCCACATTCGACGATGTGCTGGTCCGCTGACTTCGGCCGATAGCCTCTATCAAGAGCAAAAAGGACCCCATGAAGGTCAATCTGCCTATTGGTGGATACACCACGCAGTGGTCTCATCATCAGCTTCAAAACTTCTCCGACGGACTCCCCTCGTGAAGCGATATGCCCCGACGCATATTACCCCGTAACTAGAGACACAACGCCATGATGTACTGGACCAAAGCTTCAGCAAATATATCAACCAAAATTAGTTCCAGAACTACCGCAACATTACAAAACACTGCGAGTCGTACCCTTTCTTCGGGTTGCGAATACGTGTCAGCCCAATATCCTCTAAGAAGCACGATCGCAGTCGCAACAAATCGTCGTCGAGGCTTGCAATCGTTACGTCCTTCACAAATCCAATTTCCGAGCAAACCCTTCGTAAGGCGTCCATACCACTTACTAAATTTCGATCCGGCTCAAATGGAGCATTCCAAAACTCTTCTGAGGTGGCGATTCGCCCGCACTGAGTCCCCAAAGCATTTAATATTGTGAAATACCGCATCGATTTCATCACGTCTAAGGGTAGAGATACTTGTTGGCCGCATGATAAAACACACTCGGGGAAATGCCGTAGAAACTTAGCCACAGCTCAACTTTGATGAAATCGAACAGTTCGGGAACAGCAACAAAGACTTTTGCGTCCAAACTGGCATTGATACGCTGTGCAGCAATATTCAGGAGGTTTTGGTCAAGCCACAGCCCCAAGATATCGACTGTAGCTACCTCGGCTGGTTCCCCACTTTGAACGCTAAACAACCGACTCAGTAAACGTCCGACGATGCGGGTTGTCTCCTGTCTCGCTTTCGAAAGCAAAAAATGCGTCTGCATCGTCTACGTGGAGCTCTGCGTCGGGAGTCTTGATGAACTTCCACTTAGCGGCCTCTTCCGCAGTGGTTTCTTCCTGGTTATTGTCGTCACTGTCCACGCCTGACAGCACTT
The DNA here is from genome assembly GCA_033557915.1 of Phytophthora tentaculata. Lineage (NCBI taxonomy): Eukaryota > Oomycota > Peronosporomycetes > Peronosporales > Peronosporaceae > Phytophthora > Phytophthora tentaculata. The sequence goes on along the minus strand of JAUCEA010000007.1, from coordinate 4,368,986 downwards.
CCTCATAAAACTCCTCCATCAGCACCGCTGACGGCGTAGGTAACGCCATCGTAAACCAGGCGGCTCCGATTGACGTGATCCTGCTGAAACTGTGCATCACACGCGTGAATGCGCAGGTGTCACGAGCCTTTACAAGAGCGGTTACAAGGACATGGAGCCTTACCACGATGCGTCGACCAGGTGGAGTGCTTGTTCTTGGCGTCAGCCTTTTGAGTTTGAGCGCGGAATCGATGAAAGTTGAAGTTGCTGCTGAATTCCGCGCGGAGAGCGTTTGTCCTACCATTTTTGCGCTCTAGGACAAATATGTGATATGTGTACCACACCAAAACACTGTTCTGTCCTTCCCTCTAGGACAAATTGCGACAGGGGTTAAGACTTTTTAAGAAAATGCGATACACTAAAAAAAGAAGCTTAATAAAAAACGGCACATTTTGTACATGTACATTATCAGCCATGTGCAACCGAGGTTATATTTCTCAGAATTGCGAGCTTTGATTGATTGACTGACCAGTATTGGCCATGTTTAAAGCTTTCACCATGACTAGAATTGGGGTGGTTTTGCAACCGTTTGTTGAGTGCACCGTTGCATGAATGGCTGAGTTTTGCAACAATACCCAATAATAGAACCAAGTCAGGGTTACAAATGAAGGGGTGCGGAAGCGTCATATAGTAAAAATAAGTCAAGGATGCAAAGGTAACATCGTACAACAAAAATCGCCGTACATGGTAGCGCGGCGCTAAGTGTAGTAGACAGAGAAGCTCGTGCCGCTAACGGGCTACAAGGATCACAATGTCTAGGGACGAGGCTCCCTGCGCCGCGGCACTGCAAGTAGAGAACTCGTGTACGACGCCGGGCACAGCACTTACCAAGGCCGCGGACTCGTCGTACAGAGCTCCAACCATGGCGGGGATGCTCGTGAACCCAGTGCTTTACGCATCCCTGAGCAAGGCCGCGGACACGACGCAGGGCACAGCTGCGAGCAAGGCATGGGGACGTCGGCTGTAGCTTGAAGCAAGGCGGGGAAGCTCGTGGGTGCAGTGTCAGCTGCAAGGCGGAAAGCTCGTGGGTGCGGCGTCGGCTGCCAAGGCGGAAAGTGCGTAGGCGCGACGTCAGCTGTAGCTGTTAGTGATAATAGAGCTACCGGCATCAAACTGCACGACTGTCCGCCGGTGACCTCGTGGAGAAACTATTCCAGGGGAAGTTCCCGATTAGGCCGACCGTGTTTGATGAGCTGGGCTCCGGCTATGAGTACAGCAAAGTTACGGCACTCATATAGCACTAAGCCACCAATGTCGGCTCGATAGCAACTTCCTTCTAATTGTTACTGCTATCATAGCAGTCACCTAGACAATCTTCACGCCGGGGAGCGACCAAGCAAGCGCATGAAGGTACACCCGAGGATCGAGAGCAGCAAGGGGTGACAGTAAGAAACAAACACACAGCTGCAGCTCTGAAAAGGGTAGACAGGACAATGCGTCAGCATTAATAGTTCATCCGGAGCAGATGGAAGATGACAAATGGCATATGCATTGGCAAGCGATGGCGGACGAATGGCCCCGCAAGGCCAAAGCAGCATTCCCGGGTGTACTGAGTGGGATCGCAGCATGGTGCAAGGCGGCCCAGGCGGAGCCACGGCGACTGCTTAGTATGGTACAACGTTTCCCGTTCGGGTCGGAGCTGATGCAGTCATTGAGTGATGAAGTTCTCATCACATGGACAGCTACGTGGAGACGCGACTGTATGCACGACTGCTGAGTGAAATATCGCAGTGGTCCGCGTTCTGGAACGTGGACCCAGTGAATGTCCAGGTGCTGCTGGGTGTGCTGTTCCAGGCCGTGTTGTTCCTGTCGCTGGGTCAAGCCTCACAGATCCCGACGTTCATGGCTGCACGTGATATTTTCTACAAACAGCACAGCGCCAACTTCGACCGCACGGCGTCGTACGTGCTTTCGTGCTCGGTGTCCCAAGTGCCGCTGGCGTTTGCAGAGACCATCGTGTTCGGTCCGCTGGTGTACTGGGCGAGGCAAACGGTACCATCGATGCTGGCGCCCCTTATCGACAACCGAGATGACTGGCAGAGACTCCGGGAACGGGGCTATGGCAATGACACTCTGCTCAGGCAGTATGACCGGGAACCGCGTGAAACTAGCGGAACACATCATATGTACTGCACTATTCGGCAGGGAGCTGCGGGTAATAATGGCCACAGGCGATGAAGTCGAGAATGGAGTAGCAATCAAAGTGAGAAGACTTCTGTTAGCTCTACAGACAAGGGACGGATACCGGTAAGCGTACTACGGTGGAGGTAAACGGATTAATTGGTTTGCAGTGGCGAGGCACTTTGCGGAGGCCTTAGAACCTGTGGAGGAGACGGCATTACTCCAGTACTAAGGACACTTCACAAGCTGAACAGGTCGGTAGGGAATGGCCAGACATGCAGCGGATGGACGCATATGGCCGACATTATCAACTACGACAAGCAAGTGACTGGGGCCGGAAGAACCAAGAAGGAACGGGGAGAGGAGATCACGCAAAGGTCTGGGTGGAGACCCAGAACTTGCGGGGGTTCAAAGCGAGAGATAAAGTGAAATGGATGGAGGCGTGGAGGCGCCTTCCAGTTCGGAACAGACCAGGACTGAGATGCGTACAGGAAACGCACATCCACTCGATAGCGCAGGCGGAGGAAATGGAGCAGCAGTGGAGAAGGCTGTGGGGTCAGCAAAACAGGAGCGGACTTGGTAGTATGACGCTTTGGACTGAAGCGGACGAGCATATCGGAGGAGTTGGGATCTTGATCGACCCATCAATGGTGGGGCGGGTGAAGAAGTGGAGACCGGAACTGTGGAGTAAGCGGTTAATGGGAGTACTAGTGGATGGAGTATTAGTGGTGACCATTTATGCACCCAATGCCCATGATGAGAGAGATTGTTTACTACGATGGCTGGGTGGCCATGGCCAAACCTAGAGATCGTGCTAGTAGGGGATTTCAATAGTGTGCAGTGTCCGCATTTGGATCGCCTGGGGGGTGAGAAGTCATGCCGACCAGAGAGTATCACGTTACAGGGCCTGTTGGACAAACTGGAGTTAGATGACGCACACATATTAGCAACGCATGCGAAAGAGGAGAGGGAAGCTGACCCAATTGATTTCTATACCTTTTGGAATTACCGAACTGCAAGCAGGATAGATAGGATCTATGTTCCTATTACCTGGACAAACAAAGATGCAGCGAGTTGAAGTGGTGGAACCGCCGATGAAAATAGACACCAGACAGTGAAATTGCATTTATCGGAACCAAAAGGTTCAGCCAGCACTCACAAAACCCATCGGCCGGTTTCTTATCCCATCGCACCGGCCCAACCAGACGAAGTTCGACGGGAGTTAGTTGACGAACTTGTGAATCACGGAGTGGGGAATGGAGTCTCGGCTTCTAACTGGGATCGGTACCCGCCAATATGCGTGGAATGCATTCAAAACGTAAGGAGACGAGTGAAGCAACGCTCCTCCAGGTATGTAGCAAAAACACGGTCGCATACTCGGGCGCGTCTATTCAATCGGAGTGACTTAATAGAAGCCACAATCGAGGATTTTCGGAAGTAGCAAATCTTCGGAGCGGGGCAACGACTGGAGAGATCATCGGATAATATCAGGTGGCAGTTCAAACGAATCTCAAACTGGGAAAAAAACAATCAGTGTCTGAAATACAGTGTGTTAATGCAGAGGCGTTCACCAGGAACATGACGACAGCGGATAAATTTGCTTCGGAGTGGGCGCCGATTCTGGGCAAAGCGCACAGCTCAGTAGAAGTGGACAAACTGGAACAGCAGTTCGACGCTTTTGTCAAAATACCAGGGGTGGACTACTGACAGGAGCCGATAACAACATGCTTATGTTGCCAATCACACTGGATGAAGTGATGCAGGCAATACAGGGCCTGAAACGACACAAGGCTGCAGGATCAGATGGACTCAACAATGACTTTTTCATTGATGCACAAGCTGTCTTAGCGCCAGCAATCATGGCCATCGGCAACGAACTTCTACAAGGAGGAACCCCACGCGCCTCCTTTCTAGAAAGTCTAATCATTCCATTCAGGGAAAAGGGGGACTCGGTCAACGCCATGGACTACAGGCCGATTTCACTACTCTAGACAGGATATAAAGTCTTTGCTAAGCTTTTGGCGCAGAGAGTGCAGAAGTTAATGGGGAAAGTAATTGGGGAGTCACAGCAGGGTTTTGTGCATGGACGACAAATGCTCAAGACAGTGATGATGATGATGGCAATCCTAGCAACAGCTCGTGGGGATCCTGGACTCGCAGCTGAATGTAGCAGGCTTATCCTATTATTGGATTTTAGAAAAGCGAATGACACAGTGGCGAGAGATTTCTTATTTCTAGCACTAACGAAGTTCGGTTTCTCCGGGGACTTTGTGGATATGTTACGGAAGTTACACAACGATACGCAGGCCAGATTCCTCGTCAATGGGGAGCTCTCCGAGCCAACGGTCAGTCATCCGACAAGGTTGTCCGCTAGCACCACTGTTGTTTCTGATAGCAGCAGAGGTTCTAGCACTGGCAATAACGCAAGCACCAGATGTGCGAGGAGTGTCGGCGCCAGGAGCTCCAGAAGAAGAGCATACCTTTTCAACATTTGTGGACGATTCCACAGTTTTTCTGCAGGAGGTAGGCCAATTACCTCGCATTATGGAGATTGTGGAGCACTTTGGAGAGTTATCAGGACTACGGGTGCATCCTGCAAAGGGCAAAGTTATTTTTCTCAATACAGCAGTGGAACTTCTGGAATACTGCGGAATTCCGGTCTTACAGAACGGAGACACAGTCTGGTACTTAGGATACGAAATCGGAACGAAGGATCTGGTGAATCATAATTGGGCGACTCGTATTCGGAAAATAAAGAGGAGACTGGCAACTGCGGCGCGTATGGCCACAAGTGTGAAAATGCGAGTCGTAATACTCAACGTCATCATAATACCATCCATGTTATTCACTGCAGCAGTATTGGACTTACCACAATGGGCGGAAATGGAACTACGCAACTTACAGAAGCAGTTTTTGTGGAGACACCCGGTCAACACAGAAGCTAGTAGGCACAAAGTCAACCCGGGACTGTTGTTCACCCCCAAAGGAGCTGGAGGAGTGGGGTTAGTGTCGTCAGCAATAGCTGTGAAGACACCGACACCGCGAATGAAACACGCCCCGCAATGGCTAATACAGCGCGAGGATAAATACTTTTGGGCGTGGAGATCCTGGACATTTAGAGGTGAAGACACTGGAGAACAGGAATGGGTTTCGCCAGAAACACCCCCGGGCAACATGAGCAAAGTTTGAAAACACCGGGAGCACGAATGAAATCTCTACTAGGGGAATGGGTTGGACCAAATAAAGAGATGACACAGAGCGTCAAAGAACGGGCAAGCCGACGCGTCGGTTCACTCCAGCAACAAGCGATGGGCTGGTGGAATGGAGATCGACTCGAGGTAAGGCTGTACGATGCGATACCCGAACATGAATGGTCACCGTCGGGCGAGAACAGAGCGTTTTGGCCTATATATTATGGGCAAAGAATCCATGGATAGTAGATGCAAGAGGAGTAACTCTACGAGCTACATGCTTCACCAAGATACAAGTATGTACAATCGGGGAATGGAAATACAACGGAATGGGGTTAAGGACAATTCCATGAAGGTGCCGTTGACGAAGGACGCGAATACTCACCACACGCTGCCGAAGCTGTGTAGATGGGCAGTGGCCATTCTGGCTGGCATCCCATCGATAGAGGTAGCAGGGGAGATGACACTTTACCCTGAGCTCACTCTGCGTCAACCACCAGAACTCAAGCAGGATTACCGAAGGACACATGATGGAGGTGCTTATGTGATTGGAATTCAGCTACACGGAGACGACCGGAGAACTAGACGAGGATGCGTCACAGTTGACCCGAGCAGCCGGCAGAAAAGAGCTGATGTTTGAAGCTCATCCCAGCATACACAGGATTCCATGGGCAGTACTGGACAGTGCACGGAACTGTCACGTGGAGAAAGCATTGAAGAAGCAGCCATTTCACAAGTACAAGCATGATTTAGTGAATGGAGTAGCGGACATTACAGATAAATTGGCGAAGCGAAATGAAACGGACCACTGGTATCACAGTGCCATGCAGCAAACACCGACGCATTTATGGACTCATGGACAATCTCTTACCGAGTATCAAGTATGGGTCACGTACCGACATGCAACATGTCTGTTCTTTGAAGGACGGCGACTGGATAATCGATGTCGACGAAACAGCGGTGTCACGACCAGAAGGAGACTCTGGTTCATATCTTCTGGGAGTGCCCGCGGCTCAAGCGTGTTGGCGAAGGCTGATAAGTCAGTGGACAGGGCACCACTCGGAAGGTTGCAACACCAAGGCATTCGAGAACAGGACATGTGGACGCGAGGGCTTCGACAGTTGAGGGCAGTAGCCAAACACGAGCAGCGAAGACCGAGTACCAAAGTCAAAGGCACAAGACTAGTCCAGTGTATTGGACTTATCTCTTGTGTATCAACAGAGTCACCGCCACCAGTGGGGTGCCACGATCGACCACCGGAGCGAACAGGGCAACCGGCGTTAATATCCTGGCTTAGGAAATTTCAGACATCTTGTACACATTAATTGTTAAATAGAATAGTCTGATCCTCTCTCTCACCTATAGCCCACTAAGCATGATCCCCCGGCCCCAACAGGACTCTCAAGCGCGCTTATAGTCAACGTATCTACGCTAGATCGCCATCGTCTTAAATAGTATGGAATACTTACTAAGTATCTTACTCCACTGTTAACATTCTTCAGCGGAATAAAATGGTCTTTCCAAATCAGTAAAATTAGGGTTAATTTTAAGTCGTTTCTGATTGGCCAATGCAAGCTGGTGGCTTTCGCTAACCCATCGGTATTTTGAGATAAAACTCGCTCTCTTTGCGCCCAAATTGTAGCGCTTCCAGCCCGTTTCTGCGTACGCGTGTGCGCCTAACGGTAGCTAATTGTCTGATTTACCCACCCTTAAAGTTGGGTTCAATATCGCGAAAACTGAATGAACTTCGACAAAAACCTAACGGCCTACGAAATGCGGCAGGTTTGAGCTCAGCGTGCAGACGCATAACTGGTGCCAAGACAACAACAAAAATATGCTCGTGTGTGCTATATCCGGGGCTTTGTGTGTTTTTTGTCCACCGGCGAGCCCTGGCTGCATAGTTATCGGCCAAAATATGAAATCGTCATTTTGGAGTGGGCCAGAGAAGTATGGGATCCATAGCTATTTCATACTGCTTTAGTAATTGACGTAAGCTCGGACATGTTGGTGTCCAACAATAACTTCTGTTCTACTGGAGTAAGGTCCGCCACTGTGTGTGTGAGGAACGCTAGCAGCTCCCGACACCTCTCTGGTTGAGCCACCTTGAGTATGGACTGAATTTGCTGCTTTAACCTATGTGGAATCGTCATCCCTTCCAACCGCGTGTAGATATCATCCAAATTCCCGTCCCATTCTAGCGGATTCCATGGCTCCTGCGATGCTTCCGCTTCCGACCCCGTTGTCCGGCTGTCGCCGGACGAAGGATTTGGCTCCTTCCATTTCACAGTCCTGACTCGGTTCCTCTTTTCGGCCTCTCGAATTCGCCGTTGCAACCCCGTCGCCTCCCCATGAATGTACGTAAGCCGAGTAATGACGGCCCCAGTAGCGCAACACTAATAGCGCAACACTAATGATCCCTGCTGTCTCCCCCTGCTCTTGTCGGCAAGTATGTTATCGATGCATTCCTGGCGTGCCAGTACTACTTGCTCTCCCGTTTCAATCACCTTGTTGAATTTGGTCATGGATCTTGGCCTGTACATAACGCACTGCCAGTTGGCCGCCGTCTCGCCCTCCTGCGTCAGTACGTAGATCTTCCGTTGAACCAAGTTGGCCGCCATTAATACCACTTCACTACATGCCCAGTCATGACTCTCAACCATTGAGTCTCTATCTGACGGGCTGCTTGCGTATTCCTCCAGATACCACTTGAATTGTTTTTTTTATTCAGGTGCTGACATCCCCATCCACCCACGCTGGAGATTAACGAGAGTAGTGGAACGAACATAATGATCAAATGAACGCTCATGTGCATATGCCCCGTGTACTTGATTCCTCGTTTTAGACTTGCTGATGCTTCCATTAGCGTGGTGTCGTGGGCTGCAAGGTCGTGGTCTGCTAGAGCATGAACCAGAGCCATCGCTAAACAATTGCCTGTCGCTGGAGTCGTTACCTCCCGTAATCCCAACCTCGTCGTCATGTTTTGGAAGTCCGTCGGAGACTCCCCGATTTTCGCGTGCACTGGTAGCCTATTCCCCTTCCGTAGCGGTTGATCCTGCAACGCCTTTGCTAATGCTGCCCGTTCTCGTTGCTTGAGAGCCACGAGTTGTGTGGTACTGCTGGTTGTTTTGGTGGAGTTTTTGTCCGAATGTGGAGCTTGGCTTTGGCAGCGCAAGAGAGTTCCACTTGCTTTGTCGACTCTTTGGATGAACCCGACGAAATCTCAATAACTGGTGGGGGTTGCGCCTTCTTTGCCTCTGTCCTGATCACCATTGTACCAGCCTCGTTTTTCTCCGTTTCCGAATCTGGGTCGTCACTCAACACCTCATACCTCGATTTAATGCTGATTGGTTTTTCCTCAAGTGCTGCTTTATGAGCGAACAGTGTCCGGCCACCTTTTAGTGGAACTTTCACATACTCCTTCCTCGGCTTCGGCATTCCCTCGGTAGCTGTCGATGTATTCGTCTTAGCTTCCGAAGCTCTTGCTTCTCCGCTGTTGGTTGATGGTGCAGTCGCCCCACTTCTCGGCTCAGTTGGCTTGTTCCAAGCTCCTTTTGCTGGGTGCCCTGTGGGCGTGACAGCTGTTTGAGCAGCTTGCTCCGACTGCTGCTGAAGCTGTAGTCGCTTGGTTGCTGCCGCCATCATTTCCTCTAGACTTGCAAAAGGTCTTGCTAAATCTTCTAAATGTGCGACTTCCTGCTACTTTGCTCCGATGCGCCCCTGTCCCAGCAATCGCCCTTCCGAGAAACTACACCTCGCCATTGTGTGGCCGAGATTCCCGCACTTTAAGCACTGCAGACGCCTTCCTACGTCGGGGTACTTGAGGATGATCCCCGTGCCAAACCACATGATGCGTGCAATTCTTCTGAGAAATTCTGGACAGCCAGCCAGCTTAAACGTCAATTTCCACACTGTGGAAATTCTGGAGTTTGGCATTCGTTCCTTGATGTACGCCGTGAGCCTGCCAATGTCAAGGAACCTGGTGACATTGTAGAGCCTTATTTCATATTCTGCCCGTGGCACTCTTCTCACTCCATCCGCTCCCAATTGATTCTTCCACGCTGAATCCGCTTGAAGACTTCTCACGTTGGCCCACCTGTATACCCGACGACGGAAGGGGACCATCGTCAGCTGAAACTTAGCCGCTGTCACTCTGTTGAAGAAATAGAAGTGAATCGATTTTTGAATGGGGCTGTAGATAATTGTCTTCGTTTGGCTGAGCATGTTATGCAAGTCCGACAGGTTGACCTTAGCGCTTTCCGCCGCTAGCAAGATGTCCTCTTTCAAGGCCATAGTGTGCTGACGGCTGACTGGTACATAACTGTATCCAGCTAAAGGCATCATTAACTCTCCTTCGACCTGTGCTTGAATGGTGGTATTCAATCGCATTCTCTCTTGCGAATCAAACACACTTTTCACAAAATCTGGTAGGCATCTGCAGACTATCGCTCCTTCAGCAATTCCTCTCAGGATTTTCCATTCATCCTGTGTTCCTTTTCGCAATCGCCTTCCGTTGCTCGCCACTTCCTGCTGCATGCACACTCCGAGCGACCTCTTGATCTTGTCCGCCTGATAAGTCGCTGGATTGAACATACAGAGCTCGATCATGGGAGCTTCCGTCTCCTTCTTCGATGCTCCACCCGTGACGTTGACTGCCCACTGGTTTAGCACTGGTACTCTCGCCCACTTCACTTTGCTGGACATGCTTTCCAGAATGATCGTGAGAGTCCATGCTGTGTTGTAAATGGCATGCGTTATCGCCGTAGCATATTCCTGCCACTTCTCATACTTGCACGGATTTATCACACATGCCTGCTCGAAGAACTGCAGAAGTCTAGCCGACTCCTCGCCTCTGAGCTTGGGATACCTTCTCTTTGCCATCGGTACCTTTCCTTGTTAACGGGTATGTCGCTAAAGACCTCGGCGAACAGTTCCGCAACAGTTTCTTTTTAGGCGTCGACCTGCACATGACATTCGGCCCTCTTCATCTCTTGTATGACTGTCTCGAATATCTCTTCGTTACTTACTCTTCCAGCATCTTGCTACTTCGGGCTAGTCTTATCCTCTTCCGTCTCCTTGGCCTCTCCACTACGCGTCTCCTCCTTCCCAATTCTCCCTTCTGTCTAGTCTAGAGACTCCTCTTCCAACCCACCGCCTTGACTCTCCTGACCACTACTTGGCTTCGATTCCGCATGGGATCCTTGCGTCTCCGGTACATAGGAATCTTGGCTGTCTTTCACCGAACCATCGACCTGAGTACCTGCTGATGCCTGTTTCCACAGTCCTAAGTTGCCTTCACCTGGGTCGGGCGGCGGCAATTGCCCTGGCGGCCACTTCCCCGGGTCCCCGTGATTCTTCGCCATTTTACCAGCGCTTGCTCTGGTATAGTGGTTTTCAGTCTAGAACGCCTGTTCCTTGTGCACTCTGTACCTTCATTCCCATCAGCTAATGCACTTCACTGATGGGGCTTTGCACCTGGCTCTGCTAAATTGAAAGTGCAGTGGGCTATAGGTGATCTAGATGCAAGGTGGAATGAGTGATTAGCATTGGACCCCATAAAATTAGTGTTCTGCGACAATCGTAATCAACGTTGAGTTTTATCCAATAAAGTTAGATTATTCATTTATGTACGATCACTGAAAAACCCCAATCGTCATTTTGAAGTGGGCCAGAGAAGTACAAGTCACCGCGTGAGCCCGTCTTGCTACATATATAGCCAATCAATGGACTCCATTTGAATATTAGCCTATCAGATCTGCGTCGCAAACCAAGTTGCACGATCGGTCAATATTTATTCAGTAGAGGGAACGACATTTCGACTTAACTAGCAGATAACTGGTATTTGAAAAAAAAATTCGCTTGCGATTTGTCTTACCCTTTCAAAATCTGCGGCCCTGGACGATGGTTAAGATGTTCGAGAGGAACCCGCGGAACGTGCGGTGCGTCTCCACCGCGTATCGATGTACCGGTAGATCGTTTAATAAGTCAGTGTTTGTGATTGCAGCATCGCGTCGTGGGTGGCGGCAGGTGGTCTGTTCGCAGCCTGGTACAAGTACGATCAAATGAAGGAGCGCCAGTTCTCGGAGAAGGACGCCACCGAATGGAACGAAGCCATTCTGCGCATGCACCCGCAGAAACCCAGCAAGAAGAAGAAGCACGAAGATTAAAATAAACACTCAAATTGTTAGCTGACATCCCAAGTCTCAGTTCTATGAGCTTCTCCACACATTTGTGACACCCAACCGTTAAGTTTTAGTGGCTGTTGGGTGCCGGGTCTCAGCAAGATAAGCTTATCTATAAGCTTCTTCGCCTGCTCCCAGGTTGCAGGTCTGGAAGGCAAAGGGAATTCATTCCTGAAAATACTCTCAAGGGAGCAGATTAAACGACAATGGCGATCCCGTTCGATAATCCCAGCAAGGTTGCCCACGAAGTTAAAGGCAACGTCAAGAACAACAAGTGGGGGTAAAAGATCCGTGAATATGTCTGTTGTTTTGCAGCTGTGTAGTTTTGACGCTGGTGTTGCTGTTGTTGCTGGCTGCTAGTGCCCCGTTGATGATTGCTGCCGGCGTGGGTGCTTTGGTGTGGTACATGGGGTCGGCTCGCGACCACAAACATGCTCCCCCTGCAGACCGTGACCCGCGTGCTCCGCCGTCCAAGATGAATTAATCTCTTGGCAGCGACGCGGAACAATTCTAGGTTGAGGGAGAAGTGAAGATTGAGGAGTTCGTGGTGAAATGAGGTCTGTGTCAGCAGACCAAACGAGACTTCGAATACATTTATTCTGTTGCAGAAGATGTTGGTGGGTTTGTTTTTTCCTCGGTGGATATGCACTGCAGGTCTGCTGCGCACTGCAGTTTGGTCAAGTAATAACGTTGGACTCGTTTTAATGAGTACGATGCCGACGCCGATACTTATGCTAGGGCACTTTAATTGAACAACTTAACTTGCGTACAGTAGCTATCCTCTCCCAACAACGATAAACCTTTTAATAGTGGTTGGGATTCGACAATTGCTGCATTTTAATTAACATTGTAAGACAGCACCTTCATTTTCGTCTTGCTCATTGTGTTGCATCAGAGCAGCATGCAGCAACTTTTCAAGGAAATCTGCTAAAAATAAATAAGCTCGGAGGTTTCTTTATTTCCAAATAACAAAAAATAAGATAAGTCCAAGTTGGACGTCACACCACACCAAGTATGAAAGGACGACTCGATACGATCAACAATATTATTATTGAGTTATTCTTTCAATACTTGCTGCTGTGCGCTCGATACAATTGTAGCTCGATTGAATCATGGCACAGGACGTTCGCGCGAATGCGAAGCATATAAGAAAGAAAGCGCGAATTCTCTTGCCGATCATACTAGGAAGTAGCAACTACAGACCTTGTCGTGAAGAAATGTTCTTGTCGTATGGTTTTATCTTGTTGCTGTGTGCTTTACAAACCGATGATGTGACTCCACGTAGTGAAACGAAATGGGTTCGCTTTGTGATATCCGAGATCAAATTCAAGTGAGACCTTTTCAGGCCATCACATGCCTCTTACCTAGGTAGATAAATTATCTGTAAGAGGCCCTTGCCAAGTGCCCGTGCATCTGCCGCCGCAATGCCCTCTTTACAACCAGCTTGTGCGCCGACCTCCACGTCAGTAAAGCTCCCACAGCGGGATTCCTTGCATTAATGCAAGTGCAACGCAAGTTACCCATCGGCTCAAGAAGTTACGTGGAAGTTAGCACACTTCAAGTCACTTGATCAAAGTATGGACAACCATGCCGCTTTTCGTCCACTCTTATGCCACCTGCCTGTACCCAACTGCCGTTACAATCATGTGTTCAGTTCCCTACTTCGAAGAGGCTCTGGTCCCATTCCGCCATTAGCTGGCTGCGTAGCGCTTGGCCCGCAAGCCTAGGGCAGGTGGCGCCATGTCGATCCTCTATATGTTCTCTCTAGTGCTCGCAACTCTCCTCGCCTCTGTCCAGGCACGAACGGATATCGCCGCTCAGCTGCATGGCAACTCGGCCATCTCTACACCGACGCCGCCTACCAGCCTTAACGCTGCGCTCACAGCTCTCGTTGGCAATATTGCCAACTTCACCAGCTTCCCAGACCCTGTCCAACGTGCCATGCTCTGGAGTGCTGGCTGGGTGCGCGCCATTCCCGAGTCAACAGGCTCCAGCTCTGCATCTGGCGACGCGTCGGCTGACTACGTACAGGTTTACGTGCTCTGTGGACGCACCATGAGTGACGTATTCCTCTCCGCCACGGCATTCGATAGTGCTACAGAGTGCCCGATCAAGAAATGCAAGAGCAACGTCATTACGTTCACCGAGTCGGCCTGCGAGCCGAGCTTCGTAGAGTCCAAGGCATTGTGCGCATTAAGTCCGGGTGCCGCAGGATCGAGTTTCGGGACGCTTAAGACAAAGGAAGGACCTTTGTGGTCCATGGACGGGCAGATCGATGAGAGTTTTGACCCGCAGCTATTCCAGTACGACGACAGCTCCGCCAATGACAGCACAACGCTTTATCTTCTAGCGCCGAAGAGCTCGTGGACTATGGACGATGACACGTGCCCCAACGGCGCTCAGTTCATCGCTCCATGCAAAGAAGTGGAAGCTTCCGAAGTGGATGAAAACGCACAAGAACGTACGTGGTGCGCACCCGAGATCGAGCTCGGAGTTGAGCTTTGGGTAAATGAAGCGTACATGTCCAGTGTATCTAGTAGCAATGACTCTGGATCGTCCAAGGTTTCTTCGACCGTCGCCATTATTCTGGGAGTTCTATTGGGAATCTTTATCGTGGCCGCTATTGTATTCTTCGCCATGTGGCGTCACTCCCGAACCTTCTCCAACAAAGACGGTCTCACTGAAAATGAGCACAATACGTTTTTCATGCAGGCACATTCATTCCACAACCAGGCTCAACAAGGCGGCAATGTATCTGGACAGTATGTATCCAACAATGGACCGCACCCATCGTTCGATAATGCCATGCAGATTGAGGCAATCAATGAAAGTTTCCGGATGCGATCACCGGAACTGGCAACTTTTTGCGACGACCAGGAACTGATGCTGAAACGAATTGCCTTTGCGGGGATTATCTACCGCGAAAAGATGACGAGTGGACCAAATGGGGAAGTCTGGCGTGGAGAATATGAGGGGCAACAGGTCGCCATTAAGTGCACGGTCGCAGCAGCTGTGGCAAGTTCTGCCGCTGCGAACAACAGTCGCTCGTCGGCGATGAATGCGTCTGCTCTCCTTGGCGACAAGGAGCTTAAGGCGCTCGTGGACTTTACCAAGGAGATTCGCATGGCCGCGTTCCTGGACCACCCGAACATTGTCCGCTTCGTGGGCCTTTCGTGGCGTACGTTGCCAGATTTGTGCATGGTTTCCGAGTATGTTGCACTTGGCGATCTTGCGCACTTCCTGGCGCAGCCGGACAGCAAATATCTCACTTGGAAAGATGACAAATTGCCAATTGCCGCGGATATTTCCAACGCGCTCGTATATTTGCACTCGCTGTCTCCCATAGTGTTGCACCGAGATCTGAAGTCACTCAACGTGCTCTTGACTGAAGATCTCCAAGCCAAGGTGAGCGATTTCGGACTCAGTCGTGAGACAAGCTTCGATGAAACCATGACAAGTGGGGTGGGCACTCTCCTTTGGACAGCTCCCGAGGTGCTGCGTGGAGAGCGGTACTCGGAGAAGGCTGACATCTATTCTTTCGGTGTCGTTCTTGCCGAGCTGGACACGTGTCTGCCTCCATACGCCTACAGTCAAGGCCGGAAGAACAAGGGCAAGAACGACATGGACTGGGTGCCGCTCATTGCCAGCGGACGTGCGTCCCCTCCGTTCCGACCGGACTGTCCGAGAGCGCTGCGTGATCTGGCAGGTCAATGCCTCGACCATGACCCGAACAAACGCCCACCTGCCATGCAGATCGTCTACCTGCTCAGGTCGAAGATCCCACACACGCTGTAATATTGTCGCTATTCAAGGGAAATCCATTAACTGAAAAAAAAAAATGTTTTTCATGTTCGTGGTGGTATCAATGTGCTACTGGCTCCTTGAAGCAGACGTTGGAAATGACTACATCAACATCACCTACCGATACATCGGCGTCTATTGCATTCTTGCGTGGCAACTTGCCAGTGGCATGAAAAAATGCAGTGGTGAAATCTGCGTCGTCGCTAGGAATGCAAAAATACTTAGCAGATTTTGGAACGAGCGCTGCTGTTTCTTGCACTAGAGCAGTTGCTTTGTGGAAAGTGGCGTAACGACTGCAGGCCAAGCGTCGAGGCTGCATCGCTGATGCTTAGGGACAGGAGAGTCCTATGGCGTTCAGCAGTGGCCGTTGCCGTGCAGGCTTCCTGGGAGCTGCAATGCTGTGACTAGGTAGGAGGCGTCCTCATCGCAAGTCAAAAAGACTACAAACGTGCGAGTCGTGCGTGCGAGCCTGCTAACACTAACCAACCGGCAGGCTGGTACACAAAAGAGTGTTGGCAAGTTGAGAAGGAAGTCGTTGCGGTGAAGCGAGAGCTTGCCCTGCCAGCTACTCGTTAACCGCCCGACACTACCCGAGCCCCTTGAGGATGTCACACACGTCCAAGCGTGTACATACAGCGAGCTTCGTTGTGTTTCTAGATGGATTTAGTAATTCATCCGATGCTGGTAATGCGACGGAGACTTCACAGCCGGATCGAATCGTTCAAGGTCCTACACCGTCGTCTTCTTCGTCCGATGGATCTTCTCTAAGTGATGATGAACTCGGACTTGCTGTTGGCGGTGGTCTCATGGTCGTGGTACTGCTCTGTATCCTTTTCGTTGGCCACAAACGACGGCGTCGGATGGATAAAGACGTCGTAGCTGAGCCGTCGCCAGGCACTTTGGATGCATCCTCAAGACGGTCCCCCGCAGCGGATGCCCAAGAGCTCTATGTCCTCGACAGCAACTCATTCATGTCATCGTCTATTTCATTTGGTTCTCGAGTCTCGTGCTTTTTGCAAGAACATCCTAGTCAAGAGGAAACCAACGAATCCTGGAACCATCTAGAAGTGGTAGCAGCTCGCGTATCTGTGAGTGAAATTTCCCTTGAGGAACTTGTAGCGCGTGGTACCAACAGCGAAGTGTACCGCGGACACTTTAGGGATCGAATGGTTGCTATTAAGAAGCCTCTGCCACACTGGCTAAGAGATCGCAACAACCTGGACTCATTCTTTGCAACGGTGAGAGTACTCTCGTCTCCGTCGTTGACGCATCCGAATATGGTGTCGTTCCTTGGGGTGTCGTGGAGATCGCTCGCTTACGTGTGTACGGTATCTGAATTTATGGCTGGAGGAGACCTCCGTTCCTTACTGAGTCGACGACAACACCACCACCCGCTTATACGAGACGAATTCAGTCGACGCGGATTTAGCCGCCAGAAAATATCCATAGCAACACAAGTAGTAAGCGCTCTGAGCTTCCTGCACTCACAGGGGCTCGTACACGGAGCCATTCGTTCTCGAAACGTCCTCTTGGATGAAAATCTCAATGCTAAACTGACAGGCTTCCAAGGGAGTAGCGTCCAATCGGCTATGGATCGAAGGAGAATGAGCCAAGACGCTTCACTAATCTCAGTGCCCCCAAGGCTTTTAACAGCATCCGTCCAGGTTGGAGTGGCGGACAGGTTACGACGTGAACGCACGCAGTTTGACGCTCTATGGAGCGCCCCAGAAGTTCTTCGCGGCGAACGTAGCAACGCGAAAACCGACGTGTTTTCGTTTGGGGTGATTTTATGCGAGCTGGACTCGTTAGCAGCACCCTATGGCTACAGCGGTCGATTCGGCGAACACGGCCACAGTACCGAGCTACTGGAGAAAGTCGCTGCGGGCCATGTTCGAGTGCACTTTACCAGCTCGGGGAGAGCCAGACACGGACGGCGAGGGTCATCGTCGCCCTCCGAAATGGATCCTCGCACCACGGCGGCAATCGTGCGGCTGGGCAAAGCTTGCGTGGCGCTGGATGCTTTCGAACGTCCTTCGGTCGCACAGGTATCGGCTGAACTGCACAAGCTACTGCAGACGCCCGACCTCAAGCTTAGTCGTACGCCGAGCAAGCAAGGATCGACAACATAGCAAAGCAATGCCTTCAACGTGAACAAGTCATTGTTGCGGGGTCTCGTGGCCAGCCGTTTTTTGCCAGCTGTGGCAAACCTCAGAGATACTTTTGCAACAACTTCAACGTGTCAAGCAAATATAAAGAGTCGGTCGGTTGCAGCAAGTCGCCAAGCGACAGTATCATAATGTATAGCATAATTTCCTCAAAGCCACAGGGAGGTCGCCTGTTTCCAGCTTGCAACGCTTATTTCGTGTCGGTCGCGGCCGACTGCAAATGCGATCAAGTCGGTGTCGGTCGTTAACACGCTACAAAAAGCACCGCCATGCATCAGCAGCAATCACCGTACATGTATGCTTAGCGAGCGCTTTCCTCTCGTACTTCGAAGTATTGAACAATGTCACACGAAGTGATACTGAACCCAGCAGCTTTGACTGGCAATCCCACGGCGAAAAAGCGTCAAGATGTTTGCTGCACCCAACGCAAAGCGTATAGCAAGTCCGAAAATACACATTTGAACAGCATAAGAGCATGTAAATTTCTATTTTTACATGACTTTTATTAAGGATGCAAATTCAGAACCTCCATTCACTTCCACCCAGTAACCATTCACTTGAAGAACATATCGATTTGACAGTATTGCCGTCCATACCAACAAGCTGGCTTCGAAATATATCATCATTGTCCCTTTCGAGCTCAGCTGTGCATGCCGGTCTTCCCCATCATAGGTGACGCACCGGCACATTTCGCACTATAATGGGCGTACTGCGTCGTCTTCAGCGTCAAGTTCCGCCTCAATCCAATGAAGACGACTCGGATGGCTTCAATCTCTTGTATCTGATCCCAATCATAGTCGGTGGACTCGTCGTTCTTGGCCTTCTTCTATGGCTACTTTATCGATGGCATCACACCCGTCACAGCCAGCGTAAAAGCTCGGAGGACTTTGAGGATCTCTCAACGCCCCAAATCGTCGAACCCCACCATCGCCAAAACGATACAACCAACACTCCGGCCATCGTGTCGCCCATGGACCCCATGGCCTCTTTCTCGTCCTTCAAAGACGAAAATGCCAACAAGAACGTGTGGCTCAGTGGCAGTGGACGCACCATCAATTCAGTCAAAAGCACCGGCAGCAGCAGGAGTTTAACTGCGTCAAGCGTCGCCGACTACGCATTGACGACGCCCCAGAGAGACGAGATCTTCCGCATCTTACATCACGACTCGCATCTCGCCACGCAGCGACTCGCAGTGGATAAAATCGCTTTTGAGCGAGTGTTAGGAGAGAGCGCAACACGGCAGTTGTGGCTCTGTCAGTTCGAGGGCGAGGAGATCGTCGTCAAACGACTAAATCCACCAGAAAGCGACGACGTGTTCCCTGCCATGATGAATTTCGTAAACGAAATCCAACTTACAGCGTCGCTGGAACATCCGAATATTGCCAATTTTTTGGGAGTTGCATGGGGACAAAATTTGCGCTCGCTGTGCTTTGTGGCGGAATATTTCGCAAAAGGCGACCTGGCGTCATTTCTCCGCAGAAATCGTCATCGTCGCCTGCAACTGAATCAGCAACTATCATCGTCATCAGTTTCCGATGTCTCTAGGGGATCGTCGTCTTCAGCGGCAGCAAACCAAACAGCAATGACGGGGCCTCTGTCGCTACAAAGCTCTGGGTCGGGATTATTGCTTACGAGTTGGATCGACGATAAATTGCCGATAGCAATCGGTATTGTACGAGCTCTTGTGTATCTGCACACGCGTCGTCCTAAACCGATTGTATATCAAGTACTGAGAGCCAGGAAAGTGGCAATGAGCGACCACTTTGAGCCGAAACTTATTGACTTGACCCCTGCTGCGGAAGGATCGCCTCCCGTAGACCAGGAGGAAATGGCGGCAGATATTGGCAACGCCTTCTGGACAGCGCCAGAGTTGCTAACTGGAGGATCCCCCACCCAAGCCACTGATATTTATGCGTTCGGAGTGCTACTAGCCGAGCTTGACTCGGAGGCAAGGCGACCGTACCACAGTGCGCGAGACTCTCGATCAGGCGAGAAATTACGCGCCTTCCAGGTGCTGAACCTTGTGGCCAGCGGAGAGCTACGACCTCATTTTGCTGCGAACTGCCCCACGGAAGTTCGAGAGATCGCGCTCGCTTGCATGCGTCAGAGCCCAATGCAACGTCCCACGACGCGTGAGGTGCTTCACGCTCTGCAGAGCTGCAGAGCTGGCAGTGCTGCGTGAGTGGAAGCAAGTGGGAAACATGCTAGACATGTAAAGAAAAGATGACGCCATTGCAGCGTAGTTGGACAATTAAAATTGTACTACGAATTGTAGGAATTGTAGGAAACTGCCTAAGATGAATTGGAGAATGAAATGGAGATGAAAAGGGATAATTGCAAGATTTTAGCTACGGAAATATTGTAAAATTGCTACACGATTTAGTGACAAATTTAGAAGACGTATGACTCTTCCGTTTCTTCCTGGGCAAACGCGCGTATAACGAGCTGCATCTGATACAGCGCTTGCGAGGCTGTAGGTCGTGCATCGGGCTCGAAAGCCACACAGGCCTCGCCTAGATGCACCATCGCTTCCAATGCTGGAGAAGCGGGAGGAGTGAAATCCACACTAAGTCTCCCACTGGAGACAAGTTGAAGAATTGCTGTGTCCGGAATAACACGCCCCGTTTCAGTGACCTTTGCACTTGCATAGGGCAGTTTATGCGAGTCCAGCTCACTGAGAACGACGCCGAAGGAGAACAAGTCGGCCTTCTCATCGTATCTCTCGCCCATCATGACCTCAGGCGCCATCCACAGAGACGTGCCCACGCCTGCAGTCATCGTGCGGTCACTGCGTTCTCGTGATACGCCAAAGTCCGTGAGTTTGGCGCGCCATCTTCTGTCTAGCAAAATGTTTTTGGACTTGAGATCGCGATGTAAAACCATGGGGTCTAAACAGTGCAAATATGTGAGTGCGTGTGCCACATCCAATGCAACTCGGGCTTTCTCAGCGTCAAAGCCCACAGGTCGATGGTCCACCTCGTTAAATTTGATAAGTAGAGCGCGTAGATCGCCGCCGTCCATGAACTCCGACAGGACACACAAGTCCGTAAGCGAATCCCAGGCCACTCCTACGAAACGTACTACCCGTTCGTGTTCTAACGCGGCCTGTAGCTTGACTTCGGCCAGAAACTCTTCAATTTTGGCCAGATCTTTCCTGCTTTCTGGCAGTAATCTCTTAATGGCCACGTCCCGCTCTTTGTAGGTGCCTCTTAGCACTTCGCCGAAGCCACCGCGACTGATAACCTCGCCTGGAGTAATTCTATCCATGGGAATGCGCGCCGCTACAATAGCAGGGTCTTCCCATAGTCCTCCATGTCCGGAGCTCGGCCACGCTGAATCGTTGTTGTTACTGTTGCTGTTTGCGGTTCGAGCACTGCTACTGGTACTGTCACTGTATCCCATGGCACGTCTGAAGCTCTCATGGGCCTCAAACGAATTGATTCGACTCCGTGCCGACGTGTCGAATGTGTCAAGGTCTTGTGTATCCTCATAACTCCGTTCGAAGCTCGGCTTTTGCACTGACGGATCGCTCGCCAAGAAGGACTGGTCGATACTGGACGATCCGTGGCTTCCTGTGGGTTTTAGCACTGCAGGAGGCAAAGAACTTGAATGCACGGGCGACGTCATGACGTAGAAGCCAGCGTGGGCGTCCATGGACCCTGAGAGTTTGGTGGAATTGAGAACCGAGTGCTGATTAGCGGCCGTGGCAATACCAGGAGATAGCTGACTTGCAGGTGGGTTAGGCGCCAGATTGACGTAAGGCTCGAGCGCCAGTTCCTTGTTGCGCTTGCGCTCTTTGCAGTAGAAGAAGAGCCCCACGACGATGAGGATAATGGCGAGGAACCCCACAACCGCTCCGATCACAATTGCGTAGGGGAAGTCAGACGAAGAGGACGAGGCTGCAGCGGAGGACGCAGGCGCCGAAGCGTCGACCAGCCGCCGTAAGCCGCTCGCCATGATGCGTGGAAGTCGCTGGTCTCCTGGCCTCTGATGGACGCTGCACGCTTGGAAGGTGATGAGCAGCTGTTTTTATTCACTTATAACCCTTCCGGAAAAGTTCAGGTAAGCTTACACCACCAGGCGTGAGAAACTTGCCATGAAACGCTAAACTGATGGCGGCAAATGAAACAGTCTGGGTTTGGCAACAGACGGCGAGTTGCCGCTCAATTCGTTGCGGATGTTTTGCTGCTTGGGGACACCGTATTGTTGGCGTACGTTGATCTTTTCTTTTTTTTCAGTTGGGTCACTGGCCCCTCTACGAAACGATCACAGGGAAGATCGCTACAGTATTAATAGCATTGAAGAGAGTGTAGCCATTCTAAAAAGACTTCAACTTTAGTTATATTTGGATCAGTAGTGTTTGTCGCCATTCACGTCGTCTTCGAATACGAAGGGGCCGCCGTTCAGCACTGTGCTTTCGTAGCATTTCTTCATCATAGCGTGTAATGGGTGCATACTGCACTCTATTTCCATGACGGACGATACGGTGCTGTAGAGCTTGATGCCTTGGAGCTGATAAATCCTTTTGGGCCCGACTGCGACATTGAAAGGCCCCGACAGCGAACCATACCATCTTTGAACGCGCCCGGGAGTTGTTACACCCCGAGTTCCTGTTGAGGTCGTCCCAGCAGTTTAAAATGGTACAGTTTTACGGCGGTCGTTGAAGTACACCAACATTTTTTTGTTTACCGTGGATAGCGACACCAACAACAAAAAGCTAAGGTAGTTTTGGTGACTACATGGATCGCATCCATAAATTTCGGTGCTCGTCGAATTACCGGGACTGACGTGCATGAGTATTTTCGCTTAAAATTTTCGACGAATTTCAGGGCTGTCTGGTATTTGGCGACTTGTGAAATGGGGGACGTGTTGACTGCTGAAATGTGGAGCAAGAACCCGAGGACAGCTTGTAACATGCCCAGCACTGTGGGCTGTCCGTTGTGGATGGTCTACCCTCTATGTCTGGTGTATCGAAGCGGAAGGAAACCACCCATAAGCTAGCGGTGTGGAAAACAATTCGCTATATGTTAAAACATACTACAACTTCACGTCTATATCAATGAAGAAGTTGTCTACAGCTATCAGAGAGCTGTTTTCGTGGCAGTAATCGGCGCTACCGTCGGTCGTGTACAGATCATACTGGCGTACCGTGAACGACGACACCTTATTGAAGAGCTTCGTGCGTTTAAATTGGATCGAGCCTTCGTGGTGGTACTAAGATACCACGTACTTGTCTTTTATGACTGCAACACTGAACGAGAATTTCATTCTGTATGGAATTTTGCCAAATGAGGTAGAAGCTCAGGTGGCGATAATAGTGTAAAAAGTGCTGGTTCGAATCGAGGGACACCCCACACGATACGGACCAAGTGGAATTTGATAAGTCCTGAAATATTGGGTGTCAGAGCACAACACCCTGTGCTCAAACACAGAGTTGAGTGAAGCTTACTATCCAACTTCCGTTGACTTGCACGTCCAACTCACTTCGCAGCACGAGCATGACCAACCCTTCCACCAAGTACACAGTGTCCACTCTTCTGGAATCGAACATCCGACTGCAAGGACACGAGTTGCCGAAACTGGAAATACGCTGCAAAGAGGTCACTGTAGCAATCGAGTCTGACGATGTGAATTCGTCGGAGCAACCGTCCATTTGGACCAGTGTCAAGAACGTGGCGACCAAATTCACTCGACGTACCACGCAAACCACATGTACTGAACCAAGTTAACGCTGTGTTCAAACCAGGGACACTCACTCTCGTACTCGGCCAACCAGGGTCTGGTAAATCAACTCTCATGAAGCTTTTGAGTGGTCAACTTCCCATGGGGAAGAACGTCACAGTGAAAGGAGACATTTCGTACAACGGTTCGGCGTGGAAAGAGGTTCTCCCAAAGTTGCCACAACTCGCTGCTTATGTGCCACAGAGCGACCAGCATTTTCCTTCGCTTACAGTGCAAGAAACCCTCGAGTTTGCCCGTTTCTGCTGTGCTGGAGACGCATCATCGTATGAGATCGTGGACCAACTTGGCTTACAGGCATGTCGAGAGACAACACTCGGCAATGATGTGACCCGTGGAGTTTCTGGTGGAGAACGGCGACGTGTGACGACTGGAGAAATGGCACTCGGCCCGAAATGTGCCATGTTTATGGACGAAATTAGCACTGGACTCGACAGTGCCACGACGTTTGACATCGTCTGGAAACAGCGTGAAATGGTCAAGAAACACCACAAAACGGTGGTCATGGCGCTCTTGCAACCCGCACCTGAAGTTTTCGAGCTCTTCGACAACATTTTACTGCTGAATAAGGGTCAAGTTGCCTACCACGGACCCCGGGATCAAGTGTTGCCCTATTTCCAGAAACTGGGCCTGTTGTGTCCCTTAGACGTTGACGTCGCTGATTTTCTTCTGGATTTCGGCACACAACAACAGCAACGATACGAATTTGCTCGAACCAGAAGTGCTCTGTCGACTCGCACTCCAAAATTGGGGAGTGAATTTGCGGATCGCTTCAGACAATCGTCAATCTTCAGGAACACCATAAGAATGTTGGAAATTCCGTGTACTATCGAACAATTCCGAGACGCCGTGCAACATTTGATGGAAACACCAACATTCCGACAATCATTCCTGACTAGCACCTTGTTGCTTATTCGTCGTCAACTGAAGATGACGCTTCGCAACAAAAAGTTTCTCGGTGTTCGAGCACTAATGGTGGTAGTTGGTGGCGTAATTTACGGGACGACTTTTTATCAAGTTGATCTCACCAACGTCCAAGTGACAATGGGAATTGTGTACCAGACTGCAATTTTCCTGTCAGTGGGACAGTCGTCCGAGATCCCCACGTTCATGGAAGCTCGTGAGGTTTACTACAAGCAACGTCGCGCCAATTTCTATCGCACGTCTTCGTTTGTCATCGCGTATCTTACGGCAGCGTTGCCTGTGATCGTATGTGAGTGCATCGTGTTTGGGTCTTTAGTGTACTGGATGTGTGGATTCGTCGCGGAGATCGGCCCATTCTTGGTCTTCTTACTCGGAATAGTCCTATCCAGCGTGGCTTTGAGCGGTTCGTACGTGGTGTTATCCATTCTTTCACCCAATCTGGACGTGGCCCAACCGTTATCCACGCTCTCCACTGTCGTGTTCAGCGTGTTTGCAGGGTTCGTGATGCCCATGGCTCAAATTCCGGTATCTCTCTCATGGTTGTATTGGGTGAACCCGGTGACTTGGTGTGTGCGCTCAGTCATGGTCAGCCAGTATTGTTCTTCTAGGTTTGAAGTGTGCTTGTACGGCGACGAAAACTATTGTGAACGGTTCAATACGACCATAGGGAGATACTTGCTCTCGCAGTACGATGTACCGTCAGACGAAGTGTGGGTCTGGGGCGGTATGGTGTACCTGATACTTGCCATTATCCTCTTCGTAGCAGCAGCGAGTTATATGCTCGAACACAAGCAGCTGGATACTTGCATTGTAGCCACGAATGACGACACAGTGAGCAACCTAAAGCGCTCGAATAAGACGGAGAGGAAACTTCAGTTGCAACTGCAACAACAGATTTCGAACGCAGGGAATGTCGACTACTACTTCAAGATGGGGTCCTCACCCTCAAGTTCAAAATTTGCTGCAGATTCTGCCATCCACGACGAGAAAATGCCATTCGAATCGGTCACTTTGGCTTTTACAAATCTCTGGTATTCGGTGAAAACTGCGCACAAGTCGGTTGATCTACTTAAGAACGTCAGTGGATATGCACTCCCAGGTACAATGACGGCTCTTATGGGGTCATCTGGCGCTGGTAAAACCACGCTGATGGACGTAATTGCCGGTCGGAAGGCAGGAGGGACGATACGAGGAGAGATTATGTTGAATGGCTTCCTTGCCACTGAACGAGCTATTCGACGCTGTACCGGGTACTGTGAGCAGCAAGACACGCACTCGGAAGGATCCACAATCCGTGAAGCACTGACTTTCAGCGCTCTGCTGCGTCAAGACAGCAGCGTTTCGACTGAAGCCAAGCGTGAGTCGGTAGAGGAGTGTTTGGATCTTTTAGGGCTGTGTTCAATCGCCGATCAAGTGATTAGAGGACGGTCGCAGGAGCAGATGAAACGCGTGACTATCGGAGTGGAGTTGGCTGCACAGCCCAGCGTTCTCTTCTTAGATGAGCCGACAAGTGGCTTGGATGCCCACGCAGCCAAGATCATCATGGATGGCGTCAGGAAGGCGGCAAATACCGGACGCACGATTGTTTGCACCATTCACCAGCCGTCGTCTGACATTTTCTTCCTCTTTGACAGCTTATTGGTGTTGAAACAAGGTGGCGAAATGGTGTTCTTTGGTAATTTAGTCAACCCACCGCCGGATCAACGTGAATGTGGCCATTTGATCGACTATTTCGAGTCGATTCCGGGTGTTCCTCGCCTTCCGGAAGGTCAAAATCCTGCGACTTGGATGCTCGAATGCATCGGTGCTGGAGTTGTGAATCACCAACAACACGTCGACTTTGTGCATTACTTCAACCACAGCCACGAATACCTAACTCTCTTGTGTAACCTGAACCAACCAGGTGTCACTACACCAGCACCCGATCGTTTCTCAGCGATCACTTTTGACAACAAACGGGCTGCGACGTCGTTGACGCAGTTGGTTTCGTTGATAACGCGATTTTTCTCGTTGTACTGGAGGACTCCATCGTTCAACCTTACGCGGCTAGTGATATCGCTAGGGCTGGGATTATTTTTCGGTCTTTTGCTTATTCGTGGAGACTATACTAGCTACCAAGGTATCAACTCAGCGGTAGGTGTGATCCTGATGACAACGCTTAGCCAGGGCAACATTTCCTTCTACAGCGTCCTCCCGTTCACCGCTAGAGAACGCGCTGCCTTCTACCGTGAACGGAACGCACAAACGTACAACGTATTATGGTACTTCGTGGGGTCAACGTTAGTCGAGATCCCATATGCCTTTATCAGTGGCTTCCTGTTCTCCGTCGTCTTTTATCCTATGATGAGGTTCACGACTTTAGCGCCTGGTCTGCTGTACTGGATCAACGTGTCGCTTTTCGTGCTGGTGGAGACGTATCTTGGACAATTTCTAGTGTATGCTCTGCCGTCACTCAAGTTGGCAACAGTCGTGGGCGTACTGTTCAACTCATTCTTCCTGCTTTTCTCCGGTTTCAACCCACCGGCGGCGTCCATTCCAGGCCTGTACAAATGGTGCTACTACATTTCTCCACATCGATACTCGTTGTCTATCCTGGTTGCTCTCCTTTTCGGTGATTGCGTTGAAGAGCAATCCAAC
The DNA here is from genome assembly GCA_033557915.1 of Phytophthora tentaculata. Lineage (NCBI taxonomy): Eukaryota > Oomycota > Peronosporomycetes > Peronosporales > Peronosporaceae > Phytophthora > Phytophthora tentaculata. Next base: position 4,342,190 of record JAUCEA010000007.1, on the reverse strand, counting down.
GCAACCACAGTATCGCTCTATAGTGAAAGCGAAGAGATCGGCTGCCAAATGCTTGAGAACGCTCCGCTATCGATTGGCCACATCACAGTCAAGGACTACATGGATCAAGTCTATAACATCACATCAAGTACGGTGACATCGGGCTTCACTTCAGGTGTATACTCGTCTATATACTCGTCCTTCGCGTGCTTTCACTACTTGCGCTTAGATACCTCAACCACCAAAAACGATTACAATTTGAATAGCTTCTTTTTTTCTTATTATTTCTACATTCTTCGAAGTATTTGTTATTTCTCTGTTTTGAAAAGATATTTATATGTAGCAAGAATTTGTTTGACGATCTTGTGACCGTACTTAGTCGAATGGTGCGTGACTTTTGGTAGAGTAACTCACTTCTGACACTGGGCATGCATGTCATAATCGCACCGCTCTCAACTCTGGGAAACACAGCGAGAGACTACGAAATGCAGTTCAAATTCTTTGATAGATATCGCGGGTTTCACGAGCATTTATTAGCCTTGGTAATTTTTATGTGTGTTTGGGAGCTTTAGCGTCTCGGTGACGATTTGGCGCAGGCCTGGCTTTCAAGCATTGTTGTCATTTTAACGAAGCGCCAAAAGTTGTACTATAGTAGTACTGCCAACAATGGAGTTGAAATAGATCACACTATGACACATATCCTCAGCAATGCCACCGCGCGAACGATGCAGTAGACGCAACCACGATATAATGATTTAAGATCGTCCTGCCACGACTCGGTAGCTGAATACGCAGAACCTAAACTACGCGGGGCATCTTAGTGAAGGTTTTGCGTATCCAGCTACCGATATTGGAGGGAAGTGGTGGCGCGTAGCTCTAGATTATTAAACCATGGCGGCGTCGACTGTGACGGTGGCCGAGCCACTGCAATGTGAACCTGAACAGCTACTGCAAGAGTGGCGATCGTACTAAGATTTAGCCATATAGCGTCATTTCCATAGAACGCAGCTCCCTCAACACGCTGCTCCACCTTGAGCTTAACGCCTCGTGCTATGCAATGCTAGTCAGCGCGATAATGGCTTTTAGTTTTGTGTTTCACAGTAGAGTTTTCTGTTGCGTTTGGCGCCAACAAATTCGTAAGCATTTTGCTTACTCCCCAAAATAGCAGCGATTTGTATGGAAAACTAAAACGAATTCAGACGCACAGAAAATGCGAAAGTTTTCATACGAAAAAGGCGTCAGACGCCCACAAATTCAAGAGAATTACACAGCTTGTCAATTTCAAAATGCCAAATTGCAAGTTGAATATGCCAAAATGTAGGTTTAAAAATGTAAAAAAAGAAAACTGATGATACCTGTGAAGCACGTGCTTTATGGTGTACTGCTATACTGCTGGGTAGCATGGCATCTGGACCCCGTTCGTACTTCTTAGGGCAATTCACTCTGCTTTTTACACCGATCCACCACCACTACGGATATTACCACTTTTTTTTGGCTAGTGACATTATCAATTTACGTTTTGGCACAATGAATTTGCCATTTTGAAGCTGAGTTGGATGCCTAAAATCCACAAAGGCGGTGTTTCAAAATTACGGAGTCGTATCTTCCACTGGAAGATATTGGAAACTTCCAGTGGGCACGTCCAGGCAATGGAACGACCTTTGGTACAGTATGCACCAAGTACGTTCCAATGTTTTTACTATCCCTACGGATAGTATTGCTGACAAATATGCATGGACATATCCTGGATAGTCTCTGATGAAGGATGCATGCAAGCGGCGGGGGAGCGCAAAAGCTGGTAGACCCGGTAGTCAAATTATTGCGCATAAACATAAGGGCAAAAGCCATAAGTGAGGTGAGATGCGAAGAACTCCTGTTCTGGAGAACTTAGACTAGGTGCGCGTCCTTTGAAGGCTATGGATAACCGTCTCGCTGTTGTCAAGTATCTCTTCGTCCGTTTCAGAGCTCGTTTCCTCATCAACCATGAGCGCGCACAATATGCTTATCTTCGTGTTTAATTGATGTTCTCAGTACACAATGTGGTGCCACAAGATGTGGCCCTGAACTATTCGATGCCTTGCTAGCTACAGATTAGATCGAGTAGATCAGATGCACCACACACCTCCTGCTTCATGCTTGACGAGATGCCTGAACCGAAGCACTGCCGTGAGGTGAGCAAGGAAACTTCGCTAACTGAGGACTAAACGACAATGGCATCCTAATGAAACTGTAGCAAGTAAGACTGTAGGTACAGTGAACTCGGTGGCACTTCAAAACCGCAACGACAACACGGACTGGTTGTGTCATGACCATGTGTCGACAGCGACAATAATTTGGCGCTGGGGCTTTTCCGTGGCGGACGCAGCTGGGCGAAGGCAAGGTGTCCATTTAATTTGTCGCTAAAACGTGTATTGGTCAAAGCACTGCTTAGGTCCGTAGCTGTGCGATGCGAAGACGAGGCATAGACCTGGTTGATATCAATAAGCGTAACTCTCATAAGTTAGGTGGAAAGGGTTAATAGATGAAGTTGTGTTTATGAACAATTATTTTACTACCGGGTAACGATATATTGCCTTCCCGCAAGCAGGCTTCACTTATTAGTGTATTAATAATAGTATTACTAATACACAGTGAAGCCTGTATTACCAGGCATGTCCCCTGGGGGTATTTTCACCATCATGCCATTTTGAACAACGTAGGGGTATTCCTGGAACCCTTCAAATGGGTATGCCGGTTTTATACTGTATATTTGTACAAGCGAGCTCGCTGCGCCGCAAAGCGGCGCAGCCAACTCACACCTGCACTGACGTGGATGTAAGCGGAAGGAAAAGAAAGCTCAAAGCAGTACAACACAGTAAATTAAACAACGTGACCTGGACGGCTCTACATCTAATTACGTAGAACTGTATTTGCTCACTGTGCTCCAGGCAAGGGAAAAATCAATTTGCATCGATTTCTTGGATTACGTCTTATTGCAGTTTACATTGCAGTTATCTTCTCGAGTTCAATTAAGTATTGTAATCGCAAGGACCATGCAATTGGGCATTGCAATTTAAAATTGCAATACTTCACTTCAACGTACACGTAACTTTAGATGTTTTATAATGTCTTATCGCTTCGCAATTCGCGCCGTTTGGCACAAGTGGTTCAAGGGGCACCTCCAGCGCCTTCTCACAGGATCTCCCTTTTCGGACGCGAAATCCCTCCTAGGCCTTAGGCTGGGCGGCCGAGAATCCGAGATGGGGTGTACTTGAGCGTCAAACACGGGAGCGACGACGTGCATGGCGATGTCCACAAAGAGCTTTATCCAGTCGCAGTACGCGGAGCCCGGTGACCCTACGTGTTCTCAGTACCAGCACCAAAGCGCGACGGGCTGGCGACCGCTCGCGTTCAAGATTTCGATGCCAAGCCACGGAAGAGCTGGTAACTCCTTCAGTGGTCAAGACTCTCTACCAAGACGTCGTGGGCCTGGTGCTTCAGTCGCACAGACTGGAACATCACGTTTCGTTTCCTACACCAACACAAAGAGGAATTGGGGGGCCTCTTTGTTAACCTTTTCCCCTTTCCGACAACCAACACCGAGTCATGATAAGTATTCGCTTTGATTGCGAGCGAAAGAGAAAGACCTAGTCTAGGCGTGAGGACCCAGATCGACCGGACAAGACCTCAGAGAGGATCCACTTTAACGGATCTGGTATACTCACCAAGCAAGTACTGGAGGAAAAGACAGAAGTGGAAGTTCAAGAGAGAGTGGATTCTATAGAAAAAAAATCACCTGAAATAGAATGCCGATTAAACATCATGTCTTATCGCTTCAACACGGCTAAATGCAGCAGGTGTAGCGTTAGCACTACCAACTTGGCAGAGCAGTTGCGGCAAAGCATCTCGCGGCGTCTACTCCGGACCACGCTCTCTACTTCATTCTTGAATCCGCTCGGTGGGCAAAACAGTCCTTACGCCCGTTATCCCTCGCCGACCTCGCACAAGATCTTCTTTTCCACTACTAGAGATAGCCCTGTCAAAGCACAAATTGCGCCGCGATGAAGGACGACAAATGCCGTGTAGCCAAGGCTATCAGATAGCCGCATGCTGATAAACGAGGATAGCAACCATTTATGTAGATCAGTGCAGCAGTTGGGTACTGCAGGTTCCACTCCAATTGGGTATTGCAAATTTTAGCTCTCATGCAATCTCTCCTTTTAATTGCAATGCATATCCGGCGGATAGATCAATTTATTTCTTCCCTTGCCTGCTGTGCTCTATTCAATCGCGTTTCAATTTTACAGAATGCTCGAATTGTAGCACATCTTAGGAATTTTGTGACCAAATATAGCATGGCATGACTCTCGATACAGCATCACAATACTTCTTCTTGCGGGTGTAGTGGTGATATATCCGAACGTGGTGCCATTGGTTAATACGTAGTTCCGTCTTACTCTCGTTGCAAGTAGTAAAAAGTGTACGTACTTCCTAGTAACGCTTACCGAAGTGCTGCACGAAAGCACGATAGTCATAACCTATACCGTGCACCCAACGGGAAATACCAGTGTGCGTTTTCCCGTTTATTGTAGCAGGATTTACAATCAGAAAACGCTCCATTCAGAGCCTGCTGTGCCCACCTTCGGGCTAATTTAGAACTTTCTAGAATTTTCTACTTACCGAATTTAAGTTTTGTCAGAACTGTCTCAACAAACTGTACTGCTATAAGTGATTCTTCTCATCCAATCAGAAGTTCAGATTTGCGTAACATGACAGACAGACAGACGGACATTCATTTTATTTTTTAAGACTAGCCGGCCGCCGCCGCTTCGCGGCGGAGGTGACATGGTTTGCTGGAGAAAAGGTGCTCATAGATCGAAGGGCTTCGTGGTACCGCGTGCATCGAGTTCATCGCGTGGTTCGAGGTTCCGTGTAAGTTCATGGATCCAAGTACTTTTTGGTATAACGTGTATCATGCGCTTCGAGGTTTTGAGTAGGTGTGTGGATCCAAGCGCGTCGTGGTTTTACGTGCTCCGTACGCTTTCGCGTTCCGTGGCTTCCCGCGAGCGTCGTCCGCGTCTCCGTCGCTGTGTGCTCGGTCTCGACTCGTGCGTCTCAATGATGCCGTAGGTCTCACGGCGCGGCTCCGTCGTCCGTGACTACGCGTTATACCATGTTATCGTGCTCTGTGGTTGAATGGTTTCCGTCCGTACTCCCTTATGGTTACTTGCACTACAGTCGTGTCGTTGTCACTTCCGTAGTCCATAGTCCACATTCGTTAAGTGCCTCCCCAGGTTGCGCGTTCTTCCGTAGTTTCGTGTCGTTGGTATCGCGCTACGTGGCTCGCTAATTTTCCGCCCATGATCTACCGTGGCTACGTGTACCCCCATGGTGCTGTGCTCCCCTGGTCATCTATGGTCCATGGTTTCTTGGCTTACTCCATCCCATGGTTTCGCGTTCTCCCGTGGTGTCGAGTCCTTCCTTGGCTTCGTGTCATTCCATTACTTCATGCCCTTCCCGATTTCGTGTCCATCCGTGCTTCGTGTCATTTCGTGATTCAGGTCGTTCCGTGCTTCGCTTCTATTGTATGTAACCCCTCCAAGTGCGTTTAATGTGTGCCACATACCGTGCTGGTAAGTTCGCAGCGTTTCCTAAGGTTCGCACACTAATTTCGCAAGTACAAATTGTGGCCAATGGATAAGCGTTTATTTTTAGCCAATCAATCCTTACGATGGTTGTGGGGTTGCTTACTGCGCTGGCGAGGCTTCCAGCGACGACGGCGGCAGCGAACGCGCTCCTGGACGACGCGTGGTGGTGGCCGTGGTGGGCCCATTGCAGCGGCCACAAAGGCTGCGCTTCGCTCGCGCGGGTCTTGGGGTGGCTCTGGCGCTGGCGCAACTGGACGGTGCCAGAACGCCTGGCTGTATGGGCCAGAGGCACACGCGACGCACCGGCGGGCACCCGTTCGGGCCTCGCCCAGTGCGAAGGCATCCCATGCTAATAATTGCTCACAGCAGGCGCACCGCCGGAGCTGCATGCCGAACGGGGGGTGCACGATGTCCGCCCGGCACGTCGGGCATATTGTTGGTAAACGTTCTATTGGCAAAGTGTTTTATTATTGATAACAATTGAAATGAGAGGTTCTTTTTTACAATAAGTAATGCAAGTTTTTTTTATTAAATGAGAGGATTTGATTTTTACAATTAGTGCATTTTTATATTAAATCAGAGGCTCTGTTTTATTTTAGCAATAAATACTAAAAAAATCTAGCCAAAATCTGGTCCAAATTCTCTTGACAGCTTCGAGGACCGGTTGAAACCCTATATGAGCAGTGGCGTAGCCTAGAAATGCAAACTAACATACATACACGCAGCGCACCTTGCGTAACGTGTCGCTCTAGCGGTCCAATCTAAGTGGTTGGATCCATGTATCGCAGCGTGGCAATCTTGTTAATCTACTGTTCTCTCTTGACTACACACAATACCGTAAATCTCACTGGTACCGTACAAGTATGTGATCATACTATAGCCACTTCAAGTCTACTAGCCGCTCTTCCAGATCATAATCATGTTTGAATGACTTTTATTACTCATAAATACAGCTTGAGCCACTGTTGACTTCCATGCAAAGTGGTTTACAGCACTTTCAAGTCTTCCATATCTCAATTTTCTTGGTTTCAAAAGGGTACTCCTGGAAACCTTCAAAAGGGTATTTGGTACCTTTTCTGTTACGAATACTCCCAGGGGACATGTCTGTGTATTACGAACCAGAGGCGTAACACTCATCGGATTAAGTGTGACAAATCCTCCGCCTATCTGCTCAACGAACAGCAACACGAATAAGGCGTCTATAGCCACAACGCACGCGCATGAAAGTATGAAGGGCCCTTTGTAATTGTAGGCAGGCCACTTTGCAATTCTCTTCACGCCGCTTAAAGCAGCTCAACGAAACATGCGTACTTTCGTGTTACAGCTGGCCGTATTCGCCAGCCTCGCAACGCTAGCAGCATCCGGCGACAATTGCAACGGACGTAAGGATGATGCCGGGATCCTAGCGAGTGGCGTGGCGCCTGGTTCCTCTGGGCACTGCAGTGGCCTTAATGCGAGGTCTGATCCCCCATCAGGAGCCATCGTCGTTGACGCTTCCGGTGCGTACAACGGGAGCTACAAGACCATCGCGGAGGGCGTTGCCAACCTGCCAAATTCGACAGCAGGACAAACCCTGTTCGTATTCCCGGGTGTATACAACGAGCAAGTGTCAGTCCCGGTACTAGCGGGACCGCTAGTGCTGCAGGGTTACACTTGTGACACGATGTCGTACGCTGCGAACGAGGTGACTATCACCCAGGCCAAGGCTCAGAGGGACATCCCACGTGAGATTAAGAAGAACCGCAACTACCTCACCAGTACGTTGGGTATCAAGTCGAGCACAGTGAAGGTGTACAACTTTAATGTGGCCAATACCGTCGGTAAAGTCAAGGAGAATGGTCAAGGGGTTGCTATCTACGCCGACGGCGCCGACTACGGCTTCTACGCCTTTAACTTTACTGGGTACCAGGACACTGTGTGCGCCAACAAGGGTCGCGAGCTGTACGCCAAGTCGTACATCAACGGAGCTGTGGACTTTGTGTTCGGTCAAAGGGCCATGGCGTGGTTTGAGTCCTGCGACATCGAGTCGATCGGTGAAGGTTGGCTTACTGCCAATGGCAACGCCAATGCCACGATCAGTTCCGAGTATGTTTTCAACAACGCCCATGTGTTCGGCAATGGTTCGACCTACTTGGGTCGTCCGTGGCGTCCCTTTGCTCGCGTTGTGTGGCAGAACAGCGAGCTGGGTGACATCGTAAACCCGGAAGGGTGGGCGGCATGGGACGATTCCACCAGCACTGCCGACGTTTACTTCAAGAGTATCACAACTGCGACCCCGGGGCAGCTATCGACCAGCGAGTGGCCTTCAGCGGACTACTGGATGCGCCTGTGGCAATCACTGACATCCTGGGCGAGAAATACAAGTCTGAATGGTGGGTCGACACTAACTTTTTGTAAGAGTGCTGACGAGAAGCAATCGAGAAAATGTTGTGCGGCTCGAATGCAATACAGACCGATTAATCCTCTGAAATATAGTAATATTTCATAATCTAGTGGGGGTCCGATTTTCCTCGCGTACCTGATGTATGATCTTATACTGTAGTGACACCGTTAATTTGCTTGCTAAATGTATTCGTACAATTATTGTAAAATCCTTATGAGAACACTTGTCCGGGCAAATGACAAAATACGTGTATTTGATCAAGCCCAAGGATTTTATGCACGTGGTAGAACGTTACCTGGTGTTTAAGCCCGGGCCCATGACAAGGGAAGAACTCTGTCTGGTGTTCAAGATTTGTGTGTTTCGCTTAAGCCTAGGTTTAGTTTTGCGAGTGCCTATTCGAAAATGCAAAACAACGCAGATTTCATTTTTTCCGACTAGTTACAATTAACTTTCAAGTAGTCATTATTAATAGTGATAAGAACCCGATGCAAAAGTAACTAGTTGGCGTAAAAAGTGACTAATGACGTGTTATACACAGGGAAGTTCTGGATTTTCTTACCAATTTTAGCTAAACTTACTGTAGTCCTCGCAAGAAATTTATTGAAAACTAAAATTTGTCGTTGAAGGACTACCATAAAAAGTAATCTCCCACGAGACGACAAGGTAAGATTGAACAAATCAATATAAAAAAAGCAATGTACCTTACTGGTTGTATGGTTCGTTGGTTCGCCACTCACTGCTAGTGAACGGCTACACGTGAGAAGACATTCACACAACAAACATGACTCCTCATAAGTATCGTCTTCTTAAACGATTGACATTCACCATAAAAAATATAGACAGCGACGGTAAAACCCGCCATACAGTACTTTTGAAACATGCCCGGGTCCAACCAAGGTTTCCCACTAATGAAAACAGTTTTAACCAACAGGATCTGTTGATTCAGGTATCGGTTTTGTACCTTTTGAACCATTTTTGTGCTATGTCTCCAGACTTTGAACTGAAACTGCCACTTTCAACCAATCAAACCCGGGGCGGATATTTCTATCGCGCGTAGTACTTTTATTTTATAGAATAGTGTTCGTGGATCTCATCGTCATTGTCTGTAACTTTCATCTTTCGTATGTTACTAATATGTTGCACTTGCCGCCATAAGCATCATTCACCTTGTTTGCTTTAGTTGTGTACCAGGTAGGCAATATCGGTAGGCGATATCATGGTATGACATACTTCATAGTAGTTGATTATTTAAAAGTATGATTGCTGTATCGGATACAAACAGAAATCCCGAATATTTAATATCAGGAGAACCCCCCCCCCGTTTTATTGGTACGACAACACGTATCCTGTGGCGATCTTATATAACAGTACTATCGAAGTCAACAGGAATTACATCTTAGTTCTGAGGATCTCGGGTAATTTTGGATTCGTGAGTATAAGAATTTCAAGCAGTTTTGGGCTATAACGACGAATTGGCTCCTATAACCCCGGATATAAAATCCAGAGAACTCGTTCAAAATTCAAAAAGTGACAAGTTCAAAATGCGCACCCTTGTACCACACGACAAGCGAGCTCGCAGTAACCCAGCTAATTTTTTTTATGTCTTCAAACATATCCATAAAATCGCTTGGTTAACCATACAAGTCACATATTGGTGTATACTGAGCTAGAATAATCTTTCCAGACTTACACGGCAGACAGAAAGATATTCATATTATCATTTATTAATAAATTTATGAAAGATTATTACGGGTCATGAGTTCAATTTTATTGAATCAGGGACTGTGACCAGTACACGACTAGCGCAACTCCACAAATTTCAGAATGGGAACGAGTATTATTTTGCGTTCAATTTTTTGAATAAACACCGCTCACAACCTCGCTTCAAACCTTGATATTGTAACAAGAGGTCTCGTCCGTTCTGGATAATTGGTCCGCGTTTCCTCTTTTAACAAGACTTGGTAGATTAAGTAGTTAGCCCACTTAGGTATTCGTCAGGGGTATTGTATCCAGGACTTGCGGAACAAGACAAAAATGGCAAATTTTGACCGGTATTCACGAATAAGAAGGAAAATGCATCACCTATTATTGCTTAGTTATAGCGTGTGAACAAACCTATCTCCTGCTAACGAGTGGAGATTCCCCTTTTGTTTCGCGCGAAAACTCCAAACCGATGGCGAGTACTGAAGTACCTACGATTATGGTAGAAAAGTGCGTAGCTTACGCCGAACCGGTGGTCGCGGTTGTAGCTGCAGCACCCGAAGAGTTCCTGTCGAACAGAGCCTTGTACGCACCATAAATGGCAAAACCGGCAACAGTGGCGCCCAGCGTGATCTGGGCGAACTTGCGAAGACGAGGCCACGACTTGGGGTTCTTCTGGGCAGTGTTAGCCATCATCGCCGAGATCTTGGCAATACTCTCGTCGCTCATCTTAGCTCTCTCCTTAGTTGCGGCGAAAGCCGTGATAGCCCTCCTCATTGCTGCCTCATCACCGTCAGAAGCCTGGATGGCTTTGACAGCTTTTGACAGAGCGGTGTTCGTCCTCAGCTTCTCGAACAATCCGCCTGCAAGCTTAGCGACATTGTCCTTGTTATTATTGTCAACAGCTGCAGGCATTTTGGCGTGAAGGCGACGCAGGTTCTCGGCGTGGGCAAAACTGGAGCAGCAGGCCAGAAAGGTGGCCACGATCATGACGATGAAGGCGCTGAAACGCATTGTGTCTCTAGAAGGATTCCGCTGGGAGAAAGCAAATTTAAGAATGACCAATTCTTTTAGGAGATGCAATCCTCGTCCATAGACAGTTGACACGTTAATCCTAGGATACTGCCGCTACTGTATGTTCGAGTTGGAACAGAATCGAGAGCGCCAATCCGACTGGCAATCTCTATGATTTTAAGTACATTGGACTGCGGGATGAGTGGAGTATTGAAGCACTATAATATTGGATCTCAACACCGTAAAGTCTGACATCTGTGCATTGTGCAAACCAGGTGATAATCACCGAACATATAGCCTACAGCACCGTGGACATGGACACCGGCACCGTAAATGAAGTCTACAGCACCGTACGTGTAATCCCCTTCGAGGTAGTAGAATTGGACCATAAAAATCGAATATGTAAATAAGATAATAAAATGTATGGATATGAAGACTCGAAAGATGGATGCCACCACCAATTGCGCATATTGCGTGCAGCAGCACTCTTCTATAGTCTTCTCCTTTTCGTTTGGGTGCAAGATTGACGTGAGGTGATAGTAGACATTCCACGCGCTGAGATGACGAAGGCAGAGTTGAAATAGCCGGTCTCGTGCTGGTTCTCACTAGACCGTGCTAGTGGTGTTTCAAGCTGCTGCTGAGGCAGGATCGATTGAATAGGAGCTGCAGGACAGTGGACGATGCTGAAACGGATTGGGAATCCGATATTGGGGCCTCCATGGAAGTGTCGATAGCCACATCATTTGCATTCGTGTGTGGAGGTGCGTTGCGGCCCCACACGGGTTGCCTTGATATCACATGACTTCTCATAGCGTCGGGATGCCTTCGCAGCTGACTTGACCTATTTGCACTTACTCCTGGTTGTGGGTGAGGTTGGAAAGCAACTCCATCCCCATCTGCAATGTTATTGGTATTGTTCCGATCATCGCTTGGTGCTTGTTGGCGGTTCGTGCGACTCTGACGTCGTTTCCGAATACGGTTTTTCCGACTTCGATTTACGAATATCTTTGTCGCGGCGTATCCTGGAGGAGAGTGGTAAATTTGCCATTTTGAAAATCTCGATTCCACAGTTGCTGTCTCTCGCTCGAGGTGTGCCCTATCCATTGCAAAATCAAACCTTAAGCAATTTTTTTTGAAGCGAGGCAAGACCCGAAGGCAGAACGCCAAGCTGCAACTGCTCGTTGTTTCTGCAACTGATATTCTTCTCTAGAAGTGCAGAAATGGAGGCGGTTAAGGTCATGAAATATCATTTTTCTAGTCACACCGTCTAGTGCACAAACTTTATTCTTGAAATTTTGGGCGACGTGAACCAACACATCAGGATGGTGGCTGACGGTACCACTCGCACACATGCATTGTACTGTGCATCATCGGCGTCGGTCATCACGTACTTTGGCTCAAACGTAACAGCGTAACGCTCACGCAAAACGCATTTCAGATATGCCAAAATCCACGCAATATCACGACGGTGGGATGCACAGCAGTAGACGATAGGAAAGTACCTCCCTGATGGATCAGAAATTCCTAGAATGAATACCGGATATCGTGTACTCGCTGTGGTATGGATGCTGTCGAGGTGTAATACAGTTGTGCACCGCGGATCATTTTGTACTGCATTGTTTGCCTCCAATCGCGAATAGCTCGTAATTTCAACGCGTAGTGGCTGAGTATTTGATCCATGTCCGACAAACGGTATTATGTGTCCATCTTTCTCCACAATATCACAAAATACCAAGCGATCATTACAGATCTGATTTTCATTTTGCCCGGAACGGTACATGGCTTGAGCGCAGAAAGCGACCACCGCTTGGACCGTATCATCACGGTTTCTCGCACGCCACCTCTTTGTATATAATTATACCTGCTCTTGAGTAGGAGACGGGCCACGAAAAACTCCGTCATTGACCTTTTCGCAGATGAACGCGAACAATACGAGCGGAAAGATAGTAGAGTCCTCGGATAGTTTAGTATCAGCGTAAAGTTTCATCTCATCGATTCTCGTGGAGATTCAACAGCAGGCTCCAGCATAGTATGTGCGCCTTGGACATAGACAACGGAGAATCCACTTGCCTCGCATGCTATGATTTTGTATCTGCATCGACAATGGACCATGCTGGCTCGACAGCGAGACCACACACACTATGTGTATATTGTCCGCTTTGTGTGATTACTCGCAGCTATAGCTAGCTCTCCAAGAGCGATGTGTTCACGTGTGAAGTTGCACCTTGATTCGTTAGTTTTTGTGGATACCATGCTAGGGAGGGTGTCTGTATAGCTCGAATGAGGCGCTGTCGACCCTACAGGAGTGCTCCACAGCAACGCACACGGGAGCCGTGGGCGTCTAACAGTTTCCGAAGGATCGGCATCAGCCACCCGAGTGAGAAAAGGTAGATAATTAGATCATATGTCAATTGCATCGTATGGTCAAGGCAGCTTTACCGGCGTTTGCTGAGACATCAGCTTACTGAGCCCTGTCGACTGACCAGGGAAGTTGATTGTCCGCGCCGGTTTAATTATGGCGGCCACTGTTCAGTTCTATTTTTGTTGTGGTCGTGGATATGATCCTATAGGTTTATAACCATCATCATGAGTTCTATCGTAGTGACGTATGCTAGCCACGCTGTTACTATGCTATTGACTACAACTCAGTCGTTATAGGTTTATAACCACCATCATGAGATCTATCGTAGTGACGTCTGCTAGCCACGCTGTTACTATGCTATTGACTACAACTCAGTCTCACTATACTAAACTCGGTTCACAGCGTTTGAATTTGTTGAACAAGTTTATAATCGCATATCAGACGTTTGATTTTAGTTAACAGTTTTATGATCACTAACGCGATGAAGCCCTCTATAAAGTTGGTGATAGGAACATGTACATCATGCATTTGAATTCATTTAAGCGATGTATGATCGCTTTGCACGTGTCTTTCCTAACACTTTTCTTATCGTATTGGGATTGTTTGGGTGATTTGGTCCAGGCATACGGTGTTTGTAGTAATTATTGCGGTGATAATATATGCTATAGCGGTGATTATGTCCCTCTTCTACTAAGGTGCTTACAATCGAAGTCACGGTGCTGATGTACCCATCAGCGGTGCTACCCACCATCCCTCCTGCGGGATCAGGTTGTTGACAAGCTGCCCGCGAGACTTCACCCAATGGGATCGCAGTTGGCACCCGTTCTTTGCGCGCTAAAAAGAGCTTCTTCTAGGACCGATAAATTCATTGCACTTCTAACCACTGGTATCAATCACATCGTCCTCTGGGCGACCCAATCACTGGTGCAGTGGTTGGTCACAGTTTGGGCTAGATGGCCATTTCGCCTTCGGAATATCCGAAGTCGAATACAAAGCAATGTAGTGTTTTCCTCCGGAGATGATGCGGTGCAGGTGCTTGTGAAACCGTCTCCGGAGCAAGTACAGTTGTGCACCGGTAAGTACTTGCAGTATCCGGTACTGCCACCCACCTTTTGGGGTAGTACTGTAGACGATTCTATTACCAGTCATAGCTTAAAGAATCAAAACGCTATACTGGCTGATGATAATTAATGACCTTACCTTGGGGAGGTCGATTTAATTTAAAATTCAAAGGGAGAAAACAAGAGATAATCTGCGGGTTCTGATTGGCCTCATTGGCTTTATCTGATGCAACACGATAGTATCACTGTCATTTATCTTTCTTACCTCGACCTGGTCCTAACGTTAACAATGAATCGTCAGTAACAGCTGATTCGCCATCTAACGTTAATACTGTTTACCGTTGAATCGAATACGTTCAATACAAATAGGTGGGCCCGAGCACTTGTTGCGTTGGAGTACACAGGTCGAATAGAATTTTGTTGTGGTTAACAATAGAAAAAAAGAAGTTTGATTAATTCAGTCGTAATTTGCAAAGTTGGAGAATACGTTGGAGCGTTAATAGAATACAATGAAACAGACAGAACGGCGGCAATTTGATGGCACTGTATTACAATAAAAAAGTTTGTGGTGTGGCTAAAGCTAACATGGACTCACAGCGTTGTCAAAGGGGTTGAGATAAAAATCCCCGCGAGAAAAATTGATATCGCGGTGAGCCTAGCACGGCACCGTTTCCAGTTTTTTTTAGAGAATATCGGATATGCATGTAGAGATTGACTTCAGTGAGAGTATGATACCTAAAAATAATGTTGCTAATGTCAGGGGTTCTTAGCATCAGATACTTTGAAGTTCCAGTACGTAGCCCCCCATTGTATTTATCTAACCTAATTTCTGTTATCTAAACGCTACTGAGCCCGCTTGTAATATCGATAAGAAATTACAATTACAAGCGGGCGCAGTGCGTTCAGGTAGCAGAATAGAGATTGTACCCGGGATTTTGAAAGCTTCACAATTTTTCTTTTATGATCTTCTGCTGATGATCGATGCGCTTTGCTTTGTGATCACCCATTTATCGAGCATCTGGGCTGACAGAGTGAGTTTTGTGTTGCTATTATTTTGACAGTTCGGTCGGAACCCTCAAGAATGATCCGATTGTTGAGCAATACAGTACATAAATCTGAGGTCATCAAGGTGGACCCAAGCAGTATAAGCAGATGGTGACCAAGAATACCGATACGGAATAAAAAAAAACGTGACAGTCCACCCTTCTTGTCTTGGCGAACAAATTGCAGTGCGCTCCGCACGTGTCAGCAACCTACAGCTATTTCTAAACAATATCCTCAGATCTCAACGGCTCATAACTGCCAACCAGAGGTCTGTATTCGATATATGCAGCGCAGTTTATGCATTAGAGAAGTAAGCTACCTCTCGTGGTGGCTGATTTCTAATATAATATCAGCAGGATTTGGTCGAAAATATAAGTCGCTTTGAAAATAGGTTTGACCCCCCCCAATAAAATCGTTATTTTTTTGTACCTTATTTTGATGCTTGTTGCCGACACATCAGAGAGTTCGCAGCTTCCCATTCCTATTCCCAAATAAATTGTAAGTATTTGCAGGAGCAAATCAGAGCACGGCTTCAAATCTATTGGCCCTGTTTCCCATTTATGCGCCAAATTTATGGAAAGCTTTTTTATCCGACCGAGACGCTTCCATTTTTCATAGATACCTTCGACGGGTCCGTCATAGAACTGCGAGCTTCGTTGCTGCCATGGCGATCAACTCGTCAGCTGACCCATAAATTATATATATATATTATTCATGCATTAATGAACTCAAAAATTTAAAGCCAATCATTTTATCATCTATTTCTAAATTAATTTGTTTACCATTATGAAGATAGAACAATGCAATGTTAGCTTTAATTATAACTATTCTATTTGTTTTTTTTCTCTTTAATTCAAGCATATTAATATATTGAAAGTGCCTTTTCGATTTCATATAGATTGCCAACAGCTCTTGAAGCGATGATCGATCCCAGAACTGCCTAATCTCGCGATCGTATAGATCGAACGCATAGAAGAGAATTCCCAGCCTGGAATATGAGATCGAGTGGGCTGCTACCGCCGACTCAGGGGCGTTCAAACGTCTTCCTAAAGCCTGCCAAATGCCTACCAATGTTCGTTCCCCACGTGATCAAGAGGCGTGACCTAATTTGCTTCTCTAAATTCTTCGGGTTTTGTAGGCTCAATTTTAATTTCGGGGACCCGATTGACGCCATTTGACATAGGAGGCTGAGCGATTTGTATTGAGCAACCCTAAACACAAGGCAGAGCTCTTCGTCGGTATCAAGCGGTGGCAATCGCATCAAAGTCTCTTCAACTCTCGCCGCCAAGTTGAAGTTCCTTACCACGCCTTGACCGGTATTCTTGATGAAATTAGATGGGCTTGACTTGGAAGAGACAGCCCTTACTGAAGTTACCAGCTTTGACGCTTCCTTGAAAAGGCAAGTTGAGATCATTCACACTTCGACTACCCTCGCAATTATGAATCCGGTGTTCCTCCGCGATGCAGATTCCTGAAGGGGAAAGATTTACGCCAAACACATCGCCTTGGACGCGCCCAACACTGTCAAGCTCGTCGTCGCGCCGTTTTCTGCCGAGATCGGCCATTCGATCTTCACCGATCAATCAAAGGTCTACAGTACCCGAGGAACTTGCATGATCGAGTCCAAGTGGCTTCAGGAGGTTGACGCACCCGAGCTGCTTTCGATCACAGGACAGGTATCCTTACTTTACTTTACAGAGTTGAATCTGTCCGCCACCGTCTCCACCGTTCTCCCCGACGTCACGAGAATGTATGCGGACCGCATCCTATCCAATCTGATCACATCCCATCATTCGATGTGTATACCGATACCGCTATCAAGGGAATTTGACAAGAGTATCGAACTAAATTGACAACACTAGTAAGATCTCCGACAGTACCAGTAAGCCCTTCCGTTGGGACCGACCAGTAATCTGTCTCGCGAATAGCAGTATATAGAACAGAAACAGTAATGGATAACTTGATTGGCTGGAAGACATCAAGACTAAAGACAAACAGATCTGAACTCACGAGCTACAAACAAAAAGTGTGGCCATCAAAGTAGTAGTAAAGAGATGTAGAGGATTGTAGCTTGAAGGAAGGGGAGGCAATAGAAATGCTTAGGATATTGTTTAGAAATAGCTGTAGGTTGCTGACACGTGCGGAGCGCACTGCAATTTGTTCGCCAAGACAAGAAGGGTGGACTGTCACTTTTTTTTTTATTCCGTATCGGTATTCTTGGTCACCATCTGCTTATACTGCTTGGGTCCACCTTGATGACCTCAGATTTATGTACTGTATTGCTCAACAATCGGATCATTCTTGAGGGTTCCGACCGAACTGTCAAAATAATAGCAACATAAAACTCACTCTGTCAGCCCAGATGCTCGATAAATGGGTGATCACAAAGCAAAGCGCATCGATCATCAGCAGAAGAATCTGCATTGATGTCTGACCCACCTCGGCTGCACTACCATTGCCATCAAACCGATTGGACTGGATGGCTAGAAGCACCATCACCATCATAATCCCAAGCAAGAAGGCCTGAATCCTCCAGGCTTGTCACCCAAATAAAGCACTGCCACCACTTGATGTTTGTCCGTATTCGCCACAACGACGTGGATGTCACACGTCGACGCATCCAAAGCCGATAGTAAGCACGTCAGTACCGACCCAACTACTGGTTACGTAGTTGGGGGCGAGACGGTATTGAAGCGGATGCCTTCGGGTCGTTTACTCCAGTGAGCGTCTCCGCTCAGAAAGTCGCTTCGGACGATCTTACTGTGCTCCATGACGCGATGAGTTCGTTGTCTAAACAGTAATCCAACCCCCAGAGACTAAACCTATGGGATAATAATTTACAGTTTCAATAGTTTATGGTGTGAGAGACTTTGTGGAACGTATTTCGTTACTAACAGTCCGCGACACTATCAAGTAAGTAACAGTTTACCCATTTTTATACAGATCGACGTCTTTTTCCTCCTAATTATGAAAATGAGACTCCGGCAAACGAGCACGACGTACTTTCACCAAAAACAGCCCTGACAACTCACCGATTTAATTTATAAAGAGCTGAAAAATGTAAGCGGAGTAAACTAACGACTAATTACATCAGTCTATGCTAAGTTATCAGCCTATAATACTTCAGTTTCAAAAACATTTGCAAGCAAATCGTTTTCGAGAACAAGAGAAAGAAATAACTTTGAATCAGGAGCAAACTAAAGCACAATTCGCTCCATAACAATCATTAGGGCCTGGTCGGGGAATGATCGTTTCGGTTTTGACAGTTTCAGATGGACCTAGCCCTAGTCTGATCCGATCCAGTCTGGTTGGTTTGCACCAAGATCGGCTTGGTGTTAACTGTGTAGCGCACACTTCAGACTCTGCACTATTCGAGAATACCGGTCAAATACATGTAGCACACAGCTCGCGAAGTCTAGTCTGCCCGGCACGAAGGTGTAGAACGTCAATCAGTAGGCGCAGAGTTTGTCTGCGATCTCGACTGTCGCCACCTCGACGGCCTGCACCACACCGAGAACAGCACCACCACGTACGACTGTCTGCTGGACGCCGGTTCCAGTAGTCTCTCCCTCCCCGATAGTGATGTTTCTCGGCTGCTCACAGAGCTGTCGCTGGCGCACAGGTGAGTGCGCGATCTGCTATTTTGTAGGAGTTACATACTTAGTTCCCCAGCTACACACAGCTAAACAGCCCGATCTGAAGCGTTTGGAACGATGAAGACATAGAAGATTTTTTCGCCTTCGCTCTTGATTAAGTAGCTACCAAAGCACTCCAAGAAAACAACGAATACAAAGCCCATTAAATAAGTGTGGGTCTCTACTATCTCTTCAACGGGGAAGTGTTCACAGGCGAGTAGTGTTCCATGATTTTATTTTTAGTTACGCGTTGGCTGTAGCCATCCACGATGTCACTGTTTTGAGTTAATGTCAGTGAAACGCTCGTTTTCAAAGTGAAACTGGTGATTAACTCGTTTCACTTTGGGCGATTTGGAGACGATAAGCTGAGACGATCAGGCTTCCAACTGACCAATCAAACGGGTGGAAAATCGTCAAAACGTCAAAGACGATCCAAAACCGAAACGATCGTTCCACGACCAGGCCCTTAGAGCGCTTAATCAGGTCAGAACGAAGTGAATATCTGAGAAAATCTGATGATTTCTTGCATCTTTCGTTTCGTTGCGGTTTTTTAACTCTGGGTGATACGGAACGGAATCGGAGGGATCAAAATTAACAAATAGCTTACGCTATTTGCACCTGCACGTACATGTTCCCGTGCTAGTTGCTCGGTCTTGAAGGATTTTGTATCGCCCTACTCTGGCTTCCCAACATATTTACATTTTAGCATGTTTAGGCAGTGTTGATAAGCCTCATTCGCCTTGCTGTGGCATGAACTAAACGTAATGTAGCCTTTACGCGTCATATTGACCTACGTCTGACGTCTGGAAGTGGCTGGAACAGCTCTAGCGCAACACACTTTCCTCTGAGATCAGGAGGGAGTCGTCTTGCCCTGATTGCATCTACGACGGAGCTCTATAGACTACCCACAGCGTGTCATTATAAGAATCGTTTGGGGGAGGGATGTGATTTGACGTCCTAATTCGAATATCGTTTGTCGCTTTCTGCTTAAGCGCCTTCTAAATTTTGTGGCGGTTTTTTGGGACGACTTTTTTGTCGTTCCCAAAGTCGTTTTCGTACTGTAGCTTAAGCGCTCTATTGCCAAGATCACCCTCTACAAATGTATCGGGTTAGAATTTGCTTATTCACATTTTTTAAACAAGTTATAATATTAAATGCAACGGCACTTTTATTAGTCCTCATAGCTAGAACTATCGTCATCTAATATCCCACCTCACTAGTTTCTAAGGCCTCGCTATCTGCTTCGGAATAATCAACAGTTAAGATGTGCCTCGCCAGATCCAACGGGTTGGTGCGTGATTTATCTATGCACCCTTGAACACTAGCCTTGATATTTATAAATGCCACGTCCAGGCGCTGCCGAATGTCAGAAAAAGACGTGTTATCTGTGTACTGCCTTCCCGCTTCTCCATTCAATATTGTCTGTACGAACTCAATGGGCCGGAGATGAGAATGATGTGGTGGCGTGAAACCCACTTCACGACCAACATCCCTGACCTTGCTAACGATGACAGGATAAACGTGGTCATTTACGTACTTCGATAACCATTCCCACAGAGTTGCATTGGTATCGGTACAAGCGAGAGTAATTTTTACCTAACACGCCATACGGAACAACCGTTTAGCGTCTCTCTTCTTAGGTACTGAACTAGGAAGTCGCTTATGATACTTCGCGTTATCCATGGTGATTTTCAAATCGCCACAACATAAGCACTCTAGGAGAGTGCCCATACACGTTGTAAAATAATCGTGGCTGATCATACCATGATACTTGCCGCCCTCGAAAACATCAAATGTCTTTCGCAGAAGACTCCCGGCATTAAATACTCACTATCAGGTAGCGTACCGTCCTTGTCCATTATTTCAGCATCAAAACACAATTGGCGGTATTTATTCTTTTTTTTTACCATATTTGAACCATTCGGATCGAAAAGAGAGTTCTGGTGCCGCGAATAGTTGTGGTGGATGTAGCTCTCGTAGTAGGGCTTAACTTGGCGGCTTCGCTAGTCAACCGTACGTACAAATCCAGCATAACTTAATTTCCATGTGCTGTCCGGTATCTGCAGCACGACTACTTGCGTCTCTTGTAGCCACCTCGCTTCACGTACCGCTGCACCGCGCGCAGAGCAGCAGTGATCCCAGCAAACTCCTCCAGATCCACAGCAATGATCCCTTGATCAACAAGTTTGGCCAGAATTTTCTTAGCCACAGTTCTCGTGAGCGTCTCGCTACATAAGCGGATAGATGAGCGAACAGCGCCTTCAATATCGAGGTGATTGGCGAGGCGGGATACGTTTTGATTTCGGTTAGCCAGGGTGGACGGAAAGACAGCGTCGCAGCTAGTGAATTCATTCCATACCTGACGAGCAGTATCGTTTGAGCGACAAAGGAGTCGACCAACCTTTACCGCCAAGGATTCCTTTGCTCTTAACTTGACTGCGCCAGGCCATAGATTTGCTGTCACGATGAGAATATCAAGACGTTAAAGCTCCCCTATCTCCTTCTTAGCATACGCCAAGTGGTGACGTATGGCTTGTCACCGAAGGATTGCTCTCTACTAGTCGGTTACTGCAAAGCCATTTAGGTGTAATTATACTTTTAGGCCAACTTAGCAAAAAGTAACCAAAGAAAGGTCGTAAACACGTGAGTGTCGGGTTAAGGCCACGACAGCCCGCGGTGTTTGGTGGGGCTGCTCTTACTGCTCGCTCGCTTATGAGTTACAGGCGTCAACACACAAAGTGAGAAAACAGCACATGTGTGAAGATGCAAATAGTCAGCCTGGAGCGCGCCTATCAAACTTGTTTACACCGCAATTGATGGGAATGAGCACTGATGATGAGAAAACGGATTGGCTTAAACGAGAACAAGTACTGGAATTAGCAGAGGACAAGGTTGTCGGAGCTGTGTGGATCGACACAAACCATTGGTGCGGTATCGGTATCAGCCTAGACTCGTATGTGTACACACTCATGGACCAGCGAAACGACGAGCAAACAATCGAAGGTATTGACAGGGTGTTCAAGCGAGTTTTCATGCCTCTTTTGCCAAGACAAAGACGGTGGCGGAGAGATATCAACAGAGAGTTTCAACAATTCGATGGCAACTGTTGCGGTGTACTCGTTTTAGCCTTCACCGGCAACATTTACAAAGAAAATCGCTTTGTCTAGGGGGAAAAAATAAGATTTGTTAGACGCAGACTGTTCAATCGCTTTACGTGTGATTTTTAAAGAGCCCCGTAAATATCAATTAACTTCGACATACCGTAAATGACAGAATTCATCTATTCGATACAAATTAGGGCATCTGAAATAGCAGTTTTAACTCAACTATAAGCGCTTTTGAGAATAAGTTGTCTAAGGGTTTTGAACAGGGCTTCAAATAGTCTCTAATATGCAAATCATGTAATCAGCTAGGCTCAGAAAACCTTATTTAAAGGCTCGCGGCCTGTATTTTCTTTCTCAAGAAGTGCTTCCGGTAGCCTACGCATGTGTTCAGGCGCTACTGAGAGTTTGATGCGACCTCAGAGGAAATTGGTGCCGATCCACCACTCGGACTCGTAGCTCTCACTAAGGATTTCTGTAATGGCCACAGATGCATTTAATTGCCCGCTGAAAGGAGCTCGCTGATCGATTGCCGCACCGGGACCGCTGTTGTTGAACTTCTTAAAGTATACGTTTGCCGTGTTGCTGTCGTTGTGCCACCTCGACCACCCCCTTTGGGTTAACGACGTCACTCAACTCGCTGTTCTGCCAGACGACGCGAGCATAAGGACGCCATGGCCGACCGAGGTAAGTTGATCCATTTCCACTCGATCCAAGCACGCGCGCGCGGTTAAAGACATATTGAGATTCGATAGTGCTGTTTAAATTGCTGTTGGCGGTGATGTATCCTTCTCCGATACTCTCAATATCGCATGATTCAAACCAAGTCATCGCTCTCATACCAATAATGAAGTCAACTATACCACTGATAAAGGTCCTAGAGTATAGTTGACGACCCCTGTGAGCACACAAAGTATCCAGATAACCAGTAAAGTTGCACCCGTAGAACCCGTAATTCGTCGCATCGACGTATACAGCCACTGCCTGCCCCTGATTTTCAATTGGGCCAGCAGGATTAGCGACGTTCACGTTGTATATCTTCACACCACTGCGCGACTTAAGGCGCATCGTGCTGATCAGATCGTTGCGTCCATTCTTGATCTCGAGCGGAAGGTCTCTTTGCGCCATTGTGTGCGTGATTGTCACTTTGTTGCCAGCATACGAAGATGTATCGGACGTGTAGCCTTCCACTACCAATGGGCCAGCCAGTCGGGGGATCAGCACTTGTTCTTGGTAGAGGCCCGGGAAGACAAAGATGGTGTGCTCCTACGTCGTATTTGGCAATTATGCAATGCCCTCGGCCATGGTCTGGTAGCTGCCATTGTACGTGCCGGTGATATCGACGACGATGGCACCTGGGGAAGGCACTGTGCGAGCATTTGACCCGCTGCATGTAGAGTCCGCTGTTGTGAGAGCACCCGATGCGAGCCCGGCGAACACCATGAACGACAATACACAGCATAAGATGCTTGTTAATGACACTTGGGCTCTTGAGAAGACAAACGTAAATGGAGCTCCTCGTTCACGCAAGGAATATGGAGACACCGAAATCAACACTGATTGCGTGAATGCAGTAATGTCATTATTTTTCATGGTCATGTTCCTGGTTGTTAATTCACGTCTATCCACGACAAACGGACGAGCACCTCTGATAGTCTAGAAAAGGATAAAACCTTTAGTTAGTACATGTAATACGAAGTACTGTACTTAGCTCTTTGCCAAGAGGAAACTAAAGCATTACAGAATCGACTTTCACCCTTGAGCTCATACCATTACAGTGTCGAAGAGGCTGAAGTACTGTAGTTGTCAAAAGTCGGTGGACCATACATTGAATTGAAAGTTTCAGGTTTCAAATTTGACATGATTGTGATTGTGATACATGTATTAGAGCCTTTAAATCAAAAGGAGCGACTTTTGTTGGACTGTGATGGGGTCAGGGTAAACTTATAGCTAAAGGGACTGTTTCGGTACCTTCTGAATAATTACCAATCACCCACAAGACGGTTACGATTGCTGTGCAGCATGAGTGGAACGCTATTATATTATTTACCGATATAGCCCAGCTCGAACGGGTGAGACTGAGGTCAGCTTGTATACTGAACTAAAGTCATTTACCACCATCGTTCTCTGACACTTTCGGAATTCTCAGATGCCTCGAACTACGTTTTTGGAGGAAGAGGACAAGCTAGTGGTGCAGCTTGCCCGTCAATACGTAGACCGAGGAGAGCGTGTTTCGTGGCAAAAGGTGGCAACGAAGATGCGGCGTTGGAAAAGAACACCAACAGAGCTATCGCAGCGACTCAACGCGCTTAAAAAACGTATGGAAATAATCTCGCGGCATTTCCGCCTTGTTTTACTATGCCCGTTCGGTCTACTCGCGGACGCAGGTCCTCGCTCGTGCATTCCATCCGAAAGACCGACCAACAGGGGCTTGGCCAGGCTCCAACTGTGCAATTGGCGGTGAATAATAGCGTCGCTGCTCAGATTCATCCATTTCAGTTCTGTTTACCAGCATCAAGTGAAGTCAGTTCT
Organism: Phytophthora tentaculata; assembly: GCA_033557915.1. NCBI lineage: Eukaryota > Oomycota > Peronosporomycetes > Peronosporales > Peronosporaceae > Phytophthora > Phytophthora tentaculata. The sequence continues at coordinate 4,317,751 of JAUCEA010000007.1, read as the reverse complement.
CAGTATACAACCTTACTTGCTGTGGAGTCGACTACCAAAAACGATTGTCGGCCGTCGACGGGATTGACGGTGGGCAGTAGCACTGGAAGGCAAGTGACTGAACTTCCGCTAAACGTTATATCTGGTCAACGTCAACACATATTACTGGATGCTGACGACGCTGCCAGAGCGGTTGATTCAATTTTTGGTAGTGTTACTTGAAGTTCTGTGATTTACCCGGCATCATTACCTGCTTGGAATGCTGGTGAATTACTTCCTAGTGGTGTCAGTTTATTGCACGCGACCATCAGCAATTTTCAGGTCATTGACATTCAGAATGTATTTTTGGATATTGGTTGTGGGGTTGGTAATGTGGTGTCGCAATTCGCGCTGGAATCTCATGTCTGTCTGAGTATTGGTATTGAGATTCGAAAGGAGCTCGTAGAGAGCAGTACGACGTCTGTCAGAAGCTTCACGGGTCGCTGGCCAGGTCTAAACAATGTTCGGTTGTACAATCGTGATGTTAGAGGCGTCGATATATCTCTTGTGGAACCGTTTTCACTTGCTACTATTGTCTACACGAATATTCTTCGGTTTGACCCTTGTACGACAATACACATTGAAGACGAAATCGCGCTGATGCCAAACGCAAGGGTTGTTGCGTTTACAAGTGCAGTTTGCCCCCGTCACAATGGAGCATGCCTCAAGTCATTTTGCTGTCGGTGGGAGTTGACGACTGTACTACGAAGTCAAGTGAGCTGGACAGCAACATTGGTGAATGTGTACGTCTACACTGAGCAATCATAGAAAAATACAATAGCTTCTTGTCCATTCTTTCGAAAATACACTAACTAGCTGTCCATTCGTTCGAGAATGCTGCGTGCAGCACGACTTTTTTTCTTTACTCGGGGAGATGGTGAGTTTCATTTTGTAACGATCCGAGGCCGTCATTAGATTCCCTTTGACAGAGAATAGGTGCTTGGGACGATAAAACTTGTGGAACTTCTCCCAGCAAGTCCAGTGAGCTTGTTGACAGTAGTATTGTTTGGGCTGAGTTGTGTTGAGAGTTTGACAAAGACACACATTGTGTAGCGTGCATTGATCCGTTAGCACGGTCTCGGGGCGGTTCTCCCATCGGCACACCACACATTACCGGCGTTTCCTGCTTTCTGAGAAGAATTGCTTTGGTGAGACAGCGATACATTGTCTCTGTGGGCTGCTTGCCGTATCGCTCGTTGGTGCACCGATTCCCCACCCTGAAGATATATCGGCACTCGCAACAGCACCACTAGCCGCTTAAACCATGCGTCGGTCACTTAGCGCGTCCATCCACTTGCCTGAAAGTAGCTCGTCAGCGAGTTGAGTAACGAAGCCACGATGTGTGTCGCGCTGCTTACCCATATCTACTACCAGGCACCTTGTCATGTATGCATTCACACGCGCAACATCCACTAACGCCATGCCAAATTTTTTATACCACTTTTTGAGCGAGTGTCCATCAGATAGCGAGAACCGAGTCCGTAATTGACCCATGCGGTCTACACCCTGCATGTGTTTATTGTACTGGGCGAGACACGCTGGTGCTGGAAAGAGCTGCGTTTGGCTTCCAATACGACGAGTAAGCTCCGTAGCAATCGAACTATCAGCGTTTGACACCATTTTTACAATGGCTCCATCGAACCAGGACGCCGCCACCATTTGATGATCGCTAGATACACCTTGGCGATAAGCGCCTCGGCTGCACTCGGATTTTTACAGCACAACATGCTTCGGGAAGTGTACGCTATTTCCACGAACTGTTCCTCGACCGTACAGACCTCTTACTCTGAGCGCGACCAGCAATTGCACTGACATACAGTAATTATCAGCGTTGACGATGCGGTTTGTGTAGTCAGGAGGCCGGACCACTTCGATCACTTGTCCACGAACAACTTTGAGATCTGCTAGATCGTCCCGTAAATCTTGGACTTCTGACGGCGCGACGACTGCTTCAAGGCGATCAGCAACGTCACTTTCGCAGTGGATATGGAAATTAACCGAGATCCATGTCGATGCACAACACAATATACATATGCGGAAGTGATACTTTCCACCCGGTTTCATAGGATTGAACATGATTAGATGTCGCCCAAACTTTGATCTGCAAGCCACACTTGCTTCATCTAGCGAAGCATCTCTTCCCAATTCCACATTCTTTCCTCCAGTGATTTTCAGCATGTTCAGTAGCGTACGAATTCGAGCAACAGGGTCGGGACGGCGAGGAAGATGTGATGCATTAGCGGTGTCGACTTGTTCTGTAGATCGAGGTGTGTGTGTGTCAGTCGATGGTACTGCTTGTTCGCCCTCAGTATTCTGTTCATTTTGCTCAGCGTCGGGTGAATTGGACGCAAAACAAGCCGTATCATCCATAGTGCGATCTTCGTTATCCACATCGGCCTCCTCATCAACAGACACAGCGCTATCTCCAGTATTAGAGTAATTTCCAGCCTCCGTTGCTGGCCTACTAGGTGGTTCTGGTTCCTGCGCAGGAGTCTCAGATTTGCGTATTGCTAGAAAGCAAAACGACTTCCTCAGTAATTTGATCCTTGATAAAGGCATAACCTTGTCGAGACCCACGCCGCTACCCCCAAAAAGACGATCTTCAAATTGAGAACCCCAATAGTTCGCATATTCCCCCCCTGCCAACGAGTTTGATGTATAGTAGAACTCCCAAAAACGTCATGCGTTCTTGTAGCGTGAAGAGTGGTCTGGGATTGAGATGGTTGTCGCGCTCATGATAGCGCATGGCAGTGTTTGTTTGGTGAAGGACTTCTACCCAATAATAAATAGGAATGTAAGCGAAAAACGCAGATGACGCCGAGTGCTCAAAGAGATGACGGTATTCGCCACGAATCCGAGTTTTTGTATCTCCATTGTCGTGCTGAAACAAGTCTACAGGGCCCTCAATGCGAGCACGGGATCAAACTTCATGTTTCTTATACTCTCCACCTCTTGCATCGTTGATGGTATCTGAACCTCTGGTTCATAGCGTTGGTACTCAGTCTCATATTTCTCAATATCGCTCGCATCCTCCTGAAACTCAATTTCATCTTGGTCAGCCTGACAAAGATCGCCATGCCGGTTTAGTCGGCGAGTTCATAATGTTGCTGTAGTTCTGTATCCCATGCTGTGCAACACTAACTCAAATATACTCGCCTTGTTGCTGAAATTGCGTGTCCAGCCATTGAATTTCCAGTAGTGCCTTCTTCTTGTCAAAGCGTTTGATGCGACCGACAATGTACGCACTTCCAACATCACTGTATATTCGTTTTGATTTGAGCCACGACTCCTTTATGGGCGAAAACGCGACGAGCTTGTCAGCATACGCAAGGGCTACTACTGCTGAAAGCGCCTGTCCGCATGGTTTAGAAGGCCGCTTTTTCTTTGTAGATGAACTAGCAGTCCGACTGCCCGGCGTAGATCCAATTCCTGTTGAAGCAACTGAGCCATCTAGTTCACCATTTGATGTAACCGCTTTTTGAAGAGCTGAGGCCAGATTCCGCTGTCGCTTACTTGGCTGCTTCGATCCCCGAATATTTTGTACTTTAAAATGCCTGGTGTACGTCCAAATCAAATTTAGTTTGATCGAAACCGGTGGAAGGCCCCGATTATAAGGACAAAAATCGAGTACGGCAAGCGTCAAATGCAACTGTCTGATATGACAGCTGAGACACCTGACACCATTTTGTACGAAAATGAATTTAAACTTGGTTTCACTATTGTTTCAAGGACTTTTGTCCTTAACTTAAGGACAAATCACCTTTTTTGTAGTCATTCCAGACACCTTGCAAAAAAGCAGCTTCCGCAGCTACGCCGAAGTTTAACGGAGAGGTGCGGACATGTTTGTAGAGAGCTAATTCAGAGCTACATTTCAGTATACATCGACATGGGCATCTATCAAAATTGAGACCAAGCATGGCCCTCAAGTTTTGGTCCTATTTTTTGTCCTTAATTTTTTGTTGTTGGGGCTAATGTTCTTGGTCGCTAACGTTACAGCATTCTAACCTGCATCTTCGCCTTCGTACTGTGCGCCGTTTGAGTTAAAAACTAAGTATGGTGCTATTTAGTACTTCACGGAGGTCATGACCGAGTTTGAATTGCTGGGTCGATCTGAAAGAATGGTTATCTATTTTTTAAATCAGCATACGCGTAGGATGAAGAGCATGCTCAATGGTAAAGCAATTCAGCAAATCGGAGGAATAACTGATAAAATCTGATGGTTTTTGTGGTATAACGGCAAGGAAACATGGCGGCTAGGAAGCCTTCCTAGTTGTCATGGAGCTGCCTCGCGCGAGTCAGTGAAGAGGTGGAAGGCTTCCCGTGTTCGCCGTGTCCGAGAAAGCCTAAGTATGAGTGGTAAACGCTTTCTAGGAGACGGTGAACACATAGATGATTGTCGAGGTCATACTGGGCAAGCGCACTTAAGAGTGGCCTTGCTAACGCTTCCACAAATGGAGGTACAGCTAGCTAGGACTTATAACAGCAAAAACTGGCCTGTGGATGTCTACATGCGCAAGCGTTCGCCCTCCGCTTCATTGGTCTCTGCGCGGCCTGTGCCATCTTGCCGATAGAGTCCTAGTTAAATGGTCGCATTGGGCGGATTGGATAGTTGTAATAAGTAGCGTCCGTTGCTCCCAGTGCCGCACATGATAAGGCAGCGCCCACTGAGTCAACTTGGGGGGGGGGTATTCGTTTCGTCGCAGCCAGCTTATATTCCGGGTTAAAGGGCTAACCCTTTCATCCCCGGAATATGTTCTTCATTTTAGACATTCGTTCCGAATGAAGGGAGGTTTTTTCTCGTTCTGAAAATCGTTTTGGTTCTGTAGCTTAAAGACTCTATTGGCAAGATTATCAATCACATAAGTTGATTGTGCTACTGTAAATTACAATTCACACTCCAATTTCCTGCCAGTACCGGTAATGCAGTACCAGAGCCAGCCAGAACGTAGCAACACCGACATGCTAGCAACTATATTTAGACTGGAAGGCTTCAGAGTCCGGGTTATATTGAAAAAACTTGGCTGTCTAAAGCGTTAACTGCGCCTCCAAGTAGTCAATTTTACTTTGTTGAGCTCCCGTCAAGCACGTGAGCGATAGACTTTTTATTGGGTCGTATACGGGTCGGGTCGGGCCAATAGGTCGGGCTTAGGGAGGGATGATCTCGACATATTTAGACACTCTAACTATTAATATATCTTCTGTTCGTTGCTCCAAAAAGGTGGACCCTCCATACTTACACGGCGGCATTTTGCTCAAAGAACATCCACTACAGGTGAAAGGTGCTGAAGTCAGCCACACACAGTCTTGAAAAAGGTACCGGTATTGTCCCAGCCACCAAACCTCGGACGGACTTTGCACTAAAATTAAGGTAATTTCCCGTTACAAAACCTGTATCGACAGTTAGATGTATAGGGTACAATTGGGTTCTGAGCCCGAATCTGAGGTCCTTTTTTGCAAATTCGAAATCCTTCCCCATTCTGGCTTTCGAAAAGACCCATATTTGTTGCAGAATTCTTTGCAATTGCAAGCCTACCACGAACGACGTTTTCATGCCATTTATTTGCTACGTCGGGATAGCAGCCGGTGATTCCCAATCATTTTGGATAAATGACAATATCTGACGCCCATCGTGTATTTTATCAACATGGTTACAAAATTACAGCTGGTGTTAGAGTACCTTTAATTCGAATAGACTAGTCAATACTAAAGAACAATCTAAACGATGTGAAAAGGGTTTTGCCTGTGATATTGTATACATCTGTAGCACGACTGGTGCAATGTTAAATTGATATGTAACAGGAACATCATCAAGGTCACCGATCGACGAGGGGCTCGGTCCATAGCTCCCATTCCGAGGCTCCGTTTTGGCTGCAAACAAGCTGTACAGGAAGCCAACATAGTGACCAACACGCTGGTGTAGTCTCATTTTCGCGTTAAACTAAAGTTATGGTAGGTCAAGTTTGTGACGACTCTGAGCTGGCACCTTATCAAGAGGGCGAAAATAAATTAAAGGCTCGATTTCAATTAGACCATTCTTTTTGGGAGGCGCTCCATGTCTGGGCGGTATATTTAGACACTGGTCTTTCAGAAGAGGGCAAGCACTTATTTATCGCTTAACAGGCTGCCAAGTTATGATCAAATACATTTGAGCCAGCTGACTTTTTTATTTTCCGTCCGAGCCTTTTTGGCCGGGGCAATAGCACTAGGGCTCATGAGGCAGCTCTGCTCGCCCGCTCGTCCATCCTGAGTGATTAGCCAAATCGCATTAGTAACATTTCCTGATCTATCTTACAAGTGCCGGTAAGTTTCGTATCGGAATCGTGTCGTAATCACCGACCTATTGGCCCGACCCGACCCGTATACGACCCAAGAAAAAAATCTTCGAAGTGAGCGACAACCTAAATCGTAAACGGTTATATCCAATGAAACCTTACGCGGTATCTTTGCATGGTTTAGCTCAAAACGTAAGCTGAGCTTAATCAGTACGTCCACTTGAAAAACGCGAGAAATATTCATCACATATACCGCTGCTAGCTTTTTTACTGGTATCAAGAAAAGGCTGAATATGAACGAATATATCAAGAGTCAATATGCTGCAAAATCGAGGGGCTAAACAATGGTGTATACTGTAGTGTTTCATAAAAGTGAATGTGGTACCAGCCCACATTCACCAGTCACTCAAACGAACTGCATTTGCGAGGGGGGCTTATCGAGTAGTATTTATACTTTCAGCGACTCTAACAGTATCTAAACGAGGCATTCGCCTGTATTCGTTTCTAAACGGCATTTTTTCACGGTAACGATATGTTGGTTTTGTCGTAACATATCTGTACAAGTACTACGTATACGCCAACGTAGAACTTGGTATCAACGTACTTTTACAAGTAGTTAGTGTCAACCCACCACTCCGACTCGTAGTTGTCACCGAGGATGTCTGAAATGACCACAGATTCGTTCAGCTGTCCACTGAAGGGGACACGCTGGCTGATAGCAGCACCAGGTCCACTGTTGTTAAACTCCTTGTAGTAGATGTTTGCAGTGTCGGTGTCGTTGTTCCAACGTTTCCATCCTTGCGGGTGGATAACGTCACTGAGGTCACTGTTCTGGAAGACGACACGAGAGTAGGGACGCCACGGACGACCGAGGTAAGTGCTTCCATTCAAGGAAGCGTTGGTAGTGAGCACATGCGCGTGGTTGAAGACGTACCAGGATGGGTTGAATTCGCTGTCGCGGCCATTTGCCGTGACGTAACCTTTCCCAACAACTTCGATATCACACTTCTCGAACCATGCTTGAGCAGTTTTACCGAAAATGAAGTCAGTAGCACCTCGGACCAACGTACGAGCGTACAGCTCGCGACCGTTGTGAGCACACAGGGTGTCCTGGTAGCTGGAGAAATTGCAGCCGTAGAAGCCATAGTCGGTTCCATTGGCATACACTGCCACCGCCTGGCCGACCTTACCACCAATTTTACTGGCCGTGTTTGCCACGTCGAGATTGTACAGTTTGACGTTGCTTGCTGCACAAGTGTGCTGGTTGGCCAGTTGCGGTCACCCGTCACATTGAGCGGAATGTCCCGTTGCGCCTTCGCCTGGGTGATCGTCACTTGGTTGTCAGCGTACGACTCCGCGTTACAAGTGTAACCTTGCAACACGAGAGGCCCCGCAAGTGGCGTAATGAACACCTGCTCGTGATAAACACCCGGGAAGAGAAAGATGGTTTGCTCCGCCGTCGTATTGGGCAGATTTGACACGCCGTCCGCCAGAGTTCGATGGCTACCGCTGTACGAGCCCGTGGAATCAACAACGATGGCCCCTTGTGGTGGAGCTGTGCGTGCGTTAGGTCCGCAGCATGTTGCATTACTGCCGTTTGATAAGCTCGTAGCGAAGCTAGCTAGGCTTCCTAGCACTGCGAACAAGAAGACCAAAGTGTTCATTGTCCGAAAAGTAGTCTTGAAGGGAAATGAAAAGTGAGAGAGTTAATGTCGGTGCTTAGCATTGTGTACATTTACAGTACACTTCGAAGTACCCAATTGGTTACCGAACCAATACAAGGTACGTCCCAACTATTAAGGGTTAACCCTTTCGTGCGCATCTTATATAAACTATAGTATACAAGTAAATCACGGTACTCGTTTTGAACTATCTCTTGTAATGAATCATTTAAGATAGTATGGTGATGCAATCTGCTACATGAATATGACTGGATTAAAGTTTACTTTGATGATTACGAATCGTACTGTAAATGCTATGTCCCAAAAGACAGTCCGGAACCGGTTTCTGTAAAGGGCGCTTGATGCGCCCTTTAAGAGGCTGATTCCTACTATTCTTTGCACAAACCACTAAAAGGGCGACTTCTGCGCTCTTTTGCCACGAAAGGGTTAATACCGGTACCGATTACAGTTCCGTAAGGGTAACACAGTGTCGCAGCTATGTATCGCTAAGCTGGGTTTCTCTTTTGAATAGTCCAGCGTGCGCTCGCACTGCAAACAATCTACCATCATCTGGTTCATTACGGCATCAAGTTGGTCGTGCCACCACTGGTGGCTAACCAGGCCGACGTATTTTAGTTTACATGTTAATCCTTTCGAGCCTCTTGCTTAGCTATATATTAAAAATAAAAAAATGCACTCGACATGACTTGTGTTTAGCCAATAACACAAGCCAAATGTACGGATTGTTTTGAGAATTTGATCTTCACAAACTTAATAACAAACTCCATCGGGAATTCTTTCAACTAAGTGTAACACGAACCTGAAAAAGAACACCGGTTTACATGTATAGAGTACAGCAACAGAGTGTCTGAAACAAAGTCGGATTCCCGTTTACATCCAGCGGCCCATTGTTGGGCAAACCAGGTAGCACATTATGGGTCACATCCGGAAACCGTCACAAAATTTAAGGTCGAGGAATAAATTGGAAGCTAAGCTTATTTTATATGCTGTAGTATCACGAAATGGACGACTGACATGATGTCCTCTTCCACTTCCAATTCATAATCGGTATCAAAATAATGCAGAACTGTCCCGTTGTCGTTGCATTGAGAAATTGCTGGTGGTTCTGCCTCTTAATCGCTCTTGTGAGGGATTTGCCGCCTCACTGATTGCAACCCGACGCACTTGCGAGCACATTAAGTTTCACCTACACGCTCGAGTACCAACGGCAGCGTGCGTACGTGATCATGTTTGGCCCAAGTGCTTTTCAAATGAGCGCTCGAGTACCAACGGCAGCGTGCGTACGTGATCATGTTTGGCCCAAGTGCTTTTCAAATGAGCACTTAGTTTGCAGTACGCGTTTTGCTGCTCCCCCAGACTGTTTCAGGTTCAGCAGTGCCTGCTTGCCCTGAACGAGCACAACTCCGTTATGGTTGTGTCTTATTGAGTCGCTAACCGCATCCAAACTTTTAAATCACGCTTAAAAGCGAGATTTGGCTGCTCCGTATCGGAATCCGAAAGAGCCATATCCGTCGGATATGGGCCATATCTAAAAGAGCCTTATCATATGGCTCATTTTTTATGATAGAGTACCAGATTGAAAATCTAATTAGCCATCAGGATCTGGCAAGGGCGATCATAATCTGGCGAGCGCTATTTGGATACATATAGCACCACGGCTTGACAGTTTCCCTTTACCATATTAGAAAGGCACGTGTTGCTGCTCCTGGGAGCCATCTAAGGTCCTTAGTAAGGGTTTATTGGTCCTTATTAAAGGCCTAAAAACGGTTGTTAGTGTGCATAGCGCCGACTTAGTGCCAGCTTAAAAACGAACCAACGATGCTTCCTCTTCCGTTATGCTAATGTTGTGCAGTTTGGAGTACTCGGTAGCTTCTCCATTGGTGACCTGAAACAAGCCATGGGGGTCGCTCAAGGCACGCTGGAAGCTGCGTGGCAACGCTTGCCAAAGGAAGTGACTATTTTGCCAGACAGGCTATCCGACTATACAATTATACTATTCGACATGCATAAAATAAACTTAGCCGACGGTCTTGGCAACACTGCCTCGGGATTAACTTCTAAACCCAGACACAGCGCCTTGTCGAGTCGAGGCCCGCCCTCTCTTCGCTTGCTGCGCTGCGCTCGGGGGGCGCCGCTGCGCGGCCTGCCCCACCCCCGGCTTTAAGTCCGCAGACGAGTGCAAACGCGCTAGTGTCCTACCTTTACTCCAATTAAGCGGGACTATACTCTCTGTACACGTATAAAAGTCGATGCTATGTGACCTCAGTCTGTCTAAATAACGAGTGCTCTTGCCAAAAGCAGCAAATTACCTTTTTTATGAACCCAGTCTGGAGCTATTAGAAATAGTACATTATCAATTTGATACAGATAAACCTCCCTTAGCTAATACAGCCCGTAGAACAACTTTTGATCAAGTATAGCAAGTCGATCATGTTAGGGCGGTTGATGTGGTGACCATTCATGAAATTTAGAGGAATTCGAACAAAATACTTCAAATATTGACAGTTATAGAAATATCTGACGGTACGCCAGACTTGTCCAAAGCCTCTACTGTGACCCTTTTAGAGGCTAATTTCCGATGAAAACCGCTTAGAACGGACGGGCAAGTGATTTCATGTCGGTTTGCACACCTATTCTCACCAAAACCTGTGACCTTGACGTCATTTGACAGTTTTTTCGATCAACACATTGTATCGAGTTTCAAGTTAGACAGTATTATCAAGGCAGTTTACAAAAAGCAAGTCTACCATCCGGTGGAATCAAAATCTATCAGGTACTACAGGATATCACGATATACGATTTCATCTTAGACAGGTTCATCTGTATTGTGTTATTACATGGTGTGTCCTAGATTGCGTGAAAATCTAATCTCGAAACGTTATCCTCGTGCCCTTGTAAAATGTTGTCGTTGACGGTCATCATAATCCCCGGCCAATGACAACAATAAATCATAGAAAAAATGTTGACCAAAAGTTACGGTACTTATTTATTATCATGTCCGCAAATTATGATATGCGCGGCAGTACTACAGTACTTAGAACCAAATTACTAGGAACTGTTCCTAATCATATTGTGACTTTTCTAAGGCGAGTGAGTGGGTGCGATCCTTTGTAGCAGCAATAATCCTGCGCTCACGAAGCAGGACCGCGCGGTATATGCGTAGGTGGTCCCAGCACCCAGTCTTTGAGTAGCGCATTGTACTCTGTAGGACAGTCTACGACACGTAATCCGACTAGAGGGTTAAGAAGAAGAAAACGACTTATCATTATATACTCCATTGTAATACACGGACAGACATACATAAGTAGATCTTAGTAAATTTGATTGTTTCAGTGCGTATTGATCTTGAGTGGAGTTTGTGATCAGTCATCCATAAGCACCAACCGACAATAGTTTTAAATAACGTGGAGATTTCAGCGTACTTGACAACTACTCCAACAATATAAAATGCTAGCTGATATCGGAACCATTGCCTAGGGAACATTGTATCTCGACGAGCATACGATTAAAATGACATTAAAAAAACTAACATTTTGTCATGATAGTTCATTGTTCTTCGTTACTAGATGCCTCTCACTCAAGGTGTTGTCATCTTTCCATTAACACAATACTTCTTACATGTCCATGGGATGAATACGGCTGCCCACTTAAACCGTGACTAATAATGTAATCACGAACATTACGATCCATTATCTGCGTTTTCCATGTGTGCCCTTTTCTCAAAAGGTAATCCGAACGTGCGTTTGTAGCGTGTCGTTGCCGGATAGGCGAAACGTGCAACAGAAAGCTGATGGGTTGCCGGCGTTCCTGTTGGTACCTGACAGGTACACCTGTACGTCACTTTTGTTTTTTTCTCGTTGGTACTCGAGCGACGCAATATGCACTCTTTTGCGTGGCCATTCCTCGCCCTCGTCGGACTCGCATCTGGCTCGCTTGTTACAGCCGACACCATCTGCAGCGGACCGAATGCTCGCACCGTTCCTCCACCGGGTGCCATCGTCGTTGATATCACTGGCACCTACAATGGCAGCTACCAGACCATGGCCGAGGGCATGGCATATCTGCCCAACACGACGGAGGAGCATACCATCTTCGTGTTCCCGGGCCTGTATCAGGAACAAGTACTGGTTCCAAAGTTGGCTGGTCCATTGGTGCTTCAGGGCTACACGTGCGATACGACATCCTATGCGGACAACAAGGTCACAATCACACACACGATGGCCCAGAGGGACCTTCCTCCCGAGATTAAGAATGGACGCAACGATTTGGTCAGTACGATGCGCCTCAAAACGGGAAGTGGGGTGAAGATGTACAACCTCAACGTTGCCAACCCGACGGGTAAGATCGAGAAGCTCGGCCAGGCGGTGGCTGTGTACGTCGACAATACCAACTACGGGTTCTATGGCTGCAACTTCACCGGTTACCAAGATACTTTATGTGCTCACAAGGGCCGTGAACTCTACGCCCACTCATACATTAGTGGTGCTGTAGACTTCGTGTTTGGTATGCAAGCAAAGGCGTGGTTCGAATCTTGTGACTTTGAGACTGTTGGGAAAGGCTGGATCACTGCCAATGGCAACACTAACAGTTCCAACCTCTCCGAGTACGTCTTCAACAATGCTCGCATATTCAACTCTAACGCCTCCATGAATGGAACGACCTACCTCGGTCGCCCGTGGTACCCCTACGCCCGCGTTGTCTGGCAGAATAGTGAGCTGGGAGAAGTGGTCAACCCGCAGGGATGGTCCACTTGGAACAAAAACAATAACGATACGGCTAACGTCTACTTCAAGGAGTTCAACAACAGCGGTCCAGGTGCAGCGACCAATCGGCGGGTTCCATTTAGTGGTCAACTCAACGCCTCTGTGAAGATCACCGACCTCTTGGGCGTGGACTTCGCATCGGAGTGGTGGGTTGACAAAAACTTCTTGTAAGATGTTACGTGTTCGCATCACAGCGCACAGTGCTCGTGAGGTAACCCAGGTTTCCAAAAAAAAAACCGATACTATGAATAGTAGATGGTGTCCTTACATAGTTTTACATATCTAGCATTGAATGATCTTACCTCATTTTGCAGACGGTGTTGCTACCTTACTCGCAGACAACATCGGTAGAGGGCGTAGTACACCATAGCGAACATAGCGAAAGGGAAGAGATCCTGCGCTCCACTCCCTGATTTTTGGGTCCGACGTCCGTTAAAATGATGCGATGGTCACTTGTTACAACTCAGATTAGAACTACTCCTACTACATGTACTGTACTAACTACCTTCTTCCTCCTGATTTTAATAATTGCAATTTGTATTTTGCCATTACTCTGAAAATTAATAATGCTTTGCCATGGCTCTATGCTATTGTTCCATATTTCCCCTGTAGCAATCAATGCCACATGACATCCAAAGGAAGTGGCCGCTATCAATATTTCTCTGGCCCACTCCAAAATGACGATTTCATATTTTGACCGATAACTTCGCAACCAGGACTCAGCGGTAAACGGAAAGCACACCAAGTATTAAACATTGCTGTAGACCAACTTCGTCAATTCTTACGCTTTAAGAGCGTATTAACTCCTTAAAGAAAAGCTGAGTGTCTACATGTAGGAGGTTTCGCTATGGTTTTTACTGCGCAATATCAACCGTGGAACCAACATTATGTCGAGATTAGTACGATGGCAGATCGCCATTCAGTTCCTTCCGCTCTGAATTTGAAACAGGTGTTTTGCTCATTTTTGATCATAACTCTGTCATTTTTTAAGCTTTTTCAAAGATTAAAGAAGTGAGCCAATAGGAGAGCATTCTGCATCTAATACCACAATCCGCAGCAATCGACGGTCTAAAAAAAGTTATTATTTGTGATAGTTTTTTCTGTTGCATTTAATTGCGCCCGGAGGAAGTATATGTATTACCAGGGGTATCTAGAATTGATAAACCATTGGGGGCAAACTCGCAAGCAATGCTGCGCTTTAACAGCTCTCGGTTTTAGCCCGTGAGCTCTTTAATAAATCTAGAGGCTGGACAGGTATGACTACTTCTGTATTACAGTATGACGGTATGACTACTACTGTAGTACAGTAGCAGTATGTATAATTAAAATACTTAAGCCAACTCATTACTAATTTCTTAGCAAATAAATTCGAATCCACGTCCATCCGCAAGAATCGCGGTGCTCTTAACCACGTGAGCTACGTGTCCAAGCACGCTTGGTTACCTTCACAATTACACCAAGTGTATTCAATATATTGAGTAACTACTAATTGAAGTGTTATTTCTTCATCCAACGTGTCATTAACATACTCATCGTCGCTATCTACAAACTTACCCACTGCACCAAGACCACAGAGGCTGCCCAAAAGCTTTGAAATCTGATCGGTATCATCAGACTCATCTTCAGTATCAATAGTGCATGTACCACACTGCAATTTTTTAAATTCAGCCTGACTGTCTTCGAGTTGATCTCTTTCCAACTTTCGGTGATGCACGATGCAATGTCGACACGCTTGGGTTCTATCAACCCATACTTGGAGCTGAATGCTTCGTTCTGTAGCTTGCTGATGTTTTCTTTTGCGACCGCCTGTGTCCCCTTGCGAGCAATAGCAGCCACCTTTTTAGCTATCTTGCGTCGCTTCTCCGCTCGGTCTCTTTTGTGAGCATGGTGGTCAGAACGCTGGAAACGGAGGCGGTCCAGTCATCGCGCCCGGGGTCTGCTCTAGAAGGGCTGATTCCACATCACAACGGCAGGTTGGCACATGTAAGTGTAGCGTGGAGGCACTTTCAGGAGCTCGGCGTTAATGGAAAGCAAGCACTTCTTTCCACAGGCGTACGCCAAAGCCATGGCGCACCTCGTCGGTTTCCTTCTGACGTTGTCATGACGGGAGACTCCACTCTTGAATATGACGAAGGGAGCGTACTTGTTACCGTGCCAATCTCCCAGTAGCAAAACCGTAGTACGCCTTTGTCCTTGTCGCAGCATTTTCCCCCACACTGTCTTTCCGCCTCTGGTGTTAATAGTCTTGCTGGGCAAATCACACGAAGAACACGGCTGCAGGTACATAAATCCAGTGAGTAAAAAATGTCATAGAGGCGTCGTGTTCAGTATCCTACCTGTTTGATCGGCGTTGACACATGGGATAGCCGACTTCACCTCTCCTCTGAAAGTAGCCCTTGATGCATCCGCTGGGGTCGTCCGACCTGTCGTGTGCGGGCACGGTTGGAAAGTCTATGCCTTCGCATGAACCGGTGCCTCCACGAATAAGGTGCCTTGTTCAACTCACGAGACAGGCCTTCATCAGCTGCTACTTCCAGTGCTTTGACCTTCAGCATCTGAGACGAGACAGGGCAGCCCTCTTTCCTCATTGAGTTCAGCCACAGCACGATAGCATTATCCGCTACACTCGAAAATATCGTTCCTTTATCTCTGCAGCGCAAATTTTTCAGGTGACCTTGAATGTCTTCACAAACCGATACGATAAATTCTGCCTGCTTCTTCCACTTGGATATTTGCTTCTGCTTGCACTGTTCCTCACGCTCAGTACACGATTGATATAAGTGAGATATAACTTTGTTAACAGTATTCCATATATTCGAGGAAGAGACGCTTGTGAGTATAGTCGACAGCGATTCGAGTAAATTTCTGTGGTGTTTCCTGCCGGTTCCGGTTGTACGAGGTCTCCTATAGCTCTTTAATATTGCAAGTAAGTGAACAACGAATGGCAGTAGCGTGCTCTACAATTGGGTGGCTTTGGAGACATTTTAGTTATTATCATATGTTATACATAAGGTATTATGATTGGCTAAAATAAACATTCGCTTCGCTAACGACAGGTGTTATGCGGTACTTTAATTTTGACCTGTTCACTCCCGGCCTTAAATATGAGGGTAGGTAATGAGCCTGTCCCATATTTGGACATGTAGGAATTAGTACTGATCCTCGTTTAGGTACGAATTTTGAGGTGGAGGTTGGGGGAGAGGATAAACAGGCGAGTATGGTATACTGTACATGTCATATAGTCAGATCCAACATTATTAAAGGTCCTTATGTTGGGACCTCCGTAAGTTGGCTTTACCAACTTTTGAGCTGCACGTTTTACTGGTGCCTCTCATTTCTAAAAACGTTGCATCCCTCCAGCACTGATTGCTGCCTTCTGTTTGTTAGACCAATAGGAGGAAAGGCATGTTTCGTTTCAAGTAAAGGCAGACCTTTTCAATTGATTGCAAACACGTTCAAGTGATTACGGTCTAACGAACGGATGAAAAGTACATACACTCGTGTAGCCTAGACCGCATTCCAACCAAACCTCCAGTCCCTTCTTGCTCGCCATGTCATGTCATTCGCTTCGCATACACCGCCACTAGCGACGCGTCACCCTCTTCGCCTCCTGCCGCACCGATATCGCACGTGACTCGCCTCCCCGGTCTGCGCGCTGGCACTACCTTCCCCACCGATTTTGCTGTCATACATCGTATCCATCGTATCCGCTGTAGTCGCGCAAAGCTGTCGCTTCTTTCCTGGACGCGAAGGCGGCGGGAGGTCTCGCAATGTGTGCTTCGCGAGCAGGTTGCGTGGGAATATCTAAGCCATTATTTCAGTCGCCATGAAACACGTGGAAACACAATATCTCGCGGTCGTCGCGAGCTACATTACACAGGCACGTGTTGCTCTCAGAATAGACGCTGACATATCAAGCACACGAATACGATAATGTCGCGAAACACACCGTTGATTCCCCTCGAGCACTCAGGCCAAAAGTATATTTGTGAGCTTCCTTGTTTTCGACTGGTACAGCGCACATAATTTGCATGATCTCTGGCGGTGATTGACTCTTTGGTTACCGTCAAGTACGTCAGGGATTTCTTTATGGCAATGGCTGAGTTCGCAACCTTGGAGGCATGACATAAAATAACAGCGCCAAAAGCAAATAAAACCACAACTTGTTGACGGCGACGCTGCGCTCGATGCACAGCTGCCACGCTTGCTCCGCCAGTTTGTGTTGCGGCGCTGTCTTCACCGACTGGACCATTTTGCTCTTGTTCCGGTTTTACGGAGAATGAGGGATATGATGACTGGCTGCCACGGTGAGACGCTCCTCTACCAACAGCAACCGAGGCCGGTTTCCCGCCAGACCTAAGCCTGTGCATTCGTCATTTTATCTCTCCAAACGACGTCTTGATTTCGCTATTGTGTAGAAAGGACATTTGATCAATACAAATACCGGTAAACGGTAAATGGCGTGGGGGGGGGGTATTTTTACCCCCCCCCCCTCTGAACTAACGCATCTATTGCTTCGCACGTTCGTTCGCAGATTTTAGTGTTTTCACCCGTAAGGACAACTCAGACTCTATAAATGCCTACGACCGTGTTCTGTCATGAGTAACGTTAGCGACATAACTGTATCTTACTGAAAAACAAACAAACGAAAGTTTGCACAGTCTTTATACAGCAGTGAGGTTTTGGCGGCCTCCCAGCGACTCCTACCCGACGGTTTGTCAGCATGCAGAATAGTATGCAGATGTGGTCAATATAACTAGTAGATCTGAGTTTGAAAATTACCATACATACCGTAGTTAGAAACGCGGGACCGTTTCCTGTGAGCCTCCATAGTTCAGGAAATGGTAATGTTCTCTATCTTGACGCCAGTCTCATCAAAATAATCAAACATCTTGTCACTAACATCACTACCTTACCCGATTGATACGGCCAAGCCGTTGCGACCTCTCCCAAAAGATGGAATGGTCCTAACCGGTATATCAATACAAATTACGGGCCTCCAGTAGCATTAATCTGACTAA
This sequence comes from Phytophthora tentaculata, assembly GCA_033557915.1. Classification (NCBI taxonomy): domain Eukaryota; phylum Oomycota; class Peronosporomycetes; order Peronosporales; family Peronosporaceae; genus Phytophthora; species Phytophthora tentaculata. The sequence continues at coordinate 4,299,995 of JAUCEA010000007.1, read as the reverse complement.
TGCTGTGGGATAACCAGAGTATTGATACAAGTATCGGGTGCAACCATCGCGAAAAACTTCTTGTTAACAGAAACCACGGATACGAGTAATCGACCCCATTGATCGGTTGGTTTCACCCGAGAATATGCATTTGCAGATTTGGTTTTGTCGCTTGGTTCCTTGATTATATGTTTTGCTCACCCCTCGCTCTTTTTAGGGAAGGGTGCGTGGTAGCTTATTTAAAGCTTAAACGTTAAATAAGAAACGCCCTACTTCCATTCTAAACAAAAATGACACATAACTTTCGATTAACCGATCGCTATTTTCGGTCAGTCATGGTTGTCCGAACGGCCAATACGGTTGGTTATGGTCACCAGAAACCTGATGTAAGGCTTTTGGACGGGTATGATTAGCCATAAAATTCCCGTTTGCTACCTCTGGCCTCAGGGTAGGGCTACTGATGGCTCGGTATATGTATCGGTATACCGGTGAAGATCGTTCCACCGTAATTTATTGTTGGGATGCCCCCTACAGGATTGGTTCCGGTAACAACTTTGATTTTTTACAGTCCATGACAGCAGCAAGGAAGTATTATGGTCTAACGTACTCAGTTTTCATCTGAGGTGTCTCAAAATCTGGTTACCCCGTGGGTGACGACTGGCACCGATATGGACGTGTTTTTAGGGTGAGCGGACGAGACACGTCGAGAAAGATGAAAATGTCATTGTCGCCCGCCCCTGTAAGGTAAATCACCGAATAATATGGTTCCATTAAGCACATCACCATCAAAACATCTGTTATACTGTATCAGGATCAAACATCAAAGCATGTAATAAATAGGACTCTGATCTTTTTAAAAGTGGGTACATGTTGGCACTAGCTACATGTTTTTCAAATTGGGGGGATCAGATAAAGTGATGGCCGTCAATCACTAGGCGACGCAGCAACGCTCCATTACTTCATTGAGCCCGAAGAAGAGAGACCTGACCCAGTAAGCGCAGTGACGTGTGAGCTAATGTGACTTACCTGACAAGGTGATGCAGTCTGCCAGTTTTCAGTGCCCCTGTCTACGAGCCACCATCCACTGACAGTGTACATCTTAGGGCCACTCATGCGGCTGCACTACAATCGGCTGTCGAGAGCGTGTGCGTGCATGGCGAAGGACGGCGTGAATACCAAGGACAGTATGCTAAAGGACATTGTTGACTCTGCGCTGCCAATATTGTGTGCTCAGCGAGAGCGCATTCTACTAGGCTTTAGTATAGAACTACTGACTGTTTGTATGCACTAATCTATATTTGTGCTAACCGTCTCGGAGAGACGCTGATCAGCAGTTTACACACACACGAAACTTGCTGACCAAATATTGCACCTGCGCCTCGGAAACCAACAAAAAAGGCTTTTTCGTAACTTTTTTTAAGAACTTCCTATATCTATTGCTTGAGGTATCTTACTCACGTCGTTTGGTATGGGTGAAGATTACATTCACGTTTGAATCGGATAATTGTCAATTGGTTGATTTCGAAGTGTATTTATTAAACTAGCTGAAATGCACGTGTCGTTCAAGGGAATCGGATTATTTCCGCGTGTGGCTGCTCCGGCTCTGCAACAGTATCTCCGAAAGATTTAAAGAAGGTGGAGGTAGTAGCACTCCTAAAACTTCAGTAAATCAGTACAGGTATTTTAAAGACAGTAGTGACACGTTTCCTCATCTTCTGGTGTAGATTTAGTGTATGTGTAGTAGTGTAGTACTGCTGAACTTCTGTCCGTCAGCCGTTTGACACCCTGTTTTGGTGTCCGCCCCGAATATCACGTCGGGTTTTGTCACTATGTTGATACGTCGAATCTCGCTGCGGTCGAGCACTTGCCTATCTGCTCATTCGTTTTCGTACATAAGCGAAGAGAAATTATGGTGAAGTCAGCATGTGAAACCGCTCGGTCCAGGAAGACGTCGAATGTAATTACCAAAGTCACGATCGGGTGACAGCGACGACTGACGAGAATAGTGCTCGGTGTAACCCGATCAACGGAATTAAAAAAAACACACTAACTCCCTCTTCCAACCTGCGCCCGGACAACGAGAAAAACAGGGGACCACGCGGAAACGCTTCGCTCTGTTGTGATATAGATCGTCCAGCTCATAATCGATTATTCGAACTGGGATCTTATCGGCCCAAAATCAGACCCGGCCTATTGATGGAGGCCTCGATGGGAGTATGCTCTCTATTGGGTCCTCGGTTGCACATTTCTACCGCGTCAAATATCGGTAAAATTTGTGGACTGGATCTTGCAAATTACTTATATAGGCCAACCAGTGCAACTGTCAGAACCATACTATCACAAGTATTATTCAGCATCATACTGCATCTCTGACACCAGACCCGACGATACCACCTCCGACGCCACCACCTCGCTAAGCATTGCATAATCGCCGTGTCTTAGCGCAGCTTCTATTTACAATAGCAACGCGAATACACAAAGCCAATACCGCACACAGAGCAGGCAACAAGGGACATATATTCTGGTGGCGCTTCGACAGCGTACAGCGTACTTGCACCAAGAGAGATGCGTGTGTTTTATGAATGTGTGTCCCTTGTTGCCTACTCTGTGTGCCGTATTGGTCTCGTGCATTCGTGTTGCTTTGGTAAATAAAAGCTGCACTAAGACACGGCGATATTGGCGCCACCTCCGACACCAACACATTCGCTACATTCATATCCGCAGTTTTTCAGCTTGCTTGTAAGCGCTGATATGCTTAGCAATTGACGTAGAAGACTAGCAGAGACACGTTCGATTTTAGTTTGGAGAAGCTTGACGTAGTGTTGAAGCCGCAGAAGATAGAGTGTGGGAAAATAGAAGCGGATTTATTAAACGGCATTGAGTGACCACAATATAGCACGCCGAAGCTAAGCCTCGGATATATCGCAGTGGGCCTGTGAGTCGTGCGAGGAAAACGAAAAAATGAGGTCGGCCTGATCGGCCCTCGAAGGCGTGTAGTTCACAGGTCGAGTATATGTGCTTAGCCGTCGGCTTTTGAGCTGTAGCTTACAAAAAACAGGAACATATTGAAATACTAGTAGTAGTAACAAAGTGAAGTTTACTAGAGAATTGGGCTGGTAGTTACATCTATTGAATTTTATGATTTCAGTTTCGAAATATGCTCGGTGTAATGGAGTTCAGCTTTTTATGAAATACATGTTACCAGAGATGAACTCTAACCTCTAGAATTTATTTTTCTGCTTAATAAGGTAATACGAGATTGTTATATGCTATCAAGACGCAGATGTCAAACGGGCTGCCCAAAAATGGTATGCTTTAAAATTAATAGAAACTTTAGTTAATCAATGCGTTTATGAAGTACGACTATTTTAGTGTAAAATATCAACCAAGATATGAAATAAAGAACGCTTGGGTTTAGAGTAAAATTGCCCACAAAATCCTTTTCAAGTACCTGCAGTAGTAGCATAAGGCGTCAATGAGATAAAGGATACTTTGTCCGTTATTCTAGCTTGATTAGTCCAGTAATCAAGTACCCCATTTTGGGAACGAAAATCTAGCCCCCATGTTTTCGAGGGGGAGGGGGTGAAACTACTCACAAATCTTCCATGAGCGCCCAAACCAAATCGACACTACTGGCGTTTGAGAGCACTGGACGGCCCAGTGACTACGCCCAATGGCATTGCCTGGAACCTTTATTTTTTTTAGCGCCCGGTCGGTGCTTTAATTGTTTAAGTGCATATAAATCTACATTTTCTAGCTGCGACTTTGGGATTTGTTCGGATTTGCAAGCCGTGACACTCGTCCCAAAACTGGACCATGATTCCGGCATGGTTTTATCATATTTGACATCTTTACTTGATATCAGTATGCGTCTTAGCCTAATCCCTTTAGAAAACATGGACGCTATGGGTCGCCTTTTGGGAAACTCATCTAGTGCGGATTGATTTCAATAACAATCGCGTTTTACGCGAACTCACTCAAGTCCTCATAGTGATTTCACTAGGGTTCTTAGCATAATATATTTTGCGACGATATATCCGAGGAAGAGAGCGCTGACAGCGGGAGCGACATGTCTGAAGGTGGCTCTTTTCAGTTTAACGGGCACTGCCACAGAGTCCAAACGCCTGCGATAACTGAGCTACCAATGCGAGTAACCGCTTCGAAACTTCGGTCCAGATCACGCATCCAGATCCAAGAGACTTCGCCGCGGCTAACAGCGCCTCCAGGTCGCTGACGCGATCTTGGAACTCGCGGATCGCCTCGTCGTAACGCAGCTGCAGCCCGTGGTACCGGCGGCGGCAGGCCTCCACTCGGGTGCTTGCGTGAGGCTTCTACAGCTCCTCAATCTGGCTTCCTGAAAGTTAGTATAATTTTTATTAATATTACCGCGATTTTAAACTACTAAACCTGAAGTATTAATAGTCGGATGAAGTGTAGATTGTAATAAGTAATATTAGTACTACTACCGGTAATATACTATTTGTCGATCATGGTACTAATTGTGATTATACTACCAACCCTGTGCGCAGCACCCTAGTATGTCGAACTAAGCAAAATAAACTTCTGTTTTTGTAAAAATGGCAATTTAACCTTTCAATGCGCTTTAATAGGGGGGGTCAGAATTAGCTTTTTCGTGGTGATTTGCCGCCTGGAATGACCGAAATATTTTTTATGGTCGTTAGACAATCTAATTTTGTAAATGGCTTACCAAAAGAGGTTAACCATTTCAGAAATCACCAGTCATTTTCAGAAATGGTCAGAACATCCGCTGCGCCAACTCCCGCCTCACTCTCAATTCTTCCCTCGCAGCACACACACAGATGGAATCCGAGCTCTCCACCGTGTCTCCCCCGCACTGTGCAGGCCATCACGAAGGTAATACCAGTACGTCTTCTTAGCTATCTAAGTGCATGCCGACTAACGAGGAGCTCCAGAAAAGAATGCACACTTCAACGGAGGAAAATGAGAAGGCAAAGGTACATCTAACGCGCGCGGACTACCTGATTCTGGTCTGCTGGATGAAGAACCCCGTCAGCTTCGCCAAGATCCATGGCGCAGAGAAGAAGACAGCTGTCGGCGCCAAGACGACGAAGCTGGAGGCATTCAAGCAACTTGCAGAGCACCTCTACAGCAACTCCAAGACCGAATGGCTGAAGTTGCTGTCTGCAGATAGTATGAATCGCCAATGGAACACGTACATGAATAAATTCACGGCAACGCTCAGTGCGAAGAGCTCGGAGGCGGGTATGGGCCTTACCCTTGCTGAAATGGAGACTGGTCTCTCAATTTCGGCAAAGCTGGACAAACGATGCCCTCATTTCGCGAGGATGGAGAGTTTGTTCGGGGAGAAGCCCAACCTTGATGCTGTAGCGACGGCAGAGCTCGGTGCTGTTCTTCCCAGAGGTGGCTCAGAGGCACCACCGACCAGTGACGACGACGGCGTTGCCGAGAGTAGTGAAGCCCACAATGGCTCGAGAAAGGGCAATTGCAGCGATCGCGGAGGTGATCAACTATTTAGCGGCGATGAACATGAGATCTGGTTCGATGCCTGGTCGCCACCGCCACCAAATCCACATATGGGAGACGGGGAAGACACCCCTCGTGTGCAAGACACAAGAAACGATAGCGAGACTACGATATTGCATAATGAACGGGTCTATCGGACGAGGATGCTCGTGAATTAGAGTTGATCCTTGCAGAAGAAAAGAGGCGCGTTGCGATCAGCTCCCAGGTCAACCTCCAAACAGTAGCTCCGACCCCAGGGGCAAGTAACAAGCCGCAAAACAAAAAGCGATCGGGCAAAGGCCAAGCCAAATCGAATAAATCCGGCAAAAAGAAATCGTCACCGAGGCGTCCACTCCGTCCGATCTCGATGACAGGAGATTGGTCTTCGAACATCGACTTGAAGAACAGCTCAGACCAGCAGCAACCCTCCACTCGAGTTTCAATTTCTTTGGCGTACGCCGAGAATACGAAGCGAGGAATAATCTGTTTAAGCGTCGTCTCGATCAAGAAGAGAACAAGGAGAACATAATATTCGCTGGATGGAAGAGCAGAAAGAGTCCGAACGCGAGAGGGACGCCAGCCGCCGACATGAACTGTTGATGGCTCTTGTCAACCAAGGAAAAGGCCCTCAAGAAGTCCAAGACTATTTGCGCATTGCTGGGCTAGAAGCCCAATCTGGTAAGCATGTACTGGTGCTTAGTCAGAGATGTTTAATGCTAACTGCTTCTTTGTGATGATATGGCAGTTGACGCTGGCCCCAGTTGAAACAATGAGCAGCTTCAAAGCAAGTCAAGCTGCATCGAAGACGGCAGCCGATCTACCATCTGATGGGGATGCGGCCAATCCTATTCACGTCGAAGAGGCTGGGGAATCGGATGAGTAATTAGTGCTTAATCATCGATATTCAGAGTACTATGAACGTGATGCAGTAGCAGAGAAAGCAAATTGATGAGCTCATTTTACTAATTGCATCTCAGCAAGATCAACTATTTACGCAAGTTTGATCGGTCAAAGTATTCCACCTCTCTCTCGGCCTCTACCAATCGCTTTTTCTTGTGGCGACGACGGAAAACGAACTCGTCGTCGTCGTCCTCGCTTTCGTCTTCACTCTCGCTCTCACTGTCGTCCGCTTCGGACGCATCACTGTCTTCTTCGTCGCTATCGTTGTCGCCAGTCCAGTCGTCGCCTTGGCTGATAAGCATGTTATGTAGCACCACATACACCGTAATCCAGGCCATATTTCTCTCCATGTCTTCTTTCTTGTTCAGATGAACGCGCAGCTCCTCCAAGGACGACCATCGACCTTTTAATACCCCAATCGTGTGTTCATTGACCACACGACCATGCGCAATGCATGTGTTGAACGCCTCGATGTATGTTCCTTTCATATTCTTGCGGTAAGCAGGAACGAGCGTATTACATGTTCGTTCAGCGGGGTAGGCTGAATCGCCAATCAAATACTCGCCTCTCGAAACGAACGCTGGCTTGTACGCGTCTTTAGCAAGCTGCATCTTCTTGTAGACCGTACTGTCACAACAGGAGCCTGCCCCCCCTGTAAAAGCCGATTATTCGCCGATTGTCGTCGCACACAATCTGGCCATTGACGCTGTACCGACACTTGCGATCAAAGTAGCACTCACCGTCGAGATCGGGCTGTTCTGAAAGTGGAAAAGTTGTTCCATCAATGAAACCTACACCACCTTTAAATCCCTTGGCTGCCATTTGCCTCGACATCGCTTTGCGCTTATACTTGTTAGGCCACGCGACGTACTTCACTGCAAGATCCTTGAGTACTTTGATAACACGCTCGTATAAAGGACGCATGCTCCTTTACTAATTCCCCACAGCTTCAGCGTTTTCCGAAAGAAACTCCGTTTCCGTAGCATCCGAGACGATCCTAAGCTACGGCAAGCTGCAGCGTCACGTCCATTTGAGGATGAGGGCTTTGGTTGTGAAAAACTGGGTGATAGGCAATCTTAGATAATACAAACTGGAACGACACCTTGGACATTGGCGGAAGCTGTCGTCGGGAAGCTTCAAGAAGTAGTTCTTAGCAAAATCACGACTATTTTCGTAGCACTGGCGGCGTGAAAGATAGCGGTTTCCCTTCACAAGCATCAGGATACCTGCGAGATCATCCATTGGAGTACCAAACCACAGCTCTTCTTCCATATCAGAAAGCGAGTCCGAGGGTAGCTCTCCTTCCGCGTCAAATAGGCTATCGAGTAGTAGAAAGTCTTCGTAGTCCTCCTCGTCGAGGGCTGCCGCCGCCATACCGTCGATGATGTCCGCCGTGAGCTGTCGGCGTTGAGAGACGCGATGCATGGCTGTCTGCGCGTGTGTCTTAGAGTTGAAGAGTGAATGACAAAAAGAAATGACCATCTCTCTCATAATTGACCGGGGAGATACTATAGGAAATGTCTGGTCATTTTGCGGACTTCAGAGTGGTGATTGTTTTCGCACCATTTCTCAATTCTGACCCCCCCCCCCCAATCTCTACCCCCCATGGTAGGTCGTACCACGCATCAGTCCCACCGGTGGGACATCTGGATGCTTAACTTTCATACAAAAACCAAGTATAAATCTAATAAATCTGAGCGCATCAGAATACAACAAGGTGACTATGGTAACCACGCAACTTGGATCACTTGTCGCGCGTCTGACAAGCGAACCAAGCCGCTCTAGCTGCAACCGAGTAGCATACATATTAGAAGACAACTTTTATAAGCTTACTATAAACTATGATGCACTAACTCGAAGAACTAAAAATAAAATCTCCATTATTAGATATTGACCTAATTCCAGCACAATGTCGTGAGCACGCTAACGCTGGGTTTTTTTTTTTCGCATTGTACAGCACCACAACGCTTGTATAGACATAGGAAAAGGTAACTGCATGTAGCTACAGCGGTAGAAGTCGCTTGAAGACCTAAAAATGAGTTTTACATGCGTACCAACGTATGTGTTCGGGCGCGCCTGTATCCGGCGGTCAACATGCTTCTCTGGCGTAAAACACATATAGATACTTCCTTTTACATGCTCCGTAGTGGTAGGAATGCGTTTCGCTTGCTGTAGACATATTTGGTGCTCTACAGGCAGCGTTTTGTAGATTTTCATGGGTTGGTAGCCATCACTAATTTTGATCGATCATATCACCGTGTGTACTCAGCCGATTTGTTTGGTTCGAGTGGCGGAGAAAACGCCTGTTTTTATAAAACGCATTTGTTTTGAAAACGCGTTTAAACTGCCGCTCACAACTATTAACCCTTTCGCGCGCATCTTGTATAAACTATAGTATACAAGTAGCAGTCTTTATAGCTAAAAGGGGGCATTTCTTGCCCTTTTACACGATCACGGTACTCGTTTTGAAATATCTCTTGTAACAAATCATTGAAGATACCATGATGATGCAATTTGCTTCATTAATTTGACTTGATTAAAAAAGTAAACTTTGATGATTACGAATCGTACTGTAAATGCTATGTCCCAAATGACAGTCCGGGATCAGTTGAACTTATGTTAAAGGGCGCTAAATCGCCCTTTAGCAGGCTGATTCCTACTGTTCTTTGCACAAACCACTAAAAGGGCGATTTCTGCGCCCTTATGTCGCGAAAGGGTTAATAACTTTTGTTGTTGTAAAATCGAGTGATTTTTATAAATCAACCTTAAGCACTGAGATTTGAGAATATAGTAACCATCATTACTTGCACCGATTTCGGTACTTCTGAAGTTCATACTGCCGGTGCACATAGATATTAGAATGTTTGTGGGCCGAAACAACTTTGTGTCGACAGACACACATGACGGTATCACAAAACGCTCCATACGTACATGCAGTCGCCCCGCTACCTTCGCGATGTACCCAACACCGCAAGCTGAATCTGTCGTTTATGCTTCGTGTCCGTGCTTTCTTCACTGTAATAGCTACCCACTAATAGGCAGAAAAGCGCCCTTCGCCGGGATGGGGTTGAGTATTGACATTGTTTAGCAATAATTCGCGCGAGTTTTTTTTGCTTTCGATACCTGAACCAAATACGGCGGCGAATACCTGTTCAACTATCTAGAGCGGGCAGCCAATGATCTACGCCAACCAGGTTTGGCACAACATACTGAGTTTTAGGCATTTGAAATTACGTTAACTGTGAGGTCATCTCAAACATGGTCAAATTGCTCAGTGCTGACGATAAACGAGATTTCATAGTCTTTTTAGCGCTGGGGCATACCGTAAACCACAAACAATTATGGCGGAATGCTGAATCGGCCCAAGTCGAGCTGTGCCTGTCGAAACAGGGCGTCTCCAACGTAGAATGTACTCTTTTTTATATGTTCCAGGGCTACAAAGAGGCTAAGCGCAATCGATTGTAATTGCTAGCAAATGATTATAAGTACGATCTCGTTCGCCAGCTGAAAGGTCTCACCATGATGACAGCTATACAATACGGATACGTTTCGTCTGCGGTTGTCAAATGTCACGTATTGGTAGGCCACTTGTTGTTTAGCTGGTAAATTGTCAACTGATTGATTTTGGAGCATGGCTTAGCTTGTTGTTCGAGTCCAGGACTCCTAGTCTTCCTACATGACCTCCCTGTAGTATCCTCACTTCAAGCTAGCCTGCTGTTTGAACTTACCCTCTTGAAGTTCTTGAAATGTATCCGGCAATTGTTCCAATGCAAGTGCCGATTTTGATCTTCATCGCAGTTGTTCGTCTGGAGCAATGCGTGCCTTCTTGTCGGCACTCAAGCTTCTGTCCTTACGACTTCTGCTCATCCTCACAGCAGTGCGTTTGTGGTTGGGGGAGAAGCTCTCTAGTTTGCTTTGACACAAGTTGTGCAGTAGTAGTATTGCAAAACATTGATGCATTAATACTATTACATATGCACACGTATTATTAATATACGTCTACTGAATGTAGCCGATAAAATGCAATTATCACAATCCGAAAAACAAATCTCAGTACTTAAGGTTGATTTATGGAAATTCCTCTTTTAATTAAAATCTGTACCACCGGTGGTACAGAGGCTAATTCTCTTTCAAACCTCAAATAAATTTAGAAACAATTGAAAAAAAATCAAAAGATCAGATCAAATTTTATAATCCCAATTTATTTTTGCTCTACTACTTTAGGCCGTGCTCGAGTTGAAAAACGTGAGTACGCTAAAAATAGCTATTTCAATAAATCTGCCTAATTTTAGCAGCTCCAATCGAAATAGCTGCTTCGTGGAAAACAACTCTACCAATTTGGAAACCAGGCATTTCGAGGCATTTGAGGTTTTTTTTAAAACTTAGGTATAAAACCTCAAAACCTCAAGAATCACAATACAACCTCGCAGAAATAGCATTTGGGAGCGAAGTCGAACACGGCCTTAATTTTGAGCAGATCGATATTTCTACTTCCCAGTAAATTTTGGAGTTCTGCGCTTTTCAATGTCCAGCTCTTGAAATAGTGTAGTGGTTTCATACTGCCCGAGCTGCATGAGCAAAATAACCCAAGTCAATCACTGCGGTGGAAATGAACGTTGTTTCCGCCACCGGGAAGACTGAAGCTCGAGCTGTGGAGCGGGTCAAGGTCTTCTGTCGCGTGAGACCTTTACTGCAGCGAGAACGCGACGGATGGAGCTACGAGGAATACTGTCAGCATTTTGGGGAGGATGGCCAACGCCTGGATGCCAATTGCACTCAACAACCTGCCACCGATGCCACACCCGAGAGTTCTGACGACGATCCAGCAACTTTCATCACTGAAAAAGGTCGCAAAATTACAGGATCCTTGACTCCTTCGGTCACCATGCAGCCAGATGGACGCAGTGTCACGTTCCAAGCCCCTATTGCAGCCCACGGCGAAGCTCGGTTGTTCCAGTTCGATGGAAATCTCAACGAGACGTGTGACCAGCAGATTGTGTACGACCAAGTAGCTGCACCAATTGTAGAGGACGTGATGGCGGGGTACAACGGTACCATCTTGGCGTACGGCCAGACTGCAACAGGTAAAACCCACACGATGGTTGGGCCTCGCGACTTGGTCCATGGACACCAGCGAGGCCTGATCCCTCGCGCTTTGGAAGACATTTTCAATCGCGCTGAGAAGACTCGCTCTCAGGCGAAGACCACAGTTGCATTGAGCTACGTACAGATCTACTGTGAACGGATCTTCGACTTGCTAGAGCCTGAAACTTCACCTAGTAACATCTTGGTGCGTGAGGACGCGGATAGAGGCGTCTATATCGATGGCGCTGCTGCTGTTTACGTAGCGAACGTTGGGGACTGTTTGTCTCTCATGGAACGTGGCAATGCCAACCGTGCTGTCTCCAGTACTCAAATGAACGCTCACTCCAGTCGTAGCCATGCAATTCTCATTCTTCGAGTCGAACGCAAAGAGTTTGCACCGCCAGTGTCAACTGATGCACCGAAGAGTATAACGCAACCAGTAATCCGGTTAAGTAACCTGTATCTCGTGGACCTTGCGGGCTCTGAACGTGTAAAGAAGGCGAAAGTGTACGGCCGACACATTAGCGAGTTAAAGGCGATCAACTTGAGTCTCTCGGCACTGGGTAACTGCATCTCAGCGCTCAGTAAGCAGTCCCAGCAGAACCAAACGAGCTACCACGTGCCGTATCGGGACAGTAAATTAACGCGGTTATTACAGACCAGTCTGGGTGGCAATGCCAAGACAGCTCTAGTAGTGACGGTGACTCCTGCAGTCTCAGAGGCACCGGAGACGCTCCAGACGCTGCAGTTCGGCCAGCGTGCGATGCAGGTCGCCGTTCGGGCTCATCGTTCCGCCTTATCCGTACTGGACTACCGTTCTCTCTATGAAGAAATGCGGCATGCTCTGGACGAAGAGCAGCAACGTTCTCAGCAAGCCGAAGCAGCAGCTAGTGACGAGAAGAACCGTGCTGCAATAGCAGAGGATAAACTAACCAAGGCTTTGTTAAGGGTACAGCACTTGGAGTTCGAGCTGGAAGCAGCACAAACCGCAACTCGACACTCGACGGCTCCAGACGCTGAAGGGAATGAAGTGGAGCAGATGAAGGCGGAACTCCAGCGACTCGTAGCTCGACATGCTCAAGATGTGGCGCAGGTCAAGTCTGCATGCGATCGACAGGTCGAAACGTACAAGAAACTTGCAGACGAAGCCTCGCAGGAATGGCACGAGGTGGAAGGGGAGTTGGCAGGAGAGAAGACGCAGGTGCTGCATACGCTGCAGGATCTTAAAGAGTTTAAGCTGCGGTACTTTCAGCTTGAAGAAGACACGACGGAACGCATCGCTGAGCTTGTTCAGGAAGAGCGAGACAGAGAAAAAGAACGAGATACTGCGCTCACCCGAATTGCAGCTTTGGAGAAAGAACTGAAAGCGATTCACGCGAGGGTAAAATGTGTTTTTGAGTGCGTTTTTGGGGGTTATTCTGACTGTTTGTGTAGATGGTGGAGGGCGAGTCTCAGCGAGAGAAACTCCAGGACCAACTCGACACGGATTTTGTGCCAAAAGAAGCGGTATGCAGTTTTTAACGTGTCGAGTTTAGGGATACCATACAGGATAAGCTCACCTTCATGTGTGCTTATCGTGTGTTTAGATCCAACAGATGGAAGCGCTTTACGAAGGAGCGATCTCCAAGCTCCAAGCGAGAGTCGGGAGTCTCGAGAGCAAGTCGCTCAACCGAAGACCGAAGACACCCAGTAACAATAGCAACAACAACGCAGCTCATCAGCGCCCATTGCCTGAAGTTAGGAAGTCGGGGATGTCCACTCGCGCTGTTGCCAAGATCGGTCGTCTTGTACCTGGCGCCAAAAGTGGGTCCTCTTCAAGATTTACTTCCGGCCCAGGTGTATCTTCTCGAATTCTGCAATAAACAGGAAAATTTACTCAAGCAGCAAGAACTAGGGTGCTTCGCTTTAGGCTGGGAGGACTGTGGAAGCTGCGTTAAAGTATTTGTTTCAACTCCCATCGAAAATAGTGTCTAGCTACGACTTACATGCGGATTTCTAACTAACGTTGTAAGCTCAAACTAACGAAAATTGACTGAAATGCTATTTTAAAGTGAGTTGCTGGCCGCCGAAGAATAGTAGTCCCACACCGCTACTGAAGTACTATTATGATATCCTCGCCCATGCCACTCGGATCTGGCTATTCTCTAACGTCGTGATAGTGCGATATTTGCTACATTCTCACCTTGAAATAATCTCTTGGAGTAAAGCTAGTGAGCAACTGCGGCGCTTGTGATCTGCTAGAAAGATAATGTTTGAGATGGTCGGCACCTTGTGCTGATAACCTAGTGGAGTGCAAACCAGGTATTTTGTAAACACCGATAATCACTAGGTTTTCACATCTCGAGGTTATCAGTGCTGTCTGGTGGGTCAGTAATTTTCACATTGATTTGATTTATACTGGGATAGCAAGTGCTTTAGGTCATGTTAATTTGTGGACATGAGAAGCCGGTAGTATGGTAGCCAGTGATGGGTAAAAATGTACGGGAGGGCATTGCAAAGGAGAAAGCACGGTGCAATATGTATTGGAGTAAGTCATCACATAGCAGAAAGAACTGCAATACTTACCAAACTTGCAATATTGATTGCAATACCTGGTGCATCTTACTACGTAGTAGTTTCCCGTCGTATCTCGTATCTTCATAGCCTGTGTTACCATGTCAGCATTCCAAAGGTGTCTATTATGCATTAAAACAAACATGTAGTCCTCGAAGTTGACCGCCGAGCCCAGGACGTGCTGCTGAATTGCCGATCTGTTGATGCAGAGGTGCCAGCAATGAACCGAAGATCAGGGTATCTCAACTAAACCTGGCTTATTGTAACGATAAACAGGTCTTAAGATATCCTCACACCACCCGTTCTCCGTAACGATACAGGAGGCGGTTAGAAATTGCTTGAAAAGCTAACTGGATAGATGTGTGTGGGGCATCAGTACAAATTGCAGTCGCGTGCCTTCTAGCAGTATGTATTGCAGTATTGCAAACGCTAGCAGTATGGCATTGCAAGTAGTATTGATCAATGCCAATACTTGCAATACATTTTTACCCATCACTGATGGTAGCTGAATAGAAACCGATAAAGAGGCCGGTATTACAAAAAGCGGTCAGTTTCACAGTCAATATCAAGGTCAATATGCCAGTGTCAATATATGTCAATATGGGTAAAGGTATCCTTTTCTTCGGCGGCCATAAAACTTAAATGGCCTTCAATTGATTTTTTTTGTGTGTGTTTTTTTTTCCTGTAGAAGCCTTTTGTAAACATGGATGCCGTCCGTCCATCTTAAATCAATCCTGGGTTAATCTTGCAGCTTAAATTCGGTGGTGCCCGCAGTCGGCTTGCGCTTCGGGTAGCGATGCTTCTTTGACTTGAGCTTCATGCCCTCCGTCACCTCAGTCTCCTCCACGATCTCGGTCGTCGTCACTTCCGTCGTCTTCTCCGGCTTGACGTCGGTCACCTCGATTGTCTAGTAGCCCTGAAGGAGGCTAGAAACCGGTGACCGCAAAACAACCATGAAAAGATGGCGTATAGTTATCGCTATTTTACGAGTTAGGGGCTACAAATTTAGGCCAAGTACGGGACGTTGTGAACGATTTCGTTGCGTTGGTGAATTTGTAATCGGCAATTTTACAAGTATGAAAAGATGGGCACATACTTATAGCTATTTTACTGGGATAGGAAGCACTTTAGTGCTGTAAGGGACAGCCCAACAAGGATTAATTCGGTGGTCCATCGGCATCGCCCTACTGGTATATCGAAACAAATACCGAACCATCAGTAGCACTTACATGACCCAAAAGCGTTAATGCAGATGGTCGTTACTAGTAAATCGATACAAGTACCGAGCCATCAGTAGCGCTTACTTGACCCCCAAAAGCCTTAATGCGGTGGGATTGTCGTTACTAGTAAATTGATACAAGTACCTTTTTAGTAGGTTGGCGTGCTTAGTGCTAATATATAGGCAGAGAGGATTAATAATATCATACAAAAAGTGTTTTAAAATTTTGTTTTTCCACGGATTATTTGAAAATAACAAATTACAAAAAAACAATCGCTTTTTTCTCCTATTTAGCCGAGCATGATTGACGGTGAAAGATCTGGTTGCTGTTATGCGGCATGCTCGATGGTTTACTAACGATGCGGCACATTTATACAGTCATGCATGAAGGAAGGCCAAGTGGTTGGAACACAAAGCATCGTTTCAGTAGAGCAAGTGAGGCCGCGGTGCAGCAAGAGTGTAGATTGAACACACCAGGGCCAGCATCCAGGTCGATCCCAGCAAAGTCCTCCATACTTTCGAGGAGATTAGCCAACGCTGCGTCGAATAACTGCGGTAGTCCTAAACGACAGTGGAAATGCTCTCGAGTGAGTTGTTCCATGTCGAAACTGATAGATGCAATATATCGCTGAGTGCCGTGTTCGTTTTCTTCGAGCCACGCCAAGGTGTTAACGTTAGCCTATCCCAGCCTCGCCAAGCCCTAGTTCAATTTTTAAACACTACAGCCGGCTGTAAGTGTTTCGGAAGGTAATGATACTTTTTAAAAATGGAAGTTACATCAGGGCTTATTCATACATGTATTATGTGAGTTGCTTAAATTAAAATTTGCAAATTCAAATCGCTACCCCAGCCTTCGCGGAGACCTAATACATGTATTTTTCTCTTGCTTCACTCGAAAACTAAATTTCCTCACTTCTGGCACCATGGTAAATCCACATTGTTAGTCCGAGGTAGGCAGCATGTAACAACAACACTGGGAGGCAAAACTAATCAATTATTTTGTCAAAACCAAAGTACTAGGCAACTTGAATGTTTTACTGTATCGAGCTGAGAGCACCAATGCAATGTTATTTTGCAAGCGTTTGGATTGACACTTCCATCGAT
This sequence comes from Phytophthora tentaculata, assembly GCA_033557915.1. Classification (NCBI taxonomy): domain Eukaryota; phylum Oomycota; class Peronosporomycetes; order Peronosporales; family Peronosporaceae; genus Phytophthora; species Phytophthora tentaculata. The sequence continues at coordinate 4,283,650 of JAUCEA010000007.1, read as the reverse complement.
GTATTTCAGTTTGGCCACATCTCGAGTTGCGTTTTCTCGAAAAACAGATCGAATACTGTCAACAAAACCTGTCGAATCACAGTCAGAAATAATTCAGAATTAACAAGTCACAGTCGTCCACGACTGTGGACTTACTCGTTCACGACTGTGACTTGCTAATTCTGACAAGTATGATCGTCCACGATCATAAACAGCACGGCCTATTATACCTTCTAACGTCTCCGCCCACGAACGCTTAGCTATATCAATGTAGAGAAGCTGTCAGTAATCATCCATCTACCTTAAACATACAGTAGCAGAGTTCCTACCTACTAGCGAATTCGGTGGTAGCTTGACAAGAAAATGAATGTCGTAGTTTGCGCTCTCCTCAGTATCTGGGAATCCATAGCTCTTGTCCCCCACTAAGAGCAGAGGATCCAGTTTGCTTTCAGAGCACATCATATCCTTCACCAACTTCGGTAGTTTTCGGAGTTTCAGGAGTTCGAGCTCAACACTTGAAGTCTGGAGCCACCCGTTATTATTGCCTCCTTTCGCTACATAGAGGGCAGCACAGGGAGAACCGGAGAAGAAGATCCAAAATTTCGTCTGAATCATTCGTTGCAAGACAGCGATGCTCTCATCCGCATCGATCTCCAAAGTAAAGTCGCATCCATTGTCAATAAAATCGCCCCGCAAGGTTTTCTGAGTCATCGCACTTCAACGATAACTGATTGAGCATACAGTTGCAACTGCCAGACTCTAAACTTACCTAAGTACAATCAACAACGTAAGTACAATCAACAACGTATGTTCGGAAGCAATTGTGCTTGTCAGCGTGACCAGAGTCTGTGAGTAATCAGCTTCCTTGCTCGCCGCGTACGACTTCTCCACTAGGTTACACGTATGGTGAGTAGCGATCCTTCCTGGCTCCATGCATTGCATCGATGCGCAATGCCTCAGGAAACTTGCGGGCCATCCTTCTCATGTGCGCAGTCTGGAAAGTGATGCAGTTCGTAAGGTTGGTTCCTGAATCGCGAAAAAGCTTGACTGCGTTTCCAGGACCTTCTCCAAAGTCTTGCAACAACTCGGACACTCAAACGTTAGCGTTTGGAAATCTTTACGTCTAGCGACGCATCTCAGCAATCATATTTTCCACATATTTTGTCAGGATCGGCTTGCCAGACGCCTATTCAAATATTGCAGAACCGTTTTGCGCTTTGATCCACCTATAAAACAGGAAGAATTTGTATTTGTTTCAGCAGGCTATAGAGCAAGACAAATAAGTAACTGTTACCTTGCCATATTGTCTTGGCAACACGCTTGATTCCTGGAGATTGAATATTGTGCGTTTCAGCGTAATAATTGTACTCACCAGGCCCCACGCTATGGTTGTGAGTTGAGTCGTGCTTCGACGTTTGCATAGTGTAGGCGCCGGCCTTGATGCGATTTAGCACCATATTCAGTCGCGCTGCGCCCCCAATACCACGAACCTTATGATTTGTCCGATCGCCTTTGCCCTGCGTCTTAAAGCTCCACCCATGTCTACAGATGAAGTTCTCGTGTAAAACTGGAGGGCCTCCTCATACAGATCCGGCTCTTTCCCAGTTCGAACAGCGCGCTTCTGGGCCTCACGGTTTCGGTCGCGCACAGAGTTTATTGTTCGTAGCCTGTAGATTTGATAGGTTTTCTCTTGGTAGCTAATGCACGCAGTATGGTTATAAATAAACGATAAAATAAACGATACTCTCATATCTTACCGTTGCAATGCCACCTTAAACTTCTCCCACGACGCGAACTCACCAGCAAAAGAGGGTAAGGCAATCTTGAATGTAGTCGTGCCCGCAGAAATTGTTTCTTGATCCCTATGGGTTGACGCAGGCGGAGATTGCGTGACCATGGCGGCTCCAAATGCACGTACGGCTGAGGGACTACGGCGCGTGACGCCGGCGCGAAAGCAGCGGGGCGGAGGTGCAGCGTGAGGTGATGGTGTGGTGGCGGCTGCCGAGCGAGAGGGAGCGAACGAAGAATGAGCGGCGCTGAACGGTTTGGATTTTTAAATACAGGAATACCCTTAATACCGTGGGTAGGGTTACGACCGGTATATGGACCTGTTGTGTCCAAAAACTTAGTGATCCTAGCCACTTCCCTTCTATTACGGGGGGCGCTATTAAAGGGAAGACGACACACGCAAGTTTCGTTGAGCTTCACGACCTCGTTGCGCGTCAGACGGCGATGATGACGACGCTCTTCCTTTACTTCTTCGATAAGTACAGCGTAGAGCGTAGAGCTCTTCACACTTGACACACCATTGAGGCATCAACGGCCAGCAGGCTGCTCATCGAATGCACCGCGCGATTCTTGAGCCATCCACAAGCGAATGCACTTGCGCTCGACCTTGAATTTACGCGATGCCGCACTAAGAGTGACCTACTTGGCTTCCCGTGCGATATTCTTCTTCTAAGCGACGGTGTTGCTCTACCTCATGGTCAAACGAAACTGAGTCGATGCCTGCCAAGACAAGCCAAGTTTAGAATTCATTAGAAATTCGACACGTGGGCTTCTAATAGAGGGAGGGCTTATAGAATTATGCCCCATCCCAGTATGGGGTTCAAATAGGGGGGCTCTAATAGAAAGATGGGCTATACCAAGAGAGGTACAGTAGAAGTACCATGGTACTGTATTGCTGGTATAGTAATCAGTGCTTCTATTGTACTGGTCATAATAGTTGATACCAGAAATTATAACACTTCCACATTTATCACTCGCTCTCCGCTAATATTAGTCGGATGGTAGTCAAACGCCCCTCAAAACAATGCTAAAGCAATGCATTTTCACGCTATGCCACTAGCAACTAGAACAAGGGGCCGTAGCTAAAACTAGCCTTCGCCAAGTTTTGACCAGCAAATCAATGTATGTCGGCATAGCTATTGAAATGTCATCAAAAATAGTACTAGGCGTGTAATAGAACTTATTAGACCAGCGCAGAGCGGTAGCGAAGCGTTTCAGCTATCTAAAACGCACTGCGAATGGAGCCGTACTTCACCGAGGAGAGCCTCGAGTTCATGGAGATCTCCTTGCGAAAGCAACTTAACGAAATGTATCCGATGAATTGTCAAATCAACTAATTTCCGTGTGGCTACAAACGTTTGCTAAAACACATCCTTGCAGTCAGCCTCTGTGTTCCGATACAAATCTGCAACATTCTCTCTGTTTGGATACATTCGCAAAATCTTGCTCCAGCACATCAACATGGACACGAAACCTAAACACTATATGGTTTTGCGTACGTTTTGACACTTGAGCCAATAGAGAGAGAGACTTGAGTCAGGATTCCGTAACCAGTCCAACTTACGGTGAAGTAACAGGTGGTGATTGGATGAAAATGAGCAATTTTGCGACTAACAAAACTGGAGTCATTTCCAGGATCACCAAAGTTTGCAACATCATTCATGCTGTGGCGTCGCTCTTTACGGCAGGTAAGAAAAACTTGTTGACTACTACAATGCAACCTTCATCATGCCGCATTTTATAAGCTACTTATTGCTGTTTCTTACGTTTTCTATGGCGAAAAGGAACCGAGCGTGCTCTTGGATTAGCGTCATAGATAGCCTCTCGGATACGGCGCAAGGTGGTAACCGTCGTTGCTTGTGCAGTTGATCCGATGCCTTTAGCGTCACTTTCGACATCCCTAGATGGTAGAGACGATCTGTGTCTTCTTGGCAGTCAGGTCGCTGTATTTCAGTCCCGCTTTCACTCTCAACACCAGTAATAATGTGTCGCACTAGAACAGACCACTCTGAGGACATCTTGTTATTCGAAGAGACAAAATCAGAGGCTTGTAATGTACGAAATGGGGGATAACCTGCAGCAGGGTTTCCTAACCACCATAGTCTCCATACACCCAGCGCATCCAGATGAGGAAATTGAAGTCCTCTGGCATTCTGTGAAAGCGACTGTCTGCTGGCAGTAATAGGTAGTACCACGTTGACAATCGGGCGAAGGCTGCGGTGACTCTGCGGCTCGAGCTTTCCATAGTCCAGCCTCCTGGAGAAGTGACCGTGTAGTTGAACCAAGAGGTTCCTGTGTAATAGTTTCACGACCAATAGAGCGATCTACTAGTAGCTTACCAAATCCATTTAGCAAAACGCCAGGCAGATGGCTCAATGCAGCGCGGGTCTCAACATTATGCCGGAAGAGTTCTACGTGAGGGGGAATTCCAGTAGGCCGTAACTATGAATTAGCTCCGGTAAACAGCAAATTCTGTAGCTTAACCAGAATTGTAGGTTTTCGGAAGATATAGGTTGAGCGTAGCGGATGTGCTGACGGCAGGTGTTCTTGTTTAAAGTCGGCGTGCATTACAACCGATGCCAGACAGCGGCACAACACTGGCGTAATGTGACCGTTGTCCTTAAAAGCAGGAAACATTTTTGTGGCGCAATCTAGGACAAATACGTCTCTTGGGGCTTCAAAATGCAGTGGTAATATCGCAAATATTAAGCACTGTCGTGCGGTAATCCAGTGACTACGCGACCCAAGTACTGGTCGTCAGCCGCCTCGTGGCGAAAGTAGCGATCTTGCACGCCTCCCAATGACCAACCACAGCGCAAGCAAACGCTAACGATAGACGGACCACCAGGGCTACCGCTGCTTGCATAGGTAGCTACACCCTTACGGATAGAGTATGTACCGTATACTTTCTCACCAGTGATTTCTTCAAGTAGTTTCCCCAGCGCCTTACAAAATCGTGATTTTTGATTGGATCCAAGAAAAAGCTTACCAGCTTTCAGCGTTGGATTTGGCTAAGTAAATCCCGAGAGCGAGCACCCAACAGCACGATGGACGCGCAGGGTTCGCGTAGATATGGCGGGGGTCCTTAGGCCCGCTTCCTTCTTGGTTTGCTTTGGTCTTATGCAGCACGCATCCAACACTGGCATTTGCCCAATGCATGTGCGAGATGTGCAGTGTTTCCACTGACCTTGACCGGCACATCAGGTTCCATTGCGATAGCAAAAATAAGTGAGAAAACCCATTATCTTTTAGGGACAATGTGCGCTCAGCCAACTCCGTTTACAAAGCAAAAGTCAACAGCACTTTTCCAGGCTTACGTTCACAACCAGTCTGATCATTGTCCGCCTCCACTCTTTTAAGGCCCCAGAAAAATGTAGTGGTGTCGTCGAGATATTCCGAAGGGAGATCAATCCGCTTTTGTCGATATGCATCCTTTAGCGCGGTTCGGTAGCCACTCAACGTCAAGACCTTGAGATTTCCACCATTCATCTTTTGCAGCAGGAAAGCTTCAAATGCGTAGGCAAAAATACGGAGAGGTTAATGCTGCCGTCCTCTTCGAAGAAACTATCAGGTGACTCTTGCGTCATGCGGATCCAAGTCGCTATTCCATTCATGTAGCTGCGGTAGGCCTTCTTCGTGTTTGGTGCGGTACAAGCACTCCTAACTTGCGCAGCGTCTAGCTGGCCAGGTGCTGGTGTGGCGAAGGCCGTTCGATCTGCGCAGGGGGCCTTAGAGATCTCTGGAAGGGGGTGGGCTCGGGGGACTTGTCATCGCGCTGCTGCGGGGGTAAATTGGAATGCAAAGCCAGATCTAGGGCACCGGGTGACTGTGACTTTTAGCCAATCAAAATCATAGTAAAGGCGTAGCCAAAAGCTGCTACTTATTATCCAACAACGGCGTTGACGAGAACGCACCCTGTCGCGTGGACAGTTAAGGCATCCGTTCAAAACCAGATTAAAAGTAATCATAAGGGATTTTGGTTACGCTGGCATAGATTTTGCTATAGTGGTGTTACGGGAGTAGAAGAATGTATTTTGTACAGTTCTATTAGAACCCTTTCCCCAAACTTTCGAGACGTTGAGATGCATGTAATCTAGGAGCAGTATCAGGTATAAGGAGTCCGACTTTGGTAAATCTGACCGCGAATTCGGAATCTACGGCGAAAGTTACCCCTTATGTCTAACTATCGTATATGGAAAGTTATCATCTACTGTCGAAATTCTAATATAAGAAATTAGTTAAAATAAATATGTATAATATAAAATACAAAGTCGTGCCTCGCCCGAAGAAGCTCTGTAATTTACAAAACCTAAGCACTATGAACTTCGAAGGTTGCGATTTTCTGTAGCGAATCAGGACCACCGACGTATCTCGTTCGCCTGCTTCGCAGGCGCAGCATCTGCTATTTACATGCTGCACTTTGAGCTGCACCCACGCTTCCTAGAGTATTAAACTTGCTTATTTACGTACAAACAAACAGCGAGAGAAGAAGTGTACAGCTCTGGGGTGCGTACCACAAGCCAAAATTCAAGCGGAATGAGGCCTATTCCAGTGGATTTTGCAGTTAAGCGGATTGACCGATCCGCTGGCGTGTACTGCACGCAATTCCAGCGGAACATCAGCACCGGATTTGATCCGCCCGAATTCGGGCAGGCAGCGGATTATTCTAGCGAATTGGAGGAAGTCACCTCTATTACACCACTTTGCCCGGGTAGGAAAATATGCGATTTACATTGATAGAGAGTTACATCTTAGACCCTACCAACAAAGTAGTTGTGCGCTGATGCATATACAGTAGTGCTGGTGTTTTTGCGCTTCCAGATATAGCGTGTTCGCCTCCTACACACTCTGAGAATTGAGCTGGAGGTCAGGTCATGGCCCCGTAATCAAGCTGAAGCTGATGCAAACCCACAGCCGTGCTGGCCACCGACACGGATACGGCCCTGGACCCGCTCGAAGCCAGAAGATCTTCAGTGAGCAGGTATCCACTGGGTGCGGTGGACGTGATGTTTCCGATACGAACGGTCAACACTCCGTCCGTGTCGTTGGCATCGTCGTTGCCATTGTCGTCGTCTACCACGTTCATATCCTAGCACACCGCTCGGAAGCCACTGACGTAGCTCACGTAGACGCGACCGGCGAGATCACGGTCGATGGAGTCGATTCTGCCCCCAGTGGTGATGGAGTTGAGTTTCCATTGTTTGAAGCTCGCGTGCTCAGTGCTGGAGACGATTGCCTCGCTGGTTCCGGAGGTGGCGGTGCCATCAATTTCGGCACGAGCGGCGTCCTTCTGTGACGAGTTGATCAGGCTGACATTGGGCGACAAATTGGCATTCCTTCGAGTGCTGGCGCTGAACTATTATAGTACCGGTACATGCGACTCACACAAAATTGGTCTTTATAAATGGATATACCTTTTTAGCTTTATGTAGTCAGTTTTATAGTAATTCACGGAGTTTTAAGCAAATGGACACCGCAAAAATCGTGCACTGACAATGACTTAGCGGATCGGTCATTCGAGCGGAAGCTTGGCTTCCAGCGGATAAGCCAATCCACTATTTCTTCCCAGCGGAATTGTAGTACGCACCCCTGTTCCTATCACAAGAGCTCAGCGCCTTTAACTAAAACTACTATATTAGCTGCCACTTTGTTTTTATGCTCCCTCAGTAAGTCTGTCTGGTTACTAACTGATACTTAATTCTTCGAGCTCATATTCCAGTTCTGTAACCAATAGTTGTGCGCCAAATTTAATGAAGCTAACCTAGGGGCTAATAGCCACATATGGAGTTGCTGGCGCCAGGATTTGTCTTGGCTTATTGCATGTTTACCACCCCGCTCGGTTCTCTTGCAGACGCTAAGACTATTGTACATTGAAGGACAGGATTGTCGAGATATTCGAAGTACCCGACATTTTCTTGCAACATTATATAATACTATTAGGACCCACAACTTTCAGTTAGTCTACCATTTTCACTCAGATATTAAGATTCACGGACTCGTTTCATTCAAAGTTTATAAGAAGATCTCTCTTTTCTGCCAGCACATCAACATCGTTTATAACAGGAATTTAAGAATCCACAAAATAACACCTCGAATGAATAATTTTCAGAGAATTGATTTTCCAAACCAACTCATCTATAGAACGAAAGCGTGACCGTAAATAGCCTTATTGTATTTCCGAAAATCTTACGTGTCCATTGTGCTATACAAGAGCTGTGTTGACTGTGAGCAGGTATGATATCCTGAAACTGGAGTGCGATATACGGCAAAAGGGGGTTAGTGCACTCGCCGAAAACGGACAGAGTATGTGCTAATCCTTCAAGAAGATAGCCACTCTTATCCTGATAAGTCATATCCGGTAGTTCATGGTGCAGTATTGCTTACAAAACTAATTATTTCCTTTGTAGCTATTATTTAATATCGTAGCACTGAAAACTTTCTTTTGCCTTTTCAAAAGTGACGATAGGATAGGCAGTGCCTAGTATGCACACATTCTGAAAAGACACTATACCTATTTAACAGCTTCCTACGCTTAATCTAGTTACATGTACCAGCACATCGATGGATTGTGCAAAGTCGTTTTGTGCCCGTAAGTACGAGTGACAACGGCGAGAAATTAAACTAAATCGTCTTCGACTTAGCAGGAATACCAGTTTTTCTTCACGTAGCATTTTCCATTGTTTTACTAGTGCTCCAAGCCCGCAACGAGTGGAACTTAGTTATGGTGATGGCGCATAGATCATGAAGTGATGCGAGCTGCTAATCGAAAAAAAACACACGCTGAAACGACGTTAGAGTACAAATAGGCTCCGTATTAATAAAATAGATTTTTTTCTATTCTGGGGCACTTTTCATCACCACTCGTTACCCTCGTTACCTGCAAATATTTTATGTAGCCGGAATGAACATATTCTACTATCATTTTCCAATTTTCCTGGTGTCACTCAGTTCTTTCAGGCCTAGAAACCAATAAAGGATAACATACCGCTTTGCATGCCTTAATCGGCTGCAATAAATACCAAGGTAAGGCTACAAGCTCGTGTTACTATCCTTGTGTAAACCCATTCGCAGACTCTAAGTGCCCCTGACATGTTAGCTCAAGTTTCTAGGCACTAACAAACAGTTAGCTAAGATGTGTAGCTACTACTGCAACATATCTGTGTTAGGGAGTACCCTAACTCGACGACAAGTTTGTCGTTCTACGAGCCTGCCGTATGCTGCAACTTGCAGCCTACTATTCGCGGTATCGGCAACTTGCTCGTCCTCGAGCATCAGGGTGTCACGGCCGACGTCATCGCCTAGCTCAAAACCAGCGAAATTTTACACGTGACAACGTGGTGGCATTGCCAGCCCCGTATGTAGTTATCGAGATCACTTGGAGAGGAGATGGTGACGACGACTGAGGTGGCGAAGATGGTGTGGCGCGACGGTAGACACAGAGGAGGAGGTGCTTCCTGCGGTGAAGAACCTGCCCGAAGGGGGGAGGACGTGGAACTGGCTGTAGCGCAGTGGCGATGAATTACTCGTGTCGATAGGCGACCAAGAGGGTGCTGGCGAAAAGTTACACCAACAGTCGAATGAGCAGTATGGTGGAGCTTATGGAGCTGCACATGCAGCTAAGTGCGATAGCACGGCGTTTGACCGCGGTCCTGGAGTATATCACGCCGTTGTGTCTCCGAAGATGCGGCTGTGGTACTGGATTATGATAACAACAATCACTCAACCAGGTGTTTGCAATTATTTGGGAGAAGCCGACAAAGTCACGCTTCCTGGCCGCCAAATTTTTGATAGTTTTTTTTGCGGTTCATATACGGCTCGGGTGTAGGTTAGGTCCAGGAGGGATGAACCACCCTGGGCAACGATGCTGTCCGTAGGCCACTCGCGCGTTGGCTCTCATCTGTGGACTTAGTGACGGGGCTGCGGAGGGCCGGCATGCCCCACCCCCTTGCCCCTTACGCAAAGTCCTCGACTTGGCCAGGCGCGGTGGCTAGGAAAAAAAATATCGGGTTGCAGCGCTCGCACAACGCACGCTCGCTTCAACAGCCCCGCCTGATCGGCGGGCGTTGGCAGAGCGTGAATGGACTGAGTTAGGCTCGCGCTCGCATCCGCTCGCTCTCGCCCGATGGCGTACCAGACGTCGCCCACCCTCGTCAATAAGTGATACCTAACTGGTACTAAAAATATGTTGCCTTTTGTAAGGGCGACGTTTCGATGTAACCTAGTCCCGACCCGTATAGAACCGTAAAACTTATATCAAGTTTTTGGCTACAAGACTAATCAACACGATATATGACTTGAACCAATTAACACCGACTCTTTTGTAAGAGACAACACCAGAAAGCAGAGCTACAGACCCCCGCGAGTCTTCTATATACACATCGAAAGACGCAAGACGTGGAAGCGTGCCTCAATGCATATAAGGCTTCTATAGAATAAGTTATCTAAAAGATAATAGAAGGCCATCTTTCATCACATCACATCTGCTGATTTTTCTAAAAGCACTTACTTTTGAGACGCACCATACTGTGTGTACGTCAAGTCCCGGCCTAGTTTTTACTGCTTCGATACGATCGGCTTCATGGTCGGTTCGTCGCCATTTGAATGAGAAAATCCTTAGAAGCGGCAGGGCAGTTGTTATGCGAATATTTCGAATAGATACCTTGCAACCAGAAAGTCTGACATCATGGCCAACGAGACTGTCCAAGATTAAGTGGCATTTAATTGATTGTTGATCAAATTTAAAATTTGGTCAGCAATCAGCTTACAACAAAATTTAAGCCGAATGTTGAGCAAGATAACAGCTAGCGAGCTAAGCAGTACCGTGGAATTAAGCCAGTGAGGGCTATCCATACCTAAAGGTATTCCCAGTGCAACTCATATAGGTTTAAGTTAGAATTGCAAAGCATAAGTCGGTGAGTGGGTTTACTTTTAACTCATTTATGAAGATAGGAAAAACCTAGTGTAATTTCATTAAACGCAATGCATAGGTACAAGAAGACCAACTAAGTAGTAACGAGCTAGTGTCCTCTGAATGATGTGTTCAATGCGATGGTCAATGATGAGTTCCAAGACTAATTGTGAATCTTTGAACTGAGATCGGGTGAGTTTTATAATCAAAATTAAGCTGATTCTAAATACCACTCCAATCACGGGAAAAAAACTAATGCGGAAATCGTCAATGTCTTCGGTATTTCGGTACGAGCAAGGGGCGAAATTATTAGGAGAATAAAGATTGGAATACTTACATAAGCATCGATGCATGCAAACGTGTGCTCCATGTTGACGGCTCTATGATAGTAGCTCTGTTTAAGGCATTCGTGCCAGCCCCGCAACCACATAAACAATCCTGCAGCATGACCCACACAAAATTTCAGTCAGACACGCAAATAAAATTGTTCAAACCACAATATATTCATTCATTCGTTCATTACGCATGCGCTCACCTTCCTCGTTCAGTCGTAGCACCTTCACCAGCTAGCCGCTGCTACCGTAATATCGGTGTCAAGTGTTACCCCCTCCGTGCTGGCAAATCTTGTGATTAGGATAAATTCAACGTGCAGGAAAGAAAAAGTGCTGACACCATCGAATCTGTATCCATGTATGAATCCTGGTAAATGTATCGACTTACGATGTCGAGAGGTTGTAGCGAGTCAGGTACGATGCAATCCAAGTAGGGGTTGCTGCAAATAACGAGCGAGGAACATCGTACAGTGCAGCGATTTCTAAAGCTTCCAGCTCAACCATTTTAGCTGATACAGGGGCCCCATGCGATCTTAATGCAATTAGCCACTCTAAGATGTCCAGTTCAGCGTCGTCCGACAAGGTCTTTGCACTGCCAATGTGTCTGAACCGCTTCTGCTGCACGGTTTTTGCATTTGCAGCCATGGCGTCGATATGTCCTCTGCCCTGCTTCCAACACCGGATGGCACGTGCCTTCGACTTGAGTAGTGCTCCGCCGATCGATTCCGGGCCAAAACGTGTGAATTACTACTTCCATTTTCTGTGTGTCATATAATAGCAATACCGCGGCCTTCAGCGCGAAAGTCTCCGACGTCAGCTTGTGCTGCTTCGGCTTTCTCCCTTCCCCTTTGCTTGGCGGCGCCAAGTTGGCGCTCGCATTGCTGCGGCCGCCGTTTGTGCTTTGCTGTACTCCACAAAAGACAGGGGGATTTTAGGGGGGTGATACTTAACAACGCGGAGCAAATCCTTGATTTAAGTGTCAAACTGACGTGTATTATTGGTCAAAATTGGGGATGACACATAACAACGGCGGACACTTGACACCGACATTACGGTACTTTCCATTTATCGCATTATCTTAGGGATCATCCTGCTCTTGAACCTCGCTTTAGCGGTAAGCTGCCAGCTGGCAACGTCAAACAAGCTACAGGCCATTACCAAAATCGGCACTGTTTTCCACTCTGGATATCCTCCGTCGCGACCACCACAACGGTCTTCGACGACCACTAGACACCTCGAAGTCAGCAACAGCCGCATATATGGCTCACAAAGCACATCACCCGCCAAGACGTTCTGCCTTAGTAGTGACGCTAATTGGTCTACTTGGGTGATTTGGTAGATGGGTCATCACGAGGCGAAACCCCCGAGTTACGCGGACGATTGGCACGGGAGACACTGATGTGTAGGTCTCATAATTGGGGGAAGTTTGGGCCGATTCCCCCCGCAATCCCCCAAATAAGGATTCTGGTGGTCCCTCGCATAAAATAGTTTTCTCGATCGTTGTTCACGTCTACTACAAGGTTTACCAGCCATGCACTAGCTAAAATGATAGCTTAGGTATTTAAAGGAGCTATGGCCAACACGGATGTTCTAAGGCATTTTACAACCAAAGCGGGGCTAAAAGTGCCACATACACCAATTTTACTACATTGAAGACGTTCAGGTCGCGACAGCAAGCATGACTTGTACGGATGTACTTTCCATCGTGCATTACTAAGTAACCTTCATGTTTGATCTTGTGTGAGCGCACCAGCAAGTCTACAATAATACGTCAGCTAAAAGATAATCTGGGGTACCCGAAAGCAGGGCAGAAAACTTACCGAGGTTGTACAGCTCCATGAAAGCCTTCGTAACATCAGGACTAAAAGACAGGCCTATCCGAGCGGCCCTCAGAGCTTCTGCTATAGTTGCCATTCCGTCTAAGTTTATTGTATCAATATTGGGTGAGTTCCCGATTAAATATGCCTGCAAACGTGCCCCATCTCGCCGAGTTACTTCCCTAACACCTCCCCAGTGTCGAAAGATTCGAAGGCAACGACACCAAACGTCAGTGTCTCCGATTCAGCCACAATATCACCTTCTTGGAGTCGCGTCGACTGTTGAGCCAGCGCCGTACGCGCGGGCAGCAATTCACGTTGAAATACATGTGCTAGCGCTCATTGCGACGTTGTCCCACTCGACACGACGACGAACACCCGCGACTCCCGAAATGTTGTACGATTAGGCACACAGTGCCAAGACCGTTAAACGGATCGTGGTGGTGCGCAATGCCACATAACCACTGCGCCGGTACTTCTCGCTGGTCAGGGGCAAGTCAGATGCAGCCTGTTGAGTCGAACACATACGTCCACTACGGTTGAGGTTGGTGGTGTGGTCGGTGGGCTTGTTGTCGGGTACACCGGGCTACACCTCGCGTACGGCACCGCAGAAGCGCAATGCTGGTGCTTATGAACGCGCGCGCGCCGTAGCACGTAATTGCAAGCTCGGTGGTGACTCGACTACCAACGGCGACAACGTGGTGGGTCTGGTTACTTGAGGCGTGGTCACGGGAGAAGCTGCTGGTATGCCGATAAGGTCCGGGGCTGTACCGTATTTATCCTTCGTCCCCGCGGTGGGTCTGTCGCGCTCAGACGACATCGCCGCCATAGACAGTCCCCATCAGCCTCAGGACCCTTCATCGCTGTACTCTCACGTGGCATTCGCTGTCTTGAGACTGCAAGATTTTAGGGCATCCCCATTTGATACTTGGAAACGCGCTTTTGGTTTCTACGTGATCGCGGGTGCTGCGAACTATCCAGGAATTACGCGTCGTCAGGGTCTGTGCAGCGGGGTATAACCGTAATATATCCAAACTACATAAGTGTGGCGTATTACTCTGGCAGGTAAATGGTACAGGACCGATAGCTTTGCTATAAGTAGCTTGAAGTTTGTATTAGATCGCAAACTATTTAAATCGCCCTACAAGGCGAGTACATCCACAAGCAGGCCGATATCTCCCCGGGAAATGGAGCGCCACCGCGTCCAGGATGGTGTACATCGCGATGTGGCACGCTGCCACAACCAAGCTGGGTGCTCTTCGGGAACGGAGCAGAGCCGTAGCACTGCTGCTGCTGCTCATCCTGTTGCGCAACCTGTAGCCGCGCGTACGAACAGCCAGACCGAACCCATGGACTTAAGCCCAGTCGAGAGCTCGGTCCGCTGTTACGGATGCGGTGAACTTGGACACTACCAGCGTGTATGCCCCTCTCCAATCTTCGGGAGAAGGCATTCCCTCGCGTGAGGGCCGTTGGCGAAGGACGCGGCCATATGGTCACGGGCTTTCTGACCACCAGTAGGAGCGACACGCCCTACTGGATAAGCACTGAGTCTTGTGACGGGCGCGCAGGTAGTGCGCACCACGGAGGTTCAATTTTGAGAGATATGGTCCTCTCACACCGGATGAGCAGATGTGGTCTGCTGGTAGTATACCTGGTGTACGGGGTACGTTTAACCCTTGGGCGTTTGGTAAATTATGGGGATTTGACACACCGCCGGAATGTAGCTTGGGGTGGCGACACCTGACCACACTTTGCACGAGGCAGCGTTTATGGCTGAACTTATAGCAAAACTGGCTTGTGGTGCGGTGAAGGAGGTATCTTGGGCCCGCATGGACCTGGGCACTGGTGTTCAATGGACGTTGCCAGTATGGTGCCGCTTGCCGTTCTCGACTTGACCATACATCGCTTGCGCTGCATTGCCGCACGGGAGGCAAGGGCCCGAGGCTGTTGGTGTGCAAAGGCTATGGAAGCCGGCCGATCAACTGCCTTTGACGTGGCATTGGTGAGCCATGTTCCCGCTTTCACCGTGCTCTGGACGCCTGTAAAAAACACGTCTGGACGCCATGAGCACCAAAGGGGTTTATCGGAGTCACGTCACGGACGTCTCCGAGGAAGCGGTTGCAGAACGCTCTGCTACGCGCGTCGGGAGGCAATGTGCCACGGCGGCAATGCCGGTAGACATGGGTCTCTCGTCCGGCGTGTGGGCCGGCCTGCTGCGCCAAAAAATTGCTCAAACCATAACTGATGAGGAAGTTGCTGAATACGCTCCTGTGTGGGCTACACAGTTTCACACATTGAGGCGGTAACGTAGTTCAACATCCAAGGCGGTTAATATAGGCCCACGTGGGCCTAGCTATTGGCTCCGTGGTGAGGTCCAATTGGCCCCACCAGACGTGAGTAAGTTGTTCTACGACAAGTCACGCAGACATAAACTCTTAACGTGATCGACAAGGCCTCCGCGCCTCGACGATGGCAAGGACATGAGGCAAGCAGCAGTTATGCTTGCCGACGGCTATAGCTATGGGAGACTCAGTTGCTTAAAACGTGCGTGGGGGGGCTCGGAAATGCACTCCTTCCTATTCTTGGAGGTAAGGTCAAGCTCCTTACGGAACAGTCGGCGATGTTCGTCTACTGCAGGCTAGAGTCAACCGGACTAGAGCTGTGATGGCTCGGGCCAAATTAATTCGAGTGGCGGTTGCCGCCACGGGGGTTAGACACCTTCACTAGGTATCAGTACTGTGGTGATTGCCACTGCACTCACACAGGAGGTGGTCTGCATACATCTGGATGATCTGTTGGACAAGTTCCACTCTCTCGCTTGGCTATTGTCAAACAGTGTGTCATGTGCAATGGCCCAGGCCCAATCTACACTGACTCAGTGACACCACAAGCGTTGTGCACAAGTGCGCACGCAACTGACTAGGTATCGGTCATGGCAATGTTGTTAGAATATTAGAATTTTAATGTGGTGCCGAGGAGACTTCCTCGCCTACAGAGCCCGGATCAGGCGGTAAATGCCAGCATTGATATTGTTAGTTTAGATTTTCGAGTTTGTTGTTAATGACTAAGAGCATCGTTACCAATGCGGCAATCCAGCCAATAAAACGCAAACTTGGCCGTTAAAAATAGCATTTTGCTCGCCACCAATGCATCTATCCGACTGATAAAATAAATTTTGCCAGACGACGGTCATCCGCTCGGATAAGTTTGGCATACCGAACAGCGGCGAAAATCACTACAGGTATTGTGCTGTAGGTAGTATTAGCATCTTGGGCGGAGCAATGCAATCAAACCCGGTATCGACAAATGTTCAAAACGATACTACGCCCCCCGATCTGACGATATCGACACCGAAAGCTCCCCTCCGCGACACACACGGGAAATGACGGCAATCGAAGCTCGCGGGGCCAATTACGAGACCATCGAAGACAAGGCTCTACGCCAAGCGTGCTTGTCATCGAGTCTTGATCCGATTAAGGGCATGCACCAGACAATGGAGACTTCTACAACAAAGAAAAAGAGGCACTCGACACAGAGTTAAATCGCTTGGGTAAAACCGTAGCTGAAAGACCCCCAGCGTCTCTGAGCTCTCGATTTTTGATTCTTTCACACTATGTATACAAGCCTGTGGTCTGTGATTTGCAGGTATTAAACGTGTATGTAAGTGGGCGATATCCTGTCGACGGGGGTGTGGTGTGCGTCTGACGGAAACCGTATTGCAAAGAAGCAACCAAAACGGCTACGTTAACCCGATAGTGCTGTTGCGAATGCTGGTGCAGCTCCGATAACGACTTAGCAAGCAGATTTAGAAGGTCTAAGCGCAGATAAACCGAGCGGAACTACTGCGGACGAAGAGATAAAGGGGATGTCTCGTATCAAGTTTGGTCGAACAAATTTAGCCCTGTACGTTCACCAAGTGCAAGTTACAAAACGCGCAGCAAACGAAATGCAGAAAACGAATTCGTGTTGCGCAAGAGCAATACGATTTAAGTCTCTTTAGCGTCTAATACCCAATCTGATACGAGCAACCCCCTCACAGCAGAGTTCCTGTCACTCAAGGGCCAAGATGTCATAAAAGAATTAGTCGCACAACAGGCGGGGGTTCATCAGATGAGCAACAAAGAGATCAGCAATTAGCGATGCCACAACACCAAGCTAGTACGGTTTACTGACACCATCTACCGCGCTTAATAGCCGTACTGCGCCAAACACCATCATGGGCGACAACAGCGAACAGGGCAGGGTCTCTAGCGTGATCTTCAAAGACTTGAGATGCCAACCTTACCAGCTGCATTACGTTTTTTCGCTCAAAATACGGGTCGTAATTGAGAACTCCTAAGGCAATCTTGTCAAAAAATGGCCGCGATATTCGATAACGCCTACGGAATCTTATCCTGCCAAAGATTGGGTGCGGAGAAACGTATTGCTGGATCAGAGCGTGGCGGCCAAATAAAAACGATCCAATCACGCTCTTGTTGGGTGCTCTATCAGGAAGTGAACCACTACGACCTCGCTTGGTGTCAATTTCGGGAGGCCATGCATTGAATAGTAGCTCTACCAGAACTTATTCTTCTTCGTCCGCAGCTAACAATGATTTTGTGTGCATTATGCATCTGCAGCTTAACGAGCTGCAGATGTATAATGAATGTCCGTACTGGTAGGTAGGAGACCCCATGAAAGCTATTCTATCTTTAACGTTTGCTCTTTTTTTGAAGATACAACCAGGATGGAATAGCCGTGTTGGTGAAGATTCTTTAAAAGCCGGTTCACTAATCGCAAAGACGCAGTAGAACGTGTTAGCCATGCCTTTATCAAGTTTTGGGGCTTACTACAGTAGTAGCATGAGCGAAAATTATTTGAAGCTACACAGTCACAAGCCGTCTGGTCGAGGCAAAAAACAATGTATCGATTTCAAACGAATAGATATAGAGTATGCACTACATGTAATAATTAATCTGACGGTCACACCCAGGACCCTAGATGTCGCGGTACGGGACCCGGCTGTGCAAGCGCTCTGCCACCGCGCGCACGGCTTTGGAATGCATCTTTTCACTGGACCCAGCACGAACGGCGGCTTCTTGTCGACAGTGATCAGCTGATATCCACGACTTAGACAGCTGTCATCCGGGAGGAGCTTCTCTGACTTACGGCATTACCACGGCGGTGCTCGTCGCATGACTCAAAAAAGCGCCTTGGTCTCCTCTGTCAGCTGGTGACTTAGTTGCGGGATGTGCTTCACTTTTCCAATGACGAACGGGGTCGTCTCGCGTGCACCTCCCTGCGCCCTCACCCTCCTTATACTTGGAGACTTCGAGAGCAACTGGAACTGTACCTGACGCTCTTGATCACCAACTTCCCCACCCTACTGAGCACGGCTACTTGCTGCGGCGTAGTTAGAATAGCTGCGAAGCCGGTGGATCATCCGGCGATGCTGGAACTGGTGTTTGACAGGCCTCTGGTGTGCGTGGCTTAAGACGGGCGTGACGGCGGGGTAACAGGATTTACCACCAGCAGGTCCTCTTCCGGTTTGTCGCGGCATCGCTCCGACCAGATGTCTTTGTCAGGGCAGTGCATCACCATACCCGCGGGGATAGGCTGGTGTGTCTTCTTCTGGAGAAGAGCTACTGGCTGCGCACTCGACAGCATTTCAAGGCGGGCATTGCTGCGATATCCAGGGGGTATGCGAAGGCGAGCTCGGACAGATGACGGTTACACTGGGTACAGTCCAGCGCGCTTGCTGCAGCAGGTCTGGAGAGTTTGGAGTGGCGGATACTGCGTCGGGTTGCTGGACTTAGTGTAGTTGCTCTTCCAGCTCAAGTACAACGCATGCTAGCTCTTTGACCCCATTCGTGACCTCCCTATGCTGAGTGCATCCGCACCGCCGCTCAGTGAACCGCTTTCATGTTGTCTGGGCTTGTCCCGCTGGATTTGCTTTCCGCGCGGTTTTTCGTCGCCGGTGGCGCTGTACCGGCCTGAGTGAGGAGGAAATCACTCAGGCTTGCTTCGTACCGCAACTCCCCCGAATGACCAGCAGTGTACGGCAACGGGTATCGTCTATGTCTCCCGCCGACGGGGGGCGACATCACCCTCTTCGCCCCGTTCGTCACTGAGGTTGTGGAGAGTTGCTGGCGAATCGGGGTTACCGTCTATGGAGATGGCGTGTAGCGCATTTTGACCCGCTCAATGGCGTCAGCAAGACCACCAGGTCGCCTTGACCTCCCGTGGCCCACCACTTCAAACGCGACCCTGTCGACAATACAAATGGGCCAGTCCTGATGATTACGGCTACGGGCCACGCTATCTGATTTTCTTTTGGGAGGGGGGGGGGGGGCACGGTAGTGATGACACCACCGGCACCAGGTCCCCGAAGCGCTAATTAAGGCACTATCGCCGATCACATGTAGGGGAGCCCGCCCATTCGCACGGCAAGTCTTGAGCCACTTTGAGTGTCCATCCATCCCGCCCCATTGTTGGTTATCCGTGAAAATCCATAGGCCACATAGGCCATGCTGCCAACCCAGCAAAAATCGAGTCCAGTGAGATCAATGCCTAAGCCAACATGGCAATGGATGACCGACGGAGTTTCCAAGTCAATCTATCTCGGAATCGTGGTTCAGAGGCGAGATGGGAGACCGTGTTTGCGCATGCTGTGAATAATGTCGGTCGCTGGCTTATTCAGATCCCGGATGAGAACCCCTTGGGGCTCGTGACCCCCACATCTGGTAGGGGCTTGGAAGAACTCTTGGGATGGGCAGCTGGATTGTGACGCTTGACGGCAAGGTCATGTGGTGTCGTTAGCTGCCGTAGGTAGGTAAGTGACAGCCATGTTCCATTATAAAAATAAGTAGTAATGGTTAATCTGACGGCATCGCATATTTAAGTGAATGACCGCTCGGTATCACGACGAGGAGAAAAGTCAGGAAGTGTTTGAGCCTTTGGAGCCCTGAAGTCCTCATTGCAATCGACGCTCGCCTAAGTCGTTTGCGGATCTTCGAACGGTTGATCGTACGGAGCATCATGCGTTTCAACAAGCCGCTTTGGCGCTTGGATACGTGGAAAATGACAGACGAGTGGATACACTGTTCACGCGAAGCCGCCATGGTCAAGATGCCGAACCAGCTACGCCAACTCTTCGGGATCATTATGGTATACTCGATGCCTGGCAATGCCAAAGATCTCTGGGTCAAGTTAAGGAAGAATATGTCAGAGGATTACGCATGAAGCATTGAGGAAAGAGATGTGGACCTTCGCATTGCACGCGAAGAAAGGGTACGTCTTCGTATGGCGGAGTACAAGGCGATGAAAAACTTGGCTGATTACTTCACTTGGAGCCAAAAACTTCTCGAAATGTATGGTCTTCCTCTGTTAACCGATTACGACGACAAAATCTTCGAAGAAGTGGACGGCCAGGGTACAGCGTCAGTGGATGTTGTCCAGCAAGAAATTGGCATGTATCCCCAGAACGAACAGGAGCATGTTGCGGAGCAGGCGAGCCAGCTATACAACAATCAGAAAGAGATTTTTGACAAAGTCATTGTGGCTGTGAGCAGACCGGCTTTAGGGGAGAAGCTTATCTTTTTGAATGGACCTGGCGGAATAGGAAATTCATTTCTGCTCGCGAAAATACTCGTTCACGTTCGGGTGCAACGTAAGGTTGCCATCGCTGTTGCATCGAGTGGAATTGCAGCTACCCTGTTAACCGGAGACCATACCGCAGCAGAGTTGGCAGCGTTCTCCAAATTCTTACTTTAGATCGTAGAAGGCCGGTATCCTGTCGATTCAGAGATTAGCCAGCGACGGCAACATATGCTTTCCAAGTGATATGTGTATTATTCCAGAAGAACGGGGACAAACTTGCCTTTGACGGCGAGGACATGATATGGCATTGCCAACTGCAAATTTTGCTTAACTTCCTCCGGTGGACGACCTGCACGAGCGAGACTTGGACGATTTTGAAAAAGGCCGACGAATACTTCGTTGATCGGGTCATACTAGCTCCCACAAATGCAAGTGTTCGGCGTATCAACGACATGGCTACAGAGCACCTGTCGGGTGAAACGAAGGAATATCTCTCGGTGGACAGCCTCGAGGGGTCGCGGACCCAAATATATTTGAGCAGGAGTTCTTAAACTCTCTTATCTTCTCTGGTGTCCCCCTCACAGGATTGTTCTCAAAGCTGGTACTCCCATCACCACGATTCGAAAACTAAACAGCGATGCAGTGCTTCGCAGCGAAACGCGAATTCGAGTCGTGTTACAGCGCGAGAGGAGCATCGAGGCGAGCATTATGTCTGGGTCGTTTGAGGGTAAAAAGGTGCTCTTTTCTCGGATAATCTTCTATAGTGAGGACGATGACAAGGTTTTCCCTTTCAAGCTCAAGCGTAAGCAGTTTCTAGTGGTTCCAGCGTTCGCCATGGCTATAAACAAGACCCAAGAACAATTGATCCACTACGTGGGTATCTACTTGGAATCGCCGGTGTTCGCACATGGACAGAAAAACGTGTCGTTGCCAAGAGTGACTTCAAGGATGGCGATCAAGATTGCTGTTGAGTCAAAGGCCGCTGATGAGAACGGAAACGTACATATGAAGAACATTGTGTACAGAGAGGTTTTTGGAACGCGAAATTGTAGGTCGCGTAATCCTCCCCCCCCTCCCATCACTACACAAACCAACCGTTTCCAACGCGGCCGCCCAGAGCGCTAGTCTCAAAAAGTAAAATGAATGTTCGTCTGTCTGTCTGTCAATGTTCCCCAAATCCGGACTTCTGATTAGATGAAAATAATCACTTACTTAAGTACAACAGTACATTATTGAGACAATTCTGACAAAAATTAAATGCGATAACTAGACAAATCTAGAAAGTGCTAAATTAGCTTTGACTGCGTCGATAGCGAGCTCGTTTTCTGATTGGTATTGTGAATTCCGCCTAAAATTGAGTATTCTGGGCGGTAAAGCAAATGTGTCGAGTATTTCACATACAAAAGGCAAGTCACAAATAATCGCGCCACATGAAACCATATGTTTTCTTGGCACTCAGGACTCGTACTTAGTGGGGATCCACAGCCATCAAGGGCTTGCGCGATTGGCGGAGATTCGGCTCTCTGGAGATTGAACCTAGCGGCCAATCCAATTTTGACTAGAACTCGCAATATGTTTTGTTACAAGAAACGAGCTCGTTTTGTCTTATACAATAAAATTAATGTCTGTTTTGTCATGTCCCTCAAATCCGGATTTTTGTTTGGATGTAAACAATCTCTTATCATAGTACATTATTGATATAGTTCTAACAAAAACAATCGATAAGTAGAAATTTCTAGAAAGCGCTAAATTAGCGAGCTCGCTCGTCAATGATAAGGGACCAATAAGAATTTATAGCTTATACATGTATACCAAGAGAGTCTGTCATAAACCCCATCGCGTACGATCACGTCGGTAAAGTCATTGCACAATTTGGGAAGCGGATTCCTTGCAGCAACCGCATCGGTTCAAGTTTGTTTCGAGGGACACCCGCGTGTATCGGTACGTAGAAACCGTGACTGAAAGGGAGGGAGGAGTCAATTCAGCAGAAAGTGGTAGGGATCCGTTCGCGTGCAGTTCAGCACGTACTTGTTCAGAACCTATTAATACTACTTAAGTACAGTACCAGGTAAAGGTGTGTTTTATTAAAAGTTAAAATACTTCAAGCATTGATACATGGACATTGTACAGAGGGTGGACTAGCACCATGTAAATCACATCACCCTCTGCATTATCTTTGATAATGCAGAGGGTGATGATAATTTATCAGAGGGTACATGTAAAGCTATTATATGTAATAGGCAACCAGCGACCGTCGCTCTGTTGCGTCGTTCCGGCTGGCGAAAACAAAGACCGTGCTAACCCGTCGTGACCAACGTAGGTACCGGGTACCAAGTTAGCGAACCTATGTAAATACACACCTAATAACTATTGAGGGCATTCATGTTTTAAATCCCTGATAGGTACAAGACACGCAAACGCGGAATTTGTGCTAAAGGATGGTTTAATGGCAATCGAGCACCATGTAGACGTTGCTCAAACATATCTACGGGTTGAAAGTATTGACAAGTCGCTACAAACCACACTCGATTTCGTCCACAGACGCCACTGCGGAGCTCAAACACCAGCAGACAAGGTGAATCCAACCACGGATCGGGATAATATGCTACAAGTGTTTTTTGCAGTACAATGGGTAACACCAGCAAAACGAAACTCAGAAGCAGTCCGTTTACTGACAAAAGTCAAGATGCCGAGGAAGTTTAACCTTCTCCTTCGGACCCAAACACAGCAAGACCCTCTACACGAATGGCTGCAACGCTATACACAAGAAGACCGAGGCTATTCAACGCCTATAGGGAGCGACATCAAGTCGCGAATTATATGCTACAAGGCTTCTATAGAGAAAATCACATAAAAATCAAATAGAAGGACATCTGTTTTAAATCCTGATAAAAGCTCGCAATCAAACCATCATCATAACTGAACGGAGCGGCTCCTGGCGGCTTTGCTTTTTCTTCAACTCCAAGGAGTCCTTGGAGTTGAAGAAAAAGTACTCCTTGGCAAGGAGTACTCGGTCCTTTACGTTGCAGACCAACCAGCTGTATGGGTGGCATCCCCTTAACTCTTTTAATCCGATACTGATTCAGCGGCACGCAATCGATTTAATGTTTGCTGCATTGCTGTCCGTACTGCGGGAACGCTGCGTACAACTCTGCCGTCATTCTCGAATTTGCAGTCGGCTGTAGCAACTATCAGGCAAACCAGAACAAAACAATGAAGGTCATCGCTTTCGTCGCTACAGGAGCCGCCGTCTTGACGTCGATACCCTCTGTGTATGGACACGGTTACATCGTAGACCCCGCTGCACAGTGGACTCAAGGTTACCCGTCCAACGGATACGGCAGTACCATCGACAGCACTGTTTTCGGCACAATTGACGGAGGGAAGTATGGCTACGGACCCAACGGGGCCATCAACATCATCAAAGCCAATCTGGCCACGAAGGGCGGTGGCTCCCTTGGTGCGCTTATCGCCAAGAACCAGAAACTCTACAGCAGCGAAGTTGACCCGGATTGCGGACTCACAACCGTCAAGGACTCTGCTCGCTCGAAGCTGCCGGCGTCGCAACTCGAGTACACGGGATTCACGCACCCTGGTCCATGCGAGGTCTGGTGCGACGACACTAAGGTGCTATTCGATTATGACTGCCAGACCAAATTCCCTGGTAGTCCCTCGAAGATTCCCTACGACGAGTCCAAGTGCGCGAATGCCAACCGTCTGACGATCTACTGGCTCGCTGTCCACGGTGAGCAGTGGCAAGTGTACTCGGACTGTGTCTGGCTGGAGGGGGGCTCCGGCAAAGGCGAGCCGCCTTCGACGGTGGGAGCTGGTGCGTCGACGGTGGCTGCTGGCTCCAGCTCGAGTTCAACGCAGACTACCTCGCCTACTCCTGCCTCCAACGCGTCTCCATCAACCAATTCCACATCGCCGTCGACCAGTACTACCAGCACCACGACGGCAGCTCCAACGACGGACTCGGAGGAGGTTGGCAATGAGGCATCTACCGCTGGTGATGAGACCCCGACGACGAGCACAACGGAGGAAACTACCCCTACAACAGAGGTGGCTACCCCTACCACTCAAGAGACTACCCCTGCCACTGAGGCTCCTACCACTTCCACTACGTCCACCACTTCCAAGTGTGCCCGTCGCCAGTAGACGTGGACTGACATGAGTACACCAACGATCACTGTGTAGATGTCCGTCTAACTCAATGTACATGTTGTCTGGTTTTCAATGTTGTTCTTTGTCGTCGCATGGAATCGAGGCGGCAGGATGATTTTGACGATCTGCAACCTCCCTGTGCATGTCCTTTACGTGCTCCGCGCTCGGTTTGTCGACTTTTACAAAGTTCTGCAAACCTCAGGAGTACCGGCAGGTCGTGCCGAGATGATGGGCTACCAGAATCGTCACTGGTGAAAGGATCGCATCTGGTGAATCACCAGACAATACTGTACTAGTATTTAAATATGCGTTCGCCAGCAAGTGCGTACAGTAACAGGTAAGCTGAATTGCTGTTCGAGTAGGCGAGTGCTACCAGCAATTAAACAGTTCCAGGAAATGGTACAAGCAAGTTAGAATTTGAGACTTCGTCAAACGAAAAGATGAATACATGTACATGTAGAGCAGGCCGGGCAGAACAAATTATTCGAATAATGCGTCCTAAAATAGGATTCGTGATACTATCCAATGGGCCTCGAAATCAAGTTTTTCCAACAACAAAAAACTTTACAGCATCTCCACAGGTGCGAGTATAGCAAAATGTCTGTTCAAATCTCTAGCCTCCCCCCCCCGCAGAGGTAGCCAATACTCCAACCAATAGTTATGTACAGAAATCCCCTTAGTAGTAATCCCTTGACTCGGGATTAATACCAGTACATGTAAGTATGAGCATGACGTCTACTGAGTGCAGCACGGAGATGCAAAGAGACGCGAGGGTGGTCGGAGTGAAGGTGTTTTGACGGATTCTGGACGCATTTCATGAGATCTAGATTGATGAAAAAAGTAAGTCGTTAATAACAGCTGAATATTTCTGCTTGGTGACAGTATGTTTGATAGTTCATCGGGATCATAAAAAAACGCAACACCCATAAAATATAACATCCTGCCAAGGTTCGGAGGGAGTTCAATAAAACCGCATTCTATTCGGTAGTATACGTTAGTATCCGAGGCACTATTCGTATTTTTATAAATATTACTTCGAAGTATATTTAGGAGCAAATACCGTACCGAAAAATAATGCGTTCTAAAACCCTAAACGCTTAGAGCATCCACCGGTGAGGTACATTCTTTTTTTTAAAAAAAAGCACTAAAATGACGGTAACTTTTCCTGCAAAATCTCCTACACCTGTCAAAGTACTAAAATAAAAAAAAAACAGCATCTCGTCAGGCTTTTTGGTGTCATTCGGTATGACATATACGACGATGTTTTCGCCATCTTGCTGGCCAACTCAGACCGTTCGACAAAAGTCCTTCAAATCAGGTTATAGCTAATTTGCTCATGCCTTACTCGATTTGTTTTTGGTTGGCATGTTTCGGCATCTCGCGAAACCACCTGTTTCTGTTTGTAAAAAGCATTGGTAGATATTGGACGGTGGTCTATTGAGCGGCGTTCTATTTTAGGGAGTTCTATTTATCATTGAACTCCCTCTATTACAGCGTTCAATTTGCAGGATTACTTTACCGCGTACTATTCGGTACTGTATAATACGTTACCGGTATTCTAAAAGCTTACGATTTTAAAAAAATAGTATCCTAGGCACTATTCGCGATAGGATGTAAATCATGAAATGTCGTGTTACTTGTTTCTGGGGTTGGCCTTTGCGAGATGATTCCATCCCTGTCGGTACTCGAATGACGGTAAATAGCGGTACAGTACCGAATGATGCTCTCATCTGATAGCGCACGCTCTCTTAGAATTAAAAATGGGTTTTAAAATTAGCGTATTAACCTGGCGAAGCTCTCCGCTTTGACGAGGTTTGATCTGGTTGCGACGCGCACGTGCGAGTTATCATAACGGTGACAATTACAATTATAATAGCCTCGCTGAATTCGCAACAGGGATATGTTGGGCATCCGACAGTGTCGGGTTGGTGTAGTGGGGGTGGAGCGTTCCAGCTATATTTGTCAAGCTTCACTGCCTCGTCGGCTTCCTGGACTACCTTAACGGACTTAGGTAGGTGAGATGGCGTTGGTTGGACCGTTAGATGGGATGCTACGCCTAGTGCGAGGAGCTCTATGAGGAATGGGGAGTTCGGGTTTTGCGCTGAAGGGATCAAGACAATCTACCCTGAAGCAATAGAGAACCAAGAACTAAGCAGCAACTATCGTAGTATACGTTGGCGTGCTTTGGGAGTTCCAGCTCCCACGTTGATGTTCTTTGTGTTCTCCCCGACCTACTACAGTTGGTCGCGAAAATACACATCTCGCTGCCAATACCAGAGTGCTAAAATCTACGCCAACACCGGCTACATATATTTCACTAGCATGAGGAAAGCTTTCATCGAGAGCATATCCGTAGGTTCTGTAACTCAGCGCCTAAAATTGAGACGGCGCAACAAGCATTACTCACCAGTTCGCTATCGTAATATTTCGGATTCCACTTACAAACACCAAGTATGCTATGCGAATTTCATTTATTCTTTGCTGAAATCTAAAACTGATCTGGTACATGGATGCACCACAACGGTCACGCCAGATGCACCACTCGCTTCATGCGTTCCCTAGCAGGGAATCCCTACATCGAGTCCCATTCTCAAGTTTCCATTTCGTCGAGAGGAGTTATTTGTGAGCTTCGCGTTAATCCGGTCGCTTTCGACCAGCCGTCAGTATGTCGACGACCAGTGAGGTGAGAATTTTGCGGCATCCTTCAGTTCATACATGTATTACCTTTCGATGACTGTGTGTATCTGACGACTAGAGCAATGCCAAGTTGGCCGCGCAATGAAGCCCGCGCCATTGGAACTTCTGGTCTTCCTCAAAGCCATCCGTAGTATTTGGTAAAGTAAGCCCTACAATACAAGTATTGTACAATACGTATTGTTGCGAAAAATGACAGACAAACAATCAATTCTTCAACTAGTATTGTCACAACGCTGATGCCAACACGTCGACGAATAATCAGGGAGCCACATCAGCTACAAACGCTCAAACAACTACGACTACGACACTCCAACCACCACAACAGACGGCACCGCTGAGGCCAACAATTCGCCCGAGGCAGCGTCATATATCAATCAGAATAACGACAACGGAGAACAGACGAATGGCAATGGAAGTCAGGGCGGAGGGGGTCTCGGAAGTACGTTCTTGTATGGGTATGCTCATGTGTCATCTGGCCCTCATGTCCAGGGTTCCTCAAAATATATTTTTTATCGATTTCTTTTTCTAAGGAAAATAGAGGTACCTCAGAAATCTGCAAATAAATAACTTGTGCAGACGACCATGAGAAATAAACTATTGAGATCATGTTACTAAGGTTATACTTTATAAGTAGTATTGCTTAGTAAAATGATCTCACTTTGTTCTGGACGGATCCCTATCTTCAGTATGTAGGGCTTGAAAAAGAAGGCAGCGACTTTCTTGGAGAGAACTTGCTCTGTGAGCGCTGGGGGGCGTAAAATTGGTAGTTTGCGGTGTATAGTAAGTTGCAAAGTGCAGTGGATGCTGGAAAAAGCCAATAAATTTCGTGTTGGAAAGCGTAAAACCCATAAATCAATTTTCAAATTGAAGCCAACGCACAAATATATTTTTTCCTGAACTCCAGAAATATATTTTCAGTAAATATATTTTTGAGGATCCTTGCTCATGTCCCTTTGTGTTGCTGTCAGTCCCTGTGATCGTGGGTATCGTCGTGGGTTCTGTCGCTATGATGCTGATGATCGCAGCTTTCGTCATTTGGTACAGGAAAACCAAACGGTCGTATTCGAGGAGTCCCCGCTATGATACGACAAACAACACAGGCACCTCCAGTAGCAGGAAAGAGTCCGGAGACCGCGTGTACAGCCACGCCGTCCTCATTGTCGTTCCGATTTCAGGGGACGAATACTTTGATGAGATCACAAGCACCGAAATTCTAGGACGACGCAGTGAGATGGAGAGCGACAGGATGTCTGATTCATGGAGCGACCCTGAGATCCTAGACGCTCGTATCCCGATGGAGAAGTTGCGTGTCCAGCAACTTATTAACCGCAGAGGATTCGACGAGGTGTTCCTCGGTACGTACAGAGGTCGTGCGGTGGCGGTCAAACGCTTACTGTCGGATAGAAGTAAGAACCTGAGATAAGTCGAGGTTTTCATGGTCGAGATCAAGATAATGCTGTCCATGGATCATCCACGGTCCAACTATCCGTGGACCACAGATAGTTGGGTGTCTTGGTGTGGCATGGGAGCGTTGGGTGGACATCTTAGCCGTCACAGAATATATGGAAGGGGGCAATCTCCGTTCGGTACTGGAGCGTTTCGAGCACGAGGAGCATCGGGCCCACGGATTCGATGATGATAAACCCTCCACATCGCTGAAGGACTCAGGTATCTACACGGAATGGACCCGACTGTACTGTATCGCGACCTTAAGTCGAAGAATATTTTACTAAACAAGAACTTGGACGCTAAGCTGACGGACTTTGGCGTGTCTTGAGAGAGCGCCGACATCACGATGACTGCTGGAGTTGGCACATCGCTGTGGATGGCGCCCGAGGTAATGATTGGCGACAGATACAACGAAAAGGCCGACATGTTCTCGTTCGGAGTTGTGTTGGGAGAACTCGACTGTCAGCAGTTGCCGTACTCGCACGCGACGGAGCCCGGTACCAGCCGAAAGTTGCCTGGTACAGCCATTCTGCAGATGGTGGCGGCAGGTCAACTGCGTCTGGAAATCTCCCAGACGACTCCTACATGTACCGGCATCTATGACTTGGTGATGGCGTGTACGTCGCTGACTCCTTCGGACCGACCCACAGCGACCGAGGCGTTTGAGCGGTTGCAGTCCATTTCTCGGGAAACATTTACGCTCTCCTTGCAAGGCGTGCGTGGCCAAGACGAGGAGTTTGCTCTGTACATGTAGATCCGGTCCATGTCGTCACGACGCAGAGGCAACCAAGTCAGCGCATCCGGCTAGCTTTTGACTCAAAGACTTTGAGGTGAGGTCGTCTCGCCTCAAGTGAACGCTTGGTGCATGGGCCGCGCACGGAGCTCTCGTGATGGGGGTTGCCTGGTTGCAGAGAGATGGAAGAGCAACTTTGCGGTCCAAGTTACCGAAACTGTACGGGGTGGCGCGAAAAATTGGCATTTTTTCCGGCACTTATTTTTTTAAGTAACGTTAGATGTGTGTACACTTTTATCGAAGCATGTGTGTAAACATGACCAAATTTTGAGCTCTACCGTATCCTACCGGTACCTGTATCTTCTTCAAAGCGTTCCGGTGGCCATTGACGACCTATTTTTTCGGCTGCAGATGGTGGGAACAAGCTTCGTTTCCATGAAGTAATTCGAGTGGACGATAATTGTGAAAGCCCGGCCAAGTGTCGGCTCTTTTCGCTCTAAAATCTGCCTCGATGTGCTTTTTTGTCGCTTTTGCGTGTCGAAGTTGGAAAATGCAAGTGTTCTGCACATGCCAGGTTGTTTCCCGGATGGACTAAAGCGAGCTGCAGCGTGCAAAAGTGAGGGCTTGTTGCATAAGACAACAGGAGAGGTGGCTTCTCGCTCGCTGTCCGTGCATCGAGGTAGTCGATTCGGTGAGGCACTCACGCCTCTAGGGCTTGAGGCTTCCAGTCTCGCTTCTTCCTTCCAGCCACAACAATGAAGGAATACTCGCTCGAGTCGTTGAAAAATGACACGGTGCGTCCTTTTTGCTAGTATTAAATTGCCGTGTAAAAAGATCTAATGATTAAAAATACAGGACGACGTATTGAGCCCCGTGAAGGGCGGATTCTTCGGTAGCGACGATAAGGAAAATAGCGTGCTGCATGAGACGCCGAAGATTCCTGCTCATAATGAACTACCGTCACGGGCCGTCTTACCTGATAATTCTTTAACGAAATCGGGTATTGAAGGGAGTGGAGATAACTCGGACGGTGCTGATCAATCGGGTAATCCCGATCAGTTCAACTTCCCAACGACCGCGCCTCCACTTCCGACCCCGTGGACTCCAACTCCGGATTTAACACCAACGCCGACAGCTACGCGCAATGCTTCGGCGTACGAGTCGGTGACGAAAATTGCGACGCCTGACAGCTCGTCCGCCATGTCGGGAGGAGCCATCGCCGGCTTGGTAGTTGGCATAGCGTGCGTCATGTTCGTCATTGCAGGGTTTGTGACCATGAGGAGGCGAGCAGCCAACGAGCGCCTTTCGCTGAGCAAAATGCCGTCCAACTTCGGAGACTCTCAAGCTGTGCCGTTGGCCAAGTCCAAGCTCGCTCCTCCGGGCGCGTTCGGAAAGCTCAACAGCCGTCGCAACCACCGCGAGAATCTGGACATGTCGAGCGCGTCTGGTATGAAACAAGACGCGTTCGACACCAGTGGTATCTTTACTATCGCTAAGGACGATCCCTTTACAAGACGACACATGCGTAAAGGTGGCATTTGGGACGACCCCGTGATCGTGGCTGCTCGTATTCCTCTTGAGAAAATTCGAATTCAGGAGCTCATCGCCCGCGGTGGCTTCGGCCAAGTCTTCTTGGCGACGTACAACGGTCAGACAGTGGCTGTGAAGACCCTGCTGCCAGAGACGGCGCAGGATATGACCGAGATCAACGCTCTGTTCGCAGAGACCAAGGTCATGGCGAAGCTGGAGCACCCGTGCATTGTCAACTTCATCGGAATTGCGTGGGAATCGCTCAGTACTATCAGCTGCGTGACGGAATATCTGGTGGGCGGAGACCTTCGCGCTCTACTGAACCACTTCTTGGACAACCACACGCGTCCCCGGGGCTTCGATCACGACAAGGTGAAGATCGCGATGGATATCGCAAACGGCCTGACGTACCTCCACTCGATGGAGCCGAATATTCTTCACCGTGACCTCAAGTCGCGCAATGTGCTGCTAACGTCGCAGCTGAACGCCAAGCTGACGGACTTTGGAGTCTCTCGGGAACGCACAGACGACCTCATGACGAACGCAGTCGGTACGTCGCTCTGGATGGCGCCCGAGGTTATGATGGGAGGACACTACGACGGCAAGGCCGACGTGTACTCTTTCGGCGTGTTGCTCAGTGAGCTTGACACGCACTTTATGCCTTACGCTAACGTGAGGAATCCCAGCGGACGCAAGCCGACGGAGGCTGCGATCCTGCAGATGGTGGCCGTCGGAAACCTGCAGGTCGAGTTCTCTCGCGACTGCCCCGTCGAGCTTCTGACGCTTGCCCACGCCTGTATCGCCGTGGAGCCCGACGACCGTCCTACTGCCGCTGAAGCACTGCACAGACTGCAGATTGCACTCATGTCTTTCGAAGTGGAGGAGGTAGCGCTGTAGCTACCTCAATACACACCAACAACCATTTAGATAGACGTTAAAACGAAATGAAGTTTACCGTAGAGCGCTTAACCAAAACCAGATATTGCTTTGAGAAATTATACTTGAAGATCATAGATGGTATGCAAACTTGTTTTCAGTATTTCCGATGCGCTGCAATCGGCTGTGGTACGTCTGTTGGTCGAGGTTTGATCCGCTCTCCCTGTCGTTGGCTTCTGGACGGTACTCGCATCCTCTGGAATCATCGGGAATGACCACTTACCGGTACTCTGCTTCCAATCGAGTTTTATGGCCAGCTTGAGCTTCATGAAGTAGGGGGATGTTTTTAAACCAAATCTAGGGTTCTGCTGCAGCCCCGAGTCATATTGTACCTGAGGTTTCCTTCTGCCACGTCCAAGATGTACAACCACGGGATTTGTTTGGGCCCATTTTAATTACCATAGGCAAGTTACATGTGCAGGTAAGTACGTAGAAGCAGGGATTCCGTATATTGAAATAGCAATATATTTTACCCATAATAAATAAAATGAATTTCCGTCTGTCTGTCTGTCTGTCCGTCACGTTACGCAAATCCGGAATTATGATTGGCTGACAAGCCTAGCTTAATTCAGTAAGAATAAATGTGAGACATGAAATATTTTCTGATATAAAAGAAGTGCTAATTTTTTTATGGACTTTTCGCATAATGCGGAGTTCTTCCCTTCTTCATTTGCATTTGCAACTCTTTGCTGCAGAATGCGGAGTTCTCCGATCGTTTTCTGCAAAGAGTGGAGTTCCCCCCTTCGCCTTCAGTACATCTGGTACCCAAGCTGGCCGACACCTGGCATCATGCCAGTGTCATGCCAGTAGCATGGCGTCGCAGTCTGCGTCGTCACCGCCTCTTACATCGGAAGCTGACGCTAATACCGAGAGTAGGTACTACTAGTAGATGCATTGCACGAAGGCGATGCGCGAGTACGCAACCAGAAACAACATGACTGTTATTAGAGCATCTCCAACGGTATTGTGAATTGCAAAATTGATTAGGTGAAATGAATCGAGAATTGTTCACCGAACTCTCTCATAAAAGAGCCATTCGTTGTGTAATTTCACATGTACCCCCAACGGTTGTATTGCACTGCAATTTGCATGGTTATTTACAGTGTAGGCAACATCTCGAACCGCCGCAAAGAAGATGAACATGACAAGTTCTGCCTGTGCATCGCTCTCCTACATTCGGCGCAGGAGGCGATCACGCAAGAAAAATCATGGAGGATCACGACCTGGTAGAAGCGCCAATATCGAACGCGATCACGTCGCTGCGTACGAGCGCTTCAGAAAAATGTATTTCAGTGAAAGGCCCATGTACACTGACGAGCAATTTAGACGACGTTTTCGTATGAGCAAAGCGTTGTTTTTATCCATTTTAGATGACCTTGGGCATCACGACCCATATTCCCCATAGAAAGTCGTGGCAGTGCTGCAGGCGAGATATCTCCGGCCGAAGTCGTGGCTTTCTCTTCGTCTTAGTGCTACCAGACTTTGCTCCTTCCTCAATTCGTGTTGTGCATTAGCATTTAGCTGCTCTCGCTTTACCGTGCAGCGATTGGCAGCTTCGTCGGCATAATCTTTGTCTGTCCAGCCGCTATGGTCTTCAGCCCTTACCTGTACATGTAGCCCACACACTCGATATCAATAATTGGCGGTACTACATGCTAACCGTTTTCTAGCCCGTACCACTGCCACACAAGAGGCATAGAGCGCGACGTCGGGTCTAATAAGCCCAGCCCATCGACTTTGGAGAGCTCCTGTTTTTCTTGGAGTCGCGTCGTCTCCTCCTAGCTGGGTGTTTGTATGATGAATACGGTCCCAAAAAATGCGTGGCGTCCTGGTCCGTACTTGTACAGCCATCCTCGGAAATGTTGGTGTAGGCTTTACACAGGCGTACGTCCTCTTAAGGGCTCCACGGCGTCGCATTCGACATGGCGGCTTCTGTCTTGTGGTTGGTGGTGGGGTTTCGTGGAAGGTCTGCAATTCGTAGTGACACGAAGTGAATAGGGGGCTTCTATTCACTTCGCCCCCCACGTATTGCATGATTAATTTTGGATGGTTACTTAGTCGTTACTTTTCTGCCCCTATCAATACACCGCTGGAGGATCAGTTTTTGTAATAGCACAATTCCAGCGTAATTCTGCGCAATATTCAATACCGTTGGAGGTGCTCTTAATAAGTTGGCTGGGCGGCGCAATGCTGATTGCTGCAGCGTATACGTCCATGGTGCTCGTGTTTACAGTGGACGTGGATGCGCGGAGTGTGCTCGTTGACTGTATTTGATCAGCATGGTATACCCTGTAAGCACTACATTGCGGCGCTACTAGTAGATTCTTTGAATCGGTTTATAGAGCGTTTCACGGTTGTCGACGAATGCCACAAAATCGACGTGTATACAGTGCTCTATGGTTCTGATGCAGACTTTGGTGTCCAATTGGTTCTTACCGAAGAACTCACTGTGAAGTTCACACAGTGTTAACCTCCAGCACCGCCCACCTCAGTTGAGCTTACAGCCCGGAAGTAAAAGGAAAGAAGACTGCCGAGCAAAGGTGATACTACAACGAAAGTAGCACATGTCGTAACTGTGGCCAAATTGGCCACAACAAGCGTGGCTGCCATGTCAAGTAAACCAAATAGGTACCCGCTATGGTGTCCACCTGGCAGTATTGTCGTGTGTAAGTCTGAGCTCTAGATAAGGTCCCAGTAAAAGCAAAGAGTTGCAAATGCAAATGAAGATGGGAAGAACTCCGCATTATGCAAAAAGTCCCTAATTTTATTTAAGCTTATTAAAAGACGTTTCTTTGGCTAGCATACCCCAAACCTAAAACTGTGGCTAAAACAGCTCTTACATGTTATTACCAACATTTTAGGCCACTGTTGTCGTCAACCACTCTCTAAATAAAGTCGCGTGCTTCTAGGCGCTACTACACCACTATTAAATAGACGGCTGCTTATATACCAGCACTCTTTATTACTTATCACGATGCAGGAACTGGACTAGCATCATTCCGCACCACAAGTGCTACGGCTGCGAAGCTGACCTCCCTAACGATTGCTGTGGCGTAATGTGTTAAGCGCGTCGGGTAGAGGGCGGATAGGAGGGATAGAGTACATTAACATTAGGTTAGATTTCGAGCTTCTTCGGGCAAAGCAAGATCTTCAGGGAAAAAAATGGAGTGACAGGGTTAATATTAATATATTTTTTGCGTGGAGAAGTTCACATGAATAGGTGGAGTGCGAGAGTGCGAGTTGGCTGCGCCGCTTTGCGGCGCAGCGAGCTCGCTTGTTTACCCATAAAATAACTTATTTCTGGCAGTCTCGTATTCACTGTCCGTTATTTATGTCACTGATGCTGAAAACTGCAATAGTTTATTTTCGTTGTTAGTCTGCCAGGGTGGTTGTGACGCATAAGTTGTGAGGTGTGCGTCGAGAAACAGCTTAGTGTAGGTCACCCGGTGTTCGCCGCAACGAACATAGCGTGAATGTGCATTTTTGGAACTGGTGACGACTATTATAGTTTATGTACAATAACAGCGGTAATTTATTTTGCTTCGGCTTTCATTTTCAGTTATATATATTACCGTTAGTTCTGGACCAATCAATTACTTATTTATTGTAAGGAAGATAAATACGATTATATTGTTTTACGGAATCCCTGCGTAGAAGTGTATGTGTACTGTACCATCAAGGTTGCCATTATGACGCGGTGCAGATTTCCCATTCTTAAGTCGTTGCCGTGGAAATGACTGTAGTCCTTCACGCTCTTCTCCGTCACTTTGCTCGTCCTTGATCCACATAAGCACACGTTAGAATGAGTCACTTGTTCTCGAAAATTCCACCATATCTAACCAAACAGCCTTGGTGTTGGTGTTCGTCAAGCGGATAATTGACATTTCACGACTCGATTGAACCTCGCAGCTGACAGTATCGCCATTCTGGTCCTTGAGGACGGTGGTGGTGCCACTGGTAGCCATGTTCTATTAAAAGTGTCAGGGGGTGCTCAGTATGGTAAATCCGAGAATGAGCTTAGCTTTGAGATTTAACTTTTTTCGATGGAAATGAGTTGATCGGTTCTCCGGATTGAAACCTAGTAATTAACAGTCCATCGGTAGCACACACATTGGTGCGTTTTTCAGTATAAGCTTTATGCCATTACTGCTTTCAATGGCAGTAAAAGAGTATTATGACTTTTAGTCGTTCAGTAGCATTTTGTAGCAGAACCACTTCATTTCTTGCTCGTAGAGTCCGCGAAGGGGGACTCATCGATGTTGGCAACATCTAGCGCAATCAGCTCGACAGTGTCGACACCACTTTGAGATGTGTATTTCCGAAGAACATGTAAACGATTCATATTGCAGTATCCACAACTAACGCTCCCAGTCCACCCTTCCATTCAACTCTCTTCACTAGATACTGCCATGCTGGCCGCATCAACTAAAGAACTTTCGATTATACGCTCGAATCTCTATTGCTCATTCAGCAACTCCCGCAGTCTACCCTCCCTCCTCGATCTTATTGTCGAACTTTTCATTGAACATCCACGTGGTATATTTCGCTTTCATCATCGCAATGCCGTTCACTATCCAGCCCAGCGCACTCCTTGTCGCCGTGCTTGCTGTGATTGCTGCTTTTGCCCCATCGATCTCATCCGAATCCTTTGCTGGAACCATCATATACACGGGTAAAGATTGCTCAGGCACTCCTGTGGTCGTATCGGTCATCGGTTCCGTTGACTGCGAGGCCGTAGAGTGCGTCTTGTTCATCGCTGACAGCGTTACATATTCGTCCGAAACAACCTGCGAGCGTACAGATCGACAAACGTATGTGGCCGACACGTTCGCCGGATTCAGTTATGTCATGATCGAGACATACTCCAAATTGTGCACGTATTTTTTGGGGGCTATGGCGTATCTGGCGACGGGCGAGTGTCAGGTTTATGACGATCAAGGTGACAATTACTACATCGCCAAGGTGAACGAAGATGGCTCAGTAAGTCAAGGAATCTACAACGACAGTTCGTGTTCAGGATCTCTGTTTCTTGGGTACGAAACAGACAGCGAGACGGTCTCGAGGCACTCGTGCTACAACAACTACAGCGTCATCTACACGAGTGATGGGAACAGTTCTAGCACTACTAACAGCAGGGTTTCAGCCAGTGCGCGTTCTCAGACAACATCTAGTAACAGCGGAAGCTCAGGTCTCAGTGTCAGCTCTAACGATGACAAGGATCAAGACAGTGTTGGTACACCGTCTAGCGACAAAGAAGGTTCGGAGACTACCGCGTCAATCACGCCCTCTGAGAGCTCAGGTGGAATCAACACGGGTGCCATCGTCGGGATCCTTGTAGCGTACGTCATCCTTTGTGTGGCCGCGTGCATCTTGTGTATGGATCGAATCGAACGCTTCATTCGCAGACTCGGCCTGAGAAGATAACGAACAATCAAGACACAGTTCTCGTACGAGATACATCTACATCGGATTTATTCAGGGGTGTATATAAGATGCCAGCCCTGAGGGGAAATGGCAATAGCAGCTCGGGCTCCGGATAAAGAACGGCGCCGTCGGCATCACCACTGCCGAGACTATACGAACGTTTTCGCGTGCATCGATACGCTGCGTCAAAGCCTTCATAACGCGGAAGGGGCTCAAAAACTCACTAAAAACTGTGAGAGTTCCTCTTCTTATAGGTTCATTTCGCGCTGGCTGCTTTCTTGGCCTCTTGAGCCAGAATCGTCTGGAGCTTTCGGAACG
Source organism: Phytophthora tentaculata (assembly GCA_033557915.1). Lineage (NCBI taxonomy): Eukaryota > Oomycota > Peronosporomycetes > Peronosporales > Peronosporaceae > Phytophthora > Phytophthora tentaculata. The sequence continues at coordinate 4,245,997 of JAUCEA010000007.1, read as the reverse complement.
CCTCGGCTGCTGACGGCCGCTCCGTCGGGTCGATAGCGGTACACGCCGTGCCCAACTGTACGATTCCCTTGAGAGCGCCTGGAGAAAACTCGACGCTTAGTTTACCCATAGCCACCAGCTGGAGGATGGCCGTCTCGGGCATTTTACGTCCTGTCGGGTTCTTGTCCTTCGCGTGGGCGTACGGGTTCTGCTGCGAGTCCAACTCAGACAGTACCACGCCGAACGAGAACATGTCGGCTTTGTCGTCGTATCGCTCGCCCATCATAACTTCGGGCGCGATCCACAGCGACGTGCCGACTCCTGCAGTCATCGTACGGTCAACCCGTTCGCGAGACGCACCAAAGTCCGCCAGTTTGGCGTCCTGGTTCTCGCTAAGTAAAATATTCCTAGACTTTAAGTCGCGATGGATCACAGAAGGCGACAAGGAGTGCAAGTAGGCGAGCGCGTGCGCGACGTGCGTGGCGATCTTCACCTTAGTGAAGTCAAAGCCCACGGGACTGTCGTTGTCTGCGCGGTCGCTCAGCCACGCGCGCAGGTCGCCGCCTGCCATGAACTCGGTTACCACACACAGATCCATCAGGTTATTCCAGGACACGCCGATAAACTCCACGACGCGCGGGTGATCCATAACCGTCATCATCTTCACTTCAGTGAGGAATTCCGTCACGTGGCGTGTGCTCTTCCGTGTCTCTGGGAAGAGCATCTTCACGGCCACTGCTCTTCCTTCATACGTGCCCTTATACACTTCTCCGTACCCTCCACGGCCAATCAGATCCTCAACGAACACGCTGTCACGTGGGATACGAGAAGACAAGATGGCGTCGTCTTCACACACGCTGTCCGCCGTGACCGGGCCGCGCAGTCTTTGGGCGTGAATAGGCTGAGGTTTGGCCAGACCCGGTCGCGTGCTTCGTACTGGATCACTAGGCGTGCGATGGCTACGTAGCTCGATACTACGCATCCGGTCGCTGCGTCCCGGGTCACTAGGCATTCGATCGCGATCACTACGGTCACTCCGTGGTTCATCTCCGCGTTGTCGCTCCTTCCGTTGCCGTTCCTTACGTTGATGTTCCTTCTTCAGACGGTCACTACGCACGGGGTCACTATGAGTCGGATCATCGCTAAGATCCTGGCGTTGCAGTCGATTACCTCGCACAGGAGTCGTGCGTAGCTCGTCGGTATGTAAACGACCGCTACGGCCGACCGAATCGCCACGAAACCTGTCACTACGCAACCTGTTTCCACTGCGCAGCTCGTCACTCCGTTGTTTCCGCTCGTCTTTACGGTGGAGAGGAGTACCTCGCAACTCATCGCTGCGCAAAGGGTCACATCTCAGCTTGTTACTACGCAGCACTTGCCCAGATCCTCCCGTGCGCGAGCTCAAAGTGCTTCTCTGGTCACTCCTGGGCGACATCTCGGGGGCGTATCGTTCTTCATTATCATGCTTGTCACTAACCGCTAATGCAACGTCGGGTGTTCGCGCTCGGTTATCAACATCGGCGCCACGCTTCAGCTGCTTGCGCTTAGAGCGACGCATCTTCCAGTAGATGAGTAGGGCAGGGAGAATCACGATCGCCAGACACGCCACGACGATGCCAAACAACGCGCCAGTAGTCATATTAGACTCATGGGACGTCGTCGCAATCGTCGTCGTATTGGAGCCACTACCACTCTCGCTTCCTGTGAAGATACCTGTATGATCCGACGTGTAAAACTTGTTGAAACCCTGGTAACACGAATGATCTTGAATAATTGACGCACTAAGGTCGAACGTCTGCGCCTTGGTGGCACACGCCGAGTCGTTGTAGATGGTCATATACGCTGATCCTTCGTTGAAAAGCGTCGCGATCTCGCTGCGTGCACCTACGTACGAAGCGAGTTGACAAGTACCAGCGGCCAAGAAGACGTTGGAGCCTGCGTACGACTCGCATCCTTCTTCTTTGAACCCGTCAATCATCAGATACTTAGCCCCACTGAAAAGCTGCGACGCGTACTCGAAGCGATCGGTAGCGCACCGTTCCGCGTAGTAGTACGACGAGTTGTTGATTTCAATAGCGCTGCACGTGTCACTCTTCGAACAGGTCGTGTTGGTCATCTCCAGAGTCACCACCAAGGGAATCGACTTGCAGTTGGCGTCCGAGAAGATTTCGACCGTCTCGTAGTCCGCGAGCACCGACACCCCACCGCTCGTCGCGAGGACGAGCGCCCCGAGCCATGGCGCGCGTAGCATTGATGACTACTGAACCTGTGAACAACAAGTGCCTTCCACTGAAAGTCCCTGGGGATCGGAGACCGAGCGGCTGATCTGGTAGATTTGGTCTGACTATACCGGTACGGAGACTGTCTACGCGAATTGGCGCCTTCGATCGATCATGGTCCTCCCTTCTCTCACGCGAGCTGAACTTTCAAGAGCTCCTTCTGGTGGCCTTTCCACCTGGACGATTCGGGCTCCACTGGCCCAGCTGGGAGCTTGGTTGTGCCGCAAGGAATTGCTTGAACAGCTTTTCAAAGTTGTTTTCAGTCATCTGTAATACCCATTTTCTAAAATCTGATGGGTCTACACATTTTAGTTTGGAAACCTGCCCATTTTTCCTTATTGGGTACGGGTTTTTGAAAGATCTGCACGGCTATGGCAGTCAACCATCACAGAACTTGTGCGAAACAGATCGAACTGTTGCGGTGAGGCACGAGGATTCAAACTTCATGCTCCATGGCAACAAATTTGATCTCGTCACGTTAACAACAAAGTGGTGCCATCCTATGGGAGCTTGACCTACTCCATCTACCAGCTGCAAGATATTTATAATAATTGTAGCGCGCTGATAGTATCAGTGATACGGCTTCATGGACTTGCCTGTCGCTGCCTTGTTGGTCTCCCGCTGTTCTGGTGGTTTTACGGTTCGTAAAACCCGAGATAGGTTTTGGCTCATCTTTCAACGGCTGAGGCCGAGTTCCAGGCCTACAGACAGTTCGGTGGCAAACTTCGGTGGGGCTGTCGTGCCAAGACTGGGATGCAAGACTGGATCGGCGTGTGGACTCCCGAAACGACCCCCCCCCCTTCTAGACTAGAATCTATTAATAGTGGGAGGGGAGGGGGGCGTTTCCTCTCTGACAGAAGCTGCACTGGGTCAAGCCATATCGTTGAAGTCTCGCACTACAGACACTGCAAAAGGATTGAACCTTAGGTCTCTAAATACTATTGCGTCTGTATTCACGCACTATTATAAATAAGCTTATGATAACGCTGGGAATGAACGACGACGCGACTATCGTGGCGACACAGTACATGTTACCAGTAATTTTGTTTCGTACGCTGTGCGGTTGGCGTTGCGAACCAAAGTAGATGCATTATATCATCCGGGATGATTCATCCCGCGAGATAAAAGACTTATCGGCGGAAAGCTTCCCAATTTTTTGTAGATAACCTGCTGGATCTATATTTCTTTTACATGCATGCATTTGATCAGAAGGGGCTTTCTGTTCGTCCATCGAGACGTCCAAACTTTGGACCAAAGCGCTGTAGAATGGAGACGAGCGCTTCGCTAGGATTGAGCTTCGGGATCGTCATCCTGGTGCTGAAGTCATGACGGTGTTCCATTTTTAAAAGAGTTAAACACATGTACCGCTGCAACGTTGGAGTTTGAATTTTCTTGAGCAAAGCCATTTTGCATTCTGAATCAAGTGGATATGCGCCCCTTGTTGTTTCTTCTCCTCAGTGGAGCACTCCACTGGGACGCCGTATTTTAATGTCGTCCTTGCGGGGCTATTGGAGAACTTTAGTTCATGGACTATTAAACCCACGATTTCGGAATAACCGATGTCAGAAAAAAGGTGAAATCCGTTGGTCCAAAATTACATTCCAGTTTATTCCACAAAAACTATTGGAATATCCGTCCGTAAACTATCAGTCATCTATTTTACATAGTAGAATTTATCCAGGTCGCATAGCTAAAGTCCTCTATTAAAATAGCCCCGCAAGCCTAAGATGGGGATTTTCTTAGGCAAGAAATATAATGAAATATGCATTTTTCATTCTAACTAGCGTAAAATACGGAATAATACGCCGTCTACTGTAATTATAGTACGCGTTAAAATTGATTTGGGGCGTTGTATTCGATGGTGTTCTATTTTTAAGTCCTGTGATGGCAGCGTGGGTAGTTTGGGGAGCAGGTTGTGCCAGGTTCAAACCCCATTTTGCTAAGTCTCCTTTTTCTTTTGTCAGTCCTCAATCCGAAACCGTCTCTGTAACGGGGTACAAGCCCCAAGTGTACCCAGGTTACATGAAGAGTTACTAGGTTACTCTTCGGAAGGACTGGTACCTGGTACCAGTGGCTCCAGGAGCCAACCATTGGATAATTACATAGCTTCACTATAGGTGACTTATAGTTTGTATTAACTCAAGCTTAACCTTACCTATAAATACATTCAGTCTTAAACGTACCTTTAACTGGTTACTTCGTCCCCTCAGACCAGGAACACGTGAACTGCCGTTCACTTAGAGTTTGTATACTCTCGGAAGCTCTTACTTCCTCAAGAGCAAGGTGCTGTGTGACCCCGTCACACTTGGTAGTACTAGTAGTCAATCCACGCCAACGCGGTAGACTACCTGAACCTCTGAGGTTCTGTCATCATGGACCGGAACAGCTTTCCACACCTGAACGACTCGCAGTTCGAGTCTGTTCGGAAGATGGTAGGCATCTTCGGGATGGAGGCCTTGCAGAGCCTGGTGGCGTCTCACCGGCCGAGCAGGTCGAAAGTGTCAATGCGTTTGACACTTATGAGCAAGGGCTCATCGCGCACGTGCGGGGAAACCTGCAGGCGCCGGCGGCTGAAGGGAAGCCGCCTCATCCGAAGCCATTGCGGCTGAAGGTGAAACCGTACGAACGGAAGCAACGTGAGAACCTTCACTTCTGGGTTTGAGAGGTGAAGCTCGCGATGGACGCGGCTCTGACCTCGACCGAGCAACTCCGCGTTGCTTTCGCGCTCTCCAACCTTAGCGGTCGTGCCAAGAGTTGGGCGTACACGCGGTAGGCGACCTCGCCTGGATGCTTCACATCCTGGGCTCAGCTGTGTGAACAGCTGCGAGCTGCGTTCCTCCCGGCGAACTACGAGTACCGGTAGCGCTCGCGCTTCCTTTCGTGCAAACAAGAAAAGCGTGAGCTGCACGAGTACATCCAAGAGATGCGGGAGCTTACGGCATCCCTAGTGGGCAACCCACTCAACGAACACATCAAGGTGACAGTGTTCATGGACGGCCCTCGAGTGGGCCCGGCGCGCACTCAGCTGTTCCGGGTGCAGTCAAGCACCCTCGAAGAGGCGATCCAAGTGGCCCTTCAAGAAGAGTACAGCCATCGCCAGGCACGTACACCGGCCTCAGTGTGACCAGGGAATTCATCGCTGAACCCCAGTCGGGCAAGTTCCAGCGGACCAGTCCCCATGGAGCTCGGTTCCGCCGAGCAGCACGACATTCGCTGTTTCGGCTGCGGGAAGCTGGGCCACTTCAAGCGAGACTGCCCCGCGGAGAGACACCGAAGGCGGTTCAACCCCAAGCCTGTTCTGAAGGGTCGCTGGCAGAAGCCACGATCTCGAGGCCAGGGGAACGCCGGACACCAGTAGGAGCGGGGCGCCCTACTGGGGAAGATCTAAGTCTTCGTGAGCGGTACGCTGGTGGTGCGTACCACAGGGACTTAGCCCCTGAGAGTCTACGCACTCTCGAATCGGCGAAGGGAAGCGATGGGCTGCTTGTAGTACACAGACGTGCTCGGGGATACGATCATCCCTTTAGAATCTTGATCGACTCTGGGGCGTCGAAGAACTTCGCACGCCGCCGGACGGTTGCTCGTAACAGCAACAAGTTGGCCTTTGCTTTGAGAGAAAGCAAAGGCAACGGGGCCGTGTCAGTGCGACTGGCCGACGGGAACAAGGTTACTGTTCCCAACATCCAGATGGATCTGGCTGTCAAGTTCGAAGACTTCGACAGCCCAGAACAGTTTACGTTCTCGACATGGATCCATAAGATTTGATCCTGGGCATACCCTGGCTCGAGAAACACGAGCCGTGGATCGACTGGCGAGGCAAGGCCATTGGTACCAGCCGCCCTGCAGTGACCGACGTCGCTTGGGTCCTGAGATTCTTAAGAACCCCAAGGATCCGGTGTATCCTTTGGTCTCACGTCCGTATGCGGACGTGGTGACCAAGAACCCACCGACCCAACTCCCACCAGATCGTGGAGTACGGCACGAGATTGATCTCGTGCTTGACACAAAGTACTGTGTCACGAGGCAGTGGTCTCTACCTCGCGAACAGTGCGAGGTGATTGACTCCTTCTTCGCTGCGAAAGCGAGCATGGTGCGGGAGTCGAAGTCCCCGCACTCGACGCCGACCTTCTGTGTTCAAAAACTGAACGGAGTGGCGTCTAGTTCACGCTTATAACAAGCTGAACAACGCGACGGTGCCGGCCCAGACACCAATCCCACGAAAGGATGTGCTGTTGATCAACATGGCCGGGTGCGTACTGTACAGTGCGCTGGATTTGGTAGACGGATACTACCAGATCCTGATGCGCAAGAGGACATCCCGCTCACCGCGGTGAGCACTCCAAGCGGGTTGCTTTGGGAGTGGCTCGGCAGGGCCTGTCTAACGCCCCAGCGACATTCAATCGCTTGGTTACGCAGCTGTTCCGGCCGCTGCGTGCCTTCGTACAGACGTACTTCGACGACATCTTCGTCCATAGCCGTGCCGAGGGAGGCAAGACGGCCATGGAGGTGCATCTTGGTCACCTCCGTCGAGTGTTGGACGTGATGAAAGCAAACAAGCTCTACGCCAACATCGACAAGTGCGTCTTCGCGTCACCAGAGATCAAGGTTCTCGGTTGCTTCGTCAGCAACGTGGGCGTTCGGGCTGACCTAGACAAGGTCAAGGCCATTGCAGGCTGGCCGACGCCCAGATCCCAGAAGGATCTCAGGAAATGGTTGGGCTTGGCCAACTACCTCCACAAGTGCAGCGCAGGGTACGCGGGTCTCGCAAAACCCTTGTCGGACCTCCTGAAGAAGGACGTCGACTGGCGCTGGGAGCAGACGCACCAGGACGCCTTTGACAGCGTCAAGGCCAGCCTTCAAGAGGTGCCGGTCCTGGCCTTGCCGGACGAGGCGAAGCCGTTCAGCGTCGTCTGTGAAGCTTCCGATTATGCTATCGGCTGCGCATTGCTGCAGAACGATGCAGACGGACATGAACGAGTCATCTCGTTCCAGTCCAGGCAGCTTAAAGCCGCCGAACGGAACTATCCAGCTCATGACAAGGAGCTCCTTGCCATAAAGTATGCCCTCGTCAAGTTTCGGGTACATCTTCTGGGCTCAAGGCCCTTCGTGATCTACACAGACCACGCATCCTTGAGGACGGCGACCAATTCGCCTCACCTCTCCCAACGTATGGCGAGGTGGCTGTCTTTCTTCGCGGAGTACAACTTCCGCGTTGAATACAAGCCGGGCAAGCTCAACGTGCTTGTCGACGCCCTGTCTCGGCGTCCGGATTACGAGTTGGCCCACATCACACGGGTGACAACGGATCTTTATGATCGGATACGCATGGCGTATCGAGGCGATGAGGCTATCGCGCCTATCGTCAAGTTCCTGGCAGCAGGAACGGACGCAAAGTCGGACTGGCTTTCGCCGCGGCAGCGTTCCCGGCTCCACCGATATGAGTTGGTGGATGGCCTCCTCTATTACCGGGTGGAGCCTGGTAAGCCTTCACGGGTGGTCGTACCCAACGACGAGGATCTGAAGTTTGACATCCTCGCGGAGACACACGACGCGCCCTCCGGTGGCCACTTGGGCCGTGAGAAGACCTTCCTGTTGGTTTCTCAGGCCTTCTGGTGGACCCACATGTACAAGTGGATCGCCAAGTATGTGAAGACATGCGAAACATGTCAGCGGGTGAAACCCGCAGGGCACGCTTCGGCTCCGTTACAGAGCCTGCCCGTACCTGCTGACTGTTGAAAGTCGATGAGTCTTGATTTCATCTTTGGACTTCCCGCCGACGGACACGGCAATACCAGGATCGTGGTGTTCGTGTGTCGGCTGAGCAAGATGGTACATCTTGCTCCGGTGCCCGTTACGGTCACAGGCGAACAGACCGCACAGCTGTTCGTCGTTGGCGTGTTCCGCTATCACGGTCTGCCCGAGACCCGCGGTTTACCGCTGCGTTCTAGAAAACGCTGTTCCCTTTGCTTGGAACTCGTCTACAAATGTCCACTGCCGACCACCCGCAGACGGACAGCCAGACGGAGCGCGTCAATCGAGTGCTCGAGGACACTCTGCGCAGCGTCTGCGCCGGAGCTCCACGTACGTGGTCGTCACAGCTCCCAGTTGTTGAGTTTGCGCTCAACAACGCAGTGCACGCGTCCACGGGGTTCACGCTGTTGTGCTTGAACGGCTTCCACCACCCCAAAGTGCCTCTCACTCTTCGATGAGGCGCCACGTCCTCTATTTTAAGTGGGGAAAAGGCTCGGAAAGCCCTTTCCTCCCAGGTCTCAGATGTGAGACCGGTTTCTCTGCGGAAACAAGTGGAGTCCTTTATGGACACCAAGCTGATTGTGATCAGCAGGGTCCGCGATGCAATGGCAGCAGCCCAGGACAGACAGAAGGAGTACTCGGACAAACATGGAAGAGGAAACTTAAATGTGTTTAAAGTGGGTGAATTAGTGTTACTTGACACTAGAAACCTACCAGATATTGTCAGCTCTGTTGGTAGCAACAAGTTGAAGCACCGCTTCATCGGACCGTTCGCGGTCCAGGCCAGACACGGTGCGTCGTACACCATCGACCTACCAAAGTCAATGACGACGCACCCGACGTTCTACGTTGGACGTCTTAAGCGGTACCATGATCCGCAGGGGGTTGCTGACTCGCAGACCCACCTTGGTCCAGCTCCTCGAAGCGAGGAGCGGCCTCTGACGTCGACGGGCGCGCAGGAGCGTGCACCCAAGGATCGCGCTGGACAGCAATGCTGCGATCGAGATCGTACGCCGGAGGGGCCCCGTGCGAACGGACCCCAGGGGCATACGCCGGGTACGCCGAGTACGCACCATACGCGTACGGCTGGGAGTGCGTCAAAGGCGGCTCCGGACGTTGTTTCCGCACTCAACACGTGGATCAAGCGAGAGGCCTCCTCCAGATCGGACGAGTGGGCCCGGCGGTCGATCCGCCCATGGAGGTCCGCTACCTCCCGGCTCAACCGGTCCAGACGGTCCTCAAGTCGAGCAAGGACCCCTCGGTTCCCGGCCTGGGCGGCAGTATCACCGCCAGTCCCAAGACCAAGTGCAATCTCAAGCACGAGGACGCGTTGACGGAGGCGGTCCACCTCAGGGCCCTGCGTCGGACCCGCAGGTGGAGCATTCGGGCGAGAGAAGCTCCCCGGAGGCGCCTCATACTCGTACTCGTACGAGGGCACCTCCGCCCCTGCTTGACCGAAACGGAGAGGTCCACTACCACGTGGAGCGGGTACTCCAGGAGCGGCGGCAGCGTGGTAAGCGCCAGCTCCTTGTGAAGTGGAGGGGTTATGCCCACTCCGAGAACTCGTGGGAGCCGATTGAACGGCTCCAGGCTGACTGCCCGAAGGCTGTCGCGATCTGGGAACAGAAGCGGCGGCAGCTTCGTAAGTAGTCTGGGGCTTCTTGCCCGAACGGGGTACGAACGTTGACGACACTCCGTACCCGCGCTCATCACGAGCGCTGGATGTCCCTTGGCAGCTGCCGCTTGCTGACCAAGTGGACAAACCGAATGCGAAGATCGCGCTGGTCCAGGATTTTGGACAGCAGCTGATCTTCTTGGAGTTCCCGTAACTCCTTGGGTGAGTACTTGAGAGTCTCAACCCACGCCCAGAACATGTCCTCGCATGAGCTCCAGCTCGGACAGTTCTCGGGAAGAACCCAGGCGTAGCCTCATACAGGGTAGAGACCACCCCAGTTCTCGGGCTTCTTACGACAAGTCGTGAAGTCCTTCAGAGGGATCTGGTGCTGTGCGAGAAGCACGCACCGGGCAGCCTCCACGTTGTCAGCGAACAACTGTTCCTTCTGGACCAGGGCGCGTTCGTAAGCGCTCTTGGAAGTGTGGCCACCGATAAGCCCACGAGGAGGAGTGAGTTTCTCCAAGAAGAAGTCGGCGCCAAAGCTCGCCTCGGGAGGCCAATAACCTCTCGGGTTGATGGAAGCTCCCTGACCGACACGTGTAGCCACCGGACCCCCACGCATACGCTGGGTAGCTTGGAAGTCCTTCTGCTGCTGGTCGTGATCGTTCGTGATCTCCCGGGGCTCGTCGATGGCACCCTCCTCCTCTTCATCCGAGGAGCCGAAGAGATCGTGGTAATGGTCACGAGTCTCCTTCTCTTCGCGAAGCGGAGACTTCGAAGCCATGCGCTTCTTGGAGTGCTTCGCCTCTTCGGCTGCGGCTTTAGCAGCCCGAGCACGCTCAAGACCCTCGGCAAGCGAGAGGATCTTCGAAGGTTTATCTCCCTCGTCGCCGCCAGCATTGGGCGAGCCCTTGGCCTAGTCGGCAGGGCTCTCAGAGCGCTCAGGCGTCTTTGAGCCGTGATCATTGTGATCACTAGCGTGCGAGTGTACGTTGTCGTCGTCGTGCTCGCTGGGCACTGGAGTGTGCCCTCCCTCGGAGCTCCCAGATACGCTGTGGAGGCTCCTGGCCTTAGCTTCGTCCTCAGTACCCGGACTGTGCTCACGGTATGTGAAGCGCGGGCTCGGACGCGTGTCAGGCGGCACCGAAGGCGACCGACTGCGCCGTGAGCTTGCGCGTTTGCTCGCAGCCGTGTTGCCAGACGAATCAATCGCCTCGGAGGCCACCTTAGTAGCCTTCTTGAGTGCAGAGTCTTTCCCGCGAGGCTTAGAGCTCTTGGCTATCGCCTTCCCGGCAGCAGCCGAGGCATGTGCTTTCGCACCGCCTTTCGCAGAGGCACGAGGCATGCCAGAGGTCAAAGTGGAGACCGTGAGGAAGATCGCGTTTGCTGCTCGAGGTTCCAACTGTGGAATGAGCCACCGCCGCGTTCTCGCAGCTTGTCGATACCTTTCGACTTTGAGAATGAGAGTTTGTGACTCACTATCCCTCATTCTGATTGGTCGGTAAACCGAACCTAAGTGGGGGAGGATGTAACGGGGTACAAGCCCAAGTGTACCCAGGTTACATGAAGAGTTACTAGGTTACTCTTGGGAAGGACTGGTACCTGGTACCAGTGGCTCCAGGAGCCAACCATTGGATAATTACATAGCTTCACTATAGGTGACTTATAGTTTGTATTAACTCAAGCTTAACCTTACCTATAAATACATTCAGTCTTAAACGTACCTTTAACTGGTTACTTCGTCCCCTCAGACCAGGGACACGTAAACTGCCGTTCACTTAGAGTTTGTAAATTCTCGGAAGCTCTTACTTCCTCAAGCGCAAGGTGCTGTGTGACCCCGTCACAGTCTCAATCGCTTACCGTAAACGCGCTGGCACTCGATTGTTCTGAGATAAGGTTTGCAACCTCCCACTATATCATGGCGTTGCAAAGCAGCTTAAACACATCTTTAATTCGATCTAGGCCACTACAGCCACAGCTCGAATCGCACAGTGTACTCAGCATAAGTTCTACTGTAAATATCGATATTGTTGCACTGCAAATTCTGCTCGACTCTCAAAAAACTCTTGATGAAAGCAGGTCGATTTTCATGTATCGACTGCGCCTTGTTCAGCAAATCAGTTTTTTCCAATATTTATTGGGCTTCGCTTGATCGTTTAAGAAGCCGTGCACATCAATATTCTGTGGAGCCGCCATGGCACCATCTCAAAACCCTTCGCTTCTGTGCTCCATCACTGATGGCATCAGGTAGGTACCCTACAACTAGGTCGTCTGCGACTTACACTGGGAATGCGAGTTTAGTTTTTTTTCTCGGAATTTGTCTCTTCGTTGAAACTTGTTGTACCTGCATGAGACAGTGGTTGTTGAAGATCCACTTCCTTTTCTACGTGTTAACCTGTTGCTGAAAGGCAGTCGTAGCGAAGCAAGCGAAATGATTTCCGGGTGTCTAAATCAACTACGAATTGCCACATCAATAAGGAAAGGGACGCATACTGGACAAGTCGTGTCTGGACTCAATGAATAAACCAGCGCTATTCTATCTTCGAGTGCAATTTCCTAAATTATTCTATCTGATTCTACAGAAGCTGTGTCGGCAGCACAAACTGCTTTCTTGGGCTTCCAATACTCTCGCGTGCTCACTAATAATCGTCTATGCTTGTGATTCAGCGACCAGACCACTCTTGATCAAGTTGAAGACTGTTCTCAATAATTTTGCATCAAAACAATAAAAATCAAAAAGGGATCGGCGTTTTGTCGGGGTCAGTATGGCTCGCCGGATTTGCACAATTCTTCATGTTGTGGATTATACTGATCCACAGTGTGGCACTTGAAGTTTTAAGTGTGAGACTAAATGGGTACAAAGAGAAGACCGGAGCGAGAAGGCTCAGTTGAGAATTTGACAGAGAGTTGCTGCTAATACACCCAGTGCCTAAAGGTGGTTTTTGCCGCCCAGCGTGTGTGTTGTTCTTCCTACTCTGCGTGTGCGTCTGTAGGAGTATTCTACAGTTTACAAGTGGTTATGAGCCCAACGACCGCAGCGTGGAAGACGACACTGGATCAGTTGTGGTGAACACTGTGGAGAAATGATGAGAAGAAGTGGAAGTGACGAAGGCGGCAAAAGTGGAAGATATGATGCACCAATTGTGTGGGAGAACATTGAGATGATTGCAAAGAGGGTTTGGGAATGTGCTGTGATATGGATTGGAGTAGAATGATGAGTTGGAAAAGACTGAGGACGCGAAGAAGTTGAAGGAGTTTGAGCAGTCTGAGGACATGGAGAAATGGCCAAGGTGGGGCCGTGGAAGGGCACGCCCAGCCAGGTTGACATGAGGAGATTGCAGTGGATAGTGTGATGACACCGCTGCAGAGTTGAGTTTTGTGGAGAAGCTCACAGTGTTCAGTGTTTGGACTGGGTATAAAGATTTGGAGGGTTCTGAGAGTGAGTGTGAGTACCAGCGCTGCCAAAAGAAGAGATGCCAGCGGACCATACGAGAGGTGTGTGGCTGAACGCGCTGTGCAGGAGAGTGTTGTGGGTAAGAGAGAAGTTGCCAGCAGGCCACAAGTTGGTTGAATGCGCTGAGCAAGAAACTGAGAGGATTGCCAGTGGGCCACAGGTGTGGTTGAACGCACTGTGCTATTTGTGGGAATTATCAGCCGACCACTTCGTGGTAGAACGCGCTGATCAGAGAGCAGTGACCAAACGTGGAGACCTCGAGTGGAGTGTCTGACAGCATCTGCACGCAGAGCCTCTGCCGGGTGGTGAAGAGTTGGGTTTGTGGTTGGTGTATGAGAAGACTGCTCTGAGAGAAATGGAAATATTTGAGCGAAAGGAGTGTTTTGAGCAAGAGGAATGTTGTAATGACCGGTCAGATATTGAGAAGTTTGTCAGAGAAGTGTGTTTTGATTTGAGGTTGATGGTTGATTTGAGTGCGTTGAGCGAGTTTGGATTGAGAGTGTTGTTTGGACAGGTGGGGCCATTTGAGAGTGAGTTGAGAAGATGTTGCCAGCAACAACGATGACTGAGGATAAAGGTGCAACAACGAGAATTGGGAAGAAATTGTGGAGCTGACGAGAAAGGTGAAGTGAGGTTGGTGCATATGAAGCTGATGTATGAAGTGATAAGGGCACAGAGTCTCAATGTGGAAGTGCAAGCTGTGGATCAGCAGGTGGGGCTGTTGTGGATTGTACTGATCCACAGTATGGCACTTGAAGTTTTAAGTGTGAGACTAAATGGGTACAAAGAGAAGACCGGAGCGAGAAGGCTCAGTTGAGATTTGACAGAGAGTTGCTAATACACCCAGTGCCTAAAGGTGGTTTTTGCCGCCCAGCGTGTGTGTTGTTCTTCCTACTCTGCGTGTGCGTCTGTAGGAGTATTCTACAGTTTACAAGTCTTCATATTAGCCTTCTAATTACAAAGATGAGGCTTCTACGTACTACAAAAAGTAAGTAAGACGAAATAGAAGACCACCTCTCATCAGATCAGCTAGACGCTTGTGCAGACAGTGTCTACTAGACACATGCCGAGAAGCATGAAAGCTCGGGTATTTGCTTTCAAAAACACAGGCGAACACCGCGGATTGTACGACGTACAATATCAATATGGGGCGTTGTGCAAACTTTTGAGCACCCCGGCAGACTCAAGCCAGAACAAGACTAGCAAGACCCAATGGAGTGGGGAGCGGTCAGTTCATATCTAAAATACCTTTTATCTATCCCTGATTCTAGTTCTGATAGAGTACATGAAACGAAAACAAACAACAGCAAAGACCGGGGATTTATCGTCAACAATGCACAAATTCATCATACCTTCTGCAGCTAGAAAAATCTTTTTGTGAGGTGACACGAATGTTGACCCAGGTTACATTACGCTTTTCGATCTACACAGTACCGTGGAATCAATCCGGTGTGGGCTGTCCATACATCTATGAGGCATTCCCAGTATAATATTGTATACATATTATTAAGTGCCCATGACAAAATATTTAAGATTATTTTAAGATTAACGATAGATTGTTGCGAGCGTGAAGGTGGTGGCGTCCCATCTTGTACCGTACCAAGCTTTCGCAGTTTTGGCTAGGTGCAGAAGCTCAATAAATAAATTAACGAGATAGATACGTACTAGGAGGGCGTATTATTCAATAGCGCTCTATTATGATAATGCGCGGCCAAATGGGGTACTCTAATCAGAGGGCGTTGTATTCGCTAGGGGGGCACTATTCGCTATTATACGTGAATTGAAAATTAGTAAAAGCAAAAGTTAAAGCTTTCGTAAGACCTTTTAATCGTTTTTAATAAAACGAAATATCAAGATAATATTTGCTTATACTGTCTTCGGGAGGTCGTGTAAAAAACAAAAACTGTTAAGCTAAAATGTACCATCACTCACTACAGTACATGAATCGAACAATCTGTGCACGTTCCGTCGCATACAAATTACAAATCATACATCCCCTCAATACAAGACCCCACGTCGCTTGCAGTCAACTTGCCAAAAGATCATTGGCAGACTGGAAGACTTAATCCGCGGCCATGACGTCGTTCCTGTCGGCCCTTCGCGCCGAATTCCCTGCCCCCTCATCGACAGCCAACTTTACCACTCGCAATGCAGCGGTTTCCGAGTCTCCACAAGTCTCACCGCTCTTTACTGGCAAAGTTACAGGTAGTCAAACCCGCACTTTCCGAGACCCTTTCCTGTCCTCGGACAAACTGTGGGAAATCTCGACCCCGGCGCATCACCGCGACTTGCTGAAGGTCCTGCAAGTGGATCACGACGCTCTACATGCAGCTAACGAGCGCGAGGCCGCGGTGGGCGCTGTAGGCGCCGTAGTGACCTCGAAAAGGAACAAGACCAAGGACCAGAAACCCAAAGCAAAAAAGGACGCGGTAGAGCTGCTACTAGCGACCTGTGCGCAGCACACAGCAGCCAATAGCGACAGCTGCTTCTTAACCACTTTAGAACTAGCTGAGTCCGTCCTACAGACCGTACAGGACAGTCCTGATGCAGACACGGTACAGGCCCAACTCTTCGGTCTTGTGGGCGTGGAAGGCATGGAGCTCATCGCATTCGCAGTGCAGAACCAGAAGGAATTAAGCAGCTCTAATGTAACTAAACAGAAGCTGCAGGACACGCAGAAGATGCTGGAGATGGCTGCAAAATACGAGAATGGAAGTGCTCGACTAACAGGGTTCAGTATTCAGACGGAGGCAGAGCAGCAATTCCAACGCCAACAGAGAAAAGCTCAACGAAGAGCTTATAGACAGAATGGAGACGAAGAAGAAGAAGAAGTGAATTGGCTGGAAGCTGCAGGGTACGACCCAGAAGTTCTGAGACTGCAGAGAGAGTTCGCAGAGGAAGAGAGGAGACTCGAGTCTTCGTCCCTTGTGCAGCATGAGTTTGGAGCTCTACAGGGCGGATACGACTCCACCGCTGCCGCTGGTCAGTTGGCGTCCGCAGGGGCTCTTACACTGCCCGCGAACACCAAGAGAACGCACTACAAAGGCTACGAGCACGTGTTCATCCCTGCGCACGCTAAGAAAGCTCTAGGAAAGGAAGAGAAACTCGTATCGATCTCCAGTCTCGAAGCCTTTGCTCAGACGGCATTCCACGGGATCACGAAGCTCAACCGTCTGCAGTCCAAGCTCTTTAACGCGGCGTACACTTCCAACCAGAACCTGCTGGTCTGCGCCCCCACTGGAGCTGGTAAAACCAACGTGGCGATGCTGACGATTCTCCAGGAAGTCAAGACGCAGCTCAACCGTGAGTCCAGTCAGGGTGTCGCCAACATGAAGATCATCTACGTGGCTCCTATGAAGGCTCTGGCGCAAGAAGTGGTGACCAAATTCGGCCAGAGACTGCAGGCGTTAAAGCTGAAAGTCCGCGAACTTACAGGCGACATGCAGCTCACTAAGAAGGAGATCGAGGAGACCCACGTGATCGTTACGACGCCCGAGAAGTGGGACGTCATCACACGAAAGTCCAGTACGCAGCAGTCGCTGCTGAGTCAAGTGAAGCTGCTGATCATCGACGAAGTTCACTTACTGGCGGATGAACGAGGCCCCGTTATCGAGACTATCGTAGCGCGTACACTACGTCGAGTGGAGAGCACACAGAGCATGATCCGCATCGTCGGTCTGTCGGCTACTCTGCCCAACTACGTGGACGTGGCGTCTTTCCTCCGCGTGTACGTCCCCAGTGGAGATTCGCGCATGCAGAACGCAGCTACAAACGGCGGGAAAGGTGGATTGTTCTTCTTTGACTCGACGTATCGACCTGTTCCTTTGGACCAGACGTTCATCGGTGTGAGTACCAATGCGAACTTGAAAGAGGCGCTGGGACTGAGTGCGGCGGCGCTGTCTACGGTCACAGCAAGTGAGGAAGATCTGGCCAAGGAGAAGAAAGCAGCAGGCGCGACGATGAGCAAACAGCGGCAGATCCAGTTGATGATGAACAAACTCACGTTGGCGCATTGTTTAAAACAAGTGCAGCATAATGAACAGGTGATGGTGTTCGTCCACTCCCGGAAAGAAACAGCAGCCACGATGCACAGTATCGTCGAGTTGGCACGGGGGAACGAGGAGGAGCCGGGGACGTTGGAGGCTTTTCTGCCGCCGCCGGAGCTCCAGATGCCCATAAATCTACAGGAACGCGTGCAAAAGAGTCGCAATAAAGAGCTCAAGGAGCTGCTAGGGTACGGAATGGGCATCCACCACGCCGGGATGCTGCGCAGCGACCGGAATCTGACCGAGCAGCTCTTTGAACTTGGCTACATTCGCGTCTTGTGCTGTACGGCGACGTTGGCGTGGGGTGTGAATCTGCCAGCGCACTCGGTCCTTATCAAGGGCACGCAAGTGTACAACGCCGATAAAGGAGGCATGACGCAGCTGAGTATGCTGGACGTGATGCAGATCTTCGGTCGTGCCGGTCGACCGCAGTACGACACGAGTGGAGACGCTGTGTTGGTGACAACTCAAGACCAACTGCCTCACTATCTCCGCTTACTTACGACCGGTATACCGATGGAATCAGCGCTGATCAAGGCTCTTCCTGACCATCTAAACGCCGAGATTGTGTCTGGTACGGTGAGCAATCTGGACGAGGCCTGTACGTGGCTCAGCTACACGTACCTGTACGTCCGCATGAGGAAGAACCCCCTCGCGTACGGTATGAAGCTGGACGATGTGAACGAAGACCCGATGCTGATCACAAGACGCAGACAGCTGCTCATGGACGCAGCAGAGAAACTGGCAGCCTGTCGGATGATCAAGATTCTACGAGAGAAGGTGCGGCTGGATTCCGATACGGAAGGCAAAATCGCGTTCGCTGTGGCGTCCATGGGCCGCGTGGCTAGTCATTTCTACATCCAACACACGTCGATCGAGACGTTCAACGATCTTCTGGACAGCAAAGCGGGTCAGAAGGAGGACAGCGAGGACGATCTGGACTGGGAGAAGGCGCTACTGGTGCTGTGCAGTAGCAACGAGTTCGAGCAGTTGAAGTCCCGAGAGGAAGAGATGCCCGAGCTGGAGAAGCTCAAGCGCAGATTCGGCCGCTTCGACGTATTGGGAGGCGGCATGGACACGTACACGGGCAAGACGAACATCCTACTGCAGAGTCTCATCGGCCGCGCTCGCGTGTTGTCGTTCACGCTCATTTCAGACACGAATTACGTGGCACAGAACGGATCTCGAGTGTGTCGCGCGTTGTTTGAGATTTGCTTGAAGAAGAACAGCGCTCGGAAGGCCGAGAAGTTCCTGCAGTTGGCCAAATGTATCGACCAGAAGCTGTGGTTCGACCAGAACCCGATGCTGCAGCTGCCCAACGTGCCGCTTGATGTCGTCGGAGAAGTGGGTCGACGTCATAACATGAGTCTGTACGACGCGGTGGCGGATCCTGACGCCTTCAATCTGAATTCGAAAGTCAAGAAATGGGTTCAAAGCGTCCCGTTCATCGACATTGACGACATCCAGACTCAACCGTTTGGTGGCAATATGATCAAGCTCACGTTCAGCCTTTGTCCGTTGTTTCCCGAGTGGAAAGAAGGAGTTTTCCAGGGTAAAACGCTGGCGTCGTGGCTCTGGGTGGAAGACGCTATCACTGGTTACATCTACCATTCCGAGTACTCAGTGCTGCACCAGAGCCGCTTCTTGGGGTGGAAAGCAGGCACCCAGAGCCTCGAGATCGAGTGCTACTTGCCCGTGTTTGTCTCGCAGACGCAGATGGAAGCCAACTACGTGATTCGGATCCTCTCGGACCGCTTTGTGGGCATCGAATCCTACTACCAAGTGAGCTACAAACCGAGAGAGAGCGCAGCGACAGAGAAGAAGGAGGAAATGTACACGAAGCTGCTTCGTCTCCACCCTCAGCCGCTCCAATCTCTGGACGATCCGGTGTACCAGGCGCTGTATGTGGGCAAGTTCCAGTACTTTAACCCGATCCAGACGCAGACTTTCCACCAGCTTTATCATCAAAGCGGGAACGTGCTGCTCTGCGCTCCCACTGGTAGTGGGAAAACGGTCTGTGCCGAGTTGGCAATGCTGCGAGTGTGGAAGCAGCTGAACGGGAATGACGAAGGATCTCCTAGACGCAGTTCCCAGTCGCTGATCGTGTACATCGCACCCATGAAGGCTCTGGCGCGTGAGAAGGTGGCGGAGTGGAAATGTCGTTTTGAGAACAACCCACAGCTGCGGAAAAAGGTGGTGGAAGTGACGGGCGATACGCTGGTCAACGTGGAGTTTATCCTGAACAAGGCGGATATTGTGGTCACGACGCCCGAGAAATGGGATCTGCTAACGCGAAGCAGCTCAATTGGCCGCGCGTTGATGACGCAGATGGCTCTGGTCGTTGTGGACGAGGTGCATTTGGTTGGCGAGGCGCCTCGTGGAGCTGTTCTGGAGGTTCTTATCAGTCGACTAAGGCGATTCCAGCGCTCTGGGCCTCCGATTCGAGTCATTGGACTCTCGACAGCGCTGGCAAACGCTGGAGACGTGGGTCGATGGCTCGGAGGGATCACTTCGAGTCACGCTAATAGTCCGGACGCTGGTCAGGTGTACAACTTCCGTGCGTCTGTGCGGCCTGTCCCTATGGATATGCATATCCAAGGCTTCCCCGAGCGTCATTACGTGGCTCGGATGGCTGCGATGAACAAGCCTACGTTCATGGCTATCAAGGCCCATTCTCCAGACAAACCGGTGCTCATCTTCGTGTCTTCTAAAGCTCAGACGAAGTTGACGGCGCTGGATTTGATCCAGTTTTGCGTCGCGGACGAAGGAGGGAAGCGCTTTCTGAAGATGGACGAGGCAGTGATGGACTCGATCTGCCAGTCCAACCAGATTGTGGACGAGACGCTGAAGCACACGCTGTCGTTTGGTATCGGTCTGCATCACGCTGGACTGGCACGACGAGACCGGGAACTGGTGGAGAAACTGTACAGAGATCGACTCATTCAAGTGGTGATCTCCACGTCCACGTTGGCGTGGGGCGTGAATCTCCCAGCGCATCTGGTGGTGGTTAAGGGCACCGAGTTCTTCCAGAACGGACGATACCGTTCGTATCCGTTGAGTGATTTACTGCAGATGATTGGACGTGCTGGACGTCCGCTGCTGGACGACAAGGGCGTCGCCTGTGTGTTGGTGGAGGAGAGCAAGAAGAACATGACGCAGCGCTTCCTGTACGAACCTCTGGCGGTCGAGTCGTGTCTGGGGGGCAACGCGGTCTTGGCGAATCATCTGAACGCCGAGATTGCAGCTGGACTGGTCCATACAACCAAGGACGTGATGGATTATCTGAGCTGGAGCTTGTTGTTCCAGCGCGTGCTCAAGAACCCAAGCTTCTATGGAGTCGGCGCCGACGTGGAGCCTCCTACGAAGTCTAAACAGTCCAAGAAGGTTAGTAAGCAGGACGAGCTGGAGACGTTCTTCCAGCAGTTGATCTCGACGACAATGGAGCAGCTCGAGGGTTCTCAGTGCGTCACAGCGTCACAGACAGACGGCGTGTCCTCCTTTGAGCCAACGTTCGCTGGGATGCTGGCTGCGGCGTTGTATGTGGACGTTCGTACAGTGTCCCACATGCTCACGGCGTTCAAGACTGAGTCTACTGAGAAGACAAGGACAGTGGACGCCACGCTGCTGCTGCTGTGTGTGATTTGCGAGTCGAGTATGGAGCTTCGCGACATTCCGCTGCGTCATAACGAAGTCGTGAGCAACCTCATCGCTGATTTCTGCGGGAAAGTCAAGTACTCGCCACTCAAGCATTTGTTTGCCAGCGCTCCGAAGCGTCAGAAGGCGCTGCTGGAGACTCACGGGAGTGAGGTGAAGGCTCTTCTGGTGCTGCAAATGCATTTGATGGGGATGCGTCTGCCGTCGAGTGACTTCGTCAACGACCTTCGGACTGCACTCGACCATCTGCCGCGTCTTCTGAGCGCTGCGATCGACCTCTGCGCCCACTTGAAGCTCACGGATCTCGTGTTTGCAGGCGTCCGTCTGTCTCAAGCGGTGGTCCAGGGGAGATGGCCGAACGACAGCGACGTGTTGAGTCAACTGCCACACGCGTCGCAAGCGGCTGTGAAGCTTTTGAGGGAACAATTGAAGATCTCGGACATCGCTGAGCTACAAGCAGCGCTGGCGGTGAAGAGCAAGAAGACGCAGATCATGGAACGGCTGCAGAGTCTGCAGAGTCAACGTGGCGGCTTGACGAAGCACAAGATCAACGAGTTCGTTCGTGTGGCTGAGGGAGTTCCACGTCTTCGTGTGGATGTCCAGAGGAAGCAGCAGCAACTTGATGTGGAGTTGACGGGCTTGAACGACCAAGGAACGAAGAATTTGGCCTTCACGCCGAGGCTGCAGAAGCCCAAACCGTACGGGTTTTACGTGCTCTTGACGACCAAGAAAGGAGAACTCGTGCACTTGAGGCACGTGGCCTGGAAGCACAAGGTGAAAGTGTCGCTCTCGTTGCCAACGCCAGGTGTCGAATACGAGGTGCACGTTCTCTCCGATGCAATCGCCGGGATCGACAGCTCGCACGTCGTCAGGGCCTAAAGCAACACCACTTCATTTTTAACTTTTAAGTTGAGAAAAAAAACTATAATAGATCGTCTTCGACTTAGCTGGGAATACATGAACCAGTTTTTTTCTTCAC
The DNA here is from genome assembly GCA_033557915.1 of Phytophthora tentaculata. Classification (NCBI taxonomy): domain Eukaryota; phylum Oomycota; class Peronosporomycetes; order Peronosporales; family Peronosporaceae; genus Phytophthora; species Phytophthora tentaculata. The sequence goes on along the minus strand of JAUCEA010000007.1, from coordinate 4,224,240 downwards.
GTAGTATTTCCCTTGTTTATTAGTGATCCCAACCCGCGGTGCGTGGATCGTTGTTCTACCGCAGCGTCGTGGCGGGGCATAGATCCGATCTGGTCGAAGAAAACATTGTTTTGTACTACTACAGTAGTATTATTAATACATGCTGTATTACTACAAGAGGGAAACACACTTATTGCTAGACTTCGGGGTCTATTTTGAATTCCTGTCCGCGAGAAATCCAATTCCAAGGTTTACTACGGAAGAGTTTGTCTTCGCAGGTAAGAAAGCTGCATTGGGATATTGCGAGTTGGCTGCACCGCTTTGCGGCGCAGCGAGCTCGCTTGTGCACGTAAATATCCGAGCGGAGGTAGTAATAATAGGAAATTCACTACGAAACCAACAGAGCGGCCGACAACTAAGAGCCAATAACAGACCTTTGGTTAGCTTTATCAGTGGCGTAATTCGCTTTCTTCCAAACTGTGGGAGGCTACTTTACTGTAGTCCTTCAGCAGCAACAACCTAAAAGTTTTTGCTAGGACTACAGTAAACTTCTACTGTAGTTATCGGTTGTAGGTAGCGAACGAAGAACAGTATATGTTGCACATTCCAGCTAACGTAGAAGGCGACCTAGAGATACGGATGCTGAGATACTCGGGCAATATGCTTGTCTTCAAGACAGTCTTGGTTTTTTATTGGCGTTTACGGCTCACGCGTGGTGCCACAAGATGTGGACTCCACACCTTGTGGTCGCGGTTGAACTATTCGATGCCTTGCTATACGTGTACGACAGACTCGATAGGGTAGGTTGGATGCACCACACACCTCCTTCTTCATGCATGCTGTAAGAACCAGCATCGGATTGGCCGCAGGAATACAGGCGCCTCTACCTCGCTGTCGTCTGCGCGCGGAGCCACGAGATGTCGGAGCCCAAGCTCTGCCGTAATCATGAGCAAGGAGTCCTCGTGGCATCACTGCATCGGCAAGGCTAAGGGCTAAAAGACAATGACACCCTATGAAATTGTAGGAAGCAAGGCGGTGAGTATAGTGAACTCGGTGGCGCTTCAAGACCGCAGTGGCAACATGAACTGCTTGGGTCATGGCTGTTTTGAAAGCATCTATGATTTGGCACAGGCTCTTCCGTGGCGGAGCCGGCAGTATTCGTAACACGCAAGGTGGGCGAAGGCAAGTTATCCAGGCCTCCTAAAATTAGGCATATGACGAATTTAAATAAAATAAGCTAAATTGTGGAATTTTCGATTTTTATTTTGTTTAAATTATGACCTTCTGTATTTTGTGCTCTTCTTGCCTTGTTGATCGTCAATATTCAATACATATTGAAACTGTGCTGCCTGGGGTACCCCCTCGAGTGGGAGACTTATTGAGCGGGTGCGAAGCACGTCCTATATGCGCGATTCCCACTTCATTACAGAGCATTTTGACCAATTTCCTCTTGGTTGATGTGGAAGCCAACCCTTCCACGTACGAATTGGCGCATATGAACATCCCGTCCTGTGCCTTGTTAAAGGAGGTGCTGCAGAAATAATAGACTATCACTGCGCACGATAGCCTTATCATCTATCTCCCACTTCGCTCGATATCGAGCTTCGCATGCACACATTATATTATGTAACATACACAAATAATTGCAGACCGCTTCATGTAGCTTAGCGGCGCTAGGGCATTCATACATTCATGTCTTTAACGTACTAGTATATCCTAAACTGCATCGCGTGCTGCAATAAGCTTTGTTCACGGGACTTTTTCGGCTAGATCAGTGTCTTACGCGCTGTTTCATTTTCCTCTTACTGATGAAGCAAAATAATCACAGAGAGAAGGCGTCCCCTCACCAACGCGAGGCAAGAATAAGTCTCATGGCTTGCCTCGTGCAGTATGAGTCTTCTCATATTGTCTGTAGTTCATCTAGGTAGCGTTTTATGGAGCGCCCCAGTCGTTGGAAGTGTCTGGAATAGTGGATTAAAGCAGACCCCTTCTGTTTATCTTGATTTGACTATGAAAGGTCAATCCTTAAATTATGCACTTTTGAAAATTAAATTATTTAAATTAGGCCCTTTTCCCAAAAAGACCTAATTTTAGGAGGCATGAAGTTCTCTGGATTTTATATCCAGAGTCCATCCAGTGATCGCAATGGTGGTCAGAATATGGTTAGAATTTATACCCTTCCAAAATCGATAGCATTACTTAAAGATAAATGCGCCGCTTGCTCCGTGTTATATATACCCTCGAAGTAATTTATATAATTTGTGAATGTTGACCCATCCGCAACGGACAGCGTGAAAATTCCTTTTTGATACTATATGCTCTTAGTTGGTATTTTTACCTGCAACACATTGTTTATCTAACCACTCTAGCAACATTTTGTATATTATCTCCCTTCCAGCGACATGCGTATGGTACCATTGAAGCAACATTTTGGATTTTATTTTTCTTTGTGCAGGTACATTTGGCCAGGGTTCTTGATGTACCTGTTGTGGCTGAAGCACTCACAACATATGCATACTTAGTGTTCTCGGGCCGCAAGTGCGGCGCGGTGAAAGTACGATGAACAATCACTCTCGGGCCGTATTGCGTCGTTTACCCTCTTTGCCAACCTAGGAATTATCAAAAAGCACTGGGATATTGATATTACTTATTAGGACTCTTTGCGATTATTAACCTCGCTTTACATTTCGAGCTTCTCCAAATGTGACTCAAAAGTTCGCTTCATTGCTCTATCACTCGGTAGCCTAACAGATACAATGGAGCTTTATTCTGAGATAGCAGCAAAGCTGCGGCGCAACTGCTTTTTGAAGCTGAATCAGCTGAAGCTTAAGTAAAGCTATATGTTGTTCAAAATCGCGAATCAGATGATAGTGAACTTAAAAGAGAGAGAAGACAGAGGTTGACTACTTTTCAAGAAAAGGCTGAAAAGGAGGCTCATTTTAAAGCATACCAAAGAGGCCCCCGGTCACCGGCGTTTGGCTTTGACCAGCACGAACTTGGGTCTATGATGGTGGTGGCCCGACCAAAAAAAACATAAGCTATTTAGAAGAACTAATAAGTTTTTTTGTCATCTGACTGAAACAAAACATACTTTCCACACCATTGTTCAGTGCGCAACATAACGTATTTTTTCTGTAACTCGGTTCCCGTATTATATATACCCTCGGATTATTTAATACTATCTGTGAATGTTTTTTTTTTGTACAAAAGAGGCATTAGTTTTCCAACAAAAGGGGTTGAGACACATTTTACAGATAAGACCGTTCTGGGCTTCGCGTAGGCTGATAAATCCCTTTCAGTTCCGCCAGCGACACTAGGATTGCTAAATACTCAGTTTTAATAGGGTATCTAGCAAATTTAAGTGTTAAATTCTAGTATTAAAATAGTGCAAATTAAAAAAATAGCATATATTACATATCTTTCACTGCATGGTGATGCTCCTTTTGTTATTTTAAAAAAATAGCATTTTGTTAAACAAAGTCGTGCTCGCCCGAAGAAGCTCAGACATTTATGATCCCTTTCCCTTTTCAATGTTAACGATTCCCTACACCTTAGGTAGACAAAACCTATTAATGTTTGTGAAGGTTGGGATTTCTCGACAAAATCTATTAGCGTTGTGAAGGTTGGGATTTCCTGTAGTGATCCACACTCTAGCACCTGAAAAGGTAACAAGGTTGAGTAGATTCTAATGGCAACCAAAACCGAACACGATGCGTACAAGAAGTGACAGAAACTCCAATCGCATTTATGTTGTCTACATGAAACCCATCCAGATCTAACGCACAAACAGTAGGAACATAATTATAAATACTCAAAGATATATATGAGCTCTGCTTGCTTTCCGATTGTGCTAGGTTAGTTTCCTGCAGTAATATCCACATCTATACTACAAATAAAAGAGCTCGATGCTTATTATGCGTTCACGGGCTCTTAACTATGTGGAGGAAGAACACCAAGACAGCAGGGCTGAACTAAACGTGAGATCTGCATTTAAAAAATGCCGAAATAGAGTAAATAATAATGTTTCGTGCATTTTTAGGGGAAGTCCTCCTATCCGATAGGGCAGGGATCGATAAATAAATGTAAAAACATTTGACTGTGTTTATCGTTTTACTAGAACGGAGTCGTGGTGAAATCACATTTTACATGTTTTTACGTGAATCTGATTTTGGGGTAAATGTCGTTCCATGTGGCATTCGCATTCACAATACATGTACATGGCAACAGGGCGTATTTGTTCCTTGGTACAGAGTCGTTTGTATACACGTTATACCGAGCGTTGGGTAATACCTAACAGCCAGGGGCCATAGACTCCCCAAAACCGTAGACAGCCAACAGGTGACTATTTGGATCTATGGGTGTGTTTGCGGTTGGATTGAATCGGTAAGCGCGAAAGAATTAAAACGATGTCAATCGGTCGCCGCCCAACGAACCTAATCGCAGCATGCAGCACAGGTCCTTCGCTGCTTGCAGGTCGAAAAATGTTACCCACGTTGTGACAGCAAAACGGCGAACGCGACTTGCGATGCACCGATCCTCACAGCAAAAGGATTCGATATTTTGCTTCTCAGAGGTAGAAGCTTGATTGGGCGGATTCCCGTGGTTACTTTATGAACTATAGTAGATATGTTCCCATGTCGTCATTTCACACTTGCCAGGTCGTGATGCCGCCAAGCCGCAAATTGGTACGGTAGCGACTTCCCGTATTACTGTCTTACTTGTGGTGGTGGCTCTGTCTTTGAATGTGGCTTCGTTTTCCACTCCGTGATGGTCTGTCTTGTCTATGCGACGAATAAATACATTTGACTGGGTTAATGTTTAAACTCGTGTGTTCAAACATGTATAAACCTGTTTGAACATAAATGTGTTAGAACAGACTGGCAAACCCTGCCTATCGGGCCTACGTCAGAAATATCTTGACGATAATCCTAGCTAAATGGATCTGTGCAACCACTTGTGGCTAAAACAAACGGTGTGTGCGCAAAATAGAGAGTTAGCCCAACTAGTGCCTTAGGTATAGTACTGGTACTTTTTAACATTTTTTGTTGTATTTTCTAAAGACGTTTCTAAAAATAATATATTGCCGCACACCTCTGCTTTTAGTTAGTAAATTTGAAAAGGGTATTATTACTTGAAAGAAATGGTCACTTTCAACCCAGCGAAAGAGACTTTCTAGCTTTCTCTCACAACGCAAATTCTCAGCGAACTCACCTGCTGCGGCGGCCCCTGCCATTCGGGCCATACTTCGTCGCCGTGGTGGTGAGTGAGCTGTTGCGGTGTTCTTTACTTGTACCACTCATCAACTCATCAACTCATCCACGGATCAACGAATCAACGATTATCGAATACGTGGTATTAATTAGCTAATCTATCTGTCGCTCTGTTCGGGATGTCATAGGTTATGACTCATACTGTAGCTGGAAAGCTCATCGCTTGTCCCCGATCCACGTCGAAAACTGCTTACGACTTTGGTTTATGTGAGCGTGTGAGGCCAGAGGGAAGCGGACGGAATCGCACGGGGCCGTTCATGAAGACCCAAAACCCAGGTATGATGCACGCGATGAAGTTCACCTGCCATCGTGGAGAATGCATGCCACGACGGTAGGTGGTCGCCCCGGGCATCATCAGCTGCAGGTTTTCTTCGCTAGATGCTAGCGAGATCTGAGAGAAATTGTTCGTTGAGTTCATAGCGTTGCTGACAGCGCTACATGTATCAGCAATTTGATGAGCTAGATGTGGCGATTTCTGCCTAATAATTGGTGTGGCCCTGGATTTCAAAGGCCACACATCACTGCCCGCATGACATCGCAGCCACCGCATTGGCACTGTTACTGCATCGTGATGTGCTCGATGTGCTTGTGAAGAAGGGCAGTCGGAGTAATAGTAGTCAAATAGGGAACTTGGTATTTAGGAATCGTAGGATACAAGCCTAACAACTGCGACCAGTAAGAATACTTCACTACTACTGGTGGTGGTGGCGGCATCCCCATCAGGAACCAGTATGTAGTCTTTCATTTGTCCTGATTCTTAACATGGAATGGCTGTTAAGTGTTGTTTTAAGCTTTCATCCTGTTTTTGTGTCCATTTTCAGATACCCTGCTTAATTTTATAATAAAACTGTTAGAGTTGGTGATTTTTCATTTTAGATGCGAAATGAGAATTTTACAGCGTTTTTCATTTGAAAAATGTAGGAGATCGATACCTACTTTTTTGTGCGCTACACAATGATGGGGCCTAATTAATCCCTATTGGGCTGTACGTACTACTACTCGTAGCACTACCAGGATAAAGCCGACGCTAAGATTCCGGTTAGCTGCCTTCGTTGTTTAAAATCCAGAGCTGTTCCGTGCAGACGCACGGCTTTGTTATCCCCCATTTAAAAGGGTTTTGTCCTTGTGTTTATGAGCAATGTTTTGACTACCGGGTGTTCGAGATAATGCGCCTACCGGTACGTGGGAGCCCTATCTACATGTACTCTTAATGCCGAAGATGTACATTACTGAATCGAGATTGCGCTTGAGTCAATCATAGGATGGGTCAAGCGAGAGCTTAGTTCTGAACAAATGACCAAGGAATGTAATGTGCTTCGCAGATATTTTTACCTCTATTTTAGAGTGCTATCTACAACAGACTTCTAAAATAGCTAAAACCGATTTTTAATTAATCTAACTCTTAGATTAAAACCACACTTATTCTTACTCGTTGAACAGTATGCTTTATTCTCTTATAAAGGTTTGCGAAACATGATACCGAGTCATGCTCGATGCTAAGTCGTTGGCAACGAGAGCGGCACTTTTACCTTGTGCTTCCACGGGACGTGCTTCATATGCACGAGCTCTCCTTCTTTGGTCGTGAAGAGCACGTAGAACCCGTATGGTTTGGGCACCGGCGACGCTCGTACCGACTACGTCTGTGTGTTAAGCCAATCTATGCTAACGGTAATCGAGGGAGGTGTCTGCTTAGGGTGTTGGGTCGGACTTCGTTTCTTCAGATTCGCCCATAATGTTCGCCGACCCTTGCGGAAGGCGTATTGTTGTGTGCAGAGGCTATCTACGTGTCTAGTGATAGAAATTTAGTGATTCCCTACATTACAGTCCTGAGGGTAGGTCTCGATAACAGAGTTTATCTGCACTACAAAGATGGTAGTCTTGCTAGTATTAACAGACATATCACGCGTCAGCACGCGAGCCACGTAATCATACCCAGCCGTGAATATCTCGTGAAAGAAAACATGTCCCCGTCAACTCTTGCGCACACCTACTTCGCGTAAGCTTAGTAGCTTAATTTATTTAATGTTGCGCCTGTAACCAAGAAGAATACACATGTCTACACGAGCGTCCATCTTGTCGCGGTTTGGTCGTGCCTCCGGAACAATGCGGGCCTGAACAAGACAGCCTCATATCCGTACGACCCCGAGATCCGGTGGTTTCTCGTACAGCCGCTCGTACGGAGTTACGCCCGTCACCAGCGCGCTAAATGTCCACATGTTCGCCGTGAATACCGTGTTAAGTAATGTCTCTCCTCACAGCATCTTCGGGAGACGCGTAGCGGCCAGCACCGCACGCATCCGCGGCAACAGTATACCGTTATCTCTTTCAACAATGCTGCTCTCTTAGGGGCTGTATCCATTCGTGAACGTTGTCTTGATTCCACGACCACTACAGAATGCTTGCATTTCGTTGTTCACAAACTCCCTCCTTGGTCACTGTGCAGCACTGCCTCCTTCCACACCTTCGCTTGGAATTGCGTGTCCAACTGCAGGACGAGAGACTTGACATGCTCAGCAGCACCCCTTTTCTAGTTCAGCAGGTAAGCTCACTTGAACCGGGTATTCTTGTCAACGATGAGCAAGAAAATCGCCTCACCCGTCCCAGTCTCGCACTTGACAGTACAAATATCGACTGCAATCTTTTCCACTGGTCGAGCCCGTCGCTCAGGGCTACGCTTATAGTCCACCCGCTTAATTTTTTCCATACGACACGAAACACAGTCATACGACTAAAATTGCTTAGAATTGACCTTAAATCCAACCTTGAATTGCTGTGTCAGACGCCTAATCTCCTCCATTCCAACGTGGGTTAAACGGTTGTGCAACAAACTCGTTGCTACGGCCTCGACCTCCACCACGTCCTTGCCCTGTAAGAACAGGTCCGTCTGGCGGCTCACTGACTGTAGGGCTGCCATTGTGAGCAAATACTAACAAGCAACATTAGATTTATATCACGGCAAAGCACACACCACCAACAACTGTACTACACACACGACATCAGACGCATCTGCAGTAGGCACGCCGTCGCCTTGATCTCGGCCTCGGTTGGCACGGCCTCGGCCTTGGTCTTCACCGCGCTCAGCTGCATCTCCACGGCCACGGCCTGAGCTGCCACGGCCTTAACCTCCACCACGTCCTTGACCTCTTTGTAGTCCTCGCCCCTCCCCACCGGAGCCTTGCGCAAAGTATCGTAAAACAGCATCTTCCACAAGAAGGAAGTCAGCTGATTCCTTTCCAACCGGGTCTCCACCTGGGAGAATGTACCGGAATCGATCGTCCAAGCTGTAGCGGGGCGCTGGTATTGAGGTCCACCCGTCCTTCAGCAACATCTTCCACACTTGCTTAAACGCGACTACCCCGCCGAACGCAGTGGCCGAGTCGCTAGTTTCAGCAGCAATAGCCGCAGCAGCCAAGCGTCTGCGCTTTCTCGTAGACTTGGTATCCACGCGATTCCCCGTTTTGCCATTCTTTTCGTCCCGCCACGTTGTGAACTGGAGGCTGACAAGTATCGAATTTCGAAAAAAACATTTCTATTAACATAATTGGATTGACTCGCAAAACTAATCGTCAACAAGCTTCTTTAGGATATTAAATTTAGAGGGGAAATGAGCGGGAATAAGTGCGCAAGTTCAGTTGCATACATTTTTCTAGAAATATACATACAATACATCGTTCATTGTATAGGAGCACAATATCGATGTAGTATACAAAATTAATCTCTCAAGGCCCACGATCAAAGCCCATCTGTTGTATGTTTACTCTTCCTGTTTAAACATACATATACGTGCGGCGACAATTTGGGATGATGTCGTTCCATCAACAACCAGGGTGTCGATTCTGGTAAAATCGCCCCAATAATGACGCAGCGTGCCGACAGCAATTAGTGATCATAGAAGAGAAGTGCACGCGTAAATTTTGGCGAATATATCAAGGAGAATCAGTTTTGCATCCGACTAGTCGCACAGAAAAAGATTTTTAACCAGTAAGAATCGTCTTTACACTGCACCGTGAAAAGATTTAAGGGCGATAAATTCGCCGTTTAAGGTATGCCGGCTTTTAATTTCATCGAGCGTAAGTGATCATGAAGTCGTTGTATCACTCGAGAAAGAACCGTGAGTTTCTTAAAGGGCGAGAAATCGCACTTTTAGAACGTGATGACTAGGATTTGTTTGGTATAGTTAACCCAGGTGGCTCGTGAAAAGGTTAAGGATTATGAGGACGCGTTTCGACTGGATATTGTGGAAGGTTATAGCTACCGTCAGGAGTGCTGGCTACGTGCTGGAAACTGCGAAAGTCCCGGTCATGCGGATCACGGTCGTGTACTGTCGTACATACCCCCTGGCTCGTCGAAGACTTTCAAGATCTGGGTTGCATGTAAAAAAAATCAAGTACAAAAGACGTTTCGTTTAAAGCGGACCGGGCTGCGTTTAATCAAATCGGGACCCATGAAGATACAATTGTTATCGTTCAGCGCCCCAGTGATGTTGTCAGTTTGCAACCTTCATATACCACTTGGTGCTGTTGGGATATGAGCAAGACACACCTAGAATGGAGCAGTGGGGGAGGGGGGGGGTATAGACGGCTACGTGTACATTCTCCGTAAGGATGTCGTGGAGTCGTACCTATACGCCACTCAAGCAAACACTAACAACCATAATGGTTCTGATGAATCATGGGGTCGAATCTTACACGCTTTTTGCGCCATGGAAGGAAAAGTATTCATGAAGCAAGACTTGAAAATGAAAAAAAAGCTCTTTATCGCCCGCCTAAAGAAGTGTTATCCAGACTTCGCAAAACAAAGTCAGAATGGTGGTTGTACCGGACAAAAAGGGGCAAAGCTAGTATAGCAGTATTCAGAAAGACCAAAAAGATGTCTAACAGAATAGCTTAAAAGATCTCTTGTTTATTTATCGATTGTTCCTCTGGTATGCGTGTACTAAATCGAATATGTTAGATCGTAAGTACAAACAAAAAATGTTTTTGTCTTTAACACTAGTATATATGTACGAGTTTTACACAAGAGCAGTGTGCCGCCAAAAATCGTGTAGGCTTGTATCGTAATCCAGCAAGCCCCAAAAAGGACCCTGGCCTGGGTTATCAGAATTGAAATTTCATCATGTTATTGTCACTTTACCGTAGTGTTATTCACAAGCTAATTATGTGAACCTATGCATATTGAGTACAAAACCATGATCAGTTATGCAATGTATAGAGTTCAAAAAAGGGACCCCGCCAAAGAAACCAACTTAGAAAGGTATGCGTTGTGTATTTCCTCAGTCTTGTTCCAAAGGGTCAAGATCTATTAAGGGTATTTAAAGAGAATTGTAAAGCGTGTGCTCGAACAACGCTTTATGTTAAATTATACATATGAGAATTCTAGTACCGTACGGTGGTATCCATGGTATAATGTATAATACGTATATTATTTATTTAGATGAAGTAGAAGCGGGGCCAACGATAGCTGGACGACCCCAACATTGACTCCATCCACCTTCCTTTGTTGAGATTCTCTGGTTCCAATTCGTCCTCCTGTACGACGCCGACCTCCAGCATGTCTACCTCGTCTCAAAGCTGTATGTACTGACACGGCTGCCTCGCTCTCCCACTAGCGATGTTGACGTACTTTGACTGCTTCCGCTCCTCCTGCTTCAGTGCCTTCCGCGTCCTCTTCTTCCTCCGATGGTTCCACGCCCTCCACGCCCTTGAGTCGGAACTGCTGCAATTCCAGGAATTGTATAATGGCATTGCTAGGATTCGATCTAAGTTTGCCTCGATGCACAAATTTGCGGACATCTTTCCACCCTGGAATACTCCCGTTTCGTGTTTTTAAGGCCGCCAAAAGATGATCGCAGTGTTTATTTAACGTTCTACACGGACAATTTTGCTCGTGACGTTGACAACCCATCGTGGCAGCGGCTGGCACCAACGCTCCATCCTGCGCTTGTTAACCTTACCTTGATCCTTTGCCTCAGCATAGTCAGCAACGATTTGCTGGCTTCGCATATTCTCTGATGTACCCATTTCACCCAGCCAAAAGCTAATGTCGTGAGACTGTCAAATGTGGCGTTTTGAGCAATCTCTTTGCTCGTACCACCACCTTGTTTACTGGGCTGTGCTGACGTTAGCGAAGATCGACTGATATTTGCGCATTTTGATAACTGTCTGTACCAACTCTCCAATTTGTAGTCTTATACGAAGACTATAATCTCTTTTGGTGAGTTTGTTGGAGGTTTCCGCAGGATTATTCGTTCTGGCAAACACAGGTGCAGAAAGGTAACACTGCTAGTTATAGTACTGAGAATCCAACCATTGCTTTTGAAAGTAAGTCGAGAAACCTGCAGACCTCCAATTTCAGCCCAGCGCAGAATTGCATTAGCTTTGGAAGACTCAAATCCTCGACGGAACGCGCGTAGTGCATCTCGTATAGAATTCGGTATGCCATGAACACACCGTATTCAGGTAAAATCTTCAAATAATCACGCACATTTTTCACAACATGTAAAAAGCCCATGAACCCCTGTAGTGCGGTATTCTGTATTATACAGAATAAGCCATTCCACAGGATAATGTATTCAGCAAACTTGGGTACAGACGTAATCGTCGCATATAAATTTTGTAAAGGATGGATCAGTTGAACTTTCATGTTAGACTGGCGAGGGGTAGATAGACGGGGATTATTCAGTGGTGGAAGAAAGACGAGTATAAATCCCATACAGGTTTGAATATCCTAATAAAAACCTACAACGACGCATGTCAGCCACTCCCTCTCCCTCACTCATCAATAATAAACTACCCCCGAGAGAAGCCGCGCGCTGGATGGATAAACAAGAGTGATGGAGCGCTAGCAAGCTTTTAAGGACCACTGACAGGTACAGCAAGTATCCATGAGCGCCTTGACGACGAGTATCAACTTCTAGAAGGTGCGTAAATTGATACTGGGGGGGGGGGGGTTGCTAGCTTTTATATATTGTTATATACTGTAGCTAACGCGACCACATAGTGCTTGTGCGGCATATAGTATCCAGATGAACAGTAATGCGACGAGGGTGGTGCTTTCCGAGGTAGAGAGAGTTGCTTTTGACCAAGGCCAACGCCATCAGCACGAATAATACAGAATACCATTGTAATCCAATCCTAATTCTGGATTATACTGATTTAGCCTTGTACTGAAGATGTCGTGTGTATTTGCTGGCTCTAAACGTGGACGCTAGCTATCTAACAGAAAGGTGCTGGGGTGATGTTGTTGGTGGTGTGTGTGTGTATGTGTGTGTTTGCGGAAGGAGAGCAAGGTTCAGCTAGAGCTTTTATTGTATCGAAACACGGAATAATTTGCCCAGTTCCTCCTCACTAATCCGTTAGTTAGGAACTGGGCAATTTTTTCCTCTACATTTAGCTTACGCTGGACTTATTTGAGCCAAAATGGTTGGCACCAACAGCTTACGTAGCCGTATCACACCTGCTGTTACCATTGTTGCTGCATGAATTAATGCCAGGTGTTAATTCCATAAAAGCTGTGGCTGTACTTTACTCATTTATTAGCCAATAGCCGATCACAAATACTACATATGTTGGATACATACTGTATGCTATGTTCACTTTCGTTGCGGCTTTGATTATATTTTGCCCAATCCTTGACACCTTTGCGCGAAGGGCTTCCACCAACATAATTTTCGCAGGTATGAAAGTTTACTTAAATTAAGATATTTTCTTATTCTGTATGATACAGAATAAATCCTCGCTCTACGAGGGTTAACCCCTCAGTTACCAATGTCGTAACTTACGACGTAGCTAAAAGCTTTAAGCAGGAAATGGCTCGGAAAAAGTGGACATGATACTTAAATCAAGTCAAATTTTGCAGCCAAAAAATATAAGCTGGAAGAGGTCAAAAAGGAAAATGTCAAAGACAGGGTGGGGAAAGGTAGATGTGCAGTAACAATCTGGTCGGATACGGAAACCTGGATTAGTGGCGAGGCGCCGGCTTGAGTCAGCGGTGTCTCATTCCAGAAATTGCCGCAATGGCAAGAATCCGATCTAGTTCGAGAACAAGGCAGTCGGCTGTTCAAGACAAGCTCGACGTTCGAGCCCTCGACTTCAAGCACCTTTGGCGGCAGCTTCGTGGCGTGGGGTGGGCATCGAAAAGACCTTCCGGCTCAGGACTCGCGAAGGAATGGACGTATACGTCACCGGCCGAAGTATCGTTTGTGGGTACGTAATGTATTAATGAAACAAGCTACAGGCATCTAAATGAAATGTTGTGTGTAGGCGAGGATGCTGTGGTGACATTTGCGATCGAGTCGGGGCTCATTGGGGACGAAAGTGGCGAGAGTGGCGAAGAGGTGAGTGCGAATGAAGTCTTGCCAGCGGACGAGCCGGTGACGGCGTCGCAGATCGACACATCCAGGGCTCTGTCAGGCAACACAATAGCGGCGATGTTCGGCTTGGAGAGCGACTCCCAGTCGGACGCGGATGATCGCCTTGGCCAGGCTGAGCACGATCTGATCGTGGATGCCTTCCAGTGTCTATTGTCGGGTGCCGAGGCCAACAACTCTGGTGGTGGCGGCGCGAGTGACGGTGACGGTGCAAGTGTGGGGGGTTGTGAGAGTGTGGACGACGCCACGGACGACCGTGTAGTCGTAGCAGAGGACGACGCGAACGTCATGGCGGATGGCGAGTTGTCGGACGACTATGACGTCATCGATTCGAGCGGTGGCGACGGCAGCGATAATAGTGGCGATGAGGCCATTGAGCGGCGCGAGTATCCCGACGACACACTAGAGCCTGCCGAAGATGCCGTCCTAATGGATGATGCTTTGTGGAGGCACTGGGGGGAAAACTTACTCTTGAAAGTAGCGACAAGAACGCGCTTCGGCAGTTCAAATGGAGTGCACCATCTTCTGATTTTGAACGCGATTGTAAAGGCTACGCTCGTCTGTCTACCAATGTTGCCACGCCGACACCAGACCTCCAAACAATTGCAGACTTCCGCACGCTGCTACTCTTTTACTACCTACCAACGTCGCTGTGGGTGAACATTACGAAGGAGACCAACCGCTACAAGCGGCAAACAAATTCGAGCAAAGCAACGAAAGCGTCACGCTGCGACGCCGGAGACTGTTAAGTAGATTAAAGGCGTCTACGTGCTGAACCAGCGCATCACACGAGATTTTACACGTGATTGACCTTTTAGTGGCAAGGATGCTTAACCCGATGGTGCGGCGTTTCTCCCGCCATTGGTCGATGGCCGATGACGGCGCGATCCCAGCCGGAAACGTTGGCAAGTTCATGGCTCGAAACCTTTGTACTTCGATCCTTCGCAGCTTTCATGTCGTGAACAACGAGGCCCCACGCGTTCGCGATAAGATGTGGAAATTAAGGCCTGTTGTTGACGTGTTGCAATCTCGGTTTCGATCTGGTTGGACACTGGGCAGCAACTTCTCATTTGACGAAGGCGTTCTACCAGCGACATCAAAGCGGAACACCACGCGTGTGGTTATGCCCGACAAGCCCACCGCTACGGAACGAAACTTTTCATGGTGTGTGATTCGGAGATTGCCTACTGCCACCGGTGCGTTATTTTTATTTGAAAAAAAAAAATAAGTCGTAACTTTTGACATTAATTTGTTTTTGAATGTTACATGTCGTAACTTACGACTGCAGACTTGAAGTGTACGTCGGGAAGCGTGATACCGCAGATTGTGATCAACAAGAATTCAACAACAAGACGGGGGCAACAGCGGTGATACGAAACATGAAGGCTGTCCTGAGCGGGGCATCTCAGGGATTTCGATTAGTTGTCATCGACCGATTCTATTCCTCGGTATCACTGGGTATACAGCTTCTATCGATGTCAGTCTACGTGGTAGGAACGATCATGATCGACCGGCTGGGGTTTGATAAGCAAGAAGTTATTATGACACGTAAGACACAACCGCGTGCGATTGGGCTGAGCTCTTTCGCGTCCTCACGGTCAGATGCAATCCCGACCATGGTTGCTTGCCACTGGTGGGACAGGAAGCCAGTACTCTATCTGGCCATGGGTCCGGTCATGACTGAAGACTCAATCCATCGAAATATCAAGATGGTAGGACCGTCAACCGTCAAGGTCCGAAGCTCGTTACTGACTATCAACGCTGGATGGGCGGGGCTGATGTCCATGATTAACTCCGCCTACAGTCGTATTCGATTCAGACATCGTTCCGGTTCCGGAAATACTACAAATCACTGTTCCTGGGGTTCGTAGACAAGGCACTAGTGAATGCATACCTCACGCACAAGGAAACTTGTCGACTCAAGCGCCTGGTACCAAAAGACCATGGAGACTGGTATTTCCTCCTACACAAGCAACTACTGTAACTCAAGGCTGAAGACTTCGTCGACGCTTCCGCCCCTACACCTTCTCCTATGACATGCCCACGGAAGCGCCGCCGCCTGGATAGTCACGTACATGTATAGTTTGATGATTGGGTCATCGTATCCGGTGGCTAAAAGCGCCGTCAACGTTCCTGTAAAGTTTGCGCTCTCCTTCGTGGCGAGCGAAAAAATCATTCCAGACGACATACTACTGCAAAGACTGCTCGCAGCCTGGAGCGAAGTGCTTCCTTTGCCCAAAGTCACGGCATATTTACGGGGGTGTACGCAAGACATGCTACCAAATATGGCATGAAGACTTTGACAGTGGAGTCTCCATCCCAGCATCTCTCGGGAAACGCGTCGTCTTGCGTCGCTCCGGCAAGGTTGGCACACGTAAGCCTACACGACGAGAACTGCTTTATCATCAAGATGGCGACGCCGATAATGAGGAAGAGGAGCCTGCCGATCAGACTGCTCATCAGTCGGCAATCGTGTGATTGCATTAGGTAGCACTAGTTTTTCTTGATTTTAGTATATTTTTTGCTGCGTCTGGATCTATGTGGATATGCAAAGAGGCATGTGTTATCAACAAAAAAATGTGCGTTTCCCGCTGAAAGTCGTAAGTTTGGGCTTATCGAATTGTAATGTATTCTCAATGTCGAAACTGGAACGACTTAGACCCCAAAAATCTCCGGGAGTTTATAACGGGAATCCAGGTAATCTTGACGTGGACGATACACACATATGTAAACATATATATTAAAATCAAGTCGTAACTTACGACTTAAAATAGGCGGTTCCAACGCGGATTTTCTGGTAACGGAGGTGTTAAGTATTGTGTATCCATTGCCGAGGCAATTATGGAGCGAAATCCATGTACTGAGCATCTTCCGCATCTGCCATTAAGTATTTTATTATCACTTGACGGCCGACTACAGTAAGAACCTGTGTCGAAATTACCGTTATAGTCGCAGGGTATTGAACCTCGGTTCGCTGAGATACAATGAAAAATGCAACGGGATGAAATGTCCGAGACGCGACAGAAACCCCGCATACAAAGAGGGGATATTTGCGCTTAGTCGGCTTCAATGTCTCACCCATGTGAAATTCAAATGAATCCATGTCGCGATCCATGTTTCTAAGCAGCTTTTTTGTAGAGAAAGCCAACACGAACGGGTCTTCATCGAAGCCGGTTCCTAAATCTGGATTTCCGCCAAGATTTAAGTTATAGCCAAACGTTATCGCTGTTATCTCCGGAAGATCATGCACATGCTGTGTTTCGCGGGCGATCGTTATGACGTCATCCAAAATGTCTCTAAGGTAGAGAATATCGATCTTGAAATTGTCGGGTACGGTAGTCTTAGTGAGGTCGAACTGATCTATTAATTTGTTGCGGATATTTGCCGGTTTCAATGAGTTGACCATCATTGATCTCATCTCAGCTTTGATAGATCGAGATAGTTGTCGTTGTCTAGGGGACCCAATCTTGTTGCTGTGCATTCAGTTCTCGAAGGGAAGTGTATATCAGTTTCCTGACACGATAACACTTGAAGCCAGCACATGCACTCCACACGTAAACGAACCACAGAACTACAGACGATATCTCATCGAGTGACGATTGTAGTTCTCACCACAGGCTGAACAATGCCGCATCTGACTTGTATTTGCCTTGAACGTCCTGAGATCATCTATGGCTTCATCAAATGCTGAGGTACCTTGGACACGACGCGTTGGCCTCCATGCATATTCAAACGGCATCAGACTGGCTTAATAGCTTGATTGTGTTTAAGCGCCGGTCCGAACTGCAGAAGACAGGCCAAGAATAATTCTTAGGACAGTAAGCTATTTTAAACCTTTTTCATCACTGTCATTATATATTTCAAAGGAAACGATACCCCGACTTCAGTAGTTAAAGTACAACTTATCGTCTTACGGCAATGCTGAGCTCTCCGACCCGCTTTTTAGAAAGTTCCAAATTTAAATTCATGTTAAACGACCTAATTCACGCCAAATGCCCACATATACAACCTTTATGACCGTTGAATTCACCGCAACCTGTGAGAGAGGGCTTGCGTCGGTCAGCTGGACCTAGCGGAGGGAAGGTGCAAATTGCGTTTAAAAAGCCTTTGGGCGTGTTTTTCCCGCTAATACTGAAACAAAGCTGTGCTGATTCCGCGGGATGCTGGAAATCGAGTCAAACACTGGCGTCCAATGTAACTAAAACGACTATCAGGTAGATACATAGACAGCCCGTATGCTGAAAGCAAGGTTATTTCGATTTCTACATTTGGAACTTTCTAAAAAGCGGGCTTGGAGGTCGGCGCGCTTTCGGCAATATTTGGAGATGTCAGTGCAGGCGAGGTGCGCCAACAAGCGGGTAGAATTCAAGGTATGCTGGCGAGGTGTTGTCGGGTGGAGTGGCATCGCTGATTGAAGTGATGGGGTCAATTAATGCGTCTGATGTGTTTGCTCGGGAATTGGCAATGTAATTGCCCAAGTTGCCTTAACAACAGAAAGCGTCGGTGCCTGCATTTGAGTCGAAGTGAGAAAAGAATTTTCATGATTATGTAAAGATCGCATTCAAGAACGTATATTAGCATTCTAGCATCTTTTCGAGCTACGGGTGATTGCTTTAAATTTACGAGATGCTTCTCTGGTCCCAAGACATCCGTTATGTGATGGTACATTAGTAATCGCAAACATTTTTTGTTTGGAGAAGAAGCAAGCCTTGTTCTGCCCCGTGAGTTGTGTGAAATGCCAAAGGCTCCGTTGTTGTAACAAGTCGTTTGGTTTGCCCAAGGCATCATGATAAATGAAGCGTTTGGCGTGGCCCCGGGGTCCCCCAAAAGATTTATCTTCTCGAATTTTTTATTTAATTTTCACGGCTCTGTCGCCACGACCTCGGCCTTGGTCTTCCTCGCGCTCAGCTGCATCTCTATGGCCACGACTTGCGTTGCCACGGTATCGACCTCCACCACATCCTTGCCCTGTCAGAACAGGTCCGTCTCGCGGCTCGCTGACAGTAGTGGCTGAAATTATAAACAAAGAACATTAGAATTCTATCACAGCAATACACACGGCACCAACATTCACCGCACACGACATCAGACGCAGCTGCAGCAGGCACGCCGTCACCTTGGTCTCGGCCTCGATTGCCACGGCCGAAACCTGCGTCCCCACGACCATGGCCTGATAGCCGCATTCATCCAGATGATTGATATCTTCTAGCCCAAGCGCCATGTGCCCCCTGGCTTTCGCAGCTGAGCCAGTAGTCACCCGTGCCCACGTCCAATACATCCCGTCCATTAGCCGAAACGCTAACTTCATTCCACGCTTTGTCATTCAGATCATCCTCTTGTCCTTCGAGAGAGACATCTCGTAGACAGCATCAACCAACATGTAGCTCATTGGTATCAACTTGCACCTTGCGTTTGGCGTGTACTACGCGCTCCAGCAAACGCTGCTCGCACTTCCCGCTAAGCCCATTACGCACTGTCAGATGCATGTCCCCGCGCACCACGTTGGTCTCGCTGATTCCATTCAACATCGTCGATTTGTGCGTCAATAGGCACCCATACGTACGAATGGCAAAAAATCAGAGCACATGTTAGCCTGACTACCAAAGTCAAGTAACCACTCAATTTCGTCACAATCATTACGAGTCGGATATATACCCGACTTCACCATGAATGTGCACACCGTTGTTGACGCATACATAGCGTCGGCATCTCCGTGCTTCGAGCCCGTAGCAGCCCGCGCCACATTGCTGTGTTATTGGCACCTAGTCGTTGTCATTTCGAACCTTTCCACAGTGCGCTCCTGCGAAGCAGCCACCGCTTGCGAGTCTCCAGCAGCCCCAGCATGACGAGCACCACCCTCATCAGCGCTCCCACTGCTTCGAGTAGTATGGGCACCAGACCCACGAGCCTTACTATGCTCACGCGCACGACCAGCGGTACTTCCACTGGCTTCATAGATGGTCCAACGCCCAACCGCACGCCGGTGCCACTGCCCACGCGCGGTGTGAGCATGACATTCAGAGTTTCGACGTCACGGCCTTGACGCGTGCCTGTCTCATAAACAGGTATGTGTGTGTGGGGGGGGGGGGGGCAGTTACGGACACAATGGTCCTTTGATCCGCAACGGAATCATTCATTCGAACGCGACTTGTTTGATGCACGGGATGATGCT
The DNA here is from genome assembly GCA_033557915.1 of Phytophthora tentaculata. NCBI lineage: Eukaryota > Oomycota > Peronosporomycetes > Peronosporales > Peronosporaceae > Phytophthora > Phytophthora tentaculata. Next base: position 4,204,451 of record JAUCEA010000007.1, on the reverse strand, counting down.
GTACTCGGGCTCCGAGCCTTCGCACTACCGCTACTTCAACCACTGTGTCCGTGCGTCACGCTGTTAACCCGAGTCCTTGTCCGTCTCGTCTTGACGCACGCAACCTTCAGCACCATCGTGATCTCCTCCGCGCCAAGCTACTCCAGGCAAGCTCTTCGCGATGAGCTCAGCGTTCTCGAGACGCGACGTGGCCTCGCGCAGCTCCGGTTTGGAACGAGTCGAGCGCTTTCTCACCCCCATGTTCACGCGCCAACCTCTTGTCCTCCATAACTTATCCGTCCTCTCGCAGGAGGCGTCGCAACCTCATCAGGTCGCTAATGTAGTCGGCCACGGTCTCCGTGTTGCGTAGCTAGCGCGTATAGATATCACATAAGATGTACATGGTGTTCAAAAAATACCGTCTTCGCCAAATTCTTCGCCCAGTGCACGCCACAAACGAGCAGGATATCCTGACCGCACTTCGTCCTGAAACCGCTGCAGAACTTCCCACTTGACTTGCTGCACAAGCATATAGTGCGCCTTCACACTCCTCCCGCCGAAGCACTTGTGTCATCGGCTGCTGACAGAGGGCGATCCTTCGTGCGCTCTTCGCCCAGCATCAGCATCGCTGTCTTAATCCGCAGCGACCACGCCCCGTAGTTTGCCGTACCAGCCAGGTCAATGCCCAGTTTGAACAAAGAGACTGCCATGATCTTGGTCATCCTTGCCACTTGTTCTTCTTTTGTTGATCCTTGCCCCCAGAGCGGCTTCTCGCCAAAGACGAATAACTAAACCCAATATCGTCTTGTTTTCACTATGTTTACCATTTTTGTGTGATTGTAGCCGTATCTCGTTCCATATAATCGCCAAGTGAATGCAAAATTTGCTAACATCGCAGTATCTGAAGTAGAGGTTTGTTGATTTTTATCGCATTTATTTAAAATAAATGTTTTAAACGTCTTTTATTTAGAAAGAACGATTTAAAATCATTCGGAGTCCCCCCATCACAAGTATTATAGTAAGGATGTGCTGCGTACGTTGGAGAGCGTTTGGTGATCTCGTTTCTGGCAAAACTACTGAAGGCGTACTACGTAAATTTCACCGTGCTGTGGTGGTGATGTTGTCGGCAGTGTGTAGTGGCTTCCTTGGCCGGTGGTTTCCCAACCAACTTCTCTGTAGTGCTGCTCCATCCTCTCTGTTCGGTTGGTAGCTGTGGTAAACGCTTAACTCGGACTCTGTGTCTAGTTTGACAGGCATGCCAGACTCTCCTCTCTTTCCAGAGAATGCTCTGTAGCTACCTGTATGCCTTATTCATTCGAAAGAATGAGTGCGTAGACAGCATAACTATAAAAAAAACGCATAAAAGACGGAAATATACATTTTGAGCATTTTAAATGTTTCAAATGGCAAATTCCTAAAAAGAATCAATCCCTAATCTGAAGAGCCAGCATGTTAGCGTTTCTACACATGTGCCCTTTGAGAAACGATTATCCTGATCTCGAATTCCAGCGGTTCCATTGGCCAATACGCTTTCCTTGAGATTTGATAGGTGTGCCCTTTGACAAAGGAATGTCGGTATCTGCAATGACATCCCACATAAACCGACGAGATACCGGATCCATACCGGTAGATGGTTCATCCAGGAACACGATCGGCGGACTGCCAATCAGTGCGATAGCCACCGACAACTTGTGCTTGTTGCCGCCACTCAAACTACCTGCCAATTTGTGCTCAGTCTACGAGATTCAACTGCTGAATCTTCTCGGCTACCACAATTTCCATGTCGGTTCTGGACACTCCTTTGATCGCTGCAAACAGCTCCAGATGTTCACGTACAGTCATACACTCGAACAGAGCGTCAAACTGCGGGCAGTAGCCGATCTGTCGTCGCACTTCGATCTTCTGCGTTAAGATGTCGAAGCCTCCTAAAGTTGCCGTTCCTTTGCTAGGCTGTACGTCTCCAGTCAGCATCTTCATGGTCGTCGTCTTGCCTGCTCCGTTGATACCCAAGAAGCCGAAACATTCGCCGCGTGTCAAGCCAAACGACAAGACTCGGACCGCTACTTTGCCACCTCTGTAGACCTTTCGAAGGCCTGATACTTTAACTGCTTCACCATCTGCTGCACCGCTTGCAACTCGCTGTGCTTCGTTCGCAACATCCACGTCTACGGTGAAAGTACCTCCTTCAACCGTTTGAAAACCGGTATTTTGTCTTCTGAAACCAGGTTTTTTTTCACGTCGTAGTCGATCGCCAGCACCACAGCCGAGAAGAGGAACGTTGTAAGCACGAGATAAATAATCTCTGCGCCCGTACTAAACGGGTTTTTCTTGTCTGTCGTGCCGTCTTAGAGCGTATCCAGCTCGTTCAGTACCAGCGACAATAATCCGTTGCCCAGATCGAACAAAGGCGACAATCTCCACGCGAATTTCAGCACTGAATTGACCGATTTCGTCGACTCAATCACGTCCAGAATGTACGATACGATCATCAATACAACGCCCGAAGAACACGATCATACCGACGAAAGAACCGGTACGAGCGTTACTGAAGAGGGTACTGATGAAAAATCCAAAGCAGAGTACGCTCAGTCCGAATAGGAAGAAGAAGAGGAAGATCACGACCACCGAGCTGTTCGCAAAGAGTCCAACGAGGCCCATGAGTGCTTGTAGGACGGCGCTGAGGAACAGGATGATGGTGTAATGTACCACGTGGTGATGATCACGCGCTCCTTGACCCCCAAGATCTTCACGTATTCTCTCAACCGGAGCTCTTTCTCCTGGATAAAAACCACCAGAATCCGCGACGTTGTGTACAGATACGACAAGATGAAGATAATTGCGAAAACTCCAGAGATAGTGCTGTAGAACGGGGAGCTCGTGAACACTTCAATGGGGAATGGCGCCACTGAAGAGCCCAGATAAGGCTGCGGAGCCTGACACAATGGTGTCAACAAGGCCTCCCTCGTCGTATTGGATAATTCTGACAGCGAGAGGTTGGTGCCATATTCGCTGACTGCAGATTTTAGCATGGCGTCGTTCTCTAGATATTTTAGTAGATTTTTGTCCAGATCATCCGATGCTGTGGCAGTGGCTTGTTCTCGCTGGCATTGGCCTATTGTGGTCTGCGCTGCCGTATCCCAGTCGGGCATACACGTCACAAAGCGCGTCACGAGCGTCTGCAACGTCATGAAGCCCGTCAGCGTGTAGCGAGTATAATAATCCGTCGAGATGGATTTTTGCGATGGATACAAAGCCGCTGCATCTCCGTTCGTAGGAGGAATGAGTCCAAGCGCTCCACTGTTGGTCTCAGTCGAATTCAGACGCAGCGTGTACTCAATTGACGAGAAGGATCCGATATTATCCCCACTTGGATATTTGTCGAACACGATTCCGCCGTAGATTTCGGATTATCCAGACTGGAACCGTAGGTTTTCCCCTTACGTATTCTTCCAGTGCGTCTTCAGTGTCAAAAAACGTAATACTTTCACTGAGACTTGCGATTTGTAGCTATTTTGACTCGTTCAGTTGATTCACGCGAGGATACCAGAGCTCCATCGTCTGCATGAAATACTGACGAGTGAAAGTATTATCTGGTACTACCGCGATCTTGTAGGGTATCACACGACCATCACACTCAATGGGCACATTAGACTCGGACGATGAGTTGGTATCCACATGTTCGTACATCGCCACGCCGGTCGTACAGGCTTCGTACGCACTGGTCGAAAGTTCACGCAGTTTCATTCCGTCCGTCACCGACTGCCGAGCCATGTACCAAAGCAACCCAGTCACTGAGATCTCGTACTGCGTCCACTTGGGGAGTTCCGTAGGTACTGCAGAAAGAGAAAATCCGCTCGGGTCGTACAAATTGTACGTGGTTCCATCCGTATCGTCGTTCTCTGGGTTGGTTCTATCACTCCAACCTGCGGGGACGTCCACGTCGTCTACGAGGTGTTTGAGTGCACTTAATAGTAGCACGAAGATGCACAGGAGTGCGATCTCGAACACGGTGGCTCGCAGGTGTCGACGCTTCAGAGTGTAGTTCTTCCACAGCAGTGTACGCATATGAGCCACCATGGTGCGGTTGGCTACCAGTGACGATGAATCGCCCTCGTTTTTCATTGTAGGAACTGCTGAGCCGGATTCGTAGTACTAAAATGTTTGGTGTAGGTTGGCAACTTGTCGTCGTGATGGCTGAATTGGTAATGAGTTGTTGGTTGTTGCTGGGTGACGTCGGACCTGCACATGATATACATGTGCACCAGTCGAACACGCACGACCACCTAAGCTGTAGATGTACCCACTGGTATAAGTTATGACTGCTCTTGGCAAATCCGTGTCGGTTCCAGTCAGCCAAGTTGATTTTCGGGCAAATGACAAAACACGTGGTGATTTCAACTTATTGCCAAAAGACATGGTGATAAGCGTGGCTGGAATATTCATATTTTGTCGGCTAAGCGCAATCTTTTCGCGCCCCAGGACTTGAGAGATGAGGAGGCCGCTGAGACGGCGTGCATTGCACAAACAGTATTAGCCAAGGCTGGTAGTTCTCTTATATTTGTCGTCACAAGGCGTTTGTGTCAGGCAGTGCTGACAACTACCTCAACAAATGTTCATTGCCATAAAGCAAAGTCACGTGCAGCACCGGCAGCTTCTGAACTACTATCACACACGTTGCCAGTAGCTCAAGGGCGCACTACAGGTGCGAATGGCGTTGCGTGGATTGGCCTATTGAATATTTAAGCCACGCCTACCACCACGTCTTTTGGCAATAAGTTGAAATCATCACGTTTGTTGTCATTTACCCGTTGATTTTCACTTCGTTTTGATGATCAAAGAACGTGTTTGACCACTACATCATTTGGTCCGGTGCTACCTGGATATTCAGAGGTGGACAAGCTGTGTTTTGTATGACAGTTTTAGTCGGCAATGCTCTTACAATGCAGTCTTGTGTCGTTGATCTTTTTGGTGGAGCAAGTGCCATAAATCCAATATAACTTGGCTCTTCACCGGTGTGCTAGGATCCAGTCAGTCGACAGACCTTGAAGTGCTGGACTGCTCATGCATCGGCGAAGTTTTCAAGAGCAAGTAGAACTCGTGCTGATGCCCGTGGATACTGGTAGAATAGCTTCATGCGTGAAGTTCATACCGTCAACTGTAATCGCTTGCTCGTCGTATCTGATGAAATCCAGTGCCGTAGAAAAATGATAGTAGGCAATCACAGTTGTTCAATTATCCACACGGTCACTTATGTACACACCAGCACCTGTGTTTGATTCTCATCAAATATTGCAGACAATGTTCGTCACTCTTTTGCCAAACACGCGAAATATTTTTTGCTGTAGGGAGAAGTTAGGTTGTATAGCTCCCTTAACCCGAATACAACAGTGACATGACTCGTGCAGAGTTTGCAACTTCGCGAGCTCAAAACCATTCGCCAATTTCAAGCCACGTACAAATAGTCAAATGCTGAGTTTGTTTTCAGGTTTAATTTCAACTTCTAAACGGCAAATTGTAAGTTCAATACTTGGTCAAAATGTACGATGGTACAGTACCTGTGGAGCAAATATGGCACGTGATTTAATTGCTCGCTGCTTTGCTGTTGGGTAGTATACCCCGTCGTAGTTCGTAGCGCAATCTCCTCAGGCCCCCACCACTCTCCACCTCTGCTAGAGTAAGTACGCTTTTGCCCTCGTTGACACGGCGTGTCAGACACGCATACTTTAAGAAAGCAACGATGTGATTGGCTCGCTCAAATCCCACCTAAGTACGAGTTTTATCTTCCGGCAAAATGTCCCCGTAAAGTGCGGCTGACATCGCCCTCAAGATGCTGTCGGTCCGTCGAGGTCTCCGGGCGACGTCCTCGCTTCTCCGTCCGTCCGTTCGTCGCCCAAAACTTACCGTAGAGACCTCTGCAAGTATCCACTTATTGCCGTCGCCATTTTGTGCTGCGCCCCCAGCGTCCCGGTCGTTTTCAAGACAAGCACAAAGCCATGGGAGGAGCTCCAAATTAATTCCTCTGGACCTGCCCACAACGCTCAAAACGTTCGAAGAAACCCGAGACTCTAGAGCGGAAAACGTAACGAAAAACCAGGCGTCGACGCTCATGGCCGCTTTAGTCCAACACAAACGCTACGATCAGTGCGTGGAGTTGATGCACCTCTGTCACAAGCACGCGGTTCCGTTGAAACCTTTTGCTCGCCTCAAGGCCTTTAGTGTGCTACGTATGAGAGGGAAATCCGATCTGGTATTGGCGGAATACAATAGTCTACGCAGCGAAAAAGACGCGGATTTAACGCCCTGGATGTTCGCTGGAGCGCTGGAAGCAGCGACGATTTTGGGCCTGCAGGACGTTGTGAAGGACGTTTTCCAGCAATTATTGGCGTTTAACAAGAGCGAAGAGAAGGTGGAAGTGGTTGGCAATGACGTGTTTGAGATGCTGATGGAGGCACAGGAACGTGGTGTGGAAATATCTGAATTTGCCTGTCGGGCAGTTGTGGATTTTGCTAAAAATCCATGCAACTCGGATCTGGCGCTGCACGTCTTCTCTACGATGATAGAAGAAGGATACAAACTGAATTTTGATGTGTACAAGTCTGTACTGGCTGCGTGTAGCGGGGACAAGCGATGGAGCGAAGTGATCAACGTGTACGAGGAAATGCCCGAGTCGCAACTGGACAAAGCTACACTGGCCAACGTTGTGATGGCGTATGCTCATAGTGGAGACGAGCACGTGAAGCTGCGGGGATTGGACATATTTGGCCAGCACAAGGAAAGCTGGAGCCTATTAGCGTGTACAGCAGCCCTAACGATCCTGCTACAGACTGGCCAGTTCGATGTGTTGCTCGCGCTCGCTAACGATATGCCACGCCAAGGCATCAAATGGGACTCTTCTGTATACAGAACAGTCGCATTGGCACACATACGCAGCGGATCTATGGACAAGGCACGGGCGTTTCTACAGGCCAATACCAAACATCTTAAAGCTGAAAGTGCGCAGTGCTACCGTGAACTCATAGAGCACTACATCGGCACAAACAGCGTCCAAGAGGCTTGTGATCTTTACTTGGAGATGATCCAGACCAATTCCAACGTATCGTCCGCTGACTGGTGCAAAGCCTTAGAGCTCGCGCTCCTGCTCCCAGATCGCACTGTGTACTGGAGTCTGCGCAAGCTGTTCCGACCGTTTGCTTGGGATCTCAGAGAGCACGTGCCTGAGTCTTTACTTTTACCCAACGCAGAGGACTCAGAACGCAATGAAGCGCAATGGGATACCGCAATGGCATTGAAAAGTGTCCGGGAGATCCACGACTCGAATGGCGAGGGGCTTACGGTTAACCTCGCGTCCAAGCTGCTTACAACTCTGGCCAATCACGACCGAGTAGATGCCTGCGATGAACTGTGGCGCTACTTCGAAGAGCGCGACGTTTTCCCCAAGCCATTCGCTCGTGCCGCTTATTTCAGTGCCTTAAGTAAGGCCAAAAAGTTCGACCACGCTCTGGAAATGTTCAAGACGTTGATGCTTGACGGAGCTCCGGGTGCTTGGGCGTTCCAGAAAGCCTTGAACGCTGCGATCAAACTCAAGCGCCACTCGTCTGCGATCGGAATCTTGCGGCACATGGACGAGCATGAGGTTAAGTTCGCAGCCAGCGACTACACCAGTATCATGGCGACGTGTATGCGAGGACAAGAGTGGACGTTGGCGATCAGCGTCTTGTCAGCTATGCAGAACCAGGGGATGAATCCTTCTGCTCGCACGTTCAATTTGTTGCTGGCTGGCTGCGGCGAGGAGAAATTCTGGAACATGGTGATCGAGGTGTACAATGGGATGCCAGAAGATGTCCGCCGACTGGATGACAAGGCGTTAAGCGCGGTTCTGTTGGCTCATTCGCACGCTGAAGACACGGAACTTCAGCTGCGTACAGGGGGCATTTGCAATGCCAACAGAACGTGCAAACCTTTTCCGTACGACGCGGCCATGAGTGCATTACTGGGAGCGAAACAATACTCTGAGGTGACGTCGCTGGCCACTGAAGCCACGAATCAGGGCTTAAGCCTTACACCGTCGATGTGCCGCAGTCTTGTACTCGCTCATATCCGCTGCGGCTCCATGGAGCAAGCGAGAGAATTGTTAGATGAGAATGCTGGACGGATGCAAAGTACTAGTGGGGAATGCTATCGTGAGCTCATTCGGTACTACGCAGAGGGTGGCGATAACCTTGAGGCGAGTAAAATGTGTGTACGGATGGTGAAGGACAATCTCGACGTGAATGTCGATGACTGGCGCATGGCCTTAGAACTGGCGCTGCAGCTTCCAGACCGCGCCATCTACTGGGAACTGCGCACGTGGCTACGACTTCATGGGAGGATTTCGCTGAGTGAATTCCGCGAACACCTTTTGCTACCTAAGGAATATGGCCACGTCAACGCAGCAAGCTCATAGTCGCTTTGAATCTATTCATGTCCTAGAATTAATAGTCGACTTAATCTTTTCCCTTTAATATTGCGGTCCATCGATTCGGATACCGAACCATTTAGTTCTCGAGCACGACGCGGTAGCGCACTGTGCCGTTGCGCACCATTTGAATGCCTTCATTCACCTTGCTCATGGGAAGTTTCTGAATCACAGGACGCACGTTCTTCTTGGACGCCAGCTCCAACATGTCCTTGATGTCCTGGATGCTGCCGATAGCACTGCCCTTGAAGTTAAGGCCTTTGCCTACGAGCGGGTACGGACTGAACTTGATCTCGTCGTTGGGCAGACCCACCATGATCACCGTGCCGTGCACCGCCAGGAAGCTCAGGAACAGTGTGTAGGGCATGTTGTTGGCGTCAGCTGTGATCAGTAGAATGTCCACTGACTTGGCTGCATCCGTCGCCTGCTTCTCGTCCGTGTACACGACGAACTCGTTGGCACCGAGACGACGGACCTCCTGCTCCTTATTAGCCGAGCGTGAGAAGGCCACCACAGCAGCGGCTCCCATGGCCTTGGCGAATTGGATGCCCAGGTGGCCCAGACCGCCGACACCTACGATTCCTACGCGGTCACCCGGTTTGATACCCACCTCCTTGAACGGCGTGAACACTGTGGTGCCGGCGCACAGCAACGGCGCGGCCACGTCCGACGGGATGTTGTCTGGGATCTTGAACGCATACTCGTGCGTGACGCGGATGTAGTCGGCGTATCCGCCGTACGTGATAGCGCCGTCCGTCTTGCGGTATTTCGAGTTGTACGTGCCAACGTTGTGACGGCAGTAGGCGTCCTTGCCATTGGCGCACTCTTTGCAGGGTTCGTCCGGGAACTTGTTGAGGCAAGCCCAGACTTGGGCACCGACGCCTACGCGGTCGCCCACCTTCATGTCCTTCACTTGGTCGCCAGCCAACGTCACTTCACCGACGATCTCGTGGCCTACCACACACGGATACATGGTCTGACTCCAACCGCTGTCCATGGTGTGAATATCGGAGCCACAGATGCCACAGTGCGAGATCTTGATCTCCACGTCCTCAGGACCAAGAGGACGCGACTGGTACTCCCAGGGTTTGGCTTCCTCGCCCTTGGCGAATGTGGCGTACGCGTGGATGGTCCTCGGGGTAGTCGACATGGTTTCTGTTGTAGTTGGTGCTGGGTTTGTGATTGACTTGTCTAGTGTCAATCTAAATCGGAAATGAACTGGTAGATTGGTGCTGCTGCTTTGGCTCGCGTGTATCGTACATGGGCTGGGCTCATCGTCGCATAGGAAGCGGTAGATTTTGGTTGAACCAAATTCACCAAACCTTTGGATAGTTTGTCATCGGCTAGTCTCTCGTCCGCTATCAGTTTGGGTAACCACACCGGTTTACAGATCGAGTAACCCCCAAAGTCATACAAACATCAAGTCACATGGCTGGGACACTCTGGATCGGACATGGCGCAAGTAAACCTACCCAATGGTTGACGCGCCCACAACGAACGAGAGACAGGGTGATCTGATCACGAACTCCGATTGTTTACACAGAGGGAGACGCACAACCGATCTTTTTGCAGACGCCCAGCCACGAAAATGAGTGACACCTCTCTCGGCGTCTTTTGTCGCAACGCTGGCGATCAAAGCGCGGCGGTGCGGGTATGGACACCTTTGCGATGGCTCTGAAAATGATTTTAATGTGCATGTTTGCTTTACAGCAGCACTTGCGTGGGTAAAGTTGCAAGCGCAACAGCCAACATCTCTCGCAACTCAACTACTAGTAGTATAGTACATGTAGAACGAACAAACTCTGTACCTGTTAACACAATTGATGAATTTCATACTTGTATTTATTGCAGAGAGCACTCCATCACGTGGACGGATGCAGCCTCCTCTAAGCTTACAGTTGGCGTGCGGGCAGGGAAACTCTGCACCTAGTTCTCCAGCACCACGCGGTAACGCACCGTGCCCTTGCGCACCATGTCGATGCCCTCGTTCACCTTGGCCATCGGCAGCTTCTGGATCACCGGACGCACGTTGTGCTTGGACGCCACCTCGAGCGTGTCCTTCATGTCCTGGATGCTGCCCACGTTGCTGCCCACGAACTTGGCACCTTTGCCCACGACTTGGAACGCGTTGAACTTGATGTCATCATTCGGCAGACCCACCATGATGCACGTGCCACGAACGGACAGGAAGCTCAGGAACGTGCTGTACGGCATGTTGTTGGCATCAGCCGTGATCAGCAGGATATCCACGGAGCCGACAGCCGCCTTGGCCTGCTTCTCGTCCGTGTACACCACGAACTCGTCGGCTCCCAGGCCGCGCACCTCCTGCTCCTTGTTGTTGGAGCGCGAGAAGGCCGTCACGGAGGCGGCGCCCATCGCCTTGGCGAACTGGATGGCAATGTGGCCCAGACCACCAATGCCCACAATGCCGACACGGTCACCCTCCTTGATACCGGCCTCTTTAAACGGCGTGAACACTGTCGTGCCGGCGCACATCAGAGGCGCAGCCACGTCCGACGGAATGTTGTCCGGGATCTTGATCGCGAACTCGTGCGGCACGCGCACGTAGTCCGCGTATCCGCCGTACGTGATAGCGCCGTCGCTTTTGTACTTGTCGTTGTACGTCCACACGCGGTGCGGGCAGTAGGCGTCATCACCGCTGGCGCACACGGAGCACGGAGCCTTCGGGTCCTTGTTCAGGCACGCCGACACCAGCGCGCCGACACCTACGCGGTCGCCCACCTGCAGTCCCTTAACATCGGGACCAGCCTGTGTCACTTCACCGACGATCTCGTGGCCAACCACGCACGGGTACGTCGTCTGTCCCCAGCCGCTGTCGAGCGTGTGCAGGTCGGAGCCGCAAATACCGCAAAGTACAGTACGATACGGTATGGATTCACCGTTGTGACATGCGGTACATTTGTAAACACCACAGGTTCTCGCAATGTTCGAGATGTTTTGAAGCACCAGCCATCTCGGTGCTCGTTGCCCTGCAACTAGCTTACATGTATCGATACGTAGTGCAGCTCGACTACATCAACACAAGCGGATATCACAATACATGTAGTGATGTACTTCCCCACTCATCCTCATTTTTCAATTTGCTCTCTACCCAGCAAACCAATCGGCCACAACAACAATAATCAAGATGTCCACCTCCTCAAGAACCGTGCGCGCCTACGCGTCCTTCGGCAAGGGCGAAGAGATCAAGCCCTGGGAGTACCAGTCCCGCCCGCCCGGCGCGGAGGACGTCGAAATCAAGATTTCGCACTGCGGTATTTGCGGCTCCGACCTGCACACGCTCGACAGCGGCTGGGGACAGACGACGTACCCGTGCGTGGTTGGCCACGAGATCGTCGGTGAAGTGACACAGGCTGGTCCCGATGTTAAGGGACTGCAGGTGGGCGACCGCGTAGGTGTCGGCGCGCTGGTGTCGGCGTGCCTGAACAAGGACCCGAAGGCTCCGTGCTCCGTGTGCGCCAGCGGTGATGACGCCTACTGCCCGCACCGCGTGTGGACGTACAACGACAAGTACAAAAGCGACGGCGCTATCACGTACGGCGGATACGCGGACTACGTGCGCGTGCCGCACGAGTTCGCGATCAAGATCCCGGACAACATTCCGTCGGACGTGGCTGCGCCTCTGATGTGCGCCGGCACGACAGTGTTCACGCCGTTTAAAGAGGCCGGTATCAAGGAGGGTGACCGTGTCGGCATTGTGGGCATTGGTGGTCTGGGCCACATTGCCATCCAGTTCGCCAAGGCGATGGGCGCCGCCTCCGTGACGGCCTTCTCGCGCTCCAACAACAAGGAGCAGGAGGTGCGCGGCCTGGGAGCCGACGAGTTCGTGGTGTACACGGACGAGAAGCAGGCCAAGGCGGCTGTCGGCTCCGTGGATATCCTGCTGATCACGGCTGATGCCAACAACATGCCGTACAGCACGTTCCTGAGCTTCCTGTCCGTTCGTGGCACGTGCATCATGGTGGGTCTGCCGAATGATGACATCAAGTTCAACGCGTTCCAAGTCGTGGGCAAAGGTGCCAAGTTCGTGGGCAGCAACGTGGGCAGCATCCAGGACATGAAGGACACGCTCGAGGTGGCGTCCAAGCACAACGTGCGTCCGGTGATCCAGAAGCTGCCGATGGCCAAGGTGAACGAGGGCATCGACATGGTGCGCAAGGGCACGGTGCGTTACCGCGTGGTGCTGGAGAACTAGGTGCAGAGTTTCCCTGCCCGCACGCCAACTGTAAGCTTAGAGGAGGCTGCATCCGTCCACGTGATGGAGTGCTCTCTGCAATAAATACAAGTATGAAATTCATCAATTGTGTTAACAGGTACAGAGTTTGTTCGTTCTACATGTACTATACTACTAGTAGTTGAGTTGCGAGAGATGTTGGCTGTTGCGCTTGCAACTTTACCCACGCAAGTGCTGCTGTAAAGCAAACATGCACATTAAAATCATTTTCAGAGCCATCGCAAAGGTGTCCATACCCGCACCGCCGCGCTTTGATCGCCAGCGTTGCGACAAAAGACGCCGAGAGAGGTGTCACTCATTTTCGTGGCTGGGCGTCTGCAAAAAGATCGGTTGTGCGTCTCCCTCTGTGTAAACAATCGGAGTTCGTGATCAGATCACCCTGTCTCTCGTTCGTTGTGGGCGCGTCAACCATTGGGTAGGTTTACTTGCGCCATGTCCGATCCAGAGTGTCCCAGCCATGTGACTTGATGTTTGTATGACTTTGGGGGTTACTCGATCTGTAAACCGGTGTGGTTACCCAAACTGATAGCGGACGAGAGACTAGCCGATGACAAACTATCCAAAGGTTTGGTGAATTTGGTTCAACCAAAATCTACCGCTTCCTATGCGACGATGAGCCCAGCCCATGTACGATACACGCGAGCCAAAGCAGCAGCACCAATCTACCAGTTCATTTCCGATTTAGATTGACACTAGACAAGTCAATCACAAACCCAGCACCAACTACAACAGAAACCATGTCGACTACCCCGAGGACCATCCACGCGTACGCCACATTCGCCAAGGGCGAGGAAGCCAAACCCTGGGAGTACCAGTCGCGTCCTCTTGGTCCTGAGGACGTGGAGATCAAGATCTCGCACTGTGGCATCTGTGGCTCCGATATTCACACCATGGACAGCGGTTGGAGTCAGACCATGTATCCGTGTGTGGTAGGCCACGAGATCGTCGGTGAAGTGACGTTGGCTGGCGACCAAGTGAAGGACATGAAGGTGGGCGACCGCGTAGGCGTCGGTGCCCAAGTCTGGGCTTGCCTCAACAAGTTCCCGGACGAACCCTGCAAAGAGTGCGCCAATGGCAAGGACGCCTACTGCCGTCACAACGTTGGCACGTACAACTCGAAATACCGCAAGACGGACGGCGCTATCACGTACGGCGGATACGCCGACTACATCCGCGTCACGCACGAGTATGCGTTCAAGATCCCAGACAACATCCCGTCGGACGTGGCCGCGCCGTTGCTGTGCGCCGGCACCACAGTGTTCACGCCGTTCAAGGAGGTGGGTATCAAACCGGGTGACCGCGTAGGAATCGTAGGTGTCGGCGGTCTGGGCCACCTGGGCATCCAATTCGCCAAGGCCATGGGAGCCGCTGCTGTGGTGGCCTTCTCACGCTCGGCTAATAAGGAGCAGGAGGTCCGTCGTCTCGGTGCCAACGAGTTCGTCGTGTACACGGACGAGAAGCAGGCGACGGATGCAGCCAAGTCAGTGGACATTCTACTGATCACAGCTGACGCCAACAACATGCCCTACACACTGTTCCTGAGCTTCCTGGCGGTGCACGGCACGGTGATCATGGTGGGTCTGCCCAACGACGAGATCAAGTTCAGTCCGTACCCGCTCGTAGGCAAAGGCCTTAACTTCAAGGGCAGTGCTATCGGCAGCATCCAGGACATCAAGGACATGTTGGAGCTGGCGTCCAAGAAGAACGTGCGTCCTGTGATTCAGAAACTTCCCATGAGCAAGGTGAATGAAGGCATTCAAATGGTGCGCAACGGCACAGTGCGCTACCGCGTCGTGCTCGAGAACTAAATGGTTCGGCTGGCCTGTTACTGCACTGCGGTGCCGGTAGTCAGACCCTGCCAACAATATAAATCCTACCGTTCAGAATGAAGAAATGCACACCGTCACTAGATCATTTAAGCTAACAGCATATTTTCGCTGTTGCCAAGAGGTTGTACAACTGTAAAAAACGTGGTGTTGTCCTCTTACGGTAGTTACCGAATGACCTTAGTTATGCAATACACTGATCTGCAGTGTATAGATGCGGGCTAAAACTACGTAAAAGGGAAATCCATACAAACATTAAGTATAACTGTGGGAGCGTTATAAAATGTCGAAGCTTGTTTGGTTCCATTTGTGGCCTGTGATTGGCTTGAATATGGTGTATGCCTTAACAAAGAGTATTTCATAACTAAGGTTATGTGATACAGGAAAGACCTTACTTTGAGGAAACTTTACTGACTTCTGAGTAATGGCAAATCTAGGAGGATAAATGAGGAAACAACCCTGTTTTATATGGAAAGGCGTCAGACACATCTTAGGCTGAGTTCTGAGTAAAATGGATGCACTACCGGTAGAACATTTTTTGCTGTTGTTTTAGCTTTTCAAAGAGGCGCGTTAGCGCCCCAGATCAACTAAGGCGAGCGGGTGCGAGGCGCGTAGCCATAGCAAACCCGCGCGGTATTTGCGGAGGCGGGCCCAGCGCCGAGCTCACCAGCGAGCCGAACGTTGCACTCTCCAGTACATTCTATCTTGATATCGCGAGCGAAGCGAACCGCGGAGGCGCCGAAGGGGCGCCCAGCCAAGCGTAGCGCGGCTGGTAACCTTAATACTTCGAAGTACTTTGAAGTGGTTTCCTCAAAAGTCAGCACGTGCAGAAACGCGTCTTAATCTTTACTCAGAAGTAAAAACTTTACTCGGAATTACTCAGAAGTCAGTAAAAGTTCCTCAAAAGTAAGTAGCACCCATCACATCATGTGCTACACATGGTTGGGCTGAGTGCTGGACGGGTGGAAGTTCTGGGTTGATCGAAGCGTTAGCTACCGATTCTTACGGATTGAATAGGTTCCATTAATTGGAGTAATGGTCAAGGACGCGCAGATTCCACTTATCACTCCGTTTCAGTAGCAAATTTGTAATGTCATCGGGTGTCAATTTGGCTTAAAACACTGTTTGAACTGCAGTGATCGCAACTTGATAATAGTTTCTTGCAGTTCTTTACTGATGCTAGTGTCAATCTCAGCTGCGGCAAGTAAGCGAGGGAGGTCCATTTTATCCTTGAAGTGCTTCTCTGATTCAGTGATTACCGCGAACTCGCTTGGGGATCCCGAAAAATCGTTGATGACATTAACGTAATTCACCCAAGGTATCAGTGCCGGGTTCGTTGCAAAATTATCACCTTCTGCAATCTTCAGATAGGACAAGGCACGACCTGGTGTATCTATGTACCGCCCCCAAAGCCCCCCTGCAACATATTCGCTCTGGTATTTTGCTATCGTTGAGTACATTAGCATATACGCATTGTCCTTGTGCACACTCCTCGCGTACGAAACCCACATCGACAAAAGTGGATTCTTCAGGACGTGATCTCCACCTTCTTCATCAAGTCGCAGGAGCAGGAAAACGTTTTCTACAGTCAGTTATTCATCCCGCCAGATTTTTAATA
Organism: Phytophthora tentaculata; assembly: GCA_033557915.1. Lineage (NCBI taxonomy): Eukaryota > Oomycota > Peronosporomycetes > Peronosporales > Peronosporaceae > Phytophthora > Phytophthora tentaculata. The sequence continues at coordinate 4,188,318 of JAUCEA010000007.1, read as the reverse complement.
GTGCACTCTCCACATCCATGACAATGGACTTGCTTCGTCTACTGCATTTCGCCTGTGCTGCAACTATCTTGTGAGCTAGTCAGCTTGTGTCGCCACCAACGTTTTTCGTCAGCTTATGTGGGTCAAACTGTTTGATTGTTTTTGCGTAAGAGATCCACGTATCCAGCAATGGATTTATAAGGACATTGTCGTCTGCGTCCAGCTTCCGAAGCGTGTAGATATCGCCCGCCGTTTCCCATTTTGCGCTCCAACTTTCAAGCTGGACGCGTTGAAACCGCTCAGCAATGTCCTCCGTCATTGAGACTTGACGTGCTTGGACAAGAAGGCTGGCCACTTTCTCGTCACCTTCTTGCGTTACCAGTGTTTTAAACATAGCAGCTTGAGCTTTAGCTTTGTTCTTGTAGACTTCATTCACAGAGCGATCCCATGCTTGAAATGATGCGCTCTCAAAAAGCTTTGCCTCAACTGATCCAACATTGAGATTCTGGAAAGGGGTTTGGGTGATTTTCTCTTTTTCGGACGTTGGTCTTGTTGCAGGCCTTGTTAGCGTCTGCTGCACCGACTTGGCCAGTTTTTTTAGCTTCGCAGTACTTAGAAGTGGAAGCTTAAGACTGAAAGCTCTTTCTCCGAAGCTATCGCCGTCATTATCGAACGATGGCTGCGACTGTTTCCTCGAAGTGCCGATGCGGTTGAGCACCCACTTCGTCACTTAAAGCTTCAGTCTGGGCGATGCTCATGCTGGATGCAGTATCTGTGTTTGCGAGCAAAGTAAACACTGACAGCAGTAAAACCCCGCTCAAGGGCGTTGTTAGACCGAGCTTGATAGTCATTAATTGAGAAAAGTGTGGTTCGTGGACTTAGAAGCAGAATGCAAAATGAGATTTTCTAGTTATTAATACCGGTACTGTGAAGCAATTTCCACCCAGAATCTTTTTTGTTTTTGTCATCAAATTTGGCGTGATCGTTTCACCTGTCATCAAGGGTAGCGTGATTCACCGCCAATGCGACGAATTTGTTGCAAGGTCTCCTCAATACATGTACAAGCGATTCTAGAAATTTATTTAAAAAACGAAAGCTCGAGTTTGCCGTAAATATTTACTTATATTTATTTTTGCTTTAGAACGCATGATAGATTCATGTTTTTTTCTCTTGTGTTTTGAGAGGGCAGGCCTTGATTCAGCCATCTGTATACCTCCATTTAGACTTATTGTCCCTTTCAATAATTCTGCCGTAATAATTCTGGCATAATTCTAATCCGTTACCAGCCTTAAATTAGGCCTTTGGGTTATTTAACTCCATCTTAATTCTGGGCTGTCTCAGCATGGCCGGTTTTAGGACGGCGACGGTGGGGCTACCTTAAGACGGAATTAGCTAATCCAGCTCGAGTAAGAGGGAAACAGGGGCCTTTGGCGGGTGGCTACCCGCCACTCCGTCTTTAACCAGACTTATCTTCGAATGTAGATGAAGGCCCACAATCTTAGGCAAAATTATTTTTACATAAGGGTACATCGCCTTTTTACGGAGCTAGTTCCGCCTGAATTAACAGTCCACCCGCCATAATAGGCGAAAGGCACAATACATAATATGTATTATAATGTGTTGTGCAGATGAAATGTCGTTCCGTTTTACGGCTCATGATCTGGGAATAAAACTAGGCTTAAAACTGAAATGGGGTAAGGCAGATATGGGATTAAGGCCGTGTTCGAGTTTAAAAACGTGATTTTCGCTTTAAAAAAATATATAGCTATTTCAATAAATCTGCCTGCTTCGTGGAAAACAAGTCTACCATCACTTTGGAAACCAGGCATTTCGAGGCATTTGAGGTTTTTCGAAATCTTAGGTATAACACCTCAAAACCTCAAGAATCAGAATAAAACCTCGCTGAAACGGCTATTTTGGAGCGAAGTCGTACACGGCCTAATTTATGTGTCATCGAATTGCGTTTTCAATCGAAGATGAAGCTAAGTGAAACGACAAAAGCATTGAAAGCACAATACTACGGCGCCGCGTATTCTGAGTACCATCCGTTATTGTCGGACAATATATACGACAGATCGTGGAGCACTTACTCTTGGATGTCAATTGGATAAAAAATTATTAGATTGGATCTCAGCCCACTTCCGCACCTACTCTCAAGTAACCAAACCCTCTTCGTTCTAGAAACTCTATGCCTAGCTCCAACGCTCGCCGGATGCTGACTCCTGCCCAACAACCACATCCAGACAGACTTTGTCTTGACTCGAGCGACCCTGCCGCCATGCAGAGAGATGTCGGCTCTTGTAGTAGTAGCACTGGCAGCTCGCAACCCGGAGGCAATCCGCCCCCCCAAGCTGGCTACGAAGCAACTTGATGCTGACAATGTTCGACGCACATGAACCTTCTCGAGAACTGAAACAGCCTATGCAAGCTATCATCAAAGTGTGGCTGCCTGGTTACAAGGAACACAGAGCCCCTGACCAATTATTCAACGCCAACTGCGGGATCAATCTGAGCGTATTCGCCCTAAAGCATTTTGAAGAGTTTACCTTCCCCAAATGAACGCTTCTGGGTCCTCTCAAGGTGGCAGCACTCTATAAAAGCGCTATTAAGGACATTCGTAGTACATCGCCAGCCACGACTGGCGCTCCCGACAGAGTATGCAGATGATACGAAGACTTTCTTCGCCTGTCTTAAGAGAAGTGAAGCAACACGCAACCAGACAGGGTCAGGTGAGGCAAAGAAGGAAGGAATGTGGCGTTGCCGTTGCCGTACTCGGTGTACGAGCATGCCTGCAAGCAGACGCTTGTTCACCCCGACGGAGGGTTTGATCACCTTTACCTCACGTTACAGTTGAATTTGATGTGCCCGATCGCAATCAGGGGAAACATTTCATTGATGGTGCCTAAACAACGATGGCGAAAGCGGCGGTTTCGTTTTTCACAAAAAAAAGGATAACCAAGGTGGAAATGGGCTCCAATACCTACACCATGTATATGCTAATCCGTTGGCACCATGGATCTTCTGTATTTGCTCTGGGACTGTCTTTGGTGTGCTGCTCGCGGCGATAACCAAGTTCACTATTTCGAAGCAGCGTAATTGCTTCCAAGGCGTTTGCACGCGCGCTGGACCAGCAAGACTACGAAAAGGAATGCGGCACAAATTCGATTAGGAAGGGAGTGGTAACGTACGCGTGCAACGGTAGTACCGGGAGGGGGGGGTCAACTGTAAGCCTATGCGTAATCTGTGGATGGCCACTAGGAGGTGTCCAAGACCGGTACTTTCGCTACGAGGCGGGTAGAGATCAATTTCTAGGCCGTATTGTTGCTGTGCTACCTGTTAACAGCGCGTATTTTGCTACTCCCCTCATTATAAAGATAACAGCAAATACGTCGTCCGCGAGGCTGTGGATACCGTGTTCCCAGCGCTGGCGGTGGACAGCTGACTACACCCAATACGCAAGCTCTGCTTAGCGCCACTGGTATTCCACAATGACTACCTTGCATTGGTGATGTCAAATACGCATCCATTTCGATGATCATGCTTTATTCAACTCGACCTACTGAGACGAGGTCTATATCAAAAAATATTACAGCAAAATGAGCCTGGATAACGGCTGCGGACATTCCTCCTCAAGTTGTGACGTTCGGGCCGCAACAGCAAATACAAACTGCGGTATGCTCACTACTTGACGCAGAAAAAGGGGTTTGTGGAAACGGAACCGCGCAGCAGCAACTAGAACAATCTATGCGCGGAGTTCTTGGCGAAAGATCTCAAACACCAAGCTCTCGATATGTTTCTGATGATAGTCTCACTTCTAGAACCACCGTTCATTTCTGGCCAAGTGATGGCAAACTGCACACTTTGCCAGAGACGTTCGAGTTCCCGGGCACGGACGTGCTGCACACATGGTTGATGTGGTGGTTCGGCAACGAAGGAGTGAGAAACCCTCCATTATGATCAGTCAGCACCGGCGACCTGTCGACACGAAAAAAGCGGTAGACGTATTCAAAATAGCGAGTTATGATGCAGTATATATCTTAAGAAATCGAGCGCAGCACGGGTACGACAGTTCCTACCTGCATGGCGCAGCATCAAGCGACGGTTGTATCCCAGGCATCAGTAGTCTCCCACTCGGTCGCGCTGCACGCAAACGAGCAACGCAGCTCAAGTTCCTAACAGTGCTGCGTCTCGTTCGATAAGAAAAGCACCCTAGGATTGGACGCGCACAAGACTAAAAGGCTAGGAGTAGGTCGCGCAGTACGCCTAGGTCAATGAGTTAGTTCGTAAACGCGTGAACATCAGTCATAAGCTTACCTTCCCTGTGGCAAGTCGTGGCTGTTGCCTCTTTCATTACAATCCTTTTTGCCCAATCAATGGACTTTGTGTGTCATGCGGTCTGACTGCTGTACGAAGCTCGACACAACTGAGTGAACTACTTTCGTAAGCCCAAAACTGCCATTACCGGTTTGTCAGCAAGCGTAAGCCGAGTATCCTATTCTCTCAATAAAAGTTCCGACGATCCGGATTTTAGTAGGACATATGACAAAAGACGTAGTGATTGTATTTTAATGTGCCAACGCACAACGTTGGTGTCAGAACGCGTGGCTGAAATACATTATGCCAGCTGACGAAAATAACAAAACCGCCCGTGGTGAACTTGTGGTTGTGTGTCACAACTGACGATGATGTACGGGATGTGGAGGTGCGATAAATCCAGTCAGTCTTGAAAGCCACTCAATGATAAGTGTCGATGTAGCACCTTTGCCAACAATCTCATTTATTTACATATTGGCGCTGACGCGCCAGTACTAACACTTTTATAGAGCAAGACGCTGATCCAAACGGCGCAACGGCGATGGAACACGCCGTGTCGTCTCTAGCTAGTGGCGACGAGCTCGCAGGGGGAGGGGGGGGGGGTAAAGAGAAGCTCTATGCTTGACTTTGCGTTATGACAGTGGAAATCTGTAAGAGTGCTGGTCAGTACATGCCAACACAAGCGACTGACGTGTGCTTCGACAACTTGTGGCTTCTACGTCAACATGTTTCGCCACCGGCGACGTAGTGACAATACTACGCAGGTCATCTCTTGTCTTCGTACTTCTCAAGTAAACTGTGCTTCAGTCCCTAAACTAACTCGACGACAAATGATAGAGCTTCCAACCGTGGCAAATTCTGTGCGTGTTGCACATAACGTGTCGGCGGGACGTCCTATTTCCCAAGTACAGGGATGTGAGAAACGTGCTCTTGGACGACAACGCCGAACGCTGTACCGCGCCCGTGAAGAGCTGGCAAAAGCAACTGCATCTAACGTCCGAGACGCCATAGGAAAGATGGCCTCCCTGTTGTCAGTGTGGTGAAGAGGATTCTGAGGAAGAATGGATCATGGCCTGAGTGACAAAAATCGACCCAGTCATTTCCCTGGAGAGTGACTAGCGGAGATCCAGTTCGGCAAAAAGGTGATACCCGATCAGATACTATGAGGCCACGGATGCGAAGCTTGCATCCCCTGAAGGATACCACACCGTTGCAGCACAAGGTCCCAAGTGATGAAGAGACGATGAAGACCCAATAGGAAGAGTGGGCCTGGATCCAAAGGCTAAGACGATCTGGATCCAGGTTGATGTCAATCTGAATATCGGATCCCGACATGACGATCGAGGGCAATCTCAAGATCTACGATGTGATGGTGGCAAGTCTGCGTTGAAGAAGGGTTTCGGTGATAGGTAAATGTACGAAGGACATAGGTGCGGTGACAGGTGGTCGTGTGGTAAGTCGTGAGGATAGTGGCTTAGGCTGAGACCATATTTAGCCATAAAGCAGGGCCGAATTTGCCCTGAAAGCAACAAGCGCCTCGCGCCCCCAGAAGCTGACCCCACCGTCTACGAACTAAACCGTTGGTACCACGTCCACCGAAGAGTCGAGTGGCAGGCTCAAATCGTACTACCAAGCCGCCATGAGCCGATTCTTAGGCAAGCAGCAGACGTAGCCATCTTCGTCGAATGTGGTGGTGACAGGGAACGTGGTCTCGCAAGATGTGGAGATGGAGTCGGTGAGATCGCCGAATCACAAGTCCTCCCGCTGGGAGTACGATCCGGATGATATAACCTTCTCGACATCCAAAGCGACTGCGTGTCCCGCAGTGACTTCTGCTGCGGTGGGATCTACGGGAGCGTCGATGATCCAGAGGGTTCGGATCTCAGCGGTCTTAGACCTAAAGGAGTTCACTGGCAAGGATCAAACTGAAGGCCGTACCGGAGCCTGGATCATCAAAGTGAAGTCAGCATTTCTGCGCGATCAAGCCTCAGATGAAGAGAAGTGTCTTACCTTTGCAGATCTGCTGGGTGGGCCGACAGAGAAATGGTACCGCCAACTTAGCCGATCTACTCGAAACAAGTGGAGCGATATGCACCGAACCTTCCAGATACTGCGAGTTCGGGATCTTGCTGGCGCGGCGATACTATCACGCACGCAAGCGATCCGATGAGTCCCCGCTTGAGTATCTGTATCTTCACCTTCGCGCAAGGAGCACGTCGAGCACTTCATTAAAACTAGGCGATCAAGGGTTGGCTGATCGGCTGACTCTGCTGTGGTTGACGGATGCAGACGGTCTCGAAGAATCTTGCGAACTATGGATCAGGTCAGGACTTGTCAGACGAAGTCGGCTTATGGAAGCAAGCATCGGCAGAAGATGGCGAGTGCCCCGGCCGCTACTATCCAAGCGAAACAGGCCCACGCGATCCAAGGGCGAACATCGGATTCGGAATCCGATTCTGAATCGGATGAGTACAGGTCTGATGAGGACTATCGCCGCCGGATCTACTTGGTTGCGGCTGATGACCCAACGTCGGCTACGTTGAGGGACCCAGAACGCTCACGATCCAAATCAACCAACCAGAGAGGTGCAAGATCTGCAATTCCGTGATCAACCGGCTCTCTTCCAGTCAGAGAGTTCAAACCGCGACCGGTGCACTTACTGCAGATCGCGCCGCCACATGGAGGCCGACTGTTGGAAACGCTTGATCTGCGAGAAAGATGACAAGAAGGATCATCCAGTGGATCGCTTTTCTTGGTGTGCCGTGGATGCTGGGAACGGCACGATCTGGGCATGTGTCGGATGGAGGGGCTCTACAACCAGATCCGGAAGTGGTACGACACCAGTAAACACGGCGGTCTGCTACCAGAGCTCTTGGAGAAGATGTTAAACTAGGACGCTCGCCGGGTTGAAATCCGGAACTAGTCGAGCATTGTAGATACGGCATCTATTCCTTTGTGAACAAGACATCGGTAGATCAGATTAGCAAGTGACCCGACCTATCGGTATTACATATAATCTGCACGAGAGGCCTACCGTCAGGATATCGAGTCTGTACCAGGTCGACGGCCTCGACCGATCTGCGACGTCGGTGCCCTTGGGCCTTCACCACAGAGACGCAAGGAGATTCTGGACGCAGCGAGATCGGGATCAATGGTTTAAGCCTGCAGAAGGCGCTAAGCAAAGCCGAATCGCTGAAGCTCGACGATCAGGAATGGTAGGCGAGGCCAACCTCTTACCGGGTGGGTCGCGTGATACTGGGGATACCATGCTCCTCTGAAACGGTTCCGTCAAGCTTAAGACACTGGCAAGACCAGCAATGAGAAAGCGGTCATGCTACTGGAAAGTGGTGCTGAAGTGTCAATTTTGGACACTGTCTTTGCTCGTAAGGTGGGGTGCTACATAGTCGGAAGTCAGGTCCTAGACTGTGTTGGAACCGGCGACAATTGAAATACAACGACGGAAGAACTCGGATCGAGGTCATGTTGCTTGGAAATCTGGTGTATTGCATCGAAATATGGGTACACATACGCTCGACAAAGGGGTTGGACAGACGGGCTAGAGTGCTTACAACACTATTCCACCGTATTATTCCCTGTGACAATGTCCGTGATGCTCTTGCGAGCATATGTTGTCATTCATGAAGAGAGCGTAAATGAAGATGGGATGATAAGGAGAATTTATGGTGAGCGGATGACTTTCATTTTCAAGCGGTCGACACTACCGTAGCTCGGTGCAACCCGTCCGTCGCTGTTACCGTACAACATTCTACGATACAATCTCTGTTTAGAACGTCCCTAGACAGTCTGATCACGAGAAGCTGTGGGTCATCCGCGGCGATCGATGGGTCCCGACGGTAGTGCAAGGCCCAGGCAAGATCCGGTCTCCCCGGATCACCAACACCGCCGTCAAGCAAATTCTCATGCAGGGCAACGAGCGCGCCGGGATGTGGCTAGTTCAGAATCGCGTGCCACGCTTCCCGGTGTGTGCTCCGTCGGATCCAGGCGATACATGGAGTGGCAGAACCTGGCCTACCAGGCCATCACTGACGCGCGAACCGAGGTGCCGTCGCTGGAGGTGGAAGAGTGGACGGGCCCTTAATGTAGCACCCGGAGTACGAGGGATATTGCGGCGGAGACAAGCATGTGATGTAGCGATTTACTCTCCATTGCGGACAATCGTCAGCAGACAAAGACCCGATTGTTTCATGTTGCTCAAGCCACGACCACTCGGCCACGTGATACACGGTGACTTCATGTTGTAAGAGACTCGACCATGTCATTGCCGAGACCTCGCCGAGTCCCAGCTACGGTCAAGATATCATTCCATCCGGGCTGTCCTTTTTATTATAATGGGACTGGCCGGAGTCGCATTCAGCGGCCAAGAACCGACCTGCTAAGGTATGAAGACTCGGTGGCGGTTTGGATGAACTCGTGGATGCCTCTATGACCTTTTGAGTGCTTGGTAACGGTCTGGAAAGGAGCGCTAGTGGTTGAAGAGGCACATGCGACGGTGTGAGCGTCACTTGGCGTGCACGAAGATCCATAACGGATCGTAGTTCACTTGATATAAGTATACATGATTAGGATTGCATATAAGGACATGGCCCGAAAGGGCAACACAATAGAATTTCCACTCAAGTACAAAGAGCAAGGTATGGCTTCAAGGTAAGCGTCTGGTCAAGCTTGCGTGAGTGAGGCATGCCTGCCGGTGGACTCGAAGCACTGTAGCGAGGGTTCATCCGGCAAGGCCAAGAGACTGTATGTGCATTGGCCAATTATATATCGGACGATTTACGTGACCTCTATATATTGCCTATTTGCACGGTTAGGAGTGCTTGTACTGCCTCCTATGTATTCTTCCAACCGAAGGTTAAACTCGCGGTGCCCTCGTAAAAGGCTTAGCCCTGCCTGGTGCCCTTCCGCTGGTGGGACCACGATGATTCATAACAGCGCTAGCTTTGCTCGTGCTAGTAGCGTGTTCTCGTTGGTATATACATGTATAAGAAGTATGCAAGGCCCAGTCTGTACCGGCGTAAGGGCAGAACCGAGGTCTTCAGGTCCACCCGAACGATCGTTTGTCGTTCTGGTAGACGTTTTGATGTGGGAGCTTCTCAACTGCACTAGTAGCTAGAGTTCACGTGGAATTTCTAACACCACAACTGGTGCCGCGACCCGGTAACAGAGAGTGACCATTGTGATCTGTTTCTATGGCCTCCCAGTTTACGAGTATCAAGAGATGAAGAAGGACAAGAAAACGGTAAGACAAGAAATATGGCGAAAAGATCCCCGACGGTACCAGCTACTTTTGCCAAGTCTGGCGGAGCCCCCTACAAGAGTTCAAGTCCGGACGTGACGGCGCACGGCTTGCAGCCGTATCCGGTAAGCTTCAAAGACGAGGTGGAAAACGATCATGACACCCCTGACGTTTACGATGATTACGAGGACAAGACACCGGCTCCCCCCCCCCACGGCCAGGACCGACGACTTCGGAGTGGGCCACGAAATGAGTGGGGCGACAAAGTCACTATCAAAGAACCTCACCGCTGAGCTGGACGACGTTGCAGGGCCAGGGCTGGACTATGATGACTTTGACGATGAGACCGAGGGTTTTAAACCCTAGGTGGTGAGAGCAGAGCGTTCAGAGCTGCTGAAGGCACCTCAGCCACCTATCAGCGGTACAACAATAGCCACCAAGCGCGTTTTCGACCGCGTGCTGGCGATGATGAACAATGATGAGTGGATGCAGCTGTCCAAGCCCATTCCCAAAAAACAGGCCGATTGGTCGGCTCTCGCTAGTGAGCTGCAGTACCCAGTGAGCTTAGTCTCGACGAGCTAATTCGCAGAAGACTCAGTCTTGTTGCTGCTAGTACTGGGGTATAAGAACAAAACGTACCCGCCGACAACATCGCTCCAAGACTGGAGTCCGCGTGAAGCTGGAGCTGCCCTACACCAAAGGAAGAAGAAGCTTTGCAAGGCCTTTGAAGCTATCGGTATAAGTGGGGAAAGCAGCCTGTGAGTCGACCGACCGTTGGAAAAGAAGTCCGTCCTAGATTTTGCTTCCGGAAACACCCAATAGACTTGACTACACTCCACGACCAGGCGTGGCGCTGATCGTGGTGCTTTTGGCTCTGCCGAGGCTTCACCGTACTTTCAAGACTCGCACATGGTGGCACCACGTTCGGAGTTGTACGCTAGGTATGATCACCGATAACGAGGCTTTGCGTGGTTGTCGTGGTGGTGTATGAGATTCCAGAGGTGGTCTGGGACGACTTCGGATCAGTACCAACGATTTGTCAGGTGATGACGACTTATTGGTCCTTGTGTATGAAACGAAGACCCACAAACTGAGCTGACTCGTCAAATGCGTGAGATTGCTGCGCTGAGCGACTTCGACCCTACACCAAGGATTGAAGTGGCCTCGCACCTACCGTTGGATTGCATCAAGCCGTTATATGGCTCACGTAACAAGAGCGATAACTCTATGCAGTGGATGCGAAGGTTCGCCAACGAGGTGACTGGGCACTATACAGAGGCTGATCAGTGGTACATCCCGCTCGAGTTGAGCCTTCGGTACGGGGCTATTCACCGGTTCCGTCATCCCCAAAGGAGACGAACCGCAAGTGGGAGAAGCTGAGCAATGCGTTTATTCACTATTACAGATCGCAGCTTACTCAGACTGCTCTGTCTCGCTACTATTCAGCGAAGCGCGAACGTAATGAGCACCTCTGCGACTACCCAAACCAACTGAATGGATACGCTCCGACCGCTCGCCTACATTTGAAAAAGGGTGGACACGACGCAAAAAACACGTGCAGCAGTTCCTGGAAGCGTGCAGCATCGAAAACAAGACGAAGACTCTCTACCAGACCCGTGTGAACGACGTTCATGAGCACAAAGAGATCGATCATCGAAGACGTTCTAAAGGGCAAGGAGCGTGTGGCAAAGCATAACGGGATGCCCCGACACTCGAGGAACCGTGATTACCGACGTGATGAGGCATTACCGGCACGGCCGACGTGAACTACGTGAGGCAGACCGTCACCGCGACGACCACCGCAATAAGCCGAGAGTGGCGCTCGCTGAAGTCTCACTAGCCAATCTACTAGCTGAATCGGAGGGCCGTGATGCTGTATACGGTGATACCGAGCGTTCGGAAGGCGAATGGAACGCGTACGACGATGACCAAGACGAGTAATGTGGCTATTATTCCTACCACGGTGCTACCGACGGCTCACCAGGTAATGACGAACGACACCTTCCTGCAGCAAACGAAGATGGGCGACATACAGCAGCTGAAGGCACGTACGCCGTTCAGACAGCCACCAACCGCGTGCGAACTCTCGGATCGCGACCGCGGCTTCCATCAAGACCGTTGAAGTGGTGACCGTGAGTTCAATCAAGAACTTCGTACCTCAACCGCGACTAAAGGCGCTCACAGTACGGGTCATGTGCCGTGTGTGGTGGAATGAACCGCTCGGCTGGGAGATGGTGTATGTGTTTGAGATGTGGGTAATGGCGCATTGTGCTGGCGTTGACATGGCGCTTGGAACCGACTTTATAATACCAGCTAGAATTCGACTGGATCTGTTCCATGGAGCATCTGAACTGCCTAACGAGGTGCGGATTTCTTTGGTGAAGACGAAGAATATGATCGACAGTGAGGACTACAGCCCCCATGTTTTTGGCTGGGCCGACTTAGCCTTTAACTATTCCGGAGCACGAGTGGCGAGAGAACCGACTATCGGAACGACAGATTGCTGACACACAAGTGCTGTGGGTTCAGCACACGGAGAACCTTATCCCATCGGCAACGAGCTTTCGCCGGGGACGGCCAGCTCGAATCAAGCTGACGGACATTTCGGACAAGACGGTGTACTTCCTGGCGCATCAGCCTATCGCAATGCTGGCGCCAACTGGGGGTTTGCCTCGAGGTGACGGCTACGTATGTGTAGGATTCAGCGAAATACCGAGCATGGCAAGTGCTAGCCTATGAGGCTTGCCGAGACCGCGAGCTGTTTAAACGTGAGCGTGAACTCTATGTATAATGGCCTGCTACTCAACTTCCGTCGGTAGAGCGACCAGACTATCCAGAACCTCGAGGAGTTCTGTTGTGACCACCTCAAGACTCGGTGGATGGTCCAAGAGATCGCCTGACGTGTGCTGAATTTTGCGAGCGGATCACGGACGAACGTGTGCGCGGTGAAGCCAATACAGCATCTGGGGTGATAGCCGGGATTAAATTGAGGTCCAACATTCAGGAAGTTCCTTGGAGGCCGACGGCGGCCTATGAAGAAGTCAGTTTGATGAGGGAAGACTCGTCAGCATGCCTACACGGGCCCTTGGATGTGGCGAAGGCGATGCGCGTAGCACGAGTGTACGAGTGTTTAATCCAAACCTGGGGTGACGCCGGAGACGATGAGTAGGGACATGTGCCCAGATAGATCGGTCCCAGTGATGGGGATCCGCCAGTCTCGTGCACGGCCGATCCTGCGATTGAACGGTCGGTAGTTGGCCCAGGCGACGAAACCAGTGCGGCGGTGGTGATTGGACAAGTCTGGGGTGTTCAATAGACGTCTACAGCTGAAATAGCGACGTCGGAAGACGCAATCGCTACTCTAGAAGCAATCTATGAGTCTGTGACACGAGTGCTAACGACAGAAGGAAATGCAGCTGCAGACGACACTAAGATGGACAAGTACGAGCACCCAGCTACTAGAATTGATTTGGAGGACTATGCAAAAGCCTTTCCGACTTTACTGAGGAGTACAAAGCGGCGATTGATCATGATGTAACAAATGTGAAGGCCCCCCGGTTGTGAGGCGATGCGGGTAAACGCTTTTCGCCTGCAGGAGGGTGTTGTTGTTGAATTTGCGCTACCCACTTACTTAAGCAGCACTACCTCGGAAAGGAAATATCTCTGCTCGACTGCTCCAGCTGAGGCGTTGGCGTGTGTTCCTTGTGTACAATCACCTTAAGGTTCGATCACTGGATTCGAGATTAGAGACTTGCACCACGTGAGTTGTCTTCTAAGTGTATGTCGAGAGAGTGAGGCTGAACGTAACTTCCAGACGTCGCCTCTACGGCTCAGATAACCAAAACACAAAATATAAACAGAGTTTGCATACAATGGTATATCTCGGTCACAGACAGAAACTAACATAAATCAATACTCATACCACACTAGATGTCAAATCAATACGCGTCCCAGTAGAATGAAAATACCAAAAAGGTATTCCTAGTATTCCCAGTATGATGAAAATACCTGGTATCAATTTATTGTCTTGAAACTATTTTTTCGGAACCCTCTTCGCTATTATAAAAATCTAAGGACAAAATACCCGTGGTGTCGAAAGATAGATTTTCCGCAGTGGACGGTATCGTAGAGCCCCGGTATGATCAACGCGCGTTAAACACCACACGGGACGACAATAGCGCCCGTAAGAACCACACGGTAGCCAATTCAGCCGCATCAAAACCTTGCGTTATGATGCACAACTTGTGAATGGTGCCACCCATCCGAAACTTCAACAGACCGGGACTATTCGGGTGCTCATTTTCCCTTGTTTTCACTATGCTCCAAATCCACCGCAAAAAACGATCGTAGTCGAAGTCCATTCCGCATTCGGATTCGTCGCGCGCACTTTGCACTTCAACCTCCTGAGGCGTAAGTGACCATCACTCTGCAATGCTATCCGCTCGCCTGCTACGACGTCAGCTGCTGTCCACCGCGCGCTGTCAGCCCGCGGCCCTGCGCCAGCTGCACGCGGCCCCAAAGGAGAAGCTTTTCGATAAGATCCTCGTGGCCAACCGCGGCGAGATCGCCGTGCGCGTCATGCGTACGTGCAAGAAACTAGGCATCAAGACGGTGGCCGTGTACTCAGAGCCCGACGTGAACTCGGTGGCCGTGCGCATGGCCGACGAGGCCGTGTGTGTCGGACCTGCGCCGTCGAATCAGAGCTATCTGAGCATCCCAAAGATCGTCGAGGCCGTCAAGGCCACAGGCGCGCAGGCCGTGCACCCAGGCTACGGCTTCTTATCGGAGAATAAAGACTTTTGCGAAGCTCTAGAGGCCATTGGCGTGGCGTTTATCGGTCCTGGCCACGAGGCCATCCAGGCCATGGGCGACAAGATCGAGTCCAAGCAGCTGGCCATGGACGCGGGCGTCAATACGATCCCAGGCTTCCTCGGGGAGATCGACACGCCCGATGAAGCGGTCAAAGTGGCCCAGGAGATCGGATATCCGGTCATGATCAAGGCCAGCGCCGGCGGAGGCGGCAAAGGCATGCGCGTGGCCTACAACGACGACGAGGTGCGTATGGGCTACCGCCTGTCGAAGGAGGAGGCGGCCAGCAGCTTCGGAGACGACAGGATGTTCCTGGAGAAGTTCATCGAAGACCCACGCCATATTGAGATCCAGTTAATCGCAGACTCGCACGGCAACGTGGTGGCGCTGCCCGAGAGAGAATGCTCCATCCAGCGACGTAACCAGAAGGTTATTGAGGAAGCGCCGAGTGTGTTACTCGATCCAGAGACGAGATTGGCCATGGGCAAACAGGCCGCGATGCTGGCGAGGAAAGTGGGCTACGTGAGTGCCGGAACAGTCGAGTTTCTGTGCGATAAACACAAGAATTTCTACTTTTTGGAGATGAACACGCGTCTACAAGTGGAACATCCCGTCACGGAGCTGATCTCGAAGGTGGATCTAGTGGAACAGATGATCCGCGTGGCGGCCGGACACGAACTACCCGAGGAATTGGTCAAGGGGCCTGTAAAGATCCACGGCTGGGCTATGGAGAGTCGAGTGTACGCTGAAGACCCATTGCGAGGCTTCCTGCCGTCTATTGGCCGACTTCTGCAGTACGAGGAACCTGTTCACCTTCCTGGTGTGCGTGTAGACTCAGGAGTGAACGAAGGCAGCGACATCTCCATGTTTTACGATCCGATGATCTCCAAGCTCATCACGTACGGTAAGGACCGTCCGGAATGTCTGGATCGCATGAAGACGGCGCTGGATAACTACGTTATCCGCGGACCAGGCAACAACGTCGCCTTTCTACAAGATGTTTATCGCCATCCTCGCTTCGTGAGCGGCAAGATCACGACGAAGTTCATCGAGGAAGAGTATCCGGATGGCTTTGATGGCGTCAAGTTGACAGCACCCGAAGTTGAGGATCTCCGCGTCGTCGGAGCCATTATGCACCTGAAGAAGGCGAGAGCTAGCAGCCAGATTTCGGGCCGCATCCAGTCGACGCCAGTGGAAGGTTTCGGCTCGTTCGACGCGCTCAACGAAGATGAGCTGGAGTTCGTCTCGGACCAAGCGGGAGTTGTTCCTCGGCTGCGAGCGATCGCCCCCGGTTTATCGTCTAAGGAGCTGATTGCGCTCGCTGAACGCAACGATCTCAAGACCTTGGGAGCTCAATTATCTGTCAGTATCGATGGACCGTTCGGAGAGTCCAAGCCCGTTGTCGTAGTGGAAATTGAGGTCGAGAACCAGCGCCACCGCACGGAAACAGTGACGATGGCTTTGGTGGACAACAAGTGGCACGTTGTGGGCAACGTGGACTGGTCGTTGAACGGCCCGTTGTTCAAGGCGTTGTATGCGAAGCAGGACGCAGCAGCGGACCAGCCACTGGCGTCGCAGATGCTGCAGACGCTGCCCGAGGGCTTCCGACTTCAATTCCACGGCGCTGTCCATGATGTGGTTGTGCGTAATGAGCTGGAAGCAGCCTATGGGAAGCACATGCAGCCGAAACCCGAGGTGGACACGTCCAACTTGTTGCTGTGTCCGATGCCAGGAATGCTCATCTCAGTGGCAGTCGAGGCCGGGCAGGATGTGGAGCTCGGCCAAGAACTGGCTGTTGTGGAAGCCATGAAGATGCAGAACGTGCTGCGCTCCGAAAAGAGAGGCGTCATTAAAAGCATCGTACGTGCTGCAGGTGACTCCCTTAAAGTGGACGAAGTCATTCTCGAGTATGAATAAGCAACATGACTGTAGGCTTTACCGTAAAGCGCACAAAGGTACAAAACTAAACACAAGAAAATGTTGTGAGGAAATCATCAGGATGGATCTTTTGTGCGAGACGTCGCTGACTCCTCGAGTCGTATCCCAGACGTCACTTCCGGTTTTTCATTAACCCGCAACAGAAATGCGCTTGTTGTTGACGTTTAGCGTGGCTTCTTTCCTTGCGTGTGTTCACAGCGAGTCTGCAGTCTATAAGCTGCACACGGATTCCAAATGTTCGTCGTCGCCGACTCTCATCGGCTTCCAGGAATCGCCACCTCCGTCTTGCTCTGCTATCACCACGTGCTCCAGTGTCAATATCGATGGTGAGAAGCTGTACTGGGATCGAGCTTGTGCCTCAGACACGTACGACGTTCAATCTGCTGCTGCTTACGGAGACAAACCGTACGTGCTGATGGAGATCTACGAATCGGGACAAGAGTGCAAGAAATTGCTCTCTGGTGCAGCATTTCTGGCTGACGGAAGTTGTCTGGTCACTGACAACGGAGTCTCCAGCATGAAAGTTTCTCTCGACGCGGATGGATCGGCAACGTTCTTCACGTATCGGGGCACGAGTTGCAGCGGGACGGCGGTAAAAAACACCAAAGTCACGAAAGCGTCGATCACAAGGCACTCGTGCGAGAATGGAGCTCTCAAGTTTTATTCGAGCAGCGCCACCACAGCCACAACGACTACAGCACCAACTACTGACGGCTCTGATAAAGCAATTTCAACCACGACTTCCCAGTCACCGCCGGGGAATTCAATTCACTTAATCGCAGCGATCACAGCATCGGCATTTGCCTTTACGCTGTATTGAGTATCGTTAAAAACATTGAATACAAGACCCATTATTTTTACTCCTTGCTTGTTTATTGGCATGCTTGCTGGAATGCAGAAACCACTTCGTTGTCTGCTTTCCACTTGGAAGGTCGTAAACGAGGGAATTGAAACTCTGGAGTCTCGTTTGAATGAGGGAATTTGCGTTGGATAACAACCGGCGGGTGCGAGGGCGAGTTCTTGCTTGCTGCTGCACTTTGAGACTTACGGAATGCTCGGAGTTGTTGTTGTACCATTCTCAACGCCATGTCACGGCATTTGTCGTTCTTATCGTGGATCCGGTCCTGAGCTCGCGGTGTGAAGGAGAAGTACGGCGAGAAGCAGTCGACGCGGTTTAATCCTATCAGTTCGACTGTAGGAGAATCGGCTACGACGGTGTACGCGCGTGTTTGCAGGCCCTTTATGAACATCTCGAAGCCGAAAAACCCTGCGCTTTCCTCTGTATGGAACGAAACGCGTGAGCGCACAGCGTGGACCTGCTGCTTCCACTTGTGCTTATCACACGGCCACCGATGCCGACGTTCATATTGAATATCAACTTCGAGCCTCACACGACCAGAGCGTACAATGTAGAACGCCCCGACCGATTCTCCTTGTGTGTATAAGACCTCTCCTTTCTTCAGTGGCACATCGATCGACACGAGCTCGAAGAAGTGCAGCTTGCTCTCCACACAATCACGGAACAATGAAACTTCAGTGTGCAACCAGTTCACGAGGTGCTTACGTCGTCGTGTCTGACACCTCGCCAACGTTTTGTGGTAGTCCTCCGCCATGATCATTAGCACTTCGCATCCTACCGCTGACTGCGAGGAATTTGGTGTGAATGCTCCAGGTGACGTTCCTGGAGGGAATGCAGCCTGAACGTCGGCTCCGCGTGTTGCGTTCTCGAGTTGAAGCGCAATGTCACCGAATGCGGAGTTCTTAGTGACTGACGCCACCTTCTCGCCGTCTATTAGAATATGTACCTCTCCGCTCAGAACGAGATAACACGCATCGCCGACGTCACCCTTGCGAAAAACATATTCCTGTGGACAAAAGGCCCGATACTTTGCCAGCTTAGCGATCTCTGTGGCCTGATTCAAGTCCAAGAACGTTGACATGGACGGGATCTTCATGATCCAACGCGCGATACACTGCAGCTCCACGATGTTCCTTTCATTCGGCTCCTTCGGGACTCCTTGTTGTAAGATCTCCTCGTCCGTGATCACATGATCCGAAAATCGAGGGAAGAACACCTGGAAATCCTTTCGCTCTCGAATCCACGCTGGAAAAACTTCACGATCTCCGGTTAAAGGCGCTGTCGTAGGTGCTGGCGTTGTCCGTGGCCTGGAGTCCTGGTTATCCTGCTCTCTACTGGTTCTGGACTCGCTGTGACTCTCCGCGTGATCTGGCTGCTTCCGAACGCGAGGAAGTGTACCGTCTTTTTGATCGGTGCTTTCGCGTGGTGAAGTCAACGTCTGGCGGGATGACAATACCGGGACAGTTCGAGGTCGCACGATATCCACCAGACTCGCGTACGCGTGATTTTTATTTCGTGGAGTGCTTCGTTCACGAGGGGAGGTGAGTGCATTAGCAGAGTTGTGTAAAGCCTTGAGCTCGCTGACTCCGCTCGAGTTGCTATTGGCCATCATCGCTGCTGCGACTGCAGTCGTCGCTCGTGCTGAAGCGACCACAAACTTGGTGTAGACATAGATGGGATTCGTTGACAGCGTGGCTGGTGGCACATGAAGCTGCTGGGTTGGCGGTTGTGAGGTCAAGTTCACTTTAGATGCGTCCATATCACACTGATGAATCGACAACTAATCATCCGACATAACGTAAAAGTGTCGAACGACGCAGTTTGTTGTAGCTATATTTGACACTCGTCCTCGACCTGCATTTGGTGCTGACGTACTTGCTCGCTTCTGATTGGCTAACTCAATGGGGTCACTTTTACGGGGTTTATTGTGACATTATAATTGTCAGAAAGCCAGAGAAAAAAACCATAAGCATCATGTTGATGATCTTCTCGGTCGACGCGCGCCACCACGGCGTAGGACCCGTCAAGTACGCATGGGACCCTCACGGCGATTACGTGGCATCTTCGGGAACGTCTCGCGTCGCTCACATCTTCGGTCGACGCGGAAAACTCGTGGATCAGATCGTGCCACCGTCGCCAAGGTAAGCGAAGATACGCTCCAGCAGAAACTCAATTATTTAATTTCTAAGTGTGTTATTTTTCTAGTATGTGCACATTGCTAGAGTGGAGTGAAAATGGAGATATCCTAGCTATCGTCCAGGCCAATTCGGCGTCACTAGTTCTATGGGAGCCCAAGAAGATCCAGCAACACCAACTCGTGGACTTGCCCTGCAAAGACATCAGCTTTATCAAGTGGTCCAAGTCGCCACACTCCCTACTGGTACAAATTAGAGCCATATAGACCGACAAGAGTGTTTACTGACCTATATCTTGCTGTAAAGCTGGCCATCGGTACGAATAGAGGTCAAGTGTACATTTACGACCACGCCACCGGGACCAAGACGCAGGTGGCGAGCAAGCACAAGCGCCGTATTTTGTGTGGAGATTGGAACCTTGAAGACAAATTTGCGTTTGGATCCGAGGACAAACAAATTACCATATGTTTGCCTTCTGGACGGACTTTTGATCAGGTCAAGATGAAGGCGTCACCACAGAGCGTCACGGTATGTTTTTACATTGTTAATTATACCGGTGGTTAATTATTATTTTTTTATGGCTTACAGTTTGGTGGCAAAACCGAAGATAAGGATGCAATTCTGTCGGTCAACATGGGTGGGAAGACGATATTGCTGTACGATCTGAACGAGAGGGAGAACGCTCTGGAGTTGGCTTTCCAGGCGCGATACGGCAACATCGTGTCGTACCAATGGTTTGGCAACGGGTACATTATCGCGGGGTTCTCGTCGGGTTATGTTGTGATTATTTCCACACATTTAAACGAAATCGGTCAGGAGCAATACTGCGCGAAATTCCACGAACACTCGCTACGGGAGATCGTATACAACGAGGCGAATGGCACAGTGGCAACGTGTGGAGACAACTGCATTAAGGTGGTGCGTATGAGTGACTGGAAGGAAATTGCGGTGGAATATTTGGACAGCGAACCACCGGCCGCTTCAGCAAATTCTGGCACTCCCCCAGCGTCGTCGTCTATGCTTGCGGATCTCTCAGGACCTGGTAGCTCAGGTAGTGGCTCGATGCAAGCGCCTGCCTTGACCTTCGAAGATCTACAGTGGACTCCTGACGGCCGAATTTTGAGCGTCAGCTCGCACAATGGCTGTCTGCACAACTTTATGATCCTCAGCTCGGCACTACGACCTTCGTTATTTGACCTCGATTCGCCCTTTGCTGCTGTGCTCAAGCCCATTGCGCCCTGGACGATGCTCTTTACTATGGGATTCATGGTCTTCGCTGTGCTGCTTGTGATCAGTGTACAATTCGAAGTTTCGTGCTTGGATGTTATCCGCGCTATGACCGGATTTGTAGAGGGCTTATGAGCATCACTAAAAAATCATAACGTCAAAAAGTGTTTTTTTCGTAAGTCCGGTGTATACAAACTAGAGGTCAACTCTTCTACTTCGAGCTGTTTCATGATTCGCTTTCATGTGTTTCATACAGATTATCCGATGTTCTGGATACCCGTAAGCTGCAACAAGTAGCCGATGACCCATCCGCAAGCAGCGGCAATAGTTCCGTTGATGGCCATGGAGCCTCCAGACTTCCACATCTGCTGGCCGACGAATTTGCCCTTCACAGCGCCCAACAGGAAGAGCGTGATGACTGTGAGGACGCACGACAGATACAGCGTTGCCTCCGGACTCATGTTGATGCCTGGAACCAAGTTCACGAGGTACGAGAGCAGCGGAATGACGCCAAACAGCATGAAAGACACGAAAGTGATGACGCCGCCCATAAGAGGCGAGTCGTCGTCGTTCACAGGCATGATGTTGAGCTCCTCTACCATCATAATATCAATGAAAGCTTCCTTGTACTTGGCCAATGTGTGCACCACAAGCAGCGCGTCGTCTGTCGAGATGCCCTTCTTCTCGTAAAGCTCCACCATCTCCTCGACCTCTCCTTCGGGGTAGTTTTCGAGCTCCCACTGCTCCCGAGAGCGCTCGTGGTTGGCCAGATCGGCCTCGGCCTGGGAGCTGAGCATGTCACCGAGGCCCATGCTCAGGCCGTCAGCCACCAAGTGGGCCAAGCCGATAATGAGGATAACGGAGTGTGGCAGTCCCGAGCCGGCCACAGACGTGACTGTGGCGAATGTCGTGATGATACCGTCCAGACCGCCGTATACGGCGCTCTTGATGTGCTCGCCGCCCGTCATGTGGTTCTCCATCGCGTGTGTGTGGTCCCCCATCTCTGTCTTAAGCTGGTGGAGCAGCCGCGACTGCTCGGCGTCGCCCCGACTGTAAGCGTCTTTGACGTCCACCATCACCTGGTTGTAGCTCGTGCTGCCGTAGTCGCTTTTGCCGGCTGAGCCGTTGCTCAGGATCCCCGTCGTGCTGTTGGCCGTGTTGCTGCCGTTGGAGCTCATGGCCTTGTGTGTTCGTGCTGCAGTTGACTGGTGGCCAGCTACGCGATGCGTGCGTGAAGGCAGATTCGCTTGTGAGATCCGCTCCGAAGTGAGGTGCGTTTCTTTAGAAACGTCTTAGAAATGCAAAAAGGACTGTAAAATGTGCATGGCCTGGGCAAGCAAGTGATGAGACCAGTGGATGCGGGGCCTCGGCGCTGCTGATGAGTGCCGAAACAGGCTGCGTGGAGGCGAGACGCTGGGCTCAAAATTCACATGTCAGCAAAATGTCAGCAATTCATCGTCATGCTGAATCGCATTGCTCACTCAGGGCCTGAGGCCCTGGTCCAGGTGGGGGAACGCGTTCTCAAAAATTAACGCTGTAAAATCAGTGATTGGTCAGTTTTTCGATTGTTAGGGCAGTTCGTGTGCTAGCCCCAGAACCCCAACTTGAGGTGCTCTGAAATCAAGTCATTTCGGAACACGAACTAGCAAATTGTCTTTTCTTTGAAAACCCACAAACTGACTTTAGCCAATCATATACTTAAAATTCAAGTTCAGAACGTGTTCCCCCACTTGGACCAGGGCCTCATGGATGGTAAAGCAAAAAAGAATGTCACTGTGCGTTGGGGGGGGTCCACCACGAACTGAATTAAGAAAGCAGTGCTCCGTAGCCGTTGTCGTCGTCAATGCAGTCCCACGCGTTATCCAACAGCGCAAAGTATTTTATAATAAGTATTCAGAGAAAGCCAATCAATCGGTCACCGATATTAATCATTGGTGCCTGAAAAGAAAAAGTCGAGGGGCCTTTATTCTAATTTGCTCAGTTTCCGCTATTGCGCCGTGCTTTTCAGTAAAAGATAAGCTGTGGCCAGAGTTTGCGAGTTATTAGCACTACTAATGCTCTGCAGTTTACTCTGCTAAAAAATAGCAACGAGTGGAGACTTCAGATTGCAGCTGGGTGATCAAACTACCTCAACAGCAGAGATTAAGACATGCACTTAGAATCTCGGCGAGATGAAGCTTCAGGGCTGTTTCATGCGATTGTTGCGCAGGGTTTACCGATCCGACCCGCTCTCGCCACGCGCTCAACGTGCTGCTTCGAGCCAATTACGAGCGGGCCTGTTGAAGACAACGATTTTTATTATGCCCGCTCCACTGAAAGAAACTGTGAGAATGGGATACATGTAGTATTAAAAAAATAAAGATGGATGGCTGCGTAAGGTTTCTCCAATAGGAAACCCCTCTCCGTTTCTCCAATAAACATTGGTCGGTCTTGAATATTTTTTCGCTGTGGAGAAATGGAGAGGGGTTTCCTATTGGAGAAAAGTGTAAGGCAGCGTTCATTCTGCAGGAGCTATTGCACATTGTGAGGTTTGAGTCGAATAGCATTAAATAAATCACAACGTTTTAACGTTTAAAAACACGGGTACAGTTGTATTGCCTTGTTTAGAAATGTTGCTAACCAACTGATATGGCGGATCCCAAAGCGGCGTAATAACACTTACTCCCAACGGTACAGTATCCGAAGCGAGCAGATCTCAATTCTACATGCGCTGCTCCTGTTGCTTCCCGAAGCAATTGTGCGTCTAAACGCCAGCACTTGCAGTGGCGCTGCGTCAAATGCGCTGAGCAACTTGTCCAGGACAACATTTTCGTAATGTTTGCGTTTGCGAACGACCATCATTCTTTTGAAATGATAGCGGATTCATCAGCATTCGGCGTCATTCCGATGGTTATCACTTTTGCTCCCCTCCAGTGAGTTGCTGCAATAGAATACAGTATAAGGCATTCGGCTTGGGGAACATCGGACGCCACAAGTGCTATCGATGCGGTTGTTTTAAAGACCCCAGTGTAAGTTCTACTATTTCTGTCAGTGTTCGATACTCACGAATGGAGCTTCATTGAATAAAAATAGCATGAAAGAGCGTGCCTCGTTTTAATGCTCCCGTCGCCTCCTGCTGATCTTACCCCTCACCTCGTGCCATTCGCTCGCCTCTATTGGCTCTCCGACCTATTTGAAGCACTTCAAGGCTCGCAGCATTAGCAGACTCCATAATTGGCACGTCCACGAGACCATCAAATTCCAACCTGCCTCGTGAGAAACAACAGCAACAAGTGCTCAGTGTAGGCTAAAGGGAGGCATTGGCGCGCTACTAGCACAAGAGAGCAATCATGGCGTCGTCGCCTCCGCGTGCAAGAACCTCTCCGGGTAGAGTCCCAGGAAGTCCGACGCACCAAGCGTTCACAGACATCAAGTCCTCCGTCGGTGAACAAGTGGACTCGCGCAAAGCTACAGCTCCCTACACAGTCTTCGGCAGCGGCACTCGTCCACGTACACACAATGGCTCCAAGTCTCCAGGCCCGGGCGCTTACCAGATCCCTTCGTCCATTGGCAAGCCGGTGTTGTCTACAATGGCTATGGCTCCGGCGTGCTCCATCAGTGGACGTGAAAAGTTTGGCTCTACCGCCGATCTCAAAACCTCCGCTAAATTTCCAGGACCTGGTGACTACAGCACACACATCGTGAACCCACGCGAGCGAGCAGCCCCAAGCTATTCGCTTGGCAAGAAATGGTCTCCAATGGCAGGTGACAAGAAGTTCCCGGGCCCAGGCGCCTACGAGTCGAGTCCGACTATCGGACGCACTGTTTTGTCGACGCAGAAGTCGAACCCAGTGTCCTCGTTCCCCAAGGTAGAGCGAAAGCCGATGAGCGCATCGAGCACTGCAGACGTTGGTCCTGGCCAATATGGCGTCGTCATTGAGGCTGTGGGTCGTCAGACCGTCTCGACGGTTCATTCGGCAGCAGCCTTCTCATTTGGAACTGAGTCGCGTAGTAGGACCAGTCGGTCCGCTGCCGACAGGATTGGATCCAAGTATTACGACCCCAGGAGCTCTGTTGGCACACAGGTCGAGTCCACATACCGTACGGCTCCCAAGTGTTCCATGTCGGGTCGAACCAAGTTCGGCAGCCACTTCTAACTCCTCAATATCTCGACTTAAAATAGTCTAGGTACGAAATGAGAACTGAGAAGGCTAGACCAATTTGAATAATCTAGACGGGGAGGCACCACTTTTATCAACTCACGAGAAGAAGAAGAAAGCAAGCCTGATTTTAAGTATTTACTGAGACTGTGCCGATTTCTCTTCCTCCTCTTCATCATCGTCGTCCTCATCTGCATGTTGCATCTTCCAGGCGCGAACGCGCTCGAACTCATTGTAGTGCATCTTGCGCTTCTCGGCAAACTTCGGGTCTTTTTCAATTTTCTTCCCTTCAGCGTCCCGAGCAGTAAATCGCAGACCTCCTGGAGTCGAGCTTGAGCTCTCTTCGTCGCTGTCCCATTCACTCTTCTTCTTGTCCTTAACATCCTGCAGCTTGGACTGCAACTCATCCCACTACGCAATATTCCTGTTAGAAAAACAACATTTTCACCTATTCTATATTTTCCTTTAAAATTGTTTTATTTGGTTACCTGAATTGGAGGCTGCGTCTCGCGGCCCGAGAGGCTTCGAGCGGGTGACACGGCGCCCACGTCGTCACCCTCGGCGAAGTAGTGATAGGGCGTGTTGGGCTCGTCGATCTTCATGCGTGTACCACGATCCAGATCGTGCAGAGCGATGGTCTCCTCGTCCCACGTTACGTGGGCATCAGCGTGTGCGTGACTGTGGCCGGTCACGAGCGCCTTCCGCGCAGGCGAAGCCGTTGCCTTCTCCTCCTCCATGGCAGTTAGTGAAATACGGTAGGAAATCTGTGTGTCTGAAATCTGTGTGTCTGAATTGGGATGGCGTGAGTGAAATTTGGTGGAAAATGTGACAGAAGTCAGCAAATTTTGCAAAACACGGCGGAAACAACTTCAGCTTGTTGCAAAGTAGGGCATGCATCGTCACGTCTGGAATATCGTTTCTTCACTTTTAATAAATATATTATTAATAAATACGTGTTCATCATAAAGTACTTGTATGCCCCGTATCTGCGACCTCAGCCGACTTAGATCAATACTAACGCAGCAATGAACTGTGGATTCCATAAAAATTTACAATCGCAATACTTAAGTACTGTATGGGATAGCAGCTTCTAATTGTTGCTTCAGAAACGACTACAAGGACTTCCGGCGGTCGCCGACCCCCTCCGCATCGTCTTCACTCAGTTCCTCCAGCGTCATCGGATGTGTCATCTTTACATTCTCCTCGGCCAGATACGTCGGCGGCAGCGGTCCGAACGATACCGACCAACGTCGCGTGTTCTTCACTGACGAACTGGTCTGTGAATCGCTCTCGAACGACCACGCACTCACACTCGACTCGGCGATCGTCTCCTTCTCGTCCTCTTCGTCATGTTCACTGTCCGGCTGCGCCACGCGTAGTTTCGGGTAGTCGCTCTCACTTGTCTGTTCACCGGCAGCAAAGTCCACATCCATGTCGATGTCTTCGTTGGCCTCAGCGAAGTCGCTCAGATCGAAGTCACTCTAGTAGTAATACTTAGAACATTACGCCGGCAGTTTTTTTCCTTACCGTAATTTATCAACAAGAACAATCCTGGAACGTTCTTTCGAGGCAGCTGCTCTTTCAGCGACGCAACCTCTCGACCACCTGAGAGCAAAACCAACGCCTATCAGATCTAAGGGTGGTTTCAGATCCGCTCGACCACTGAGAACGCATTGTCAAAAACTTGACATATAAAGTCGATTGATCCTGATATAAGAATCTTAGTTATATAAAGTCTATATCATATATATGCGATCAACCGACCATAACCATGAACGCATACGAATTCTTAGTATCAAAGCACCCCAATGGTCGTATAGCAAATTTTGCTATCAGATTACTGAAGATATATGGTGTTCAAATACTGGCAATGAGTGTAGTTGAATCTACTGATCAGTTTTGGATTCGAGTTCAGGAGAGTATTAATGATCATGAATCAAATATTATATTGCTTGAAATAATTCTTGACTTTCTTGAGAATGAAGATTTCAATCAATTTTATGTAGAAATCCTTGATAGTGATATCCAAAACGAAGTAGAAAATTTAATTTTCCCGAGTAATATTTGGATCCCACACTATCTTAATATTGGGGAAGAAGGCGGTGATACTGATCTTTTCTATATCGATATGATTAATATGTTTTATGGTGCTAACCGTAGCTGTTTGTATTCAACAGAAGATGAAAGCTCACAAATACAAATTGAAGAGTTATATGAATATAATAGCTTCAGACATGGAGTGATTGATTTAAATCGAGTGATTAACAAGAAAAGTAAAAACTATTGAAATCCGATGCAATACGACCAATGCATTCAGGAATTAGCTTTCCACCCGAACTTCATGAATCAGAACATCCAACACTTTGATGATATCGAAGATTTCTTCGAATCAATGGGCTACTAAATTCTGAATTATTTTTTTTCACACAAAATTAAAGGGGTATGTATATAGATAACCCACCTGATAACATGACGTTCGAACTAACTTTTGGAAAATACAAGAGCACACCGATCGAAGAAGTATATGCTTCTGATCCTGGTTATTGTCGATGGATGCACAACCATCCCAGTCTCAATATTACTGAGGATATCAAGATTTTCCTTCACTCCAAGTTTCTAAGCAATGATAATTCGTATATGATGAGTTGGGGCAAGTACAAAGGGAAGACGCTAAAGCAAATTAGTCGCACCGATTCTAATTATATCGATTGGCTTCGTAAGAACCCATTCGTAATTGAGAAATGCCCTAAGCTTGTCGAGGCTTTAGAGCTTTATTAAAAAAATATCCTTTTTTAAATCCAAAACTAAGCAGTGGTGAAATCAAGAACCTCACCCGTTAGACGATCGTAGGAGAGCTCTAGCTCACTCACAACCAATACGAGCATGTTGGTACCTTGGCAACCAGCATTAACGCCCTGAACCTGAATAGCCTGGGGTACATCATGTTCCATCAGGCGGCTAACATCAGCAATGAGAACACGGTTAGTTAGCGGCCACGTCTGATAATCAAGAAGACCATTCACCAGCTCAGGAGTCAGATCACCATTAATCGAAGAAATCTTAGCGATTTCGTTAGTGAAGTGGTGGAAGTCATAGTCGTGGCTGATGTCAAAAACGTCTGCTGAGAACCGATTCGAACTTTAAAGTTACGAATGCTCGAACCAGGGTGAAGTGTCCAAGGAGCCGAATCAAACGGACTCTGGAACTTCTGTACAGCAGCAGAAGCAAAGCTACCCGTCTGCTCAGCAAAAGGAAGGAGAATAACATACTTGGCATTCTTAACAGAAGCCGATAGCTGGAGATCAAATGCAGCATTAAGCTGAGTCGACTGCTTACCAGTACCAGCGCGCTGGTAGACCCACTGTGCATAGCAATCATTGTATCAAACCTTCTTAACAGGCTTGGAAATGATTGCCTGAGGGTTCTCAAGATGGACGAATGGTACGTAGAGACGAGCAGTAGTGAATGGCATGTACGTACCATCTATGGTCGGTTCAAGTGCATTGACAACGGCGCCCCAAGAATTGCTGAATGGGGCAGAAGCCGCAAGGACACCAGCCATAGGATTACCGGTGGAAGAACCCGCAACCATAACAGGACAGACATTACCACTCGCGAGAGTAGTACTGGTTAGCGACATATCCTTCGACGCATCTACAGCAACAGACGAAGTACCCTGGTTGACGCGGAAACGGAGACGGATCTGAGGGTTAGTCATCAAATCGAGCTCCTTGAAAATCGGATGGAGGTCAGTTAGCTTAACCTTTAGCATATAGTTCCAAGATCCCATGATAGCGTTAGCAGTAGCAGCACCAGCTACAAAGGCACCACGAGCAGTCTGATTCGAGATAGTGGTAGAAGCGGCGGCTCCACCTACAGACGGCCACGACGCAGAGAAATCAGAACCAGCATTAGGAGGGTTAGACAGAAGTCGGCGAACAAAGCCATCGTTGGGAATAGATGCACCACCCGAGGGGCCAGTGGTGGCAAACGAAGATGAGAATGCAGTAGTGTTTGAGTATCCATCACCAGTAGTCGAGCTGGTAGCAGAACTGTACAAAGCGGACTGAGCAGCGTCCGGGTAAAGGAAAGACTCTGCTCCATGCTTCTCAACATACTGAGGACTGTAGCTTGTCTGCGCGCGGACATTGTTCCAAAAGAGCTTGTAGTCAGCCATGGAAGCAATGGTCTTGCCAATTAGTTCAAGAGACATGCTGTCAATGACGTTCCAGTTGCCACACTTCAAAGTAGCACAGAAACGATTGGCGGGTAAAGTCTGAGCGGTAGCACCATTCTTCATCGATACCTCGTATGGGAGCATGATGAATGCATCGCGAAGGCAAGCAAATCCTTCGGAGCCGTTAAGCTGAGCAGTTGCATCGATAGTAATAACACCATTCTGATACGATCCCTGGTTGAGATCGATAACAAAGGGTACTCGCTTGCCAGAAGATACCTTGATCTCCGGGTCGCTCTTGAGCGAGCTCTGGTACAAATATTGGTCTGATAGTTGAGTTTCACTCATCGTTGATTGGATATGTTTTCTAATATAGTTTGCACGAAATTAAATATTATGAGCAGCCTTATCAAGCCGACCACATCCGATCATGATCTGATCGAACTCGCGAAAAAAATGGAGTTCATCTGGATGATATCTATGAATCGAATGAAATCACAAAGCCGATATCTAAGAAAGGTTCATATCTGGTTCTACTACGACCACCTAATCTCGATGTAGGACACTGGACGGCTGTCCATAATGGTGAATATTTCGATAGTATGGGCGAGGCAGCCCCAACAAAATATGGTATCGGTAAATACAACCCCAAACAGTATCAAGGTACGTATGGCGATTTTTGTGGACCATTCTGTATGCTATGGCTCTATTCCAAGCAACATAAGAAACCGCAAGTATTTCCAAAGATGAAAGATTTAAATTTAACTATTCTTTAGTTTGGAAAATATAGATAAATCATGTATCGCGAATGAACGATCTCCAGTGATATTCCAGGTCCCAAGCTGACCAAAGCTTTTAAGACTGGTAAGCTAAGTCTTACAGCTGACCAACTCAAAGGTAGTGGCTCTGTTATTCATCTTCACCCCGCTTCATATGAGAAGGCGCTCAAGGCTCGCAAGGCAGGTCGCGGTGTTCGTCTTGACATCACAAGACACGAAGTCAAGAATGGATATAAGCGTGCCCAAGGCGGCAGTATTTGGTCCAAGGTATGGGAAGGCATTAAATCAGCTTTCAAGTTTGCTAAGGACTCAGGTCTATTGTCTCGCGCCGCCGACGTTGCTGTGCCCGCTCTTGCAACCGCATTTGGAGCTCCACAGGGTGCTATCTCAGCAAGAGCTGCTATCCGTTCCATGACTGGCATCGGTGTTTATGACTCTGATAGTGATAAAGAAGGAGGACGACTAAGCATGACGGATGTTAAGAAAGGAGCAAAGCGTGCGCTTTCGTATGCTAAACGCAAAGGCGTTCTAACCGATGTGGTCGATTCCGGAGAGAAGTACCTACTATCTAAGGCGACCAAACCTGAGCATGAGAACCTAATCAAGTCTATCCGAGGCGAGGTCCGTCGTCGGTACGGAGTAGGAGTAGCCAAGCCAAAGGGTAAGAAATTTGCAAAGGGCTCACAAGAAGCTATGGACCACATGGCTAAGATCCGTGTTATGCGGAAGAAACCCATGCAAGCTGGATCATTTCGATTATGAGCTTTGATTTAAAAAAAAGTAGCATTAGTCAATCTATTTTTTTGGTCTCAGCAACAGCATGATCGAGACTGAAGTATCGTGAAAGATTACCTTCTTGTCGTTTTGGTTGTAGATACTGATAGTAATTGTAGAGCGAGAACCATTATGACAATTCATCCACGCATACTGACTGGGTTTGTACGAAATTAGCTGACCAATTGCTGCATCACCTCTATCAAATGCGCTGACAATATCACCAGATGCAACGTACTCATTTTTGATCAAGTCGCAACGAACGATGTATGAGCTGGTGGGGTGAATCTGAGGGATAATGTTAGAGAGCTGAGCACTGGCAACGATTGCTGAGGCAGCAGGGTACGTACCTGCAGTAAGACCAAGCACCTTTCCAAACTCAACATTATCAATAATTAGTCGAGGTACACGAGTGGTAGTAGGCAATCCAGTACCACCAGCAGAATATAGTCCAGTGGCGGGTCTCGTCCAAGTACCTCCAAGAGTTGGTAATGTCGTTGGTGTTGCTGAAAAATCCACCTGGCATGCGTAATCGACACTGTTTTCACTAAGCTTTAGATAGAAGACATTGTTTCCAGTTGGATCGATCAAATATGCTCCAGCATTGACCAGGGCTGTCTGAATGCTGCGATTGATGTCGTCATAAGAATAAATGCCATCAGGGAGAGTGATACTGATAGTAGAGGTGGTAGCACCAGTCGGGACTTCGACTTTGAAGGTTGTGTTTTGGAATTGCATCGCGTCAATGTTGTACTCACTGTTGTACATGGCAATGCTTTGGACTGCACAAACTACGTCGCGGAAGTCAGCAGCTGAACCAGGGAACGAGTATTTCCAAGTTGAGTTGTATCCATCTTGGATTAGGTTGGTACTGTCAAGTTTGAGAAAGCTCGCCGTTTTAGTTATATATGATGCTAAGCATTTTTCTGATGGATAATTCGGAATTAGTCATCCATAACAATAGGTCTGTCAAAGTTGTAGCGGATTTGACCCTTCACGGAGTCTATGAACAACATCTGTCCTTTCTGTTCGGTGGCTTTATTGTAGTAATAGACAATCGACCGATCATCTACACCCTTGATATTGAAATCTTTCACAACCATCTGTAAATCACGTTTCGAATTCGCTCGTAGGATGGCTACATATTCACTGTTGAGTCTGATCATCTTATCGGTTGCAGAAGTAGCTGTGGCTCAAGAATATGGTTGATAGCTTGAAGTGCCGACCCCTTGTGAAGTAGTGTGAGAATATATTTTTCTGGAGCAGCTTATCGTTGCTGTAATCATCGATGATAACAAGCTCCGGTTTATTCGAGCTCATTGGAGTATGACGCACTTGATCAACGCTGGGTGGAGAATCAGGATCAGCAAAAGTGATGAAATCCTCTAACTTATCTCGAAGATACTCGTATAACTCTTGGTGTGGATTGCGAGCTATGATCGTTAGATGTGCAAACACGTGGGGAGAATGCTTGAGAATGAACATACAGAGATTGTTCTTACCACTGAACGAGGGACCAAGGACAACCATTCTAAACAGCTTTTTGATGTCAAGGGCAGGGATATCACCCATACCAGCAGACTTGAACTTTTTTGGCAACGAAGCGCCATAGTTTGGAATACCGCTCATGATCGTGTCTTTAATCACTCGATCTATATAGCTCGAGACAAAAATAACCATGAGTTCAGGTTTCTCTTATCCTAAGCCAATATTTTCATCGTCAATCTACAATCCTGCTTTCTATCTAACGTTGCATGCCAGTGGATATCTAACCTATGATTATGCGCAGACGCTTTATCTCGATAAAAACGATTACCGCCTAACTTACATATCAGGTCTTATCCCAGGGACAGCAACACAAGGTGTAGCCCTCATTCCAGGTATTAATAATGATATCAGTGGAATTGGAGCATTATCATGTACCAGTCTGACTGTGAATGATTTCATCGTATCATCTGCTCCCACTTACGTGCTCAATATAACGCCTGGAACGGCTGCAAACAACAAGGCACTTGTTCTGGGATCCTCCGGCGAGATCGGAACGATCACGTCATTGACTGCAACCAATATCACGGGCACGCTACAAACCGCGGCACAAACCAATATAACATCTATTGGAACGCACTCAGGATTAAGCATTGGCGGCAATCTGGCCTTCACAGGAGCATCATGAGCCATAACTGGGCTTACTACCCTAACGGCAACTACACTCACTGGATCACTATCTACGCCAGCTCAGACCGCGATTACATCGGTTGAAACTCTAACAGCTCTTAAGATCGATGGCAATCTGACCTTCACAGGGGTATCACGATCGATTTCTGGTTTAAGTAGTATTTCAGCAACTACACTGACAGGATCTCTCTCTACACCAGCGCAAACCTCAATCACGTCAGTTGGTACTCTATCTAATCTTACGCTCGCGACAGGCGGCACTGGTTTGCAGATTCCAGGAGTCAAGTTCTGGGACGCAACGACTTTGGCGTACAAGAGTCCAAACCATAATCAATTCCTTGATATCGTCGAGGGCGGCTGTGTTGCTCAAAAAGCACTGGTAGTAGATCTTAACAAAGATGTTGGATCTATCAGAAATCTCTCTTGCACAGGAGCTTTCACAGCATCTGTATCAACATCAACTCCAACCCTGACATGTGATACGATAACCAAAGCTGGAACCCAAACGATGAGCGCAACGACTCTCAACCTTAATCCAAATAGTCTACAGCTATGGGGTACTACCATCAGTGCAACTGCTACTGAACTCAATATCCTAAATGGCTGTAATGCAACGACAGCAGAGCTTAACTATCTTGATATAACAGCGACTGGGTCAGGACAGGCCTCAAAGGCTCTTGTCCTTAATTCATCGTCAACAATAACCACAGGTTTTACCAGTCTTACAGCAACAAATCTGATATCGACTACAAGCACTCAGTGTTTAACTACAGCCGGAGCTGTTCTAACATCAACTTCACGTGCGAGTGAGTATCAGACATTAATACTGAACTCAAGCGCAACTACTGGAGCAGCATCGGCAGTTGCTTTTGCTGTAGATGACAGCGTTCTCTATACATATACCCCCTCTATTGCTCTGATAGCTACAAGGACAGCTACGTCCATCCAATACGCTATGGCTGACTTTGCTATCCAAACACGATCCTCGTCAAATGCTCTCAGTCCTATGACAAGTCGCTTAGTTGTTAAACAGGCAGGAGGCATTGGTATCGGTACGAGCGCACCTACGGGATCGGTGTCGATTATTGGATCTGGTTCGTATTTAGCTGGTAGCTGGCAACGGATAATGGCATTTGCTAACGGTGATGGCACAACACCGATACGGGCAGAG
Organism: Phytophthora tentaculata; assembly: GCA_033557915.1. Classification (NCBI taxonomy): domain Eukaryota; phylum Oomycota; class Peronosporomycetes; order Peronosporales; family Peronosporaceae; genus Phytophthora; species Phytophthora tentaculata. Next base: position 4,154,588 of record JAUCEA010000007.1, on the reverse strand, counting down.
ATTCAGATAGTAGATGCTAATTCTGGTACAAGCAGCGAAAATGGTCTTTGGTTCGGAACGATAACTGCAGATCCCGTGAAAATTGGGTGTGCTAATACCTCTGTGATGTATAATAAATACAAGCAATCGAGTTGGTATTAACCTGTCAGCAAGCTCTTGGTCGCCGGAAGCTGATCTACATGTCAATGGGCAAATATGGAGCAATAGCAATTTTCATTCGAAACAGAACGTCGATGGCCGAGCTGTATATAGAACTAACTGGTCTCAAGCGAACTATCTGGCATGGGGGACAGACGCTACAGTGGGTGCTATGAGATTAGGAGTATGTGATGCTAATTTTGCATGGGTTCATACGCACCCGTTCGCGGAGGAGCCTATACAAATGCATCCGATCAGGCTAAAGAAAGATATTGTAGAGCTCCCCTATAGTTTAGAAGAGGTTATGCATATGCAACCAAAAAAGTATACTATGCGTCAAGATAATAGCGAGCACATAGGATTTATTGCGCAAGAGATGCTTAGTATCATACCTGGATGTGTCTCAGGCGGACCCGAAGGGTCCGATGATGAGCTCAATGATCAGGGCGAACCAATCAATCCGATGGGCATTGACTTAGCGAGTCTTACATCCGTTCTATGCAAAGCTATCCAAGAACTCAAGGCTGAAGTTGATGAGTTGCGAGCAACTATCTCTGAATGAGTATAGCCATGGCTGGCGCTTATAAGTTTCGTGTTTCAACAAAGCGAACCAAAAAGTATGATGTTCTGTTTGCTGATGGTAGAATTGTATCTTTTGGTTCTATTAAGCGGAATGGTGAGCCTTATCAACAGTATCGGGACCGTACCCCATTGCATACCAAGCCTACGATCACAAGGATAAGAAGCGACGTGATCGATACTATAAACGACACAGCATTGATCATCCGCTTTATTCACCTGACTGGTTTTCAAAACAATATTTGTGGACCTAAATATAAGCATGGGTTGCGGACCAAGTAAAGAGCTCAAAACTAATTTAACTTCTGATGAGCCGAGCCAGATTGTTGGATCAACCATGCTCCAAGCTGATAAGATTATTGTCCTCGGTGATAGTGTGTTTCTCCCTACCAAAACTCCTGATGGGGAGTCTGCCTTGCTTGAAGTTAGCATCAGCGATAAAAAAAAATCAACATTCATCGAGGATATCGAGATAAATTGACGCGTCATGGCATTTCTTAGATAGCAAATGTCTTCACAATTATTTTTCTTTGGCTGGTAAGCCCACATACGGCCACCCTCGGTTTGCGTTGATGCATCCACCTTCCGGATTGACTTATCAAGATCAGTTGCCCACACAGCAGCCTGAGTCTTCTTGAGGTCATGAATGATTAGATTCTTCATGAAAGATTTGAGTTCAGCAACATTGTTATCAGCGTTATCACCATAACTACCAGCTGAGCTGGAAATAATGCGGGGGTTAAAGAAGAACATGGTGTTTATAGTAGTCGAGTGATAATATGCTTGAATTCCTTATCGTCAATCAATCGATTGCTGTACATATCCACCGGGAGAGACTTGAGCTGCTTAATAATGCTTGGATTATCATTTCCTAACTCAATCTCTCCTTTGAGCTTGTCATACTCAGCACGAAGGGTTTCCAATGGATCCGTGAGCTTATCGTGGAAATTGTACTGGAGATGGGTGATTGCAAGGATCTCCTTGAACATTTTTTTATCTTCGACGCTGAACTTATCATACGTTGGCTGATCAATATGCTGCTTATACACAAGAGTTCTGATCATGCCTTGAAGACTATCACTGATGTGACACTTCGGTCCGCACTTTCGACGATTCGGTTGCACAATCACAAGAGTCTTAGCATCGAGGTCAGGAATACGAATATACTTGCTACCAAGCTGGCGATATACTTAGGCACTTGGCGTAGCTAAGCCCTGAATCTCATTGAGATTGTAGGTTCTTCCACGTCTGACAACACCTTCCAGTGGAGCCACACCAGCTCCTCTCAAACCACGACCCTTCAACCCGCGTCCGTTAACTTTATCATCTTGGCGATCAGCAAAGTCATCTACATCGATTTGCTCTTGAGCCGCAATACTATATTTTTTTAGCTTTTGCATTAAATACAGCTTTTGTAGCCTTCACAGCTGATGCCGCTGCCTTTAGTGCCGATCGAGCTGATTTTGAGTTATTTCCTTTGACTGCTTTCTTAGCCTCTTCATAACGCTTTTGCGCCTCTCCATATGATTGGTAAGCACGGTCAGAATCATCATGAAGCTTTTGTAAATTTTCATCTCTGTATGGTTCAATACCTTGTCTTCTGATATCATGACCCGTATTCAGTATTGCTTCATTTAAGATTTTAAGATTATCATCAAGATTTTTGCGCCTCCGCTGATCTTTTTTCTTATCCTTAACCAATTTTGCTGCTTCCTCTTCATTTGATGGGAAGAGATACTCAACTTCCTTGAGATATTTATCTAAATCCTCAAATCCATCGAGCAACGATATGAATGTATCCATCCATCTGATAGTCCCTTCATCGCTTCTCCAGATACTTGCTTGTCTTTCCTATTTCTAATAACCAAGGGTTTGGTTTCAGATGGCTCACCAAAATAATAGCCCTGATGAGTTTTGACGATACCTTTAGACTCAACGATTGGTTTGAGTCTTAACGGTATTTTTACACCCTTAGAATTAAGACCACTGTAGTAATCGGTTAAGTTTTTTTTTAGCATCGTTGCCAGCATTGCATAGGTTTTGATCCATGTCTTCATCAACTCCAGTCATTGTACCTTGATGTGTCTCTCCTACACCTTCTGTGAAATCATTCGCATCGAGTTCTTTATCCTCGTCACCAATCATCTCTAACTCAAGTCCTCTCTCTCTTACCATATCAACAAATGCTTGAGTGATAGTTGCCAATTGACTTTCTTAGTTATAGAGGGCTTAATTTGATTACTTTCCTTACCGAAAACACGAATAGTACTCCCCTTAATCCATACATATCCATTAGCATCAAAAGGGGTTGATTTGTTTGTTCCTTTAAGGATAGGAACAATCTTTCTCATTAAACCATTGGATTCAAGTAGATCCTTATTTTTAGCAATGATTAAATACATTTTGAATTTACTATCTGACTGATCGGAAGTGGTGGAAGTTGAATTATCAAAGAGAAAGCTGTCCTCAAGTCTCTGTTTGCTTCGCTTAAAGTCCTCACCAGAAGAAGCGTTGGCTCTTTTGGATCCAATACGCTGCCATACTTGAAACGGTGCATTTTTATCCTCTTTACCCATTTCATTACGTTCTCGTTTCTCATTGATGTAATTGAGAAATCGAGCGTCATTAGTTAGTACCACACCGATATGGTCGTATGTCTCTGACCAATTGATGCTTGGAACTAAAACAAGCTTGTTTAATCTAATACTGTATGTCTTTGCTCCATTTCCAATATAATACTTCGTTAGCTGGCGTCCATTAGAAGCGACGGGATGAATACCCAATTCTGCAAGAATCGGATAAACCTCAAATATTTCTGCAACTGCTTGTTTTGATCGCTTCTGTTCATCGATCTCATCGTTGCCATCATCACTAAGCAAAGTATCATCTGTATCATCGACTGTTGCCTTATCCTCACCAATTCCAACATCTGATGTCGTTGGTCGAGCTTGAACGTTTCGATCAGTTGTCTCAGGACGTGCTTGAAATCCTCTATCAGTTGTATCGGGGCGTACCTGTACTTCAGCATCCATTATAACGGGACGAACATTTACTTCAGGATCGGTTGATACCTCAGGGTTTGTTTGGGAGGATTCATCACTCACCACCGTTTTTTTAAGGGCTCCGACGACCCGGTTGTGGAATCTGTCTGAGCTGATGTGGAAGATGTGGAAGTTATGCTAATAGTTTTACCTACGTCGCTTGCCCACGATGCGCCTTCATACATATCACGCTTAGCATTAGCTTGACGAACACGACGTTGAGCTCTTTCAAGAATCTTCTGTCGTTTTTGCTCTCTCTGAGCGAGGGATGTGAAATTTGGAAACATTGTGTCTATATCTTGGAAATCATAAAAAAAATGAGTACGTAATTACCAGTGGCTTGGCATAATTGAGTCGTGTCGAAACTTAGAGTACGAATGACAAATATGATTTCGCTCATTTAGAAGGCTTAGAAAACGATCCTTGATGCAGTGAAATGGAACGCCAAATATTGCTTCCAACTCATGGCGATACTTATGATTTACTACCGTTTTTCGAAAATTGGTTGATGCATCAAGGTTCATTAGTTCGTTCTTGATTCGGCTTACTTCTTGGATAATCCATAGCTTCCGCCGAAGCTTAGCAAGCTCACGGTCCTTTTCTAAACAACTGGGGCACATTATATTATTACTATATATCAAGTCAGATAATTCAAAACTTTTCGCAAAAATAGATCAAACTATATACTTGAGTCAAAAGCTTACAGAGGATGTATCTATCAAAATTATTTACAAGCTAACTATGACTCATTTTGTTAAACCCCAGTACTCTTTTTCAAGAGTTGATCTTCTAACCAGCCGCAGATTATCTTGTGGCTCCCAGGAGTCAGGCTCATTACCCAGCCATCTCACCAGATATTTGTACTTTCCAGAGCGTATCTTTTTGTGATCCAAGATCTTCTCCGCCTCAAGAATATCGCCTCGATTAATATATTAATAGATTGGATAGTAGCATCCGTAGTCTCTGATTTAACCATTTTAAGATCATTTGGTGCCTTGTAGAGAGTATGACCATTTTTTGAGCGGATTTGGACTCGGTATCCATCAATTCCAACGATTGTATAGACAGCTTTGCTCCATCGAGCAGCTTCTTTATCAAATGTCTGCTTCTTAAGTCGATATAGCACATTTGCTCCGACTTCAAACTCATTCTCAACTCTATTTCTGCTTCACCTTGATTGTGTTCCAGCTCTGACCCAATGACTTTACCTTTGGCCTCGTTTGGGTCATTTTTATAGAGCGATGGAACGTGCTATTATAGTTTTCGATAACATCGCTGATATGCTTTTGCGTAATCCTCTTGGGAGGCATTTTAGTTAGTCTCTCCTTCAAAGTCCTGTTGAATCGTTCGATTTTGCCCATGGTTGATCACCAGGCTCATTGTTGTAGTGCTCAATGTTCTTACTTTGGAAGAATTCTTGAGCCTGTGAGTTCATGAACTCGCTTCCATTATCGCTTGTCAGGATGTCAACTGTGTGAAGGTGGACAAATGCTGGAAGCGCTGCTAACACAGTTGCTGCCGTCTTGTTTGATTGCGTATCCCAACCTTGAGTTAATGTTGATAGCAGTCAAAATTGGTCGTTTCTCCCAAAACGCAAGATCCATTTGCCACGAATTGGGGTTGTATGAAGCTATTTTGAAGCAATCAAATCGCTTCTTCTGATCCTGAAATCGCTGAATATCGGGGTGGTTAGCATACCAATCCTTTACAATTTTGATAGTAATCTTAGGGTCTAACTCCTTTGCCTTCTGATACAGAGCTTGAGCGCCGATAAAACCGGTTTTGGGATCATAGTAGAGTTTTTTTAGTAGATCTTGAGAGGACATGATCCTATATTTAGAAGAAGAAAATAAGCATCAGCTCGATATATACCCTTAGACATTCAGCGGAATCGTTGAAATACCATCCGACATTACCTGGCGCTTATCATAGTAGTAATTGCGCGCTGTTTTGGTTTGAGTATAGGTAATGATCGATTTGGTTTCTTTCGATAGTCTGAAACCCTTGTTAGTACCCCGAAGTGTGATACGTTTCCATATATCTGTCTCAAAACCGTTTGGGTTAAGTACATCAACATTGCGACCACGCCCCTGCTGTACACCCTTAGCACTGACTTTGACCTTGTGCTCCTCGTCCGGTAGATAGCAGATGTAGTTCTTAGAAGATAATAAGACCATTGCATCATCTCGCCACTCTTCCTTGAATAGTTCAGGCGTGCGGCGATCGAACTTGGCTACCTCAGAGTCGTAGTCTCGCGGGAACCACTCAAACTTATGCTCATCGAAGTGATCACGAAGTTCAGGCTTGATGCATTCTTTGAATGGGTTCTCGCAGCTGAACGCAATATAACCACTGTCCGTGTCCATCGCCTGATATTGAAAGTCTGAACGATCAAAGTAAAAGTCGATGCAGTCATAGTAAAACTGAAGCATGCGTAGCTTAGCGAGCTGATAGATAGCAATCGATAAATGGATCGGGTTCTTGTTGTTGAGGCGGCGCTTTTTCATCGTAATCTCACAAGAATCATTAAGCTCCTCCAACCCGTGGAACGTAAAGTGTTCGATCTTGCTCTTAATAGCTTTGTCGTTCGACTCATACTTGACCACTTTGTGCTTGCTCATATCCATTCCAGATCAACCGAAAGCACTGTTGCCTACAAGTTTCATCATCTCAGCAATCATCGCCTTCGACTTATCAACATCACCCTCTCGCCGGGCGTTTGATACAGCCTCCATAAAAGGAGCAAAAGCCTTGTGGGAGTTCGCTTTGATGAAGCTGTAAGTCTTAGTGATCTCCAAACCATGAGAGAGATACCACTTGAGCAAAGGTGCGTATATGGGAATCTTTTCACCAAAGTAGCTACCTATCAGCTTACGAGCTGGTTTTGCTCGGCTTTGCTTACGTGCCTCGTTGTACTTGTACATGTGATGACCAATGACACTCTCATCAGCACAATCGATTAGCGTGTTCTTGAAGATGGGGGTCATCTCTGAGAAGTAGTCTTTGAAGTGCTCTGGTGTGCGAATATCACACTCGAGGAAGCCGAAAATCTTATCAGCAACGCTGTCCTCGATAATGCCGTCATTAGCCTCAATCGTAGTCAATCGTCCGCATGGCATCTCATTACCAAGTGCCCATAGGTATAGAGCGTTAGCATCGTTTCCGATAATTTTCTTACAGATCTTACCACCGCGAATCTTCGTCTCATTGCGCTTAGCGTAGCGATTAAAGATAATAGATGGGCCTCCAGCAATGTTGGCTTTCATCTTAGCGTAGATGTCCTTTTCCTCCTTATCAATGCTATACACCAATCTGTCCGAGTTGAACTCAAGCAACTTCTTATAGCGGAATCCCTTGAGCGACATGTCCTTACGCGCGGTGTTGCACTTGATACAGCTGACCAATGCGTTGCCATCGATGTGTCCAAGCTTGTTGTTGATACGGTCTGCTGAAGCGGTATCGACGGTCAGCTGGCAGTAGCATAAACCACACAGATACTTTTGCTTTTGCAGTAATGTATTCAAGTGATCAAGTGTCATACCAAATTCCCGCTTTGCCTTAGCATCCTGACTCTTGTAGCCGCCCATACGCTGAGCTGGAAATTGGAATGCGTTAGCAGGTTGCCTTATCCGGATATTGGAGATTGCTGAAACAGGTCTGATACATAACCTTCTCCGAAAGTCCAGGTAGCGACACTCCATCCGCGAACATATCCAGATCAAAACGCATGAATAGCTCGCGCTGGGCTTTGATAGCCTTGATGAATGGAACTACATCGAGATTGTTGTACCAGACCAGTAGGTCCTTGATGGATTTCATCTCATAGTACCCCCACACGAACTTCACTCGCTCGTAGTCATCATCGGTGATGCTTGTTCCACGGAGCTTGCTGTCAAAAGCTGACTTAGGCGGGATAGTAGTCTGGTTGAGTACATTGAACGCGGTGATGTATTCATACGGGAAGAGACCCTTGCCAAGACCACAGACACATCTAATTTTGTCATCACATTTGCAGCCACCCAGATATGTCGTAAGATACTTATCGTAGCTGGTACCAGCCGGTACATAGTTGCTAATATCCAGCATTTTCATGTTCGATGTAGCAATGCACATGTAGCTGGGGTTCTTGATGACAGATTGATATTGTCAGTACCAGTGATGGCGAATAAGTCGCTCTTAATCAAGTTGATATCGTATCGACCAGAATTGAAGCCGAATACTGGTACCTGATCAATCTGCTGCTTAAGTCTTCCATAGTGGAACGTCTGCTTACCAAAGCCAAGACTGTTATGGAAGTGAAAGAAGTTATCATACTTACCTTCCTTAATCCAACTCTCCACATCAGACATCTTGTACTTCTGACCAAGATTGACGCCTGGAATTTCCAAACCTGTCAGACCGTGGGCATTGATGATTTTTTGCAGAAGCGACTTATACTTATCGACATTGTACTGTTGAATCTTCACCGATACATCACCAATGTATTTGAACATATCCATAAGCAACATCTTTGGATCGTCATTTACAAAACAGCGCACCTCCTCGGTTAAGCTATCAACTATGGATACAGACACCGGAATGTGTTCGTTCGTGAAGACAGTATTCTCCCCGTGTTGAGTCGCGGTAGGCTTATGGATTGCCTCAAAGTCATAAACAATGAAGTTGTCGATGTATTGATTGGCCTCCTTAATGGAATACTTTGTAAGCAGTGATCGGATCGCGTTAGGAGCTGGCTTGTAGATAGTTGGCTCAGCGGGGAAGCTCTCAATATTCACAAGCTCGCACTGATTTTTCTTGAGATTTTTAAGTCTTTCACCGCTCACGAAAATCATTTCACACTTGGGGCACTGATACGTAGACTGAAGCATATCGATGTTCTTGATGTAGAGAGCGTGATTCTCGTGTGATAGAATATTCATAGCTTCATACCCCTTATCCGACCTACGAATGCTTTCAACATTTCCGGTAGCTACATACATGCTATATACGTTAATACCGAGTTGGAAGCAGTCCTCAACCTCATCGAGCTGTAGTAGGTCAATAGGCTTGAAGCTCTTAAATAGACTCAACGTATACTTAATCCCCTTAAAAAAGCAGTAGCGCTTGAATGCCTCCTTAACCTGAGCCTGAATTCTGCGAGGATCCTTCTTAGCGCTCTGGAAGGTGTGCCAGGCGATGCAGTGGATAACGCACTTGTTGTTGGTCTTAGGGAAGTTGATTACATGCTTGTTTTCACGGATAACCTTAGGAATAACAGCGTCGCTATCCCCAAGAGCATGGTCGCGATGGTAGACAAAAATCTTGAATGCAGTGATCGCCTTAAGCTTATATCCGGAGCTGGGGTAGTTCAGCTTGTCAGCCAACTCCATAGACCGGATTTCCGAAATCACCTTCTTTCGAATATCCGCCTTGCTGTTGATTGCGACAGGCTTATTGAATACATAAGTGTTGGCGAGATTCGGGTAGAAGTAGCGTGTGTCATCAGGATCAGTCTTGCTCACAAGTTCGTACCCGAGAGCAATATTTACCTTAAAAGCACTTGCCTGAGTCGAAAGAACGTTCTCGAGCTTATCGTAGAAATCAGTAGCCTCGATACCCTCATATAGGCGTGATTCCATGTGATTACCAGTGTAAAAACGGTACTGGGATCAGCCTTATAGTCAGGCGACATATGCTTCTCAAGGGTTTCAACTGAAACATTCTACTGCTTAGCCACTAATTTCTTGTTGACTGAACGTGAAATGTTGCTAACATATACCATCTTACCAGTTCTACCTCTAACCTAACCCGGTAGCTGCTACCCCATTTGACAGCTTGGATATTTAATCTCTTTAATCCTGCCAGTTCGTATGCAAATATATTGCCTATATATCTTCGCCTAAATTAATCTTGTGAGAATCGACTTTATAATTATCGGGCCTTGTATCAGGATCGACTTTATATTAGGGCTGACTTTATATCTGAGAAAAAAAATTCATTAATTAGTTAAGTTCGCTTTAGTTAAGTTCGCTTTAGTTAAGTTCGATTTACTTAAGTTCGCTTTGCTTAAGTTCGGATTTACTTAAGTAATTCTTCTTCTTACGAGCACGAATTTCTTCGCGATTCTTCTCATCATATTCTTGCTGCTTAGCCAATCGCGTTTCCCTTGTTTTCAGATAGTACCGCTTTTGAGCGGCTTTGATTCGCTCTTTGTTAAGTTCGTATTGATCGGGTGTATGCCATCTTTATATACTGTTAACTTTATATTTGTCAGGATGAAAAAAATCATGATAAAAAGCAATTTATTAGTGATGCATGCCGAAGGGAGAATCAGCTACAATAACTTAACGTGGGAATAGATCGAGTGATCTGCCTAGCCACAGCACGCGCCATGTCCATGTCGGGACCTAACATACTGGCAATGTCATAGTATCGTTCGATGCTATCACGAATTCCACCACCTTCTCCGACAGCTGGTAACGCCTCTCTCAGCTTCAGTCTCTTCACGGGATGTTGGAAACACGGTAACGTGATCTCGGTGGCAGCACCAGCACCACATGTCGGCGGCTGCTCCAGTAGCACTTTTATCACTTCGAAAGCCTCACCTGGCTTGTTGATTGCCGCTTTGCAGATACGGGCAGAGTTGTTTATCTTCTCGGCCACCCAGAAGAATAACCACTCGCCTTTCAGATCAGTGAGTAGCGTTATTACTGGGTCGCTAGCCATCAGATCCAAAGCAATCAGCTCCGACAATGCCTGAAAGTCGTTGCTTGGTTTAACTTCTCTCTTCACTTCAATCAGCATCTTCACTTCAGGCAAGTACTGCACCTCGGACGGCCTCATCTTAACAACATCACTCAGTATGAGGAGATTGGTACGTCCAGCGAGCTTAATTTCGCGACCAGGAACTTCAACAGTGAGGATATTTGTGCCTCTTTCCACGCCAATCACGGAAAGCTGCTTCTGCACCAGCACATCGGCAATGTTGCGTTCAACGTAGGCGCGATATCGTTGGCGCTGCTGCTCCTCAGTGAGCACGACCTTTTCGCCGTTCTCGATAGTAAAACTCTTCCACTCGTATGGGCCAACCGAAGACCCCTCTCCAGCAGCAAACGGAACTGTGCGTACAAATTCCACCCGAACATCCAAGTCGCTCAGAAGCATTCTGCCTTGGGTCGAGGTTACCTCCGAGTGGACATATTTGCGTTTCCCTACAACTTGCTTGCGTAGGTCGTCTAATTTTGCTGATATTTCCGCCAACGCAGAAGTATCGCTCGCTGAACCAACTGCACCATCCGGAACCACCACCAGCACGTGAACTTGGCCCTCACCCGGTTGAAAATTATCTCCAAAGTACTTGACGTTCTTTAGCCACAGCAAGGGATCCATCTGCACGAAGCCTTGCGGGTGTCCACGTTCATCGAGCGCCACAGCTGCCGCGCCAGCCCCATCGAGCCACGCGCCATCCGCCGTCTTCGCCAGGAAGAGCTGCAGGTTCTTCGCGTCGACATCCTTCAAGTCGTTTTTGTTTTTCCTCCAAATTTCGTCCTTCAAGTCATCTACCGAGTCACTCTCGTCCACGCGCACCGAGAAGGCGCTTCCCGCCACACCAACGATCGCACAGAAGAGCTTCACCATCTTTCCTCGAGGCGGCGGATTTGGAAAGAGGGGAGAGAATATCTGGCGTACTTAAGCGGAAAAGAAGGCGTGTCACATAGACTTCCAACAAATGATGAGACGCCACGCGTCGCGCAACTCTGAAGTATTCCTTGCGGTAAAAATCTGCCGGCGTAAAGTTTTATTGCTTGTATCGATATAGTTCGAGCGGTTCAAAAACTACCCTAAGATCCAAAAGACGTGGCTTTCGCTCTCAGGTGGTTGAGAGGTTGCGTCGCTGAAAGAGCAGCTGCCTTGAAAGAACGTTCCAGGATTGTTCTTGTTGATAAATTACGGTAAGGAAAAAAACTGCCTGCGTAATGTTCGAAGTATTACTACTCACTCTCACTATCGCCACTGAACTCTTCGTCGTCTGCGTTCTCGTCCTCGACGTATCCTTCCTCCTCATAGCCGAGTTCGGACGCCGACAGGAACGTGGTCTTGGAGCACGTGGCCACCATGGACTGGATGAGGCTGTTCTTGCAGTTGAAGACCACCATAGCCTCATCCGCAGCAGTCTTCTGCTCCTGCAGCGACCGCTTGACTCGCACACGAGAGCGCATCGTGCGCTTGAGGTTGCGTAGTAGAACACTCTCGCGTTGGTCCTCGCGACGCAGCAGCTTGAGCTCGTCCGCCAGATCCTTGAGCAGATCCGGCTGACCGAGTGTCTGCGCCTGCTCCAGGTCGTCCTGCAGTTCACGCAGTTGCTCGATGCGTTGGCGGTGGTTGAGCACATTCTCCACAATGTGCGCGCGTAGCAGCTCCGTCTCGTCGGCTACGGCCTGCAGACGCTTGGCCAGACGCTCGCGACGACGACGCATCACGTCTCCCACCTGTTTACTGGAGAAGGCCACGCACTTGAGAGCCTTGAGCACCTGCTTGGAGTTCTCGACAGGGTCGTCCGAGGCTGTGAGCTGTGGGATGGCGGCCATGGGTGACATCCAAGAGATGGCGGCGGTGGACATTTGAATTGGGAACGAGTAATAACTTAAGAGAAGAAGAGGATGAAGCGTCCCGGAGTTCCAATCGGACCAGGAGGCGGCTCTCTTCGTGTCAAAAACCGGGAATGCTGTGCGGTCGACGGCGACGGAAGGTTGTCCCGGTCATCCTAAACTGCAGTCGGGCGGCGCGTTTATTGCAGCCGCTTGAAGCGTCATCTTTGCTGCAGGGTGGCAACTCGCGTTTTGTATGGCGGAGACTGGCAGCGGGATCTTTTATGCGGCTAGTGGCTGTAATTGTCAAAAAGAAGCGGTTGGTTTAACGTGTTTTTCTGCCAGATATTCAAAACACGGTTGACTTTGTGGAGCCTCGAGAAGGTTTAGCTACCATAGTCTTGGCGTCTTGATAATGGCCTACTTGATCAGGGTACATGTACTGCTGCCCCTGGCTACTACTAAGTACTGGCTAGAAGCCGAAGATTATTGGCATTTTAAAACGCAGTGGAGTTCTTGTTTTTTCTCTACCGTACGGAGAAGACTCTGCATCGAAGAACGACATGGAGCTCAAGGAGCTATATTTTTGCAATATCCACCAGCAAACGAAATTGAGAATTGGAATGTTGCTTGCAATAATTTGTTGCAACTGGCAACTTTTGCCAGCAACTTCTTTAAGAAAAAGGAAGGCAACAAAAAAGAACTCCACTGCGTTTTAAAATGCCAATAATCTTCGGCTTCTAGCCAGTACTTAGTAGTAGCCAGGGGCAGCAGTACATGTACCCTGATCAAGTAGGCCATTATCAAGACGCCAAGACTATGGTAGCTAAACCTTCTCGAGGCTCCACAAAGTCAACCGTGTTTTGAATATCTGGCAGAAAAACACGTTAAACCAACCGCTTCTTTTTGACAATTACAGCCACTAGCCGCATAAAAGATCCCGCTGCCAGTCTCCGCCATACAAAACGCGAGTTGCCACCCTGCAGCAAAGATGACGCTTCAAGCGGCTGCAATAAACGCGCCGCCCGACTGCAGTTTAGGATGACCGGGACAACCTTCCGTCGCCGTCGACCGCACAGCATTCCCGGTTTTTGACACGAAGAGAGCCGCCTCCTGGTCCGATTGGAACTCCGGGACGCTTCATCCTCTTCTTCTCTTAAGTTATTACTCGTTCCCAATTCAAATGTCCACCGCCGCCATCTCTTGGATGTCACCCATGGCCGCCATCCCACAGCTCACAGCCTCGGACGACCCTGTCGAGAACTCCAAGCAGGTGCTCAAGGCTCTCAAGTGCGTGGCCTTCTCCAGTAAACAGGTGGGAGACGTGATGCGTCGTCGTCGCGAGCGTCTGGCCAAGCGTCTGCAGGCCGTAGCCGACGAGACGGAGCTGCTACGCGCGCACATTGTGGAGAATGTGCTCAACCACCGCCAACGCATCGAGCAACTGCGTGAACTGCAGGACGACCTGGAGCAGGCGCAGACACTCGGTCAGCCGGATCTGCTCAAGGATCTGGCGGACGAGCTCAAGCTGCTGCGTCGCGAGGACCAACGCGAGAGTGTTCTACTACGCAACCTCAAGCGCACGATGCGCTCTCGTGTGCGAGTCAAGCGGTCGCTGCAGGAGCAGAAGACTGCTGCGGATGAGGCTATGGTGGTCTTCAACTGCAAGAACAGCCTCATCCAGTCCATGGTGGCCACGTGCTCCAAGACCACGTTCCTGTCGGCGTCCGAACTCGGCTATGAGGAGGAAGGATACGTCGAGGACGAGAACGCAGACGACGAAGAGTTCAGTGGCGATAGTGAGAGTGACTACGATCTGAGCGACTTCGCTGAGGCCAACGAAGACATCGACATGGATGTGGACTTTGCTGCCGGTGAACAGACGAGTGAGAGCGACTACCCGAAACTACGCGTGACGCAGCCGGACAGTGAACATGACGAAGAGGACGAGAAGGAGACGATCGCCGAGTCGAGTGTGAGTGCGTGGTCGTTCGAGAGCGATTCACAGACCAGTTCGTCAGTGAAGAACACGCGACGTCGGTCGGTATCGTTCGGACCGTTGCCGCCGACGTATCTGGCCGAGGAGAATGTAAAGATCCGATGACGCTGGAGGAACTGAGTGAAGACGATGGGGAGAGGGTCGGTGGCCGCCGGAAGTCCATGTAAGTGTTACGTGATTCTTTCGAACGGTTTAGATAAAGAATTTCCTCCGCTGCAGCACAATCTTCAGAATGAATACTTGCAAGAAGCATCAAAGCCTGTGAATACTACAGTAGTATATTTTGGTTTGAGAAGATATTTTCTTGTGCTAATTTTTTTCATGGCATTTTTTTGTGGTAGGCTTATAAAACATGTATCAAAACTAGGTATCGTTACGTCTATTTTTTGTTCTTACTCGGATGCATTTGAATTGAAAAATGAGGGTAGACAGAAATCGAGTATTTCAGGGACTCGACGGTCCATTCAAGAACTTTGTGTCCACCCACCACTCGTCCGTGTAGTTGCTGCCAAGGATGTCCGTGATGGCAACAGGTGCGTTCAGCTGTCCACTGGAGGACACGCGCTGCTCCGTAGATGCACCAGGGCCATGGTGATTGTACTCTTTGAAATTGACGTTAGCGGTGTCGTTGTTCTTGTTCCATTGCTGCCATCCCTGCGGATTGATGACGTCGCCCAGCTTGCTCTTCTGGAAAACAACGCGAGCGTAGGGATACCATGGGCGACCCAGAAAGGCCGTACCGTTCATCGACGCGTTGGAGCTGAACACGTGCGCATTGTTGAAGACGTATTCAGACAGATTGGAGCTGTTAGTGTTACCATTAGCGGTGACGCAGCCTTTTCCGATCGATTCCAAATCACAGGATTCAAACCACGCCTTGGATTGAAGACCAAAGATGAAGTCGACGGCGCCGGCAATGTACGTTCGGGCAAAGAGCTCGCGGCCTTTGTTAGCACACAAGGTGTCCTGATATCCAGTGAAGTTGCAGGCGTAGAAGCCGTAGTTGGGGGCGTCGATGTAAGTGGCGACGGCCTGGCCAAGTGTCTTGATTTTTCCAGTCGGGTTGAGGTTGTACACTTTCACACCGCTTTTCGACTTGAACAGAAGTGTACTGACGAGCTGGTTGAGCGAACCAGTGGCATTCGCCGGGAGATCCCTTTGTGCCATGGTATGGGTGATGGTCACTTGGTTTTTAGCGTAGTTCATCGTGTTGCACGTGTAGCCCTGGAGCACCAAGTGGCCATTTAGCTTTGGGACCGTCACTTGCTCACGGTAGACTCCAGGGAACAGGGAAATAGTGTGCTCGTCCGTCGTGTTGGGGACATTGGCCACGCCCTCCGACACCGTCCTGAAGCTTCCCACGTATGCACCGGTACCATCGACGACGATTGCTGCTTCTGGAGGCTGTGTCCGTGAATTCGGACCGGTATACGCTTTGCTGGTTGTGGCAAGTATAGCCGTCGCGAGAGAGGCAAGTACGCCGAATGCACGCAATGTCGAAATGGCTTGAGTGTCGAAGGGGAAAAGACAAAGTGAGCTGCCTAACCGTCGACAGTCTTGTGTACGCCCTCAGCACTGCGCGACTACAGGCCGCGACTGTTGTGATCGTGTTCATGTTGCTGTATGTTGTACCAACATAGCAGGACACTCATCCATGAGTGACTGTACCGGTATGGATGTCTTGGGATCGGTGGGCAAGCACAATCATTGGTTTTTCTATTAAGCAAACGGAAGAGCAGGGAGCGAAAGGAAGAGGGCCTTGCATTTGCTTGTCAGCGCCAACTCGTTCTTCTGTTACAGCGGCTGCGAGACTGCCGCGCGATTTGTTTGTAAGTTTTCGGGCACTTTGAATTCGTAAATCAACTTCAACGAAAGCGTCGAGACTGCATACAATGTATCGTGTCGGTAACCATACGCGCCCATGCTCCTTAACGCCACAGCAGCTGATGCTACAATTGCATCGACAGCAATTCGCTCATGTAGGTTACGACGACACATCACATAAGCTTATGAAAAATGCATTTAATTAATACTTTTTACATAAGAGAACCGAGCAACATTTTAGCGGTGGTTTTTTTTCATGTACAGTAATGGCTACATGTACTTGCGGTTGCTGTCGCAACAAGAAGTAAAATACATGTACTACTACATGTAGTAGTATCCAATAGAATAGTATGGGAATTTTCGAGCGTGCCTCACGACTCATAATGATATTCGCCGCTAAACGCAAAGCGCAAAAGCTGGAGGTTATGTTGTACTACATGTACAGTGTTTGTTAACTTTCAAACCTGTGCGATAAACGGCACCCAGTACTCGTCGCCAAACCAGAGTACCTTTCTTTCATATCTCTACCTAGTACTAGTAGTAGTATTAGTACTGTAGTACTGTAGTAAAAGAAAACAGTAAAGCTACAAAGGTGTTTGTTCGTGGGCTCATCAGTGCATTCGTCTCTCGAGTTACCGAGAGGATTTCCTCACAAAGATTCAGAGCAGATCTTGGTATTTTTGCGAACATCATTTGAGCCCAAGGCCACCACGGACCGATGAAAAATGCACTTACTCCAGCGCTAGAAAATTTACGAATGATCCCTTCAGTCCACTGTCGATTTTTGCCGAGTCCACGCAACCAATCATTTCTCGAACCGACTATAATGCTTGGATCCTATTTTAGAACTATATTCGGCTCACCAACCAACCTTATTTTCGGATTCGGCTGGCTTCAATGTCGTTTCGAAACGGATCGCTCAGTTCACTATGAGACGCAGCTATTTGCTCGCCGGCGGCGTTGCCTCGTTACTCTTGAAAAAGATCTGAGCGACTCGCCGTCTTAAGAACCTAACTCCACACAAGTAAAAGAAGTCACAATGGGCCTCCTGAACCTGCTGCGCAAGCTCAAGAAGGACGACAGCGAGGCGCGTATCCTCGTCTTGGGACTGGATAATGGCGGCAAGACTACTATCCTAAAGAAACTATCCGAAGAGGACATCAGTCACATCATGCCCACGCAAGGGTTCAACGTAAAGAGCTTGCAGGTGGACGGCTTCAAGCTCAACATGTGGGACATCGGTGGCCAGAAGACCATCCGTCCATACTGGAGGAACTACTACGAGCAGACTGACGCTCTGGTGTGTTGTAGATGTCGATTGCTTTTGGATTCTAGTCAACTGATTCATTGCTGCGATGTAGATTTATGTGATCGACAGCGCCGACCGCCGCCGTCTCGAGGAGACAGGCATGGAGCTCGTGACGCTGCTGGAAGAGGAGAAGCTCTCCAACGTGCCTATTCTCGTGTTTGCCAACAAGCAGGACCTGCTTAATGCTCTGCCTTCAGGTGAAATCTCCACTGCGCTCAACCTGGCTACGATCCGTGATCGCACGTGGCACATCCAGGCCTGCTCGGCTAAGACGGGCGAGGGTCTGCAAGAAGGCATGGAGTGGATAGTAACCACAATGAGCACTGGACGGGAGGCCAAGTAAAACATTCCAACTGCATCAGCATTTGGCCCAACAAGGTTGTCAACGCTAAAATTTTACAGGTAGAGCAGCAATTAGCGAACTATCTGTAAATAAAATGTATGCCTTTACAAAAACTGCTTTTAGGCATGTGCACACCTACGCACTCCACGACTTTTATTAAGTGGTTTTTGTATTGTGTCGAGCATTCGGGTGTCTTTCACCTGAGTAAACCCTGGTGCTACAATCCAAGACCCGCTTAGGCCTCGAACTCCACGCCAATCTTGACCTGCGCGGCCTGTGCGACAATGTCGGCAATCTTGACGGCCTTCTCGGCCGCGTCCTCCAGGTCGTCGGCCACAATCATCTTGATGCCGGACTCGGCGATAATCTTGCGGGCAGGCTCCACGTTGGTGCCCTGCAGACGGATAATGACCGGCTTCTTCAGGCCCAAGTCCTTAGCAGCGGCCACAATACCGGCCGCGATGACATCGCAGCGCATGATGCCGCCGAAAATGTTGACGAGGATCGACTTGACCTGGTCGTCGCCATCGAGGATCTCGAAGGCCTTCTTCACCTGCTCCTCGGTGGCACCTCCGCCCACATCCAGAAAGTTCGCGGGCGAGCCGCCGTACAGCGAGATGATGTCCATAGTGGCCATGGCCAGACCGGCACCGTTCACGAGGCAGCCGATGTTGCCGTCCAGGCCAATGTAGTTGAGGTCGTAGGCACTGGCCTCCACCTCACGCGGGTCCTCCTGAGTCTTGTCGCGCTTGGCGAAGATCTCCTTGTGACGGAAGGCCGCGTTGTCGTCGTAGTTGAGCTTGGCGTCGCAAGCGAAGATCTCGCCCTCGCGGGTCTCGGCCAGCGGGTTGATCTCCACGAGGGTGGCGTCCACGCCGATGAACATGTTGTACAGGTTCTTAATCTGCGTCTCCAGCTTCTTGAGGACCTCGCCCTCACCGCCCAGAGCCTTGGCCAGACGGGCCACCTGCTCGTCCGTGGGGCCAGTAGAGATGTCGACGTTCTCCTTGAAGATAAGCTCGGGCGTAGCCTCGGCCACGTCCTCAATGGAGGTTCCGCCGGCGGGCGAGGCCACCATAACGGGGCCCTGCGATGCGCGGTCCATGAGGATCGAGAAGTACATTTCACGACGCATCCAGACGCGCTCCATGAGGAAGACCTTGGCCACCTCAATGCCCTTGGCGCCAGTCTGCTTGGTCACGAGCGTCTCGCCCAGCATCTTCTTGGCGAAGTCCTCGGCCTGCTCAGGCTTGGTGCACATGTGCACACCGCCCTTGAAGCCGTTCTTGAACGTACCGAGGCCACGGCCGCCTGTCAGCGCCTGCGCCTTGATCACCACGTCCACGCCCTCTGTATAGCCATAATAGAAGATACTTATTAAACAAAATGCTCTAATCTACGCAATTAGGAGAGGAATTACAGGGCCCTGCTGCTATTAATAGCTGGCCAATAGAAAGCGAATGTTGGACGCACCACGGTCGCCGCGAATCTTGGAGAAAGCGGCCTTAGCCTCGGCCGGAGTGTCGGCCGGGATGCCCTGCGGCGTGGCGACGCCGAAGCCCTTCATGATCTCCAGCGACTGGAACTCGTGCAGGTTGAGACGACGCACCTGCGCGCTCTGACGAGCCGGCAGCGACATGAGCTTGGGGTTACGCAGCACACGGCCGAACATGATGAACTCTCTTGACGTGCGAGTGGCTGAAGGCGTCTCGGGAAATGATACGGAGGCCACGAACCCCACAGAGGGGGCGTACAGTGTTGGTGCTAATTGAGCGCGGCTTGGCAGTCGATACAAGGAAATATTGCTGTAGATCTACCCAGCGATACAAACTCGTTTTTGCGAAGAAGTGAGACTTAAGCGAGAAGCTTTTGTGTATTGGATAATAGCTGTCATAAAAATCGTGGATTGGCTGAAATGGAGTCCCTAAACCTGCGATTCAAACTTGCATTTGAAAATGCATCTTCAAGTCAGTCATAAACGATACACAGTTGTTAAAAGTTGGCAACGCGTTGCCGTCATTGCCCGCCGGACGCCTCCGCTGAGCGGAGTCCGCTCTCCACGCTCAACAAGCTGCATTCCTGAGTCTGCTGCCAATGTTCCTTGGCAACGCTTCCTACTGCAATTAAGGAGTCGCAACGACCAGCTAGCAAGAGGAGCAGCTGATCAGGTATCCGGATAGAGAATGCGGACCTCGAGTAATACTCGGAGTATTGCGTCGCTCTGCGATTCGTAGACTACGATCAACGCCATCGAGGGACTTGAATGGCTTCTGTCGAGTTACAGGAATGTACATTGCACACGTGAATGGTAAGAGATCTACATGTACGTACGTATACATGTATCTGCTTTGGCGAGGCATGTCTTCAAGATGTGATGCAAATGCGACGAGGCATTTTGAAGCTGAAGGTGGGAGCGAAACTTCAGTTTTGCTCGTTTTCTGCGATAACTTTTTTTTCCGTGAATGACTTGCTTCCGCAGCTTAATCACCAGCTTTTAAGTTCCCACTCAACCTATATAATCGATACCAAAACGATGCAAACACGAATTCTTGTCTAGTGACTTATTTGATCTTGCTCATAGGGCCAGTCTGAACGATAGGTGGGGCAGTTGCTGGTGCGTTGTCACGGGCATTAGAACCTCGATTCTGGTAAACGGGGAAGGCGTTGTGCTTGGCCGGCCCTTCAATGAAAGCCACCAGCTCGTCGCTCATGTAGTACTGCTCCGAGGTCTTGTTGACGTTGCAGTCTTCACAGAAGCAGAGCAAGATAGTATCGATACCAGTACCGTAGATATCCAAGAAGAACGAAGCCGTAGCGTAGCTGAGCACACCCGTTAGCAACATAGGGAAGATTGGGCTACTGACACTGGCCAGATCGCCCATAAAGAAGCTCGGGAGGTGTGTGGGTGGATACCGGATGAAGACGAACATGAAGAGCATGCAGAAGCCCGTGATGAACATCTTGCCTAGGATCATCAAGAAGCGCGAGACGATGCTGACCGTAGCGACTCTAGCAGCATTAGCCAGCAGTAGGGAGAAGGAATCCTTCATGGCTGGACAGAAGCTTCGGCCTTTCATGGCCATGATGATGAAAGCGTTCTTGTTGAGGAACTTGAGGCACTTTTCGAAGCACCAGAGGAAGCACTTGAGGCACATCATGGCTACTTTGACCACTGCGTTGCCCTGCTTAGCTGCACGCATTTTCTGGTCGATGTACTCGAGTGCAATGCGGAACATTTGTACGACGGCGATAATGAGACTGCCGAACGCCACCGAGCCGAAGTGGTAGCGAATGGTTCGCCACATGGAACGCAACACCGGTCGGGCAGGCACTTGACGTTTGTCCAATGTCCAGTAGTACTCGCAGAAGGCGCCAGCAATGGTCGCGTACGCTGCGGCCTGGATGAATTGGCTAGTCCAGAGGAGTCCAAAGAGGTGGTAGATCATCAAGTAGTGCATAGTGTCGTCATCCTTCATCTTGACCGGGACGGCACCTTCAAAGTTGGTGCCTGTGGCGTTGGCAGCGGTGCCGGCGACGTCGTTGAGCGTCACTTTACCCGACGTAGCAATGAATGCCGCCGCCACCAACCAGTAGGCCACAAGACCTACAGCAAACAGGGTGGGTATGATCGGGTAGAGCGTGAGCATGGGCATGGACTGTAGCGCCTTGGAAGCTTCACGGATGATGCCGATAGCGATACGGATACGGCCGCACATGAAGATCAGGAGAAGCAGAAGGAGGATGTCGATTGCAGTGAGAACGTAGCATGCGATCGCCCAGTAGCGAGCCTGGTCCTCAGCAGCAGCGATACCAGCAGACGTGATGTAGGTCGTGGTTGCTGCAGTGAGCGTTTGAGCGTCTTCAGACGACATCCCCATTTTGTCAAATGTGCTTTGCATACTCGTGCTGTTGATCAGATTGCCTTCGTATGCACAGAAGAAGGTAATAACAATCTGCATGGCTACAACGAGCACGATCACGAGCCATACGAAGAAACCGGCGCAGTAGCGTAGCAGGACGAGCCAGATGAGACCGAGGATAACAGCGAATAGCCCACCACAGATCAAGATGGGGAAGGCAGCCTTCTGGAGGTCACCAAGCCAGCGAGCCACCATGTACCATTTGCGACTCAGCATCGTGGTGACGGGGTCCTCGGTCGTTGAGCCGATCTGACGCTCTGCTCTGGTCGTCTCCAAGCTCGTGCAACTCGGTCGTAGAGCGGTGATGACTTCGGCACAGCTCTTGTCGCCACAATCCGTGAACGGATTGATCTTCTCGTCTGTACCGCAGGTCAGAGTCTTGACCTTGCCAGCCTTGTAGTTTGCTTCTTCTTCGTCTGTACAGTCGTCGACGCATCGAGCAGTTTGTGTGACTTCGATCTTGGTGAGCTCCACGCACCGGTACAAGACGTTGCTGGAGTTGGTGACGAGTTTCCAAGGAGAACCGGCACTCTCGTACTCCGAACTTGAACCGGCACTAGTGTCGTCTTCGTTCACGGGAACTGTGTGCGCCGTGTAGTCTACATACGCATGCACGTAGAGGTCCTTGTCGGCGATCAGCGGACAGGACGGGACGCATACACCGAAGAGTTTACGCAGCGTCGAAGGACTGGCAAGTTGCTTGGCGCTGTAACCAGCAGCGGCGAGTGCTTTGAGGTCTTCGGACAGACGTGGATAGATCATGTACTTGTAGTCGGTGAAGTCGTAGGCCGGCACGGTGTCGGTCTTGTCGGCTTGGGCACCGCAAGTGCGTCCCATCCAGTCTGTACCGTAGATTAGTCGCTGAGGTTTGCCGTGCTTGTATCCAACTCCGGCAATGATGATCATGCCGATCCAAAAGACGACGAAGAAGAGCAAGTAGAGGACATCGGTGCACTTGCGGTTGTTGGGTTTGAACGGATTTGTGCTGGTTATCTCTTCGGTGGGACGAGATTCCTTACGAGCATCTTTCTGTACCTCGTCGGTGTCTTTAGGCTTGCTTCCGCGGTTCCCCATGACCAATAGGTTGTCAATAACTTCACAGTCAGATTAGCCTGGAACTCGACTTTGGTGCTGGATTGGAAACACGACAATGCTGCTTTATGTCTTGCCTTCGCATTCTCTCAGCGTGCACGAGCGCAGGGAAAACCAACGGGAGATACATGGACACCGTCGCATTTACGTCGGATCGTTACGAAACCTCACTGAAAAAGTAGCCATGTTGAACGTTGAAGTGGACAGAGTCTAAAACACTAAAAATTAATCAATTCCTCTTTCAATTTAGCCAATGTTTTACTCTCCGAAATGACCGAGAAGGAACTTTACCACGAGCGGCAGACGCTCTACCGCTGCGGTCTCCACGCGCTCAACAACGTTCTGCAAGGTGCTTTACGCAACTAGACAATCAAGAAAAATTATATGCTCTGACCAGTATATCCTACGTAGGCCCTGTATTCTCCAAGGCCTCGCTAGATGACGCGTGTGTGGAGTTAGCGGTGTTGGCTGACCCAAATGCTGGCAATGGCTTCATGAACTGGGCTTGGAACCCTCACAGAGCCCCGTTGGGGCTTGGTAATTACGACGTTAACGCTTTAACTCTTGCGCTGCAGCAAAAAGGTAGATAATAGCAACATGCGTCATAAAATGTAGCAGTGGTGGACTAAAATCAGTCGACATTTTGCAGGTTACGTGATGCAGTGGCTGGATAAGCGACAACCGGTGGACGAGAAGCTGGTGAAGCTAAACGAAGCGGAGGGAGTTCTATGCAATGTGGTGATAACCACGATGCTCAGTAGCCTGTGGACGCAGCGACACTGGTTCGCCATTCGCAAAATTGGAGGCGTTTGCTACAATTTGGACTCAAAGCTCGAAGCTCCAGTGGTGCGTTGTGTTGCCTATGAACTGCAAAATTTAAAGTGAGAATTTAATTTTTGTTTTCTTTTGCAGGCATTTGAAAATGAAAGTGCATGCTATCAATTCTTGCAAGAATTGGTGAACACGGGCGAATGTGAATTGTTTCTGATCACAAAAACAGAAGAAGAGTCTCGAAGTTAGAGCCATACATTGCCGTTGTTTTGGTGCGAAATGGTCATGTATTGCTGAGTTATCGTCTTCATTTCGTGAATGGTGTGGCTCATACTGCTCAAACAGTAATTGGAGGGAGAAGCCATGACATTATTTTTTTCAAGTAACTGGGATCTGTCTCTTCTTGGCGGTGGCGCAGAAGAGCAGCAATGTCATCCCAGTGGAAATTGTCACCGTTACGTAGGACTGTGCCCTGCGGATCGATCACAACTGTGTGCGGGACGCTCTGTAGCCCGTACGGCTCAGGGACTTCTGCAGCACCGTAGTGCAGGACTGTGGGCTCATTCCCGTTGCCATAGTATCGACACACGCGTGGCCGCTGGGTCGCTTCGTCTCCGATCTTGTGCCCCACGATCGTATCGAGAAAAGCGAAAGTGTCTCCAATATTCTGATCGAGATTCACCAGCACAAAGTTGAGCAGCTTGCTGTGGCGATCTTTACTGAAGATCTCCATCGTCTCCACCTCGCGCTCGCTCGCCTTGCTCCAAGTGGCGTAGAACGTCAAGATCGTGTACTTACCAGAGCTCTCCACCAAGTCCAGCAGCTGCTTCTGTTCTCCCGTCTCCAGATCCGTCAGCGTCATGTCCGGCGCCGGCTCGTTAAGCACGCACAACGACATTGCTCTCACTTCAATTTATACCTGGAGGGACGCAATATTTGAGTCGTTTCACTTGGTTCATGAATTCATACTGAAAGTTACAATTGTGCAGAAATTTACATTAGAATTGGTATCGAAGTTTATATTTCTCTAGGCACTGGACGTACTGGTATTGGATTTCGTGCTGTCAGGTAGAGACAGCGCACGTTGAGCATGTTTGCGGAAGCTGTCAGCTCGGTATGTCTTTCGTCTGGTCGGTATCGTCTTGCTGCTGTATGCGTTGCCCTTGCTAGTGGGATTTTTGCTGGGTGTGAGTTGCTGAATTCGTTGTTGTTGTTTTTCCTTCTCCTCGTACACGCGACGCTCGGCACGTTGACGCGCACGCAGCAACGCTTGCTGGTCGTTGTAGTGCACAATGTGAGCCTGCGTTCGACTCGCGTTAATACGCATACTGTACTTGATGGTACTTTTCATAGCGGAGTCGAGACGGAACCCGGAGAACAGCGTTCTAATGGAAGGAACGGCACGAGATGCAGCAAATAGCGGGAAATCGTCCAGCATCTTCTCCACGTCGACAAGTAACAGATGCTTCTTGTTGCGACTGCTAACTGTGCTATCAACCAACGCAGTATCGTCGATTTCAACGCCATTCTCCACTTCTGACTCCGGTGGAGATAGAGCGTCTGGGTAGTAGAAAATGGCGTGAAGAACCTCAGCGATCTCCGGTGCCAGCATCTCGAGCACGCCTTCTTCAGGCTGCGGGGCTAAAAGCTCCATCCCTGTTGCCATTTCATACAGAATATAGCCGAACAGCAGTAGATCGATGTCCATGTGCTGTTCTAAACCTACTGTAAGCTCACGACTGTCCTTGTATCGGTCAATTGCTAGCAGTGGCGTGAATATCTCGGCGAGTTTAGCGTTGCCATCGTCAATGACCACGTTTGTGGACCCCAGGTGGTCACACACGAGACCTTTGGACCTCAATCCAGCTAGAGCTTCCAGAATTTGCTTTGAGAACTTGGCGATCTCTTCAAATGACAGCGGGTGGGCGTTCTCCAACCGATATTTGACGTCGTAGGGCTTGGCTGGGTTGTCTACCTGGTAAATACGGTCCTTGATACTGCCACTGGATGCAAAGGGCTGTACAATTAGCAATGCCCTTTTCTCCTTGGAATAGTAGATGTCCATGACGGGGAGAATGTATGGGTGCTGCAGAATAAAAACATAACAACAGCGAAGTAAATCTCTCGCCTTTTGAGTCTAAGGTAAATGTAAAAACTCCGCACCTTGAGCGTGACGAGCAGTGCTTTCAGTTTGTACAACGTATTTTCTTTCTGAAAGTCCAATAGACTCAATTGCGCAGGTAGCAACGATAGCAGCATCTCGCCGCAGTTTTCTTGCTGCAAATTGAGCATATCCACGCGGAAGCAGTACTTTTCAGCACGTCTGCCCATGGATGGGAGCGCCTCTTCCCGCCAGTGGAAGAGCGGATATTGACGGCAGTACTTGGCAGCCAGCAGCACGGCCAGAGTCGCGTTGAAGGACGAAGCCGATGCCATCGACGAAGAGCTGCCTTGGAAACTTGAAGAATTATTAATAAAATACCGGTAAGTTAATTGAAATGTTTTCTTATAGAGAGTAGTGCCCTGCATAAAACCTGGAACCAACCTTCTGTTTACAGTCCAGGAGATTTTTCTACCCCCAAAATGTTCTCTGGATTTTATATCCAGATTCCATCCAACGATCGCATTGGTTGTCAGAATATGCTAAAATTATATACCCTTTGGTAACCGATTGCAGTGCGCTAGAAAAATTGCGACGCTTGCCCCTCGAATTATTTAAGGCGGCCAGGATTATAATTCTGGAAACGTACATGATTTAGGACAGAATTAATCCTGTATGTGGAAACCCATCTTAAATGAGTAGCCATATGGGGAAGATACGAGAAGATTCGTCGAGGACGCGGAAGATTCGTAACGTGTGGCTATCAACGATGCAGGATTAATCCTGTTTGTACCATGATTTAATCATGGATGGAAGTATTGTACTTCAATAATTTCAACATTGTTCAGGATTATTCTTGTTTTATCCCATGTAAAAATCCTGGATCAAAAGACTTGTGCTGTATAAACACCAATCTTAATGCAAAGCTACATGTATTCGACATTAGGATGCAAAGCTACCACAGAACACCCACTGGTCTGCAACTTGGGCTGGGGCCACCTCGTCGTCGTCCATATTCTTGTCCACTGTCCGTGGCACAGCACGTTTTTCCTCCGTCAAAGCAGTCGCTGCAGCCTCCGCCGGAAGTAGTCGACCTGTAAGTAGGTAGCAGAACAGTTCGAACCGGCGCCTTGGAAGCGAAGCGTCGCTCATATCCTGAGGGAATACGGAGGTAATCTGGCGGATGAACATCCAGCAAACGAAGACGCCGCAGCTGAAGCGTCGAATTGGATGGGGTTGTTCTGTAGAATAACGTCAAAGTCATTTAGGCCCGCGATCTTCAAGCTAATGTTTCGGTCCTCCTTTGCGTTATCCAGGTGACAAAACGGCAACTTCCTTTGTCGCGTTCATATACGACGTTTGGTTCATCGGATCATAGTAGAAGATCCTCTTCGCGGTCACTTTGACAATCACACAACACCAATGCAGGTTGCCAAAGTTCAAAGGAACAAACACCGACTCCACACCTTCTTCCTCGGCTTGCTTCAGCACACAATCGCGGACTGCATCGTTTAAAACAGTCTTCTCTGCATTTCGCGTTCGTGTCGTTTTGACGACAGCGGATTGAAAGCCGGCGAAGCGACACTCTGGGTAATCTTGGCACAGACGCAGACATAGCGCCCGTATTGAGGCATCTGAGAGCCATGATGGTGGTGTGGCACGATAGAGCATTGCGTACTGGAAGTCAGCGACACTAGGGAGTCCCTGGATTTGTTGGTAGGGGTACGTAGCCTTCACCGCTTCTGCTATCTCCTTGGCGATGGCATGATTTTCTGCTGGTAGGGCCGGGATGCCAATTTCCGCCATCCACCTGTACGTATCCAACCCCATTTCGAACGACCTCGTTGAGATTCTGGACACGTTTGAAGGTCTCTATTTGCTTTTTTGAGAACTGGCCAACATTCTTAATGAGCACCGTTTCAATTGACTTGCGGAGCCACCCCTTCTTCTCTATTTTGCGCCTGAGTTGGTTGGGACTCGTCCACTGATATAGCAGTTGACTTCGCGTTGGACAACGACAGAACCTTCATGCAGGCATCCAGAAGCTTGGATGGAAGCAGATAGAAGGGATCCTGCACGAGTACAGGATTTTTGCAAATCTTCAGTTTCGGCTTCTTGTTATCCAAATCCACGTGCCTGACAATTACTCCGGAGAGGCGTCTCTGTGTTTCCAAGAGTCCTGGCTGATCCCGATCTAAAGCATTTAATAGATCTCGCAAAGTGTCCTCACCAGCAATTTTACGCCCAGATTCTGCAGCTTCAAACCACTTACGCCCTTCTTTCTCGCCTGCGACCGTAATCTTCTTCTGTTTTCTTGGAGCGCCAACTTTCTTTGCCTTGGGATTTAAGCGGATCGTTACAGGTGAAGCGTCTTGATTCAGATGGAGGGAATGACCATCATTGTTAAAACCGAGAGACTCGTCTTCATTTTCACTAGAGCTGATATCAAACTCGCGCCTAGCAGCAGCTTCATTTGCCATCTCGTCGCTTTTGCTTATTTCATCCATTGAAGCACTTCCACTGACGTGACGCTCTTCCAGCTCGCCAATCTTAGGTTGACGAACGTTTCTCCACTGATTTAACACAAAGCTCAACATTTGATCAAACTCATCGTCATCTTGAATACCCGCCATTTCACTGGCGATGAGATCTGTAGCTCGTACAGCTTCGAGGTAACGCTCGGACTGAGTTCTCAATTTCTTCCGAACTGATCCAGGGCAGGTAGTCGAGAACTTCTCGTACGCGAACTGCTTGACTTGCTTCAGAGGTCGATTCGGCGTGGTCCATCTGTCCAATCATGGAAATAACCAGGATTATAATAATGGATAAGACAGGATTAGTACTGGTTCGGATCCAGGATTATAATTATGGATAATACTGGACACGTACCTTTCGTCAATGCAACTCCATGGAATGAGCGGCCCAGACACACCAACGTGTTTACGATAGGCTATAGCATGTCGGCAGGGTAGACTCATCGAAATGGATAACTCACAGTCACATTTCAAATCTGAGGTCCGCAAGCGATGTTCCGAAAATTTCTGGACACCAAAACATCCCCGTCCACCTCCGGATCCTCACAGTACTTGTATAAAGCAGATTTCGCGATAGCCGTCGCATACTGCTGCTCAATCTGCTGCGCAACGTAGTGGGTAGTGAACCGAAGCACATTGGCCATCTCCTCATCGTAGTTGCTGTTCTCAAATCGACCAATTCGTGACAAACGGTACTCGTACTCATTTTGTATTCTGCGATCGTAAACAACCTTAACGCACATTGCCATGCTCATAGAACCATCCACCGCATCCTTTAACTTACCATAAAGCTCTCCAGACGGTTGTTAGTGTGGTTCTTAAAGTGCGGGAGCTTAGATTGTAAGTAAG
The DNA here is from genome assembly GCA_033557915.1 of Phytophthora tentaculata. Taxonomy (NCBI): domain Eukaryota; phylum Oomycota; class Peronosporomycetes; order Peronosporales; family Peronosporaceae; genus Phytophthora; species Phytophthora tentaculata. The sequence continues at coordinate 4,125,521 of JAUCEA010000007.1, read as the reverse complement.
AGACCCTACGTTCATGAGATGCATCCCAATTCTTTTGAAAGTGCTCATAGAAACCAGTCATCCCTGTGCGACCGCAAATCGCATGTAGCGAGTCGTTCGCCTCCTTGACTGGTCTTCCGACTGTGCGTAAACCATTTTGTGGATCGCAGCGTCGATCTGCGAAGCATCTTCAGATGAAATCTTTCCAAAATCTGGCTTAGAACGCTTTTCTTTCAAATACTTGATCACGTGAAAGTGACATATAATCACCCTAGCCTCCGGAAAGTGCTCTTCGAGAACTCGGATCTCGTTGAGGTCCTTGTCGACGACAATAACCCTCAACAACTGAATGCGTGTCGGATGCGAGCGCTTGAAGTGAATTGCTCTCTCCATATGTCAATCTCCGTTGGCTTCAATGAGAGATTGTTGCACAACAGCACCTTCTCCAAATTTGTTCATCCCCATGAAGGTAAGCAGTTGATAATTGTACCTATAACCAAATTCATGGAAAAATCATGTTAAATCCAGGATTAATCCTGTACAAACCAATATGAGCTACCTGTTGGTCTTGTGGCTGCAATCAACCAAAAGGACCTCGCTAAACCTTCCGTAAATGCGATGCATGCGAGCCGTAGCTAGCGAAATCACCCCACTTTCCCCAGCTTCAGTCTCCGCAATGGTAGACACGTTCTCGGGATCGGCAGCTGCGAACACTGCAATTTCTTGAGCTGTAGCCTCATAATCGTCCACGTTACAGGTCGAGAATGCGCGGTTTCGCACCAGGTTGTCGACATCCACCTGTATTACGTTCTGTTCATGTTCCAGAAGGTAATCGTATATACGGGAGCGTTTGGCTCCAACAGCCAACATTCCATCGACACGGGCGGTCACAATCGGGTCTTTAAGTCCACGTGATGTAGGGTACTTTGCAAATGCCGCCGGTGAAACTGGATGGATATGCGCAAAACATCCATGTTTCACCTGCAGCTCACCTTTCGCCATATTCCACTGGACGACAAAGCGAAAGCGGCAATCTGTCAACCGGATGTGCTGGCGAGGCCGACTTCCTTCGCTGCGTAACTTCCGTTTCTTCCACCCATGTGTACAGATGTACGTACGCTGGTATGGAGCAAAATCCTCAGGAACCAGCTGAGACGACCTTTCCCATTTATTGGTCTTCATCAACCGCCTGTTTCTCTCTGCGCGGGACATCGTCTCTTTTACAGAAAGTACCTGCATGGTCCGCTTACAGTAGAGCGAAAAGTACGATTGCCACGCGTCCCATCAGCATGCCACGTAGCAGGCGCCTCCACAGTCACAGCTACGTCGTCATCGATTCTCGCCTCGTCATTAGACGCCTCCTCACCATCGTTCTCCACATCCAATTCATCCACGGCTTCACGGCTATCGTGCCCGCCGTTACTCCCAGCGCCAGTGTCCTCTTCTCCCTGCTCAGTCGACCCTCCAACTTGTTCAGCGCTTGGTAGAGGCGGCTCCATGTCACCAACACGCATGATGTCTGACAGACCGGGTCCTATGCGTCGAGGAGAACCGTCCCGAGCGCGCATGTCTCCTGCTTCGTCCTCGACGGCTTCTCAGGGCTGGCGACAGAAACGAAAATAACAGACCCTCATGAAATTTATCTCGATCGGAAATAGCCGAGCTTGAAACGAAATTTATCTTTCAATCCTGGACAGATCCAGGATTTAATTCATATACGTTTCCCGAATTATAATCGTGGCCTCCAACGGTCCCCATTATTTAATACTATCTGTGAATGTTGACCCATTCGCAGCGAACAACGAGAAAAAACCTTTTTGATACTATATACTCTAATTTGATATTTTTACCTGCAACACATTGTTTATCTAGCCACTCTAGCAACATTTTGTATATTATCTCCCCTCCAGCGACTGCGTATAGTCCTCGATCATTCAAGCAACATTTTCGATTTTATCTTTCTTTGGTAGACATGCAGGTACATTTGGCCAGTCTAGGAACTCTTGATGTACCGGTAGACGCCTGTTGTGGCTGAAGCACACACAACACACGCATACTAAGTGCTTCTCGGGCCACAAGTGCGGCGTGGTGAGAATACGATGAACTATCACTCTCGGGCCGTATTGCGTCGTTTACTCTCTTTGCCAACCTGGGAATTATCAAAAGGCAGTGAAAAGCACTGGGAGACGTCAAACGATCTGAAAAATGGGAAGCACTGCCGTCAGTGCTTCTTGATAGTACTAATATAAAGGCTCTTTGCCGTTATTAACCTCGCTTGATTCGAGCAACTCCAAAGGTGACTCAATTGTTGCGCTTCATTGCCCTGTCACTTGGTAGCCTAACAGATACTTTATTCTGAGAGCAGCGCAACCCAAATCATGAAGGCCTATAGGCTTATCCTGAAAATACTTTATATCTTTGGTTTTGAACTTACACCTTCGAATTCCAGCGCAAACATCGGTAAGTTGTGCTGTGCTGACATGTCGACTACGTGCTGCAATCGCTGTGTTTTGCTATCATACTGAATGAAAGCAAAATCAGCATTTCACCAAGAAGCACGACAAAGTTTTCTTGCAGTGGAAATATTTACCAAATGCTATATTTTTCAACTTGCGCTATTTTTAATTTTATAATAGGGTATTTAGCAAATTCTAGTGTTGCTGGCGGGACTAAAAGGGCTATCTCAGCCTACGCGAAGCCCTAGTTAACCCAACGGGCTTACATTTAGAATTTTTGTAATTTTGCGCTGGAGCTACTGTACAATGTATCATCAACCCCCTTTGTTGGAATACTAATGCCTCTTTAGTAAAAGTCTTTACCACTTTGCAGCTCACTGCTTGTCTTTGATGGTAAAAAGTTATAACAAGCTTTGTAACAATAAATCATTTTTTTGGCGGTGTAAATATAACGTTAGAAAGGTCTCGTGAAGAAGATAGCTACTGGTTACTTTTACGTATCGAATAACCTAGTCCGTCATCCACAGTCTAGCACCTAAAAAGGTAACAAGGTTGAGCAGATTCTAATGGCAACCAAAACGAGCATGGTACGTTTTGCTGGCGTACTAGAACTCCAATCGCATACATGTTGTCTAGATGCATCCGGTCGGCTGATAACCAGATAAGTGCGTTTAACGCACAAACAGTACGAGAATAATTATAAACACTCATTGATATATATGAGCTCTGCTTGCTTTCCGATAGTGCTAAGAGCAACGCCAACGGTAATCCCAAATTCTATCCTGTATTTAGGGCCACTTGTGCTAGCAATTGGTATTTAGAAAGCACCGTAACCTGATAACCGTAGCGGTAATCCTATTCTGGCGGCTAAATGCCCGGGATGATTCTTGCACTGAGCTATTGACTGTCGAACGAGCTAGCGAGTAAGTGCTAAGTCCTTCCACTTCTTATCAGCTTCATCTACAGCCCAGAATCCTCTTGTAGACTCCTAGCGGTCTGAATTCATCGCCCAAAGGTACTAGTCTTAATACAAGTATTTATGCAAATGTATGATACCTAGTAAATTAACGGCAATACTCCCCTCCCAAAGCGTACGATGCGCAATAGTCGTTTTCATACAGCCCATGGAATTGTATTTGGCCCAATACTGCTCGCTATTTTCTTAGAAGGACGTCTGTTCTGAAGCAATTCCCATTATAGCGGCGGCTATATTCGCCGCTGTATTTAGCCAGGAATTCCGAATCCTGCGTCGATTCTAAATTTTAGGAGCAATATAGGATTACCGTTGGCACATGCGATCCTTAATTCAGTGCCAAATGTGGGTTTAGAACCAAGTATAGAGCTACCGTTGGCGTTGCCTTAAGTAACTAACGTATTCACCCGAATAAAAGCCCCCTCCCGAATAAAGCCCCCTTTTGTAAAATTTTGAAATGATATTTTTGGTTAATACAAATTTGAAGATAAAGGTTTTAGAAACGCTCAAATATGTGAAAATTTTGTGCATTTGATCCCACACTATTTATTAAAGCCCGGGTATTAATAGGGCGCATCCGTTAAATTAGCCTAAATTAGTTTTCGTGCCACTCCTGCAGTTATCTCCACATCTATACTTAAAAGAGTTCGAGGCTTACTATGCGTTCACGGGTTCTTAATAAATGGCTTGCGAAAGCTTGTGGAGGAAGAACACCAAGATAGCAGGGCTGACCTAGACGTGAAATCTGGAGTTAAAAAATGCCGAAATAGAGTAAATAATAGTTTTTTCGTACAGTTTTAGAGGAAGCCCCCCTATCGGGCCTACGTCCGGACTATCTTGAAGATAACCCTAGCTAAGCGGGTCTTTGCATCAGTGAGATGACAAACACGTGTGGCCAAAACGAACGGTATGTGTGGAAATAAAGCCCGCGCTAAGTTAGTGGTTAATACTGGGAATACCTTAAGGTATGGACAGCCCTCACCAGATTAATTTCACGGTACTGCGTAAGGCGCTTTTTGTTATCTCGCTCAATATTCGGCTTACATTTTGTTGTAACGGATTGTTCTCTGAAATTTATTTCAGAGCTAAGAGCATCTCCACCGGTAGTGTGATAGTGCGAAGTGAATAGACTATAATAGGCATAGATAGGACACTTTCGTGTGCAATAGTTCTGTGTCCCAATGGTATGAAAAAATTGGCGTAGTGAACGCTATGAACACAGCCTCCTGAAGAGAAAGTAGGAGGCTGTTTGCCCATGTCTGCCGCGTTTTGCTATTTTAGGTCACACTGAACGTGCTGGGGGCGGATTGAGGCCGACAGAAACCAAGCGCTGCGAGAATGAGCCGCAACATTATACGCCTATAGCCTATAGAAAACTCGTTCCCTTTGGATGCCTTGAAAATTGCCCTACGCGCTGGTATCTGGTTCTATACTGCATGTACATGTGTGTTGAGGTGCATGCAAGCAATATCAAGTCGAAACCGCCGAGGTTGGCGCCTGGAAGGGCAGTTATGCAGTTTGCACTACGTGCGCAATAGTGGAGCCTCGTATGGTAGTGAATAGCCGGCCTCCGTTTACTACGATTCTCCCGTATTGCACAATCACTTTTGCTATGCTACTTTAGGGCCACTTTTTGGTCACTATCACTACACCGGTGGGTCGTTTTATTGTAATAGTGTAAATTCTTGCCAATTTTGCGTATTTTGCAATACCGGTGGAGATGCTCTAAGGGGAATATGGTTGGTGTTTCAATCTAACAGTTAAAACTCAACCGCAGTACGGCGTGTGTCCGTCATTCCGTCCGCGGCTAGGGTTAATTATTGTAACTCAAATGTTGGTGTTCTACTGGCTGCCGAGCGCAGCGAAGGCGGCCCCAATTGGCCAAAATAGCATTATGTGGTGTACATATTCTATGTGGTTTACATATCGTACTTAAATGCACCGTTCAAATTTTATTTTCCTCCCATTTTCAAACCGGAAGCCGCGGAGCGACACGTTACTCAAGGTACGCTGCGAGTATGTATGTTGCATTAGTAGACACCAAGACCTATACACACAGATAGTCCGAGGTTCCTGGGGCTTCTTAGGGGATAGCTTATAACTTGCGGGATTTATCCTGCAAGCAGGTAGCCGTGCTAAGGGGATTTAGTCGCAGAGCCCATTGGGGTCTCGGGGTTTCATCCCACCGCCCACTCTGCGCGAGAGCACGTTATGGCACCTGGTCCATTGACCGCAACCCCTACAGCGATCCAGTTGAGCCGGTCGTTAATGGTTATTGATGGGGCACGCACATGCGTGCAAAGGGGTATAATAATTGGTCGGTTATTACCGTAATTGGCCAATTATAACCAACAGATGTGGATGGGGGCTGTAATAGCCTATCAATAACCACCCCTTGCAATTAACGACCGCCTTTAAGGCAGAAGGATATCGCACCTCAAGCTACAGTACTGCCCGGGGGCTCAACCCTCAATAATTCGACTGCACCTTTTGCAACTAAAACCGGTCCGAGCCTTACGGCCCGTGGCTTGGGATAAGTGATCGGAGATAACCTTGACGGGAGCAAGCAATCCCGGGTAGCACGCAAACGCCCAAGACACCACTTTATGAAAGCCTACTGCAACGTGCGGTGTACTTAGACATTGTCTAACGCGTCACGTTTTTGTGTTCGCAGAACTATGGCTCGGACTAAACGCAAGAGGACGCGTGAGAAACTCGAGGAGGCCCTGCGCGAGAACGAACGCATTAACTCGACCCCAGCACAAGAGGACAAGGAAGCACGAAAAAAACGTCAAACCAAGCGAAGGAAGAAGCGTTACGACTTGAACGAAGAGCTGAACCTCAGTTTTCAGCAGGATGTCCTAGCAGTTACGGAAGAACGTGTGGCAGTTACTGAAGAGCGAGAGGAGAAGACAGGAGAGTCCGAACCTGCGATACATCAGCGCCGGTTTGCGGCTGAAATGGAGACGGCGTATCAAACTGGAGCGGGAAATGTGGCTTTATTTACGCTGCCTCTCCTACCTCAAGCTCCTGTTCAAGAAGTGGTTCCGGTCTCGGCTGCGCAGCGGGCTCGCGAGAAGAGGTCTAACGCGACGCTGTCTCAGAAAGAGCGGCGACGCGCCAGCAATGCACAGAAAGCTCGCACAAGACGGGAAATCATGACACATTCTCAACGTGACCGTGCGAGGAAGAAAAATGCTGAGCAACAACGCGCCCGCAGGGCGCGGTTGCGTGGGGTGAACTTCAGGAACTTCGCGAGCAAAATAGAGCTCGCCTTCACGAAAGACGTATGGTTTTAAGCCAGGAAGACCGCGACTGCGAGCGGGAAGTCAGCACTCTTTCTCGCGCTGCCCGCCGTGTAGCACTGAGTGAGAACAATCGTTATGTTCTTCAAGCGACTGACAGACAGCAGCATGCAGAGCGCAGTTATCGGGATCACAACGGGAAGCTGAACGAGAGCTACATCGTCGACAGGAAGCGGAACGACGAGCCCGGCTGACATCGGAAGAACGCCAAGCGAATCTCGAGCGGGTGCGTACAAGACGCCAATGTGTCCGTCATGGCCACGCTCTTATTTCTCAAGAAGTCTTTGATGCGTCAATGGTCACGGGAGACGACGTGGTCAACGGTCGCCACAAACTCCCTCCTACAACGATTTGCCCGCTCTGCAATGCTTGGAAGTGGCCGGACGAGTCTGCCATCTCTTGCTGCCTGGGCGGTAGAGTTAAGCTGCCTCCCCTTCTTCCGGCTCCAACAAAGCTGCTTCAGCTGTACAGAGACCCCGAATTTTGCCGTCATATCCGCGCGTACAACCAAGCCTTCGCTTTCGCGTCGATTGGAGCATCGTGCTCAAACACATCGTTCCCAAACGTACGTCAAGACGAAAGTGTTGCAGGTGCACATGGAGTGTACACGTATCGCATCCAAGGTGCTATGGGGCACTACCTAGGATCTCTACTGCCTCCAATCGACCGTCGGACGGGTGAGAGAGCTGCTCCAAAGATCTACATTGTGGATCCTGACGTGCAACGTCGCGCGGAGCGACATCGTGGTATATTCGCGGATCTAGATCGTGTTGCGCTGTTGAACCTCGAGCAAATGATGGCAGGGCACAACCCATTAGCCAAAGAGTTCCTTGGTTTTGGAGAACAAGTGCGTCAGCACAACACAGAAGGTGTAGTCGACTTGGTGTTTCACCTACACGATAATTCCTAACCCAGAACGATAACCGTCCCACAGTGTTTGAGGTTGCGGCGACTCTGACTGAGGACGGAAATTTGGCTCAGCCTCGGGATCTGCTCCTCTATACACGCGACCACAGTCTACTATGTTTATTCGAGACTGACGCAAACTACGATCCACTACAATATCCACTTCTACTTCGGTACGGAGAGAAGGGCTGGACTTACACAGATCAATTTGCGAATGGCGCAGAGTATCGTAAAAAAAACCAAGATGTCGCTTCGTGAACACGTCGCTTACCGCCTCCACCAAAAAGTGGAGGATCGTTCCGCTCTCCACCAAGGTGGGCGTCTGTTTCAACAGTGGTGTGTAGATCAGCGCGCGAAATGTGAGCAAGAACAGCTCAGGTGGGTGGCCAAGAACCAGAAAACACTTCGCGCTGAACAATATAGGGGTGTTCAGGATGCTTGGCTCAACGAAGACACTGTAGCTCTGGAGGAAGGAGAAGTGCTACAGTCGGAATACGACCGGGCAGAGAGCAGATTGGTGCACCCCGATCGGAATGAAGAGGGCAGAGGAGGGTCTACCCACTTTCTCAACCAGGTTGAGAAGCGGATTATTCTACCAGCAACACACATGGGTAGCCCGCGTTCGATGTACAAGTCTTATCAAGATTCCAAGGCAATCGTTCGTGAATATGGGCGACCTGACGTCTTCCTGACCGAAACGTGTAACCCCAAATGGGATGAGATTCTTGAAGGAATCCCTTCCGGGAAACAGACCGCCCAAGATCGACCGGATATCGTGGCGCGTGTGTGGCAGCAGAAATTGCAAGCGACGCTTAATGATTTAAACGAGGGCGTTCTGGGACGAGTGCAAGCGCGGTTTTACGTTGTGGAGTTTCAAAAAGAGGGCTCCCTCACGCGCACGTTCTGATTATATTGGCTGACGAAGACAAACCTCGGACGCGCGAGATTATTGACAAGATGGTGTGTGCGGAGATCCCAGATAAGGAGAAGAACCCTTAGCTGTATGAAACCGTCATGTCGTGCATGCTACATGGGCCCTGTGGACCTGAGAGTCCTTCATGTGCCTATATGAAGGACGGCAAATGCTCAAAGGGGTATTCGAAACCATTAGCAGAGGTTACTCGAGCTATTGCTAATGGGTACCCGGTGTACAGACGGCGTCGGCGATCGGAAGGTGTTTTAATATTCTAGGGCAGAGAATACGATAGCGCCACGATTAATCAGTGGGTTGTACCGTACAACCCGTACTTATCCCAGAAGTACAACTGCCACATCAACGTGTAAGTATGTACGGATATCTCGGCGGTTAATTACCTGTACAAGTACGTGTACAAAGGGTCCGACAGGGCGGTATTCACGGTGGAAGAAGTTCGAGGGTGCCAGCCGAGTACGCATCGGGAGCCAAACGAGATTCTAGGGTTCTTGAGTGCGCGGTAAATCTCTCCGGTGGAAGCGTGCATGAGGCTGCTCGATTTCACAATTCAGGGCAAAACGCATGCGGTCACACAGCTAACGGTTCATCTCGAGTCAGGACAGACTGTTTTCTTCAGAGAGACGGGAAACTCAGAAGCGGTTTTGGATCGCGGTTGCCACACGATGTTTTTGACCCGTTTTTTTTAATTATGTGCGAGTGAAGCGCCTGAGAACCAGATTGCGAAGACGATGCTCTATCAGGATATCCCGAAGAATTCTGTTGGAAAGCGCCGGAGCAAGAACAGCCTAAAAGGTGGGTTCGCCGGAAAAAGTTCAAAGCAGCAATTGGGCGCATGATTCACGTGTCTCCTAGAGATATTGAGAGGTTCTATCTTCGGCTTCTGCTCTACTATCGTAGAGGACCAACATCCTTTGAAGACTTGAGGACAGTTAACGGGGTCGTCTGCACATCTTTCCAGATTGCCGCGCGGGAGGCTGGCTTCTTGGAAAATGACAACGAGTGGATTTCCTGTTTGCAAGAGGCCGCTGAATTCGAAATGACGTATCAACTACGACAGCTATTCGTCACTATTCTGGTGTTCGGCCCCGGCAAACTATCGTGTTCTTTGGGATCGGTTCTTCGCTGATCTTTCCGACGATTATGCACGCAAACATTGGGCTATGATGGACCCTATCAGGTCCGCGGTTGTCAAATTTGAAACGCTGTTAAGTATTCACGATCTTCTTCAAGCGAACGGGCATTCCGTTGCTGACTTTGAGGAGCTTCCCCAACTGGGCGAGTTTTCCAGATCGGTTCGCGCGTCGCTTTGGCAAAACAGTTTACTTCAACGTGAGCTCCCCGAGTACGACGAGTCAGCATTGGGAGCGATAGTAAGCACAGAAGATCAGCTGAACGAAGACCAGCGGGTTGTTTACGCCCAGATTGTCCAAGCAGTCGAAAATCCCGAGAAGGGCAATAAGTTGTTTTTTGTCGATGAACCAGGAGGTACCGGGAAATCTCATTACTTCGAAACAAACTGGCCAAGGTCAGACTCTCAGGAAAAGTCGCCATTGCGGTAGCGTCCAGTGGTATTGCCTCTCTCTTACTCATGGGGGAAAGAACAGCGCATTCTACATTCAAGATCCCTTTGAAATTAAATGAGAGCTCGACGTGCGCTATCTCCAAGAACACCCATGTACAGGAATTGATCAAGCAAGCAAGTTTCATTATTTGGGACGCAGCACCCATGGCCCATCGACACGCGTTCGAAGCAGTTGACCGAACACTGCGGGACATACTTAACAATGAAAACGAGCCTTTCGGAGGGAAAGTGTTTGTGCTATCGGGGGATTTCCGCCAGATTCTTCCTGTCGTGAAGAACGGAACGCCCGTCGAAACAATCGACGCTTGCCTCAAGACGTCAAGGTTGTGGCCACTTTTCCAGACTTTCCGTCTCGCGGAAAACATGCGAGTGCGATCGGCTGATACTGCAGACACTGCTGAGGAAATGGCTGCGTTCTCCGAGTTCCTCCTGCAGGTAGGAGAGGGGAGACATGAGGTCAACCCTTCCCTAGGTGAGGATTACATGAAGATCCGCGTGATATGTTGATTGAGAACCCACCTGCACTCGAGGACGAAGACGAGGAAATTCGCCCTGGCGTTATTCCAAGAGGCATGGATCGGATTATCGGCGAGATGTATCGCGAGATAAACAATCCCGAAGTGGCTACTGACGAGTACTTTGCTAACCGTATGATCCTCACGACCACGAACGCGATTGTCTACCGCATTAATGAAGCGGTGACAGACCGTTTATCTGGACAGGCATGGGAATACATGTCTTTTGATTCTGTACGCGACGACACTGATGGAAGTTTCTTCGAGCAAGAGGTACTTCACTCGATGAATATCAGTGGAATTCCGCCCCACAAGCTAAAACTCAAAGTTGGAACGCCTATCATGATGATGCGGAACCTGAATCCAGATTTGGGGTTGTGCAACGGAACACGCCTTTGAATCGTTGCTCTCAAGCCGCATGTCATTCACGCCACCATCATGACTGGTGCGCGACAAGGGCAAGATGCCGCATTGTGTTTATCAGCGACAGAGACATTCGAAGCTTTCCTTTTCAATTGAGACGCAAGCAGTTTCCTATCCAGCCGGCCTTTGTCATGACCATTAACAAGGCCCAAGGATAAACCATGCAGTACTTGGGGCTGTATCTTGCTACGCCTTGCTTCTCACACAACCAGCTGTACGTTGCCTTTTCGCGAGTTACTTCGAGATCAAGATTCAGGGCGCTGATCGAGTACCCAAGGATGGAGGATGAAGCCGGAGCTTACACGCAGAACATTGTCTACAGGCAGATATTCGAGGCGGAGTAGGAGTTTACAGTTCCTTATGCATTTAAATACATCCATTTCATGTTTAAAAAAATTGTCCCCGCCGGAGCGAAGCGAAGGCAGGTGCCTAATTCCATTGCAACTAAAACCTGTCACCTCCGCCGCGAAGCGGCGGCGGCCAGCTAGTCTTAAACCTCAACTGCAGTACCTTGTCTGTCAGTCCGTCCGTCATTCCATCCGCGGCTAGGGTTAATATCTGTAACGCAAAAATACAGGCGTTCTACAGGCTGCCGAGCGCAGCGAAGGCGGCCCAAATCGGCCCACCTGGCAACCTTGCGGGTCCGAAGGGCCCGCCCCAGCCTCGACTTACCAACTAATCATGCGAGTAGTGCAGCGATCCCGTGGCGAGCGGAACGGAACCATTTGACACGATATACATTTAACACGATATACAATACTACATTTAGCACGATATATAAACATCCATGCTCCCCTGACGCGAAGCGGCGGCGCTCGGCTAGTCCTAAAACTCAACCGCAGTACGGTGTCTGTGTGTCCGCGGCTAGGGTTAATATAGGCGACGCTAATTCCCGCATTCAACTGGCTGCCGAGCGCAGCGAAGGCGGCCCCGATTGGCTAATTATAATTATGTTTAATACATATTCTATGTGGTTTACATATCGTACTTAAATGCACCGTTCAAATTTCATTTTGCCCTCATTTTCAAAACTGAAGTCGCGGAGCGCCACGTTACGCAACGTGCGCTGCGTGTACGTACGGTACTTTCCATTCGTATGCTACGCCAAGGTTCGCGCAAGGTTTCTAGCAGTAGTAGTTGCTATGTAGAAAATTTGGACCGGATTTTGGCTCTATTTGTCATTTTAGTATATATAGAATCTCTGATTTAGTTTAAAAAACTTGGACCGGATCGGCAAAGTTTAATAGTTTCATTTTCTGTAAAAAAAGTACCTCTGATTTAATTTAAATATTAATATAAATATTGAAAGCCTTTTTTTAAGGGATGCATGCCAAAACCCAAAAATAACGATTTGATCAGTTTAATAGCAAACACACTTTTCAATATGGTTGCCATCCAAAACACATATAGAACGGTTTGATCAGTTTAATCAGTAATATGAAATAAATAAATAGTTTATAACGCCCACCAGCACGGTTGCCGGAACGCGATATTTGGGTATAGTTGACATCCAGTCATGTGCTTAATCACTAAGAATGAAAATGCGTTCGCACTGGGCGAGGATCGAGCGGGTGCCTGCCGGTTTATCGCGCGTTCCCCTCTGGCCTATACAGCCAGGCGTTCTGGCACTGCCCACTTGCGCCAGCGCCAGAGCCACCCCAAGACCCGCGGCAGCGAAGCACGGCCTTAGTGGCAGTTGCGATGGGCCAACCACGCCCACCACCACGCGTCGTCCAGGAGCGCGTTAGGCGCCGCCGCCGCCGCTGGAAGCCTCGCCAGCGCAGCAAGCATCCCCGTAATCAGCGTAAGGACTGATTGGCTAAAAATAAACGCTTTTCCATTGGCCACAATTTTTTAATACTTGCGCACTTAGTGTGCGAACCTTACACTAAGGTTCGAACGTACCATAACGCTACGTGACACACATTAAACGCACTTGGAAGAGGTTTCATAGAAAAGAAGAGAAGCAAAGCACGAAATGCCACTAAGCCATGAAAGGACACGAAGCTACGGAAGGACATGAGGCCACGGAAGGACACGAAGCCACGTCAGAACGCGAAACCACGGGAGGGACTAAACCAATGAGGACCACAGACCATGGAAGAGCAAGCAACCACGACACCATGACAGTACACATAGCCACGGTAGAACATGGGCAAGAAATTAGCCTGCCACGGAGCGCGATACCAAGGGTAGAACACGATGTCACGGGTGAGATGAGACCACGGAACCACGGAAGAGCACCGAGCGACGAGAGCAAGGGAGGTGGGAGGACATGATCGGAGGAAGAAGGTCACAGATCATCGAAGAACACGGACCACGAAAGCGCATGTAAATCCAGGGAAAACGTATGGTAACGCGGAATAGTAAATAACAACGAAAGAGGGCGGTGGAAAGTTTGTAAGCGCGGAAGAGTGTGTAACCACGAAAGAGGGCGATTGAAAAGCGTGAAACTAAGGAATGACGCATAGGCACTGAGGGACACGAACCACAGGCGAGTATAAAACCTCGGAGCTCCAAAAGACACGTTCCATGAAGCACATGACCACTGAGGGACACGGACCACAGGCGAGTACGAAAGCACGGAGCTACGAAAGCACGGAGCTACGAAAGACAAGGACAACGGGAGAAGCATAAACCCAAGAGTACAGAAGAGTACACAAACACGGAAGTGTATGGAACCGCATGGTCTTTCTATATGGTAAAGTATAAACCCACGACGCACTCGGGTCCACGAACTTGCGCGAAACCTCGAAGCACACCAGCTGCACGATGCACGCGATACCACGGAGTACTGGAACTGCGATCACTTTTTTTCTCGAACCAACCATGCCACCTCCGCCGCGAAGCGGCGGCGGCCGGCTAGTTACTAACTATCAACGCTAGTACGGTGTCCGTCCGTCACACGATCTGACCAAAATATCATTGGCCAAAACTTGCTGCCGAGCGGAGCGAAGGCGGCCCAAGATGGCACCCGGTGCGATCTTGCGGGGCCGAAGGGCCCGCTCCAGGCACAACTTACCAACCTAACGTGCGAGTAGTACAGCGAGCCCGTGGCGAGCGGAACGGAGGCGCAACACGGTATTTAGCATGTATGCGCCCCGCCGCGAAGCGTCGGCGCTCGGCTAGTGTCCGTAAATTAATAACTCGGGTATTGATACTAAAACAATACTATAAATTCATGAAAAGTACGTAGTCATACACAAATACAGTGAGACAGTACCATGATGGCCATGGACATCTATACCTGGGTTGAGTACGCCTATTTTAAAATGAAATGTTGCACGAACTATTCGCGTAAAATTAATACCTATCTGAATGGCGGGTAAATGCAGTTGATAAGTTTTCTTCGATGTCGTTTTGTTCCTGCCACTCACAATGTGAGCGTACACACTGAGTGTGGAAGCATTCCAGATATCAGGTATATACTTGTTGCCGACACACGCTCGTGTAGGCGAGAACGCTTCAGATGACAGTAAGTTAGTAGGCGGTACGCGCTGTTCGAGTAGTCCATATCGGGGCACCTAGCACTCAGGTATTCGATGCAGATCTTCCTAAATATCCCAACCGGGAGATGATCTTTAACCTTACAACTTTGAGACCAATGCTCATGCTCGACTTGCTTCTCAGACAAATAAAGGCCACCACGCTTAAGCGTGGAACAAGCCGCGAATTTTTGGGTGTGCCGCTTGGCCTATATAACCTAGTAGAAAGCTAATAACACGTATGTGCACTGCTTTTGTCACTATCGCAATAATGGGCGCAAGTCGTCCGCAAAAATAAAATATCCATAGCCACTGATCCAGTTTCAGTGCTAAAAACGCCGAAATTAAACCGCAAGGGGTGCGCGCATATTGATGGCGCGCACTGTAGCATATACGAAGTACTTGTATGCAGTTACTGTAGTAAACTGCAAGTGCTATGCAGCTGCTGCGGCTGCGAAGCAGGTAGGAGATGCGTCACTACAGAAAATCCTAACCTTCACAACGCTAATAGGGTTTGTCTTCCTAAAGGGTACCGGTAGGGAATCGTTAACATTGAAAAGGAAAAGGCATCATAAATTTCAGAGCTTCTTCGGGCGAAGCACGACTTTGTTGACGAAATGTTGAACAGTCTGGTCAGACTTTCTAGTTGCTAGGGGCCTTTCGCTTTAACGGGTTCTTCCGAATAAAGCACCCCTCCAAATAAAATACCCCTCCGAATACTATACCCGCACTTGAAGTTAAACTTTCCATGTTCATAATTAAAACCAAGTTAAAAAGATTGTAAAATCTATTTCCCAGCTTTTTTGCGTCGTCTTTAGGGTATACAAATACTATAATGCCGGGAAGAACCCGTTAATGACCATGGATTCAGGCTTCCTGCTCTTTCAGCTTCATGTACGCATGGAGGCATGCTGCAAAAATACAGGAAATTTCGAACATTCGCATAACAACTGCTCTGTCGCTTACAAGAAATTTCTCATTCATGTGGCGACGAACAGATCATGACCCCCCCCGTCACCAGAGTATCGGAGGCCACAAGTTGCGATAGCAATAATTAGCATCAGATTGGAGAGATCGACCTTGTGTAGGGTGACCAGATCGCGCTTGGCTGCTGGGTTGGGCTAAATGTTCAAGATGTTCTTTCTTACAAAACATTGTGTCAACAGATCGTGTTTGTAGCTTGGCTCCTTAAAACTCATCCAACCAGATGACGGATCTCTGACTATAGGTTTGTATGATGTATAAATGAATGTGTTCAATTTATCGAGATAAAAAGGTTTTAGCATTTTGACCTGAATATAGTGACAGCTCTGGTGTGTTTCTGGCAAAACTTAGCCGTGCTACATGTAAAACGGCGGAGACCCATTTCCGGAATCAGGAGATTAACAGTAAGGCGCTTCTGTATTATATCAAAACAAAGCCGTGCGTCTGCACGGAACAGCTCTGGATTTTATGCAACGAAGGCTACTAGATCGCCTTCGACTTAGCTGGTCCACTTATTTCTTCACGTAGTATTTTCCCATTGTTTAAATTTTGATCCCAGCCCGCAGCGCGTGGAACGTTGTTCAATCGCAGCGTCGTGGCGTGGTACAGATCCTTATTAATAAGTGATGCGATCTGGTATTAGCAAGCCACGTTTGAGTTTAAATGGGGTCTGTAATTAATAAAGTCGTTCCCTGCACGAATTTCAGATTTATGACACTTTTTTTTACCTACTACAAACGTTTTGTAGTTTGTAAGTTAGGTTTCTGTTTATTTTTTTTCTCACGCAGAGTGACGTTGTAACTCAAAACAACGACGAAGGAAGCCTTCGGGGCAAAGTATACGAGCATTAAGCTGCCCAGTGAGACCTAAAGTTTTCAACTTGATAACCCGCAACTATCAGCGAAGACAACGCCATATAGTACCTTGTTTGACCTGAATTTACTGTATGACCTGGTGCTTTAATGCATCTCTTGCGTCTGTTCGCAGCCGCAGCTGCCGCACACTTTTTACCATCTAAAGCTGCACAGCTTGAAGGCGAATAGTTTCACCGCAAACTAAGTCACTAAGTCATTGCGAATAGTCACTATCTGTTTACCTAGGGCGTGCACCACCGCTACTTGCCAGCCTTTCTTTACATACAATCATCAGCATTCAAATCGATAAAATATCGACAGTTACACAAAATCTCCTCGATGTTGTTAGCAAAATTCGCCCTAGGATCGAGATCCGAGTTGACCATCATTCCGAACATAGTTTGTGCAAGGTAAAGACTCTTCGCTAAAGAAAAAGATCAACACCAACCGCTAGTGACGAGCCGTCGATGACAACAAACGCGGCTCTCACGGCAAGCCGACCGCGCACAGCCAACGTCCTTCTTGCTGTCACCTAAATAAGCAGGCCATTCGTACAAGTCGCACACCTACGGGGTGGTCGCTTGAAAAGAATCTAAGTAGCCGCAAGCGTGATGGCAACATGCCCATGTAGATCTCTTTCTTAACTGTGAACGCTCTGCGTATCAATCGCGCTATAATAGAGCCAGGAGATTTCATGGAATCTTGACAGCCCTTGGTTAGGTGAGCCGATCCGTGCTGTGCAGCTCTGACGAGGCTGGAGCCGCGAGGTGACAACCAAGTCTCCGTGTAGACTGATCGTCAACCATGTATCTGCAGGAAGGAATAGGTTACCCACAATGTAGATAGGGTTGATCCGGAAGGCGTGGCACACATACACATCCAAATTGACTCTAAGTGAGTCAAGTGCCTCCCTCCCAGCAAGTCCCGCTGGGTGTCCCCAACAAACGTCCGGTGGTCGTCTGCATGGTGCTTTCCGACGGCCCAGCTTCCCTATTGGAAGAAACTGACCGCGGGTTAGGTTATAAGGCGATTTTATTGGTGAAAATTCAACGGGCGGTCGAGAGAAGGCCAAAGAAAAATCTCCCGACTAGCTAAGATATGACTCGCATCGAGTGGGGTACATGCCATTGCAGCACCAACAAAAACGCTTTAGTGTGAACCTCGTGAAACTATTTCGTACAAGCACCGTAGTCATACACTCGGTGGATCTCAGACAAATGGGAAAACTAACTATAAATACGGTAGAGGCTAGCCTTGTAGTAATGCCTGTTGCTTTAGGCGCTGTAGCATGTTGCAGCAGGTAGAGCAACTGAGCCAACTGCAGAGTAAAATACATGTAAAACGAAATGACTGTGGACATGAATTGAATTTTAATGTATGTACCTCCTATGTCACTGTATTTCAAATCCCTGCCCTCTCTATCGTGACTTAGTAATCGGTGTGCCCTTTGACAAAGGAATGTCGGTATCTGGACTCGAGGCAAGGAATCCACGATTGTATTAACAACTCATAGTATGGAGGAGTACGAGGCGTTGTGCTCGAAAGTTGGCATCATGGTGGGCGGTCGACTGCGGTGCTAAGATCGAGAGATCGATTAGTAAGCTGCAGGATGGCTGTGTTGTAAAATACTGTCGCAACAACAGCACATTCGGCCATGGTCTCTTCGAAGCAAATTGAGCCACTCGCAATTCTTTTAGCAGCGCAAACTCGTGAGATGAAAAAAACTCCCACCGCATCGTACTCCTGCTCAAGAGCCAACAACCTCACAAACTGCACTTCTGACAGATGTTTGTATTTCATGTGAACGCTGGTGAGTAATTTGCGGATGTCAGTGGCACGAGACGTGTGACGAAGTAGAGTAGCATCTATGTGCGGCGTATTGAGAGGAACCATTCGGTACAGTTGCTCCCATGTCCGACTAACTACGAATTGCTCGCCACCAGGACGATACATTTGGAGAAGCTGGCCCACATTGGTTTGGAGCGATAAAAGCTTGTGCATATATTTGAGTTGCGGTAGATCTGGGGGGGGCGTCTTTGCACAGCAAAGCACTTTGACATACAGCCATGAAATCCGAGCCAGAGTAAGCTGGGTTGCGGTGATGTTTAGCTCCAGTCTTTAATTGTGCTACACGCAGAGCATTCCCATTTCATGCAGGAAGTTACCGTATCAGAAGTTATTATAAATTACCTGTAAGATGAAAATATCAAGGATCGGAAGGCCAACTTGGACAGACACCACACGAGCAAGTAGCTTACGAAGCTTCGAGTGAATGACTTCAAACTGACTGGTCGAGACTATTCGAGTACTTCCCCCTGCGTCGACGAACTGGTTGTTGTTCACGTACATATCCCCACGGCGAATCTGCTCCAAAATTACTAGCAATGCAGCCCTCCCACTCCGATTCTTTCACGCTAACGCTTGACTGTGAGAAACTGGCTAATACTTTTGAACTCTTGCCTCCATATCTGCTGGAGTGCGAAGATTGCGCTGGATGTCGTAAAATTGCCGAGGATAATTCTCCAGTCAGCCACTTTCGCTTGGCTGGTTCTCTAATTTTCTCGGTGAAGCGTTGAATAGCATGAAATTCGTCTTGTTTGACAGAGATTGTAGGGCCAAAAACTTTCTGGCCGCGATTACGGTTTGCATTTGCAGGGCTTCTCCTTCCCCATAACGTCCTGCTTGCAATTTTCTACGACTCTTCACACTATCAAACCGATACAAACCGGTATACCGGTTTCGCGGCGACGGGCGGGCGGATAGGCGGGCCACTGTGCGGGTGGAGGCATTTAGCGGGCCTGGAGGCCCGCGAATACCGGTCAAGCCGCAAGCGGACGGATACGAGCATCCGCAATCTGGCGTTTACGACCTCTGGTGATCAGTATTTATCGCTATCGTACCGGTGTACCGGTGAAGAAAGCTAAAATTACCGCTTCTATTGTGCATTTCAATGCTTTTGTCTTTTTCACTTGGCTGGATCCTGCTTTTATAATAAGTTGAGGTCGATATATTAAGTCGATGTCTATAAAAGTACAAGTCGTCCTAGTTAGACTACAGAAAACGACGGTGAAATCCGCCCGGTGTCTGAACACTATCCTTCATATAAAATAAAAGTATTACGCACTACAGGAGGGTGTGATTGGTTGAAAGTGGTCAACGTTTGAACACAAAGTACAGGAACAAAAATGATTCCAAAGGTCAAATTCGGAACTAGAATCAGCAGATCCTGAATTAAATGTACAGAAACGTTGGATTACGGGATATGGATTGATTGACACTGCTTTCTTTAGTGGGAAGACCATGCTTGGACCCAGGCGTGTTTCAAAGGTATGGCGGATTTCACCGTCGTTTTCTGTAGCTGACAAATCGAGCTGCGGCAAACAAATCGACCGTTTCTGCACCATATCGTGTAAATCGACCGTTTTTGCCGTATTGAAAAGGTAATTCGATCACAGATAGATAAATCGAGGTCTGCCGTTTCCGTGAAAAGGGTGCCAACAAAATCCAAATGGGGTCTCATCAAAAACCAAAACGGGGCGGGATCAAAACTGTTTGTCGCAGTGTGCATTACTAAAGTACATAGACAACGCTACAGGTACCGGTAGCAACGACGATGCTACGATGCAGTATTGTAATAGATTAATTCCCGACCCATATCTTTTAGGAATGGCTACATTTATACTTCTTTTTTGTATGGAAGGGGTGAACACTCCCCCTTCTTACAGGCAACTCGTGTTAATACCAGTAGTGCGATTATCGTACAGAAAGTACGTCCACACTAACTGACTGAAACTGATATTAACTATTACGATATTACTAAAGACGATGCGGCCAGTCTACTAAAAACAGTGGGCGCGGTACCCCATAGTAAAAGTCGCGGGAAGGGATCTACGATTATATACATGTATATGTTATGATTCCATACCTGAGGAAGTACGATTTTTTTATTCCTTAACTTCTAGTCTAACGGAGATTAACTAGTGCAACAAACCAAAGAGCCGGTATGGGATTAGGCAAATGCACCTTTTCTAGAGTAGTGACCAACACTCCTTCATCCCACGGAGATAAAACGTCTGTGTTCGATACCGCGTAAAGCAACGCCGCTCAAACAAACGTTCTTTTACGCAGCTGTGGCTGCCGTTCATTCACATATCCCCCCCCCAGCAAGCTCGCGTTACCGCTATTTGAGCTCGCGCTCTACGCAAGTGCCGCCGAAGCCCCAACTTCGCTGCCCGCCGCCGTTCATGAGATGGCAAAAGCGCCGGACGTCGGAGTCAGACGCCTCCTCTGTGGACTTCAGCGAGGAGACGCATGGATGAGAGCCAAGCTCAGACGGTCACACAGACCCAGGAAGACTTGGGCTTGGAACAAGCCAGCATAGGGATCTGCTAGCCATTTTGAAAAGGAGACACGGCAAATGCACCTTATTGTCAGCACGATTCATGTCCACGTGCGCGACGCCATAAGGTTCGTCCTCACAGAAGCGGTCAACCGTCTCAGACAATCTCTGTGACAATGTCGTCCCGTCTTGCTCTTCCTGTTTTAAGCGAGCCAACAGGTTGTGTACGTCCGGCATGCTTCGTTCTGAATCGGTGTTTTACCAAATAAACTTCAAGACCTTCTTGCGGTGACACACCAATCTTGCGAAGCTTGTTGACCTCGTCAAGCTGATTTTGGTCCAGGCTCATTCGATTGTGCGGAATCTGCGTGAATTCGTCCCTACCTCCCGATGGTTGTGCACTGTTTCGTGCTGCGAAACAACTAGGTAGTACTGGTCGTCGTCTCTACGAAGGGTCACATTTAACAAAGAAAAAACCCCAGTAAGTTATTACTAACAACGTATAAAAAAATAAGCTAACCTTGGCAGCGCACCCAATCGGTCGAACGTTGCGGCGTACTCTTTTGTTGGAGCCTCGGCTCTTGGGGGTTCCGGCGTGTGTACACAGATAGCAGACGAAGTA
The DNA here is from genome assembly GCA_033557915.1 of Phytophthora tentaculata. Taxonomy (NCBI): domain Eukaryota; phylum Oomycota; class Peronosporomycetes; order Peronosporales; family Peronosporaceae; genus Phytophthora; species Phytophthora tentaculata. Next base: position 4,104,164 of record JAUCEA010000007.1, on the reverse strand, counting down.
GTGCGGGTAAGAATCATTCAGTAACAGCTCCGACTCCGGGTTTAATGACCTAGTTTGGCGTAGTTTCTTTTTATTTTGTTGTTTCTTGCGGCAAGAGTAATCGAGGAACGTTTGTAAAAGGTCTAACAACATTACCATGAATACGAACAGAAACGGTATGTTGTTAGCCAGGGTTTATACAAAATAATGTCGACGTTGTGTACATACCTGGTGAGTTTCCTTTAAGTATGCCTTAAAGTCGGCCTCGAACTGCCCCCACGTCTCGAAGGTCTTCTCCACGAAGCTTGGAGTGGTGACATGCGCGATACTAATGAATTTTTTTTTTGGATACAGACCATTTCCTGGTGTATTATCTTTCAGACTTCCCACATGAGGTCGCTATTCTCGTGCTTTGCCGTGGTACTTCTAGTCGACGCAACACACGGGACGAACTCCGAAAAGTACAAGGTGTTTTCTTTCATGGTACATGACTCGTTCGGTAGAGGCCATCATGTTCAGGTATGTTAGACTGCAAGTTATACCAGTTTATATCGGTTTGTATCGGTTTGTATCAGATTGGACTTAGTTTGTAGCGAGTTTTTGGATTGCATCTCACTTAAATACTGTGCTATTTGGTATAGCACGCTCTTGTGACAGACGAACGGTCCGAGACTCTTCGCCATGCTCTCGCATGGTTCAAAATAAGCAACCCGGGCTGGAGTAATGTTCGATGCGTGGTAGTCGACAAAGACTTTACAGAAATTGGTGGTTTCTTGTCGGAGCTGCCGGATACACGAATCCTCTTATGCCAATTCCATGCTGTTAAATACCTTCAAGGACGGGTTGGAAATTCGGACTACGGCCTGGATGCAGAACAGCGCGCGCGACTGAAACCGTTGATGAGCTTGATGATAAAGGCAACTTCACAAGAACACTATGAGGAGTGCAACAACTTTATTCGGACCGAGCTTCGGCGTGGATAAACTGAAGCCAGAAGACACGCCTCCACCTTTTTGTATACTTCGTGGAGAAATTGGCACAAGTGTCGCCAAATGTTGTGCTCCTATCTCAGAGACATCGCCGTCCATCTCGGCAATAGTACAAACAATCATTTGGAATCATCCTGGCAGAAAATCAAGACACATGTTGATAGAAACGTCGAGATTGATGAGACGGTCACAACTTTGATTTGGTGGGCCAAGGTGAAACAGAAGGTGTTCACGTCTGAGATGACTCGTGTCGGCCAAGTTTTCGATCCTATCCATCATACATCTCCGGGGCTGAGACGAATTGCTGAAACCTTTAGTAAGTACGCCTTCGATGTTGTGAAAGAGCAGTACGATATTGCGAGCTCGGAAGTGTATTATGAAGTGAGACAAGATGGGTCTAACGTCTACGTGGTCGCAAGTCCACAAACAACCTGCACAAGCGACGTCTCGCTATGGGTCTCACATCTTTAGATCGGCACGACGCAAAAACCACCATGTCGTCATCTGATGTACCTAAGAAAGCAGATGCAGTGTTCTACCTTGATTGCGTTTGGTTATCTGAGCGAGTGGTGGCAGTACAACTCTGAGGCCATGCTACAACAGTTCGTACACCGAGACTACGATGTATCCGGATATTCTGAAGGAGATTTCCAGGCGGATAAAAAACCACGCACGCTCAAGGAGTACGAAAAATATGTCGCAGTGGTGGGGGAGTTTAAATGTGCTGCAGACGTAGTGAGCAAGTTCAACTCAGCAGATTTCAAGAAAGAGTTACCGATCATTCAGAGTTTTTCGAACCTCCTACGTGATGAAAGACTTCACGAGCTGGAACTGGCGTTTGCCAAACTGTCACTAGAGGATCCTATTGTGTGTCAAACCAACTCTGATCCGGAGCGGCGAGATTTGCAAAGTCCACGCTGAGACCAACAAATCTAAGTCTGAAGATTCTGGTAGTGTTTCGACCTCCAAGGCCATTGGGTCGAGTACTAATGTTTCCGCTGATAACAGTGGTCAAGTCATCGTGGTAGATGACGAAGATACTGGAAACTGCGAAGTAGAAGCGGATGACAAGGTCACAGATAAGGATGTGCCTGTTTGAGCTGTATCGAAAAGCGCGAAACGAGCAGGCAGGCAGCCTTTCAGTGTTAAACAGCGGAAATTCAGAAGCCGGAAAAGGATCGAGGATGTCAAATTTATTGTGGAGAAGCGCCGTCAGGCCGAGCCGCCTATTGAGTTCAACCTAGTTGGATTGTCTGAACTTCTTGACGGAGATATTTTGACGTACCATGAGTGGTCGACCTATGAGTCGAGATTCTCTATTGTGGACACCCTCCCGATTCTCAACGATAACCCGAGAGCTGTCATAGCAGTGCTTGCAGCAAACGGATCCGTCGGATTTCGCAACGCGAATCAGTGCTGTTCAGTACTACCAAAAGACTGGGTTGATAAGTCCCTATTTCTCGTTACCAGTGTCGTTAGACCTACAAAAGCCGAGAGGGTGGAAAGGCTCCCGAATCTCCTATTATGGTGAAGTTGAGCAAGGCAAAAACGATTGTTTCCCAAGATGACTGGAGATTTCGTGAGAACAATGGAAACGTGGCACACTTTCAAGCGAGTATCTGATACAGTTGAAGAGATCGTTGATTGGGTACATACGATTGACTTGGATTCTGTGAGCGATAGTTCAATATTTGGAGATATAAAAAACTGAGTTTAGAAGATGTGGGTATCTGCACCCAATTCGTCAATGTTAAGGACGAACAAAAACTAGCGCTGCTAGATTTCTGTCTAAAACGAGAGATGGAAGACATGGTTCTCGAGTCACCTATTGAAAGTATATGTGGTGATGCTGAGACCGAGGTGGAGAAAGGAAAGGTCACAACTTTCACGACACACCTAAGGCAATGACAAACGATGACCAGAGAATCACGTGGTTGAGAAGACAAGGTACTGTCGAAAAGTCTACAGATAAGATCGTCGGAGCCATTTGGGTGGTTAGAAACCACTACTGTGCGCTGTGCATTTGTAAGTCGAAGTGGACGTACACGGCCATGGATCCAAGGAATGACAAAGCCACTATAACGAATGTGGACACGCTGTTTAAGAGTGTGTTCTATCCACTGTTGGACCAAGACAAGAGATGGAGACTCGATGTAAACTGCTATTCCCAGCATCTGGACTCCATCAGCTGTGGTATTCTCGTGCTAGCTTTCATAGAAAGCTATTTGTTTCAGCACTACGATACTCCATCAGACGTTGACTACCTCCGGTACCGCTATATGCTAAATGTTGATAGCCTAAATGCACTATTAATATATTGCTTTTGCATTAATCTGGTGCGTGGCGGCTGTGGCATGTGGTTACAGTTGCGCTCTCAACCTTCCTTTGTAAGAAAACGTATATTAACAATGTGACTCACATAAAATAACGTTTCAACGATTTCAATGACAATCACTCTTAAAGTCTGCTCTGATTCAGCACGTTTACGACGACATAGTCGAGGTTAGTTTGTATTGGTTTGTACTTCAGTTAGTATCAAGTTTGTATCTGGTTTGTAAGATCGTACAAAACGATGGCGAACCGACTCTATAGTTTGTAGCTGTAGTCACTGTCTAGTCTAACGTGATACATCGCCATATTACAGACCTCATCAATTCCGGCAATTCGCAAAAAAAAGACAATGTGCCGAAATAAAGTTTTGAGAGTGCCGGAATAAACAGTATCGTAAAACAAACGGGAGCACATGAGTGTGCCCAATCCAAGCGTTCTAACTCTAGGTCCTCTCGCGCAAGACTCCATTCCAGCGTGCACACGCGCTTCAGTACGCCCTAGATTCCTAGTAAGAGACAAGAAATGTGCTGTGAGCTCGGTTCGGTGTCCATTTTGCCGGTATTTTGAAAGAGTGGTGTTTGGAAAGTGAAAAAAAAAGAATGCGAAAGGAACAAACACATTTTTACTGGTCTCGCTCTCCCCTCTATATCTATCGCAGAACTGTTAGATCATAACGTTACTAGACACTATGAAATGCGTGTAATATAAAACCGACAAAGCAATATTTGTTCAGATCAAACTCGTGCACTAATTAGCAAAAAAATAATCTTTTGTATTGAAGTTTGCATCCATCTCGAAGACTTGATTGGAAATTGCATTGAAGACGCAAGCATTTTTAAAATGCATGTTAGTTGCAACCACCCTCCATGCATTTGGTGATTCTGAAGGTGGTATATACAGCCTTCATTTTAGCTAAAAGACTCGTGTCCAATTTTATCTCGGAGTTCAACATCGCTGTATCGGGCTAAACTGCTACTGTTATTCAGCAACATTACCAAGTGACAGGTAATAAATACTAAGCTGTACGGACTGATGGACATCATGGCTGCCACTTATGCAAGGTCCTCGTGACTGTTTGTTCTAACGGATTGGTAAAGTCATCGAAAGTGGTACTTCGAAGTAGTTTGCTATCGTCATGGGGCATATCAACACACAGCAAATGCTCATTATGAATCAACGTCTCCGGCTTGCCGTGAGCAGCAAGCTGATGACCTTACTTACTAATTACTGTTTTTGCTTAAACGGCATCTGTAGCGTCCAATTTATTCGTTCTATAAATTGGAAACTAAAGGACCATCCAACCGCATTGACTTCCCGTGCATATTTCCGGCTAAACAGTTCCACCAACTCGGGATCCTATACAAGAAAAAGTCACAGAAGAACTAAAACCGGCACAGTGCCGAAATAGAGAATTTGGAAGTGCCGAAATAAAGCTAATACAACACAGTCTGGCATATGCCGGAATTAATGATGTCTGCCTTATAACATACCACTACCGTAAGGTAATAACTCGTTCCTTTATTTAACAATCCTAAAGCTTATTTCTGCTGCTGATGCAGTAGATTTTGATTTTGTGCTCAATAAATATTAACAAATGGCGAGAAGCTAACAGGAATCGACACCTCCTGTTATTAGAGAGCTTTAGTTCCTCAACTAACTCAAGATTTCAACACAACAAATATCAGAAAAAGGTTAAAATCCATTGGTCAGAAATTTAATTCCAGTGGAACAACGCGACCGTATTGGAAGATCCATGGGTAAACTATCCTGAAGTTCTCTTTTGCCCATGGACCTCTAACCGGTTGAAATCAGTATCGATGGGGCAGACAGACGCAGCAATTACTATCTGCAAATACAGAACTGCAGGCCCTGTAGCTCTTGTAGCATTTACAAATATTTGGTGTCAACCCACCATTGCGACTCGTAGTCGTCGCCGAGAATTTCCGTGATGTCCACAGCAGCATCCAGTTGTCCGCTGTAGGCGACACGCTGGTCAGTCACCGCGCCGGGGCCCTTGTTGTTAAACTCCTTGAAGTAAACATTGTCGGTGCTAGTTTTATCGTCCCAAGGCGCCCATCCCTCGAGATTGACGACGTTCTCGAGTTCGCTGTTCTGGAAAACAACGCGGGCATACTCACCCCAAGGGCGACCCAGGTGAGCTGTTCCGTTCATGGAATCGTTTAGGCCGAACACGTGCGCTCTGTTGAATACGTACTCGGAAGCGATGGTACCGTTCTTGTTGCCATTGGCGGTGACCCAGCCTTCCCCGGTAGACTCAAGATCGCACGATTCAAACCACGCCATCGACTTTTGGCCAAAAATGAAGTCCACAGCACCACTGACGAATGACCGAGCATACAACTCGCGACCCTTTTGAGCACACAGAGTGTCCTGGTACCCGGTGAAGTTGCAGGCGTAGAATCCATAGTCAGTGTTGTCGACGTACACAGCCACCGCCTGACCGAGTTCCTCTATCTTGCCGGCAGTGTTGGCGACGTTCAAGTTGTAGACCTTCACACCACTGCTCGATTTGAAGCCCAGCGTGGTGGTCAGGAAGTTCCGGTTGTTCTCGATCTCGGGAGGGATGTCTTTTTGGGCCTTCGCTTGGGTGATAGTCACCTCATTGGCAGTGTACGACATGGTGTCGCACGTGTATCCCTGCAGTACGAGCGGTCCATTGAGCTTCGGAACAACCACCTGCTCTTGGTAGACACCCGGAAACACGAAGAGAGTGTGCTCGTCCGTTGTATTGGGAACGTTTGCTACGCCCTCCGCCACTGTCTTGAAGCTGCCGCTGTACGCGCCAGAGGCATCGACAACGATAGCACCGGGTGGAGGCTGAGTACGGGCCTGTTCCCCAGTGCACACTCCCGTAGAGTTGACAAGGGAGGCTTGGGTAGATCCTTCAGTCCACGAATCTGGACTACCACATTCAACGTTGGCAGTAGCTGCTGCGAGGCCAGCAAAAGTCACGAAAGGAAGCACGAAAATCTTCATGGTCCACTGAGCTGTTGGGTTGGGTGTTTGAACGAAATCCAAAAGTGAGCTACTAGTACATGGTAGCTTTCTCTAGGTGCTTGTCCTCAGTTTGTTTCTCGGTGTACATGTACTTGTACGCCGAAGCGTAGCGAAATCTAACCTGCTGCTAGCTTTGGATTATGGCACAGGGAGGGACATGTTTGATGACTTTGATTGGTCGTCTATCCGCGAGGTCGCAGACGTCATGTCGTCCCATGCATTCACGCCACATATTGGTGTGCGTATTTCCACATTGAAAACTGTATTTGATCTTTGGATCGGGCAGCGTGCGGCCTTGGGACCCAAGGCCGCACGCTGCCCGATCCAAAAACCAAGTTGGGGATCGCTAGGTGGGGCTCTTTCTGCAGGAAATTACTGAACATGGATGTTAAGGCCTACGTAGGGGCCTATTAAAAGTTCTAACCAGGTAAAGCTCGCTCTCATTGAACTACGATTTGAGTCATTTACTTTGAGCGTAATCATGTTTGTTCTGTATCAGTTGACTACTAAAACAGTTACAATACGGAGAACTTATTACATGTACTTCAAACGCCCTAATAAGACAGAAGGAGTCGAGATTCGCTTTTGAAGGTGAAGCTTCGGTAAAACCTTACAGTTAACATGAAAGCTCCTGTTAATGCTTACTTAAAAGTTTTTTAACAAGAGGCTTTCATGCAAGAGACAATTTGACGTTGCGATCGACGATTGGTGTTTCCCGAAAGGATGAGTGACAAGGATTTGACTTACATGAACTGTAACGTTGCTGTCATTTTAGTGTCTTTCATGAATACTGTTCGAGTTAACGTTAATTAATTACGTTATTAGCATATTATATACTTGTACATTATGAGTAATGGAGCTCTCGCTGTACTAATTGTGAAAAAGAAGATCTAAATTACAATGAAATAATTTGAATATTGCATCAGTTCATCATACGTACTAAAAATGGCAACCCGCTAATGTAAATTTGTGAGAAAAGATACGAATATGTTACTTGATAGTGGATACAGTACCAGCAAGCAGTGCCTTCTGTTGAGTCGATAAAAGCACCCCTGTTTGATTGTAAAACTACGGCGCGGCTGAACGAAATGCCGAATTTCTGGCCACTTAACCGTTTAATTGTGGATGATAAAGCTCGAACCCGTCACTTTTGCTTATAAACCTAGCAAATCTCATCTCGTTTTGTCATAATAATCGTTGTAAAGCACGATAAATTAGCCACGGTGCGTAAAACACTATTCATGGATCGTACGTTATCTTGAAAACCTTTTTAGGAGAAGGACATTAGTCTTCGATCCGGATATATTGGATAGACCAGGAAGAAGTGTAAAAGCCCTCCCTCACGTTGGGATTCAATTGGTATACTTCAGTAGTATTTGGTGGGTATATGTGGTTTGCATCATATTACTACCTGCTACACAGGCAGTCTGCAGCTCAAGCCCCCTGGAACCCTCTTCGTGCAACGCCCTGCTCTTCCTCCTGTTGGCTTGCGAACGAGTAGAAGATCTGCTCCAGTGTCGTCTGTGACACACTGTACTCCCGAATGTGCATCTTGGTCTTGATCTCTTCAATAAGCGCGAACATTCTCGAGAGCTTTACACCTCCACGCACTTTGAAGCGGCAAAAATCGTTCTGTCGCTCCAACACTACCACTCCCTCAGCGCCAAACGCTTGTCGAAGATAGTCGCTCAAAGCTCCGAACCTTGTCTCGTCTACACACCAGGAGCAGAAAGCCTCAGCTCGGATGAATCCGTCGCGTTCCATCGCGGCTGCAAGACTGTAACCAGTCGGATGCGAGGCCGTGATACGCTTAACCAACTGGGCGTCACCAAAGATACGGCACTTTTCATCCAGATCCGCCGATGTCACGAAGTTCTCGCCCCTTCAAACACGTTTTGAACCAGAGTTTCAAGCTCTTCAGCCGTGACAGAGTCAAACTTCGTGTCGAACAGCACTCGGTCATTCTACCAAATTGAACATAGGGTACTCGCTACCCCCCCCCCCCTCCAGTTGTACATAAAACAAGCCATGCACTCGATCTTCTCACAGTTGCACTCGAAAATTATCTCGCTCCGGATCTTTGCATCATGGCTTCAGGTGAAAGGACAAAAACTTTGGTTAAAACGCTAAGCCAAACGGTCCGTGTGTGAAAATATGGTCGGTGCTGTACCACTAGCCTTCGTAGCTTAAAATTCGACCGCGCCAGAGAAGGTACACTCACGAGTGGCCCTCGCCCACCAGGAGCTGGGAAGTCCCCCGCCGTGCGGCGCGCGGGGCCTGGTGGGGTGGCACAGGGCGCATGGAGTGATGCCCACGCAAGACGTCCACGCAACAAGCTCGCATGTGACGCCTGCGGATCAAGCACCAAGTCAAGCCGGCGCCTTCATGGCGCAAACACGACGTCAACACGTCGCACGGCGCGCGTACGTGATGCACCGCGCATGAAGCCTTCACAAGCTCATGAAATGACACCCAAGGATCAAGCAAATGTCAGTTGGGGCTCTAAGCCACAACAGAGGTGTCTCCGGACACCGAGGTGAGCAGTGCTTACGGGGCACTGGGTCCGACGTGTTCTACACGTCGATGACAATGAACACTCTACATGTAGTGCTATTCGTTGTGGGCAGATGGGCATGAGACGTCTGCCTAACGGACATGGGATATCGTTAGCTTAGGTTAAATGACATTAGTGTACCTCACTGAAAAATGAAATAAAAATCCAGAGTTGTTCCGTGCTGACGCACAGCTTTGTATCACTTTTAAGTTTTGCTCTTTTTTGTATTCCGACCTCACCCTAATAGGCTATAAGATGCTCTCATTAATACAAGCATCTCCACCGCGCCACCCATATCCGATCAGCAAATCAATTTTTTGCGCTGTTTCCGTAGTGGATATGCCCTAAGTTTTCAAGTTTGCTTATCCGCAAAACTCGCTCGTTCCCAACTCTCCATCGCAGCAAAATAGGAAAAACATTAAAATCTGTTGCTCAGGTACTGACACATCTGTTGCCTCATATTTTGTAGGAATACCTGTTGCCAGACCTGACCGGTCTAAAAAACTGTTAGTTATACGCCAAACATAAATTCAGCACTGATGTTCTGTTACATATTTTACTTCGAAAAGCCTGATGCTATTTTTAGATTACTCAGGTATGAACAAGAAGTTTCAAGCACCCTCACTCCTCCGCTGGAAGGCAACAGGACGGAGCAAGTCACATGGAGCTGCTGACGTTCTCCCCAAGCGACGATGATGAGGAGACGGATGTGCTGGAGTACGCGGACGAAGACAGCGAGTTGGAGGCCGAAGACATGCTGAGCGCGACGGTATCCGTAGAAGACATGGACGACGATGCTACAGTCTCCGACGAGCACATTGAGGACGATGCCACTGGCTCGTGCGAGGACATGAACGACGCAGCCTCTGTCGATGAATCCACTTTTAATGAAGGCAGCGGAATTGCTTCCGCTGGTTGTCATATCAGCAGCTATAACACTGGAGTCGTGGCTACGGAAGACGATGATCAAAATTCTGATTCATCTTTGGAATATGAGGATGTCAGTGTTGAAGCTGGTTCATTGAGCACACCTATCGTTGGTAGCCAAGGTAAAGCGAAGTACACCTGTGTCGGTTTTTATGAAACCGAGGAGATAGCAGAGCGGACCTACATCAGTTGAACCAATTCGTTTACAGCTATAAGACAAGATACGTGTCAACGTTTCGAGTTGGGAAAGAGGTTAAGTGCCGCTCACACAAAGGTTGCTCTCAACGAGTTAAGCTTGTTACCCATCAAGCTGGTGAAATGGGAAAACGATTTCAAGTTCTACAGAAAGGAGAGCATACTGAAACCGCTGTTAACCTCGTTAGCAAGGGTATTTCTCCGATTTTAAAACCCGAGGTGGATACTCTGCTAAAACTCGGTATGGCCGCAAGTCGGGTGAGGAACATGCTGCTCTTTAGGTATCTTAGACACCCTTCCATGCTTGCACTAGTACCAGGATCAAAGAAGATGGAGAGCCGAAAAGCCTATTTGAAGAGATTGGCGGGTGAAGGATGGGAGATAACTAAGCTCATAACATTAAGGGACTGGGCTTCGCGAAAGTTATGTCAAAGTCGAGATGATTTTTTTCGAGTCGATGAAACGAATGTAGCAGACATGAACGAACTTGTCATTCTAGACGAATTTGAGCATTTTGTCACTGTGGAAGGTGTGTCTGTAGCCTCTCTTGGCTTAGTGGTCACATCTAGATATCTATTCCGGAATGTAGAGCGCGCACTACGTGACCAAGGTGACACCTTGGTATTATCTACAGACGGGACCTACAGAATTCACTTCGGCGGCTAGACCTTGTAGATTGCGGGGGAGTATCCGTGGAGCGATCTGGGATACGTACAGCGATTTCGACCCTGGATCTACATGTTCGTAAAAACAGAGAGCATTGATGCATACGAACACATGTTCAGGGCCTTGGTAAGATACGCAGAAACGTTTTTTAACCTGGAAGTCAAAGTACACAGCGCCAGTATTGATCATGCCGAAGCCATAGCTTCTGCTTTGGAGTTATTGTGGCCCCACGTAGAAATTTTAACCTGCTGGGAACACTTGCTCCGGCAGTCACGCAAGCAAATCAGGCTCGAAAAGAATAAGGGCACATCGGAGAACAACACCTACGGCTACTACATCAAACGCGATCTCTAAAGCAGTTTAGAGCTCTTTCGAAAAGGGTAGTGAAGGCCTGGAAAGAATCAGGAGAAAACGGGCTAGCCAAGTGGCTTCAAAAATGTCTATTTGACAAAGCGATGGGAGCGCTGGAGCGTCAACAGTTCGACTGTCCCGGGATTTCCTCCGACTCAGCAGCCTGTAGAGAGCCACCACCGTGTCATAAAGGTGACCGTCACTGACTACAAAAAAGCCCCATCAATCACGGTATTAAACTCCGTGTTGCCACGGGTTCTATTATACGATGCTACTAATCTTACACCAGAACACCATCGACACTACGCTGAAGGTTTGGCGCTTCTATTTTGTCATGTAATCCAACTCGTCCTATTGTTTTTAATTTTAGGACCACTTCCAATTAATGCTGTCGTCAAGGCAAAAGAACGGTTGCTCCTTCCTGAGAATTACTGTATCGCAAGGTCTACTACACGAATTCGTATTTTGTTCAACAGTGAAAAAACAATGGTGCTACCAATGGCTGAGGCAAACCTCTCCGCAGCAAGTGTAACTGAAGAGCGGACAGAGCGGTACGGTTGTTAGAAAACGCTTTGTTGCGTATAAAGTATAGCTGGTGTGAGCGTGCTAATGTGATACTAGACTCAAGAACTCGTTGCTAGGGAAGCTTGACCCCGCTCATCCCATAAACGAAGCTGACATCATTTATTTCGCTACAACAAGTGACTGTAGATCGACGAGCGCTCACACAGATGGATCCGCTTATACCACGATCAAAATGGCGCTTTGAAGGGTACGCCGTCGCACTAGTCCACATTACATGTTGGTTGTTCTAATTATTTTTTTCATGGGCAGATACGCTCGATCAGGGGTGTGTGCCGCTGCACATGCAAAATTTTTATGCATACAGGGTGGATATGCTCTCACATCATTGCTTCCCTCGATCTGATGAATAAGCTCAAAATAGGGCTAGCATTGCAAAAGATCCCAATGCGAGGGCTGCCCGGACGACCTCGAGCACTCCGGGGGGGATTGATACGAGATTCAGACCCCTATGATGTTGATCGTCTCATTGAATTGTTCACAAAAACTCCAGGAAGGCCTTTAAAATGGCCTGTTGTCCAAGAATTTGACATTGACGACGGAGGAAAAACCTATAAGGAGCATCGAGTTGGTCAAGTTGCTGGTTGCAGACTTTTTGCGACGGGAGGGGTGTATATGTGGAGTATAGTCTTCATCCACGGAGATTCGCTGGAGTACCAAGTCGAGGAATTGGCCCATGCAGTTCGGCGTGCTCATGCCCTAGGAACCCAGTAAGCGCGACACAGTGTTCCCCTTATTACACTTGCGATTCCTCATTACATACCAAATTGCTTACTATAACGAACAGATAATCAAAATATGGCTGCTGAGTATCTGTTGGTATGTTTAAGCACTGACTTTCTGTTATAGCAAAGCACAACAGGATTCTATTGCCCCTTGCCCTAACAACAGAAATTCCCTAAGTAAATGGAGACAACAGATATGTCAGTAGTTAAGCAACATAAATTAATTAGCACCCAGCAAAACATGTGGAGCCAGTCATTTTGTGCATTGCTGATGGGACTCTGTCTCGTTTTAATAATTTGTTACACTTGGTTTCATTAAGTACCATTTTTTCTCGACGTTGCGCCAATTTGCTGTCGGTGCGAGATTGTTTTTGCTGGCACTACGTTGCTATCAGCGGTATCTATCCTCAAACTATTTATAAAATATTTTGATTTGCTGGTTATCCGCAATTTGCGGCCCGTGGTGGAGATGCCCTAATAGTTAGGGATAAAATCCAATCGACTCATCTTTTCGTCATCATCCTGGAAGGAAAATTAATTTAGCAAAAGTAAACTACAGCTGAAAGCGATGTTCCTGAAGTACTATTTTCTTTTTTAAATTCCTAGCCATGCATTTCAATGCTTGGCTAGGAATCTACATTGCATAAGCAACCTTAAAAATCCGAAAAATGTGTTTTTCTCGTAAGTAATTGGAGCACACTTTAGTGCTTCTAAATTGTGTATTGGGTACAGTAACACTGTTACTATGTACCCATTATCAAGCAATCTCGCAATTATTGCAAATGTAGACGACAAAGGTCGCGTTAGTGTTAGGTCTGCGACACATCTGGATCCCAACACCTATCCTTTCCTTTCGCAGTACGAAGTAGCCGTTGAAGTGCGTGACCCTCCAAGTAAGACCCAACTCAGGACGATCTTGCCAAAAGGGTCAAAGTGACTGCTGGTACGCGATCCAATGACTTCGCGGTGCTTCCATGCCGCCGCTGCACCCTTCATTCGCAAATTTACACTCCGGTAGAAACAAGAATCTCTCCATGATGAAGCTCTCGCTTTTCATCGCTTCCTTGGCGGGAATCGCAATTCAAGCCACCGACGCGTCTACACATTTGCGCGTGCACATTCTCACAGAGTTGGCGAGTGCGGGCCAGCAATGCGAGTGGGAGAACAAGGCCGTCAAGTGCGACAGCCAGACTTTTTGCCAGAAATCTGACAAGCACACTGGATACTGCATGAAGAAGAAGCCTGGGCTGGGTGACCAGTGCGGTGGCAAAGGCGTGTACGGTCCGTGGGCTGTACCCTGCAACGGTGGTGACCTCAAGTGCGTGTTGGAATCGGGCACTATGAGCAAGTGCCAGAAGGCGTTGGAGTAAATCGAGCTGTCCGTGTGTGTCTGCAATTCCGCTTTGACCTCGTATATGGGGATGCTATTCTATACGTAGTTTTTCTTTAAAAATTGTTTTTGACGTGTCAAATTGTGACTTCAAATTGAAGGCGGTCTTCTATTCAGAGAATAAGGGGCGTGAATCTTTTGCTAGTCGATCAAATGCTGGTTTTGCGAGGTACCCGTCGCATTGGCGGCAGTGCTCGAGGCCCTAGAGACCTCTCACTACGCACGCACACTCTACGAGGTTCTGTTCAGGCCTTGCACTCGTCTTCACGTCATTTTCTCCCCAGACTTCGTCATTTTCACCTCGTTCTGACGCCGTCAAAACCTCCCCCGATTGTACTGGAGTCTCCCCGTCGCCTCTTTTCAGGCTTAACAAGAGGAGATACGCATACCATGCCGTCAATGGACCAGACACTTGCACAATACTATCGGGCTCAACTGGAGTCGGCTCCGAACGACGCCCAACTGGCTCGACTTTTGCTCGAAGACATTCTGATTAGAGATGGTCGTGCATTGTCGAGATTCGCGCTCACCCGCATCTTCTCCACGCTGACGAAAGAAGGCACGGTCGACGAGTGTCGGAAGCTGCTGGAATTAGCACAGCAGAGAAACATTCGATTGACGAGTGAATTGGAGCTCAGCTCCGACCAGTCCATAAAGGTGCTTCGTGTCTGGGAAGCCATGCGCCAAGACGAGTGTAAAATGGACCCGTTATTCTGCGCGGCGGCAATAGTTGGACGTCATGTGGATGTTTTGAACTACACGCCTCAATGTGCTACAAATAGTGCGTCCATTTACAAAAGGTTTCTCGCGTTACTGTATGAATCTAGCTCACACGGTCAAGTTCTGAGTGTGTCAAATTATCTTCGAAAGTCTGGACTCTTAATCGACGACGAAATGGATCAAATTCGGGTGACGGCAGCGATTACGCGGAAGGAACGAGATTTGGTGTTTAAACTGCTGGACGAAATGGACAAAACCAATGTGCCGATGAACTTCTACAGGGGAAATGTGGGGACAGCTACGCACACCAACCAGCCGCAACTGGCACTTGACATTTTCGATTCCATTCACCAGCATCACGCAGGTGTGGACTTCTCAGAGGTCTACTCTACTGCCATCAAAGCGGCTTTTAACACGAACCAATTCGACTTAATACTCGCAATTTTAAGGAAGATGAAGAGCAGCGGCTTGGAGGCTGTAGGAGAATATTCTAATGTAGTCATGTCGCTCAAGAAAACCAAACAATACGCGTATCTTCTGCGCGTGTTTGTAGAGATGCGAGTATATGGCTACATTCAGGAAAAAACCATTGCTACGCTGCCGTCGAGGCAGCAATCAAGCTGGAGAATCAGGACGTAGCAATGGAGGTATGTGACGATATTATCAACGATGGCACCGTCTTGACAGGAGTTTACTCGTTCGCGAAGGAGACAGCTCGTGGGGCAGAAAAACACGATTTCGTTGAGTTTTTCTCGACTAAGATGGCTACAAATACCATTCCCGACGTGGCTTTGAGCAGGTATCTCAAGCAGGCGCCTTACAGATCAGCGGCATATAGTGCTGTTCTGATAGAGGCTCACACGGAGAAAATGGATGTAGCAAACATCCTGGAAAGCATGCTGAAGGACCCCAAGCCGTCAACGATCAAGTGCTACTTGCTCGCTCTGCGGGGTGCACAGAAGGCCAAGCAGCATGACTTGGTCGTCCAGATTTACCACCACAAGACACAAAATGACGTGGTTCCTACCATGGCCATGTGCAGAACGGTGCTAAAGAGCTGCGTTCCCGCCAAAGACCTGGAGGCTGCCCTTAGTGTTCGAAGCGCCATGAATCGTCATCGTATTGCACTGACAAGAACCACGTCCTTCTACTTGGTTGAATGTGCCTCGAAACTTGGTCAGTGGGATCTAGCCTTCGATGTATTTCGAGCAGTGCAGAGCGAAGGTTTGGGGCCTAAACTGAAAATGTATTCTGTAGCATTCAAAGAGGCTAGGAAGAAGGCTAGGAAGAAGGATAACGCTGACGTGGCGCGTGATATCTTGGCAACGATGCCTGAGGAGTTTTGTAACAGCTTCACAGCAACTACCTGGAAACTGGGCTGCTCAGATTTGGGTAAATCCGGTTCCTGGCCCAAACTGATGAGAATATGTACACGTTTGGGCAAGAAGACAACGAGCTTGACATTTTTCAAGAAACTGAAGACTTCAGACAGTCATGGCGCTAAGGTGGTGTCAAAAGATGACCAAAAGCTGGGAACAAGCCTCAAATATTATCTCACGTGGATATTCAAACCTTAGCTTACCGCCGTCCGAGTCGCTCTTCTGTGAGCTATATCCTGCGATATCTCCGTTTCAAAGTACTGTCCCTGAGGACGTCAATGTGTCGCGAGAATTTGATCGAAAACACGGCATACGTGTTGGCTAAGCCCCTCATGACGATGCCCACTAAACCCTGTTGGCCGCAACTTTGATCTTTTTTACAGAAGATAATTTAAAAGGATGCACAACGAATGGAATCCGAACGCACCACACCACTTCACACCATCCCTTGCTGTATTGCTCTTGCGCCCTCCACTAAACATTGCATTTAACTCGAGAAACGCATCTGTAACCTGACAGGTGGAACCACCTCTGTCGAGGCAATTACGAAGTCGTTCTACGCATGGCTACAGCTCTACATGCTAGTCAAAAATATGCAAGTTTGCACTACGTAGTACGTGTTTCTGCAACCTAGTCGTCAGCTACGTGCCCCCATTCTAATAACGTTTGAATCTTCACTGACCGCTTCCCTTGTACTCATATGTGCCTTCATCTTCGGAAAAGTGGCTTTCAGACACTTGGAGAGAAGATTTTTCCACCACGGCAACTTGATCGGCATCGCTTCGTACCTTTTTCTGACGAATAGTCTCTCTTCATTGTCCACAGTTTCCTCGATCGTATTTGGTGAACCTTGACGCAGACTCTTCGCATCACAACTTCTACTTGAAAGCAGTGTGGCTATTACAGCTAGTAAGCTTAGCGCAAAACCGAGTCGCATCGAATCCTTGTACCTCTCGAATGGGAACGCTGTATTTGTCGCTTTCAAGTGTATAGGGAAAGCTGTAATGACTTCATAGCGAGCACCCGTACACCATGTCTTGAAAGCTCTGATCGAGAACCTGTAAAGTTCACATGGGCAGTTGGTGATATTGACAGCTGGCCGCTTCGGACCAGATATCTTGAGAGTCGGCAATAGGTTCCGTGATTTATACTGGGAATACCGAAGAATGAGGGAGCCTGGGTAAACATTCGTACGACATTCAAAAATAGAAGTTTGTCAAGCTATGTGGAAGTTTTTTGTCAAGTGCCGTTGCTGCCAACCAGCAGCCACAGAAAGGTGTCGCGCAATGAGTCGTTGCTTGCAGCCGCAGAGAGGTGTCGCTCGGTTAATCGTCGCTTGGAGATTATGAATTCTGACGATAGTGCGAAGCAAGAAGGCCACTATAATACTTCGAGCTAGTTCGGTACTGGACGCTATATTGTAAGGGGATATGTATTAATTACACTGGTCAGCTCATTACTAGAACTACACACGTGAAGCACCTGGACCGCCAAAGTTGGCTTGGACATTCTGACGAGGATAGTACAAGAATATCGAAGGCGATAAGTTGTCGACGTGCTTGATATTTTGTGTTTAGCTGCTGCAGAAAAGAATCTATGGATGTTTAAAATTGGTACAGCTGGCACAGATTATGTGTGTAATAATATTAATACACATTTTCTCTGCCAGCTGTACCCAATTTTAATATTATTAAAAGGCCGCGAGCGCTAAGGCAAAGTGAGGTAGATTTTTTCCAGATACGTATACAGCTCCAAGCAAGCGCAGAGGTTTGGTCAGTATGCCCACAGCAGTTATTTCAAGTACGTATTTCGGCTCCTAGCAAGCGCAGAATTCTAGCCATTATGTCTACAGCAAGTTGTTTTTGGTGAGGGTACATTACAAATGTTTAGTCTAACTAACGACTTAAACGGCTACGCAGGGTTCCTGGCCGTACGAGTGCTTGCGGGCGTATGTCTAATATAATATACGTCCTCTGTGGTAACGCATGAGTACTGTAGATTTGACAGTAATTGTCATGTAAAAAATATTTTTTACCGGTATTCCTAGCGTAAGTCGCAGACGATCTAGTTAATACTTGTGGGCGGAATTTATTAATACCGGACGATTATCGAGTTTTACCGGAAAGGATTACCTTTTTTGGGTACGAATAAGTTATTACAGTGATTACACGAGCGATAGCTCCTGGCAAGAGCAATTGGTTCTACTATCGCCTGGTGTGGCATGATAGGGCAAGGCGGTAGTAGATAGAATGCAAATATTAAGCGTCATGGTCAAACGCCGAGCTACAATCTATCTAGACTAAACCACTAACTGTCGAAGAAGCTGGAAGTTATGCTTGCAACGGCGATATACTCGGCACAGTCACCTGATTGATGCCACGCAGATATATAGTTATCGACTTCGGGGCAGTTGATCTCTGTAGTCACGACTCAAGCACCCTTTAGCTTACTTTAGCTCTGCTGCGCCATCAAGCGCCGCACGGACACGCTTAAACATTGTTACGTGTGCTGTATGACTCGGATGCTTTTCAAAGTAATGGACTTCTGATCGTAATATAATGTTGGGTAGCCTGTATATTTCATGGTGCAGATTAATGCTTCGCGTCGAATGCTAGTGGACGGATAAAAATGAGGAGTACCTAGTACAAGGATCACAAAGGTGTTTATAACTGGACGTGATTCAATCGAAGCGATTGGTTAGGCCAGTTCTTCACTTCAAAAAGTTGCGAAGTCAAGAACTGGCTGAACCAACCGCTTCGCTAATAGCACAAGAAATAGCACTGGAATGCTCCAAGACAGAGGCTTAGCGGCGACTAATTAGGTATATATGCGGCTTTTTTTATCCACCGCATTCATATAAAGAAACTCATACTCACTCGAAATTCCTCGTTACATCTCTTACATCGACTGAGGAAGTCGCCGCCTTTTAACTGTACCCAATGGCGCTCAGATTTAAGCTTTTCATTATCAACACAGACTGAAATACGGAGTGCGTGTACGAGTACGGTGAATCAGTCAAAACCACCAATTTATATAGGTGATTTAGGCAGCCAAAGAATGCTATCGTCTGCTAGAATATACTCCCTTCTCCACCTTTCTAGATGCCATAATTCCATGATCAGACTTTACCGTAAGTAAAGTGCGTGTCTAAATGAAGCCATCGCTCGACTACCTCTCTACCGAAAACAGTCCGATATTTTCGCACATCTAACCAGAATTACCTCAAGTGTGTATGCCAATTGTTGAAGATTTTCGGGAAAATACCCCAGTGAGTCTATAAAGGTAACTTTTATTTATGTATGATGTCAGCCTACTGGAAGCCTGACCAATAGCCTACTTGTAGGCGAAACATACTTTGACATATAATTTGTATGCAACATATACTTTATATTGATATTTGTATTTGATGGGGCCAGGCTAATGATGAGCTTCTCGGTACCAACACATACTGGTATGTGATTGGCAGATAAGAAGCACGCTGTTATAGGCAAATCGCTCAATCAAGTCAAAACGGCCAAAGTTTGATAACTGTCAGTTCGAACGGCTCGCATACAAAGCCAAGTAAATTTCGGTGGAACAAGTTTGAGCAGGTGGGTTTTTGGGAGGCTTGTTGTAGCTGGGTCGAGCATTCTCTAACCACCACTACCTTCAATCGCTGTTGATAGACAGGGATGGAGCATGCGACGCGTGGTGTCGGTTCTGATGTTTTAAGGCTGTATTGGTGCTATATAGGAAGGTATGCACGAAAGGTAATGTGTCGTTATATGTTTCTGGGGACGTTTGAGTTTTCACAACCGGCCGAGCCAGGGATGTAGCGGGGCCCGGAGGCAAAAACTACGCCCGTAGCGCGCCAAGATCGTAGCCGCTTGTCGAAGAGGATGAGACGGAGTAGGTCGACGGCCCTGAGACCTTGCTAATAGAAGTAAATGAAACTTGTTGTGTGTTGTGTTCGTTGTGTCCAAATGCAAAGTGTAAAAACTGAATGAGATCGCGGGGGCCGATCCGAAGCGTTCCAATGCATGCCACCCCCTCCATTGCACCTTGGCGTACATTGTGCGACCTCCGTTCTCATTTCGGGCGCCAACCCGTTCGCTTCTTCTTCCTGAGGGTTTCATCACCGTGCCCAACACCCGTTCTCCGCAAGTGAGAAGCGTGAAAGCGCATCTCCTCGGTACCTTCCTCGCGTCATATTTACCGTTACCACGCGTGAGCCACACCATTATCAACCAAGGAGGCTGGAACAGCAATGTTATTCCACGACACGTGACATTCTTCCCGGTTAAAATATCCGTCGTCCTCGACGGATCAGTGCTGGCGGCTGGACAGCTCGGACGTGAAAAAAAGCGCCGCCTGCGCATCGAGTCATAGCCGTGTTCATCTAGAGAACCGTTCTCGACCCCCACTGCACAGAGACTCTGGGGCTCGCTCCCCGGCTTTGCCTTGAACACGTATCAAAGTTCGAAACACCATCCACCCTCCACCAGGAAGACTCCACCGCGACTTCTTCGAGTAATAATATCCCAGTGGTACTCCACCGCTAGCCTTCCTCGCCGCCTTTCTCATCGATGCGTTGCCAGCTAAACCCGCTAACACTGAAGTGAATAATCGGTACGTTTGTACCTGTCTGGCGGAACCAGTATCCAGAACGCTTCAGCGAACTTATCCTCCTCGAGGCTCGCATTATCCTAAACAGACCACCCACCCACGGGTGCGTTCTTCGTACAACCGCTGGCTACCACAACGGGAAACATAAACGCCTTCAGCACCCCGAGGACCGCATCCTCCAATCCACCAACACTCTCGGGATATACGCTCGCTATGCGCGGGTATTTGTCACGCTCCGGTGGCCCGTCGGACACGACTCTAGCGAGGGGAATCACATCTCCAACGAACCTCGCGCCAACCGCTCAATGGTCATGAGGCCCAACGTCACTGCCATGTACACCGCTATCAATACGAAGGCCGATCATTTGCCCATGTAGACTGCTCGAGCCGGATCCGCCAACGCTTTCCTGTTTGTCACTCTTACCTAAGGTGCTTGATATAGAGAAGCCGTATGTGCCCCACCAGTGTGACTTGCCTCCGACGTGTCGACTACGATAGCGCCCTTGAGCGTCACCGCTTCGTGACCTCCACCAACCCTTGTATCGGAACCATCCCATTCAGCCGTGTCGCGACCAACACAACAACGAGCTCGGACAAGGCACTGTCGTACGGTACGAACGGTTTGTCAAACGGTTGGCTCCGGTCCACCTCGACGGCACACTCAGATGTACTCAATGGCTCCACGCCGGAGCCGTTCTCCGTGCCCCCACTACTGTACATAATGCCCACGCTCTCTACCAACGTTGACGGCACGTCTGTCCCAGGGATGCTTATGTGAAGATCACCGCTCTCATTAGTGTACAATGACAGCGAATAGTCCGCATCGTCCAGCCTCTCAGAACCAAACTTCGCCAATGGCAATTTAACCCAGGTCACAAACTCTTCCGAGTTAACTCGAAAGAGTTTGTGTAGTGTAGCGGGATCAGCAAAATCTTGCGAGAGTGCTGGATCCAACTTCCACTATGCCAGGGCACCGTCTAACGGAGGGGTTCCCCCGATGATCCGTGATCTTGTGCTGAACTTTGCCCACCTCGTGTACCCGACGGTAGGGCTGGATCCTGCTCCTCCAGTGACTTCGTGAAGGTCCGAGTGGTGAAGGCTTGAACGTCTTGGCGAGACGTTGGGGATGGGGTTGAGCAGCGCGGAAACTCTTCGCTTTGCTACCGATATACTCCAGATCCTAAGCGTTCACCCGAGCTTGGATCTGGCGGCCTGGATCTGGATCCAGCCGTGGGGTTGCCTTGATGTGGTGTATTTGTCTTTACGGTCTTCTTTTACCATTGCTTGCCGCTTCCTATAGCGGGATCTTAGGGTAGTTGAGACTTGACGGATATCCCGACCAAGCAATAAACTCCGGTCGATCTGGTATCTGCACTTCAGGGTAGATCACGAGGTGGTTTGATCTGGTGCTTATATTACCAGATATTAATAACCGACACTAAATCAACTAACCGTAGACTTGCTAACACTGCGAGCGGCTTGATATCCCTCTTCTCCGCCGCAGGGAGGGCAATTATTCTCTATGATGCAAATTCAGGTCTGATTTATGGTTAAGTATGGTCCCACCCTAAGTCACTATCCTCAAGACTTCCAGACGACCCCCTGTCACCGCCTTTATGTTCTCCGCACTTCTGCCCATCACCAGGTACTTTCTTCAACGTGGGTTTGCCATCATTCTATCGTAGATCTTGAGATCGCCCTCGATCGCCATGTCAAGATCCGCGATCTTGGATTCAGATCGCCATCAGCCTGGATCCAGATCGCCTTACCTTCTGGAACCGGATCTGCTCCTCTTCCTTGGACCTCTAACATCCTGTTGCTGCTTGATTCTGCACTGCATCCGCTTGATGTTCACCGGGGAACTTGACGCTTGCATCCGCGGTCCCTTGGTGCCTGATCGGAGATCGCCTCTTCTGTCCCACTGGGTCACTCTTTGGGAAAATGACTGGATTCAATATTGTCACTCAGGTCATGCCCATCCTTCTCTCTCTTTTCTCAGAAATCAGTTCACCACAGCTGCCTCCTGCGTGAAGCTGTTGCCGTACAACGGCATCGCTCCACGCACTCACATCGCATTTTTTTTCGCTCCCGAACACACTGCCACCTTTTTAGTGGTGCAGTCTTCCAATCTTTCGGCTTCAAACGTGCTTCTCCGTCATGTCGGACTCCGGTGGCCCTCCGTCCGGTGTCGTGGTGCGGGATGCGCCGACCTCGCCATCGCCGTCGCCTTCCAGATCGTCATCCCCGGCCTTCACTCGTGACTGCATGCCAACCGCAATAATCTTGCGTCCGCCGTCGCCCCCAGTCACTCAGCCAGTGTCGGCAACGTCCGCCTCAGGATCCAATCCTTCGCATCCGCACCGTCTATCACTGTCATCGCTTACTCCTCCACGTCAGCCGACTCCCGCGTCCTCTGGGTCTGCTCCGCCAACTACGTCCCCAGCTAACACCTCTCCACGCAGCTTACGCCTCACGATTCGAGAGCTATCGGCCCGGGCAGCCCAACTTACGGCTGAATTACGAACTGCAATGGAGGATCGGGATACTGCGGTAGCCACGCAACATCAATCGACCATCACCGTTCTCCGACAGGTGCGAGATATCCGACAATTGGAGCGCCGGGAGGTTGTTCGGACTGCCGAAAATCATGACTTACAGGTTCGCGTAATCGTCTGTACCATGCGTTTTGCTGTTCCGTTCGCCTAACGCTGATAAGCCATCGTAGCCCGTTGCCGTTGTCCTAGGTTCTCGTTGAAATCCCTGAAGGAATCGAACATGAACCCACGCCCGCAATCGTGGCGGATCGCCTCGCTAGCACCGAATCTCCTGAATACACATTCCACGTACAATTCTGCGATGGTCTGTGGCGTTCTCGACGAACTCGCCTGTGCGATCACATATCCCGAGAAGAGATCCACCCAGACCAGCAGCTAGGTGCTACCTTTGTAGAATTTCGGCAGAGAATGGATGTGTTCCATAGCCAGGATCTGAAAGGGTACGTGGCTTGGAGGTTTCCCGGTAATCTCCTTGGATCGTCGACCGGCCCTTGCCTGTTTTGCAGTCCACATACTCACCCACGTAGTATTGTTTGGACGAGCGTCTGCTTTCCACCATCGCTGGTTACCTTAGCCAGGGATCTCTTCATCTCTGCGAGTTGATTAGATACGCGGCAGTAGTCAGCAGATAATATACTGAGCATCGATCCAGAACCAGAAGCAGCGGTAATGACCGGGGGCGAAGTACCTTGTCGCGTTTGAGAAGGAGCAGTTTGGGATGCGATCCGGGCCTCAGCGGTCTACAACGCGGCTTGACCCGATCCAGCGAGTTCTTGGTCCTCTGGAGAAGATCTTCAGCGTCCGAGCGGCCGCGATCGGCGGTATCACACTGGTCGTGGCGATCCAGGATTTCGTTGTCAGAATTATCCATCTCCTGAGCCAGACGATCGCTCTCAGACATGAGATTGTTCCGGAGCCCTGTGAGTCGATCCACGACCTCTTCGATCTGTTGGATCTGAGTCTGCTGTAAGTCTATCTGATCTCGGCCATGGGGGTCGGGAGTCTGAACGCCACCCACCAAGGAATCATGGAGATACACCAGTTCACGAAGATGTATATGCAAGATCCAGATCAGCGGGATTGGGACGAGTTAGCCGAGAGGCTTACTGTTGTGATCAACACGTCTCACGATCGGATCCGCGGGGAAACGCCTTTCTACTTGGTACAGGATGGGATTATCGATCTTAGCTCGAAGCAACAATCCCGTTGAGGAGTACGAGGAGGCGAGATCGCGGTCCACGTCGGTGGAGGTATCGGATTCAGAAGTATTATCAGCGTGCTCGAGAATAAGTGAACGATCTATTACGAGAGGCAATTTCAGAACGTGCAGAACAGCACAACGATGCGGACCGATCACATCAGATCGACGTTGGATCTCGCGTGTGGCTGTGCCTGGATCGCGTTAAGGATGCATACGTCCGGAAATTTGCACATCTCTGGCATGGCCCGTTCCGCGTGATCGAGAAGATCGACAAGCATGCTGCTAAGATCGAAACGTCAGACACAGGTTATCACCTGTTCTCGGTGGTGCATGTCTATAAGCTGAAGTTGGCCAACGAGTTTCCTGACCGACCGAGATCGCGGTTGACTGCGCAAGACACCGATCGACTGGATTTCGATGAGAATTTATTGCCAATAGATAGCTGGATCCACGATCTGGACAATGATGAATACGAAATCGAACGGATCTCGGATATACGAACCGGGAAGAGACGCGGTATTGTCTGAACTACCGAGAATTCCTAGTGCATTGGCGAGGATACGATGAACCAACATGGGTGGATGCAGCAGATCGCAATTGTGGCGCCTTGTTGCATAAGGTTTTGCGGGATCACGTGAACCGGAATCGGTTTAACGTGATGCATTCCTACGAAGAGTAGTGGACTGCGATCCACTAACTCTGGATTGGCTGAGTTGGTGGAGACGAGTTGAAGGATCTACATGAAGGATGTAGATCGGTGGATTGGGTTACGTGTTTACATGTGAAATTTTTCACGATGAAGATGGTGGTATGAACTCAAGAACCAAAGATTTTAAAACCGTGACGATCAGGACCGCGACTCTATGTGACACATGGATCTGAAGCGAAAGCAATGAAGATCGAACGAATATCTATTGATTGAATCAGAAAGACACTTGTGACTACGACGATCGCTCGAAACATGAGATCATCAGGGTGTGTTGGACGCACCAACACCAAAGCACTTGTCGACTAGACGCCCGATCCAGCGTGCAGGGTGACTCCCGGACAAGTCCCGGAAGTGGTTGCGCCATGGATCGGCAGCATCACATTCGCACAGAGCCTTCACCAGATTGGTGGGTTCACGACGGTGAAGCTGACGATCTGCTAAGTTGGCACGGCGAGCTTCAATTTGTGGGTACAAACAACATCGTCGGTCTTTTTCGGAAAGTACATGAAGAACGGATTCAGTAGCAGATCCAGATCGCACCAACCTTCTCGCTTCGGCATGGTGAAGAGTCGTAAGATCCCTTTCCACTTGCTACCGGCGTGCGATAGGCGATTGCTGCGTTTCTAGCGGAATTCTGCTAGCCACGGATATTGATTGCACATGGCCTTGGTGATCGGGAACGAGTGCGTAGACTCCCAGTATGTCAACAGCTCATTGCTGTCGTAACCTTGCAAACCGGCCAATCACAGTTTCGAGCCGTCCGTCGGTTTCGATCTCGAAGCTGATGCACCGATCCACCTCCTTCAAGATGTCCCAAGGCGTCTCGTCCATCAGAGCTTTGACATTATCCTCGGTGACCAGACTTTCGAGATACTCGTTGGCCGCAGGGGACCATGGGTACGAACGGGAAAGATCCACTCGGGCCAGAACGGCAGTGCCGGTAATAGAAGATCCACTGTGAGCTTTGCGATCGTGACATCAACCAGCGACGCCATGAGCCACGGGTCGATTTCGGCTATTGCCATGCGCCTGGGACGGGTATGACCTAATATGCACTCGGAATCCGGACCGAACGGCGCTATAGGATTCATGGGGCTGCCCGGAGACGCACTACCCGTGCCACCAGCTCTGCCGATGCTACCGAGACGGGAGGGATTCCGAGACAGCAGAGATCCTGAGGTGAGATCGATAGGATCAGGATCCGGATTACCTCCTTTGTCCGGATCATCTGCATCTTTCGGTCTAGATCCTGACGAAATCTTATTACGGTGTGGAGTAGCATGTTGCCGACGGCGCTCTTCGGATCGGTACTGAGAAAGTGGTTGCAGTGTCTGTTCTTCCAGCACGAAGTTGGCCATCTCGGCCCAATCTTCGTCCTCCTCTCCATCCTCGGTGTTCTGCTTGCACCCTTGCTTTTGCCTTTCTTGGTCGGACTCGCATCTGAAGCCGTGGAAGATGCCGGTTTACGTAAGAACTTGGGCGGCGAATCCGGGCGAGGTGTGGAGGAAAGCTTAGTGGCCCGAGGCGATGACGGGATCGCGCCGTCTTCATCCATGTCGAAATCGAGATCTTCGGTGCCGTCGAATGAGAGCGGACGAGAGATCCTTTTGTCGGGACGCGACGAAGAGGACCTGGGGGTAAAGATGTGCTCCTAGGACGCTTAGAGGAGCCAGATGGCGACGCAGGCGCGGGATCCGCAGCTGTCGACTGTGGGAGAGCGGCCGATTCAGAGCGGGACGAACCCCCTTACCCCCCCCCCCCCCCCCCCCCCGGATCTCGAAGACGCTGGATCGGATGGCCGTGACGAAGAGATGATTGTGGACCCCTGAATGGTTCTCGGATCATGCGATCAAGAACGGCCTCGATGGCGTCGCGGCGCTTGCGAGTGTTCCGTTGACAGTGCTCTTGTACAGACCTGTCCAAAGAAACTGGTCTCGGATTCGCTGGTAGGTTCGGCCGACCCCCTGATGGCCGCCTTCCAACCCCACATGGTAGTGGTGTCAGACGTATTCTTGCTAGGTTTTTTGGACTACCAGCCGCATCGTTCCGTCGCGCTCTTCATCGGTTCGTTCGGTGGGCAGTAATAAAGTAAATCGTCCAGATCCACGTAATAGGTATCTACCTCTTTGTCATACGATCTAGCTTCGTCTTGCGACAGACCGCCGAGCTCACCACTCAGATACTTCTTAATATCCGAGATTCACTCCTCCTCGACTTGCGCCTGACGGATCCGCTCGATCCAGAGTGATCTCACTACTTTCTTCTTGCAAACGGTTGGTTTAACCTCGTTCTCTGTGTCGATCTAGGCATAACCGGCATGATCTGAGCAACATCGTCTTCCGACTTCAAAATCAGGATTTCATCCAAGCGATTCAGCGTAACTGGATCCTGTCGATTCGACTCTTCCACGATTTCGATCCCGGCTTGTCTCTAAAGCGCTTCACTCGCAAGTTTGTCCGCGCTGCCGTTTTAATCACGCTTCACATGAACCAGCTTGTGATCCTGCTGGAGTCGAAATTTGTCCAACAACTTCTGCCTCAGTAACGTCAACGCCAGGCCTTGCAGTCGATCTCGCCACGCAATTGCCGTACTACCAGATTCGAGTCGCCACAGATCACCAGTCGCTGTCGACCCAGGTCTTCAAGCAGATCCAGACAATATCAGTCAATGGAACTCTGCTTCATTCACTGTCAGTCCCTCAACGTATCGTGATTCGGCTCAGATCACTGTCCACTCAGGCAATCGCCATACGATTGCGCTCTAAGCGACCCACCTCGCTTCGCCCTAACAGACCCATCAACGCTAACAACCAGCAGTTCTGCATCAGCTCGTATAGTCGGTATGGGCATCTGGAGCTTGCGACGCGGTTCCTTCTGGGGTGCGATCGCGACTAACGCCTTGTCAACTTCGGATCTTGGCGTAATACTGGATGTGATCGTCCCCAGGATCTCGTCTTAACCTTTGGTACTCTTCTCGATCTCCAACGTCCACGAGGATAGGAGAGCGGCCCACTGCCCTAGCCTTCCTCGCAGTCCTGGCGATCTGGATAGCCACGCTAACGTAGAGTGGCGAGTCAAGATTCGGATGTGTCGTCCGACCAGGATGTTGTAGTTGAGATCCAGGATCCGCAACGGCGCTTTTTCTCCACCACGCCGTAGTCCAGCTCGTTGTCCTTCAGCGTTCTGCTAGCAAATGTCACTGGACAATATACTCCGTCGTATTCTTGCGTCAGTGCTTCGGTGATCGCCCATTCACTTGTATATGCGATTACCACCGGCTGTCGATCTGGATCAAAGTTCTTCAAGATCGGAGTCGATGCAACCATTGACTTCAGAGCTGTAACGGCGCGGTACGCTCGAATTCATCGCGGCTCCACTTCGCTTCGATCGTGGGTCAGCAGATCTCGATCTGTCGCTCCCTCTGGGCCCGTGGCTTCAGTATCCGAGACTACAAAATCATCGTTCTTAGAGCGTAGGTTTGCTGCTGTCGGATCTGCGAGACCGTGGTCCTGCCGTCCTGCCAGCTGCTCGATCCGCGTCAGTTGACCTGGCTTGGCGATCGCCGTGAAACCCACCTCACGCAACGCGTATAGAACCGCAGCATTGACGTATAGCTCTCGATGAAGCGGCTGTAATAGCTCAGACTGCCCAAGAACGATTGAACCGAACGCAATGATCCCGGATACGGCAGATCCACAAGCGCAGCGAGATCCTTCGGATTCGCCTCCAGACGCCTCCAGACCATCGATCGAATCTCGATGGCCGAGGTAGTCAACCTTCTGCATCACCCAGTAACGCTTTGCCACGCTAATCGAGAGATTCCACTTGCCGCACGTATCCAGCAGATTATCGACGCGTTCGTACAGCTGGTCCCATGACTCGGCCGCAATAAGGATGTCGACGATGTACGATCTCCTTCCCAGCACCGATGGCTTGTCCGGACCGCCCGATTTGCCTCCTCCTTTGGCGAGATCCAGCTGATCCTGGCCTCCAGATTGCCGGGTGAATCCGTACAACACGCTGTCGATCAACCGCTGATAGATCTGTGATGCGTTCTTGAGTTTAAACGGCATCCGATTCCATTCAAAAAGGCCGAGAGGCACGATGAACGCCGAGATCACACTGTCCCGATCCGTCATCTCCACAACCCAGACTCCGCTAGCCATTTCCAGCGAGCAGTACCACAACGCCTTTCCCAGATCTTCTAACAGTTCGTTGATCAGACCAGTCGGTAGTCAATGAATAGCCTGATGTCCACGCCCTACTTCTTGATGATCACGACGATCGGAGATGCCCATGGGGGTCTCGAGTGCTTGATAATCTTTAGCCGCCAGTAGTCCCTTGATCAGCGCTGCAAGTTTCTCCCTGAATCGCGGAGCGACTTTCCTCACACGCTGAGAGGTCTGCATCGCGTTCCCGACATCGATGTAGCACTTGACGCCTTTGGCCGCCGGTGGCAACGCGTTGCCTTTGCCTATGCGCAGGTGCTTGCATCTCCAGATCAGCCGCCGCAGGTGTTCCTCCTCTTCCTTCGTGTTGAAGACGAAGGTCGGATCACCGACGTTGAGATCTTCGACAGTCACTTCGTCAGTAGTCAGTACGACATCCGGTAGAACGGCCATCTCAGCTTGAACATCCTCCGCAAATAGTTCAACCCCTTCGTGAAAACAGATTTGATCATCGTCAACGGCGCTGGATCCTGTCCTCGGATCCGGCGAGATCGACTGGGTTTCACTATGGCGATCCGCAGCTGGCGTCTGTCTGTGACCCGGATCTGATGAGTCCAGTTGACGTTCCAGTACCTGCCCCGTTTTTTCTGCTGAGACAGAGTTCAGTGTCTCTGGCGCCACACCCCCGGTCACATCAGTTGGATCCGTGGCGTCTGGCATCTGCACCGCATCCGGCTTCGGAGCCCGCTGAGTTTTGGCATCATGGATGTCCAGGGGTCCGTCGTCAGTGTCGCTCGGGCTTGCTTCGGCGTCACAATCGTCCTCGCGACAAGGATCAGCCTCCGGCTCACTGTGATCGTTGGTGGTTGAAGATCGATTTGTCGCATCTCGTACTGTCGCACTGCCCATCACCCCTGGTGACATCTGTACCGTGGTACTATTTTGCTCCGACGGCGGGTCGCTCAGCGTGACACTTGGTTCCGACGGCGGACTTCCTGATTGATACGTCGGCGCCGGTGATCTCGCCGCTGCGCACTGCATCCGCACCGCTTCTCCTCACCGCAGTATTCCGCGCGGCGTCGGATACTCCGGGCGATCTACCAAGGGGTCCGTCCCCTCTTCCACCTCCGGTCCCGACACCTCAGATTGCGCTTCAGTCGTGGCCTGGTTGGCCAGGTTCTTCCGCTCCATGTATCACCTCGATCCGACGGACACGTATCCCGGAAGACGCGGCACTCGTTCTTGAGCCAGCCACATCCCGACGCGCTCGTTGTCCTGCATGAGGATCAGCTAGTCGGTGATGTTAGTGATGTGGAAGTAGCGGATCTTGCCTGAGCTCTGGACTACCGTCGAGACCCACCGATCGCCGCAGGTGACCCACAGCTTCTCGTATCCTGGCACCTTTGGGCAGCGCGGAATCTCCCACGACTTGCCGACTTCGATGCACGTTGATTCTCCGGTCACGATCGTGCCGACCTTGTGTCCGTATAGCAGCGCCGGCCACTAAGCTGGATCCTCATCTCGTCGGGGAAGCACATTGTGCCACCGGCCAGAGCCAATCGGACACCAGCCGGAACCATGAAAATCCATGCCGAGGATCACCCCCTGGACAGACAGATCGCCTACCCAAATGTCGAAGCAATACATCACAACGTGATCTTGATCCGAGTTCTTCGTTCGTCATATACACGGTGTCGCCAAATCCAACACAATCTTTGATCTGACTTCAGTCTATGTAGCACCCCACCTTACGAGCAAAGATAGTGTCCAAGATGGACACTTCGGCACCACTATCTAGAAGCATGAACGCTTTCTCATTGTTGATCTTGCCAGCGACCTCAGCTTGACGAAACCATTTTCCAGGAGCATGGTCTTTCCAGTATGCACGCGATTCACCCGGTAAGAGGTCTGCTTCGGCTACCATTCCTGATCGTGCGATCTCAGCGATTCGGCCCGGTTTCGGAAGGATCTCTCATTCAGCAGGCTTAAACCATTGATCCCGATCTTGCTGTGTCCAAAATCCTCTCTCTTCTCCATGATGGAAATCCAAGGGTGCAGACGTCACCGATCGGTCGAAGTCGTCGGCCAGATACAGACTTGAAATCCTAACGGTAGGTTTCTCGTGCAGATCACATGTCTTACCGGATAGGATGGGTCGCTTCCTAACTTGATCTACTGATGTCTAGTTCACAAATGCATAGATGCAGTACCTAGAACGCTCGGCTCGTACCGGATTCCACCCCGGCGAGCGTCCTAGTTTAACATCTTCTTATCAATCTCCAGTAGACGACCGCCGTGCTTGGGAGGATCGTACCACTTCCGGATCTGGTTGTAGATCTCAGCGAGCGGTCAATGACGTCGTGTTTAGCAAGCGATCTACTGCTCCTTGCGTGCCGCCGTCGTAGAGACCCTCTTTCCTTCCGAGTCTATCTGCGAGGTTTGGGTCACCGTGATGGCCTAGGTTGTGTAGCCTTCGCCGATATGGAACCTTCTCCACGGTAGAAGCACTTGACACAACACCCTCAAAGGCCGCGCCATCACAGCACGTCCGGCACCAGGTGCTTTTTCAAAAACCCACTTGAGCTAGTATCTGTCGGAAAATTTTTATGGGGTGTCCGAGCGGAGGCCAGTCGGATAGGACTGGAGTTGTCGGAGCCTGTCGGTCCCAACATCTTCGGTAAACTGAAGCGTTGGAGTGGACAAATATCAAAACCTTCGTAGTGTTATACATCACACGACTCGTTGATTATTTTGATATCGGTCCCAAACAGGTAAGCCTTGGTGGTCGGTCAAGCCTAACCCTCGTACTTGTAGAAGTAATACTTTGCAATTCCCGTCGGAATCCTGACAAGGATTTGCCCTTGGTTCCAACTCACACGACTGCACGTTTTACCGCTTAGCGTCCCGCAGCCTTACGAGCCCACCTCATGGACAGATAGTTACGGCCTCCGGGCGGGACGGAACTCCGGCCGCCGGTTCCGGGTGAGTTAACGGACTTACTAGCGGCGGCTGGAGACAAAATCCTTCCCTCGATTTCCCCAGAGACCACTCGACGAGACGCAGATGGACCCAGGGCGCCAGCAACACGATCAGAGGCACTAGGCTTGTCCACCCCTCCGGATACAGGGACCATCCCGGACACCTCGCTATCGGATCTCCAAATGCGCTCGTATGCGACGGCAGTGCGCCGAACAGCCCCAACCCGTCCTGTCGTAAGCAGCGCTGAGATCCGCTCCGCGATGTACATCCGTGTTGGCTTTGAATAATTCTCCGAGCAGGTGTGCATGCGTCATGCTCTTTCTTAGCCTGACCTGCGGGGAAACATCAGCGGATAAGGTCGCTTCGATATGCGTCTCGTGAAGCTGTTCGATCTTCGCCCGTTCCAATACCGTTATGGTATCTTTGACGAAATTGGGCGGGTGATGTTGGTTTAGTTCTCCTCGCAGATAGGCCAGTAGTGCATCCGTCTCGTCCGAGGTCCGCTGGCGCAAGATGGCATGTGCGGACATTGGTGCCCGCTGTCACAATTGCTCGTAGGTTAAGCTGAGTATCGGATAAGGGTGGTGATTGCCCGATGTCGAATCCCGCTCTACCGTCTGGACGAGCTAGTCCAGTACCGCCGGAGGCCAAATATGCTTCATTTTGATGACAATCATACCTTTAAGTTTGCGTTCCATACGAAACTCCTTGCGGCTCACTACGTGGGAGCTGCGTTTCATCTGCAGCGGATTGTAATCGAGCTGGAAGAGGTCGGGGATTACGCTCGGGATCAGTCTCATCGACTCAAATTCGCCGGTTTTGTGCTGTCTGGGTACTCGGGGCGGGGGGAGTCGGTATCGCTACCCTAGCACAGGCTCTCTCGAACCTGGCAGGCGTCGATGTACTGGACATGGAAGAGCCCCGTTACAAAAGCCAGTCATGTGCTTAGGGCTATAGCAACGGGCACATGTCTGTAGATGATAGGTGAGATGGTGGTGGATGTTCACAAAATCCGAGCCAATCTGGACGCGGGTTACTCCCTTGCGTGACGGCGGACAGACGTCCTGGTTAAATCGAATCATGCAGAACCAGTTGCTCACTTCTCCGCTAACCCAGTTGGGGAGATGAAGGCGTCACATGCCACAGGCACAGATTCTGTGGTGGAGCTGGTGTTGATCGGTGGTCACGGTCAGGAACTCGACCCACCATCACCGCATCCCATACGGCGTTCTACTGCGTCAGAGACAAACCGGCGGCAGGAAGTATGAGTCGATGGGGCGGAGAATCGAGCAGATCCACCCCAGGAGGAGGTGCCCAACCCGGGTGCGGCACCCGCCAACTCGCCACCACCCGCCCAAGTTGACCAGGTCGAGCATGTTGCATCTTCCGATGCACCCGCGGACATGGATATCGGCAATCCAACCACCCCCGCTCTGGGGACGGGCACGGAGTTTTCCTATGGATGCGTCGAAGCCCTGATGGACGAAGAGATGAGTTGGACTCGGAAACTTCCAGCTATACGGCTGAAGACGACGGGGCCGCCTACACCTTTCCTGACCTAATGGTATCACCGACTCTTCGGGGAGTCGAGATGGTGGAGGCTCCTGCGGTCCCACCAGGCACGGCGGCGGATACCACCAGCGAGGCTGGACCAGCCATTGCAGAGGTTGCCCTTGGGGCATCGTACTTGTCTTCGCTGGGACAGCAGTTGGACGAGGCTGGCTCGACGTCAGACCAGACGAGCGAACGGTCGCCGGAGCTGGGACATGGTCGACCAGGTTCCACACCTTGACGAGGATGTGGACATGAACCCGACGACATCATCCAGTTACATGGACTCCTCGGCGCCCTCCCAACCTAGTGAGAGCGCTTCAACTCCAGACTCCGAATTCCCTCATTTGTTTTGCATCGAACACATCAGACCTGCGCTCCGATGAGCTTGCATAACGTACGCACTCGGGAGCCTCGTCTTCCACCAGTACGGTGGCGGTTGGGCACAACACGGGCGCGGAATATATCAAAACTGCAGCGGCATCGCGGAAGCCAACATAGGCCGCACAGTGGCTGGCGTGGTTTGACGGACGGGAGGATCGTGTTACTGATAACAGCCAATGCGCCATCTTCAGTCTCTATACGACCGTAACCAACCACGCGGAGAGACCGCTCACGCTCGCGGCGGCCATTACCCGTGACGTGAATCAACACAAGCGCGCCATTTACACATTGATACTGGCCAACCGTCGTATGGATTGTCGTTTAGGGCTGCTCGATCCGGCAGCTGAGCTATTCGGTATCTGCCCGAGCATGGACCCACCACTGACTAGGGCCCTCGCGACGGCCGCGCTCCTTCACCATCTGCTAATGGAGCGACGCAGGTCGGCAGCAACCCAGGTTCTTCGGTCACACTGGGCTGGTCCACATGCGCTCAAGATATGCGCACTATATCTACGACAACCCATCCTCGTACAGGATGGAAACGCAGATGGGGACGCGCATATGCAGGCCTACAGCTACGGAGACCACACCTGTCCGACTGACGCAAGAGAAGAGCATCAACCTCATGAGGCTGGCCTCTGCTCTGCCCTTCCCGACAAGGAGGCCACGGGCATATGGTCGCCGGCACGTTTTATCTTCTTTTCTGTTGCTCAGACATCGCGAAAGTCACTTCGATGGAGTACAGGACGGGGAACTCTTTTTCCGGTGGCAAGCTGAAGGTGACCCAGTCTTTGTCGCGGAAATCGCTTCTCAGTACGACTGGCTTTCCAGTTGCCTCGTTCCACTTGAAACACTGGAAGTCATATACGTGGAGCGGACTGCACCAGGTTAGTGTCGATCTCGTGGTGCGCCACCGGGGTGAAATGGCTGACTTGCTAGATGGAAGTGAAAGTACCAACGCTCTTCTCCATTAATGACTTACCATGCGGCAGCTGTTGGATGTCGTACACATGCGTCTGGGATGGCCACTCTTTGACGCAGACAACTATGACAGTGATGAAATGGAGGATATCATGAGGGATGAAGGGCAACTAGTGCTACAAGAAGCTGGAATCGACGTCTTTGCAACTGGCCTGCGGGATTTGCCACAGCTACCCGCCTGGACTGCCCCCATCCGGGCTTGCCCCTTCTCCACGACGTAAGGTCAGCGTGGATGCACATAGGGGCCTGATAGCGGAGAGGCAGACGGATCTTACGCCGGCGCCATCCACCCAGCAACGAGCCGTACTAGCGGCCAAACAGAACGGTCTACAAACGCTGGGGGGGGGGGGGCGTGAAGGTCACACGTTGGCACCACGTCATCCCGACAACACCATGCCTCCAATGCTTCCATTTGTCGTTCGATGCGAGGGGCTACAAACACTCTCATACACCTATCTGCCACACTTCCTCACTCCAAAATGGCGACGCGACAGGTGCCATTAGCTCGGTTTCATCGGTGGGAACAGCAGGGAGTTGCTAGATCCCAGCGGCGGTTTCTCGAATGCGTGGTACCGGATTAGGACTTGGCGCCAGAAGCTCGGCACTTCTGCATAAACGGGTTGGCCACAGTGGAAACATACGAGCCTACTACACGCATGCAAGCTCTCGCAGACCCCTCAAGCTGGATCCAGTTCCTGCAATGGGTGCCGAGTTCTTCCTCATGTGCAAAACCTGCCTCTATGCCGGACGTTGAATGGAAGGCGCTTCATATTCTCCCGTACACACTGGCAGGAGATATTGATTGGTCGCACGGCCCATAGCGCGCTAGGACTGTGGATGCACTGCTTCTCAATCTTGGGCCAGTTATGCAAGTAGATAGTGGCTAGCAATTGGGGAACAGGAGCTACCTCCCCACGGGCATCACTTCGGCAGAGCGAATGTATAAGAAGTTGTATCCTCGACTCCGGCGCCACGTAATTAAGGGCACGATGTGCCCGAACCCGCCTGATGCCAACCATATGCTGCATCGAGGGAATACCCCTCCTCAGAGACGAAGCGGGGGCACTAACCGAGGTTTGGAGGGATGTGGAGCCAGAGCGGGGGGCCCTACAATCATCGGGTAAGGTCGCGACAACGGTGTCTGCAAGCCTTGTTCCCAGCCCTCTTGGCAGACGCACACGCGCAAGAAACTCGGCGTACTCTCTGAGCGGTTCACAGGCACGTCGTCGAACGGCGTCGACGAGATGAACGGGAAAAAAATCGGAGACCCGATCGAACAAGTCGATTGGATGGCCACATCGGGATCTAAGCACGCATGGCCCTGTGACCCAAAACGTCAAAATGGGGGTTGACAGGGTGTGGAGATCGAGATGCTTGGCTCAGAGCCTTTCGGACTCAGCCTTCAGTGGGATGGGTGGAGGTCCACGACCTGTAGGAGACGCACGCCGAACAATACGAGATACGTCGGTTTAATGAACATCATACCGCGGGGTGGGGATTCCAAACTGGTCCAGGTACCTGTGGCTTTTCCTATTAAACCCCATCCACCTCACGACAAGGTGGTGTCGCGATTCTGATCAACGCATACGGATAGTTCAATGACGCAACCCCAGCGTCGGAGGAACTCTGGTGCTCCCACTTCAAGGCAGTACAAGGGACCCTACATGGATTGAGGTTGCTTATCCGACATATATAACCGGGGAGCGGAGAAGGAAACTTTTTACCGACGGATGCTTAACGTGGGGCTACTGGAAGGGGGGGGGGGTAATGGTGGCGGTCGGGGGTGATTTCAATTGCACTTTGGTTGACACTTCCGACCGCAGCTACGGCGCAGCAGCGCGCGGAAATCACGCTTCCCCTGCTTTGGGAGACTTACTGATGAACTAGGGTCTACTAGACCCGGTAGCTGAAGCGAGACTGGAGCAATGAGCGGATGGGGAGCTTCGAAGCCACCAGGCTGCAACCCATATATAGTACTATGCTGTACGAGGACACGGCGAAGCTTCTTCCCGTCTGGACAGGCGGTATGAGGACGCTGCTGCGTACATGTGGGCGGCGGCCTGGTAGACCAACATTCCTGGAGCTCCAGCTGATTACTGCTGCACTTGCGGGTACCTGGGAATCCGATCCGGATCAAGAAACCCGAACGCACCCACCCTGTTCCAACCTATGCGGAGAACGCGATGACAGCCAAAATTACCGCCCTCCTAGAGGCCATCTTGAAACGTATACAAGGAGGCGCTTCCTCACGTCAGGTTCTAGCCGAAGAGTGGGATAAGCTCGAGACCACCATAGTGAAGGTTACCCGTACCGACGTCCGATACCGGCGACGGCTGACCCGAACATCGTTCCGACAGAAACTGCGGAGGCTAACGGCGCAACAGGAGCGGCTCCAGCAACGGGCAGGCGGTGCACTAGCAACGGGCGAGACAATTACAGATGGTGTGGCTATGCTATCCTTGTCCGCCTCAGTGGGGGATCTCCGGCGGAGCGAATTCGGAAAACCACAGCTGAGTGCAAGCAGGAACGATCGCGAGTTCGTCAACGTCGACAGTTCGCTCAAGCTACCCATCGGGACGGCATAACCACTAAAGCCGTGTTCAGGCAGGTCTAAAACAAGTTTCGCGACAACACGGAGCGGAATCTAAACCGTGGCACGGTGCCTAGCACGAGGAGCGAACGCCAAAGGCAAAGTGTTCGCAGATGCATGGAGTCCGATCCTACGACAGGCCGTCAAGAAGCCGACAGGATGTCGCGGCTTGGGTTGACTAGAGCTAGCGGAGTTGACAGCGGTAGCAGAGGACGGTTCAGAAGCGAAGGTGGCAGCGGTCACAGCGCGATGTAAGGAAGGAAACGCAACCGGACCGGATCATCTCGGCATCAATTAGTACGGAGAGTACGAGCAACGCCTTATTCCCATTTTTACCATTTTGTACAACTGCTGGTGCAAGGGCAGATTCTTCCTTGTGTCGTTCCTGGAGGCCCATATCTTCTGCCCTAAAAAATGGGGATCAAAGGGAGGCGCTCCATTATCGGCCAATTACTCTGCTAAACACGGATTGCAAAGTTTTCTCGCGAATACTGACCACATGGGTCCGGGGAACGTTGGCCAGTCAGATCCATCCGAATCAAACTGGTTTCGTACCAGGACACACGATCCTTGAGACTCTGCACGCCTTCGAAGCAGTGCAACGCGGAATTGGGCTCGGATCAACCGAAGACTGACGTGTTAGTTTTGAACTTTATGGAGGCGTACGACTCACTTTCACGTCAATTCTTACTCTTGACACTGCGTCGGCATGGATACCCGGAGCAGTTTATTCAGACGGCTGCAAGGCTCCACGATGAACATCGGCCCGGTTTCTAGCAAATGGCTACCAATCTCGCCGCGTAGCCATCTCGAGCGGGGTCCGGCAGGATTTCCACTGGCCCCCTATTATTCATCTTGGCCTTAGATGCGTTATATAGGGAGTTTGACCGACACCCGCAGCTGCCCC
The DNA here is from genome assembly GCA_033557915.1 of Phytophthora tentaculata. NCBI lineage: Eukaryota > Oomycota > Peronosporomycetes > Peronosporales > Peronosporaceae > Phytophthora > Phytophthora tentaculata. The sequence continues at coordinate 4,065,728 of JAUCEA010000007.1, read as the reverse complement.
GCATACAGATTTCCTCAGGCGAAGTTAGCTGATCTACGCCTAATACATGGCGGCAGAGGGATCCCTATCACAAAAGACGAATTTGGTACCCAACTCAGGTATAGCGTTCATTGGAGGGGAGACGGCCGACGCTGTATCCTGTGGGTGTCTTCCAGAACTATCATGAAACAGCTTAATCAGTAGGGGTAGGGCGCATTAAAGGAGTCATTAAAAATCCCGATTAAACGAGTATTGTTTGGTAGACCAAAAAGTGGTCTCACCAAACAATTCATTTAATCAGCTTTTATCGCGGATACCCCCCCCCCTAAAGTAGCAACTGAATTAAATAAACCTCCTGGTTTTAGTATGCGTTCAAATCGAACCTTTAAGCAGGAAACTCAGTTAAATTTGGTGGCTACGCGGGAAAACGATCTCATTCAGATTTTTATTGCCACCGGGTAAGTAAGGAAGGATCTGTTGTGTTGTCGCTCCTGCCCAAAGTTGCGTAGGGCTCGATAGTGACTGACAGACGGATGTGTTGTTCTTCAGAGAGTAAATTATGTGAGTGAGAGCTACCCAAATCCTCGGTAGGCTTGTTGTTGTTGTTCGCGTTTGAAGGACGTGTGGGTTATCTTCTCAAACGTCGTGACGGACATGCCTCTGACCTCAAATCTTAGTGTTGACAGCACGGCCGAACCCCTCTCGTCGAAGAGTAGCGCTTGAGGTGAAGAGAGGGAAAGAGGTTCTGAGCTGAGGTGCGTTGGCTCGGGAATCACTGTGTTTGTGTGTACTTATGGTAACTGTTGTCATCGTATGTCTGGACATGGTAAAAGGAAAGTAAAACATCATTGAGCAAGCGAGTAATAGAGCGAGATTGTGCGTGCTGATCAGAGGTGAGGGGAGATGCTCGGGCACAGAAGCACTAGTAGGAAACATCGCTAGCCCCCCCCCCCCCCCCGATAATACGCGTTATATTCCGAGTGATACTCCCCTACAAACGCTGCCTCAAGTCTGGAGCGCTATCTGATCTAGTAGCGGGAGATTATGTGGGTTTTGAAAGATCTTCCACGTTTCAGTCGGAGGAATCGTGATCTTAGTGACGGTACATGTAGCGCTAGTAAGCTAAGTTTGATGAGCTGCTCTTCCTCTTCGAGCTTCGCCCTATAGTTCCAGTTGCCAGGAAGGGGTAGGAAGTCTATAAACTGGGATTATTTTATCATTTTTGTCCTACTTGGAAGTGTCCCTATCCACTTCGAATATAAAAGTAAGTACGATTATCATTTTGAGGCATAGCTTACCGACCTGAATAAACGTTTTATGTAGGTTTTGGACGTAGGTTTTATCGACTTGCGTTATATGCTGTTACACAGACAGGCGAAAAGTAATTAACAGGGGTATTAAACCAACAGTGATTAAATCGTTTTATGATAGTTTTGGAAGGCACTCAGTGCACGATCATACCACCTCGACGCCGGATAATGACAGCATTTTTGGCGGCTGTGGAACACTACCTGCTAGTTCTCATTACGAACTATCCGGGGCCTCTCGGACCGTTACACTCCGGTGATGAGGTCCGCCTATTCACGACACCGGGGGACCAATCGTTCACGCTGGAACTCGGGAAAAATATTCGCCGGTGATATGGATCAAATCCGACTCGAAGAGATGGCGACCCGGTGGCCACACCACATACACAGCGGGCGGCACCTGACCCCATTCGCAGTGCAGTACATGGATCCCGAAGTGGGGGTTCGAGCAGTGCACCCGCACCCTCGGGTAAGCCGACTGGTATGCATGCGACCGGACCAACGGAACTGGAGACGGTCACGGCGGCACTACAAGGCGATGGTCGGCATGGGGATGCTTAGGAAAGGGCCGCGCTGTGCGGACAAACGAGAGCAGGGCTGGAAAGAGGTGATTGCGGCCGCAGCCGCAGGACTGGCATCATTGAAATGATCCCATATCCGGCAGGATGTTGGGCTCGGAGCCTGGGGCGAACCACCCATCTACAAACTCAAACACTATGCGTGTTCATTGTACGACCCTACGCAGGGATACTTAGGCTGTCCTCATGCGGCGTCCCTTCGGATACGGGATGTCACACTGCATCACGTCTTCTGGACTTGCGCTGCAGCTGTGTAATTACGGGATGACTTCCCACGAGGTTGGAGGGGTGTAAGATTACACCTGACCAATCCAGATGGGGCTTTTATTGGCCTACCTCTCACCACCACGACTTCAGAGGAATAGAACACCGTCAACGCGCAATTCCCCACCAGCTCGGAGGAAGAATTGGACCGGTTTGAGCCGGTGCTAAACCTACTGATAGTGAGCTGCTGGAACATTGAAGCCGCCACTTACTTCAGCGGAGTGTGGAGGTGGAGAGTGGAACACTTCGACGATCTCACCACTGTCACTCCAGAATACCACAGAGCATCTCTGGCGGCCCGGCTGAGATTAGGGTACGAGACGGTGTACTACCAGCTAGGACGTTACACGTCCGACCCTGTGGTCTCCAAGGCGGCCCGCATCATGCCGGCGGTTCTCCCAGTCAAGCATGCGAACCGGCTCCAGTTACCCCCGGACGGGGCCCCAGCCGCGTTATTTGGTCTTCTTTGATGGCGGCTCGCGCAGAAACCCGGGGCCATGTGGCTGTGGAACCATCACCCTCCGCATCGGGTCGGAGATGGCAGGCGTACGGCTCTGCAACCACGACTAACTATCTCGCCGAAAACCTCGGACCTTGCGCAGGTTTACAGCCTGCGACGGTATGGCTGGCCCCGGTGCACGTCATCGGCGACAGCCAGTTAATCATTCGGTAGCAACGCCTCCGCAATCCACCCAAGGCGCCCCACGTGCGCCGACTCTACCACCAAAGCCAGCGTGCGACCGACCAACTTACTGTCCTGTCGTGGCATCATCACTACCGAGGTTACAGCAAGATGGCTGATCGTCAAGCCAACATGGCGATGGGCGAGTGCAGAAGTGTATAAGGTCTCCTCCCCTGCGACAGTGGTTCCAGCGCGAGGTGGGAAGAAGTTTTAGGTATGAAACAAGTGATTTTGGTCACTGGCTGTGCCGGAACGGTGATGGGAACCCCTTGGGATTCGAAGCCTCTCAACCTTAAAGGTTAGATATGGCCCGGGTACTTCATTATTTTGGGGACTGACGGGTGGGCTGAGACGCCCGTCGATGGGGTCATAGGATGGCGTTAGCTCCTGTAGTTTAGCGACAGCCATGTGCCTTAAAAAACACTTTAAAGAGTAATAACAGTCGATTATGGCTACAAAAACCATGATAAGGCCTGTGGCGGTCAAGTCTCTCTGAACAGTCGCCTAACGCAAATAAGAGTTTAAGCTGCTCAAACCTCTCCGCTTTAGGTGTAAAAAATCGACGAGATAGCCTAAATCCTCAACGTTCAACCGGTACCGTACTTTTTGTGTACGTCCTGATGACGGAGATACACAAATTCGAGTGCAGACCTTTGGCAGGGTGGAGGATAACTGGTTGCTTACCTTACTAAGCGACGCGCAATGCAACAAATTCGGGTGACGGTAGCGATTAAGCGGAAGAACCGTGGGTTGGTGTTTAAACTTTTGGACAAGACCAACGTGTCGATAAACTTTTACAGGGGAAATATAGGGACGGCTATGCACACCAACCAGCAGCAACTGGCACTGGAGATTTTCGCCTACATTCACCAGTATACGCAGGCGTGGACTTCTCAGAGGTGTACTCTTCTGCCATCAGAGCGGCTTTCAACACGAACCAATTTGACTTAATACTCGCAATATTAAGGAAGATAAAGAGCAGCGGCTTGGAGGCTGCAGGAGAATATTCTAATGTAGTCATGGCGCTCAAGAAAACCAAACAATACGCGTATCTTCTGCGCGTGTTTGTAGAGATGCGAGTATATGGCTACATTCAGGAAAAAACCATTGCTACGCTGCCGTCGAGGCAGCAATCAAGCTGGAGAATCAGGACGTAGCAATGGAGGTATGTGACGATATTATCAACGATGGCACCGTCTTGACAGGAGTTTACTCGTTCGCGAAGGAGACAGCTCGTGGGGCAGAAAAACACGATTTCGTTGAGTTTTTCTCTACTAAGATGGCGACAAATACCATTCCCGACGTGGCTTTGAGCAGGTATCTCAAGCAGGCGCCTTACAGATCAGCGGCATATAGTGCTGTTCTGATAGAGGCTCACACGGAGAAAATGGATGTAGCAAACATCCTGGAAAGCATGCTGAAGGACCCCAAGCCGTCAACGATCAAGTGCTACTTGCTCGCTCTGCGGGGTGCACAGAAGGCCAAGCAGCATGACTTGGTCGTCCAGATTTACCACCACAAGACACAAAATGACGTGGTTCCTACCATGGCCATGTGCAGAACGGTGCTAAAGAGCTGCGTTCCCGCCAAAGACCTGGAGGCTGCCCTTAGTGTTCGAAGCGCCATGAATCGTCATCGTATTGCACTGACAAGAACCACGTCCTTCTACTTGGTTGAATGTGCCTCGAAACTTGGTCAGTGGGATCTAGCCTTCGATGTATTTCGAGCAGTGCAGAGCGAAGGTTTGGGGCCTAAACTGAAAATGTATTCTGTAGCATTCAAAGAGGCTAGGAAGAAGGCTAGGAAGAAGGATAACGCTGACGTGGCGCGTGATATCTTGGCAACGATGCCTGAGGAGCTTTGTCAACAGCTTCACAGCAACTACCTGGAAACTGGGCTGCTCAGATTTGGGTAAATCCGGTTCCTGGCCCAAACTGAAGAGAATACGAGACAGCGTCAAACGAAAAGATGCTACGCCCCCATTTGTTTTTTTCGAGAAAAACGGCCCCAAACACTGGCCACCAAAACCGTACTTAATTGATTTTTTTCACAACTGGCAATATTAAAAATCTCTACATTTCAACCAGGTGTATCATTTTGTAATCTCGAAGAAGCCAAGAGCCGATGAGCAGCAACACAACAAACGCGGCGCCCAATGCTGGGTGTACAACCGACACGAGCATCACTACCGGTGTCAGTGCGATTCCTCAGACCAGGAGCAGCAGAAGACTTCTCGGTACGCTACGCAGCGCACCAAGTGAAGAGCCAGCAGTCGCGTCCGAAGAAAGTGAGTGGGAGCCAGAATCGGACAGCTCGAACGGGGTCACAGGAGATGATTCAGATGCAGCCATGGCCGATGAGAGCGCCGCTACTGACTCCATCTCTGACGAAGAGGAGGGAAGAATCATGTCGATTGTCGAGGACGTGCGCGAGCGTGTTACGGTCTTAATTTAATGCCGACACTTGTGAGCAACGCTGCCTGGAAGGAAAGGCACAAGAGATACAAGATTTCTTGTGCTCCATAGAACAAATGACCCCTCCCGAGCGCAAACAGAGCATTCTAACTGCGTTGGCGCTACTCGTGAAGACAGACACCGCAGTGCGCCGTCGCGGAACTGGCTCACGGCTAAGTTTTTCGTAGTATCTACCTCTCATTAGGCGAGTTTGCCGTGCGTCTTGGTGTGCTTTGTATGGTGTCTCGACGGCGACGGTCACCCGATATCGACAGCAGATTCAGCGTGGTGCTTCTCGGTAAAGCCACACGGTGGTCACTTAAATCTGAACACAAACAAGATAGAAATTAGATGGTTAGTGAGGTGGTTTCGCTCGTTTGCTGCCGCTGTGGGGGACGTGGTGCCCGTTCGCGTGCGAACGCAAAAGACTTTCGACGGCGTTGTACGCAAACACTTCTCTCAGATAACTACACCATGCTACCAAGTCACTTTACGTGGGACCTACTTCTCAGTGAGATACACAAGTACGTCCTAGAGGACAACAAAGACGTTCGCGAGCCTGATCAGTCAACGTTCAGGAAGCTTCTTCTGAAGCACTGCCTACAATTCGCATCCGAGCGCAACGCAGTAACGTGTGCGACGTCTGTTAGATCTTGTACTGGAAGCTGAAGGCGGGGGTGGCCACGGATCTCACAGAACAGCTTGGTGTTCAAACAAGCGCAGCCAGGAAGTTGCGGTGCGTGTACTGAGGATGTTTGTAAAGGGCCATACAAAGAATGCGGTTGACCGTGGATTTGGCCGTATTCGCAAGAAATTTGCAAGAGAGGACGTTTGGATTATGGATCAGCTGTTGGAGGTCGTGAACGCAGCATCAAATTCGGTGCTGGTACACTATCAGCGCGAGAATTCCATTTTCAAGATTTTTAAGAAGATCACACAAGAAGCCTACAAGGACCTGAAGACAGTTCAAAAGTTCCAGATATTCTCGATGAGCGCTAGCAGTCCGGGGCAGATAGAATGCCGAGTAGGGCCAAGTAGCGAAGTGCAGATACAAGACCTGAGGTCTTCATTTGACGGTATTAAGACAGATGCTGCCAAAATTCGTGCTTTGTTCGAGGATCATCTCTAGGTTCTACCGTGTCCACCTCCTAACTGTGAAAAGAAGCAGCAAATGAATAACAAGGTGCGGCTGTTCGTTCCACCCGAGTATGCGTCGGATCCAGTTTACAATGCGCCAACTGACGAAGAAGAGAGGCTCGCTAATGAGGCCAACGGTCTCGGAGAAAGACCGCAGCTCAGAAGAAGACATAATCACTACATGGGTCGGAGGCGAAGGATGTTGCGCCAGGGCCCGTATGTGTGGAGCCGAGACCAAATACTGACAGCCCTGTTGTTGCTGACAGTAGTGCACCTCAAGCCAAGCCAGACCAACCAGTTCCGAAACGTGCGAGGAAGTCTCTGTAAGAATCGAAGTAACCATAATGTCTGCAGCTAACCAAAATGATTCTAACGTACTGTTCTCTAACTTTTTGGAAAAAATTCAAAATATACGCATGTAATTTTGAAGAGTATGAAATAAAACTAAAATTTGACGATGAAGGAGACTGAATTAGACTATGGGAATAGTCTCACTCGATTCCACGTAAACAACTACCCCAAAAAACACAAAAATAAAAATCCGAGAAAGTTGATTATGAGGTAGATATTTTTTTCTGACGGACGCTCCTCAGCCTGTATGCAACTTCTTAAGGGTCTGAAAGCACCAACAGCAAGAAGAAACGCTAATCTTCCCCATGGTGTGCTTAACTCGCGATTCGTACTTAGGTTTGCTAGCATATTTTCGTTTGACGCTGTCTCATATGTACACGTTTGGGCAAGAAGACAACGAGCTTGACATTTTTCAAGAAACTGAAGACTTCAGACAGTCATGGCGCTAAGGTGGTGTCAAAAGATGACCAAAAGCTGGGAACAAGCCTCAAGAATTATCTCACGTGGATATTCAAACCTGAGCTTACAGCCGTCGGAGTCGTTCTTGTGTGAGCTATATCCTGCGATATCTCCGTTTCAAAGTACTGTACCTGGGGACGTCGATGTGTCGCGAGAATTTGATCGAAAACACAGTATACGTGTTGGGGGAGAATTGCTAGCGTTCAAATCGAAAGTCGCGCCGTCACTGCGTCGTTTGCGCGAATCGCAGTAATTGTGGTGGTCACAATCACCTTTAATCTGTTCTCCCCATCGGATAGGTAGGATCGTGCGCGTACCGGTAGCCTCAACTTTAAAAAAAAAGTTTGGCCAAGCCTGAAACGGACACCTAAAGTGAAACAGACAGTCTTCCAGCCCAAACGCAAAAGTGTTCGGCATTTCTTTCCGCGTTCGATTTAGCCAAGGGAAGATGCCAAAGCTGCACGTTGGAAATGGTGTATGCGGCAAAAGTAAGCATCACATCGGCAAGACTGGGACGATCCTTCGTGTACTAAAGGAAGGCCGGCATCATAAGTATGAGGTACAGTGGTCTACTGTTGATGTAGCAATGGTGTCTAGCCGCTCCATATGCATCCAACCCGGCTCAGCAGATGCAAGCGACGATCACACCGGTGGCAATGCAACCTTTGTGCAGCTTCTCGGGTACCTGTATATCTGATAGTGCACTACACGCGCGGTAAGCCAAGCCGTAACGCAATGGTAGCCAAGCACTTACCAACACCAGGTCAGAGCTAGGTATCTCTGCCTTCTCCCTCCGCTGGCGTAGCAACACGAAGTAAAGCAGTTAACACAGTGGGGACGTGCTCGCTTGGGTTAGCTGTGTGTGTATCGCCTTAGTTAAGGCGGTATGCGCCGTTAGAGTGTCTTGGCGTATGCGGGAGGTCTTATTCTTCGCGAGTGACGACTGACAAGGCGCAGGATGGATATCATATTTTCGCCAAATGGCACCTGTTATTTCATATTCGCTAACAGGTGCCATTTGGCGAAAATATGATATCCATTCATAGCTGTGTGTGTATCGCCTTAGTTAAGGCGGTATTGGAATGCTTTCAGGAAAAGAAGTGGATATTGATGGAAGGTATGGATCTTGGACACGAAGCTCGGACGAAGCGGAGGGAGGGACGTCGCAGACGGCGGGACCGGAGCGAAGGCACTTGAGGGGTAGAATGCAGATTCGAAAGTGATTGAATTGTCGGAGCTTACACCCTACTGTTATAGACACGCGACCCTGCGTCCTATCACCTAGTGCATCTAATCAACCATCACTCACCGGTGTTCATCCAATCATCCTACTCGTCTAATCATCGGTGGCGTAAACAACTTACCGTAATCACCATAATCAACGTGGGTTCGGATTGGACCGGTTCGGGTTAACCGGTTAATGGGTACAACTGGTACACAGTACCCAAGACCAGCAACCCTCAATACGCCCCCTCAATGCGAAGTCCCACGAATGCCGAGAGCCACCCTCAGATCCGTGTGACGTGGTCCCGCAAGCGCCTGCGTCATGATGTCCGCTAGCATCATAGAAGTCTCGCAGTACTCAAACGTGACTTCACCGCGCTTGACTTCATCGCAGATGTGGTGGTACTTGATGTCGATGTGCTTGGCGCGGCCTTGGTTCACCGGGTTCTTGGTCATCTTAATGCACGACTGGTTGTCTTCGCGGATCATGAGTTCGGGTCCAGTCTCATTAGCGGCCGCCAGAATCTCGCATAGCAGGCGATGAACCCACTTGCCTTCTTGGATAGCCAGACTGAGCGCGATGTACTCCGCTTCGCTCGTGGACAGCGACACACTTGATTGCTTCTTGCTTCCCCAGCTCACAGGCGCACTCATGAGCATGAACGTGTAGCCTGAAGTGGACTTGCGGTTGGCGAGGTCACCGGCCCAGTCCGCGTCCGAGTAGCCACGAAAGTCGATCTTGTCGCCCGGCTTGAAGCAGATCCCATGCGTCTTGGTGCCTTGCAGGTAGCGAAAGATACGTTTGACCGCAACCCAGTGTTCCTCTTGGGGGTTCTCCATGAAGCGCGATACATAGCCAACGGCGTACGCGATGTCTGGGCGCGTGGCGGTCATCAGGTGCATCAGAACACCAACAGCTTCGCGAAACGGAGCGTTCACCTTGATCGCCGCGTCGCTTGGAACCAGTCGAGTGCTCATGTCCACCGGACTCACCACGGCCTTGCACTCGTCCATGGCGAAGCGCTTCAGGATGTCGTCCACGTATCGCCGCTGGCACATGGTCACGCTGCCGTCCGGGCCGTCCACCAACTCGATCCCAAGAACAAACGCGCACTTGCCGCTGTCGGTCATCTCGAAGCGCGTCTTCAGGTCGGTCTTCGTGCGTGCGATCAGCTCGGGCGAACTCCCGGTAATCAGTACGTCGTCCACGTACACCAGTACAAGCACGCAGTGACCGTCCACCACCTTGATGTAGAGGCACGGATCGAAGGCCGACACTTGGAAGCCGATGGAGCACACGAACTCGTCGAAGGTCTCGTTCCACACTAGCGAAGCTTGCTTGAGACCGTAGATAGCCTTCACCAGTTCCAGGCAGTCGAAGTCACCATCCAGTTCGACGCCTTCCGGAACCACGCAGAAGACCACCTCCTTCATTATCCCGTACAGGAATGCTGTCACGACGTCGAGTTGGTCGAGGGGCCAGCCAAAATACTTGGCAATCGCGATCGCCATGCGCAGCGTCACATACTTGACCGCGGGCGAGAACGTCTCCGTGTAGTCGATGCCGTACTTCTGCTTGAAGCCCTTGGCCACGAGGCGCGCCTTGTACTTCTCGATCGAGCCGTCCGCTTTGCGCTTGATCTTGAACACCCACTTGGTACCGATGGCGCGTTGTCCGTTAGGCAACTTGGCAGCTCGAAACACACCACGCAGTCGCATCGACTTGAGCTCCGCGCGGATCGCCTTGCGCCAGTGCACTTGATCAGGACCGTTCACAGCCTCTTGGAACGTCGTCGGCTCCGATAGATCGGCTGCTGCTTCCACAGCGTTGGCACTGGCACGCCAAAACACTGGAGGCGTCGAGTCGTCGTCTTCATCTTTGTCCCCAGACTTTTCTTCTTCGTCGGGGTCGGCTCGGCGCGAGGAGGATACGTCCGGCGCACTTGCTTCTTCTAAGCCAGCTCGGTGGCGAACGGGGCGCGATCTTCTGGCAGTGTCGTCGTCGCCACTCGGTCGGTACTTGCGCTTCCTCGCCTGTTTGAAGCTCGTTTGGCGCGGTCCATCGTTGTCGTCCAGGTCCAGCACAGCATCATCGACGTCTTCATCCGAAGTATGCGTTGAAAGTCCAAAGGTGGACTCATCGAAGTTGACATCGCGACTGATAACCACCTGCCCCGCCTCGATGTCATAAACTCGATACGCCTTGGACACTTCTTCGTAGCCGAGGAACAGCCCGGCGCGAGCCTTGGGGTCCCACTTGCGCCGTCTTCCCTTCGGCGTCAGGATGTACGTCTGGCATCCGAACACACGCATGTGCTTCACACTCGGCTTGGACTTGTAAACGATCTCGAACGGAGTCTTGTGTTCGATCTTGGGTGATGGCAGACGATTCTTCACGTAGATGGCCGTCATGGCCGCCTCAGCCCAGAAGCTCTTGTCCAGCTTGGCGTGATGCAGCATGCTGCGGCCAATCGTGACGATGGTCCGGATGGCGCGTTCTGTCGTGCCGTTGGTCTGGTGCGCGTACGGAACCGTGGTTTGCTGCTCGATGCCTTCGACTTCGTAGAAGGCCTTGAGCGAGTTGGTTGCGAACTCACGGGCTCCGTCGTGCCGCACAAACTTGACCTTCTTGCCGAACTGCGTCTGCACCTTCGTGACGTACATCTTGATGCAGTCCTCGCTCTCCGACTTGGCACGCAGGCAGAACCCCTTCATGCATCCGCTGGCTTCGGCCACGATCAGCAGCAGATACTTGCTGCCACCCAGTGACTCTTCTTCCATGGGGCCGCACACGTCGAAGTGGAGCAGCTCGAACGTGTCGTAGTGACGCTTGTCACGGTTGCTTGGGAACGGCTTCTGGACCATTTTCCCTTGCTGGCAGCCGCGACACACGCTTGGTCCACTCGACTTGGAAGGTGCCTTCGCGTCCTTGATCATGTGGTTGTCGACCATCTTGCGAAGCACCTCCACCGGAGCGTGACCCATACGCGCGTGTAAGTCGACCGTCTTCCCACTGTTCGCCGCATTCGCCGATCGCTGAGGCGTCTGGAGCCAGTAGAGTCCATCCACGAGGTTTGCCGTCGCCACCACTTGCTTGGAGCCCTTGTGCGCAATCTGCATCTTGGTGCCGTCGAACACGACTTGGAACAGACCACTCTTGTTAATCTGTGGCACCGAAAGCAGATTCTTGCTCATGCTTGGGACGTACAGCGCGTTCTTGATCTCGATGTCGCGCTCGTCGCCGTTGGGCAGAACCACTCGTTCCACGATGGTCCCCACACCCATGATGGCCGCCTTGTTGCCGTCGGCCACCGAAAGTTCGCCTTCATTCCGCTCAATCAAATGAGCGAACTTGGCCTTGTCGTTGCAGATGTGGTGCGTTGCGCCGCTGTCGACCGCCCACATCCCGAACACATTCTTGCCCGTCGAAATGCCACACTCCAGTGAGACCGCGAACGCCACTCGATCATAGCCGTAGTCGTAGTTGTAGCTGGCGTCATCGTTCCTCCACTGGGCATTGTTGGCCCCGCGTCCACGGCCATTGCCATTGCCGCCGCGTCTTGGGCCCCGATTCTCGTCCTTCTGCTTGGTCCAGCACTTGTCAATCGTGTGCCCCAATTTCCCGCAGTACGTACACTGGCGAGACTCTCGGTCGGTGTTGAACGCCTTGGCCGCATTTTCCGTCTTCACCGTCGCCGTCTTCTCGCCTTGTCTCTTGATGTGCTCATTTGTGAGCACCTTCACGACGTCTTGCGATCGTAGTTCAGCGCTGCTCATCTCCAAGTTCAGCACGACGTTCTCGTAGCTCTTGGGGAGACTGCGCAACAGGCAGATCGCCACGTCCTCGTCCTCCATCTTGGCGCCGATGCTGCTGAGCTTGGCGCTGATGTTGAGGACCTCGTTGCAGTGATGCAACACGTTGCCGCCTTCCCCGAGCAACATCGCGTTCGGACTGATGTTGCTTCACATGGACGCGGACTACCACCATGTGGTCGACGACTGCGAGGAAGCGTGGGTTGCGTGGACGCGCCTGAAGACGCTGTACGGTGGTTCGCAGAAGGCTGGACGCATCTACCTGAAGCGCCAACTCTTCAGCATGGAGATATGACGTAGTCGTCCTTGGCCCGCGAGTCCGTGAAGCTCGGCGTCGTCTCGCGGTTCACGACATGCCACGTCGACTCGGTCATGAACACGCCACGCATGTAGCGGTTCCACGTCGCGTAGTTGTCCCCGTTGAACTTGTCAATGGAGACCTTGGTCGAGGCGTCTTGGGCAGAGGACATGGTGCTTGGGCTCATAACCTGATGGAAGGTATGGATCTTGGACACGAAGCTCGGACGAAGCGGAGGGAGGGACGTCGCAGACGGCGGGACCGGAGCGAAGGCACTTGAGGGGTAGAATGAAGATTCGAAAGTGATTGAATTGTTGGAGCTTACACCCTACTGTTATAGACACGCGACCCTGCGTCCTATCACCTAGTGCATCTAATCAACCATCACTCACCGGTGTTCATCCAATCATCCTACTCGTCTAATCATCGGTGGCGTAAACAACTTACCGTAATCACCATAATTAACGTGGGTTCGGATTGGACCGGTTCGGGTTAACCGGTTAATGGGTACAACTGGTACATAGTACCCAAGACCAGCAACCCTCAATAGATATTTACCACAAATGCCTCCATGACTGGTGCAGGTAAAGCGTTCTTGAACATCTTGAAGACTGCCGGCTCTTCTTCTTGGTATCCCTGGCGGACATGTAATGGGGCAGCCCCTATTTCGGGACAATTCATTTCTATTATAAGAGGCATTTTGAAAAGTAACTGCTGGTTTCGAAAACAGGCCGACAGACCAACTCGCGGAACTAGAGCGGTAGAGAATGGAAAGAAGCACACCACTATATTGGGATAAAAAATGGGCAAGAACGTCATCAACTACGACATTTCAAAGTCGCCTAAGTCAGCCTGGTTTTATACTTGAATTAAATATGAATAGCAGATGGCCCATCATCAAGGATCGACTCGAAAGACTTCCGAAGAGACGGCCGTCCAAGACACCCTGGAATATGACTTCTCTTCTAGCGACGATGAAGGAGGAGAAAATGAAGGTTCTGACTCGGAGGGGCAGCTGGAGGGAGAAGAAGATGGTACCGTTGTTGCTCATGGTCACCACTTGATTCCGTCACGGTTGACTCAGGCAGTCAATATTCGTCTCAAGGAGCAACATTTCTGTGGCCTGCATATCTACAGCTTGGAGAGCGATCATTAGTGAAATATTTATATCTAATTTATCCTATGAGGACACTACAAGAAACTATTCGTCTGACCAACATCAATTTAGCAATGGATTCATTTTGTCCAATTGGACCCGGTGACCTATTTAGGTGGATTGGAATCCGACTATCAATGGCAACGGAGCCACGTCGAGGACCTACGCGAGTCTACTGGGAGACACAAACTAAAGAGCGCTACATAAATACCCCAGCTAGCTATGCATCGAGGTTCCAGATGAGTCGTCACTGCTTCGAGCAGGTGATGTATGCACTTGCATTCTCAGATAAAAGTCAGACAGACGATTCATGGCATCGGATAAGTCCATTGATACTAGGGTTCAACGAACAAAGAAAAAAGCACGTTTCTCCTGGAAACATTCTTGTGGTTGATGTGGTTGATGAATGTATGAGTGCCTGGAAGGGACGTAAAGCGAAGTACACTCACGACGGTCTCCCCCATCAGACTAAAAATGCTCGCAAACCGAAGGAAAGGAAATTGAGTTGAAGTCGCTTGCCGATGGAGACAGTGGTGCACTTCATGGACTTGAATTGGTAGAAGGTGTCGCTCGTCATCGCCAAAAAGAGCACTTTAGAGAGTTTGGAGAAGGAACAAGAGTCACACTGCGGCTAGTGGAGGTATACAAAGGAACAGGGCGGACCGTTGTGGCTGATAGTGCCTTTGCCTCGGTGAAAACCCTGGTCCAGTTGGAAAAAAGACTAGGTTTGTTCTTCAGGGGAATTGTAAAGACAGCAAGTGCGGAGTATCTACAAGCCCATTTTTAAAAATGGGCTGAAACGAACCCGACCCGGGGTTCTTTCAAAACGATAACAAGTTTTACTGACTCGGGTAAGGCAATGTATGCCTTGTGTTGGGCAGACCGAAAGTACAAAATGCAGATATCAAATAGTGGAACTACCCTTGCCGGTACCGATAGTATACGTGTTCGACATCAAACTACCGTTTGAAATGGAAAATTGTAGACACAGCGATATCAAAAGCGTGTTTCTCGCCCACAAATGGTAGAATTATTTTTTAGCAGGTTTCCTACGATTGATGTGCATGATCATCGGCGGCAGGGGTCTCTAACAATTGAGCGAAAGTGGATTACACAGACATGGGAGCATCAAGTATTTGCGACGATCCTTGGCATGGTTGTTGTGGACGCCTATCAAGCGTACCGCTTCGAGCCAAATGAACTCCATCATTTCGGCAGGATAGTATTGAGTTTCAACGATTTCATATCACAGCTATCTCACCAGCTCATTTTAACGAGCACGTAATGAAGAGATCGCTGCGGTCAGATGACAGATCTCACGGAGTAGACGAGGTAATGGTCGATATATAGATCTACCTATTTGCTTTTCACTAACTATTTGTTACTCGTGATCACCAGCCATCTCATACTGTGAAGGCTTTCGGTGACCTCCCTCAATACACGGAAGCACGTAAGGGAGGCAAGCGAGTGCAGCGACAGTGCCGTCTGTGCCAAAAGAAGTGTTCGTACTACTGCATCGGTTGCTCCGATCTTCAGTTGCAATCGTTCTTTGGAGTGTGTGGACCAAGATCCCAGCGAGCATATCGCTCTACCTTCAAAATGAACCTTTTATCACTAGCATATGCTACGCAATACAAACTTTCATATTAAAACTAATTTATGCACGCCTACTAGTAGGATTGTAGCCATGCTACTGGTAGGCTTTTAACCTGGAGAGAAAAATTTAAATATGAGACCAGTCCAAACAAAAGTATCCAACTCGCCATTTTAAGGTTTTTTGTAATCGACCTCAGAAGTTTGTGGTGCGGCGCACACTACGAAATACAACTTTCGAGAAAACGAGCTTTGAAAATTGCGACCGCAGGAGGGAAGAAAGCGACCCTGATTCTAAGCCCGAAGGCACACTTCAGCGCACCACCAGAGCTGACGGGGCATCCCCGGATGAAAGTAGGCGTGTTATGCGTAGATGGAGAGCGCCGGTGCAGGACAGGCGTCACGAGACTCCTGTAAACGAAGTGCGTCTACTCGACAAAGTATTACAGCGCATTCATCTATTAGTATTATACTGGTGAGGTGAGGATTAGTAAAGGTTTGTGCGGCAAGGACGATGAGGACACGGCGAAGCCCTTAAAGCCAAAGAAGCTTGTCGAGAGAAGCAGACAAGTAAGAGATCGCATGGGCAGCAGCAGTAATTTAGGGAAATTACCATATGTTTACGTGAATATACGTACTTTTGTCTAACCTGAAAAAAATAAGTGGATAGTCCTGGTAGTGCGTCGTAGAAGCGCTTAGGCCCATTCTCAACCAGGTTTTTCCGTCGCATGCGACGGAATAGCTATCATTGATTGGTTAACGGGGTAGGTGGTCGCTTGCGACGAAGTACATAAATATGCTCACATGCGATGAATTCGTCGCATGAGGACGCTCCTAAAAATCACCAATCAGAGCTCTTATAGCGTCGATTACCGAAATTAGATATTTCGATGTTATATTTACTTCAACGTGGTCTTCGTTCGATTGCTCGAATAACAACCATTGCTATCTTTCTCCTGCTCGCACAGCACCGTAACATGTTCGGACCGCTTCCTCCTCCCACCAACCAGCGTCCACAGTATGGTGGTGCCGACGACGACGAGTCTTGCTCTGTTATTTGCCGATTGTTGTCTTAGTGGTGGCTAAAATCAGGAAACTCGTGAATTTGTTCTCCAACACATCTCAAGTAAAGATCTGCATCGGCCACTTCACAATTTGCTTCGGCGCTCACAGGAAGTAGAAGCGGAATGTTTTTTTCTAGTGTAAAGATCACGATTATATATTCTTCATGCACATATTTCAATTTTTATAGCCTCGATGTGAAAGCTATACATTTTTTGAATCGATGGTCGCTCACATGTCTTCACTCGCGATACGCTTCCAGTTTACTAATCAACCTATGACGCTCGTGAAGAAGTAGGTCACGATCCTGTTGTAGTCTCTCGACCGTGTCACCTTCAGCGCTGACAAGCTCTCGGTCGACTTCAGCCAACTGTCGACGTATATCGCTTAGCATTGATAGAATGCTTAAAAATTTCTTGCAGTTTTGCAGTAGTAGAAGCAGCAGCACGCTCCACTTCGGTTCGACGATCTTTTACGTAGGTCGCGAAGGAGACGGCTAAGCTTTCAAGTGACTGCGTGTCACTTTCCTTGCGAGTGTTTGTCTTTATGGGGGTTGAGTTTGCCGAGTTACTCTTTTCAAGGGTTGAAGTAGCATGGTCAAGCGAATGGAATTGATCCTTGTCGAGTATCCCGCACTTGACAAAGTTGTTGAGCTCTGGTTTTACCTTTAAGAAACGAACAAACAAACAGTAAAAGACCTGTCAGCAACTGCATTTTATCGTTTTCGCTCGTAAAATCAATATGGTTTCACCTACTTCCAACCATTTTCTCAAGTATAGGCCGAAACCACGACCATCGACAAACCGGCGGAATTCGTTTTCATGCTGCCCAGACGTACAGAATTTCCGCTTTGCTACAATGTAGTACCGATTCGCTTCTTTCCACATGTCGTACAGTTTTTTTGCTGAGTGGTCTTTATTCACTGAAGGGTCAATGCCGACGAAGAAGTCATTTGTAAACATGAGCTGGTTGTATGTGTCTATTTCCGGATTTTGGGTCTTGTAAGTCGCATGTATATCCTGCCACAGACAGCTCTTGTCGTTTACAGATCTCGTGTCCAGAACACTACGCGGTGGTTTATCGCCTACGTGTAGGTTAGTTACCATACAAAGTTAAATGCAAGCAACTTTAGCATATTTACAGTACCGGATTGGATAAATCGTGCTGAGATCTCATCTGAAAACAGAATGTCCAAAAGTCGATACCAACAATGTTTGGTTCGAGTGTCGGGTGCGGTATCTCCTGTATGTGGATTGCCAAACATTATCCCACCATACATGCGCTTAGCGGCATCGTGACGACGAAGAACAGCAATGCGCTCGTCTTTCTTAAGTCTACCCTTGACCTTTAACGAGCGGCGTGTGCATTCCTTTCGAATTGCGTCTGCTGTCCATGTATCATCACCATCAACGGGCTGAGTAGATACTGCAGTCGAAGTATCTTCACTCGGAGCAATGTCGCTCTCATCCGAGCTGTCCGGATCGACAAGAAGTTGCGAGTGTGGCCTGGCTGGTTGTAAATACACAGAAGGAGGATTCATCTGATAAGACGGGGCCGCGACTCCGGCTGAGCCGGTGTTTGATTGACTTGAATGTTGTTTTTCTTCACGATGTAGAGTTGGACGCAGAGTTTGAGAGTCAAAACCACGCATTTCAGGTGTACCATGGGGCCAATCAAGGTGATTTGTGGGAAGCGTAGGTATTTGAGGTAGCGATGGAGGCCCTGGTAGCTGTTGTGTTGGGCTATTTTCAAGCTGGTGATCCGCAAGACGAGGTATAGGTCGCTGGTGTACTGCATGACGCCCTATTTGCTGATCCATTGGTGACGTATTCTGGTACGACAGCATCCCGAAGGTACACACAGCTACACAGACATGAAAGTTATCGTAATAGCGAGAGCCTGGATTTCTGAGCGATGCCGCAGTATATCTCGCACCACTGTTGTTCCAAGACTTGCGCTGTGGGAGTCTTCACCTCCGGTTGTATGTAGTCAAATAGGCGCTATTAATAATATTAATAAACAATATTATTTACAACGTATCTGTCCACACGTGGTCGCACAATCATTCTCAATTGCTGTGACCGCATTGGACAGAGCCATGCGATGCGCTGCGATGCGGCCGGTTGAGAATGGGCCTTAGCAGCCCAAGTTGGGCGTTGGGCCCCAACGAGGATTAATTTGAGGTCGCCCGCAGTGAAGCGCACACAAATTCAGGTCTACTTTGTTCAAGTGAAACGTTTTATAAACCTCATAAATCTCATGTTATCTTAGAAATCATGTAATTGTGGAGATATTTTTCGGTGGAGACAGAATGTCTTCGCCAGGTTATCAATATCTAAAGCTTACTTGGCTCAAGTAGGTAGAATTTGACTTCGTGCCTTGTCAAGAAATGGCTCTACTTTGGGACTTTGCTAGAGAGACCAAAGATCTTCTCGAAGAAATTCATAGAGCACTGTGTTTGTGACTCCTAAACTAACTTATTATGCAGATACTCAAGCGTGGTTCGCATCGACGGATATATCTCGTGATCGGTGAAGTCCGTTGGTCGCACATCGAGGTACGCTGTCGCATTATAGCGACACCGATGATATCTTGCCAACTCACTACCCGATCTAATTATTTCGCAGCAATACTCATCCGTAACGACTACATCTCAATGTATCAGTTAGTTTTTTTTCTCTCGTTGCGTTGCAAGTGCGTGTCGAAGTGCGTACGTATTTTGTTGTATCTCTGATTTGTGAACTCATACAGTATATAACAATTAACTTTCAGAACCCGCGCACAGGTTGAAAAAAAAGCATCGTCATAATCAGTTTCTTGCAGGTATAAAGGCAGATGCTGCGGCTGCAAAGCAGACGCAGGCGATGCTTTTTGCGTTCTTTCAATGTTACTCCTTCTTTGGCAGTTCACACCAAGGGGTCAAAGTAACCTTCTCAGGAGATGCTTTTGGAGGCCAAGCTTAATCATTGTTTTGCTATCTTTGTGTTTGCTTCAAGCTTACAATTTTTTACCCGACTACGGATAAGCTGCGTTTCTTTCAATGTTATTCCTTCTCTGGCAGTTCAAGAAGATGTAAGGCTCCGTAAAACAAATACTACCAGAAATGAAAAACTCTTCTAACCCTAGAAAAAAAACTGCTGAAAAAATCAAACCAGCTCCAATTTATTGAAATAAGTTTGTTCAACAAAGAAAATTTGGCGAATGAGCCACCAGCCCATATTTTCTAGTTTTGTTTGTTCCTAGACTTTAGCACTGCAGTTGTATGGGATTTAGCTAGCTCAAATTTAGAGCCCTATTTGAGGCGTTTATAGAACGATTTAGATGGCCTTAAGTATCTCATTGAATAGAGCAGCGTTTCCTCTATAGGAAAATAATAATAATAAAAACTCGGTCTGGTGGTCCCATTTGGTGGACGCCTGAGGCAAGCGCTCATAACTCCGCAACCAAGAAGCCGATGAAGCTGCGGAAGGGCTTAAAAGATAGCTGAAACACTGGAGTTTAAGGAATAAATCATTTTTTTGCTTGCACCATATGTTCTGTCGTCACCTCGTCCCAAAACACCAAAAATGGCGGAATTGGGACATACGGACGCGCTGAATCGATTCCGGAGGAGGGCTTACCTCGAGAACCCTCCCAACGTGCGCCACCAAATCAACAAGTACCCACATCACCGCTGCTCATTCACGCGCATGTGCATGCTCGCGCGCGAGCCAAACTACTTAGTAGTAAGTCAAATTCCATGATATTGAGCCTACTTAGACATCTAATCATTGATTTCGCTGTTTCTTCCTACCGTAAAAATCGGCCCCAGTGCGACAAACGGTTCCAGTGCGACGTACCCAATTATGATGATGACTCATCGTTCTGAACAGATCTCAAAAACAGGATCTTTCGTCTGTGCAGGACGGATGGCATCGAAAGGGATCACTTAAAAACCTTAACGAGCTTTTATAATTGACTTGACTAAGACCAAAAATCGGTGTCGTACTGGGGTCGATTTTCACGGTACTTTTTATACAGCTTCGGCGACAGCACTCGAGTCCCAGAAGCTCCGGTTATGCTGAAGAAACAGCATCATCTCCAGCTTGGGGGGCTCAAGCTGCGGCGGAGTCGCGAGAAGATTATTCCAGCTCGCGACAAAAGGCGCTCGACATCATTCGACATGGGAGGGGTCCACTTAGATCCTGGCGACTTGGGGCCGGCATCTCCTCCGCAAGTGCTGCGTCCGCAAAAGAGCGCTTCGCGGCTGCGCCGCGCAAGAGCAATACAGCAAGAGGTGGCGCGAAGTGCTGCGTTGTGTTCTATAAAACTTTGCACCCATATGAATTATCGTCTGAAAAAAAATTGCGGCCAACAAGGTTGGAGTGGGCATTGTTAAAAATGGTATTGTGAATCTCACCCATATTTGGATTTTTGATGCGAATGGCCAAGGGGTGAAACTTTGTCCACAGCTTGTGTAGTATGCCTTTAAACGTTTTACCCTTCACTGCGAAGTCCTGTAGTGTCTTGTCAGACGTATCACGCTGGTCGACTGTGCTTTCTACTATCAAATGCACGACCAGCTGCAACCGATGCTGCTAAACCGCTACAGGCTCCGTAGACGATGACGGTGGAGCAGGTGGCGTTTGATGCCGTGCTGTGTGTGTTGTTGGCGTTCGGGGTATGGAGACAAGCGTGCATATGGCGACGTGTGGCCATCCCTGGCAGGGGTGTTCTTCGATCCTGCACCGGAGATCGTCTCGCTGCTGGCGAGTACGCCTCAAAGAGCTTGCTGTTTGCTGTGAGCTTGCTGTGGACTTGATGAGCACCAAACTGAAAGCGATGCTCTCAATACACTTTAAAACATAATAATTTATGCTGTTATACATGGAAGTCGATTTGGAAGGCAAGTGGTTCAATTAACCGCCCTCTCCAAATTTGAGTAGAACCCACAATACTTATGGTGAGGCCAGTCCAACAAAAGTAGCCAAATGGCCATTGTGAGGTTTTTCGGAACGAGAGAGTTCCATTAGTGGAAAATAAAATAAAACCCAATTATTTATTGTGTCTCTTTAGAGCACCCACTAATAGTGGGTGCTCTAAAGAGACCAGGGGTTTGCAGTACTGGCACTTTTTCTTAACTACTAAAATTGAAACTACTATAGTACTGAGTAAATCAAGTCAAGTCATCATAGCTACTGTAGTAAGAGTACTATAGTACTATTCAATTACTGGTGCACGACCATCTAAACGTCACATACTCGACGCTCGCCTGCTACATCTTCCGCATCTCTTTGCAGTTGTGCTTCGTCATCTCGGCTCGGTGGTTTCTGCTGTCGACTGGAGGGGGTCTATGGCGAACGCACCTGTGAAGAAGACGTGTTCCTCAATGGACTTCTACCCAGCCAAACGCGAGCGAGAGCCGCGATGGGTGGTAACATCGCAACTCCGTGTTCACGATGCCAGTGACGTACCCGCAGGCTCCAACACACTTCGCTATTGCGTCGCACGAGAAGCAACCCCTTGCGACAGCTTGTCGCCTGGAACGTAACCCAGTTCACCCTGTGGTGGTATCATTTTAGGGGAAAGCTTCAATAATATCATTAACCCTTTCGTGCGCCACTGGCTACAATCATTCACACTTTATAATAGTAGCAACTAACCGCACAGCGATATTGTCAGGAGCATGGAGTACGCTGGAGCGCAGGTGGTGAACCGGGCGACGGCAGGTGGAGCACGGTGGTCCGTCGCGAAAGAACATTTCATTGATCTTATCCATCCAGCAGGGAGTTGAGGCGACTGAGGGTTACAGAGTAAATCGAAGAATGAGAGAATCGAAGCAGATGCACGTCCATAAGAATTGGTGTTCGTTGAGAACGTACTAGATATCCGTTGTCCGAAGCAGCTATGCAACCAAACTTGACGGTCCTTTGATCGCACGACACGTTGGAAATTCGCGCGATAGATGTACTAGTCCGTGAGCAAACCACACCGCTGATAGTTTGCTATCCATTACGGTGGTCTAAAGAGAGGAACGCCAGGTGACCTTCTAGATTCTGGGCAGTAACTCAATAGTACTATTGGATCTTCAACACGAATTACTGGTTACTACAGTAACAGTAATAGCATATTTTTTCAAACTACTGGCTACTACAGTAATAGTAATAGATCTATAGTACTACTTTCTACTGGCAACTCAAATTACTGCAAACCCCTGCCCAGTATATATCTTATTGCAATATGCCGAGCCTTGCTTGCGCCCACTACTAATTTTCAATTCGAGAAATGCACCTGCAAGCTGACAGGTGGAGCCACCCCTGTTAAGGCAACTACGACGTCGTTCGACGGGCTACAGCGCTACATGCAAGTCAGAAATATGAAAGTTTGCCGTTCTGTATTAGCTGAAACTTGAAGTTTTTGTTTTGTAATCTATTCGTCAGCTACGTGCCCCCCTTCTAATTAGGTTTGAACTTCCACTGATTGTTTCCCTTGAACACCAAGGTGCCTTCATCTTCGGAAGAATAGCTTTTAGCACCTTAGAGAGAAAATTATTCCACTTCGACGACTTGATCGGCACCGCTTCAACGTTAGCGTTGCTTCTTAGCATGAATCTTTTCTCTTCATTGTCCGCAGTTTCCTCGATCGTGTTTGGTGAACCTTGACGCAGATCTTCGCATCACAACTGCTACTTGAAAGGAATGTGGCTACAACTGCTAGTACGCTTAGCGCAAAACTGAGTCGCATCGATATCCTTGAACCTCTCCAATGGGAACGCTGTATTTGTTGCTTTCAAGTGTAAAGGGAAAACTGAAATGACTTCATAGCGAGCACCCGTTACACCGTGTCTTGAAAACTCTGATCAAGAACCATAAAGTTCACTGTACAGTGTACACGAACAGGCTGTTTACGTTGGTGATATTAAACACCTGCCCGCTTCGGACGAGATTTCTAAGAGTCGGCAAAAATGCCTACCGGTATCCTGCCTCTTTCAAGCCTGGATAGATATTTTGAGCGGACCTCAGATTCAAATTAGGCATCCAAGTACTGTGTGATGATTTGATGCCCAAAAAATAAAATCAAAATCACATTATTTGTAATCTTAACTCGCCTGTTGAGCTCTATCGTCAGGTCGCGATCCGGCAGTGCCAAATATTAATAACGGAGAATGCCAATTTAATGCGTGGAATCAGTTTAGTGCACGTTTAAATCAGACGCCGCGTTTGCGGAGCACTAACTTATGATTGGCTGGCTCGCCTTAGACCAATTCAGTGCACGATGGCTATAAATCAGCACTGATGAATGGGTAAAAGGCGAAATGGCACGGAGAGCAGCTGCATCAATGGAGCAGAGAGACCTCAGACCTCAAGGTATGAGAGTGGTAGAGGAATGCTAAGCCTTACAGGGTGGATACCACCCCATAAGACTTACCACTCCTTCACCACTCTCGGCGAACTAGATTGGGGTAAAAATCAACAAAGGCACGGGCGTCAGCTAGACTAGGTAATTGTGCATAGTTACTTTGTTAAGTGACAGCCATGCTTTATTATTATAAAAAAATGTGGCATAGCGTGCTGGCTGACGCGGATGCGAGCACCGAGTGAAATGTTTATCCTGCCGCTAGCGCCAGCAAGAGAGAAAGAGCGGCGGTTTGTATTGATCGGCAACCATGATCGTTTTTAGTACCGCTTAATATTGAGCCAGCATTAACACCCTCACTGTTGAGTTAGCGATAGAAAAAAAAAACGCGCACTAAATTGATCACTTGTGTTTTCTCGTAATTTGCTCAGATACATATACTCGTAACTTGTTCCCCAGTGGTGAGCTAAACTAATCCCTGGCCATGTGTATATCGTTCTTATATCTAGTTTCTTACGAACCTTGCACAGTTTGCTAGCTCGCCTTTTTCGTGGAGTGAGAGTCGATTTCAAAGTTCAGCCGATTCCGCGCACTAAATTGGCGTTTTCCGTTACCTACATATATGTATTTAGTAGATATATGTTTGAGAAACCTGGGGATGCTGGTGTGAGCTACCAATAGAACTTGGTCAACAGCTTCACGAGCTAAATCCGATAACAAGGCTTTACATACGCAGACAGATCAAATGATACCCAAGTACGGAGAAGAAGGCGACGTTGAATGGTACAAAGCGGTTGAGAGACTGAGACCCTCAGACAGCTAAGAAAACCAGTGGCGAGCTTCGTGGGACTTTTTCACGCTAGTTTGGTGCTGTATCAGTAGAGCGATCAAACTACGGTAGCAAGTTTGTTCGGGCGAGCACATAAAGCATGTAGCTCAAGTAATCAAAGCAAGGTGGCTACTAAATCGAACAAATGATAGAGTCTAAGGGTGGAGTGTACAATTCCACTACCTGCATATAACCGCTTTGGTTCTTCGCTGTACTATTAATACGTCGAGGAATTGCTTACACGCAAGCTAAGAGCGCGACGTGTACTCGTTAGAGTGTTGGCTTTTTGAAGAAGATAGTAGGTCGTTGTGGAATTCGTGTCATTAACCATGTTTTCACTACATGTACCCCGTTGTTAAAGTACTTCAAAAAAAATATTGTCACCAACATGTTGCGTAAGATTGCTGCAGTCGATTTGCACTCGCAAACGTGCACAGTGTAGGTGAAGTGGAGTCGTACCCATGCAGCCGAGAGATACCAGTGTAGACTACACTGTGTACATGGAAGGATACTTTAGTTTTTCTATGTTTTGTGTTTTGGCTACCGGTATAACGGTATAACAGAAGTTTCTATGTCGGCTGGACTCAACATTGCTGTTGATGGCACGGTGCTGTGCCATAAACTTACATGTACTAGCTTTTGTATGGTGGGTGAGTGTGAATAATCAGTGCTGATGGAACGCTGGCCCAAAAAGTATCGTATGCACCACACACCTTCACTGCTTAGCGATTATCGTTGCACGCCTTCATCCGACCTCATTCTCAAACTTTCCATCAACTAACCAAACATTTCAACAATCGAGTCGATGGGAGATAATAACGAGTCCTCCGCAACAAAAGCGTTAAGCTACGAGTCAGGCACCGCCTTGATGGCCGAGGGACCGGAAGTACTGC